>CM076577.1:1425026982-1427438420 GCA_034641835.2 Pinus albicaulis
CCTCTATTTTTATGTAATAAATCGGATCGTAGACTATCCCCCTAGATATATGTGTTCCTGTTGGTGACCTTAGTGGCCATAAAATTTAGGATTCTTTCCCAAGGTGATGGTGGAGGGAAGGTCCCACTATACCTGGAGTAGACGTCGGTTAGACTCACTTGGACTCTCTGGAGGGTTCTCTTCACTTGATATGGTTTAAGTGGAGAAACTTGCACTGGTATGTTTCATTAAGCAGGTTGTCAAGGTAACTGTTCCAATCACCATTTCTGCATTAAAATTCTAGGATGTTGGATTTCATCACCGACTAGTGTTTTTAGTGTGGGAACATATTGTTTGTGTGTGGTTTCATCTCTTAGATTTTCTAGGTGTGTGATCAATTTGGTTGTTTCATTAGATACTTTAGGATTTTTTATTGAATTTTTCTTTGATTGCGTGTAATTAAAAGTTTTAATCATGGCTGAATTACGAAGATAATCACGTAGAATGTAGTGGAACCCCCCTGAATATACACCAAGCCAATTAGAAAGACTTGAATCTAAAAAAGGACAAATATCAGGAACTGGATCAACAGAACAGGAAGAAACATCCATAATTATCTTTCCTGATTACGAAGCAGATCAACCACAAACAACAGAGTATACTCCTCATAAAATTTCAATTTTTGAACTAGCTGAACTTGCTTCTACAACAAGTGAATTATCATCTACTAAACTTGCTATGTCTGAACCTACTTTAGAATTCATTACTCCAACCCCTGGTCATCTTGATTCACCTAGAGTGAAGAATCAGATCACAGAAGATCTTCCTCATGGTCTCATTAGTATTGAAGAAGTTACTGACACTGAAGAAGAAGTTGTTCTTCCTTCACCTCAGGAATATTTCAATCTTAGAGAACGTGAATCAATTTTTTATAGTCCTTTTAGAGAATACGCTCGGTATTCTTCATTGACAGACTTTCTACAGAACGTTGGTCTAAATTATTCGCCACCCCGAACTCCTTTTCCTTCAAAAATAAGAGGTTATATACCTCCATTAAACATGTCTGGTGAGTCATCCATATTTTCTGAATCTCCGGACACATATTTATATGGTGGTTTGTCTTCTCTTGTAGGATACCAGTCGCTCTCTAGTCATTTCTCACGGGAATCTCCTTTTCCTAATGAACGTATACCGTCATCTGGTCCAAATGAATCAAATACCGAGACTTTAAATGTGGCACAAATTTATATGATGTCTAGAAACATTTCAAACCCTGATCCTCAAGGTAGTAATTTACACCCTGGGGGGCATCTTCAAGGTAGTAATTTATAGCCTGGGGGGAAACCTCAAGGTAAATACATGCCTTAAGGTCAATATCAACCTCAAGGGAAATACATGCCTCAAGGTCAATACATACCTCAAGGTCAATATCAACCTCAAGGTTGGTATCCAACTCAGGGTTCACAACCTCCATCAGGGCAGCAGTTCTACTAGGAACAACAACTGTATCGAGGTGGAAATTATTCAGTTAATTATCCAGCATATGTTCCAAATTATCAACCTGGTTATGGTCCTTCCTATCCACAACCTTCAATGGGACCTTCGTATCCCAGAGCTAATACAGTGTGGGATCCATCCCAAGTTAAACAGAATTTTCAACCTAATATTATCAACTTGGACAACTGTTTGGTTATACTCATGTCAAACAACATGTCCAACCTATTCAACCTACTATTAAAGTACCTAAATTAGGTACAGTTTAGCAGCCTGGTCCAAGTACACCTAGAACTCCAACACAAACTTCTACGGAAATTTCTGGTCAAGCTACCACACCTATTACTAGAGTATCTGCAGCTCCTATTTCTACAGATCCTCAGGTACTAGTACCGATTCCTCAGGTTTCTACACTATATTCTGGACCTACACTCCAGACTATTGTTCAGATGCCTACAGAACAACCTGGTACAAGTACAGTTATAACAAGCCAACCTTAGTTTACCTATCAAACATACCAAGCGCCATATCAATATGGACATGTAGCACAAAATCCAACGTATCAACTGTACCCTGGGTACATGTATCAGATGCCTACTCAACCCTAGTATGGTCCGGTTAATCCTGTTTATCCATGGGGCATTCCGATTCCAAATGCATAGGCTATTCCAGGATATCCTGGATATCCTCCTCCTAGAACTGGTATAGTTCCAAAAGGTTATTCATTTAATCAAAAATGCCCTAACCATCGATTACCATTCATAGCAACTTTAGATTTACCTGATTTATCATGCCTTACGAAAGATCCAATTTATTATCTTCCGTATTGGGTGCCAATGCCAAATAAGTTGCCTAGTGATATCCCGAAATTTGAGGGAAAATCAGGAGAGGACCCTTCCAACCATGTCATGACTTATCACCTCTGGTGTGCATCCAACTCTTTGATTGACAATTTGATTGGATTAATACCTTTTCAGAGAACGCTCATAGTATTACCAGCGAAATGGTATATTGAATTACCACGTGGCTCGTTTAGCAATTTCAATGCCCTAGCAACTGCCTTCTTAACTCATTTTCAGTTTCCAGTCAGATACGAAAATGGCACATAATTATTAACTTCACTAAAAAAATCTATGTCTATGTACATATCAAACCACATACATGAATGGAGACGTAGAAGACGTTTGGTGAAATTTTTTATTCCGAATCAGATTTTGGCGGAATGGTTTATAAAATCATTACTACCAAAAATTACTAAAGATGTAGCTAAAGGAGGATTTGTTATAGAAGAACAAGTCATTGCTCAAGCTCAGTACCTTGACCTCGTATATACACAGTCAGGTACTTTATACGAGAAAATTTTAGATTTACCGTGTCCTGGTCAGATAACAACGCCCTCAGGTTCTCATGCCACTAATGGTGTAATTGGTTCAGTTAGTACTAATAAGAGCAAGTAGAAATCTTCCAATATTACTTCTCCTATTATAACTTCACCTGATTCACTAAAAGAAGATTCTTCCCTCGAAACTTCTGCCGACATTCACATTGTCGATTCCTCTACAACTAATTCTAAATCTAGAAATTAGAAGAAAGGGAAGAATAAATGTAAACAGACTTCGTCTCCCAAAGAAAAAACTCAGAAAACTGAGTCATCTGATGATAAACGAAAACCTCATTATCCTTGTCTTATCTGTGAAGAGGATCATTTCACCAAGGAATACCCACATAGGTCTAAGGTTCACCTACTCCCGCTGCCTTGAAGGATATTTTTCTTGTTCAAGGTAGGAAAATAATTGGATCTTCCTCTAATACATCAACATACATTTTGACAATGTATCAAGTAATGGTTGCGACTCGATCATAAGAATATGTAGGTAAAAATCCTGTTACTAGTAAAGAAGTAGAAAATTATAATTCAGTACCAGCTACATCTCCTTCGGTTTTGATCCACTTCATATCGAGAAACCCAATCCTGATTTAGTAATTAAACTGCCTGCTAAAAGTGTAATTTGGAAATCAACTTTTAATCCACATGCAGGATCTACTAAGAACTACACCATTGTTGAGGATTTAACAATATCTCCTTCATTAATGTCGGCCTTATAACTATTGCAATCATGTCTGGCACAAAGGAAATTACTCTTATCAGCTATTGGAGTTGTAGATATTCAAGATTCGAACCTCGTGGTCTTCGATTTAGAAAATTTTACACCATGACTCCCTCATCAAATGGATTTTTAGATTCCAGTACTAGTCAAAAACAGGCGTTGCTTTCGTACTGTAATTGATGAAGGAGCATCTACATGTATTATGTCATTAAACTGTTGGAAATCACTTGGTTCTCCGACACATAACCAATATTTGACAATTCTCAAATCTTTTGATGGAAGAGGATTCCATCAATATGGAATTTTGTAGGATCTACCTATAGAGATCGAAGGTAGATAGTTAATTTACATGTGGAAGTCGTTGATGCCCCTCTACGTTACAACCTTCTTCTAGGTCGAATTTGGTCTTATGCTATGACTACTTTCATGTCATTAGTATTTCGATTAATCATGTTTCCTCATCAAGGAAATATTGTGAAAATCAACCATCTCTCATATTATTCGTCTGAACCAGCTTCTACGGATAGTATTCAACACGTTGGAAAATCGACTATCCCCTATGAGGATGTTGGAGTAGGTTTAATCAAAGATTTTGCCTTAATGGGAACTTTTTCTATGCCTCCACCTAATGTACCACGTACTATTGCTAATATCAATATGATTACATCAAGTACTGTTCTATTTGATGACCCTTGGATAGTGCCTTTAGAGTTAGAATTGGATTCTTTCAATGGAAAGATGCCTTTCAGTCCTTTTGAGATAGCATATCATGCAGTACAGTCGTTTTCCAATCCTTCATCAACTAATTTTGATCCAATGAATGTGATCACTGAGAAATAATTTTCACCATCAAGCTGAGATATAACATCAATTCCTGATACTTTCAACAAGTATTTCATATTGATGAAAGAATTCGTGAATTCTTGTCCATATATGGATTACCATGGGATGATCTCCATCATAGGTCATCATTTTTACCTGAGTTTGATAGATTTGAAAATATTTTTTCATATATTTTTCCAATTGATTATTTCAAGGAACCATAAAGTCCAATATCGATTAAAAATTCGGATTCTGATGTTAATTTGGGAAATATTTATTTGACGGTTCCAATTGACATATCAGTTACACTAGGAATTATTGAAAACATTCATATAGGTGCTTCTTGTACATTAGATGGAATTTCTACATATAAAGCCCTATTTCAATAATTCCGTGACATATTTTCCTGGTCTTATGAAGAAATGCTAGGAATTGATCCCAAAATTGTTATTCATGAAATAAAAACATACCCAAATGCTAAACCGATCAGCCAAAGATTACGTCCGATACATCCACGAAAAGTTGTTGCTATTAAAGCCAAAGTTGAGAAATTACTAAAAGCAAGTTTTATTTATCTAATTCCTTTGACAGATTGCATATCTAATATTGTTCCTATTACTAAAAAACAAGGAACCATATGAGTATGTGTTGACTATAAGGATATTAATAAAGCCTATCTAAAAGACAATTATCCAACTCCCTATATCGATCAAATCATTGATGATTGTGCCAGAAATGAAATGTACTCATTTATGGATGGATTTTTTGGGTACAATGAAATAAACATAATCCCTGTTGATTAATGAAAAAACATAATTCAGTTGTCCTTGGGGAACTGTTGCTTATTGTAAACTACCCTTCGGATTAAAGAATGCTGGTGCAAATTTTCAATGGGAAACGTATTACGCCTTTCATGACATTAAAAACATTGTGCAGCCTTATCTCAATGATTTACTTGCTCATTCATTTCACATGGAAGATCATCCTACCCATTTAAGAGCAATGTTTATGAGATGTAGGCATTATAAGACTCGGTTGAATCCCCACAAATGTGTTTTTTGTGTGAAATCTGCTAGATTGTTGGGATTTTTTTTTTCCAAATCAGGAATTCGTGTCGACCCATCGAAGGCTGAGGCTATTTTCAATTTACCTCCTCCTTCCACACTTCAGAAAATCCAAATTTTGCAAAGGCAAGAAAACTTTATACGTAGATTTATCCATAACTATGCTAAGTTAACAGAAGGTTTTACCAGAATGTTGAAACATAATTTTCTATTTATTTGGGATGAGATCGCTGATAGATATTTTGATGCTTTGAAACACATGTTGACCCATGCCCTGTTATTGCATCCACCAAATTACAATGAGGATTATTTTTTATACTTAGGAGCCTCTGATTCCACCATTGGAATGGTATTAGTCCAAGAGGATGAATTCCAAAATGAACATGTGATTTACTATATCAGTTGGAATCTCTATCCTACTGAGATTAAATATTCACATGTGGAGAAATTGGACTTGGTAGCAGTTCAAGTTGTCCAAAGATTTCGTCATTACATATTGTTACGAAAAAAAACTATGATATCTAATTGATACCCAATGATGTACATTTTGACAAAACAATTACTCGGAGGAAAATACTCTAAATGGATTGTTATCCTTCAGGAATTTGATTTAGAATTTGAAAAATTGAAATCAAAGAAATCAGTGGTGTTCGCTGAACTTATGTGTGACTTCCCAAATACTGAGACAAAAACTGTGGTATAGTATTTGGTTGTTGATGAATCTATGTTTCTTATCATTACATTACATCCATGGTATGGAGATATCATCGTTTATCTCCAAAACCAAACCCTTTGGCTTGAACTCTCGCATTCAAATCGACGAAAGATCTGTTACCAATATCAGAAATACAATATTGTTGGAGACACACTTTATCGTTGTGGTGCAGATTCTGTATTTCGACGATGTTTAACTCATGAAGATGCTGAAAATGTTTTAAATGACTGCCACTCTGGAGCGTGTGGTCGTCATATGTTTGGGTATGCCACAGCCCAAAATATATTGTGCGCTAGTTATTTTTGGCTTTCATTATGCAAATATTGCATTCTCGTGGTCTTAGAATTCCACAACTATCAGATATTTGATCGAAAGATGCGTGCACCACCAACTCCTCTTCACCCCATAATTGTTGTCAGCCCTTTTGCAAAATGCGGCATTGATTTCATTACATGTAACCCTTACTTGACCAGGGGGCATGGGTATATTATTCTCGTAGTAGATTATTTTACCAAATGGGCCGAGGCGATTCCTACATTTGTAGTAGATGGAAAAACTACAACTACGTTTGTATTCAATCATGTAATTGCTCGTTTCGCTGTACCCTAAGATATTATTACTGATCATGGGAGTCATTTTCGAAATATCATGATGTTCAAACTCTCTGATCAACTTGGCTTGTGCCATGATAATTTTACTCCATATTACCCGCAGGCTAATGGTCAGGTTCATGCTGTTAATAAAGTTTTAACCACCATGATTAAAAGGATAATCGGAATTCATAAATCAAATTGGCATACAACGTTTTTTTCAACACTATGGGCATATCGAACCTCTACAAAAAATACAACAAGGTTCACTCCTTTTCAACTTTATTATGGTTTAGAAGCTGTGTTACCTATTCAATGTGAAATACTATCACTCCAATTAGCCATAGAGTTACTACTAGCTACCTTTGAAGAGGAAATTTTTTTTTTTTACTTAGCACAATTATATGAGACTCCGAACACCATTGCATTAGCAGATGAAGCTCATAAAAAACATGTTAAATCTCAATCTAATCGAAGTGTTACACCTCGTGTTTTTCAGAAGGCAATCTACTCTTGGTATATGATCAAGCTAATGATAAGCTAGGAGCTGGTAAATTCGAACCAATTTGGCATGGTCCTTACATTGTCAAGTGAGTGCTTGTAAAAGGGGCTTCTGAATTGACTGATTATGACGTGGTCTCTTTAGATAAAACTAGAAATGGACTTTATCTGAAGAGATACTATGCTTAATTCTTGTGTTAAGATCTCACTTGTACATTAGTTATTTTTCGAGTTAGATTCCTTAGGTTAGATGAGTTTTTTGAGTTTATGTTTGATTTTGCTACTAGCACTGCTTATCTTGATTACTCTTGATATTGTAGATGTCAACATCCCTTCAAGTGTACATTGGTTTTGCTGATGGTGCCTGTCATAATACACAGAATGTTTCTTCCACAGCGTGGGTTATTTATTCAACCAATGATAAGTTAGTTTCTATGCATGGGGCAAGCCTTGGTTAAACAACGAATAATGTAGCTGAATATAGCACAATGATTGAGTTATTATCTGGTGCCATTTCATTTGGTATTCAACGTTTGATCATTAGGCTAGATTCAGAACTCATTTTATTACATTTAAATATGGTATACACAATTAAAAATCTAGTGCTATTGAGATTATTTTTCAAGGTTCATCTCTTTGAAAGCCAATTTGATTACAATAGAATATTAATACATACCAATAAATTTAATTGCATTGGGTGATGCATTAGCTAAAAGTGTTATAAATAGACATTTACTAAATTAAAATAGTAAACCCAAAAAAATCGATATGTGTTGAACAAGATAGCCAGAGAAAGTAGTAATATCATAGATAGGAGTTTTTGTTTTCAAAAAATATTACATCGTCTGCAATCATAGGTTTAAAACACCTTATGATATGAAATATAGTGATAAAAAAAACAAAATACAGTAGTCTGTGATGATCAACCACTATCCGTGGTGATAATCATGGTAGTAAACTATCGTCCACGCCACCCCGCGCAAGAACCTCCTAAACTGGCTAGGAACACCACTAACGTGTCTCTGGAGACGAAGAGGAATATCATCCATCGATGTCTCTAGGATATATATAGTCCACCTCTCTAGGTTGTTCTCCAAGTTAGTAAGGATTTCTGCTACCTAATTTTCTGGCTGTGCAACAGGCTCTGTTGGCTTCCTTTCGAAGTAGCGGAGAGTGGCTAGCCTCCATGGACCAACATCTGCATTTAAAATTTTTTTATCAGTATTGGACGATCAAAACATAAAAATTAGAGTTAAAACACATCAAAATTATTCATTTACCTGATTCATCCCATTGTGCCCGTGGAGGTAAGGACATCTCGGGATCACCTCAGAAATCTATGCCTGCATACGAGAAATCCTCAATAGCAAATATTTGATTCTGAAGCCAGTGAAAATATGCTGGAGTGAATTGAAATACCACACAACCATCGCCACCATGGCCGGACATTAGTGCAAGCCAGCGTACCATACGAGGCTCTCTAGATTCACTAGGATCAATAGAGATTAGTTGAGGGGCGAGGGATGAAATTCTCTCTAAAGCAAAAGAAACCAAGATGGAACCATACCCAAAGTTTTACAACTTTGAGTTTTTTTCTCTCTTCAATTGGCCATTGATATTGGCCAATACCCCTTCACACCAATTGAAAATGGTACCTTTATAACAGTTAACTGTTGTCTGCATCTGATATTTGATAGCCACATGTGGAGTTGCGCTTCCACACAACCTGGTCACGGTGAATGCAATGAATTTAATATCAAGGCGTAAGATAGTATTTATATCTATATAGTTACCTTTGGGATCAACTTCTTCACTACACAATTCTTGTTTGTAGCTAGCAATAGGCAGGCCACCTTGTCTAGCTCCAAATAAAGAAATATGTTCACCTCGTCTGAATAAAATATTGAGAAATTAAATGTCTTCAAGCTCAAGTTATAGCTTGTAATCACCGATGATAAAACAGTGTTCTTGAACATCCCATTTGTTCACTAGCCAATTCATTAGTTCCACTTGTGCCCTCATGCCCTGAATTGCCCTGAATTTGTACAATCCATAATGTATCAACACACCCATTGTGGCTGGATTATTCATAGCTGCTTCGTCTACCTCTTCGTGCTCGTGTTCTCTCCACTCCAACATTGTGGAATAATTTGCAAATGGACGCATTTGAAGGTTAGAAGCTTTTAGAGTGAGAATATTTAACCATTTTTGAGAGAATTTAATAAATATACTTTTCTCACATCACCTTTAAAGTTTTTATATAGAGATGGTGCAGACCCTCACACGCGCTATTCATAAAAGCTGTGGTAGCCCGATAATTTTCCTTTTGGAAAATTATCAGGGTCTGCAGGTAACCAATACACTACTCGTGGACCCCCGAGAGCATAATTTTAAACCTTTTTCCCCCTCAAAAATTGATTTCAAAAATTAAACGAGAATTCAAATGGATGAAAATGAAGAGAATAGTGTTCTGGATTACCTCGATTCGACGATTTTTTATTTGAGTGGTTGGTTCTCCCGTTATCACCTCCAGAATATTTTCTGCCAAGAGCTCTCAACTTTCAACTCTGAATGAAAAAGGTGAAAATGACTTTGTTGATCTACTTTTTATAAGATTTTTTGAATGAATAAAATATCATTTTATTTGTTTTCCACTTTAAAATTTTATTTTCAAAAAAAAAATTACTTATTGGAAACAAATATTTTTTATTTTTCGAGTTTATGTGCAAAAAATAGGTTTTTCGTGTAAAAACAATTATTTTGATGATGAGTACACTTTTATCACCTTTTCGGACTCTTGAAAATTATGAAAAAGTGAGACCCTAGAGTTATCTGTTAAGCACTTTTTAAACTCTCTAAACATCAAAATATTGTCGAGTACTTGACTATTTGAACTCGTTAAAGGAAATGAACAATCGTCCTTTCAGTATAAGTTTACCCCTTTTCCGGACTGAAATGGACTATTTATGAAAAAGGTATACGTTGACTAATCATGGTCAATAGAGTTCTCTCTTGCATTATTTTATCCTTTTTCGGGCTTGAGAGACTAAATTTACGAAAAAGTACACCCGCGGAGTTTTCTTAGGTTTTTCTTCTGACTCCCTATAATTGAAAAACACTGAGTTCCACCTATACTAGATTCGTTAAAACTTGTTAGGTCCCTATATCACTAGTATAGTCCCTTATTATTGTTAGTGTAACCCCCTTATTGTTATTATTGTACCCTTGCAACCCCCATTTTGTTATTATTGTGCCCTTAAATTATTATTGTTAGGTCGGCTAGGATTACATTGTGGCCCACTAGGATTACATTATGGCCCTATGGACTCCTATATTTAGAAAGGAGGTTTTGTAAATTGTATCATTTAAGAATTGGTCATTTATGTAATGTATTGGAGGTTTCCCCCTCGAAGTGGCTTATTTCTAAGGCGTTGATATCTCTTTTCTTCTATTTTTGAAGCTGGTTACACAACATTTGGTATCAGAGCTTTGGATTCTAGGGTTTCGCTGCTCCAAACAGGTCATCGTGGAATTTTCGCTATAACGGTTTTTCTACGAAGTTTCAGAAGCTGAAATTTTTAGGGTGCGAAGCCGAAATCCTGAGGAAGATTTTCAAAAAATTTCAGAGCTTGTTGTGCACTATTTTCGGAGATATGATCTGTGAATATTAGGTCTTTTTTCAGGCTCCTAAACAAGTCATCGTGGAATTTGCGCTATAACTTTTGTTCTACGAAGTTTCAGAATATGAAATTCCTATGGTACGAAGCTGAAATCCTGAGAAAATTTTTCAAAAAATTTCAGAGCTTGGTTCGCAATATTTTTGGAGATATGATCCGTGGAAGGTAGTGCTTTTTTAAGCTCCTAAATTGCATCTCAAAGAGGTGATCGTGGGAAAAGTTCAATAACTCTCTCTCTGGGCATCGGATTAGAGTGTCTTAAAATGTGGTCACAAGTACACAAACTATAGTTTCTTGGCTATCAATCTTAGAGACAAAGGATGAAACACTGACACGTGGCAAGTCGTACAAGTTCGCTCTACTGAACCAGTCCATAATTAGGTCATTGTGGGAGATTGGACACAAATTTGTCTTGGAGAATCCAAATCAGGTCAGACCTATGGAATTCAAAAGAGAATTCAGAGGGCTACTTCGGTGCTGAATTTCAATATCGATAATATAATTTCAATATGGAGCTCCTCAAAGCAAGTAAAAGGTGCGTATTTGTTTTCCAAATTGCATAAGTCTTGTTTGAAGAATCAAGTTGAATTGATTGCAAGGGCATATTGTAGAATAGATATCAATATTGGATTCTAAAATGGCCCCTAAAAATAATCCAACACCAATTAAGCCTTTAGAAGGCTCTACTATGACTCATGAAGACGAAGAATGGCAACATGACATATCAAAATTACAAGAGCAAGTGCAACAAATTTCGCTCCCGCAAAGAACATCAAAAAATGAAATGGAAGTTTTGAAGAAAGGCGTGGAAACTAATATGGATGGTTTGAAGAAAGGCGTGGAAGCTAAGATGAATGGTTTGGAAGCTAAGATGGATGGCATGGAAGTGAGATTAAAAATCACAGAGATAATATAATTTCAATATCGAGCTCCTCAAAGGCGTGGAAACTAAGATGGATGGTTTGAAGAAAGGCGTGGAAACTAATATGGATGGTTTGAAGAAAGGCGTGGAAGCTAAGATGAATGGTTTGGAAGCTAAGATGGATGGCATGGAAGTGAGATTAAAAATCACAGAGATAATATAATTTCAATATTGAGCTCCTCAAAGCAAGTAAAAGGTGTGTATTTGTTTTCCAAATTGCATAAGTCTTGTTTGAAGAATCAAGTTGAATTGATTGCAAGGGCATATTGTAGAATAGATATCAATATTGGATTCTAAAATGGCCCCAAAAAATAATTCAACACCCATTAAGCCTTTAGAAGGCTCTACTATGACTCATGAAGACGAAGAATGGCAACATGACATATCAAAATTACAAGAGCAAGTGCAACAAATTTCGCTCTCGCAAAGAACAACAAAAAATGAAATGAAAGTTTTGAAGAAAGGCGTGGAAACTAAGATGGATGGTTTGAAGAAAGGCGTGGAAGCTAAGATGAATGGTTTGGAAGCTAAGATGGATGGCATGGAAGTGGGCATGGAAGCTAAGATGGATGACATGGAAGCTAATATCGATGAAAAAATGAAAGAC
This sequence comes from Pinus albicaulis, assembly GCA_034641835.2. Lineage (NCBI taxonomy): Eukaryota > Viridiplantae > Streptophyta > Pinopsida > Pinales > Pinaceae > Pinus > Pinus albicaulis. The sequence goes on from CM076577.1 coordinate 1,425,039,462, forward strand.
AACATGGAAAACATGAAGAAGGATCTAAAAGTAGACATTGAAGGTTTGGCAAAGTTGATACAAGAAATTTTTCCTAATGGTGAAAAGATAGTAGAGGAAACTCATGATGAGAACAAAATAAATGTTAATCGTGATTTCATAAACTCTACTGTTGGAGGGAAGAACCACCATATTCCAAAAATGGATATGAGGAAGTTTGACGGAAAGGATCCTGTAACATGGATACTACAGATGGAGCAATATTTTGATCTCCATAATGTGCAAAACACACAAAAGGTACGGATTGCAACTTTACATTTAGAACAAAATACATTTGTATGGTATCAATGGCTTTGCTCTCATAAAAAAATTGTCACTTGGTCAATTTTTACGGAGGAAATGATAGCACATTATGAGGATACAAAGAGCAACACCTTCTTTAGCCAATTGATAAATCTCAAACAAAGGGTTTAGTGGGGCAGCACATTGAGGACTTCCAAAAATTGAATATAAGGGTAACTGATATTCCAGAGGAACACAGGATTGATCTCTTCATAGGCACTTTAAAGGATAACATCCAACATGAAGTTCGCGTTTTGGAACCGGATTCATTGGAGAAGGCATTCAGGTTGGCAAGAAAAGTTGAATGTAAAATAATAGCGACAAGGAAGCCTACCACTCAATTCTATAAAGAAGGAAGTGTTGCTACGCCTAGATTTCCACAACCTACAAGGTTGACACCACAACAATTGGAAGAAAAAAAGAGCAAAAGGGCTTTGCTACAGTTGTGATAGCAAATACACTAAAGGTCATAAGTGTGCTGAGAAGAAATTATTTTACATAGATTGTGAAGAGGAAGAAGAAAATGAACATGAAGAGGATATACACTAGGAACCAACCCTAGAAGAGGAAGAAATGAGTCTGACCATATCGTGTAATGCACTAGCAAGAATTACCACTCCTCAAACTCTCAAGATAGAAGGACAAATCAAGAAGAAAAAGGTAATAGTGTTGATTGATTCAGGTAGCACCCATAATTTTATTCATTGTAAGGTAGCCAAGGAATTAAATTGTTTCCTATACCGAGCACCAGAATGTGAAGTGATGGTTGCAAATGGAGGAACTATAAATTGCTCTGGAAAATGCCATAATATCAAGCTAACCATGGGGGAATATGTATTGACTAGTCCAATGCTTTCCATTCCTATGGAAGGTGTTGATGTTGTATTAGGAGTACAATGGTTACAATATTTGGGGATGGTAGCTTTTAATTTTCAAGAAATTTTCTTGAAATTTTTTTCAGAAGGAAAGGAAGTAGAATTACGGGGTATTGAAGGGAAGCCGGGAAGGATAATAAGCTCTAATGTCATGACAAAGCTTATAAAGAAAGAACAACGAGGCGTAATTGCACAATTATGCTCACTAGAAGTTCCGACATCAAAATCATCTATTTCTGCAGATCTCCAACAAGTCTTGGACAATCATTCCAAGGTGTTTGAAACTCCCAAAGGACTCCCACATATTCGTGATCATGATCATGCTATTCATTTGATTCCAGGAAGTGTTCCTCCAAACATCATGCCTTATAGATATCCTTACTTCCAAAAGAGCGAAATTGAACGTATGATTGCAGAAATGTTAGAGGCGGGTATAATTCAACCTAGTCAAAGTTCTTTCTCTGCTCCTGTAGTATTGGTACACAAGAAGGATGGATCATGGCGAATGTGTCCGGATTATAGGGAGCTCAATAAGCTCACCATTAAAGACAAATATCCCATTCCTGTGATTGATGAATTATTGGATGAATTACATGGAGCAATTTATTTTACCAAGTTGGATCTTCGTTCAGGATATCATCAAATTAGAATGAAGACTGAAGATATTCCAAAACAACATTTCAAACTCATGAGGGTCATTATGAATTTTTGGTCATGCCTTTTGGCCTTACCAATGCACCTTCTACATTTCAAGGGTTGATGAATTCCATTTTCAAACCCTTCCTTAGAAAATCTGTGCTAGTATTTTTTGATGATATACTAATCTACAGTAGGTCTTGGAAGGATCATGTTGAACATGTTGACAGGGTGCTCAAACTATTGCAGGAGAAACAATTATATGCAAAAAAATCCAAATGTTTCTTTGGAGTACAAGAGGTGGAATATCTGGGTCATATTGTATCTCACGAGGGTGTTAAAGTAGACCCTAACAAAATTAAAGCCATTAAGGAATGGAAATTCCCCACAACCATAAAGCAGTTGCGAGGATTTCTCAGGTTAACAAGGTATTATCGCAAGTTTGTTAAGAATTATGGGAGAATAGCAGCACCTCTAACAAGATTATTGAAGAAAGATGCATTTTCATGGACTCCTGAAGCAACTAAGGCCTTTGAACGTCTTAAAGAGGCAATGTGCCTAGCACCGGTCTTAGCTACACCAGACTTCACAAAAACCTTTATTGTGGAATGTGATGCCTCAGGAAATGGAATTGGTGCACTTTTAATGCAGGAAGGAAGACCCATTGCTTTTGAAAGTCGTCCAATCAAAGGAAAGTATTTACAGAAACCTATTTATGAGAAGGAAATGCTAGCAATACTACATGCACTAAAGAAATGGCGAACTTACCTAATGGGAAGACACTTCAAGGTAAAAACTGATCATGATAGTCTTAAACACTTTTTGGAACAAAGACTATCATCAGAAGAGCAGCAAAAATAGGTCACAAAGATGTTGGGTTATGACTTTGAAATAATCTACAAAAAAGGAAAGCTTAATGTTGTTGCAGATGCACTCTCAAGAAAGAATGAAGAGGTGGAAGCATTGCTTTGTGCCATTTCTATTATCCAACTAGATTGGATAACCGAAGCAAGAGATTAATGGAAGAAGGACAAAGATGTATGGACACTCATTCAAAAGTTGCAGCAAGATCCTAGTACATCTGATACATTTAGTTGGAAAAATGATTCCTTATGGTACAAAGATCGCTTATATCTTTGTAAGAATTCCCAACTAAAACAAAAGATTCTTCTCGAATTGCACACTTCTCCTTTAGGAGGACACTCAGGATTTTTAAAAACTTACCACAGGGTGAAGAAAGAATTTTTTTGGGATGGCCTTAAATCTGAGATTCGAAAGTTTGTGGCGGAATGTTTGGTTTGCCAGCAGAATAAAGTGGAAACAATTAAGACCCCAGGACTTCTACAACCTTTATCCATTCCAAGTCAACGTTGGGAGTAGATTTCAATGGATTTTATCACAGGTTTACCTAAGTCCGAAGGAAAGAGTGTCATCATGGTGTTAGTTGATAGACTTACCAAGTATGCACACTTTTGTGCATTATCTCATCCATTTAAAGCAAGTACAGTTGCTACTACATTTATGGATAGAATTCAAAAGCTACATGGAAGCCCAAGGGTTATTGTGAGCGACAGAGATCCCATTTTTACCGGAAATTTTTGGACGGAGTTATTTTCTTGTTTGGGTACTCAATTAGCTCATAGCTCATCTTATCATCCTCAATCTGATGGTCAAACTTAGATCGTAAATAAATTTTTGGAAGGATATCTTCGTTGTTTTGTATCTGATAAACAAACACAATGGGTCAAGTGGTTACCTCTTGCTGAATGGTGGTATAACACTTCCTTCCATACTGCAGCAAAAATGACCCCATTTATGGCACTTTATTGATATCATCCACCATCCATCACATCATATTTAAGAGAAAATTCGAAGGTTCAAGCAGTGGAAGATCACATCGAGCATCAACAAGAAGTTCTCCAACTCTTAAAGGATAACCTGAATTTGGCACAAAATCGAATGAAACAACAGGCAGATCAACATCGTAGCGAGAGAAGTTTTGATGTAGGAGATTGGGTATTTTTACGGCTACAACCATACAAACAAATGTCCCTCAAGCAAGCAAAGAAGGATAATAAATTATCGCCAAAGTACTATTGTCCTTACAAGGTGTTGCAAAAGATTGGTACTATGGCATACAAATTGGAGCTTCCTGCTTCTTCGCGAGTACATCCAGTTTTCCATGTTTCATGCTTAAAGAAGGTTATAGGTGAAAATCTTCCAGCTCAAACAATATTTCCAGAACTTGATGAGGAAGGAAAAATCATATTGGAACCTGAAGCGGTCACGGAAACAAGAACTCGACAACTACGGAATCGATCAATTTCAGAGTATCTCATCAAGTGGAAGAACTTACCCACTGAAGATTCTACATGGGAGGATGAGAATTTTATACAGAAGCACCCGGAGCTACTCAAGCATTGAGGACAACACTTTTTTGAAGGAGAGGGGCATGTTAGGTCCCTATATCACTAGTATAGTCCCTTATTATTGTTAGTGTAACCCCCATTTTGTTATTATTGTGCCCTTAAATTATTATTTTTAGGCTAGCTAGGATTACATTGTGGCCCACTAGGATTACATTATGGCCCCATGGACTCCTATATATAGAAAGGAGGTTTTGTAGATTGTATCATCCAATAATTTTTCATTAATGTAATGTATTGGAGGTTGCCCCCTCGAAGTGGCTTATTTCTAAGGCATTGATATCTCTTTCTTCTATTTTTAAAGCTGGTTACACAACAAAACTTAACAGTAAAGGACTTGTAAATTAAAAATAGGAATGAACCTCTCCTTCTTAGGGTTCGATTTTTTATACTAAGTTGGACTTATCCGAAGAATTAGCTTATACAACAAGAAAATGTTATCCTCCTCAATCTTGTCAAAAATATAGAGGTACTTGCCAGAAATGGTGGGGGAAAAAGAGAGAAAATGAACCAAGTTGTCACACTTTGTTCCAAAAAGTAGTATACCACTCTTGAACACGACACTTTTGTTACATTCATACTTGGGTTGGGAAAATCCTTTGTCTAATAGTTAATCAAACCACATTGAAAGTCTTCAACTGATTTCTGGGTATTATCTTTAGGTCAATTTTCACCAAACCATCTGCAGTGTCGTTAAGTGTTGAAGAAATAGTTCAAATAAACCATTCATTACAAACATTTTACTCCATTCGCATTGACCATGCCTGAGTCAGTCCTTGCAAATATTTCTTAAAATCTTGATCTAATGGTTTCGTGTCATGGGCATTCCTACGACGTGCCACTTTATATTGATGACAACACATCATCTACAAAGTTGATCTAGAATCCTATCAGTACCTTGAGGCCTGCATGCCCTAATGGCAGATTTCTCGCCTTCGACAACAGGTTGCGTAATTGACCTTCGATCGAATGACTTAGTGAAGTTTTCGAATGTAAATCATTCATTCACACTTCATGAATTGTATTGAGTACTTTGAGAGCCATTGTCATTATTGGTGGTTTCTCTCACACTTGTTAACAATTCACATCATTGGCTGGTAATCAAGTGGTTTCTACCATGTTAGACTTCGACAAAATCAATCACATGGCTAGAATCATACTAGTTCGAGAAGAGAAAATCATGACCTTGGATCTAGTTTCCACTATCCAGGTTGCAAGGTGTTTTATTATTCATAATACAGTAGAATACTTATGACATATGGCTACGTCCATGCTGTGTCTATTATTGATATAATTCTAAAATCATTTCTGTAACAGAACATGTATTTAGTTTTGATCTGAGTATGGGAATGCCTACCTCAGTGATGATATACATATATATGTTTGCATTGAATGTTTTTACAGGTTTCAATCGGTACACCTGCAACCCAATCCTCAGAATGATAAAGCACTTCACTCTTTAGAAAGACTTCAGACTGCGCGCTTTATGGGGAAATATGTTACACTACAAATTGTCACCATGACATTTAGATGTCTATATGGGTTTATCATTACCTATAGTATGGTCCCTTAGAGGTCCAAAATTAAAAATTTCCTAAACCAAGTCTTAAACCAAGTCTTGGAATTGAAGGAAAGATCATTAAAACCATAAAGGCCTAACTCCACACTTTTCCTAGTCATTTAATGTGGTACCACAGTTTCTTGCTCTATAACCTGCGACACATCTCAGACATTATGCTTAATAATACTGTGAAACCCCGTAAAAGGTAAAATAAAATAAAATAAAGTTCTAGAAGCCCAGCTGGTCGAATATTCTCCCAACTGGAGGCTTCTATAAGTGTAATCTGGTTGATCTTCAATCCCTTCATTCATCACCCTCTATCCCTACATTAAAGGAGTCTATCCCTTGGTATTTGGAGCTTAATCCCTTCATGAAAGGAATTCATCCCTTTCTTATTGGAACTAAAACTACCTCCGTTCTGCTATAAATTGAGATCATGTTTCAGCCTCAGGGGTACTTAGAACTTGGTTGTTTTTAGGTGAATTACTAAAGAAACCATACTGTCTTTACTTGGCATCATTGACATGAGAACGATTACATACTAATTTCTAGATTCATGCTATTTCATAGTAGCGAAGGCTTGTCAAACCGAAGGAAAATGGCTATTCAAGACCCCAGAAGAACCTGTATGACATCAAGGTGAAAAGGTTTTAAGGTTTCTTCTTATCATACAAGTTAATACAAATGGATTATATTTTCTCATTAAGTTGTTAATTATCTATTTGAGTAATTTAATTATTGGATTATTTAATCACTGAGATAGATTAGTGTTTTTGAATTATTATATCTTGTAGGTGCTTTTAATCTTTTTTCCTATCTTTGGTTGCAGGTCTTACATGCTTAATTAACCTCTTTTGGAGCAACTGGATTAAAGATTATAGCAAGCGTTGGACTTTAGGTAGGAGCATCTCCTCTTACTTAGTTAATTAGTTTTCATTTGGTTTGTTTGTTTCTAGATATCCTTATGATACTAGGGAGACCATTCTTGTCCGCAAGAAGGATTTCATCTACATAAAAACCTCTGGGGCACATTCACCTATCTTAAACTCCCTTTTGGTTTAAACAACACTGGGGCCACATTCAAAAACGAAATTTATTATGCATTTCATGACATCAATCACATAGTTAAATCGTATATGGATGACTTACCTGCACATTCACGAATGTTACACCATTTTTTGGTCATATAATCTATTATCATGAGATGGACCCAAGTACACCATGTAAGACCAATTTTACCCTAAGTAAAATTTCTTTCACTATGTGAAATAACTTAGTAAAACACTTTCATTAAGTTGTTTATGGTATAAACAGGAAACCCCAAAAGGAAATAATAAACAAATCTATATTTGTTTATATTTCCTCAAGGAATAATTAGTTAAACATCAATTTAATTATTATTCCTGGTCATATTTAACCCAAAACAAGGAAATCAATTAAATAAATCCTTATTTATTTGATTATTTCCTAGGAATAAGTTATTTCATCCTCATTTAAATAATATTCCTAGTTAAATTTGACTAAATCACTTATAAATAATTAAATAAATCATTATTTGTTTAATTATATTTCCACCATTTTCTTAAAATAATAAATAAACCATTTATTTATTTATTATTTATAAATAAAGGATTTTACCAAAGTCAAAATCCTTTTCCCTCCAAAAAATATAATAAAATATTCCTAAAAGGTGGTTCTAGAATTTGGTTAATAATATTTTATTCATGCACCAAGTTCTAGACTACCCTAATATTTTGTTATAAATATAAGGGTTTTCCCATTCATTTGTCACCTTTTGTTGCCTATTGGATCACTCTGGATCTATAATCTTGGTCTGACTTTGAGCCATTATCATTGTCAAATTTATCATCATTTCACTTTGTGAGCTCCCTTTGAGTTCTATGTTTGTCTGGGTTTTCTACAACAACAAGAGAGAAATTCTAGATCTGAAGTGCTTAGGACTTTGAAGAACTCATCCAATTGAGGAGAATTGGAAACACCTTTCTTGTTTTCCTCTTAGGTGCCCTTTAATATAAAAAATTCTTTCAAAAATATTGTTCTTGTCTTGTCTATTGGATGCATGGAGAAAAACCTTATTTTCACTGCTTAATGTCTTTTTATGCATAGATCTAGATTTGTGCAACTTTGTCTTGATCAACTAACTGCAGATTTGAAGATATTGGCAGCCATAATTGATGTTAGAGCTATTTGTTATGCGTAGCTAAAGTGGTCTTTTTCCGACAAAATATTCATACTAAAAACAAAAATGGGTTGACCACTCGCTACATCTGAGAGCGATCTTTTTATAGTTTTGTCACTATAAAATAAACCTTAATCCGCGCAAATGTGTGTTTGGTGTTGGTTCTGGTCATTTTGTTGGATTCATAATGTTGAAAGACAAACTTTGGCTTAATCCATTGAAGGTCAAGGCTATTCTTGATTTGCTTGCTCCGTCCAATCTGCTTCAGTTACGTAGACTCCAAGGCAAGGCTAACTTTCTAAGGAGCTTCAATCATAACTATGCCGAAATGGTTAATGGATTTACTCGACTCTTTAAAAAGGGGGTACCATTCCATTGGGATGAGGATGTGTAATATTCATTTTGCATTCTTAAAGATTCCCTAATATGAGCATCATTAATCTATCCCCAAAATTATCAGGGTGACTATTTCCTGTATCTCACAACTCCATATGCAACCATCGTTATGGTTTTAGTCCAAGAAGTATATGGGATTGAACATATGATATATTATTTGAGTCTTAATCTCAATGATACGAAGTTAAGTACACATACATTGAGAGGCTCACTTCAACATCTGTTCAAGCTGTACAAACATTTATCCTGTTCCGAAAGACCATTTTCATTTTGGATTGCAACCCTATGATGTACATTCTGTCACGTAAATCTCTAGGGGGGTCATATTCAAAATGGAACATCATTTTGCAGGAGTTTTATTTGGAATTCATCAAATCCATGTCAAAGAAGTCATTGGTGTTTGTTGAGCTTATTTTCAACATTCCTTCGAGTAGTACCAATCCTACTATAGAACCATCAATTTCGGACGAGTCTTTGTTTCTAATAAGTTCATCTGACCCATCGTATGTATATTTCATCGTCTATATCTAGACTCAAACCTTTCGGCCTAATACCTCTCACTCGCAACAACGACATATTCGATACCAAGCGAAAGAGTATCTGATCATCAACGATACACTTTATCGTCGTGGTGTCGATACGATTTTACGTAGATGCCTCATGCATGAGGAAGCTGAAAATTTTCTAAATGATTATCACTCTGGTGCATGAAGGGGGAATATTTCTAGCTACTCTACCATGTCGAATATTCTCTACAATGGTTACTTCTAGCCTACCATATTTTGTGATTGCATTTCTGTAGTATCTAGTATGTCCAAGTGTCATGCACAGTTGCTTAATTATCATGGAAAAACAATGGCAATGCCTACAGTCAACAACATGCGATAGACAGTTGCATTATTCTTTTTTAACCATGTGGTTTCATAGTTTGGTGTACTGCAAGCGATAGTCACAAATCATGGAAAACATTTTCACAATCACATGATGGATGAGTTGACTGCCAAGTTATGATTTTCACATGATAGTTATACCCCATATTATCTACAAGCTAATGGAAAATTTGAAGCTATCAACAAGATTATTAAGCGTATGCTTTAACGCATGATTCGGGTTCATAAACAAAACTAGAATTTGATCCTGTACTTGCCTTTGTTGGCATATTGAACCTCGGTGAGAAATGCGACTAGATTCACTCCCGTTCAACTAGTTTATGGTCTGGAAGCTATCTTACCGATACAATGTAAAATACCATCATTTAAACTCGCAATTGACCTTCTATCTGACACTTTTGAATAAGGGGAATGTATTTTATATCTCATCCATCTAGATGAAACACATCTTGAAGCCAAATTGGCCAATGAAGCACATAAGAGACGAATTAAGGCGTAATATGGCCACAATTTCAAGCCTCACACCTTCTTGGAAGGAGACCTAGTCTTGCTTTATGATGAGGAAGCTGATAAGATAAGAATAGGGAAATTTGAACCATTAAGGCACGAACCCTACATTGTCAAGCACATTTTTGCTAAGGGTGCCTACGAATACATAGATTACGATGGGAATCCACTGTCGCAGCCTCGACATGGGTTGTACCTTAAACGTTTCTATGCCTTATTTTGTGTAGTAAACACTGTATTATATGCTTTGATTAAGTTTGTGTAACATTGTTCCTTTTATATTTTTTCATGTGGTTATTAATCTGCTTTACATTTTTTGCAGATGTCAGAATCTGCAGAACAATTTTTTAGATATGTCGATGGTGCTAATCGTGGTACTCAGAATTTATCCTCTGCAGTATGGGCCTTATTTTCTCCAAGTGGAAATTTAGTGAGCTTCCAAGGGATTTGTATCGATCGATGAACCAACAATATCATTGAGTATAGAGGGTTGATTAAACTAATATCTAAGGCCATTTCACTTACCATTCTCTGCATCATCATCAGGGTGGACTCACAATTTGTCTTACTACAAATTATTGGAATCTATACTATCAGAAATATAGCTATTCATCACATGTTCCTTAGAGTTTTTATTTTGGAAAGACATTTTTCTTACATTAAATATCAACTTATTTCCAGAAACTTTAACAATTTGGGTTATTCACTAGTAAATTATGTGTTAAATAGAAATTTGCACCATATGTAAAGATAGATTTTCAATTCACATCATACAATTGAATAGGATTGTACACAATCATATAAAAACACTCAAAGTATAATATATTTACATTGATTATTTTACAAAATTGTGTCCAAGACACGTTGTTCATCTGACCTCAAAATGTATACGGGCATAGCATAATCGAAGTAAAGCTAGTGATGCTCATGATAGCAGGTCATTTCTTGGGCTATCATGCGCAATAGCCTCATCCAATGGTTGGGCACACCAATGGTATGGCACTACAGCCTCATAGGTAGCTCCTAGATCCAAACATCTAGTATCCCAAGAGTCGATCCCTCCACGTGTTGTTGCCACTCAAAAAGAGTTTCAACTAAATCAAAATCATGTAGCATTGATCTTCCGACAATCCTCTTTGTTGGTTCTCCTGTCTTCTATGCATGAACCACTAGTCAAACGGTACCTACTTCTGCATACATAAAAAAAAAATGTAGTCTTGCAAACATCGAAAAACAAAAAAATATGTAGAGAACCCAAAAAATCAAAAACATGGTAAAAATTTTACCTATAGCACCCCATTGAGCAAAGGTTGGTAAAATCATATATGGGTTTCCGCAGAAATCCATCCTTATATATGGATTCTCCTCGATGAAGATATTTTGTCTTTAGAGAGAACTAAGGAATTCGGTGGAAAATGAGATTGATGACTAACCAACATATCTAGCCATCAATTCGACCCACTCCTGCATCTGTGGATCTCTAGGATTAGCTAATCCCAATGTTACATGTTTTGGCTACATCAATGTAACTCACTCCAAAACAAAAGTGATCAAAATTGACCCATAACTGAAATTTTTGGTCTTACCACTTCTTACCTTGGTCAGTTGTTCTTTCATCTGAAGGATTACTGCTTCATCCTAGTTGAACACTATTGGCTTGAGACAATCAAGCACATATTTCGTGTATGATTGATTCACAACATGTAGTATCACGCTACCAGCTAGCTTTGTGAAATTGAATAGGAGAGTGTGCAAAGTCATATCATGCACATATTTGATATTTATCTTTCCATATTTACTAGGCTCAGTTCCTAGTAGACAAATATATCAGATGTAGTCCCTCACTGTTTCACCACCACAATCAGAGCCCGCAAGGGAAATGGGGGCACCACGTATCGACAAACATGTGAGAAAGTAAATATCATCGACCAATATTGGGAGAAATTTTCTCCCAATGTGAAATGTCTGTATTTCCGACTCCCATGAACAAATCAAGAACTGCAATAATTCCCTAGGTTGACTCATTCCTAACAATTGGAAGTACTTGAGCAACCCACAGTATCTGAGGGCTCTCATTATGATAGGATCATTTAGGGAAACCATATCTTGTTCTTGATGTTCTATTTCTCGCCATTTAATTGACATTTCGATTCGATGAAAGTATTATATCAAACCATAGGCTAAGTTCAGATACATTCATGGAAAATTTTAGGGGCTAATATTTGCAGGTGGGCTAATTTTCCATGGTTTTTCCAAAAAAAAGATTTGCCCAAATTTTAAAACATAAAATTATTTTACATTAAATTTTGCCAAAATTATATATACAGTATATATAATATCATTATAAATTTGAATTGTTTTACAAATACATCAGTAAAACTATTATAGTTTGCATATTAGGGACTAGTGAGATTCACCAATTTTTTAAAATTCAAAATAATTTTTCATCCTTAAAATTTTCCTTGGATACATTTCATGCAAAAAACTGGGAAGATTTTGGGCAGAAACAAAGATAAAACTTTCTTAATTCCACCCAACACACCCCTGAGTCAGAGACAGAGTGTGGAAGAGGAACTGGGCCTCTTTCCAGCCTCTCTACAATGCACTTTTTGACATTCAAGGGTGCACTGGCTGGAGGGCATTTTATATTTACCCTAGGGGCCCCAAAAACCTAAAAAATGTGCATGAAACTGAGAAAATAAGGCATTCAATAGAAATATGAGGGTAAGATGTTATACCTGGTCTAGACGGCACGAGAAATGATTGACAGAATCTGTCGCAATCAGTTGGTGATGTTTGAGGGTAAAATAGGCTCAAAGCACTAAAATCCAAATGGTAAAGGTGAAATGGTAAACATGACTTGGTAATTTCTTAATTTAATATTATTATTTATCAATTTATGCATATTCAATGAAACAATTATGGTTTTCACGCATTTTTACTATTTCCAACCGGTATTGTTAGTCCATTTAATGTTTCTTTGAGCAGGTTTGTAGCTGATTATAGTGAGTTAGTCATGCATGATCGTGAAATGCGATATTGACCACAAAGAATAGTTTTATCTCTTTTCCGAGCTTTATTAAACATGAAAAAGGAATTCTACGCATTCTTTTATCCTGTTTTTTCGATATTTGTTAAACATGAAAAAAAAAACAAAGTTCTCTTTTATCTCTTTTTCGAGCTTTGTTAAATGTGAAAAAGGAACCCCCTTGCAGTTCTATTTCATCTCTTTTCAGACTCTCAAAATATGAAAATATTTTTGAGTACTTGTCCTTTCGACTCATTAAAGGAATTGAAAAAACATCTACTTAGTATATATTTAACACTTTTCCGGACTGAGATAGATTATGATTATGAAAAATGAAAACTATAGTCAAACATGGATAGGAGGTTCTCTCAGTGATTATTTTATGCCTTTTCAGATGTGAGGGACTATTATATGAAAAAGAACTTGTGGTTTTTTCTTTTAGTCCCCTTTTCAAACTCTCTAAACATTAAAAAGGACCGAGTTCTCATAGTCGTTAGACTCATTAAAACATTAAATAGTGATGGAGTTGTCCATCATGACAAGATCGAGTTTCACCTTCTCTAGAATTATTAAAGAAACAAATAAAATGGATTCACCTAAAGGGTGGAGTTAAACATAAAACATATGTTATCCTACTCAAGCTTGTTAAAAAATAAAGAGGTGTTGGTCAGCAATGACTGCATAAAATTGGAATGGGATAAAACACTTTATGGTAGCAAGTTTCTCTTGAACATGATAGTTCTTCACTTCATCTCCATTATTTTTGGGTTGGATAATCTACTTGATAGTCTATCATACCTATGGCCTATGATACCATCCATCACTTCGTTTTCGGATCAAATGTTTCCAATTCATATAGTGTCGCCGATATGTTCAAGAGAAGTGACTCAGTTATTCCTCATCCTTTGCAATACTCATAAACCTTCACTTCATGACCGCTATCCCTGACATTTCTTCATCGGTCACATTATATCTCCAAAATTATCACTCCTCTTTCATGTTGTTGATGAGAGAAGCATCAATTCCCTCTTGCAACAAGTCATTTCCTATCGACATCAGCTAATCATCTAGGAAGTTGACTTAGAAACAACCTTTCAATATGTTGGAGCTTGCTGACATCAACGATAGGTTTCTTGCTTCTAGCATGATATGAATGCGAGAACTTCTTATTTATAATACAGAGATGGACTATAAGGGCATTTATAGGATATGTCACCTTTCAAAGAAAGGATGAGCTCCCGAAGCTACCTCGCCATTTATGGACTCAGCCTAAAGAAATAATAGAAGTAATGAGTAATGATCTGGAAATGAAACTACTTGTTTGCTGGTGCAAGGTATTCATTATCCATTAACATATGTATGCAAGATTTTAAATGTGTTTTTCGATTGGAACAAAGCGAATTTGATGAGTCTATGGGTCTTTTTGTATGTAGGAGGATTATTTTTGTTTACTGTTTAACATATTTAACTTTGGAGGTAAGTAGAAAATAAAACACAAAATATAACTCAACATATGGTAAGGTAGTTCACCCCTCCTGGGCTACATCTGTCGGGTCCAAGGCCCCCAAATGGGCATGTCCTTGCTCTTATTATGCTCAAAAATTTGTTATATAATGTGTAGAAAGCCTAAAAAGGAAAAAATAGCTACATAATTGAGTTCAAAGTGCAGAAATCAGTAAGAGATGACTATAGTTTCACCTCCAATGGATAACTATAATCCAATACAGCTCTCCAATCCCCAAGCCCTGGTGGATCTTCAAGCTCTCTTGCTGATAAAACACTTGAGGAAATACTCTTATTGCTATACAACCTACTCCAGTGGCTCTGGAATCCTTCAATTACCCAAAAACAAAAAACAAATTTGCCCCAAATGGACTCTCCTAGAAAAAGTTATGTCCAACAAAAGTTTTGCCCAGTTTTCCCTTGAAAAGCTCCACCAATTGTGGAGAACTACTAGTTAACTCCTCTAACTCAGGAGTGGCGCCAGAATTGGGTGAACTCTGCCATTTTAGCTGCATGGTTAAGGAGTAGCATTTAATGTAAAGTAGACGTGGCCACATGGGCCATTTGGGCTTGCTGTTAAGACCTGATCGTCGGGGTGGACGGTTAATATAACCGTGGCATTTAACTTCCACAATCCCTGTTGGTTTTTATGTGAACGACCACTCCTAACTCGCACTGTCTGATTAAATTTTGGCTGTTTTTTAAACTCTCATCGGTGGTATAAGCTGCTATTCCATTACGTTGTGGTCACGTGAATGGGGTTGGGCTAGCCCAAAGGGGCTAGCCCCTTTACTTTTCTTCCTACCTTCAAATGTATTACCACGTGCCTTTAAACCTTAACTATGTAACCTTTGAAATGTGAATCCAACCATTGAATTTAAAATTTTATGTTCGGATTTTAAAAACTTTGTATTATGCCATACCATTTGGGTTTTCAGTTAATAATTCGAATTTAAATAAACAAATGTGTGGTATAAAAATATTTTTAATAAGGTTTTAAAATTAATAATATATATATAGAATAATATAATATATGATTATTTAAAACCATATAAAACATCAATAAATATATAATTTAATTTATGAATTAAACCTTAATTAAAATAAAAAAATTTCCAACATATTAATATATAAATTCCCTTTCAACATTGGAGGTTATTGGGTGGTTTCAAAGTGCAATAACTTCTTCATACGGTAATGGATTGGAGTGTTTTTTGCGGCACCAGGATCGTACCGCCGAGGCCTATCTAGTAGCTTAGGTTCCAACCAATTTTTGAGCAAATAAAATTTTGAGCATTTTTCCAATTAGGACATGATCACTTGATCACACCGATAGGTTGACATCAGAGGCCTTCGGCCAAAATACTTTGTATGGTGTTTGACGTTAAATCATCTATTCACACCATGCAGAATGTACTATAGTACCTTGGGAGCCATTATCATCAACAGTGGTTTTTCTCGTGTCTGTTAATGTTTCACATCATTGGCTGGTAGTCAGACGATGTCTTCCCATGTTCAACGTCAGATCATATTTGCATGTTTAGACTTGTACTTTAAAAGACAAGTGAACGAGGTACAAGACCCTAGATCTAGTTTCATCCATCTGAGCTACGATTTCAGAAGAAGTACCAAATCATTCATCCGATGGTCATTATTCATATGGTCATCCTATTATGGGTCTATATATGTAGATATTTTATATCTGTAGGCAGTCTATATCTGTAGATGACCTTATAATGTAATGATAGTTTATGTCCCGATTATTGGATATGCCTCACTTATAAATTCATGTACAAGATGGAAAGATATCATGGTGCAATGTATTATAATTAATGCACATCATTGTTTGCCTCAATCCCTCCTCATCACATCGTAAATAAAATCACTCAACATTATCAATTTTGACTTCATGCTTTAAGGGGAAGTTGTTATAGGTAAATTTGGGCATCATACCAAAAAATAGATCAATATTCGTTAGGGGCTATCATACCATAAATTGGTTGCTACATGCATTAAACAAGTCACCACATTGATGGTCTTCCTTCATGAAATTTTCACTACTTATATGACAGTTGAAGTGCCCATCAAGCCATCAATGCACCCCTAGACAACTTTAACTAATTTGCAGAGCATGTACTCGCATGCAAGGCTCAATTGCAGATGATATAGGCCCACATTTTAGTGCGTTGGTCAACTGGGAGGTAAATTTTCATTGGATTCCATGAATCTCCCTGACTTCTAGTGACTTCTAGAAGTTGTTCCAGCTCTCACCTCATGATAGCCTCATTTTGGAACCCATGAATTCATTAAAACTCTTATCCTCCTATTCCCATGAATAAGGAAACCTCTTCATCCATTTTTAGGAATGCCATTCAATGATTCATTTATTCCAAGCTACCTTCATCTACTAATAAATAGAGCACTGAACATAGTGCACAAGGGAGAAATAATTTGTGTTAAGTAGAGTTATGCTGGTGAGATATCAACTCTTGAAAGTGTTGTGCATGTATTGTGATGCTGCTGGATTGCTGATGGTGGATGTGATGAGGATGGGACCCAAGCTATATGAGTGATAAGGAATCGATAAACTGGTTGTACTCTTCTATGTAATTCATAATAAAAAAATTTCCTTTCCTAATGCACGTGTAAATGATGCTATATGTGTATTAATGAGTTTAATCGATTCAATTTTTTTAATTTGAGTAAATCATCTTATGTTTATGTTTTTTTGTGTCTTTTGTTTTCTATGGTAGGTATCAATCAAGAGAGTTAATTTGGATTGAGAGTGACGAAAGCAATGAAGGGAGGCAAGGGAAAGTGAACATAATACAAGTAGGTATCTCTCCCTTTATCTATTCAAATTAAGGAAAATATCAAATATCTTTTTTTCTATTGTTCTGAGTAAACCACCGACTTAGGGAAAGCATACTTATCTATAGGTTTGTATTTCCATCAAACAATGAGATCCCAGCCATTTCATTTTATATTACACACTTTTGTGTGTGAATTATACAGAATATTATTGAAAGCTTCGACTGGCCCATTCACCTAAGGATGATATGGTGTATGTTTATGATGGTAAAATTGAAATTATCCAGTCAACACCTCAATAGTCTTATGAAAAAAGTGTAAACCCCTATCACTCATCAAGATCTTTGGACACCAAAATCTGGACTGAATATACTCAAATATCACCTTCGCGGTGGTATTTATGCAACAGTCGTTCAATGTATTTTATTTGGCCCACCTTGTGAAAGAATATGTTGCAGTGATTATATAACTTCCATCAATATTCTTTCCTGGTGGGTTAATAGGTCCAAAAAATTCAATATCCCACTTATCAAATGCTTGCAACATTACTTGTGGATTCAATGGAATTTTTTTTCATCTAGATGGCCTTCCCATTCTTTTAAATGCATCACAAGCTTAAAAAAACTCCTTTGCTTATTTATGCACTGTGGGCCACCATAACCCTACTCTCTAAATATTTTGCACAGTGGCCTTTCTTGCATAATTTCCTCCTCCAACTCCTCCATCAACTTCTTCTAAAATTATTTTCCTTTCATGCTCATGGACACATCTGCATAATATTTCATCTCGTCACATCATATGAAAATTTCCTGCAATCAATGAGAGATCAGTTTTTTTGACTAGCAACTCCTTGTTTTTTTCAGTAGTGTACTTCATGGTGCTATTCTTGTGGCCAAAAATTGAATAATATCTACAAAGTCATCATCTATGACCCTAATTGTGAATAATTGCGCATTGGGAAAGTTATCTTCAATGATTGAGGGTTATTCTCCTGTTTTTATCCTTGACAGATTATTAGGTCCAACATTCAATATTCCTAGTGTGAATATAACTTCGAATTCATACTCCTAGAACAAAAGCAACCATCAACAAAATTTTCCTCCTAAAACCTGCTTATTCACCAAATACTACAATGTGGAATGATGAGTGAAAATATTGAAGTGTGCTCCCAACTGATAATGCATGAACTTCTATAATGAAGAAACCGTATCCATTTTCTAACCCTTCTCTTTATTTGGTGGAATATTTCTTCTCCACCATGGACATTTTTTTCCTTGCAAAATCTATGGGGTGATCAATTTCTCCTTATCTTGGCTCTTCCAATATTGTACCCAATGCTATGCAAGATGTATCGACGTGTACATGAAATTACTTATTCCAGCCTAGTAAAAATAGAATAGGCACAGTCACCATATTCTCCTTCAGTATGTCGCGGTTCTTTAGGCATTTTTTGTCTCGATGAAAAGTAACACCTTTCTTTAATAACATCTCCATTGGTGCAGTTATACATGTATACACCTTTATAAACTTTCTGTAGTAGCCAGTATGTCCAAGTGTCGTGCACAGTTGCGTCACTGTATATTGTTGGGCCATGTCTTAGGTGGTTTCAAACCACATGGCCCAACGATATACTAAAAGGTACAAAAAATATGCACTTCTTTAAATTCAAAAATATCTGATACTTTCTACATGTATCCAACATCAATCTCAAGCTTGGAGCATGCTTCTTTAGCAATCCAAAGGATGTCCAAGCATCAAATTACACCTCCAAAACTTGGTGGATATATTCCTTGTAAGTTGCGACTACAACTCTAGAAAATATGGTAGGAGCATTCTTGAATCCAAAAGACATCACAATGTACTGGAAAAAACCCCACTTTGTAGCAAAATTTTTCTTATGTCTATTTTCTAGCGCAATTTTGATCTGATGGTAACCCGAAAATCCATCTGTGAAAGAATAAGCATCATATCCTCCTACATTTTCCAGTACTTCATCCTTAAGTGGTGTGGGAAAGGGGTCATGAAAAAATGCATCATTCAATTTCCTTATGTCCACACATATTCTAATGTCTCCCTTTGCCTTATTTTCCTGAACTACCATAGGAATTACCCATTCAGATTCTTCGACTAGTTTGATGATCCTTTCTTTGATCATATTCTCTAAATCTACCTTCACTTTGTCCTTATATTTCAGATTCAACCTATATGGTCTTTTCTTTACTAGATTCATGTTAGGTTTTAGAGTAATCCTCATAACTCCCACAACTCCCACCATGTCCTTCAATTTAGAAAACTTCATGAGAAATATCTCTTGATATTCATGCAACAGTTCTGAAATCTTGCTAAGTGTGTCTTCATGGAAATAATATCCAATAATTGCAAATTTTTGTTCTTCCTCTGACCCTATATTCACCTTCTTCATCTTTATGGGTTGCGTTATGTCAAGTATTTCAGGTTCTGGTCCAACAACTTTGCGATGTCCTTATAATTATAGCATATCAATATTGCGCAAATCCCCATCATCTTCTTTCATTGTCACATTATATAATTCCAGTGCGTGTTGCAACTGTGCAGTCCAATTTAGCTGTGTCTAAGTTAGCATAGTTGTATTCTTAAAAACTAGTGCTTGTACTTCCTAAAGGGCTTGAGATATGCATAGATAGTCATCTTCAATACTAAATGTCATAGCTCTGCCTCAAGATACCAATTCATAAATATCATGTCCAATGTGTGAAAAAACACATGTACCCACTTTGGTTCTAGATCTTCTTCCCAAACTAAAGTCCAACGAAAAATATTCTCCTGAGGATAAACCTTACCATCGTATTTAAATTTGATTCTGGTATTTACTTGGCCAAATCTGACCTTCATCAGCTTGCAATACTCTTTTCAACATCTAATATTTTCTTTATGAGTACATGTTGTACTATTCAAAAACCCCCGTTTTTATTTTTATAATAACCAATATTGTAATAATAAATAGGGACCATTTTAATTTTTCAATAAAAATTTAGCACGTAAGAATATTTCCCTTTGGAATGTGTTAAAACATTAAGCCAAGTCACTTAGGACTAAGAAATTTTCACTTTATTGCAGATCGCACAAGCCAAAGGTAATGAAAATAACCATTAATCATAATCCACGATACACAATCAATAAAAACTCTTTTTAAGATCAAATGTTATGGTGTTCTCTTTATAAAGGTTTTGAAATATTTCTAAAAGCTCATATAGGGCTTACAACTTTCTTCATATAAGGAAAAAGCTGCCCAAAGAATACATCACACATCACGAATTGCCAAGACATAAATAAATTTTAAAATACAATAACTACAATCTTTCAATATTGCGATAGTGCGATATGGAAAATCTTGCGATACTGCAACATGGTGAACATTGCAATATTGCAAGCTTGCGATAACACGATATTGCGATGTTGTGAAAATATTACCATTACAAATCTACCATATTGTGATTTTGCGATATTATGATTTATCGCAATAGAAAAATTGAAATTGCACTTA
The DNA here is from genome assembly GCA_034641835.2 of Pinus albicaulis. NCBI lineage: Eukaryota > Viridiplantae > Streptophyta > Pinopsida > Pinales > Pinaceae > Pinus > Pinus albicaulis. The sequence goes on from CM076577.1 coordinate 1,425,060,139, forward strand.
AATTATAAAGTTTTGAAATATCATCCAGGTTTGCAATGTGATGTTTTTAACAATACCTGCAAAGAATCACATGCAAGCCATAATGCATAATTATTAGAAATAAACTGCATTTAAACTTTTAAAGGCTCAAGGATATTTGTATATGTTTACTCATGCTTGCAATAAAAGTCCCATCCTTATCAAATTTACTTTTTTTAATTAAATATTTTTCTATTATCTCTTCTTTACGTTCATTTTGATTTCTCTATTGTTCAATATTAGGGAATAAAACTCAGAGATGACGAATAAAGGAAAAAAGACAGCCGAGCCTTCTACATCCGAGGACGCAGACATGCAGTCACTCTTTAGTAAGACGACTTACGAAAAACATGGTGGAACGACATCGTGGGAAGCCATGTATGATCTATTAGAGGAAAAAAATCCAAAGGTGCTAGTAATCATAACAACAGTTGATGCTAAATTCTCATATGAAGCTTCCTATTTTGAAGCAGCATGTTCTTTGTTACAAAAGATAGACGCTTCGCCTAAAATATGTCCATATACAGATATGGTGAAATGGATTATTGAAAATCTAGATACTTTGAACAGGACATCCATGAATTCAATATAAGAGGTCATGGGGTAAATTTTCTGTAGGAGATTTATGCAAGATGTATCATCTGCTAGAACCTTAAAAGGCCTATGTTAGAGCCTCCATCGAGCAGTTTGCAAAAGAGAATGAATATACAATAGATGCCATGTAGACTTGGATGTATGGCTCCAGTAGATTCAAACGGGAGAACACCCGTATGTACCCAATGGCACCTTTGTCGGCTCCATATAGTTATGTAGTTGCTATGATGTGTGGGATTTTTTAGAAATCTGATAGTACCAAGTTTTCAATGGAATGGATTCCATTAAATGATGTGATTGTCAACTCCACGTTTATGAATTAGAGTAACATTTTATCCAAAAATTTGAATATGGTTATCAGATAGTATAAATAGTATATTTTCCTCTCTACTAGGGTCATCCCTCCCTTTTCTATGAGTTCTTATGTGATGGATGCCATTTGTTTATGTACAAAAAATCCTAGTATGGGTTGTAATTAGACTCTCAAATACCGTACTCCCATCCATGTGTATCATAAGATTTTGTTGGAATCTCAATTTCGGCCCCATTTTTATAAGATTTGTCAAATTATTATGCTACCAATATATAGAAATATTTTTGATACAAAAGCCCCCAGGCTTTCAGAAGAAGCAAATATATATATTTTTCTAGTGGCAGGATAGTTTGGTGAAGAAACATTTGACTATATCATATTTTTTGGTAGTATTTTTTCTCCCCATGTTTTTCATTATTATGTTCCGGATAAGTTATTAGCAAGAGAGATTGCATATCAAACAATAGGGGAAGGTCTTACCAAAACCCTAAAAGACATGAAGAGATATATCTGGCCAAATTTTCTGGTACAATGCAGTTCTTTTTCCTTGTTTGATTTTGGAAAAACAATTAAAGAGGTGTAGAATATTACATGTTTGAATCTAGCTACTATGCCAGGGATTCTTTACTGGCAAGTTGCCCAAGTTTCCCAAGTTGCTCAAGACTTTACTACTTTGCTAAAATTAGATGGTTCACTCACGAGAAAGATGAATCTGATGACCTATTTGAAAAGGTCAAGACTTTCTCACAACTCTTGCATTTTGCATCAATAAAATTAACTCTAGCCGACCTCAATTGTTTTCATATTTACAGAAAAAAATATTAGCAAGGGTTCTATTAGAACTATTGTAGATTGAGGAAGCAAGAGAGCCTACTCCCAATGTAATTTTAGAATAAAATTATGAACACAATTCTGATCAAGAATCACCAGAGATATTCAAAAAATTCTGAGCATCAATCTCAGAATTAGGAAGAAAACCCTAGGGAAAGTATTAAGAAATATATAGAGAGAAATAATGGAAAAATGACCAAAGAAACCTTGGCTGGAGAACAATTGGAAATAATTTCTACACTAGATAAAACACAGACAATCATAATAAATGACATGGATGGGAGAAATTTAAAAAAAACTCCAAGTACCACATACAAATATAGGAATTGAAGGAAATTGTGATTTTTAAATTGTTAAGTAGACCTTACAGGTTGGAAATTCAAAAGCAGATGTCAGAATCATCTTAGCCTACCCAATGTCACAAATTATTTTGAGAATTGAAGAGATGCCCCCTTTATATATATTTTTATAGTAAAACCCACAAAGTAGTGGTAAGGAGACATAGAAAGAAAATAAAGCTTTATTTATCAGTAGAAATGCCAGAGGATGAATCAATGGAGGTTGTCTGGAAAGACAACACCATTGATCCATTAGAAAACTTGAAAAGACTATCACAATGTTCAGGTTATTATGCAATAGCTACAATTTATAAGGCAACAGAGATTAGTTTTCTTCTTAAATATGAAGATGCAAGAATTCAACTGTTAGAGAAAAAAATTGAATAGGAAAGACAGAATACCAACAAGAAAACAGAGCTGCAAATGATACAATTTCAGAAATATTTTGAGAAAATTAAGTTACAACACCACGAAAGCATTACAAAAAAATATACACAGATTACAATAATTCAAAATGAATTAGATAAACTCAGAAATCAACACCAGACATAAGAATTCATCAAGGAAACACTTGAGCTAAATACTCAATTGTGAGAAAAGTAAGAAATATTCTGTCAAAGAATCTCAATGATCAAACCATGTTGTGAAACAAGTGATACATTAGTCCATCCAATGGTTGATCGGAGAATTGAATATGAAGAAGTTGATAAGAACATCTCAGGTTTTATCTCTTGGAAATATTCTAAGGCAGGGAGAAAATTTGATTTACTGAAGATTGAAGAATCCCACAGAGATATTCTATTTACAGTTTGGGATATGCAATTAAGGCAAGTAGAAAGGGAAACAACTAGAGCAGATGATATAGAAACAAATATAATTGAATATGTGAATATAATATTAATATAATTAAAGAATGCAAGCATGGAGTTTTCCCAGATATCAAACTATTAGAGGGAAAGTGGAAAGAAACCGCCAAAAATCAAATTAAAGTAGTCAAAAATCTATCTAAGCTTGATCATGAATCTTATTTGCAGTTTCTAGTATATACAATCAACAGATGGATTTACGTTGTCTAATGAATTCCACTCGAAAGATAGTTCCATGTCACTGTGATATTGTATTCACGTGACAACTAAGATCCAAATTCGTCCAGCCATCCCAAGTGAAGCCAATGTTGGATATAGGCGAACTAAAAATATAAATGGAAAGGAAGGATCGTTCAACCTCATCAAGCACATCGTTATACTTATTTCCGTTTTTATTTTTTATTTTCAGTATTCTAGGAAGGTTGTTTGAAACATCCTCAGATTTTTATGTAATATTCTATTTTTGATACATATTTAATATTATTTAAACCTATCTCATGCATTTAGAGAGGGGTCGAGAATTTTATCAAAAATAATTTGCAAAATCTTGCATTTTTGTACTTTTGTGATTCTTTTGATGAAATACATGGAACACGATCTTGATTTTCTTGAATATTGAAGCATACTGTACTGAATTTTCATTTATGTACTCTTAGAGTGTATTTGGTTGAAAAGAAGATAAGCTCAACGTTTTTTATTTCATTAATATAACCTCTCATATTTGGTACTATTATCTTTACGATTGAGTTTTATTTATGACATAACAATAAACTTCTTTATATTGTATTGTGTATTAGATATCGATTATAGTCTTTCATTAAAGCACTATTACATGATGTTTCAGTTGTAATTCCGTATTGAGAATATAATCAATCGATATATCCGATATAGTTTCACAAATTTTTTCCTAACCATTTATTCAAAATAATTATCTTTAAAAAATCTAATCTCTTTTAGGCATTGAGTGATATTTATTATGTTTTTCTTTAGGATATCTTTGTAGATCACATAAGTTAAGTTATTCTTGGGTATATATTAAGTTAAATGTTAGACTAAATAAATGCATGTGCTTGTTACTTGAGTATATTATTTCCATTAGCTTAAAATAATTTTCCATTTCACCTTGTATCAAACCCATCATGATCATATCAATTATTTTCTAGGAAATTCGTCCCATTATCCCCAATTAGAGCCACTATGCCAAACAGAATAGCAGTGTCTTTCAAGGTCTAGACCGGGCGGTTATCCCTCATGTTGTTGAAATGGAATTTCAGGGCTTCAACATTTTGGCGCTAGAAGGAGGGCTAATTCTAAATTGCAAGGAAAACTAATAAACAATGAAAAATCCATCCTAATAGTCATTCTCTCTCTATATCCCCTTCAACTTTTGGATCCCTCATTTCAGCAACTTTCATTCTAACTACTGGTGCTAGTTATTCTACTTCAAATAATCAACCTGCCTCTTGTTCAACTCACATCCTTCGCATATCATCATCCATACATACTCCTAACATCATGGAAGGACAACTATGGAATAATCCAAGCTATTTAGCAATTTGACGTCCTCTCTCTAAACATCCAGAAATGTGGTTGCCCATACAGAACTACCATTTTAAGATCATAAATTCAACAATCTTCTCCAAAATATCCTAATAGATCCCAAAGATTACTTTCATCAGATTATAAATTTGAATAGCTATAATCTCATATTTTAATAGAGAAGTTAGAATAGATCACTATTTCAGCTGAAAAACATGTAATTTCTCAGCCATCTGAAGAAAGTGTTTCATCTATTTTACAACCCAGAGGAATCTTAAGTCATTCTCTAGCTGAGAAAATTGAAATTCCTCCTTTGTAATTTATGATTACTTATTTCCGAAGGAATACCAATAAATAGAAATCACAAACATATATTAGAGAGGGTTTTTCCAATTCTCCATCTCAAATCCATTTATTCCCTCCCCTCGTTTCAAAAACTCCCATTATAACTACTGGTGTTAGTTATTCTAGTTCAAATAATCAACCTACCTCTTGTTCAACTTACATCCTTCTCATATCATCATCCATACACACTCCTATCATCATGGAAGGAAAACTATGGAATAATCCAAGCACTATATCAATTTCATGTCCTCTCTCTACCAGCAAAAGAACATCTCCACAATTATATGTTAGCCATAAATTTCTATGAAGTAAATGAATAATAATTTGTGGTTATATTATGTCCATATACTCTTATAGGATTTGCAGGATCCTGGTACTTTTCATTACCCCCTCGCTCTACAACGTGTTAGGACAAGTTTTAACAAAAAATATTATCTAAGTTTGGAGATCATAGAAGCATTGCATCTCTCATCAGTGAATTTTCCAATCTCAAGGCTAGAATGGGAGAAAATATCAAATACTTGAGTTCTAGATTCAAAAAAATACTCAATTAAATTCCTAATGCATCAACTCCTTGCGTTGATGTTCAAATTGAGTGGTATATGTCTACTCTGCCATCTAGTATAGCCATTTTTGTAGATAGAGCATAGTTTTCCACATTATCGGAAAACATGAAGGAAGCCTTATCTGTGGAAACACACATAGTTTGTCTTGAAAAGAAAATCTCTCAAGAAGATAGCAAATCTAAGAAATTTTCTTTCAAATATGATTCTAAAAATAAATTCCAAAAATATCCTTTTGATCTTCAAGGCCTATAGAAAGTGTTAAAGAATATTTCTAATGAAATAGTTGAAATGAAGAAACAAGTTGCTAAATATTCTATTGTAAAACGACCATTTATATATCTTAAGAGAAATCAGTATTCTAACTCTCACCCAGCAAATACCATATCAATGTTGACTCCGACTTAGAAGAAGAGGAAGAAGAAACTAAAGATGAAGAAAATGGAGATGAATAAATAGTTGATCTAAATGGAATATGATACTTTTTTCTTACAAGTGAAGAAGAGCAAGAATCTTTTATCATTATCACCAGAAGAAAAGAACCTGCTGATACAGATCATTTGAAGCAAAAGAAAAAAACTCAAACTCCACTTGCTAAGGAAAAACAAAGCAATAAAAAGACATCTCCCAAAAACTCACAGCCAAATCCAACTTCATCAAATCTTCCATATACATCAAAGACCCTATTAGTCATTGATTCTATCGAGTATAATATTTTGGAAGATATGAAGAAGACGAGGGAAAATATTTCATTACATGAAATTAAAAAATTGAAACAACAACCAAAATATTACCTAGATAAATGAATGTAGTTTATGTATCACCTTTACCTACTTCTATTGTATCTAAAGCTACTAAAGGCATGGGAAAATCCCCAACTTCTTCAAATAAATTTGATCCTACTGATGGCATCCTAATCGGTGATATATCTAATTCACATACGCCTCCCTTCCTCTTAACTTACACAATTTTTTATAAAAGACTTCATAATTGTTTGATTGAATTAGGAGCCTCTCCCAATATAATGCCGACAACATTATATGCGAAGTTGATCGTCCACATAGTCTAGCTTGAAAGAAATAAATTATAAGTGTTAGGGGAAATAAATTCTATCAACATTAGACTTTCATCAAATCCCAAAGTCTATCAAATAATAGGTATTATGGTCGATGAAATTCCAGAATTTTACGGTCTAATTCTAAGTAGAGACTGGTCTAAAAAAATCCATATATATTTTGATATATATTTGTCTCACATGTGGCTTCCTTACAATGGGAAGTGAAATCAAATTCGAGTTGACCGAGAGAAACATTTGAAACATACTGTGATTGAATTTTAAGGTTATAATGAGCCAATAGCATTCAATAATAATATTATTGGGAATTATTCATCTAAGTCATTTTTAGGGAATTTTAATGCACAAAAATCTCATTTTTTGGATAATGTTGTCATCTCATGGATTGAAAACTTTTCACAAACAAATACTTCCAAGTAAAAAAAAATTGTAAATAAACCAATAGTTAAAAATTTGTTTTGGACATTGTACTTCCATGTTTCCAAATCTAACAATTGTGCAAGAGTTTCTTGTGTTTTAATTAGCCTAGAAGGAGAAAATATGATGTTACCTTGCATGCTATAATTCAAATGTACAAATAATATTGCAGAATATGAGTCATTAATACAAGGATTATACAAAGAAATTGGCCTCAATGTCAAATATTTGTAGGTTTTTGGAGACTCATCAATCATCATTAGATAGGTAAGAAATATTATCCATTGCCTTTATGGACATCTTTGACATTATCAATCATTAGTCCAAGTTCTTACATCTTATTTTTGGAATTTGATATTTCTCTAATACCTAGAATACAAAATGCTAGTGCTGATCTGTTAGCGAATGTTACATCGAAACTCATACCATCTAAGGAATTTAGTCCTGATGAATTTTCTATTGAATTAGTTTTTAGACTATCCATTCCTGATAATGTCAAAAATTGGCGATTCTTCAATTTGATTATGAAATTGTGAATTTTTTTACATTAGAAGGGTCATAAAATGACCAAATCATAGATGAAAATGCGTTCTCATTAACTGAGAACAAAATCTTGAAGATGAAAATACAATACCGAAAGCTGTAGTCAAATTGGAAGATTTGTATGATCTCAAAGATATATTTAAAAAGTTAACTAATGCCAAAATTCAAATTTTAACTCTAAAATTCGAATTAGTAAACCTTTGAAATGACGACAATCCTCACAGTATCAATATAGGTCTACATGTGTTTTATCTGATGAAAGATTATCATTTATTCGACTGTTGAAGAAATATAAAAGTATCTTTTCCTGGGATTATTATGATCTCAAAACTTACGATACCTCTATTATACAACACACCGTACACATGATCTCTAATGATAGACCAGCGCAGCAGAAACTACGGAAAATTCATCCAAACCTTGAGAATCAAATCAAATCATATCTAAATAAACTTCTTAAGTCTAAAATCGTATTTCTCATTAAGCATTAAAAATCGGGATCCAATTTAGTGCATGTTAGGAAAAATAATGGTGACGTTCGTATATGCATGTATTTTATAAATTTATGTAAAGCATGTGAGAAAGACAACTCTCAACTACCAACTATGGAACAAGTACGACACTGAGAAGCTAGTTTTGAGCTCATGTCTTTTCTTGATGGATTTTTCAGAATATAACAAAATCCTTGTTCATCCAGATGATAGGTTGAAACCTATGTTTAGAACTAAATGGAGAACATATTCTTATCAAAAAATGCCTTTTGCTTTGATTAATGCAGACACCACATTTCAAATAGCTATGGATATATCCTTTAAAGGATTCATTAACATATCATTTTTTATTTACTTGGATGATATCATCGTTTACTCGAATAAGAGAAGCAACCCTTTAAACGACCTTAAACATATCTTTGAATGATGTATAAAATAGGGGATCTTTCTAAATCCAAAAAGGTCATATTTCTCCTTGAGCGAAGGTAAGCTTTTAGGATTCATCATATCAAAAAATAGTATTTATATTGATCCAGAAAGAGTAAAGGAAATTGAAAAAAACCCTTACCTCATAATAATAAATGAATGCAGTTTTTCCTTGGAAAAATAATTTTGTAAAAAGGTTTGTCGTTGAATTTTCACAAATAGTGTTATCTCTACAAAATATGATTAAGAAAAATTCGGTTTTAAAATGGGGTCACAACGAAAAAGAAGCCTTTGAATTGATCAAACAAGATATTATTAATTCTACATCCCTGAAAAAAAAAAAAAAATTCTAAGGATTTTGTTCTATACGCATTTTCATCAGAAACATTGTATGTTTTCATTTTAACACAGCTCAATGATCAAAAAATTGAAGCATGCATCTTATTATTTAGTTTGAGTATTCAAGGTGCCAAATTAAATTACTCTGTTGTGGAAAATAAATAATTTTCTATCTTCAAGTCAATAAAACATTTCAGACAATTTCTCCTCAAAACTCATACTAAAATCATAGTTACACTTTCACAAGTAAGGAAATTACTGATTCAAAGAGAAGTAGGAGAAAAAAGAGAAAACTCAGTAATTGCATTACAAGAATATGATGTTGAAATTAGACCAGCTAAAATTGTTAGAGGTCAAGTTTTTTGCAGAATGTTAACAAGATCATCCAACTTACCAAAAGAATACCATTCAGGTGATGAGATTCAAATATCTTAGGTAAGCCTCAATGATACTAAATCTCAATATGTAGATCTCATTTTTCATTTAAAAATGGATATGGTCCGATGAAACTTAGTTACAAAAATAAAATAGCTTTGATATCGAAAGAAAAATAATATGAAATGGTTGATGATGTTTTATTATAAAAAACTATGATTCTATTTTACTAAGATGCCTTGAAAAATCTGAGGCAGTAAAGGTTTTGCAGGGACTTCATGATGGACTAGCTGGTGGACATTTTTGGGGAGAAAAAATATCACATAAAATCTTGCATGTAGTTTGTTACTAGCTAGCCTTGTTCAAAGGCACACACGAGTATGTAAGGAAATGAAAAATATGTGAAGTTGTCGCTGGAAGATAAAGGAAACCTTCATTCTCATTATAGCCAACCAATATTGAAAAATCATTTGAGATATGGGGACTAGAAATAATAGGTGAGATCGTTCCTCACTCTTCAAAGTACCATAGATACATCCTTAAACAAATTATAAATTTACTAAATGGGTGGAAGAAATTACACTAAAGGTAACCAATTATGAGAACACCATCAAATTTATTGATCAATTTATCATTACCATATTTGGATTACCAACTTCCTTGATGTTTGAAAATGAATATTATATTTGAGGCAGTGCTATGATACAATTTTCTCTCAAAAGAGGTTTCAAACTTAAGTATTTTCACTAACTATTATCCCCAAGGAAATGTCTTAGCATAAGAAACTAATAAAAACCTCATTAGAATCATTAAACAAACTATTGATCAGTAAGAAATTGGCATAAATATTTAACATTTTCTCTATGGGTAGATCGGACAACACATAAAGCCTCTATAGGTAATTCTCCATTTAATTTAGTCTATGGGAAAGAGGTTTTTCTTACTTCAAATATAGTTATTCCCTCTTTATCCTTGGTTCAATTTATTGATGAAACACCTTCTTATTATTTGTAGTTAAGACAATCAAAAATTCTCAAACTTGAAGAAGTGAGACAAAAAGCCAAGATTACCCATGCTCATCATCAACAGTTACTTAAATATTCCTTTGATGCAAATTATGTTAGTACAAAATCATTTCAACTTGGAGAGCTTGTACTAAAATGGGATAAAGTACATGAGGAAAAAAATAATCATACCAAATTCCAAAGAATGTGGCTTGGATCATTTCAAATTGTAGATAAAATGGGCACATGAACGTTTCATTTTCAAGATTTATTAGGCAAGAAAGGTTATCTTCCTATGAATAAGAAAATTTTAAAAAATTGATTCTTATAGGAGATAACCTCTTCTATCCCCTAGACATTATTGTATTTACTTTTCCTAGGAAAATAAAAGTTAAATAATATAGTTGTTGGCCTTGAAATAAAATAACTTGAAATATTATGACTTTTCGCTTTTATAAATGGAAATTGTTAAGGAAATAGTTAAGAGGTTTGAAAATTAATTAATTTTTGTCTCTTTGAAGTTTTCTTTTTCTACCAAAATTATTCATTCTTTAAGAAACTCCAACTTTATAAAATACTTGTGTTCTATTATCAGTCAAGAAAAATATTTTTTATCAAGTAAAAGACTCTTTGTAGATAACCATTCTTGACTCCATAAATTTCCATCCAGAAGTATTAAAGAGGAGATGAATCTTCCCGTCCAGTAAAATTTTCTCATTTTAGAGTGTAATCCTAGATAATTTACTATAGATTAAAATATAAGAGGTCTCATCAAGAGCCTTCTTACCATATTCATATGGAAATAATAAGACTGACATGACCATTATTGTAAACCAAAAGAGGATAATGGCGTGAGATTATCTGAATCAAAAGGCAAGGTGTATCATCACGAGCCAGCTTGATCAATTGAATTAAAACCAATGAATACCATTGTCACCATTTGGCCACCACACCAAGGCAATGGCTATTAAGTTATAAAAGGAAGAGATATTTTAGAAAAAACAAGAAAAATTATATTGTTGTGGATCTATCTTTAAAAATTTCATTCTTACATTGATGGGACACATTATCTTTGTTGGTTAAAAGGTAACCTTGTCGAGGCTATAGACACCTGGTAGCAGCAGAGGCTCTACCAATGAAAAATGAGTTTGTTTAAAAAATATAACTTACAAAATCCTGCTACTTTATCTCTAATTTGAGTAATGACTGATGTAGGCATAGGGATTTTCATCTTTACGAGAATATGAACTAAATTATGATTACATGATTTTGTTTTATTATTTAAAGAAATATTACTTATTTAATGTTTCATCCAATTTTTTTTTTTTAACTATTTTTAATTTTTGAAAGTTTTAGGAATTTCAAAATTATCAGAGATAGCTAGTTGTTCCAGTGACTCGCCAACTGTTGTACTATTCAAAAACCCCCCATTTTTATTTTTATAATAACCAATATTGTAATAATAAATGGCGACCCTTTTCATTTTTCAAGAAAAATCTAGCACGTAAGAATTTTTCCATTTGGAGAGTGTTAAATCATTGACCCAGGTCATTTAGGACTAAGCACTTTTCGCTTTACCATAGATCACACAAGCCACATATAATGCAATTAACCATTAGTTATAATCTGAGATACGTGATCAATAAAACCCCATTTTAAGATCAAATGTTACGTTGTGCTCTTCATAAAGGTCTTGAAATATTTCTAAATGCTCATAAGGTGCTTAAAGAATTTTTTTATAAAGAAAAAGCCACCCAAAGAATGCATCATGCATTACAAATCGCCATGTTGTGAAACCAGCTCCAAAAATAGAAGAAAAGAGATATCAACGCCTTACAAATAAGCCACTTCGAGGGGGAAACCTCCAATACATTAGTTGAATGAAAAATTCTTCGATGATACAAATGAAAAAACCTCCTTTCTATATAATAGGAGTCCATGGGGCCACAATGTAATCCTAGCTGACCTAAATATAATAATGTAAGGGCACAATAATAACAATATGGGGGTTACGGGGGTACAAGAATAACAATAAGGGGGGATAAACTAACATAATAAGGGACTACACTATTAATATAGGGACTTAACATGCCCCTCTCCTTCAAACAAGTGTTGTCCTCAACGCTTGATTATTTCTTGATGCTTCTGTATAAAATTCTCATCCTCCCATGTCGAATATTCTATAGGAAAGTTCTTCCACTTGCTAAGATATTCTGAAATTGATCATATTTGTTGATTTATTTTTTGTGTGACTACTTTAGAATGATTTTCGATGTGATGTTGATCTTCTTGTTGTTTCATTAAATTCTGCACCAAATTTAGGTTATCATTTGAGAGTTGGAGAACTTCTTGTTGATGCTCGATGTGATCTTCCACTAATTTATCATCCATATTAGCTAGTATTTGATCCTTCAAACCATCCAACTTAGCCTCCATTTCTACTTTTAAACCATCTATGTCATCTTCGATTTCTCTTCGTAAGATCGAAATTTGTTGCACTTGGTACCATAATTTTGATATCTCATACTGCAATTCTTCTTCTTCATGCGTCACAATATAGCTTTTTCAGGGCTTAATGGGTATGGAATTATTTTTTGGAAACATTACATAACCCAATACTAATAAACTTCTAAAATATTCCCTTCGAATCACTTCAAACTGCTTTTTCAAACAAACATTATGCAATTTTAAAAACCAAATACACACCCTTTTATTTCTTTTGAGAAGCTCACTATTGAAACTGAATTATCTATGTGCTTTCAGATCCTCAATAGCTGAAATTTAGCCCTAAAATAGCCCTCTAAATCTTCTTTCGAATACCATAGGTCTGACCTGATTCGGATTCTTGAAGACAAATCTATTCCCAATCTTCCACGATGACCTAATTATGGACTCGTTCAGTAGAGCGAACTTGTACGACTGTCCACGTGTCACTGTTTGATCCTCTGGCTCTGAAAATGATAGAAGGGAAACTATAGTCTGTGTAATTCCAGCCAATTTTTACATAATTCCACAGATGATATCTCTGAAAATATTGTGAACCAAGCTCTGAAATTTTTCGACGATATTCCTCTAGATTTCGTCCTCTCTTTGTGAAAATTTCAACTTCTGAACCCTCGTAGAAAAAACATTATAAAGAAAATTCCACAATGACCTATTTTGTGAAATTCAGGAGCCTGAAAAAAGCCCTAAATTCCACAAATCATATCTTCGAAAATATTGCGAACCAAGCTCTGAACTGTTGTGACAATGTTCCTCAGGAGTTTGGCTCCGCACTCTAAAAATTTCCGCTTCTGAACCTTCGTAGAAAAAAATGTTATACTGAAAATGCCATGATGACTTGTTTGGAGCAATGAAACCCTAGAATCCAAAGCTTTGATACCAAATGTCGTGAAACCAGCTCCACAATAGAAGAAAAGAGAGATCAACGCCTTATAAATCAGCCACTTCGAGGGGGCAACCTCCAATACATTACATAAATAAATAATTCTTGGATGATACTGTTATGCTCCTATTCCAATAGGTTTCATATATCATGATTGACTTGATGGGCTATGTAATATGTTCATACCTTTCCTTGTTGCAAATGTTTTCCATATTGTCAAAAAATAAATAAAAATAAAAAAATTTAAAAAATGTAACGAGGGTATACCCTAAAAGAAAAATAAAAGGGTGAAAAGAATAAAAATGGCCCAAAAAGTAAAAGAAGATGAACCCCACCAAAAGAAAGGCCAAGGAAAGTGTGCAAGTCTAAATTACACTAATTTTTGCTCTTATGTAATAAACAAATTGTGTGCAACTTTTATCTAATGCCACAATTGATGAACAATCAAATAGTTTAAGCTTCGCTTGTTCATATTTGAATTTTATGTTTTAGAGATAGATAATAAAATCTGACCAAATTGTTTAACCTTGGCAGATAAGTAGATAGGTAGAGTAAATAGAAGGAGCTCAATAGCTTAATCTGAGTCCTTGGATGTAATAAAGTTAGACTCAGATATATTTCTACATTTAAAAGAAAAAAAAGTGTGATAAGGGTTTGCCAGTCTAAGTGCACCCTAATAAAGAAGAAAAAATGTCAGGTTAAAGTAGGTAGGGTAGGTAGATGATGTTGCAGAATTACATGTGATGGATAATGACTCTAAATGTGTTAATCCTTACTTTCATCACAAATGAAAGGCAGACATTACACTGGAAGAATTTCAAGTAAAACAAAGTCAAATGATTAACTTCCCCTCTTATTTTTCCCTAAAAATTTCACTAATTTCCCCTAAGTACTAAGGCATTTGAAAATTAGAGAGGCTCAAGGAATTTCCTTGACTTTTGAAGGGACCGGACCCTCAACCCAATAATTAAAAAAAAATAAGTACTTAAAACCATCCATAAGTCATTCACTTACTTCCATAAGTCTTTTCCTTAGTAAAATCCTATTTTACTTAGGAAAATTACACAATATCCCACAAAAAACCCTTTTTCATTCGAGCCTAAGTTAAATGCACAATCATAATGTTTTATACTTGGTGCTTTTTCATTCATTATCACATATTAACTTTAACTTATATTATTTAATTCCCCTATAACATCTACCCATTCCCGTATTATTATAAATATGCAAAAACCCCAAATATTATATATCCCACCCTTGGTTGAAATATAACCATAATATAACATTAAATTCAAAAAAGAATTAATTAACCCTCACGGATAATTAATAGCTTACCCGACCAATCAATTCCTCCTGATATGATTAAATAATCTTTAATTATGTTGGGCCCGCCCTCATTAAACTCTCCTCATCTCACTTCCCCGATAACCGTCCGATCAACCCCTCCATATCCAACCACTGTAATACATATCACATGGCCCTCTACGACTGAACGATAGCGCATGATCGCGAAGTAATTTTGCATATAGTGCCTTGCCACGCGTCACAAGATGTATGGAATCACTAGCTGCTAGCTGAATACCACCCATCTCCAAAAGTGGTGTGATACATACCGCTTACCTCCCTCTGCATGTGAAAAACTATCCTTTACCGCATACGTCATCCGTCCGAAATAAAAAAACCCCCATCAAACATGACTTTGTGAATAAAACAAACAAGTGCACATTATTTTCATCATTTTATGCTGCAACTAGTGCTCCCATGCAAAAAATGTCAAATCAGTTTTTGAAGATTTCCAACCGCCACTTTGCCAAATGATTTCAGCTGAACCAGTTAGCTATTGTCTGTACCTATTTCCTCACTATTCACTTCCTGAAATAGGTATTTATCCAATTTCTATCGAACCCTAAAAGTCTTGGTTTTTAATTTAATTCCACAGAAAAATACTAAAAAGTAGTACAATTCGGACTTTGTTTCACCCTATAGGTGCCCATACTTGTAATTTTGCCCATTTTCCACTAAAAACTCAAATTCCTTTCTAAATCCACAAGAACTAGAAATGGAAACCCCCAGTCTGTAAAATTTGTTTTATCTCGAACATGAGGTAAAGAACTTATTTCCAATTTAGCCTACCTTTTTCAGATACACAGAAACTTATGAGACCCTGAGAAAGCTTCAAAGAACCAGAATACCAGAAGCACAATGGTTGGAAGATATGTTGGACATTTTGTAAAAATATCCTTGATGAATTTCGATTGTTTACTACAGTAAGTAATGGTAAAAAGGATAAACAGAGATCAAAAATGTCAAATTGTATCAGTACAGATAAAGAGTATCAGTAAAAATAGAGCAGCCAGCACAGAGCTACCAGAGAAGACAAGAGCAAGCCAAATCATAGGGCCTGCCTCCAGCATATTCATAAAAATAGGAACAACACAACATCGGTTTACCTTTTCTCCTATTTACGAGACCATCTGTCTCTATTTTCTTGTAATTTATTAATGAGTCATCCTAAAATATATCTCTCTCTGTTAGGAGATATTTTTTATAATTTTTCATATAAATACTCCCTCAATTAGAGTATTGAGGGGGGTGGATTCTTAGACTTTGCTATAATACTGATTATTTTGGAATAAAGTGTTGTTGGAGAAATTTCACATGGCTAGTTGGATAAAGAATTGATGCAAAGGACCTTTCACAGGATTCTTGAGTCAGACAATGGATCAATAAGTTTTCTATCTCTTTTGTTTTAAAGTTTTGTACTTGTTTATTATAACATCTACGTTTCATATCTGAATGATAAACGAAAAAGAATAATTCAAAAAGTGCTTGAGTGCAATTTGTTTTCAATCGTTGTTATTCTTATTTTTTTCTTCTGAACTAGTATGAACAATGAATTCTTAATTGCTCCTATTTTCTAGTTTATTCATTTTGATTATTTGGTAAAGAATTCTTAATTGCTCTTTATTAATAATCATTCAAGTTCCCTCTTTTGAAATATACTGAAGGATTCTTAATTTCCCTTCACCCATTTTCAATCCATTCCATTCATTTTAGATCTTTAGTTGTTCCCTATTTGATTACCTTGCCCTATGAAACCATCCCTTGTTAAGAAACTAAATCCAGTTAAGCCATATTTCTTTGACTCCATTAGCCCAATGGCCTAAACTATTTAGTCCTACCCCTCTGCTACTGAATTCCACCACCCAAACACAATCAAAATCTCTAAACTGTCATATCTTTCAAAACAAAGCTAAAAATTAAAGAGAGAGCCCTCTCTGGATAAAGATTGGCTAGGTTCTGTACCTAAAAGTTTGTTTGTGGTTACCTCGGACCCCTTTCCTCTTCTCAAAAACTTCAAGGAAAATATGATTTATAACATAGTGGCAATTCTGCAGGGGAACTGAATAATTTTCTTGTTACTATTGTTTTCTTTATAAACTACAGATGGAGCCTGAAGTTAGCTAGGTAGCCTTTGAATTTCTCTTGCTTTGCAGCTGCATAAGTAAATGAATTCTGCTTCAGTCTATCTCCGGTCTAGTTTATGAACTGAACATTGAGTTTCAAACACTTGATTAGTTCCTTTAGTCAAATAAATCTTTAAGAAAATATAAATGTGATATCTAAAACCTCTTAAAAAAATTGTTCAATTTGTATTGTTAATTCCATTTAGACAAAAACCAAAAAAAAAAAATCACCTAGAAACCTGGCTTCAGAAAGGACTCATTACACTAGGGCTAATCATGATCCAAATCCAATGCCTGTGTTTGAAAATCCAAATATGATCCCCAGAATTCTTAGGAGACAGGAGAGCCAAGAAATTTCTACTAGTTCTCGGCCTCTCTATAGATCAATATTCTGTCCTATGAAGTGGATTTACATTGAGGACGAACCTTTTGATGAGAAATTTGAAACTTCTTTATTTGTAACTTTTTCTGAATCTGAGTTGGCCCACTTGGTTCAAGACCTAGTATTTATTGAAGATTTACAACTTGAATTTGTTACTGCACATTTTGAAAAAAAATTGTGGAATTTTGTACAATATGAGCTTACCTCAGAAGGAAAACCAAATATTTCTGTGATCACTATAGCATCTCCGAATTCATCAACATTTCCACAAACATCTCAACCTAAAACCACCCCTTCTACTTGTCCATCCACCACTCCCAGATTAGCCTCGGATATTGTTTCATCACTACCTACTGCAATGGTGAGCATATATTCTCCCTTGGTATTACTAGCCAATCTAGGGGCTATGCCTCAAGACTACCAAAGTAAAATCACTCCATTTGATGGTTCTGGTACCTACATTGCACAAAATCATACTAAAAAAATGACCGATTATTTTGAAGTTTATGAAGTAGATGCAGATGATATAAGAATGAGAATATTTGTTCAAAGTCTTACTGGAGAAGTTAGAACCTGGTTTAGATTCCTTCCTACAAATTGTATCAATGACCCAAAAGCTCTTTTAAAAAATTTTTGAACAGATGGGAAAAGAAGAAAGATCCTCTCCAAATCTTATCAGAATATGAAAACCTGAAGAGAGGAACACAAGAAATTGTGCAAGATTACTGCACTAGGTTCAATAATGTTTATAAGGCTATCCCTCAAAACCTTAGACCTCCTCCAGATTTAGCTTTAATCAAATTCCCTGATGGATTTGATTCTGATATGGCATACCAGCTTAGGGAAATATCTCCTTGAACTTTAGAGAATATGCAAAGTATAGCTATCAGTGTTGAAGCCAACCTGATATTCAAACTAACTAAAGCGAGAGGTGAAAGGAGGATACCATTAAAATAAGAACCCTCGGCCTTTGAACAGAAACTAGATGCTATTATTAAAGGGATGGAAAGGCTAGGAGATAGAGTAGAAACAATTGAAAGGAAATCTCCTTGGGATGGTAAACCGAGCAATACTGGGATAAATCGGAATTTCAGAAAGAACCAAAGCCAAAACACTGGAAAGACTGGTCCTCACCAAAACATTAGGCCCCCATTCCAGGAAAATTATGCTGAAGCCTTAAATTCTGATGAACCAACAGAAGATACTAAAATAAACAACTTAACTGGATGCAATAACAAAGAGGAATTTTTCTTGACCCAAGAGGATCAAGAAGCTCACATTCTCAAACAATTCCAAACTCAGTCAGGAGAATAATTTGAATTCAAGGAGGGATATGATAAAACCATTTATGAATTCCACAAGCACTATAATCCGAGGAGAAAAAGAATTGATGTCCCTGAAACCAATAAACAGAAAGCTACAAAACAACCTCTCAAAAGTAAAACCAATACTACCCCCGTACATATTCTTTCTAGATCAGATCTTAATCGTGCTAACCCAATTATTGAAGATGTATCCGATAATCAACCTAATAACAGAAAAATTTCCAATACTCTTCCTCCCAAAGGAAATGTAGAGGAACCTCCAGAAGTTGATTCGGAAACAACCTCAGCCCACAACCCCACTCCCGAGAAGGAGAAAAATACAAAAAATACAAAAGATAAAGAGAATCCAACTCTCTGAAATACAAGAACTCTGACTGAAAAACCTTTTAATTTGGAGGATGAAGTAGGAAAATTAAAAATAGTTGTTCCATTGTCTGAATTAGCTAAACATGATGTCTACCGAAGTCAAATCAATAGATCACTCAAGATCACTGGAAGTGAAGACTCAGTAAACGATTTTGATGACCAACCTAAATTACTCTTTGGCCCTAAAGTAAATGGAAAACCGGTTAATGGAGGAACACCTCCATTCTATATAAGTTTAAACATACATGATAAAATACTTCATAATGCCATGCTTGATTCTGGGGCATCTCACAATCTAATGCCCAAATCTGTAATGGAGAAATTAAACCTAGATATCACCAGGCCATACAAAGACCTATTTTATTTTGATTCAAGTTAGGTGAGATGTTTAGGATTAATCAACGATTTGTGTGTTTCACTGGTTCAATACCCTGCAAAAACAATCTTGATGGACATAGTAGTAGCATATATTCCTCCAAAATATGGCATGCTATTGTCGATATCTTGGGGTGAAAAGCTTCAAGAATCTCTTCAGTTGGACATGTCATACGCTACTATTTCAGTGTCTGGACACCTAAAGAAAATATACAGAGAAACTTTAATGAAATATGTAGTCAGTAGTCAGGAGAAACCCGAAAATTTCGCCATCTACTCAGTACACTCTGATATGGATTCATTTATTCTTTATAATGCTGAAATTGATCCTCCCACTGAATTAGAAGTTCTAGCAGTAGAACCAAAAGAAATTACAAATGGAAAATCTAGTGTTGAAATCCAGGAAATTCCTAAGAACAATGAAACATCAAATACCCAAGAGAAACTAGAAGAAAGTAAAAAACCAGATCTTACTGTTAAAAAAGTTCCTGACACTTCCGATACCAATTATGAACATGAAATTCTTTGGCACTTAGAATTTGATGGTTCAGTTAACAAATTAGGAGCAGGAGTAGGAGTTTGGGTGCACAACCTTCAAAATGATCATGCTGAAGGCCATGCCTACAGATTAAACTTTAAGTGCACCAATAATATAGCAGAATATGAAGCTCTTTTGCTAGGTCTTAAACTTGTCAAAAGATTAGGGTCAATTAGAGTATCTATCATAGGAGATTCTGACTTAATCATTCATCAGATCAAGGGACACTATCTGACAAACGATCCCAGACTGAGAGAATATAGAGGAACAATTGTAGAGATACTCAATACTTTTCTACAAGCTCAACTTGCTAAAATCCCAAGAAAAATAAAACTTTCACACCCATAGTCTGGAAATGTTTGCCAGCACCTGTAAACTACCATTTGAACCTAATCATCCGTTCACGGCTGAGATTAGACACAGACCAGCCATACCTGACAATTTTAGGAACTAGCAAGTGTTTGCAAGTGATGAGGAGGTTAACAATTTCCTAACTTTAGACAAAGAATTTTCTAAATGTAAAATAGATGAAGATACAGTCATCAAATTTGATAAAACAAATGAGCTAGAAACAAACATGTCAGAATAAAATGCAATTCAAATGCTTCATCCAACAAATTTCACCAACACAGAAATGTAGGGCCTTAAAGAAATGGATTTTGATGAGATTATGGAAGGAGAATCTGAGGTCATTAATTTAAAAGACAATCATTTGCCTAAAGGATTAACTCCTCTGGAAGATCTCTTTGATTCTAACAATATTCCAAAGAAACCTAAAATGGAACCATTAAAAGCAGGTATTGAGGAATATAACTTGGGAACTGAATACAACCCGAAAATGATAAAGTTATTTAAATCTTTGCCCCCTGACCAAGAACTGAAATATGTTGAATTAGTGAGAGAATTCCAGGATGTCTTTGCCTGGAGCTATGAAGACTTGAGATCATATGACACCTCTATAATTCAACATACAATACCTCTGAAAGAAAATCAGAAACCATTCAAACATAAACTCAGAATACTTAACCCTATACTGCTACCCTTAATTGAAAAAGAAATCAAACGTATGTATGAAGCAGTGATAATTTCTCCCATAAGGTTTTCAAAGTGGGTGTCTAATTTAGTACCTACTAGGAAGAAAACTGGAGAAATTAGATTATGTGTTGATTTAAGAAATGTAAATAAGGTTTCTTTGAAGGATAATTACCCTTTACCCAAAATGGATCACATTTTACAAAGTGTAGTAGGTGCTTCTAGGATTTCACTTTTAGATGGGTTCTCAGGATATAACCAGATTCTAGTTCATCCTGATGACCAGGAAAAAAAAGCTTTGACAACACCATGGAGCACATTCAAGTATGTTAAAATTCCATTTGGAATTAAAAATGTAGGAGCAACCTTCCAAAGAGTGATGGACATAGCATTCACAAAAGAAATTCATGATTTTCTTGTTATATATCTGGATGACTTAACTATTTTTTCTAAATCAGATCAACAGCATTTGGATCATCTCAGACAAGTATTTCTAAAATGCAGAAAATATGGTATCTATTTGAGTCCAAAAAATTCCTTTTTTGGCCTAGAGGAAGGTAAACTCTTGGGCCATATCATCTCCAAAGATGGCATTAGAATAGTATCTGCTAGAATAGAAGCTATACTGCAGATACCTCACCCTAGGAATGTCAAAGAACTTCAAGCTTTCTTAGGAAAAATAAATTTTTTGAGAAGATTCATATCTAGCTTAGCTGAACTAATTAGATTTATTAACAATATGTTAAAAAAGGATTCAAGTATTAAATGGACAGTAGAAGCCAAACAAGCATTTGAAGAAATTAAAATGGCTTTGACTAGAACACCGGTCCTTACCAGTCCTCAATTTGATAGAGACTTCATAATATTTTCATTTGCATCAGAACACACTATAACAGTTGTTTTATTACAAAAGGATGATCAAGGATGTGAGAAACCCATAGCCTTTTTCAGTAAAGCACTAAGAGATGCATCATTAAAATACAACATCATGGAAAAACAAGCTTTTGCACTTGTAAAAGCCATTAAAGACTTTAGAATCTACATATTATACTCCCATGTGATAGCCTATGTACCAAATGCTATTGTCAAAGACATCTTAACCCAGGATGGAATTGAGGGCAAAAGAGGTAAATGGATTGCTACCATATTAGAGTATGATATTGAAATAAAACCTACAAAGCTTATTAAAGGACAAGGATTGGCTAAACTCATGACAGAAACAAATTGTCAAGCCCTAGACATTAATGAACTGGATAACGAACAGGAGATGGTGACTCCACAAATCAATCAGGCCTTCTTAGATTCACCTTGGTATGCTGATATAATTTATGTATTATTAAACCTGCAAGCTCCTCCAAGATTATCCAGAAAAAAGAAAAGGTTTTTAAATATGACATCTTCAATTTTTTTTTTATTTTAGATAATGTTCTTTTTTGGAAAAATCATGAAGGTATTCTATTGAATTGTTTATTAAAAGATGAAGCTAACAAGGCTCTCCAAGAATTTCATGCAGGAGACTGTGGTGGACACCTCTACTGGAAATCAACTGCAGACAAGATCCTAAGAGCTGGATTTTATTGGCCAACCTTGCTCACTAATGTAAAGAAATTTGTCACTGCTTGCCATAAATGTCAAATTTTTGAAGGCATGAGAAAACTATTACCTTTACCTCTGAAACCAATTTCCACTGAAAAACCTTTCCAACAATGGGGCCTGGACTTCATTGGAGAAATCCGTCCTCCCTCTTCTGACCAACACAAATGGATCTTCACTACCACGGACTATTTCACCAAATGGATAGAAGCAATTCCTTCCAGACAAACCAATGACACTGTGATCAAAGGATTCTTAGAAACCAACATATTATCTCGATTTGGCTGTCCTGCCAAAATCTTAACCGATAATGTTGCTGCTTTCAAATCCAAGAAGATGATAAGTTTCTGTAACAAATACCATATCACCTTAAGTCATTCCACAGCCTATTACCCTCGAGGAAATGGATTGGCTGAGTCTTCCAACAAGAGTCTCATTAATATTATTAAGAAATTATTGGAGGAAAACAAAAAAAATTGTCACAAGAAACTTATAAATGCATTATGGGCAGACAGACTCACCACCAAAAATTCTATTGGGACCAGTCCTTATGAGTTAGTCTATGGAATGGAGGCTATATTTCCTTCATCTTTATGAGTTCCTGTAATGAAAGTACTTCAAGAAGCTCAAGTTGAACCTAATGATATTCAAAGGAGGATAAACTAGACCATCAATCTGCAGTAGACCAGAGAGGAAGTATATCAAAGATCCCAGGTATGGCAGGAGAAGCTAAAGAAGATATTTAATAAAAGAACCAAGGCAAAAGATTTCCAACTCGGAAACAAATTGTTAAGATGGGATTCTAGAAGAGAGGATAAGGGAAAACATGGGAAGTTTAACTTCCTATGGAAAGGACCTTATATTATCTATGCCTTACAAGGAAACAACACATATTATTTGAAAAACTTGGATGGTATAGAAACTGAAGATGGGCCAGTTAATGGTCGAATGTTGAAACATTACTTTGATCCTACTTATTAATGTATCCTAATTTTTAACATGTACATACTATATCCTTTGTAATGTCACAGTTTTGATTAGATAGTAACTTTCTAGAGTTGAAGCTCGAAGAGAAGGCCCTAAGCTTCAGAAGTATCACTATCATACATACAATAAAGCAACAAGCAGAAGAAGATTCCATAGTTTAGCCAAAATCATTCTAAGTTCAACTGACCTGTTGTTCTTCACTTTTCACCAGGACAAGGCATTGTTATGCTCCTATACCAATAGGTTTTATATATCATGATTGAATTGATGGGCTATGTAATATTTTCATACATTTCCTTGTTTCAAAGGTCTTCCACATTGTCAAAAAAAAAAAAAAAATCAAACAATTTAAAAAATGTAAAGAAGGTATACCCTAAAAGAAAAATCAAAGGGTGAAAAGAATAAAAATGGCCAAAAAAGTAAAAGAAGATGAACCCCACCAAAAGAAAGGCCAAGGAAAGTGTGCAAGTCTAAATGCCACTACTTTTTGCTCTTATGTAATAAACAAATTGTGTGCAACTTGTATTGTTGGGAAAAATACTGAGAGGGGGGGGGGGGGGGGGGGGGTGAAACAGTATTTTGAGCTGACTGAAAACTTTTTACTTTTTCTTTGAGCAGATTTCCATACGCGATTTTTATGAACTGAACTAGCGTATGCACGTGGAAATATAGAAGGAAACTAGCGTATACTGATTTAGCTTTCAGATTTAGAGAATCAGTCTTTTAAACAGATTTATCAGTTATGAATAAGGCTAGATAATCAGAACTTATGAGCAGTAAACAAAAGTATAAAGCATCACACACATGAACACCAATATTTAAGGTGGAAACCCAAATCGGGAGAAAACCACCACTGATGTTGTCTCTATCTTCAATATTTATTATATAGAAAACCTTTTACAAGATTGTACTGATGCATACTTATACCAGTACGCAGGCTTCTACCTGCAGAAGGCTGCAACCTTCTCTCATTTTCCAGCTACAACTGGAAGGGATCTCCAACCCCCTGATCTCTCCTAGAAGGGAGCTTCAACCCCCTGACTTCAACACCAGATTCTACTCGCTGAAATCTTCTACTTTCATAATGAAGGCTTCAACCCTCAGATCCACTGCAGACCACATTTCATCGATTTTCATACTGGATCAAAAAAGCTTCAATACAACCCCTTAACATCAACAACCATACATTACCAAAAACTTCAATCAGAACAACAATACCACGATAACCAGAATATCATAAATAACCCAGACTTCAGAGTAGATAACCAGATACACATTCAACCTTCAACAACCATTAGTTTAGATACCATACACTATTTTTATTTACTGAACCCGCGTACATACGCGCTTTTCTGCACACCAACCTGTGTATGCTTCAGTGCATACTCATCTTTATATTCTCAATTAATACGCAACTTTTAGTTATCGAATCCACGTATACACGCACTTTTCCTTTCACCAACTAGTGTATACCTCTGTGTATGTTTTCTTTCAGATTTTGTTCAAACTCATATTCAAATCTGAAATCAGATTTCTGTTCAGACAATCTATCATCCATGTAGAACTGTTTAGACAGTCATTCTTCCCTCATCATGTTTTCTCAATCATTGATTAGATTTGTTAATTATCATATTAGTAGCATACATCATATTCAATCAACTCAGAACTTCAAGTAGACTTCATTGACCGATAGTAGAGAGAAAATAAAAATCACAGAAGTAATATCTGTAAATAAGCTTCAGAAACCCTAACTTCCATACGCGCCTTTTATTAAGGGAACCCGCGTATATACGCGCTTTTACCGAGACAAACTAGCATATATATCTGTAAAAGATAAACTTTGCAGAACAGACCAGATCTACAAACTTACCCAGATTTCTTCAATTTCTTCATCATTCTTGCACCTGGTCTTCATCATTTCTTTTGCAGATCATCCTAGAGATTCATCATTTCTAGATATAAAGATCTTGAACCTTCATCATATCCATAGGTGCATCATAGATTCAGATCTATCAATTAAGAACAGAGTTCAACCATACAGATATCTCTTAAAGAGATTTATTTATTAACAACCCTTTCACTTGCACACCTTGCACTATGATCCTCTTCTCCTTATATAGTTTTAGCCTTTATCAATACCATGAGCCAAAACCACATAACTTCCGATGGTATTCTTGGACGGAATCAAATAAACCATACAGCGCTCAATATTGTGTGCCAAAACCATGGTAATTCCCCTTGGTATTATAAATTTTGAGCGCAAAAGGGCATTCATGACTTGGAATGTACTTATCCGCGTACACACGCGACTTGGCCTTTACAAACTCGCGTATACATTGTGACATATTATATTTATCATTTCTCCAGCACTTACTGGAATTATTTTCTCTGTCACATCTGTAGATACATCATTCTTACATCTTTAGCACATAGGTTTCTATCCAAAGACAACTTCATGAAGTAGGCTACCATCAAGGACAACACATTGCATCATATTACCAACAATCTCCCCCTTTGGACTTGATGGCAACCATGATGGTGTTTGATCACCACAACAGATAGAGAAATTGAACATAACCATTCTTCAAAAACCATGATTCTCTCCCCCTTTGACATCAAGGGAAAAGGGCGGATTAAAACCAAAACAAGGTTTTTCTTCTCTTGTAGAAAGAAGAGCTCTGTAGATCTGATGTGCACTGAAGTGACCATGCTCCCCCTGAGTTCACACTGAAACTTCAAACATATTTTTCAATGAAGTACATGACTCTATGACCTTTCCTATCACCAAGGACTCATACTTACATCAATGATACAACCAAATGGATTTACATATGCGTCTCAAGTACCCAACCATGTGGGTCTACACATTTTGAACAAGTCCTTACATGACTGAATATTTCAATTTTACATCATAGGTGTCAACATGACCTTTTTCATCAATTACAAAAATGACTTATACAATCAAGATCAAAGATTCTCAAGCATGAGATCAAACTACAACAAATAATTAGAATGCCAACAATGCATCCTTTCAACATGACCAATGCTCCGCCTTAGCCTGTGCATCCTAAACAGTTTCAACAGCAAATCATCAAGGCATCTTCATCAGAAGCATTAGAGAATGTAACAGAAATATGAGAGCTGGAACATCACCAAAGATACCCAATAGCACTGCAGCTGTGTTGAAGAATGCTGACCCAGAAAAATTTTGTCAGCAAACACCCATACACGGTTTTCTGTCTATAAACTCGCGTATATACGTGACTATCCTTCAGGAAATCCGTGTATCCAATTTAATCTTATGAATTTAAGCAGATATGATCTTCTGAGAGGCAGAGAAAAATCTCAGCTTCTATCTGAGATATTCAAATGCTTCCCTGGGTAAATATTTGGTAAATATATCAACAACTTGTTCTTTGGAGGGAAGATACTCCAACTTCACCTTTTTTCAAGCACTTGTTTACGTAAGAAGTGATACTTGATGGGAATGTGCTTGGTCTTGGAATCCATAACAAGATTCTTTGAGATACTGATGACACTTGTATTATCACACATAATGGAGAAGGGAGGTGAACATTTGATTTGAATGTCTTGTAAGGTTTGCATCATCCAAAGAAGTTGAGTGCAACATGATGTGGCAGCCACATATTCTGTTTCTGTTGTAGATAAGGCAATAGAGATTTTCTTCTTGCTGAACCAAGATACTAACCGGGGCCCCATATAGAATGCACCACCACTAGTGCTTTTCCGATCATCAACATTTCAAATTGAACGGACTGTAAAGGTAAGCATGAAGAGTGAGACGCATTCTTTGGATACCATAGTCCAGCATGAGTTCTGTAGATATTTGAATATTCTTTAATGTTCTAGACTCTTTGAGTTAGTTTGAGTCACTGAATATTCCAATCATATAATAATTGAGCTCTCTAACCTAAAGAGATAGTGACTTCAATTATAGATTATATTTTATTGATTCACTGGAGAACAATTGTGAGAATTAAGATTACATCCATATTATTATGTAATAATATATTGCAATTTTCCATATAATTTCTTCTAATTTGCTTAAGATATTTTGCTTGTGATAAGAATATGCCATCTCGTTGTTTTTTGCACTGCCAAGAAGAATGTTTAGTTCCTACAAGGACATTTAATTTACGTATAACAAGCAAATCTTTGACTGTGATTTTAATTACTTCAAAATGATATCATCAACATATACAACCACAATCAATAGTTTATCATTTTCAACTTTTGTGTATAAGTTGCTATCAGCAGACCCCTTTGAAAATCCTTGTTGATAAAGATATTTGTCAAGATGATAATACCATGCCCTTGGAGCTTGTTTGAGACCATATAGAGCCTTTTTAAGTCTACAAACAAGTTTTTCATCATTTCCCAAAATGAATCCTTCTGGTTGTTCTATATAAACTTCTTCCTCTAGATCACCATTGAGAAAAGCAGATTTAACGTCCATTTGATAAACTTTGATTTGTCCGAAGCTTGAAAAAGAAAGAAACATTCTTATGGCTTCAAGTCTAGCTACAGGAGAAAAAGTTTCTTCAAAGTCTATACCTTCTTGTTGAGCATACCCCTTGCAAACAAGTCTAGCTTTATTTCTTATAACATCCCCATTCTCATTTAACTTTTTTTTCAATATCCATTTAGTTCCAATGACATTTTTTTCATGAGGTCTTGGTACTAATTCCCAAGTGTGATTCTTTTCAATTTGATCAAGTTTTTCATTCATGGCTTGAATCCAACATTCATCTTTGCTAGCTTGATTAACATTGTGTGGTTCAATAGTGGATAGAAATGTCGGATAGCTAGAAGATCCCACAAGAGTCCTTCTTGTTTGTACACCTGATCCCTTTTCTCCCAAAATTTGAGATTCTGGATGATTCTTTTGAACATATCTGGATGGAGCATTTTCAGATAAATCTTCTTCGGGTTCTTCATTGGGTTCACTGTCTATATCATTTCTATTTGATGTAGACGGATATATTTCATCATCGTCTTCATCTATTTTTTGTTTTTCTTCTTTTGGAGCTGTAGGAGACTCATCAATAACAACATCAATACATTCAACAATCTTTCGAAGTCTTTTATTGTAACATTTATATGCTCTACTCCTAGAGGAGTAACCAAGAAGTATTCCTTCATCTACTCTGGGTTCAAACTTGCCAAGTTTTTCATCATTATTTTTTATAAAGCATTTCCTTCCAAAAACTCTAAAATGCTTCACAGTAGGAAGATTACCATACCAGAGTTCATATGGAGTTTTATCACAATTTACACGAACATGTGCCTTGTTAAGAATATTTACCGATGTATGTGTTGCTTCCCCCCAAAATGTGTCAGGTGTTTCGGAATCATCAAGCATAGCTCTAGCCATTTGTTGAACTGTTCTATTCATTCTTTTTGCTACGCCATTTTGTTGTGGAGTGCCAGCCACAGAAAACTGACTTTTTATGCCATGTTGTTCACAAAATTCAAGAAATTCATCTGATGTATATTCTCTTCCTCGGTCAGATCTAAGACACTTGATTTTTAGATCTAATTCATTTTCAACCAGTGCTTTGAAGATCTGACATTTCTCAAATGCTTCATCTTTGTGTTTCATCAACCCAATCCAACACATTCTAGAGAAATCATCAATAAATAATATATAGTATTGTTCACCACGTGGTGAATTTTTCCTCACGGGTCCACATATGTCAGTATGAATGAGTTCAAGAGGCTTACTTGATGATCCTTCCTTGGCATTAAATTTTACTCTGGTTTGCTTACTGAATTGGCAAGATTTGCATATGATACTTTCAGGTAGAGTAATATTGGGAAGATCATGAACAGCTTTAAGTCTGCTTGATTTGTTAATTTGAGAGAAGCTCAGATGTCCCAACCTTCTATGCCATAGCCATTTTTCTGAAGATTTACTAAAGTAACATTGTTCTTTGCAGTTCTTCAATACATACAAGTTGCTTGGAGTTATTTTTCCTTTTATAATTGTTTTACCTATATCAAGGTCTCGTACCACACATTATTTTGAACTAAAGACAACTTCAGTTCCTTGATCACACATTTGACTTACACTTAACAGGTTATGCTTTAATCCATCCACATACATGACATTATTAGCTTTCACCTTTTCTTTTAGAAAAACAGACCCTTTTCCTTTAATGACAACAGGAGTATCATTTCCAAATGTAACATTCTTTTCCTTTTCTAGCACATTATATGAAAGAAGTTTGTTTTTTTCACGTGTCATGTGTTTTGAGCATCCACTATCAATGTACCATTGATTTTCTTAACCTTCTACAAATAAAGTTGTGCCGCAATTTTCAACCTATAATTCCTTCTTTTTCCACACTTTGGAGCTTGAAGGAAACTGGACTTTTCTCCTGCATTCATATTCTTCATCGCCAAAGTTATTGCAATAAGCACATTCAAGTTCATTTTGAGGAGGAGAAAAGTTGTTATAGGTATTCTTCTTTGTTCCAATATCAATCCTTTTCTTTCTTGCTTCTCTTTTCATGATGGTTTTATATGCAACACATTGAACAACTTTATGACCAAAATTGTGACATGAGAAACATTGTCCATTGAAGAAGAAATTTCTGCGATCATGAAATATTATACTTGATTTTACCTGTTGATTGGTGTTTCTTTGAAAGGTATTCTTGTTAGTGTTCTTTGAATTGAGATGTTCATGCTTTACCTGTAAAGATTATTTATTCCCTTGCTGAGTGGCAGAATGTTGTATACTAGTTGTAGCTGCTTTTAGATAATTTGGTGCGGATGCCTGAGAAGATTCTCCGATATATCCAAGATATGTCTTTATAAGAGGAGAACGTTGTACCTTTATAATCTCATCTAAGGTTTCAGATCCTTAGCAAATCTAAGATTCAAAGTCTTCACTTTCTCAATTTCTTTTCTTAGACTTACTATTTCACATTCTAATTTCTCATTGTGTTTCTCCTTTTCTTCAAGCTGATTTTTCAGAGTTTCTATGGATATTTTACTTTCTTCTAAGCATATTTTGAGTTTATTGAATTCATCAAGAAAATAATTGTCCTCTAAAGCATCTATAAAAGTATATTTTTCTTCCCTAGATTATTTTTCAAATGCCATGAGAAGTCTAAGATCTTGTTCACATTCTTCCTCACTGTCAAATAACCCATCACTATCTTCATGAGTATAGTAACTTTTTCTAGTGCTAAACCGATTCTTATTCCTTCTTGCTACTTCCTTCCCTTTTTCATGTGTTTCTTTGTAAGAACACTTAGCAGCATAACGACCAACTCTTCCACAAGAAAAACATTTGAAAGGAAGCTTACCTCTGAACCGTCCTGTGCCAAGTTGGAGTTTCTTTACAAAATTTACCTCATATTGTTCTGAGATATACCATGATCCTTCTGTCTCTTGTACTTCTTTCCCTTTTGTAGAAGCTCTAAAGACGACTTCTTTGACTTCAGATGGTCCTTCTCTTTTCATTTCACATGCAGTTAGTATGCCATGAAATTGCACCACAGTAAGATTTTGAAGATCATACTTTTCTTCAAGAGAAGAAACTTTTGACTCAAATTTTGCCGTTAGTGATCTTAAAACTTTCTCAACCAAAGTAGATTCGGTTATTGTTTCTCCTAGATTTCTCATACGGTTTAAAATATCATCAAGACATAAAAATAAACTGGCAATGCTCTCCTCATTATGCATTTTTAGATTTTCATATTGAATTCTGAGAGTTTGGAGTCTAGCACTTTTTACTTTTGCATCACCTTCATAACTTAGAATGATTTTGTCCCATATTGCCTTTCCTGTATCCAGCTACATGACTTTGACAAATTCTGATTCAGTTAGACTTCCCAATCGAGCATTGACCGCTTTTGCATTTGTTTCATAATTCTTTCTTTCCGTTGGATTTGTTGGTACTGCGGCTGGATATTGATATCCTCCTTCAACAATAGCCCATACATCTGCTCCTAGAGACTAAAGATAGGATCTCATCCTTGTTTTCCAGAAGATTAAATTGTTTTCGTTGAAGAGCGGAGGCCTGATAGATGTTGTTCCATCTTGATTGCTCATCTTGATTGATCTTCCTTCTTGCGGCTAAGCTTTTTCAGAAGGACCTACTCTGATACCAATTGTTGGGAAAAATACTGAGAGGGGGGGTGAATCAGTATTTTGAGCTGACTGAAAAAAAATTAATTTTTCTTTGAGCAGATTTCCATACGCGGTTTTTATGAACTGAACTAGCGTATGCACGCGGAAATATAGATGGAAACTAGCGTATACTGATTTATCTTTCATATTTAGAGAATTATTCTTTTAAACAGATTTATCAGTTATGAATAAGGCTAGTTAATAAGAATTTATGAGAATTAAACAACAGTATAAAGCATCACACACATGAACACCAATATTTAAGGTGGAAACCCAAATCGGGAGAAAACCACCGCTGATGTCGTCTCTGTCTTCAATCTTTACTATATAGAAAACCTTTTACAACATTGTACTGATGTAGACTTATACCAATACGCAGGCTTCTACCTGCAGAAGGCTGCAACCTTCTCTCATTTTCGAGCTACAACTGGAAGGGAGCTCCAACCCTGTGATCTCGTTTACCAGCCTCTCCTGGAAGGGAGCTTCGACCCAATGACTTCAACACCAACTTCTACTGGCTGAAAGCTTCTACTTTCATACTGAAGGCTTCAACCCTCAGATCCACTGGAGACCACGTTTCATCAATTTTCATGCTGGATCAAAAAAACTTCAATACAACCCCTTAACATCAACAACCATACATTACCCAAAAATTCAATCAGAAGAACAATACCACTATAACTAGAATATCAGACATAACCTAGACTTCAGAGTAGATAATCAGATACACATTCAACCTTCAACAACCATTAGTTCAGATACCATACTCTGTTTTTATTTACTGAACCCGTGTACATACGCGCTTTTCTGCACACCAACCTGCGTATGATTCAGTGCATACTCATCTTTATATTCTGAATTAATATGCGACTTTTCTTTATGGAATCTGCGTATACACACGCTTTTCCTTTCACCAACTAGCGTATACCTCTGTGTATGATTTCTTTCATATTTTTTTTAGACTTATATTCAGATCTGAAATCAGATTTTTGTTCAGACAATCTATCATCCATGCAGAACTATTTAGACAATCATTCTTCCCTCATCATGTTTTCTCAATCATTTATTAGATTTGTTCATTATCATATCAGCAGCATACATCATATTCAATCAACCTACAACTTCAAGTAGACTTCATTGACCGACAGTATAGAGAAAACAAATATCACATAAGTAATATCTGTAAATAAGCTTCAGAAACCCTAACTTTCATACGCGCCTTTTATTAAGGGAACCCGCGTATATATGTGCTTTTACCAAGACAAACTAGCGTATATATCTGTAAAAGATAAACTTTGCAGAACAGACCAGATCTACAAACTTACCCAGATTTATTCAATTTCTTCATCAGTCTTGCGCCTGGTCTTCATCATTTCTTTTGCAGATCATCCTAGAGATTCATCATTTCTAGATCTAGAGATCTTGAACCTTCATCATATCCATAGGTGCATCATAGATTCAGATCTATCAATTAAGAAAAAATTTCAACCATACAAATATCTCTTAAAGAGATTTATTTATTAACAACCCTTTCACTTGCGCACCTTGCACTATGATCCTCTTCTCCTTATATATTTTTAGCCTTTATCAATACCATGAGCCAAAACCACACAACTTCCAATGGTATTCTTGGACGGAATCAAACAAACCATACATCGCTCAATACTGTGTGCCAAAACCATGGTAATGCCCCTTGGTATTATAAATTTGGAGTGCAAAAGGGCATACGCGACTTGGAACGTACTTATCCGCATGCATATGCGACTTGGCCTTTACAAACTCGCGTATACATTGTGAAATATTATATATATCATTTCTCCAGCACTTACTGGAATTATTTTCTCTGTCACATCTGTAGATACATCATTATTACATCTTTAACACATAGGTTGCTATCCAAAGACAACTTCATCAAGTAGGTTGCCATCAAGGACAACACATTGCATCATATTTCCAACATGTATCTAATGCCACAATTGATGAAAAATCAAATAGTTTAAGCTTGGCTTGTTCATATTTGAATTTTATATTTTAGAGATAGAGAATAAAATTTCACCAAACTGTTTAATCTTGGCAGATAAGTAGATAGGTAGAGTAAATACAATGAGCTCAATAGTTGAATCTGAGTCCTTAGATGTAACAAGGTTAGACTCAGATAGATTTCTACATGTAAAAGGAAAAAAAGTGTGATAAGGGTTTTCCAGTCTATGTGCACCTAATAAAGAAGAAAAAATGTCAGGTTAAAGTAGGTAGGGTAGGTAGATGATGTTGCATAATTACATGTGATGGATAATGACTCTAAATGTGTTAATCCTTACTTTCATCACAAATTCAAGGCAGACATTACACTGGAATAATTTCAAGTAAAACAAATTTAAATGATTAACTTCCCCTCTTATTTTTCCCTAAAAATTTCACTAATTTCCCCTAAGTACTAAGGAATTTGAAAATTAGAGGGGCTCAAGGCATTTCCTTGAATTTTGGAGGGACCGGACCCTCGGCCCAGTAATTTAAAAAACCTAAGTACTGAAAACCATCCATAAGTCATTCACTTACTTCCATAAGTCTTTACCTAAGTAAAATCCTATTTTACTTAGGAAAATTACACAATATCCCACAAAAAACCCTTTTTCATTTGAGCCTAAGATAAATACACAATCATAATGATTTATACTTGGCGCTTTTTCATTCATTATCACATATTAAATTTAACTTATATTATTTAATTCCCCTATAACATCTACCCATTCCCAAATTATTATAAATATGCAAAAACCCCAAATACTATGTATCTCGCCTTTGGTTGAAATATAACCATAATATAACATTAAATTCAAAAAAGGATTAGTTAACCCCCACGGTTAATTAGTAGCTTACCCGAACAATCATATTCCTATCGATATGATTAAATAATCTTTAACTATTTTGGGCCTGCCCTCATTAAACTCTCCTCATCTCACTTCCCCGATAACTGTTCGATCAACCCCTCCATATCCAACCGCTGTCATCCATATCACATGGCCCTCTACGACTGAACGATAGTGCGCGATCGTGGAGTGTTTTTGCGTACAGTGACTCACCATGCATCACAAGATGTATGGAATCACTGGCTCCCAGCTGAATACCACCCATCTCCAAAAGCGGTGCGATACATACCACTTACCGCCTTCTGCATATGACAAACTATCCTTTCCCGCATACGTCATCCGTCCGAAATAACAAAACCCCCACCAAACTTGACTTTGTGAATAAAAAAAATGAGTGCACGTTATTTTCATCATTTTATGCTGCGGCCAGTGCTCCCATGCAAAAAACATCAAAATCAGTTGTTGAAGATTTGCAACCGCAACTTTGCCAAACGATTTCAGCTGAACCAGTCAACTATTGTCTGTACCTGTTTCCTCACTAGTCACTTCTCAAAACAGGTATTTATCCAATTTTCATCGAACCTTGAAAGTCTTGGTTTTTAATTTAATTCCACAGAAAAAGACTAAAAATAGGTACAATTCGGTGTTTGTTTCACCCTATAAGTACCCAGACTTGTAATTTTGTCCATTTTCCACTAAAAACTCAAATTCCTTTCTGAATCCACAAGAACCAGAAATGGAAACCCCCAGTCTAGAAAACTTGTTTTATCTCGAACATGAGGTAAAGAACTTATTTCCAATTCATCCTACCCTTTTCAGATACACAGAAACTGATGAGACCCTGAGAAAGCTTCAAAGAACCAAAATACTAGAAGCACAATGGTGGGAAGATATGTTGGACATTTTTGTAAAAATATCCTTGATGAATTTTGATTATTTACTATAGTAAGTAATGGTAAAAAGGATAAAAAGAGATCAAACAGGTCAAAGTGTGTCAGTACAGATAAAGAGTATCAGTAAAAATAGAGCAGCCAGCACAGAGTTACCAAAGAAGACAGCAGCAAGCCAAATCATAGGGCCTTCCTCCAGCACATTCATAAAAGTAGGAACATCACAACATCACTTTACCTTTTCTCCTATCTACGAGACCATATATCTCTATTTTCTTGTGATTTATTAATGAGTCATCCTAGAATATATCTCTCTCTGTTAGGAGATATTTTTTATAATTTTTTTTATAAATAATCTCTCAATTAGAGTATTGAGGGGGGTGGATTCTTAGACTTTGCTGTAATACTTATTATTTTGGAATAAAGTGCTATTGGAAAAATTTTGCATGGCTAGCTGGATAAAGAATTGATGCAAAGGACCTTTCACAGGATTCTTGAGTTAGACAACGAATCAGTAAGTTTTCTATCTCTTTTGTTTTAAAGTTTTATACTTGTTTATTATACCATCTATGTTTCATATCTGAATGATAAAATAAAAAGAATAATTCAGAAAGTTCTTGAGTGCAATATGTTTTCAATCATTGTTATTCTTAATGTTTTCCTCTAAACTAGTATGAACAGTGAATTCTTAATTGCTCATGTTTTCTAGTTTATTCATTTTGATTATTTGGTATATAATTCTTAATTGCTCTTAATTAATAATCATTCAAGTTCCCTCTTTTGAAATATGTTGAAGGATTCTTAATTTCCCTTCACCCATTTTGAGTCCATTCCATTCATTTTAGATCTTTAATTGTTCCATATTTGATTACCTTGCTCTGTGAAACCATCCCTTGTTAAGAAAATAAATCTATTTAAGCCATATTTATTTGATTCCATTAGCCCAATGGCCTAAAATATTCAATCCTACCCCTCTTCTATTGAATTCCACCACCCAAACACAATAAAAATCCCTAAACTGTCATAACTAGCCTATTATCTTTCAAAATAAAGCTAAAACTTAAAGAGAGAGCCCTCTCTGGATATAGATTGGCTAGATTCTATACCTAAAAGTTGGTTTGTGGTTGCCTCAGACCCTTTTCCTCTTCTCAGCAACTTCAAGGAAAATTTGAGTCATAACAGATACAAATAACAACACCTCCTTTCTATAAATAGGAGTCCATGGGGCTAGAATGCAGTGCTAGTGGAGCCACAACGTAATCCTAGCCAACCTAACAATAATAATGTAAGGGCACAATAATAACAATATGGGGGTTACAAGGGTACAACAATAATAATTAAGTGGGCTACACTAGCATAATAAGGGACTACACTAGTAATATAGGGACCTAGCATGGATGTTGTGAAACCAGCTCCAAAAATAGAGGAAAAGAGAGATCAATGCCTTAGAAATCAGCCACTTCGAGGGGGCAACCTCCAATACATTACGTATATGAACAATTCTTGGATGATACAAATAGAAAAACCTCCTTTCTATATATAGGAGTCCATGGGGCCACAATGTAATCTTAGCCGACCTAACAATAATAATTTAAGGGCACAATAATAACAATATGGGGGTTACAGGGTA
Source organism: Pinus albicaulis (assembly GCA_034641835.2). NCBI lineage: Eukaryota > Viridiplantae > Streptophyta > Pinopsida > Pinales > Pinaceae > Pinus > Pinus albicaulis. The sequence goes on from CM076577.1 coordinate 1,425,097,216, forward strand.
CAAAAATAACAAGGGGGGCTACACTAACATAATAAGGGACTACACTAGTAATATATGGACCTAACATGCCCCTCTCCTTAAAACAAGTGTTGTCCTCAAAGCTTGATTATTTCTTGATGTTTCTGTATAAAATTCTCATCCTCCCATATCGAATCTTCTACAAGAAAGTTCTTCCACTTGTTGAGATACTCTAAAATTGGTCGTACTTGTCGAGTTCTTATTTCTGTGACTACTTTACAAATTCTTTCGATGTGATGTTTCTCTTCCTGTTGTTTCATTTCATTCTGTACCAAATTTAAGTTATCCTTTGAGAGTTGGAGAACTTGTTGTTGATGGTCGATGTGATATTCCACTACTTTATCATCTATATCATCTTTTATTTTATCCTTCAAACCATTCAAATTAGCCTCCATTTCTGCTTTTAAACCATCTATCTCATCTTCGGTTGCTCTTCGTAAGATCGAAATTTGCTGCACTTGGTACCGTAATTTTGATATCTCATACTACAACTCTTCCTCTTCACGCGTCATAGTATAGATTTTTGAGGGCTTAATGGGTATGGAATTAATTTTTGGAGGAATTATAGAACCCAATACTGATAAAAATTCTTTAGTATGCCCTTGTAATCACTTGAAACTTCTTTTTCAAGCAAGACTTCTGCAATTTGAAAACAATACACACCTTTTTCTTGATTTTTAGGCACTCGATATTGAAATTGAATTATCTACGTGATTTCAGATCTTTAATATCTGAAACATGGCCCTAAAGTAGCCCTCTAAATCTTATTTCAAATGCCACAGGTCTGACCTGATTTGGATTCCTTAAGGAAAATTTATGCCCAATCTCCTACGATGACCTAATTATGGACTGGTTCAGTAGAGTGAACTTGTATTACTTGCCACGTGTCACTGTTTCCTCCTTTGGGTTTGAAATTGATATATCAAAAACTAAAGTCCGTGTAATAGTGTCCACTTTTTACATAATTCCAATCTAATGCTCAGAGAGAGAGCTATTAAGCTTTTCCCACGATCACCTACTTCAAATGAAACTTGGGATCCTGAAAAAGACCTAACTTCCACAAATCATATCTCCAAAATTATTGAGTACCAAGATCTAAAATGTTGCAAATATGTTCCTCAATATAACGGGATTGTGCTCTAACAAGTTCAGCTTTTCAGCCTTTCTAGAAACAAATTTATAGCGAACATTCCGCGATGACCTTTTTAAGTGAAATTCAAGAGCTTGCAAAAGCCCTAACTTCCACAGATCATATCTCCGAACATGTTCCGAACCAAGCTCTGAAATTTTTTGACACTATTCCTCAGGATTTTGGCTTCGCACTCTATGTAAGGAACTGAAAAATCTATGAAACTTCCACGGGAAGATAAAGGAAACTTGCATTCCCATTATAGCCAATCAATATTGAACAACCATTTGTGATATGGGGACTGTACATAATAGGTGAGATTTTTTCTCACTCTTCAAAGCACCATAGATACATCCTTAAAAAATTGATAACTTTACTAAATGGGTGGAATAAATTACACTAAATGTAACCAATTATGAGAACATAATCAAATTTATTGATCAATTTATCATTAACATATTTGGATTACCAAATTCCTTGATGTTTGAAAATGAATATTATATTTGAGGCAGTGCTATCATACAATTTTCTCTTAAATGAGGTTTCAAACTTAAGTATTTTCACTAAATATTATCCCCAAGGAAATTTTTTAGCATAAGAAACTAATAAAAACCTCATTAGAATCATTAAATGAACTATTGATCAGAGTAAAATAAATTGGCATAAATCTTTAACATTTTCTCTATGGGTAGATCGGATAACACATAAAGCCTCTATAGGTACTTCTCCATTTAATTTAGTCTATGGGAAAGAGATTGTTATTACTACAAATCTAGTTATTCCCTCTTTATCCTTGGTTCAATTTATTGATGAAACACCTTCTTATTCTTTGTAGTTAAAACAACCAAAAATTCTCAAACTTGAAGAAGTGAGAGAAAAAGCCAAGATCACCCATGCTCATCATCAACAGTTAGTTAAATATACCTTTGATGCAAATTTTGTTAGTACAAAATCATTTCAACTTGGATATCTTGTACTAAAATGGGATAAAGTACATGAGGGAAAAGTTAATCATACCAAATTCCAAAGAATGTGGCTTGGAGCATTTCAAATTGCAGATAAGATGGGCCCATGAACATTTCTATTTCAAGATTTATTAAGCAAGAAAGATTATCTGCTTGTGATTAGGAAAATTTTAAAAAATTACTTCTCATAGGAGATAACCTCTTCTATCCCCTATACATTATTGTATTTACTTTTCCTAGCAAAATAAAAGTTAAATAATATAGTTGTTGGTCTTGCAATAAAATATCTTGAAATATTATGACTTTTTTCTTTTATAAATAGAAATTTTTAAGGAAATAATTAAGAGGTTTGAAAATTAATTAAGTTTTGTGTTTCTAAAGTTTTATTTTTTCTACCAAAATTATTCATTATTTAAGAAAATCCATCTTTATAAAATACTAATGTTCTATTATTAGTCAAGAAAAATATTTTTTATCAAGTAAAAGACTCTTTGTAGATAACCATCCTTGAATCTATAAATTTCCATACAGAATTCTTAAAGAGGAAATGAATCTTCCCGTCCAATAAAATTTTCTCATTTTAGAGTGTAATCCTATATAATTTACTAGAGATTAAAAGATAAGAGGTCTCATCAAGGGCCTTCTTACCATATTCACATGGAAATAATAAGAGACTGACACGACCACTATTGTAAACCAAAAGAGGGTAATACCTTGAGATTATCTTAATCAAAAGACAATGTGTATCATCACGAGCCAGCTTGTTCAATTGAATTAAAACCAATGAATGGCATTTTCACCATTTGGCCACCACACCAAGGCAATTGCTTTTAAGTTATAAAAAGAAGAGATATTTTAGAAAAAACAAAAAAAAATATGTTATTATGGATTTATCTTTAAAAATTTCATTCTTACATTGATGGGACACATAATTGTTGTTGGTTAAAAGGTAACCTTGTCGAGGCTATAGACGCCTGGTAGCAGCAGAGGCTCTATCAATGAAAAATGAGTTTATTTAAAAAAATATAACCTACAAAAACTTGCTACTTTATCTTTAATTTGAGTAATTGATGTAGGCATAGGGATTTTCATCTTTAAGAGAATATCAACTAAATTATGATTACGTGATTTTGTTTTATTATTCAGAGAAATATTACTTATTTAATGTTTCATCCAATTTATGTTTTCTGAACTATTTTTAATTTTTTAAAGTTTTAAGAATTTCAAAATTATCAGAGATAACTAATTGTTCCAGTGACTTTCCAACTGTTGTACTATTCAACAACCCCCCATTTTTATTTTTATAATAACCAATATTGTAATAATAAATGGCAACCTTTTTCATTTTTCAAGAAAAATCTAGCACTTAAGAATTTTTCCTTTTGGAAAGTGTTAAATCATTGAGCCAGGTCACTTAGGACTAAGCACTTTTCGCTTTACTGGAGATCGCACAAGCCTAATATAACACAATTAACCATTAGTCGGAATCTGAGATACGCGATCAATAAAACCACCTTTTAAGATGAAATGTTATGTTGTGCTCTTTATAAAGGTCTCGAAATATTTATTAATGCTCATAAGGCGCTTAAAGAATTTTTCGTAGAAGGAAAAAGCTGCCCAAGGAATACATCATGCATCACAAATCGCCATGTTGTGAAACCAGCTCCAAAAATAGAAGAAAAGAGATATCAATGCCTTACAAATAAGCCATTTTGAGGGTGCAACCTCCAATACATTACTTTAATGAACAATTCTTCGATGATACAAATGAAAAAAGCTACTTTCAATATATAGGAGTCCATGGGGCCACAATGTCATCCTAGCTGACCTAACAATAATAATGTAAGGGCACAATAATAACAATATGGGGGTTACGGGGGTACAACAATAACAATAAGGGGGGCTACACTAACATAGTAAGGGATTACACTATTAATATAGGGACTTAACATGCCCCTCTCCTTCGAACAAGTGTTTTCCTCATTGCTTGATTATTTCTTGATGCTTCTATATACAATTCTCATCCTCCCATGTGGAATATTCTATAGGAAAGTTCTTCCAGTTGCTGAGATACTCTAAAATTGATCGTACTTTTCGAGTTCTTTTTTCTGTGACTACTTCAGAACTTTTTTCGATGTGATGTTGATCTTCCTGTTGTTTCATTAGATTCTGCACCAAAGTTAGGTTATCCTTTGAGAGTTGGAGAACTTCTTGTTGATGCTCGATGTGATCTTCCACTAATTTATCATCCATATTAGCTATTATTTGATCCTTCAAACCATCCAACTTAGCCTCCATTTCTAATTTTAAACCATCTATGTCATCTTCGGTTGCTCTTCGTAAGATCGAAATTTTTTGCACTTGGTACCGTAATTTTGATATCTCATACTGCAATTCTTCTTCTTCATGTGTCACAGTATAGATTTTTTAGGGCTTAATGGTTATGAAATTATTTTTTGGAAGCATTATAGAACCTAATACTGATAAAATTCTGAAATATTCCCTTGGAATCACTTCAAACTGCTTTTTCAAACAAACATTATGCAATTTTAAAAACCAAATACACACCGTTTTCTTTCTTTTGAGAAGCTCACTATCGAAACTGAATTATCTGTGTACTTTCATATCCTCAATAGCTGAAATTCAGTCGTAAAGTAGCCCTATGAATCTTATTTTGAATGCCATAGGTCTAACATGATTTGGATTCTTGAAGACAAAGTTATACCCAATCTCCTACGATGACCTAATTATCGACTTCTTCAGTAGAGTGAACTTGTACGACTTGCCACGTGTCACTGTTTGCTCCTTTGGCTCTGAAAATGATAGAAAGAAAACTACATTCTGTGTAATTCCAACCACTTTTTACATAATTCAACATATCATATCTTTGAAAATATTTCGAACCAAGCTCTGAAATTTTGCGATGATGTTCCTCCAAATTTAGTCTTTTCTTTGTGAAAATTTCAACTTCTGAACCCTCGTAGAAAAAACGTTATAGAAAAAATTCCACGATGACCTATTTTGTGAAATTCAGGAGCCTGAAAAAATCACTAAGTTCCACATATCATATCTCCAAAAATATTTCAAACCAAGCTCTGAACTGTTGCGAAAATGTTCCTCAGGATTTTCGCTTCGCACTCTAAAAATTTCTGCTTCTGAACCTTCATAGAAAAAACGTTATAGCGAAAATGCCATGATCACCTATTTGGAGCAATGAAACCCTCAAATCCAAAGCTCTGATACCAAATGTTGTGAAACCATCTCCAAAAATAGAAGAAAAGAGAGATCAACGCCTTATTAATCAGCCACTTCAAGGGGGCAACCTCCAATACATTACATAAATGAACAATTCTTGGATGATACAAATAACAAAACCTCCTTTCTATATATAGGAGTCCATGGGGCCACAATGCAATGCTAATGGGTCCACAATGTAGTCCTAGCCAACCAAACAATAATAATGTAAGGGAACAATAATAACAATATGGGGGTTACAGGGGTACAACAATAACAATAACGGGGGCTACACTAACATAATAATGGACTACACTAGTAATATAGGGACCTAACATGGATGTTGTGAAAGCAGCTCCAGAAATAGAAGAAAAGAGAGATCAACACCTTAGAAATGAGCCACTTCGAGGGGCCAACCTCCAATACATTACATAAATGAAAAATTCTTGGATGATACAAATCACAAAACCTCTTTTCTATATATAGGAGTCCATGGGGCCACAATGTCATCCTAGTGGGGGCACAATGTAATCCTAGCCGACCTAACAATAATAATTTAAGGGCACAATAATAAAAATATGGGGGTTACAGGGGTACAACAATAACAATAAGGGGGGCTACACTAACATAATAAGGGAATACACTAGTAATATAGGTATGTAACATGCCCCTCTCCATCAAACAAGTGTTGTCCTCAAAGCTTGAATATTTCTTGATGCTTCTGTATAAAATTCTCGTCCTCCCATATCGAATCCTCTACAAGAAAGTTCTTTCACTTGTTGATATACTCTAAAATTGGTCGTACTTGTCGAGTTCTTATTTATGTGACTGCTTTAGAAATTCTTTTGATTTGATGTTGATCTTCCTATTGCCTCATTTCATTCTGTACCAAAGTTAGGTTATCCTTTGAGAGTTGGAGAACTTGTTGTTTATGGTCGATGTGATATTCCACTACTTTATCATCCATATCATATTTTATTCTATCCTTCAAACCATTCAACTTAGCCTCCATTTTTTATTTTAAACCATCTATGTCATCTTTGGTTTCTCTTCGTAAGATCAAAATTTGTTGCACTTGGTACCGTAATTTTGATATCTCATACTGCAATTCTTCCTTTTCATATGTCATAGTATAGATTTATGAGGGCTTAATGGGTATGGAATTATTTTTTGGAGGCATTATAGAACCCAATACTGATAAAATTTTTTCAATATTCCCTTGTAATCACTTCAAACTTCTTTTTCAAACAAGACTTATGCAATTTGAAAACAATACACACCTTTTTCTTGATTTTGAGGCACTCGATATTGAAACTGAATTATCTATGTGATTTCAAATCCTCAATATCTGAATGGCCCTGAAGTAGCCCTCTAAATATTTTTTCAAATGCCACAGGTCTGACCTGATTTGGATTCTTTAAGGCAAAGTTATGCCCAATCTCCTACGATGACCTAATTATGGACTTGTTCAGTAGAGTGAAGTTGTATGACTTTCCACGTGTCACTTTTTCCTCCTTTGGGTCTGAAATTGATATACTGAAAACTAAAGTCCATGCATTAGTGGCCACTTCTTACATAATTCCAATCCGATGCTCAAAGAGAGAGTTATGAAGCTTTTCCCACGATCACCTCTTTCAGATGAAATTCAGGAGCCTAAAAAAGACTTAACTTCCACAGATCATATCTCCGAAAATATTGCGAACCAAGATCTAAAATTTTCCAAATATGTTCCTCAATATATAGGCTTCGCGCTCTAACAATTTCAGTTTTTGATCCTTCATAGAAAAAAATTTATAGCAAACATTCCGCGATGAAATTTTTAAGTGAAATTTAGGAGCTTGCAAAGAGCCCTAACTTCCACAGGTTATATCTCCGAACATGTTGCGAACCAAGCTCTGAAATTTTTTGACACTGTTCCTCAGGAATTTGGCTTTGCACTTTTAAACTTTTATCTTTTGAAGCTTCGTAGAAAAAAATTTATAGCAACAATTCCACACTGACCTGTTTGGAGTAGAAAAACCCTAGAATCCAAAGCTATGATACCAAATTTTGTGAAACCAACTCCAAAAATAGAAGAAAAGAGATATCAGTGGCTTATAAATAAGCCACTTTGAGGTGGAAACCTCCAATACATTACATTAATGAATAATTATTCCATGATACAAACGAAAAAACCTTCTTTCTATATATAGGTGTCCATGGGGCCACAATGTAATCCTAGCTGACCTAACAATAATAATGTAAGGGCACAATAATAACAATATGGGGGTTACAGGGGTAAAAAAATAAAAATAAGGGGGGATACACTAACATAATAAGGGACTACACTATTAATATATGGACTTAACATGCCAAGACAAAAATAAGTTTTGAAATACAATAACTCCAATCTTGTGATCTTTCAATATTGCAATATGGAAAATCTTGTGATACTACAACATGGTGAACCTTGCGATATTGCAAGCTTGTTATAACACGGTATTGTGAGTTGTGAAAATATTACCATTATGACTCTACCATATTGCGATTTCTCGTAATTGTAAAACCAGCATTGCACTTAAATAATAAAGTTTCGAAATATCGTTTCGGTTTGTGATGCGATGTTTTTAAAAAGACCTGAAAAGAACCACATGAAATACATAATGTGTAATTATTAGAAATCAACTACATTTACTATTTTAAAGGCTCGAGGTGATTTGTATCTATTTACTCATGCTAGAAATGAAAGTTCCGTCCCGATCAAATTTAATTTTTTAATTAAATCTCTGCTATTATCTTTGCTTTACATTCATTTTTATTTCTCTATTGTTCAATCTCAGGGAATAACACTCAGAGATGACAAAGAAAGGAAAAAATACCATCAAGACTTTTTCATCCAAGGACTCAGATATTCAGCTGCTCTTTAGTGATACTACATGCAAAAAAGATCATGAAGATATGTCATGGGAAGCCATGTATAATCTATTAGAGGATGAAAATCCAAAGGTGTTGGCAATCAGAGAAATGAATGATGCTAAAGTCTTGTCTGAATATTCCTATTTTGAAGAAACCTGTTCTTTCTTATATAGAATATTTTCGAGGCCTAAAATCCTTCCATATACAAATATGGTGAAATGGATTATTGATAATGTAGATATCCCAGACAAGACATTCAGGAATTCAAGACAAGAGGTCATGGGGTCATTTTCTGCAAACAGTTTGTGCAAGATGTACCATCTGTCAACCTCAAAAGGCCTATGATAGAGCTTTCATTGAGAATTTCGCAAAAGAGAATGAAGATCCAATATATGCTATGCTTAATTTGAGGTCTGGCTCCGGCAAATTCAAATGGGAGAAAAATTATATGTACCCAATTTCACCTCTATTGGCTCCACCTAGTTATGTAGCTGCTATGATGTGTATGATTTTTTCTAAAGATGATAGTACCAATTTCTCTATGGAATGGATTCCATTAATTTTTGTGGATATTAAATCCATAGTTATGAAGTGGAGTAACATTTTATCTGACAATATGACTATGGCTATCAGACAGTATAGACACAATAGAGTTGTCTCTACTCGGGTCATCCTCCCTTTTTTATGACTTCTTATGCGATGGATCCCATCTATTTCTATACAAAATTTCCTAATATGGGTTAGAATTGGACTCTCAAATACCCTACTCCTATCCATGTGTGTCATAAGTTTTTGTGGGAATATCAATTCCGGCCCCATAATTATAAGATTTGTCAAATTATTATGCTGCCAATCTATCAAAATATTTTTGATACAGAAGCCACCAGGCTTTCAGAAGAAGAAAAGAAAGATATTTTTCCAATGGCAGGATTGTTTGGAGAAGAAACATTTACTTCTGTCAGAGTTTTTGTGAGTATTTCTTCTCCCCATTTTCTTCCTTAGTATCCCTTAGGTTCACCAATTCCTTGGGTTTATAATATAAAACCATTGGGTTTATTAGTTCTTTTCATTTATAATATGAACTGACCCTTGCGTCTTAAAATCTATTGAGTTAAAAATATTAATTCTTAGGGTCAGGGAAAATTTTAAGGATGAATAACTATTTGAAAGTTTAGAAACCTTGGAAAATCTTGGTAATATATAATAGAAAAATTGCAAAATTTTGATGATATTTTTTTAAAAATATCTAAAATTATGATTGTATTATATTAGTTTATATGATCCTTTAGCAAATTTTAAGGTAAAATAATTTCATACTATAATATTTGGGCGAATTGTTTTTAGAAAAAATTGAAATTGGTGAATATTTTTTAAAAAAAAGGTAGATAAAGTTAGCCCACCTATGAATATTAGCCCCTAAAATTTTCCATGCTTAGGGTTTATTAATCTCTTGTGTTTTTAATATTGACCGGTTTGCCTTATTGATCACTTAGGTCTTTAATATTTATCCTTTGGGTTCACCAATTCCTTTGGTTTGTAATATCAAACCCTTGTGTTTATTAATCTCCTGAGTTTAAAATACTAATTCTTAGAGTTTATTAATCTCTTGAGTTTAAAATATTGCTTATTAGGGTTTATTAATTTATTGGTTTATAATATTAATACTTATACCTTGGGTTCACCAATTAGTTTGGTTTATAATATTAAACCCTTGGGTTTATTACTTCTTTTGGTTTATAATATTAAAAATGTATTGGGTTTAAAATCTTCAATTTTTCATATTAATCCCTTTGCCTTATTGATCCCTTAGGTTTTTAATGTGTATCCCTTGGGTTCACCAATCCCTTGGGTTGACCAATTCCTTGGGTTTATAATATAAAACCCTTGGGTTTATTAGTTCTTTTCATTTATAATATGAACCCACCCTTCGGTCTTAAAATCTATCGAGTTAAAAATATTAATTCTTAGGGTTTATTAATTTCTTCGTTTTTTGAGTTAAAAATATTAATTCTTAGGGTTTATTAATCTCTTGAGTTAAAGATATTAATTATTAGGGTTTATTTATTTCTTGGTTTATAATAATAATATTTATCCCTTGGGTTTATTACTTCTTTTGGTTTATAATATTAATAATGTCTTGGGTTTATTAATCTATTTAATTTAAAATATTAATTATTAGGGTTTAGTAATTTCTTATGTTTTTGAGTTTAAATTTTTTATTTTTAGGGTTTATTAATATTTTTTTGTTTTTAATATGATCCATTGGCCGTATTAATCCCGTAGGTTTTTTATATTTATCCTTTGGTTAATCGATTCCTTTGGTTTATAATATTAAACCCTTGTGTTTATTAGTTCTTTTGGTTTATAATAGTAATAATTCCTTGGGTTTATTAATCTTTTGAGTTTTAATATTATGATTTACATTATGGCGAAATGTGTTGAGTTATAATATAGATTCTAATATATAAGGTTTAGAATTAGGGTTTGATATTGGGTTTATAATATTTGGGTTTAATATTAGGGTTTATAATATTGTGTTTAATATTAGAGTTTATAAAAACACGAATTATAATATTTTGGTTCATAATATTGATTCTTAGGTTTTATTATCTCTTGCGTTTTATTATTATTCTCTTGCCATTATTGATCCCTTAGGTCTTTAATATTTATCCACTGCGTTAACCAATTCATTTTGTTTGTAATATTAAACACTTGGGGTTTATTGGTTATTTTGGTTTATAATAGTAATAACCCATTGAGTTTATTAATCTCTTGAGTATAAAATATTAATTCTTAGGGATTATTAATCTCTTGAGTTTAAAATATTAATTCTTATGATTTATTAATTTCTTGGTTTATAATATTAATATTTATCCCTTGGTTTCACTAATTCCTTTGGCTTATAGTATTAAACCCTTGGGTTCACCAATTCCTTTGGCTTATAGTATTAAACCCTTGGGTTTATTAGTTATTTTTGTTTATAATATTAATAATCCATTCATTTTATTAATCTCGAGTTTAAATTATTAATTCTTAGGTTTTGAGTTTAAGATATTAATTCTTAGGGTTTATTAATCCATTGAGTTTTCTAATCCTTTGGGTTGGTAATATTAGGCGTTAAATATTAGTTGTACACTTTAATATTAATGCATGGTCCAATGTCACATTATGAAAAACATTGTCTCAATATGAAAATCAGCAATGGGCTACCATTGTTAATCATAGTTAGTTGTAGTCCATCAAGGTCTTCCATGGTCGAATGTCACATTGTGACAAAGATTTTCTCAATATGAAATTCAACCATGGCAAAGCATGGTCATTCTTCATCCAACGTCGCATTGTGACAACAATTGTTTCAATGTTTAAATCAAGCATGCTCAATCATGTTTATTTTACAGTTTATAATATTTATCTAAAGGTTTTTATATACCTGAGGTTTATAATATTAATCTCTTAGGTTTAATATCCCCCCCCGAGTTTATAATATTCATAATCATGTGAGTTTATCAAACCTTTTGTTTAAGATATTAATTTGTAGGCTTCATTAATATCTTCAGTTTTTCATATTGATCCCTTCACCTTATTGATCCCTTAGGATTTTAATATGTATCCCTTGGGTTCACCAATTCCTTGGGTTTATAATATAAAACCCTTGGGTTTATTAGTTCTTTTGATTTATAGTATGAACCCACCCTTGGGTCTTAAAATCTCTTGAATCAAAAATATTAATTCTTAGGGTTTATTAATCTCTTGTGTTTTTAATATTGACTTCTTGGCCTTATTGATGACTTAGGTCTTTAATATTTATCCTTTGGGTCCACCAATTCCTTTGGTTTGTAATATCAAACCCTTGGGTTTATTAGTTTTTTTTTTTATAATATTAATAACTCCTTGGGTTTATTAATCTCTTGAGTTTAAAATATTAATTTTTAGAGTTTATTGATCTCTTGAGTTTAAAATATTGCTTATTAGTGTTTATTAATTTCTTTGTTTATAATATTAATATTTATACCTTCGGTTCACCAATTAGTTTGGTTTATAATATTAAACCCTTGGGTTTATTACTTCTTTTCGTTTATACTATTAATAATGTCTTGGGTTTATTAATCTACTTAATTTAAAATATTATTTATTAGAGTTTATTAATTTCTTATGCTTTTTAGTTTAAAAACTTTATAGTTAGCGTTTATTAATATTTTGTGTTTTTAATATTGATCCATTGGCCTTATTGATCCCATAGGTTTTTAATATTTAACCTTTGGGTTCACCGATTCCTTTGGTTTATAACATTAGTAATCTCTTGGGTTTATTAATCTTCTAAGCTTAAAATATTGATTATTATGGTTTATTAATATCCTAGGTTTTTTAGTTTAAAATGTTAATTCTTAGGGTTTATTAATTTCGTGTCTTTTTAATATTAATCCCTTGGCCTTATTCATCCCTTGGGTTTTTAATATCAATCCATTGGTTATATTAATCATTTAGGTTTTAATTCATTGGGTTTATAGTATTAAAAATCCCTAAAGTTGATTGTTCTCTTTGGTTTATAATATTAATAATCATGTTAGTTTATCATTCATTTATATTTAAAATATTAATTCCTAGGCTTTATTAATCTCTTCTCTTTTTATTATGGACCCCTTGGGCTTATTGATGTGTTAGCTTTTTAATATTTTTCCCTTGGGTTCACCAATTCGTTGAGTTTATAATATTAGACGCTTGTTCTTATTAGTTCCTTTGGCTTATAATATTAATAATCCCTTGATATATTTGTAAGAGATATATACTTATTCCCCGGATGCGGGTGGAGAGGCGAGAGTTTAAGTTGATCGGATGGGGGTGGAGTCAGATTGCGCGGCACCTGCCACCCCGCGAGCTAGAGGATGAAGGCAATTTAATTTTGGCTGTGTGTTGTGTTATGGCATTTATGCCTGGCACTGGTAACAATCCTATGTTCGACTCTCGAAACGATTCGAAGCACTGCACGATGATTCAGCCCTCTGTTCAATTAGATGCAGGTCCTTGGCTTTGGATTCTTCGGCACACTAGAGATATTATGGAGAATTTCATTGATATGGAGGATGTTCCCATGCCTTTTGCACAGAACTATTCTCCGGATGCAGGTATCTCTTGCAAGCGCACTTCAACTGGTAAGAGAAGCAGTTTGAACTGCTGTCTTGATCTCGGTAATAATTTTCACCTCTCTCTCGCTGGAAATTGCATGCTCGCGTCCATCTCGTTGCTTCCTCACGCATTGGTCTCCACCCCTAGGCAGGCTTTCTCTCCTCATCCTGATATCCCCATTGAGTCTGTTCTCATGCCGCGCCTCCAACATCGAATGCGATGCCGCAAAGGCTCCTCTCGTGGCCGGCTACGACGTCCTTCACCCACTCCTAGCACCTCCTCGTCATCTTCTTCTCATGAGAATAGTCAATCCAGAGCTCCTCGTGGTCGTAGGCTTCGCTCTGGTCGTTGTCTGGGCTCCCCCTTTCCTTCTCCTCCCCCTGCACAGACTCACACTACAAATTTCTCCTTCATTAGTTCTCTCAGCCGACCTCGTGTCACCGCCTCCATCATGGTAGCCTTTCATGAAGAACCTTAGAGCGTGGATCCCATTTCTGGCCTGGTGTTGTCCTCCGGCATGCGGGCAGGTTCATTGCACAATGATAATTTGAATTTGTAGGGATTTTGCAACTCTGCCCAGCAGGGACAGATGATGGAAATCTCTGAGCCTGAAGGTCAAGCGAGCGGGATGCCGAAAGCTGGTGGTCAAGCGAGCGAGGGGTAGACTGTTGGTGGTCTTATGAGCCCAGAGTGGAACAATGCTGATCTCGTTAGCGGAGGGATGGTTCCTCCTTCGGCCGGGAAGGTAATCCATTCAATTGTAGACCTGTACGATGCAGATGGGAACCCTGATGAATTTTGGTGCAGGGTCGTTGAAGAAGCTCCAGATGAGTAGTTCCACCCTCTCCTATTGCTTTTTGTACACTGGCTCGACCCTCACTTCTGGGCCTGTTCTTGTTTGTCTCAATGTCTATGTTATCAGCTTGCTATGTAAATGTTTTGCCTACCTTTCAGTTTGTTATCAGCTTTGTGATCCAAAAACTGGTGTTTATATCTCCCCTGCGAGGGATTTTTTCGTGAATACTGTTTTTTCACTGGTTTCCCTACTACAGGGCAGTGTTCCTCAGGATTTTTTGCTGAAATGCCACTGCATAGGGAAATGTTCATGCTCTGGCCTGCTGTAAATATTTTTCTCTGTTAATAGAATAGTTTTACTTAGAAAAAAAAGAGATATATACTTATTATAAATAGTAATAAAATACTAGTATTATTTTATATTTTAATTTTAGTATAGTTTGAGTTATAACTATTAATGTATTGAAAAAATTTAATAACATTTTATTATCAAATAATAAAATTGTATATATATATATATTAGTTTAATATGTAGAATGAATATAGTTTATATTATTAGTATATTAAAAGTAGATATATAAAATATATTGGTAATTATATTCATAAATATATAATGATTATTTTGGTAAAATCCATGTGGTGGGTGGTGGATATAGGCCTATCGGTGTATATGAAACACACTAGTGAATGTGGTTGTAAATCTATTTCATATACTCCTATTGGCGTATATCAACCACATTGGTAAATGTGATTGTGCTACTATTAGGATTTGTCAAATTATTATGCTGCCAATCTATCAAACTATTTTTGATACAGAAGCTACTAGGCTTTCAGAAGAAGAAAAGAAAGATATTTTTCCAGTGGCAGGATGGTTTGGAGAAGAAACATTTACTTATATTAGAGTTTTTGTGAGTATTTCTTCTCCCCATTTTCTTCCTTCTTATGTTCCTAATAATTTATTAGAAAGAGATATTGCATACCAAACAGTAGGGGGAGGTCTTACCAAACCCCAAAAAGACATGAAGAAATCTATCTGGCCAACTTTTCTGGTACAATGTGGTTCTTTTTGCTTCTTTGACTTTAGAAAGACAGTTAAAGAGGTGAATAATATTACATTCTTGAATATCACTACTATGCCAGGGAGATAGTATGATCCCAACCAAGTTTCCCAAGAATTTACTTCTTTGGTTAAAATTAGACAGTTCATTGATGATAAAGATGAATTTGATGACGTATTTGAAAATAAAGAAAATTTCTCATAAGTATTGAATTTTGCATCAATCAAATTAACTGTATCCGACCTCAATCGTTTTCATATCTACAGAAACAAAATATTAACAAGGGTTCCATTAGACCTATTGGGGATTGAGGAAGTAAGAGAGCCTACTCCTAGTGTAAGTTTAGAAGAAAATTATTATCACAATTTTGATCAAGAATCACGAGAGAAATCAATTCAAGATTCAGAAATTTCTGAGCATCAATCTCAGAATCTGGAAGAAAAACCTAAGGAATTTTTTTTGAAAGATACATAGTGAAATAATGGAGAAAAAACCAAAGAAATCTTCGCTAGAGAACAATTGTAAATTAATTCTACACAGGATCAGACAGAGACAATAATAATAAATGACATGGATAAAAAATTGCATAAATTGAAACAAAGACACAGGAATTGAAGTAACTTCTGGTTATTAAATTCCAAAGTATACCTTACAAGTTATAAATTTAGAAGCGAATGTCTAAATCATCCTAGCCTACCCAACGTCACAATATTATTTTGAGAATTGAGAAGATACCCCCTTTAGATATGTTTTATAGCGCAGCACACAAAGCAGTGATAAGGAGACATAGAAAGAAATTAAAGCTTGATTTATTACCAAAAACTCCAGAGGATGAATCAATGGAGGTTTTCTGGAAAGACAACCCCATTGATCCATTAGAAAAATTGACAAGACCATCACAATTTGCAGGTGTTTATGCAACAACTAGAATTGATAAGGCAATAAAGGTTAGTCTTCTGCTTAAATATAAAGATGCAAGAATTCAACTATTACAGTAACAAATTGAACAGGAAAGACAGAATATCACCAAGTAAATAGAGCTTTAGATAATACAATTTCAGAATGATTTTTGAGCAAAATATACACAGATTCAAATAATGCAAAATGAAGTAGATAAACTGAGAGATTAGCATGAAATAGAATAATTCATCAAAGAAACACTTGAACTAAATACTTAATTGTGAAAACAACAAGAAATATTATGTCAAAGAATATCAACGGTGAAACGATATTGTGCAACAAGTGTTACGTTAGTCCATCAAAGGGTTGACAAAATATCGGAATATGAAGAAGTTGATAAGAAGATCGAATAGTTTATCTCCAAGAAAGACTTTCAGGAAGGAAGAAAAGTTGATTTTCCAAATATTGAAGAATCCCACAAAGATATTTTATTTACAGATTGGGATATGCAATTCAAGAAAGTAGAAAGGGCAACATCTAGAGTATATGATATAGCAACACATATAATTGAAGTTGTCAATGAAAATCTTTATAATATTAATATGATTGAAGAATGCAAGCCTATATTTTTCCCAGATATCAAACAATTAGAGGGACAATTGAAATAAATCACCAAAAATAAAATTGAAGCAGTAAAAAAACTATCTAAGCTTGATCATGAATCTTATTGGCAGCTTCAAGCAAAACCATACAGTTAGCATATGGCTTTACATTGTGTAACGAATTTCACTAAAAATTAAATGGTGCCACCTTTCTCCGATGTTGTATTCATGGGACCACTAAGATAAAAATTTGGCCAACCATCCCAAGTGAAGGGAATGTTGGATATTTTCGAAGTGACAAGCTTAATGGAAAGGAAGGACCGCTCTACCTGATCAAGCACATCATTATCTTTATTTTAGTGTTGATCTATTTTTTTCAGTATTCTGAGGAAGGTTGTTTGAAACATCCTCAGCTTTTTATGTAACATACTATTTTTGACACATATGTAATATTATTTAAACCTCTCTCATGCATTTATAAAGGGGTACAAGATTTTATCAAAAAAACTTTGTAAAATCTTGATTTTATGTACTTTTGTGATTATTTTGATGAAATACGTGGAACAGACTCTTAAATTTCTTGAATATCGAAGCATGTTCTACTGAATTTCCATTTTTTTACTCTTAGAGTGTATTTGGTTGAGAATAAGAGAAGATCAATGTTGTTGATTTCATGAATATAACCTCTCATATCTGGTACTATTATGTTTACGATTGAGTTTTATTTATTACTTAGCAATAAACATTATATTATATTGTGTAGGAGATCTCAATTATAGTTTTTCATTAAATTACTAGTACATGATGTTTCAGCTGTAACTCCTTTTTTATTATATAATAGTTCGATATGTGCAATATATATTCACAATTATTTTTCTTAACTATTTAGTCAAAATAATTATCTTTAAACAATTTCATCTCTTTTAGCAATTAAATGACCTTGAATACCATTTTCTTTAAGACATCTTTGTAGCTCCCTTAAGTTAAGTTATTATCAGGTATAGATTAAGTTAAATATTAGATTAAATAGATTCATGTGTTTGTTACTTAAGTTTATTATTTCCATTAGCTTAAAATCATTTTCAATTTCACCTTGTATCAAACCCATCATCATCATATCAATTATTTGCTGGAAAAATTGTCCCATTACCCTTAGTTGGAGCCACTATACCAAACAGAAAAGGAGTTTCTTTCAAGGTCCGGACCAGGTGGTTATCTCGCATGTTGTTGTAGTGGAATTTCAAGGCTTCAACGGTACCCCGCCATCAAGTAGGTGTATATGCCTGGGCTACATCCAATTCTTGGAACCTATTTTCTTCTCGTACATCTCTTTCAAATTCATCAAGAAAAAGGCTTACATCTCGTATCCCATAATAATAAGGAAAATTACATACCTTTGAAGTTATGAATCAGAGTGATATTGTGATTCTGTTACATCGTTATGTAGAAATTAGAATAACTGATATGTTATCCACCGAGATTCTCCTGATCACACACTATTTTAACTTCATGCACAATACAGAATCTCTTCTACCATTGATCATTAATTGCGGAAATAAAAACAGTCGCATGTGCACATTAAAACCATAAACAATCACACATATGAACACAATATTTCATGGGAAAGCTTAAAGCTAAAAACACCCAACTATCTATATATTATATGTCATAGAGATCATGCAAAAATCATCATACAAAGCTCCTCACAAGATCTCAGTACAATCTCCAATTGCTACACACTAATCAAGCTAGATCTAGCAAAACACATGCTCCAATCTC
This sequence comes from Pinus albicaulis, assembly GCA_034641835.2. Lineage (NCBI taxonomy): Eukaryota > Viridiplantae > Streptophyta > Pinopsida > Pinales > Pinaceae > Pinus > Pinus albicaulis. The sequence goes on from CM076577.1 coordinate 1,425,115,715, forward strand.
AGCCACCTGATAGCTTGCCTCTATTGTGTAATCAATGCTGAAGAATGGCTCATAAATAACTTCGAACCACCTGGCTTGTACTTCGCAATCCTGATTGGCATCTCCAATCACTGGTTGTTGCAAATCATGCAACAGTATAGTCACAACTGATAGTCACACTGCTCTTTCAGCTATCTCTCCACTGGTCTCCACTGAAATTGTCCATGCATTGAAGTTGAGTGATGTATTATTTATTTGATTAATGAGTTTATAATTAGTGAATTAATTAATAATTAATTCACACCACTCTCACTAGTGTATCAATCAGTTAGACTAGATACAACTAGCTCAACTATGTTTAGATTAGTTAAACTAAACACAACTCCATTAACTTCCTCAATAAACTCCACCAAACTCTCTCACATGAGTTCTAACTGAAGTATCCATGCAATAGCTCCACTTAACCCTCAGGAATAGCAAAATGCCTTCTGTCAGCTCTTGTGCCACATTTGTGCACTTAACTGAAGTACTCCAAGATAATAAGATAATGTTTATAGTCCAAATATTATTAAGAGCTAATAATATTCGACATATCTATTTTTAGAATGGCAATATAAAAATAGATTCCGCCCAATATGTCTAAAAATATAAGTCCATCTATTTTTTCCAAATTTACCAACCATCCACAAATAGCATCCTGCAACTCATAGAATATGATCGACATGTCTAAAAATATACATAGTCTAAAAATAGACTTTGCACCAAAAATAGCCTGCGGGCCCACTGAGTGAAGGCGACTTCTTTCCACTAAGCTCATCATCTTGTTGCAATATCAACACTCCCTCTCAACAAGATAAGTATTATCTGCACCCCTATCCTGCCTCTATGGTATTTGAATTTGCTCCTGGTGAGCGCCTTCGTCAAGATATCGGCATCCTCATCCTCCGTGGGAATGTATGAAAGTAACATGATATTCCGCTACACACAATCTCTGATATGATGATACCGGATGTCAATGTGTTTAGATCTATCATGAAATACTAGATTAACCGAGAGTTTAATGCAACTCTGATTATCACAATAAATCACAATAGGATCTAGGTGTGAACCGAACAACCCGACCAAGATCTCTCCCATCCATATAGCTTCGCATGCAGCCAAAATTGCTACCATATACTTGACCTCTGCTGAACTGAGTGCCATGGATCTCTGCTTCCTGCTGTACCAAGATACTACTATCGATCCGATACTGAAAATCCCTCCAGATTTGCGCTTTCTGTTTGTTGGGCTCCCTGCTCAATCTGCATCTATGAAGCCACACAGCTTCACCTCATCCGACTATCTGTACCATAATCCATATCCCGATGTGCCTCTGAGATATCTCAATACATGTTTCCCCGCCTTCCAAAAGAGCTTGGTAGGCTTAACCATAGCTTGTGAAAGCTGGTTAACAGCATAGCATATGTCATGTCGTGTATTGACCAGATACATAAGCGACCCCACGAACTGTTGATAAACAGTGGCATCCACTACCTCCACCGAAGTAGCATCCTCCTTCCTCCATCCACCAGGAAGAGGAGTATCAACAGGCTTGCACCATGCATGTTGAACTTCTCCAGTATCTCTCGAGCATACTTGCCTTGAGAAACAAACAGTCCATCACTGTGCTGCCAAATTTCCAATCCTAGGAAATAATGAAGGAGGCCCAAGTCCTTCATCTCAAACTCCTTTGCAAGATCAGCCTTGCATGAGTGTATCAATAGTTCATCACCTGTCAAAATCAAATCATCTACATAAAGTACAATTATCAACAACTTACCCTCCACCACAATCTGGTATAGGTTCAGATCCGCCACACTCTTGGAGAATCCAAGTCTGGTTAAATAACTGTCTATCCATGTGTACCAAGCACGAGGTGCTTGTTTCAACCCATACAACACTCTCTTGAGCCTCCACACATGTGACTCGCTGCTGAAGATATCAAGACCTTCGGGCTTCTCTATGTACACCTCCTCCTGAATCACCCCGTTAAGGAACGTAGTCTTCACATCCATCTGATGAATGTGCCACCCCATTTGCGTTGAGAGAGCAAGAGTCGTCTGTATGGAAGAATACCTTGCGACAGGTGCAAAGGTTTCCTCATAATTGATCCCCTCAATCTGTGAGAAGCCTTGGGCAAAAAATCTTTCCTTGTACTTCTCCACACTCCCGTCAACTGGTTGCTTCACTTTGTAGATCCATCTTGAACCCACCATTGATTTACCTTCCGGCCTTGGGACAATATCCCATGCACTGTTTCTGACAATCGAATCATACTCTTCCACCATGGCATCTACCCATGTGGGATCCTCCACAGCTTCCTCGAAAGAGGATGGCTTTGTCATGATACACTTGCTCATAAGAGCCATGTATCTAGTATACCGATCAGGTGACTGTCTCTGTCTGCGCTATGATGTAGGTGCTCCTACAATCTTCTCTGCATCTTGAGCCAGTCGCTCAGCTTATGTAGTGCGCTTCTACCCTCTGATGGTTTTCGCTACATGAGTGGTCTCTTCCACTCCATGAACCTCCTCTTGTGGCTGATCCACATCCTGAGACTCATCCTTAGGAACTAATAACTCCTCATCTGCATGCAAGTGTGGCTCCCTCTCAAGAGAACACTTCATGGCTTTCTCCTCATGAAATTGGATATCTCGTCGGACAATAGTCTTGCGACTGTCTAGAAAATACACACGATAGATGTGGGGAGTATTAGTGTACCCCAAAAATATCCCAACCTCTGTGATTGGCTCCAGCTTCTTCCTAGCATCCTTCGTCACATGAATGTAAACAGGTGAACCAAAAATCCTCAAATGGGAAATATCAGGCTTCTTACCAAAAAATGCCTCCTCGCGTGTACTCATGCTAAGTATCCTATGAGGATAACGGTTCTGCACATATACTGCAGTATTGCATGCCTCAGCCCACAAGTGTATGGGAAGGCCCTAATCATGCAACATCACCCATGCAGCACCCACGATCGTTTTGTTCTTCCGCTCAGCAACCCCATTCTGCTGTGGGTTATGAGGTCCTATGAGCTCTCTTCGAATTCATTCTGTGCTGCAAAAGTCCTTGAACTCGCCAGATATGAATTCACCACCATTGTCGCTCCTAAGAGCCTTCACCTACTTCCCCGATTCTTTCTCAACCAGTTCCTTGAACTCATAGAACTTTGAGTATGTCTCGCTCTTCTTCTGCATAAAGAAGATCCAGCACTTACGAGAAAAATCATCAACAAATATGACATAGTACCTTTGCTTTGTTTTCGAAGCTACTGAGAAAGGTCCACACACGTCTGTGAATTCTCTCAAGGATTGTCGTGGCGCAACTATCCTTCTTGTGAAAGGTGGATTTCACAAATTTTCCCAAGGTATATCCCTTGCACTGATCTGACTGCGCAAGAGTACCTTAGGAAGCCCAGTAGAAATCTGCTGCAGTATCTTCAAAGCTCCATGGTGAAGGTGGCACAATCTCCGGTGCCACAGCTCGCCATCATCTTGACTCACCACTCCTTCTGCCTTGCCTGCCATTGTTGCACAACCATCTACCTGCAATTGATAAAGGTTCTTAACTCGAACCCTATCCTCCGGGTCTCACCAGTTGCCTTACTGTGCAGGAAAGCCTTTCCCTCACTAAAGACAACATCACATCCCTTGTCTTCTAAAATCGCCACAGAGATCAGATTCTTCTTCAATCCTGGAACATGCATCACTTCCTTCAATACGAAGGGTTTACCAGACTCCCTCTCAAAGGAAATGGTATCGATACCGGTCGCACTATATCTATCATCATCACCCATCTCGATGTGCACTCCAAGATCTTTCTCATCTAGATCAATAAACAAATCTCGATCTCCTGTCATGTGAAAAGACGCACCACTGTCAAGAAACCACACTGAACCCATCACACTTGAGACCAAGCATGCAATCAGTGAAAAATCCCACTCAAACTGCGAGGTTAAGGCCTCTCCAGCTGCAGATCCAGAAGCCTACTTATTTTTCTTCTTTTGTGGACAATTAGTGGCGTAATGTCTGTGTTTTTTACAGTGAAAGCACTTCACCTTGGACATGTCCTGCTTCTTTCCTTTCGCACCCGATTGAGAAGTATTCTTCTTGCTCTTCCCCTTCTTTTCTTTGGCAGCCAACGTGCAATTTTCTTCATCATAGTTCTTTGATGAAGATTCGTCCCTCGTACTTCGCCTTATCTCCTCTTGCACAAAATCCAACCAAAGTCGCTCCCATCCTGGCAATTTCTCCCGACCATTGATAGAGTCCTGATAGGAATGCCAACTCTTCGTAAACCCAAGGAGAGCCAAGCTCACAAAGTCCTCTTCATCAAAAGTCACCCCCACACTTCCTAGCTCATCCCTGCATTGGTTGAACTTCGTAAGGTACTTGGGCATATTGTCGCCTTTCTCCATTTTTATGTTCCTGAGTTTATCCTTGAGCGCCAACTTCCTCTAGTCTCTCTTGCTTTGGAATAAGTCTGTCAATGGTTTCCACATAAAGAATGGAAAATCCTTTCCATGAAGGCTGGACACTATGTGATCCGTCACACCTTCCAACAGAATCCTTCGACGCTTTGTTGTCTTCTTTTTCCATGCGTCAAGTACGTCAGCATCGCTAGAAGTAGGTTTTGGAATTTATGCATATATGAGCTCCTTCAACCTATTGTCATCCAGCACCACCTCCATCCTGTCCTTCCATGCAATATAATTCGAGCTGCCCTCAAGGGCATACTCCAGTCACAATCCGTTGAAATACATCTCAACTTCGACACCAAGAAAACACTGCTGCAAATTCGAATTCCACCAGCTCAAAACTCAACCGCTTCAATGTTTTTCAATTTCTCCCACGATGAATATCGCTCTGATACCATGTAGAAATTATAATAACTGATATGTTATCCATCGATATTCTCCTTATCACACAATATTTTAACTTCATGCACAATATAGAATCTCCTCTACCATTGATCATTAACTGCAGAAATAAAAACAGTCACATGCGCACATTAAAACCATAAACAATCACACATATGAACGTAGTATTTCATGGGAAACCTTAAAGCTAAAAACCCCCAACTATATTTATATTATATGTCATATAAATCATGTAAAAATCATCATACAAAGCTCCTCACAATCTCTTAGTACAATCTCCAATTGCTACACATTAATCAAGCTAGATCTAGTAAAACACATGCTCCAATCTCAACCACCTGATAGCCTGCCTCTATTGTGAAATCAATGCTGAAGAATGGCTCATAAATAAATTCAAACCACCTGGCTTGTATTGTGCAATCCTCATTGGCAACTCCAATCACTGGTTGTTGCAAATCATGCAACAGTATAGTCACAACTGATAGTCACACTGCTCTTTCACCTATCTCTCTACTAGTCTCCACTGAAACTATCCATGCACTGAAGTTAACTGATGTATTCTTTAGTTGATTAATGAGTTTATAATTAGTGAATTAATTAATATTTAATTCATACCACTCTCACCAGTGTATCAATCAGTTAGACTAGATACAACTAGCTCAACTATGTTTAGACTAGTTAAACTGAACACAACTCCATTAACTTCCTCAATCAACTCCACCAAACTCTCTCAAATGAGTTATAACTAAAGTATCCATGAAATAGCTCCACTTAACCCTCAGGAATAGAGTAATTCCTTCTGTAAACTCCTGTGCCACATCTGTGCACTTAACTGAAGTGCTCCAAGAGAATAAGATAATGTTTATAGTCCAAATATTATTAAGAGGTAATAATATTCGACATATCTATTTTTAGACTGGCAATCTAAAAATAGATTCCACCCAATATGTCTAAAAATAGAAGTCCATCTATTTTTTCCAACTCGACCAACCATCCACAAATAGCATCCTGCAACTCATAGAATATGATCGACATGTCTAAAAATTGACATAGTCTAAAAATAGACTTTGAGCCAAAAATAGCCTGCGGGCCCACTTAGTGAAGGTGACTTCTTTCCACTAGGCTCATCATCTTGTTGCAATCTCAACACGTTAGGGGGATATTCCATGTATCATTTTCCCTCCAATTTTCAAGCTCTTCCTCAAAATATGAAGTACGAGAATTATCCTATTACCAGCTTAGTCTTCCATATACATTTGGGATTAATACAATCTTCCTCCTTGGCTTCTATCTTGTAAATGTTGTCTATATTGGTGTTTCATTACTCATTGTTAATATGATTTGTATAACACACTACTTCTAATGGTTCTAAATGAACAATCACCCTTAGATCTCATTTTTCGAACACCATTTGTCTCATCTACAGATTAATTATCATGCCAGTATCGAAATCCCAATCCAATCAAAGAAACGTCAAATATGGATTCCTATCTGTCACGAGCCTATACTTGTGATATTATTTCAATGACCTATAGCAGGTGTGACATTGCTACAATTTTTTTTTTTTATCAATACTGAAGTATATAGACTACGCCTTTACTCAACACATAGTTAATTTCTTCTAGTTTTCATCAATATGTAGTGGAAATAAAGATAAACCATAAACATTAAGTGACCATCAATGTATGCCCATATATGCAAGGGAGGGGAAACTCCCTGAAATAATGAGTCATCACAATATCAATTTTTCTACAATCAAAATACAAATTTCATCTATGCATCTTTATTTAAATTCAGCCTTCATACTCTCCTTTTGAATTTTAAAAGTTCATAGCTTTTCCTACCCAACTCGTGCAGAGGCTAGCCCTCTTGCATGTTGTCAGGCCACATCATGCACTTTTTGCATGACCCTGGGTCATGTCCTGCATGTTTTTGTTCTTCTAGTTGAAGGTGGGTCATGGTCTCCTTGACCACTCAGCTGCTCGTGCATCATTGGTCATGGTCTGCATGCAACCTTTTTCCAAACTCAAAAATATGCACATGCTTCTGTGCCTGTCGATGTGCATGTCTTTGTGCCGCGAGTCACTATGCGCTATGCATAGAAATGACCCAACCTAAACTCCTGCAGTGGTCTTGTGTTCAAAACTACATGAATCTTCCCATTGGTCTAATATGTAAAAACCCCAAATTTGTTTGGTTCCACGTACTTCAGCCCTTCACTCTCGCAGTCGGCCTATAGCCTCCGCTCTTCACCAAATTCCCCTTTTCTATAAAGTTTGAACTTGATCTCAAATTTTTCACTTGGTTGATCGAATGATTTTTCCTTTGAACACACCTCCACCGTGTCTGTATATCCTACATGCGGTCCTGTCCAAGACCAAGTCACGACTCTACATGAGTTGGTCCGCCATGGTTTACACGTCGGCCTTTCCCACATGAGTTGTCATCCTGCATGTCTGTTAAGACGTCGACCCTTCATCCATGTTTATAAATGACCTCATCCATATGCCCAAGTGTTACGCATCGCTTCCACACTGCCCAAATGTTCGCAGGCATCTTCGGTCGCTCGGATCACCCAGGTCAACTCGTGTTTCCTGTGCCCATTACACTCGACTCCGTGCACCAGTGCAGTGCCCATCACACTGAATGCCCGAATTCTCCCACCAATTCACCAATGTTCTCGTCCTTTGCACATGACTTTCAAAATGACTAAGCCTGTTATGGGTGCATGCATGCCTGATGCCCTTGTCGCATTTACCATCTGTACGACACTCACTCACTACTACACGAAATTCCCAAGGGTTAGTGCTTGCCAACATAGCACACTCATCACACATGTGATTAAGATTTTTAATACAGGCACCTATTGAACATGAGCACACCCACTACAACTCAGTTAGATATTTCCAAGTCTCACCCCATGTTGTCGCACATGCCCAGGATATTCAATAAAGTTGCCCATCACATATGGATGCGCTCATTATACCATGTCTTACATCTGCAAAACTTGAGATCTTGACATCCTCCACCACTCTAAACATGTTTCCATCCTAGAAAACATCATCATAGCATCACAAAGTATCATCAACTACAACATACTCATTTCCATGCCCGCAACTCTGCTATATCCTCCAAATGAAAAAATATTGTTTCAACATTCAGATGTGATCAATCTCGATCTAGTCCATGTCTTAGATCGGTCTAAAAATCTACAAGAAATCATTTTATGGATCCCCCTGTGATGGTGATAATTTGGGTATTTAATCCAATTGTAACATCACCTCCACAAGAATGCATGCCCCCTACATTATTGTTACTATCAAAACATCCTGATATCAAGTGTCCATCTTGCTCCTTTACCTACTCATAATGTCAATAGAACTCACTTCCCTGAGTAGGAGACAATGAGCCTCACCGCCATGTTAATCTAAGAAGAGAGGGAGGAATTGGAGGCCGAAGTCTCTCCCTCTTCCTCAACTAATATCTCAATCCAAATATATTGATCTTCCTCCTCCAATATATGCATGTATGCTTCCTGACTTTCATCCTGAATCCTCGGTTCCACATCTTCTTTCTGTTCCATTTCCTCTAGTCTTCTTCTGACATCCAAGATACTTTCAGGAAATTCTGTAGTAATTTGTGCCTGATCCTAGAGTTTTACCTCTATAATGGTCAACCTTTCTTGGAGTTCTTCTTCCAACCTTATGTCTACCACACTCATAGTTTTCAATTTACATCTGACTGAATAAAATTTTATAGTAGGAGCACCAATAGGATTATATTTACTGCCAACATAAATGAACACCTTCTTCACATGTGGTACAATCATAACTTCATATTTCTTAAAAAATTCCATCCCTAGAAAAACCTCATAATCATCAATTTGTACTACCATGAAGTCCACATCTCCATGACAATTCCTAACTTTAATTGGTGCCTTCTCAACATTACAAATAACATAATCCAGGGGTGAATTCACTACTTCCATTCGAGTTTGGATTGGTTTGAACTTCAATCCAACTTTCCCATCAATATCCTCCCCAATGGAGTTGTGAATTGCACCACTATATACCATGGCAAGTAGTGTGCCTTTCTCAATCCTCATGTTCACATGCTAAAGTTTTTTACCCTCAGGATCACATCTAGGGATAACCTCCATAGCTACTCCAGCTCTTAATACCTACGTAGTCCCAACCGCTGGTTCCTATTTATTCTTATTTTCAAATTTTTTCGTTACAACCAACTTCGGTCTTGAAGGAAAATTCTTCACTGTGTGGTATTCTCTGCACAACCAACATTTCAAGGGCTTCTTCATCTTTGAATAGGAATTGAATCTTGAAGACTCTTCCTTCATTTCCTTTTCTTTTGGTTTTCATGTTTCTTCTTCTTCTGAGCCCCCTCATCATAAGGTTCAATCAACCTATAAACTGTAGTTATTCTTCCTCCACTGTCTTAATATTTTTTCTCTTCACCTCATTGCATGCCCAAGGTTTTAACCCGATAACAAATTTCAAAACCTTTTCTTTATCCGCTATTTCTCGTAATTCTAAGAATGTAATTTGGTATCACTTTGATACTATTAAATACTTCCAGTATTTTCAATGTATTTAATTATAGTTCTTGCATCCCTTGTCTCATATTGTGGACTAAAGTGACCTAAAAATATTCTTTCACTTCTTCCCATGTAGTGATATCATCACCTTCACGATGAGAAATCTGGTCAAGCTTCCCTCTCCACCACATTTTCGCATCCTTCATCAAAAATTGAGAAACTATATGTTAGGTCCCTATATTACAGTTATAGTCCCTTATTTTTGTTATTTCAATCCCCTTATTGTTATTTTTATACCCCTGTAACCCCAATATTGTTATTGTTGTTCCCTTGCATTATTATTGTTAGGTAGGCTAGGATTATATTGTGACCCCATGGACTCCTATATATCGAAGGAGGTTTTGTCATTTGTAAGAACAAACAATTGTTCATTTATGTAATTTAAAGGATGTTTCCCCCTTGTAGTGGCTTATTTCTAAGGAATTTGTCTCTCTTTTCTTCTATTTTTGGAGCTGGTTTCATAACATTTGGTATCGTAGATTTGGATTCTAGGGTTTCACTGCTCCAAACATGACATCATGGAATTTTTTCTATAACATTTTTTATACGAAGGTTAAGAAGCTGAAATTATTACAAAGTAAAGCCAAAATCCTGAGGAACTTTGTGTAAAATTTTCAGATATTGGTACGCAATATTTTCAGAGATATGATATGTGGAATTTAGGGTTTTGTTTAGGCTCCCAAATTTAATCTAAATAAGACATCGTGGAATTTTCGCTATAATTTTTTTTCAACGAAGATTCAAAATCTAAAATATTTACATAGCGAAGCTGAAATCCCTTTAAAATTCCTGTACAAACTCCAGATCTTGGTTCAAAATATTGTTGGAGATATGATCTATGGAATGTATGGTTTTTTCAAGCTCCCGAATTTCATCTCATAGAGGCGACCATGGGAAAATCACCATAACTCTCTCTCTGAGAATCAAATTGGAATTATGTGAAAAGTGGCCACAATTACATAGACTATAGTTTTCCTATTTATCAATTTCAGAGATGAAGGAGGAAACGGTGACATGTGTCATGTCGTATAAGTTCACTCTACTGAACCATTCCATAATTAGGTAATTGTATGAGATTGGGCATAACTTTTCCTTGTAGAATCCAAATCAAGTCACACCTGTGGTATTCTAAAAAAGATTCAGAGGGCTAACATAGGGCTGAATTTTATATATTAAAGATCCAAAATCAAAAATATAATTCAGTTTCAATATCAAGCTCCTCAAAAGAAATAAAAAGAGGTGTATTTTTTTTCGAATGTCATAAGTCTTGTGTGAAAAATCCATTTGAAGTGATTCCAAGGGCATATTGAAGCATAGATATCAGTGTTTGGCTCTAAAATGTCACCTAAAAAGAATTCAACACCCATTAAGCCTTCATAAGTCTCTACTATTACTCATTAAGAGGAATAAGCTCAACATGACATATAAAAAATACAAGAGCAAGTGCACCAAATTTTCCTCTCGCAAAGAGAAACAAAAAATGAAATGGAAGTTTTAAAGAAATGTGTGGAGACTAAGATGGATGGTTTGAAGAAAGACGTGGAAGCTAAGATGGATAATTTTAAGAATGGAATGGAAGCTAATATGGATGGCATGTAATATAGCATGGAAGCTAAGAAGGATGACATGGAATCTAAGATCGATGAAAAAATGAAAGAAAACATAGAAGACATGTAGAATGATTTAAAACTATACATGCAAGGATTGATGACAAGTTTAATACAAGAAATGATTCGTAATGTTGGTAATATAGTAGAGGAAACTCATTATGAGAACAAAATAAATGTTAATCATGATTTCATAAAATTTTAATGTTGGATTGAAGAACTACCATATTCCAAAGATGGATATGAGGAAGTTTGATGGCAAGGATCCCCTAACATGGATACTACATATGGAGCAATATTTTGATCTCAATAATATACAAAACACACAAAAGGTATGCATTGAAAATTTACATTTATAACAAAATACTTTTGTATGGTATCGATGGCTTTGCTCCCGTAATTGTTTTTTTAGTTGGTCAATTTTCATGGAGGAAATGATAGCACATTATGAGGATACAAAGAGAAACACATTCTTTAGCCAATTGATAAATATAAAACAAAAGGGTTCAGTGGTGGAGTACATTGAGGACTTCCAAAAATTTAATATAAGGGTAACTGAGGTTCTAGAAGAAGACAATATTGATGTCTTCTTAGGGAATTTAAAGGATAACATCCAACATAAAGTTCGCACTTGGGTACCTGATTCATTGGAGAAGGCATTTAGGTTGGAAAGAAAAAATTAATGTAAAATTATGGGGACAAGGAAGCATACCACTCACATCTATAAATATGGAAGTTTTTCTACTCCTAGACTTCAACAACCTACAAGGTTGACACCACAACAATTGGAGGAAAAAACAGAAAAATGGTTTTTCTACAGTTGTGATAGCAAATACACTAAAGGTCATAAGTGTGCTGAGAAGAAATTATTTTACATAGATTGTGAAGAGGAGGAAGAAAATGAACAAGATACTTCAAAAGAAGAGGATATACACCAGGAAGCAACCCTAGAAGAAGAAGAAATGAGTCCGACCATATTGTGTAATGCATTGGCAGGAATTACCACTCCTAAAACTCTCAAGATACAAGGAAATATCAAGAATAAAAAGGTAATAGTGTTGATTGATTTAGGTAGTATCCACAATTTTATTCATTGAAAGTAGCCAAGGAAGGAAATCGAATTATAAGGTATCACAGGGAAGCCAAGAAATATAATAAGCTCTAATGTCATGACAAAGATTCTGAAGATAGAACAACGAGGTGTAAATGCACAATTATCATCACTAGAAGTTCCAACATCAAAATTATCTATTTCTACAGATCTCCAAAAAATCTTGGACAATAATTCCAAGGTGTTTGAAACTCCTAAAGGACTTCGACCTATTCATGATCATGATCATGCTATTTTTTTGATTCCAAGAAGTGTTCCTCCAAACATTAGGCCTTACAGATATCCTTATTTTCAAATGAGTGAAATTGAACATATGATTGTAGAAAAGTTAGAGGCTGGTATAATTCAACCTAGTCAAAATTGTCTCTGCTCCAGTAGTATTGGTGCACAAGAAGGATGGATCATGGTGCATGTGTCAGGATTATATGGAGCTCAATAAGCTCACTATTAAAGATAAATTTTCCATTCCAATGATTTATGAATTATTGGATGAATTACATGGAGAAATTTTTTTTTCCAAGTTGGATCTTCGTTCAGGATATCATCACATTAGAATGAAGAGTAAAGATATTCTGAAAAAAACATTTCAAACTTATGAGGGTCATTATGAATTTTTGGTCATTCCTTTTGGCCTTACCAATGCACCTTCTACATTTCAAGGGTTGATGAATTCCATTTTCAAACCCTTCGTTAGAAAATTTGTGCTAGTATTTTTTGATGACATACTAATCCGCAATAGGTCTTGGAAGGATCATGTTGAACATGTTGACAGGGTGCTAAAACTATTGAATGAGAAACAATTATATGCAAAAACATCCAAATTTTTCTTTGGAGTACAAGAGGTGGAATATCTGGGTCATATTATATCTCATGAGGGTGTTAAGGTAAACCCTAACAAAATTAAATCCATTAAGCAATGGAAAGTCCCTAAAACCGTAAAGCAGTTGTGATGATTTCTCGTGTTAACATGGTATTATCATTAGTTTGTTAAGAATTCTGGGAGAATAGTAGCACATCTAACAAAATTATTGAATAAAGATGCATTTTCGTGGACTCCTGAAGCAACTAAAGCCTTTGAACATCTTAAAGAGGAAATGTGCCTAGCACTAGTCTTAGCAATGCCAGACTTCACAAAAACCTTTATTATGGAATGTGATGCCTCAAGAAATGTAATTGGTGTTGTTTTAATGCAAGAAGGAAGACTCATTGTCTTTGAAAATTGTCCAATCAAAGGAAAGTATTTATAGAAAGCTATTTATGAGAAGGAAATTTTGGAAATACTACATGCACTAAATAAATGGTGACCTTACCTAATGGGAAGACACTTCAAGGTAAAAAATGATAACCTCTTAAAGGATAACCTAAATTTGGCAAAAAATCGAATGAAACAATAGGTAGATCAACGTCACAGCGAGAGAAGTTTTGATGTAGGAGAGTAGGCTTTTTTATGACTACAACCATACATGAAAATGTCCCTCAAGAAAGCTAAGAAGGATAATAAATTATCGCCAAAGTACTATGGTCCTTACAGGGTGTTGTAAAACATTGGTACTATGGAATACAAAATGTATCTTCCTACTTCTTTGTCCGTGAATCCAATTTTCCATGTTTCATGATTAAAGAAGGTTATAGGGGAAAATTTTCCAGTTGAAACAATATTTCCATAACTTATTGAGGAAGGAAAAATCATATCGGAACCTGAAGTAGTCACAGAAACAAGAACTCAATAGATACAAAATCGATCAATTTCAGAGTATCTCATCAAATGGAAAACTTACCCACTAAAGATTCCACATGGGAGGATGAGAATTTTATACAGAAGCATTTGAACCTACTCAAGCATTGAGGACAACACTTTTTTGAAGGAGAGGGGCATGTTAGGTCCCTATATTACTAGTATAGTCCCTTATTGTTGTGACTGTAACCCTCTTATTGTTATTGTTGTACCCCTGTAACCCCAATATTGTTATTTTTGTGCCCTTACATTATTATTGTTAGGTCGGATAGGATTATATTGTGACCCTATAGACTCCTATATATAGAAGGAGGTTTTGTCATTTCTATAAACCAATAATTGTTCATTTATGTAAGGTAAAGGAGGTTTCCGCCTCGAAGTGGCTTATTTCTAAGGCATTGACCTCTCTTTTCTTCTATTTTTCGAGCTAGTTTCATAACACTATCTTTACCTTGGATTCTTCATCGGGAACAGTCAATCGAGCCAAGTATCGATCTATATTCCATAAGAGTTTTCCCAATATATTTGAATTCATCTTTCCATCACATGAGTCACGTTCTTTTATTTTCACATGAGCAGCCCCTCTAGGAGTTCCTTACCTAATATATTTCTTGAATATGGCTATTTAATATATAACGTCCTTCAAATTTTCCTGTGATTTGGAAATCTCATTTGTATAAAGATCCCTCACCACTTCAAAGTATTTTACTTATTTTAATGCTTCCTCGAGATGCCACTCAACATACTCATATCATACTGTTCGCTCGAGGGGTCTTGTCTAGGTTCGATGGTTGAGGTTTTCCAAAAAGCCACTATACTACTGGCCCTTTCAGTAGTAACCTACTTGTGTAGGCTAAAGCCTCACCTGAAGCAGTATGGGAGGGTGCTGGAACTAGGTTTCCACACCCTAAGAGAGAGTAGGTAAGAAGATCTACGTTCCTAGCTTATCAAGCTTTGAATTTAACAGATCTAGTCATAGGCTTATAATACAGAGCTCAGATCCAATAATTACCTTTGCATCCACGTGTGTAATACCAATCTATGAGCACAATAACTATAATCGCAACAATTAACAGATCATAGATTCATATAACATAAAAAAAGATACTTTCGTAGCTATTAAACAGATACTTTCAAAGCTTAATCATACAACCCAAGTTCGCATAAATCATAACAGAAAAGACTTAGATCACATCATATATAAATAGTACTTCGCATATATATTAATACCAAAATCTTCTTACAATCCCAAAATACTTCCTATGAACACAACCAGTAGGGTCCGCACAGAAGAGGATCGAGGAGCTCCGCTCACATAACCAATAGGAGTCCTTCACAAAAACCCAACAACAGATCTAAAAATTTGTGCTTAACATCAATCTAGAATCTTTCCTACCTATGACTGAAAAAGGTTCATCTATCTATAATGATTTAGCCTACGCATCCAATGGTCCACCAACCGTGGTTTTGCAGACTCTTGGTCTACCCTTCAGCCGTTACAATGCATTAGGGGATTTGAACCACCCCAAAACCCCTGCCTAGACTAAATATTACAAAAATATACAAAAGTAGACAAAATTCGCAGCTTTTAGGAGTCGTTGTTCCAATACTCCCCCAACATAATCTTGTGACTCGTCCCGAGTCACTCTCATGGTGGGGTCTCCACCTGCGCCTGCAACAATTTGATCGCTTCGACTAATGGGGGTAGCATGCCTTCCCTCTGAGCAATAGAATTCTGTGAAATTTCGACCAATTTCTACGAAATTGGGCCTTCCGTCCCGGTGGTGACACTCTCCAGAGTCTAGTTCAGTTGCTTAACTGCGACATCAACATCTTATGAAAGCTTGAGGGACTCAGTAGCCCAAGGCTTCAGGCAGTCACGAGGACCTTATTCTTCTGCTGAAGTTCATCAATATCAGCTTCAAGGTTGTGACTGGTGTGCAATGGTGTCAAACACTCAACAAGAACAAAAATGGGCAGGCTGGCTTCTAACATCTCGAACTCTTCCTCCTTCTACCACAGGTCCTGGTTGATGCCTCGTAGGATGGGGTCATGCTAGACCTTGGTCCATAGATTCATGGTTGTTTCTAGCAATTGGGCATGCTATGTGATTTTCCCTATAATGACGTTCGTAGCCACGGTGACCAGCGCAGTTCATTGGCCCCGTACCTCCAGAGGTGTTTTGGGCTGCAACTTAGTCTGCAGATCGGTGATCTACTGCTCCATCCATACCTTGACCACTTGAACTTCCTCTTAGGAGGCCTTCAGCACTGCGACCGACCTTTCAACCTTAGCTTGAGGAGTGGCCTGGCCGCGATCTCTTCGGTAACATCTGGACAGAGCTATTGGATCATGTTTTCAAGCTTTGTTTGCTTCGCGGTGGCAAGGCACACTTCAATATTCTTTGCATCAATTGTCTATTCAGCCACTCTGATCTATTGGTGTAATTTTTGGTCTCTGTGGTGAATTTCCGGAAATAAAGAGGTGTGGAGACACTGCAAAGCCTGACGAGGTAGCGTAGCTAAATTCAGCTAGACTTTTGTACTGGCTTGGACATGGATTCCCAGGTCGGACAGACTGATCAAAATGGTTGCGCCAGGTAGAGATTAGAGGCAGCTTTCGGTCGTAACTAATGCTACGCTACTAGTGGCTGAGGGTATGCGTACTTGAGTCACACTTGTATGAAATGTGTCTATCTTCAGTTGTAGTGCACAGAGCTTAGCCTGGATTGTGTCGACCACAGCTCTCCACTGCTCCTCTAAGGCTACCCATATGTCCTCCGTGGCCAAAGTGACAACATCAAAAAAAAATTCAAGGTCTTTGTCAATCAACTTGACTGTCTCATCTCGTTTCGTTCACTGAGAGCACTTCTTCTTTCGGGGACTTTTGATATGCTTGCTTGTTCATTTCGTACTGCAGGAGGAGGGAAGGTCCTCCTGAATCTAGTCCTTTTGTACCCAGGTCTGGCTGCAAATTGACCTGATTCTCAACCTCGGCATCCTTCTCAAGGGTTTGCTTTGTTGCGCCTCCAAATTAGCCAACTCATGATCATCAAATTTAATTTCATGAATTTTTCCAAAAGCTTCACCAATGACGATAACCTCACCTGGAGTCAGCGGCATCTGCTAGTAGGTGATCAGACCGTCAAGGTTCTTTGGCATGCACGTTGAGAGCCTACACGACAGAATGAAAGGAGGTAACCAATTGATGGGCTATGTTTCCTGAACCTCTTCCCGCGCTACCCATGCCTAGGGCATCGCTCGTGGGGATTTTACATTTCGCGGGGAAGTACGAGGCTTCCCTCCAACCAATTTCGTGTGTTTCAAGGGCTTCTGTAAGCCCTGTGCTTTTTCCTTCCACTTCTTTGTGACTGGGGTGGAGAAAAATTCTTCGGCCTCAGACTCAATCTCCACGACTTCGTAAGTGCCTTGTTCTACTTAGATTACTGGTTCGGAAGGTTTAGTAGTATTCGTAGCTATCATCCTGGTGCGAAAGACAAACTCGAGATTGCTACTGTCACAGGGAGAAGGTTGCTCAGACCTGAAAGAGATGCTATAGGCACAGAAATTCTTACAGCAAAAATTCATCCAGGACAAATATGCCAAGCACGATCTATTCAAGCGATATATAACCCTTGTATTACCTATCTTGCCTTTTTATAGCTTCGGTGAGTGCCGAACAGCTAGGTAAATGCTACTTGGAACTTACCCTAAGGCAAATGGTAAAAAAACTCTAGAGATCACCTCATTAAATGCTGGCTGCTCACTCCGTCCAATGGTAAATTTTTCTTTATACTCGATTTGACTGTTCTAACGGCTATTTTTTGCACCCTCGGTGCGCTCAAAGCATCCCTATGGTTCCAAAGCACCCCTAAGCTTTGAGCATATCTCCCGCGCTCCTTCTACGTTCTGAGTCTATTCCTTCGAAATTTATTTCCACATCTCTAGTGCACTTCCCTAGGCTTCCAATCCTGTGGCTTTCTTCTGTGCAGAGCATGGTACCTACTGCGCTTACCTTCCTTGGTGGGGCTATCCCACTTCATACAACTACTCTCGCCATATACTCATTTGGTCCGATATGGTTTGAGGCAAATACCATTGATGTAGCCGGTTATCATATCGCCGCGAAGGGTGGCTAATTACACAGCTCCGCCATCCGTGATTTCCTTAACTGTTAGGGCCCAAGCCAGTGCCGTCGAAAATTCCCTAGGTGTTTCGCAAACTAACTATCATATAGCAGGATTAAGTCATCCTCCACAAAGGCTTCTTGATGAATTTTTCGATCATGCCAGGCCTTATCACATGCCTTCTGTACCTGATTATGGTAATTGGTGATGAAACGTTCTTCCTCCAAATCCAGAAGTTGTGCTGACTGCTCCTCCATAATATCGGACTCTGCCATAATTGTGAGGGTTGCGATGCACAGACTAGGAACAATATATTCCATTGGTATAAGGGCCTCCTCACCATAAACCATCCTAAATGGTGTCTTCCCTAGAAAATTTTTGTAGGTGGTTCGGTAAGCCCATAGAACAGATGGAATGCACAAATCCCAGTCGCTGCAATTAGCATTATAGACCTTAGTCAATGCATGCTCGAAGACCTTATTAAAAGCTTCTATTGTGCCATTTTCTTCAAGATGATATAGAGTTATTTTAGCATGATGGATCTAAAATTCTTCCGTCAAGGCTTGTATGGTTTCATTGACAAAGTTCATACCTCTTCACCACTTGTGCCTCGGCCCACCTAGTCACATAAGCAGTATCAGTTATAATGTAACGTGCACCTGTCATCTTTTAGGGGGGGTTAATAGGTCTCATAAAATCAATAGCCCATTTTTTAAATGCTTGCAGGTCCATCTGCGGTTGAAGGGGCATTTCATCTCTACGTGATGGCCTTCCTGTCCGTTGGCATGTATCGCAATCTTTACAATAGTCGTGAGAGTGAATATGCAGGGTAGGCCACCATAGGCTAGCTCTTAAGATCTCCTGCATCGTTTCTTTCCGTGAGTATTGACCTCCTACTACCTTGCCATGGGCTTCTGCAAAGATATCATGCCATTCATGCTCCAGGATGTACCTGCGCAGCACTTCATCTGCGCCCATCTTATACAAATGTCCTGCGATGATGGTAAAATCCGCAGCGCAGGTTAGTAGCCCCTTCTTTTGTTGCACTGAATATTCCACATGTGCCATGCCCGTAGTTAGGAACTGGAAGATGTCAGCGAAGCATGCATCAACCACCTTAATAGAAAATAGTTGTGTGTCAGGCAATCCTTCCTCCAGGTTAGTTGGTTCTTTTCCAGTCTCAATTTGGGACAACTGTTCGGGTCCTGCATTCAACCTGCCTGGTTTGACAATGATTTCTAAGTCATACTCCTGGAACAATAGAATCCATCGACATATTCCCCCCCCCCCCAAGATAGGCTTATTCACCAGGTACTTCAAAGCTGAATGATCTGTAAACATTTTGAAGTGTCCCCCTAAGAGATAATCCGTGGTGGCATAATTGCACTCCGCACTCGAGAGTTTTCGACTAGCAAATGTAATTGGGTGATCAATGTCTCCCTCACCAGGCTGTGCAAGGACCGCTACAATGGAAATTATGGAACCATCAACTTGGACATGAAATACTTTTTCCCAATCAGGGAAAATACATATAGGTGTAGAGATCATCTTTCCCTTGAGGAGCTCAAAGCTCTTTTGACACTCGTCATCCCAAAATAATGAAATATCCTTCTTAAGCTGTTTTTCCAGAGGGGTTATGATCAACACGTATCCCTCAATTAACTTTCTATAGTATCCCGTATGTTGAAGGATTGAATGTAGCTGTTTCTTAGTTGTCGGCACTACCATATTGATAATAACTGCAACTTTCACAGGATATATCATCAAACCTTTTCAGAAAACTATATGTCCGAGCAAAATTTTGAAGGGTACACAAAAGATACATTTCTCGATATTTAGGGAAATCTGGTGCTTCCGACAGGCATCCAACATCATGCACAGGTTCGAAACGTGCGTTTTTACTAAGCTCAAGATAGTCGAACCATCGAAATACACCTCTAGAAATTTGTGGATGAATTCCTTGAACACTGCGAAAACTACCCGTGAGAATATGGCAGGATCATTTTTAATTCCAAATGGCATGACTGTATACTGGAAGGATCCCCATTTAGTGGAAATGTTGTTTTTTTGTGATCTTCTAGTGCGATTATGATCTGATGGTATCCTGAGAACCCATCAGTGAATGAGTACGCTTCCTGGCCTCCTACGCTATCCAGGCTCTCATCGAAGAATGGTGTAGGAAATGGATCATGTACACATGCCTCATTCAACTTGCACAAATCTACACAGATGTGGCTTTCCCTCTTCGTCTTCTTTTTCTGAACAACCATAGGACTCACCCAGTCCGACCGTTAAATCGGTTCAATGACACCTGCAGTGATAATTTTATCGATTTCCTCCCTAACCTTCTTCTTATACTTAGGGTTCAATTGATAAGGACGTTTCTTTACCAGGCGCGCAACTGGTTTCAGAGTGATGCGCATAACCCCTAAGTCACCTGTGATCCCCTTAAGCTCCGATTTTTTTTTCGGAAATATGTCTTGATATTCTGTGAGATGTTCTGCAATACTGCCTACTATCTCATCATCCCAGTAGTCCCCAATTTTAGCCAACTTGGGTTTCTCTTTCGTACCAATGTTAACTTCTCTCAGCTTCAGAGGTTTCATAACATCCACAATGTGTAATAGAGGTCCTGCAACTATGTGTTCCCACTCTGATTCTGGGATCGAGACATTACGTGGATATTCATCACACACTTCTATGGTGATATTACAGTAGTTGACAATATCCTGCATCTGCATTTCCCATGTGGATATTTCGCATGCTGCATAGGGGCTAGATTCAATAAATACAAAGGTAGCGATATCCTGTAGAGCTTCATCAAGCGCCTTCGATTCTCAGTTAACCAGAATGTCCCCAAAAATTAATCCTTTAAGTTTTCCCACTAGCGGGTGAATTGATGTAGCTCTGCATCTAGGTACCATGTGGTGGGAATTGGTCCCAAGGCATGAATAAACAAGTGAACCCATTCTTCTGTAGTACAATCACACAATTTCTCCATCTATGCAAACAAATGTTCGTGCAGATCCCCTGGGCCAAGAAATAT
This sequence comes from Pinus albicaulis, assembly GCA_034641835.2. Taxonomy (NCBI): domain Eukaryota; kingdom Viridiplantae; phylum Streptophyta; class Pinopsida; order Pinales; family Pinaceae; genus Pinus; species Pinus albicaulis. Next base: position 1,425,136,852 of record CM076577.1, read on the forward strand.
CTTGACGTGCACGTTGGCCAGAGGCTCAAATCATAGGACCGTCATATCTCGACATTCCTCCCACTCTTGGAACGCCCCCTTATGCATGTCCCACTACCTTGCAGGTGTTCCGCGCAGAGATAGGTTAAGGGCCATAGCCTTCGATCTCTTGAAACCTCAGCCCCAAATGCCCGCAAAAATTATTTTGTACTATCATAACCATAAAAGTAGGGTAGTTCTCTTACCTCTGAGGATATGCAACGAAAGTCCCTGGTGATTCGTAGGCAGTGCAAAGCAAAGACATCATGTAGTTGGTTTTGAAAATTTTCCATTTCCTCGTCAGAGTCAGAGAAGCATTCGATATCTCTTTCCCAGCAAAGCACACCATCAGCCGTATAATTGATCCAGTATTTTTCCCTCATCGTTAACTTATATATTTGATCCATCTCTTCTTCCTCATGCACTGGCTTTTTATACCTCTCTCCTTCTGCGGGATCTAGTGGTACTATCACCCATGTTCCTTCACTTTCAAACACCATGCTCCTCTTTTTTAAATTCATAATGTTGACCATATCTATGGCCCAGTCCAATCCTAGGAGTACAGGATAGGGGTTCCCATCTTCGACAATCCGAATGACCTAAAATTCAGCCCAAAAATTGACCCCTACAGTGTCTACCATGATCTTTGATAATCTTCCTAAAGGTATGATCTTCTGCTGATTAGCCATGCATAGCTGGATAGTGGACCATTCTAACTTAGGTTCTCCCATTTTCTGCTGGTTTTTCTTAGGTAATACATTCGCATCTGAGCCAAGGTCCAAAATAACCTGATCCATCTCATAGTCACCAATTTGCGCGGTTAACTACATCTCCCTACTAGTGTGTCCCTTATTCTTATACAGTTTGCGTACATCCTTAACTTCCATAGTTTGGTTTGTCTTTTCTATGCAACTGTCTATCAAGGCTTGGAGGTTTTCTACAGCTCTTTGGTTGTATAACAGCTTCATACATGCCTGCATGAATGGTTTTACCTCGTCATCTGCTTTGGGGTTCGCAGGGGTGTGAGGAGTAGGTGCCTCAACCTTACAAAAGTCTTGGCGAGCTGCGACAAACGTTTCCTTTTCTTTTTGTAAGTCCAAACCTTCTTGTTTAACGGTTGTTTTACAAATGAAAGGCTCCACCTCAGCTTTCTCCACAACTCCTCCAATGGCCATACTGCTGTGTGTTATAACATTAACACTTGTTCCTTCATCCCAAGGTTCCGCCTTGACCCTTTGTACATCCTGCGTAGGTTTCTGTTCCTTCTCTTGCATCTTGGCTATCAAAATCAGGCAATCTTCAATCATATGATCCAACTATCTACAGTATCTGCAAGATTTTCTCGCAGGGTTCATGCAATCCCTTGCAAAGTTCCCTATTTCCCCACATTTATAGCAAATTAGTTATCCTCTCCCCCTACTAGCACTTCCACCTTGGCCTCCTCCCATGCCCCTAGCTGGGGAGTCACCTATGCCCAAGTGGGATCTTAGTGATGATGGATCCGATTCTACCCTATATAGATTTCCTCAATCTATCATTAGATCGTACGTTCAGTAGTTCTGTTCATCATGGCCTACAGATCTATAGAACCTACACCATTGTTGCTTTATTTTTGGGACATATACAGCAAGGCAAGGGCAGTGATTTGTATCATGCAGCCCAGCAATGCGACAATCATCAGACCAAAGCACCAGTCCACTTGGTCCTGCAGCTTCCCTAGGCCGCAACAGATTGGGTCCCCCCAGCCTGTATGTAGTCTGCTATCTTAGAACAATTATCCTTGGTGTTTCCATTCACCCTGCATCGTATGCACCATCTTTCATGGCTAGCCTCTGTTCCTCGCCCCTTCTGCAAGCTCTGGATTTCCATACTCATTTCTTCTGGCTGGCCTTGTATCTACTGCACTCCTAACTGGGTATCATCTCTCGGCGTAGCTTCTAGCTTCATCGCAATTTCTAAGGCCTTTTCCTGCGATTCAATGGCTTGATGTCCCATTGGCATGCATAGGTGGGGAAGCAACATAGCAATAAACCACTCCGTGTGTTTCCTATCATCATACAGGAATCCTCCTTCTCTAATTACCTTCTTTAATCGTTGGTTAACCTCCCATAAAGACTCAATTGGTCCTTTCTTGAAGTCTTTTAGATCATTTACTATCTGAGAGTAGGACTTAGGCTTCTTGAACTGTTGTTTCAGGGCATTTTTAATCTCTTCAATGGTTACATTCGCATGCTAGTTGATGTATCCCATATACCAGTCTAAGGCTCTTCCTTCAAAGGTCAGGGATAGCTGCGCCCTTTTTACATCATCATTGGCTATGTTATGCACGCTCCATACTGATCTATGGATGAACCATAATAGATCCATATCTTCGTCCCATATGCCCTTGAAGGTGGGTAGCTTCATGTGCGAGGCCATATTGTCTTCTGGTGGTGGAGGCAAATAGTTTTTACCCATATGAGGGTTAAACGGTGGTGTAGACGGAGATATATTCTTACTGGACTGTAGACAGATCAATCTCCTTCCCAATTGGTTCTATAGTATTTACCACTGCGCATTGTACCCTCACTTTTATCGGATCTCATTCACTCTTTGTTACTAGACATGATGCTTTTTTCACACAACGAGATCTTAATAAGTAATAGCAGAGTTTTTAGAAGCTTACCCCAAAACCCCTTGAAGAATATTCGTTCCACCTCATAGTGGGACACAAATTGATCAATTTCAAATTCTGTCACAAATCCTCCTATCACGTTGTCCACCAATTGATCTACCATGCGAGTAATGGTGTTATCAGTCTTTTCTAACTGCTGAATCAGCTCTGGGGTCGACTGTGTGACCCATTCGTCCTTCCAACATTTATGGAAATATACGAGCCTTGTGAGCCACTCCTAAAGCTCGATCGCAAATGTCACAAAGAAAATTTCGTAGATTTCTATGAAAATGTACTTATTTTTCCACTTCTCTGTGGTTATCTTTGCACTGTGATTCTCTCTTACTGCGAATTCCTGATTTTTTTTTCGAACTACACGTCGATCTCTTTCTTCTCAGGTCTCCAATATGTTCTTGGCATTACCCAATCTCTCTCTCAAAATGCTCCCGGTCCCAGCAATGGAACCATTTTTTTCTCAAGGGGTCCTGACCTAGGTTCGGAGGTTAAGGTTTTCCAACAAACCCCTATACTACTGACCCTTTCGATAGTGAACTGCTTGCACAAGCCAAAATCTCGCTAGAAGCATTATGGGAGGGTGATAGAACTAGGTTTCCATACCCTGAGAGAGAGCAGGTAAGAAGATCTGTGTTCCCATCTTACGAAGCTTCGCATTTAACAGATCTAGTCAATGGCTTATAAAAGAGAGCTCAGATCTAATAATTGCCTTCGCATCCACATGTGTAATACCAATCTATTAGCACAACAAATATAATTGCAGTAATTAAGAGATCATAGATTCATATAACATAAACAAATATACTTTCAAAACTTAATCATACAACCCAAGTTCGCATAAATCATAACAAAACAAACCTAGATCACATTAGACATGAATAGTACTTCACATATATATTAATACTAGAATCGTCTTGCAATCCCAAAATAATGCTTACACACATAGCCAGCAGGGTCTGCACACAACAGGACTAAGGAGCTCTGCGCACATAGCCAGCAAGAGTCCTTCCTAAAATCCCAACAATAGATCTAACAATCCCTGCTTAACAACAATATCGATTCTTTCCTACCTATGACTCAAAAAAGTTAATCTATTTATACCAATTTAGCCTACGCATATAATGGTCCACAAACCGTGGTTTGCAGAGTCTTGGTCTACCATTGACCCGTTACAATGCATTAGAGGCTTTGACCCACCCCAAAACCCATGCGTTACACTAAATATTAAAAAAGTATATAAAAATAGACAAAATTCGCAACTTTTAGGAGACCTTGTTCCAACACATATCGTGAGTGCATCATGATTGATTCTCATCTTTGCATACTCGAGACGAAGATCTTCTTTCTCAGCTTCCAAATTCTGCATTCTCTTTTCAAATTTTCCCATATGATCCAAAAATTTCTCCATGAAGACACCTTCTCAGATTACGTTCGATGGCTAAAAAAGTTTAGGTTCATCCACATAACCCTCCATTTTTCTTACTTGAGAATGATTCAAGATCACGGATTAACAATTGATTTCGGCCCTACAATATGCTTATGTTATACTGAAAAATATCCAAGATTCAAACCAAATCCAACCCTACGTATTGCACCTCTCAGCTTCAATATTCAAATTCCACCAAAGCTCAACTCGCCTTCAATCAACCTCTTATACCAACTATCATGAACCTATACTTGTGATACTCTTTCAACCACCTATATTGGGTGTAGAACTACTACAATTTTTTTTTATCAATACTCAAGTATATAGACTATGCCTTTACTCAACACTTAGTTAATTTCTTCCACTGCTCATCAATATGCAATGGAAATAAACCTAAACCATAAACATTAATTCACTGTAAATGTACGCCCATACTAACAATAGAGGGGGAAATCCTTGAAATAATGATTCTACCCAATATCAATGTTTTCATAATCAAAATACAATATTCAACTATGAAACTTCATTAAAAATCAGCCTGCATACTTTCCTTACAAATTTTCCAAGTTCACATATTTTCCTACCCAACTCGTGCAGAGGCTAACCCACCTTCACGTTTTCGGGTCACATCGTGCATTTGTTTCACGCCCCTGAGTCATGTCCTACATATTTCTATTATGCTCAATCAAGTCGGGTCACGGTATGCCCAACCACTTAATTTTTCATGAAGTGCAAATCATGGTCTGCATGACCCTGTAGACAAACATTTTCATAACTCAAAAATATTTCCACCCTTCTCTTCCCGTCGGTCTACTTTTCTTTGTGTCGTGGTTCACTGTGTTATGTGTAAACTCGAAGCCCAAACTCCTACAGTGGTTGTGTGTCTAAAACTACATAACTCTGGCCGCGAGTTAATATGTGGAAGCCCTTATTTTCTCCGGTTCAACGTAATTTGGTCTTTCTCTCTCGCGATCCTCCTATAGCCTCCCTTCTTGACTGAATTACCCTTTTCTAGAAAGTATGAACTTGATATGAAATTTTTTTCTTGGTTGATTAAATTATTGTCCCTTTGAACACACCTCCACCATGTATGTATATCCTACACGCGATCCCATCCAAGTTTGGGTCATGACTCTACATCAGTGACCCCGCCATGGTATACATGTCCACCTTGCCCACATGAACTGTCAGCCTGCATATTTTTCAGCATGTCATCCCTCTATCCATGGTATAAAATTACCTCTTGCATATTCCCAAGTTCTCTCGATCAATTCCACACTCCCAGCATGTTCATGGGTAGCTCGAGTCGCTCTGGTCACCAAGGTCAGCACATGTCCCCCGTTCCCTTCACACCCAACTTCGATTGCCTGTGTAGCACCCATCGTGCCCAATGTCTGACTTCGCCCATTGATTCACCAACATAACCTACATATGCACACGCCTTTCAACATTACTCTTCCCACTATGTGCACGCATCCACATGTCTTCCCCGTCACTTTCACCATCCGCACAACACTCGTTCGCTGCTACATGAATCTCCCAAGGGTGGGCGCTTTCCAACATGGTGCGTCAATAACACATGTGCCAAAATTGGTTAGTATGGGAGCCCATCACAAATGGGCGCACCTGCTACAACTCGGTCACATATCGCCAGGTTTTTCCCCGTGTCATCCCAAACCCCCAAGTTAGTCAATACGAGCAGTCGTTGCATATGGGAACACCCGTTATAATTTGGTTGTATGTCTCCAAAATTCAATATCATGACACTATCATCTACAATTTCAATTACTTCGAAACATGCGAAAGAAAACACTCCTTCAATATCTGTACAATGCTAGATAGTCTTCCCATAAGAATGATCTTCTTCTCGTTGGCCATCCTAAACTGGATCGATGACCATTTCAAATTTGGTTTTCCCATTCACTCCCATGTTTTCTTAGGTAACACATTGGAATCAGATCTCAAATCTATGATTACCTTATCCATATCATATTCCCCTACCTTCATAGTTAGTCTCATCTCCCTTCAAGTTCTCTTCGTATGTCGATGCAACTTGTTTACTGTGAGCTACTCGCTTCGTAGTTATTCTTTACTAGTGGAGGATTATATCAACTTTTGGAGGGCTTCAACAACCTTTTGATCTCTCAACAATTTCATGAAGGTTTGAAAGAATGATATTAATATGGTTGGATCAAGTTCTTGCAAGTGAGTAGTGGCTTCAACCTTGTCCTCTTTCAGTATTATTTTTTATAGTAGTTGCATTTTAGATGCGGAAGCTATAGTATCCACGAATCTTTGCTTCGCCTTCATTAGTATCTCCTTTTCCCTCTACATGTTGAATCTAAGGGCCTTTTCTACAGTCTACCTAACCCATGTATCTTCCATTTTCTTCTTACCTTCAATTTTATCATCTCTTGTTGTTGTGCCACTTCTTGATACTATGTTGATGCACATGTCATATTCCCTTGTTTAAACGATCATCATCTACATATTTTTCATAGGTTGTTGTTCCGTTTTCTCTTGAATTTTCTCCATAAGGACCAAACATCATTCTATCAGATGATCAAAATATTTACCGTACTTACAGGTGCAGGTAGAATTCTAGAAATCCTTTGCAAAGTGTCCTTATTCTTCATAGTTGTAAAAGATAAGTTGGCTATGTCCTCAACCAATGCCTCCTCCTCCTCCTCATTCGCGTCCTTGGAATTCTCCTCAACTGACATGCTAACCTTGATCATCATGTGCACGTTCCTCATCTTGTATTCTATAAGCACCTGCAATTTTCTCCATCATTAAACCATAACTGCGATAATTCTTCTCATCATGCCCCACTGATCTACATAAGTTACAAAATTGTTGTTTCAGGGTCTGCATATACTTATGAAAATCAATCCTTTGAGTGATCTTGACCTAGAATTTTACATATGTCATACCAAGCACTCAATCCTAGTTACAATGCATTTGGTGCTTGGCTAGCGAGGTACTCTATGAAAAAATGGCATTGATCCTTACAATGGCCTTGTGCCTTACACTTTATGAACCATAATTTTGATCAAATTTATGGTTTGACTTCCTTATCTCTCTTCAGATCTACAGCTCCAAGTGCAAACTTTCTAGTTGGGTCTAATCTGATGTACTCCTACACATGTATCTGTGATTCATGAAGCTTCCAACATCATCACAATCTCCATAGATTCAACCTGTGTTGATATATTTTATTGTGTCAAAGGTAACTGGATGTGTGACAATAGTGCAACTATGAACCACTCCTTATGCTACTCTTCAGGAATTGTAAAACTTACTTTTACCATTAAAATTTTGAACGTTTGATCCAACTCCCAAATAGACTCATTTCCAATTTATTTATATCATGTAGATCAACAATACACTACGAATAAAATTTTGGTTTCTTAAATTCTGTAGTCAGTGCTTTCTTTGTATCATCTAGTGAAGCAACCTAATTTGTTGTAGAATACTTTATTTACCATGTCAGCACCCTTTCCTGTGCAGTGGTGAATATTTGTGCCTTCTTTATATCTTCCTTGGTAATCGGTATTTCTTTCCATAAAACTTTAGCTACAAACCAAAATTTCATAGGATCCTCTAATCAAAATCCTCTAAAGGTAGGTAGCTTGAAATCATTGGCCATATTTCCTGGGGATGGTGGAGAGGGAGGGGTTGGGGGAGGGAGAGGTGGAATGTATGGTGAGGGGCATGGGAGTAAGGGGATTAGCGTAATTGGGAATTAGAGAGGTTCCCTAATTATTCTCAACTCCTATGTGCGACACACCATTAGGGGTTGCAGGTTTGCTGCTTTCTTCTTCGCTTTCAGATTATTCTAATAAGGGGTTGTAATTATTCTCAATAAATTTTTCACAATATACTTTCTATCGCTTTCCATTTTGTGTAGATCCAGACTTACTTATTCCAAACATTAATCTAACTGCATTCATAGTACACCCTTTTCACATAAAATAATTTTAATGCACAACTTCAAACAATTTAGATACTTACCTTGTGGATACTTTGAAAAACTTCTCTCATATTCATTGTAAGGTACAAACATGTATATGGCAAACTCAGTGATAAATACTCTAAAAATATCATCGATCCAAAAACCAACAACTCTTCATATTATGTTAGCAGTTTCCTTGAGTTGATGAACCATTTCAGGGCTCCATGTCGAACGCTTGTCTTTCTTAAAATAGGTCTTGTTCTGAGTCAACATTGATAAAAATTCATGAAGTTCATTCAAAAACATCACGAAGAAAATTCCATTTTGTTCTGTCAAAATATACCTCTGCAACCAAGCATTAGTCGGTGTCGTAGATTTCTGTTCTCCTGAACTGTGAACTCTCGCTCTTTCAGATCTACCCAATCTTGTATTTCCTTCCTCGGCGGATTCCACATTCACATATTCCTCAAACAAATCCCGATCCCAGCAACATAACCATTTGTTGGCTCGGATGGGCTTGACCCAGGTTCAGAGTTAGCTACACACCAAAAAAACCAACTATTATCGATCCTTCCGGTAAGGACCTACTACACAGATTACAGTATTCCGGAAGCAATTTTAGGGGATGTGAGAACCAGGTTTTTGCATCCAGAGGGATAAAGGAGTGTGGATCTACTACTAAACTTATTCCTTATGCTTATTATTAATTGAGTAGATTCATCTATCTACTTTAACAGTCTATACTTCATTCATCAATCAATACTTGTGCACACTCCGGCTTTATTATTTAAACACAACATAAATCATATAAATAAATTCGCAATTAAGATAATAAGAAAATACACACATAAACACAAAAATTCCTTCAAACTCTTCTTCTTTATTATGATAATTCTCTTCAGTACATCCACTTCTCTGACCTATGCACAAAGCTATAGGTGGTCTACACACAAAGATGCAGACTCTTCAATGCCTCCGTGCACACAAATGTAGAGCCTTCCTAAGACCCAAAATAGAATAAACAGATATTTCAATTTCTTGTGCTCATCAACTATTACCTCATCTATATCTGCAACAAAGCCTTACATTTCTTTATATAGCTTTTAAATAGTACAAAACCATGGTACACATAGCCTGGGCGGATAAAAAGATAGACTAAAACCCAAAATAAGTTACAAAACAAGGGGCTTAGACTTGCCATGAAGACCCTAATCGCCGTGAGGTAGATATATATATTTGCGGTACCATGCACTCTGCTATTGAAGTTGCAGAGCCTTTTGACCAAAATTGGACCAAGTTGGTCTACGTTCAGCAAAGTTGGGGATTTGAATTATCATAGAATGAACAACATAGAGCTAAAAATTTTGGAGGCTAATTCAACCTTTGATATTCAATTTTTTATAGTTCTTTGAACATTTCATTAAATAATTGGCTTGTAGTTTGTGTAGATCTGGTGGGTTTTTATGGGAAATTTTGTGCACTCTCTCATCTAGTGGGGCGCGTAAAATAAATTTACCTTTTTTCACAATCTTATTTTTACTGGGGTGGGAAACTGATGCACTTGTCTCTCTTCTTAGGTATGAAAAAAGCACACCTCTATTTCTTTAGTAGCACAAAATTCAATCTTCTTTCACACTTTCTCCTCCGCCTATCATCCACAAAATATAATGACACTTGCTTTTTCTTTCGGAGCCAAAAAAAAAAATAAACACTGCTCTCGCGTCTTATGCGACCAGGGGTCTTCTCTATGTTGCTCTAAAAGAGTATTACACAAACTACATTGTTATACAATGAAAAATAATGAAGAGAAATTGTGTATAAGAGATTTCTCTTCTCAATATTACGAATCAGTTAAATAAGATTACATTTGACACATCAATAATAAATGACTGTGAGGCTGAACTCAACTAAACTAGCGGAAACTAAAATGGGACACTTGGATGGAAATATGTGACACCTAGCACGTGGTTGGAATTAGCTTCTCCAATAGTAATCTGTAAATATTTTTTATATTTTAAGTTTAAAATAACACTCTCATTGAGTTGGTCACATAGAGGACCAATGCTCTGATTTTTATAGTTATGGGTATCATGGAATGATTTCTTCCTTCTCACTTTGTAATATGAGATAAGGGGGAATAACATAAGTGATCTATAGCAAAATTTGAAGTTTTCAAGTCCTACCAATTGAGAAAATAAATCAATCCTCGAGCTAAATTAAGTGTTGTTACTATTGTTACTATAATAATAATTAGCTCCATGATCATGATTTAGTTTAAGGTCTTCCTAAAACCACCATTTAGTAAAATACTTACATATTTTGCTAGACATTAGCTTGTGATGATCTTCAAATCATGATTTGAAAGTACTTGCAATCACTAGAAGCCATCAAATTCCACCCAAATTAGGAAATGTTCCGAAAACCGTGAGCCTTAGATTCAAGTTACAAAGTTTGCAGTCATCTTCAAACAACCATTAGTTGTAGTAATCCTCAAATTTATATTTGTGATAACTTCCTTTCAGGAGAAGATATCAACTTAAGATAAAATTTTGAAATTTTCGAGCAATCATTTGAGCAGTGAGATCAAGTTCCAAAGTTTGCTTCCATTCTTAAACCACCTTTTAATAAAAGACTTCATTCAGTTTCTATAGTTTCTCCAAAACCATCAAGTTTAGAGAGCACGTTAAATTATTAGGATTTGTCATATATCTATGATTGGAATCATAAGAAACCCTTAAAATTGGAGAAATGTTAGAAATTAAATTTGTTAAAATAATAATAAGGAATATAAGTCATCATCGTGAATATAAAAAAAACTAGTCATATCATTCAAACAAAAGAAATCATATTCAATTTTCATTTGATGCAATATATTATTTATGTATATGATGGATGAAATTTGTATTAATTTAAATATAAGTGCATTATAAACATCCTTTGATGATGATTGTTTAAATTAATGGATAAATATATTATTAGAGAGATTTTGTGCATTACTTATGTGTGAGAGTTAGTTTAGGAATTAGTTACTACATTCCAGGTGGTTTTGTAAAATATTTATTCTTGATGATGAATGATAAATGGGTTAAACATTATTCCAAATGAAGTCTCCAAGGGAGGTCCCTCGCCCCTAAGCTGGCTAGTTTCTTGAATATAATCTTTGTCTTCCATTTTTAACATGGTATTAGAGCGGCAGGGTTGACAGAGTCAGAGTCAGTGTGCTTTGGTGAATGAGATTGCCTAAGTGGATGTATTGTGGCTGTGAGAGTGTTGAGAAATAACACGTTTCTCGAAGGTAAACAGAGTTAAAATTATTGAGGAATTCCAAGCAAACAGTGGAGAGAACAAACTCTCCTCTACAACACAGAGATATTTAAAACAGAAATTTTAATCGCAGACAGAGATGGCATGAAAATTCTTTCTTCTATTTGATTAATAGAACTTAAAAACAAAAATTGTTACAAATTTTCTTCCTCAACAGTGAGGGATTCACAAAGTAAACTCGACTGCTGCAGACGCAGTGCTCTAAAACAACTCTCTGTCTCTTAAGAACGCACAAAACAGTGCTATGTTCTTCTTACTGTGTTTTCTTGCCTGCGGGCTCTTCACACATCGATACAACAACATTACATTCATTCTATTGCCTCACAGGCCTTTTTCCCTTTTTATATAGCGCGGCAGAACAAAACCCAAAACAAACAAATAAAACAAATTACAAAGGAAAACCTTGCAAAACATAAAACGTCGAACATGGCGCGATGTACGAGTGGGGTCCACATCGCAGTCGGCCAAATTTCGATTTGGGATAGCGCATATCGCAACTTTCAAACCTACGATAAAATTTTGGCGGAACGAACAATGGAAATGCGATATTGCGATATTGCGATGGTGCGACAGGCGCACATCGCAGCTTTCAATATTTGTGATCAACAAACATATGTGGTAGAACAACTTTGCGATATGCGATTGTGCGATCGTGCGATGGCGCGATGATCACACATCGCGATAAACAAACTTGCGATGGTGGAGGGTGATAAAAACTTTGAAATATGCGATATGCGATATTGCGATGGCGCATATCGCATATCGCAAATTTCAATATTTGCGATCAATACAATGGAATGGGTGGAGGGCGATTTGCGACATTGCGATGTTGCAATGTTACGATGATCGCACATCGCAGATTTCCATATACACAAGAAATTTAACACTTCTGAACTTGCGATCTTGCGATCTTGCGCTTTTGTGCTCAAGTGGTAGGGACCACTTGTCCAGCCCTTTTCAATACTTTTAAGTCTTCCGCCTGTTTAAATCAATTTAATTCATTTTTGGTTGTTGAGGGCGTTAAAGCCCGACTTCACTGTTTTAAATAAAACTGCTCCTCCGTACACTTGAGCTGCGAAATTCTTCATTCCTCTGTCAAAATGACTTCTCTCATATCAAAATTAATTCTCCTCTGCTATCTGTGGCTGCGGCCCATAAAACATTAATTCATTCTTCTTAAATATAGAGTGTTGTGCACTCAAAGCTTTGCTGTTGCTGTACTTTCTTCTCCTTCCTGTACAAAGGCATGGCAGGTGACTTTAATATTTTAACACTCCCCCTTAAAGTCAGCTGCTGGGTTATCCATCATACCCAAACATTTTCTTAAAAATTCAAATGTCTTCTGTGCCAATGGCTTTGTCAAAATATGTGCATATTTCTCCTCTGTTTTACAATGTTGTAAAACAATTTCTCCATTGTTCACCAATTCTCTGATATAGTGAAACTTTGTGTCTATGTGCTTCGTTCTCTTATGAATCGTAGAATTCTTTGACAATGCAATAGCTGAGCTATTTTCACAATAAATCATAGTGCCCTTTACCTATTCTTGGCACAAACTTCTCAACATTCTTCTCATCCAAATTGCTTGACACGTTGCTGCTGTAGCTCCCACATATTCTGCGTCTGCTGTAGAAAATGCTACAATAGGCTGTTTCTTGGAAGCCCATGAAATGGCTCTTGAACCCATATGAAAAACATAACCAGAAGTGCTTTTCCGATCACCTACACTTCTAGCCCAATCACTGTCAGTGTATCCAACTAACTCTGAATTTTCTGAAGTAGTATATAAAATACCAAATCCTTTTGTTCCTTTCACATACCTCAGAATTCTCTTTGCTGCTTGCCAATGTGCTTCTTTTGGCTTCTCCATAAATATGGAAATTAAACTAACAGCATGCATAATATCCGGCCTAGTTGCAGTCAAATACATGAGGCTACCAACTATGCTTTTATAAAAACTTGGATCAAAATCCTTGCTGTTGTCATCTTTTCTCAACTTCAATCCCATTACTGTGGGAGTAATTGCAGCTTTGCACTCCTGCATATTAAATCTTTCTAAAACCTGATTTACATACTTTGCTTGAGAAATAAAAATTCCTTTCTCATTTTTCTCTACTTCTATTCCTAAGAAATATCTCAACAAACCCATGTCAGTCATTTCAAATTCATATTTCATGACTGTTTTAAAATTTTCAACAAGGTAATCATCATTACTTGTAAAAATTAAGTCATCAACATATAAAACAACAATTAACATCTTACCATCCTTTTCTTTCATGTAGAGGGTGGGTTCTCCCTCACACTTCTCAAATCCATTTTCCAGTAGATAAGAGTCTATCCTACTGTACCATGCTCTTGGTGCTTGCTTCATCCCATAAAGAGATTTCTTCAATCTGCAGACCTTATGCTCTTGGCCTTTCTTCTCATATCCGAGAGGTTGTTCCACATATACCTCTTCCATTAAGACTCCATTTAGAAATGCAGATTTTACATCCATCTAGTATACCTTCCATTTGATTTGTGTTGCTATTGACAACACTGCTCTTACTGTCTCCATTCTTGCAACTGGTGCAAAAGTTTCTTCATAATCAATCCCTTGCTTCTGCTTATATCCTTTGACAACAAGTCTGGCCTTGTGTCTCTCTATCTTTCCTTCAGCATTGCTTTTGGTCTTATAGACCCATTTAACTCCAATGACTTCTTTAACTTCTGGGAGATCAACCAACTCCGATGTTTTGTTCTTCTCTATGGCTTTAATTTCATCATCCATAGCTTCTATCCATTTTCTATCTTTAATATCATCTTCAAAATGAATAGGATCATCAACTTGACAATACAAAGAAAATAAGGAATTCATACCTTCGTTTGCTTCTCCTTTCTCATAAATTTCTCTAATACATCTGAACTTTGTTCCTCGTTCACTTGGTGTAATTGTGCTTGATGAAGCACTCATTTCTGCTCCATGTGGTGTTCTTGGAGATGCACTCCCACTTCTTCTCAAGGGTGTTCTCGGTGCTGCTTGAGGTGTCCCTTGTTGTCCTTGTGGTGGTGGAGGTTGTGCTGCAGATGTGTTGTTAATTTCAACTACATCTTCCTCATCTTCATCATGATATAAACAGATTTTAACATTAACTGTTTTCTCTATGCTTCCATCCCATGCTTCCTCTTCAATGAATTGCACATCTCTGCTTATCACAAACTTCTTTGTGGATGGGTTATACAATCTGTATCCTTTGGACTCTTCACAATATCCAAGGAAAATGCACTTCTCCCCCTTACTATCCAACTTCTTTCTCAACTTGTCTGGAATGTGTACATATGCCATACATCCAAAAATTCTCATGTGGGTGACTCCCTATTTTCAGGCACTCCACGCTTCTTCTGGAACTTTGTTCATCACTGCTTTTGTAGGGCATCTATTCAAAATATACGCAGCACAGTTTGCTACTTCTGCCCAATACTCATTCGGAAAATGCTTTGCCTTCAGCATACTTCTCACCATTTCCATTATGGTTCGATTCTTTCTTTCAGCAACTCCATTCTGTTGCGGTGTGTACCTTGTGGTAAACTGCTTGTGTATGTCATTCTCTCTGCAAAAACGCAGAAATTCCTTTGATATGTATTCTCCACCTCTGTCGGTTCTGAGGACTTTAATATACAATCCGCTCTGTTTCTCTACAAGAGCTTTAAAGTGGCAAAATTTCTGAAAGACTTCACTCTTATATTTCAGAAAATAAACCCACACTTTTCTTGTGAAATCATCTATGAAAGTCAGCATGTAATTGCTGCCTGAAACTGATGCTGTCTGCATCGGCTCACACAAATATGAGTGGATTATCTCCAAAGGTGCTTTCGCCCTTATGCTTTTCCCTAAAGGAAAACTTTCTCTGTGTTGTTTTCCCAAGATGCAGCCTTCACATAGGCTGTCAGGCTTATCTATCAATGGTAAACCTCTTACCATTCCTTTTCTGTGCAACAAATTTAATCCTCCGAAATTGAGATGTCCAAATCTCAAATGCCATAACCAATTTACATCTTTCTCTTCCTTCTGGAAGGCTTCTTGTGTTACAACTACTACATTCTTTCCTTTTCCTTTCAAGTCAATGTTGAGCTTGAGCGGAAACATTCTATTGCTGGTCATTTGAATTTCAGCAATAATTTTCTTACTTGGAGGTATATCTTTTATGGTGCACACATCATCTTTAAAAATTACATTGTAACCTTTGTTTATGAGCTGCCCAACGCTCAAAAGATTACCTTTCAGACCTGGAACATAATACACATCAGGAACAAATTTCTTCTCCCCATTCCTTGCTCGAATACTATCTCTGCCCTTTCCCTTGACAGAGATCTTAGTATCAGTCCCTGTGGTCACTTCAGATTTTACTCCTTCATCTAGATTGGCAAACACTACTTTGTTGCCAGTCATATGATTACTAGAACCTGAGTCTAAGAACCAAACATCATCATTTCTATCTTGTGCTACATTACAGGCTAACAGCACATTACTTGGGTTCTTTTCTTCTTTTGCTACATTAGCATTCTGCCTATTTTTCATGTCATTTTGCTTCTTTCTACATTCATTGGCATAGTGCCCATATTTTTTGCAATAATGACATTGGACATTGGATTTGTCATACTCACGTCCATGAGCATGTTGTTGGTGTGTCCACCTTGATGGGCATTCGCATTGGCCCATGGCTTTGACTTTAATTGCTCTTCCATGTGAATGTGAAGGGTTGTTCCCTTCCACCTACATTCAGCCCTTTGCCTCTTCCCTCTTCCTTTGCCCCTTGACAGCTCTTCCTCTTCCTGAAGGAATCTGGGTCTTGAAGGCGTGCTCCAGAGATGAGTTCTCATCTCTGCTCAATCTCTGTTCATGAGTTATCAGCTAGGCATGAAGTTCATCCACTGTGAACTGTGAGAGATCTTTGGTCTCTTCTATAGTGGTAACAATAACATCAAACTTTGAGGGTAAGCATCTCAAAAGTTTCTCCACTATCCTTCTTTCTTCAAGAGTTTCTCCATGGGATCTTATCTGATTTACAATCCCAATCACATGTGTAAAAAATGTGTCTACACTTTCTGACTCTTTCATGCAAAGAGTTTCGAAATCTCTTCTCAGCAACTGAAGTGTTGCTGTCTTAACTTTCTCCATACCTTGATAGGCTACTTTCAGAGTTTCCCATGCCTCCTTGGATTTCTTAGCTGTTTCTATCCTTGGAAACACGCTCTCATTTACAGCTTGATACAATAAGAAGAGAGATTTAGAGTCTTTCTTCCTATTATTCTTCAACACATCCTTCTCTGCTTGAGTTAAGGCATTAAAAGCCTGCTCATCAGCTGGTTCTGTAAAACCATCTTCTACTAATTCCCATAAGCCTTGTGATACAAACAGGGCTCTCATGGTAATGGCCCAATAATCATAGTTCTTTCCATTGAACTGTGGAAGTTGAAGATTTCCAAGACTCATACCAGTACTTGGTCCAGCCATTGCTTCAAAACTAAACTCTAAGCTTAAATAAACTGTCTTTCCTTCTTGAAAGAACAAACTCCTTAAACAATAAATAATTGCACTTTTATCTTTGAGAAATACCTGACTGTGACTTCTGTCGAGCTTTTCACGCTGCTGGAGAAAACGCTGCAACAAGTCCTCTTCTTTTTCAGCTTCTTTGAGACATTCAAAGAGCCTGAACTAGCTCCGATACCAAGTTGAAATTATTGAGGAATTCCAAGCAAACAGTGGAGAGAACAAACTCTCCTCTACAACACAGAGATATTTAAAACATAAATTTTAATCGTAGACAGAGATGGCATGAAAATGCTTTCTTCTATTTGATTAATAGAACTTAAAAACAAAAAATGTTACAAATTTTCTTCCTCAACAGTGAGGGATTCACAAAGTAAACTCGACTGCTACAGACGCAGTGCTCTAAAACAACTCTCTGTCTCTCAAGAACGCACAAAACAGTGCTATGTTCTTCTTACTCTGTTTTCTTGCCTGCGAGCTCTTCACACAGCGATACAACAACATTACATTCATTCTATTGCCTCACAGGCCTTTTTCCCTTTTTATATAGTGCGGTGGAACAAAACCCAAAACAAACAAATAAAACAAATTACAAAGGAAAACCTTGCAAAACATAAAACTTTGAACATGGCACGACGTACGAGTGGGGCCCACATCGCAGTCGGCCAAATTGCGATTTGCGATGACGCATATCGCAACTTTCATACCTGCGATAACATTTTGGCGGAATGAACAATGGAAATGCGATATTGCGATATTGCGATATTGCGACAGGCGCACATCGCAACTTTCAATATTTGCGATCAACACATATATGTGGCGGAACAACTTTGCGATATGCGATTGTGCGATCGTGCGATGGCGCGACGATCGCACATCGTGATAAACAAACTTGCGATGGCGGAGGGCGATAACAACTTTGAAATATGCGATATGTGATATTGCGACGACGCATATCGCATATCGCAAATTTCAATATTTGCGATCAATACAATGGAATGGGTGAAGGGTGATTTGCGACATTGCGATGTTGCGATGTTGCGATGATCGCACATCGCACATCACAGATTTCCATATCCACAAGACATTTAACACTTCTGAACTTGCGATCTTGCGATCTTGCGCTTTTGCGCTTAAGTGGTAGGGACCACTTGTCCGGCCCTTTTCAATACTTTTAATTCTTTCGCCTGTTTAAATCAATTTCATTCATTTTTGGTTGTTGAGGGCGTTAAAGCCCGAATTGACCGTTTTAAATAAAACTGCTCCTCCATAGACTTGAGCTACGAAATTCTTCATTCCTCTGTCAAAATGACTTCGCCCATATCAAAATTAATTCTCCTCTACTATCTGTGGCTACGACCCATAAAACATTAATTCATTCTTCTTAAATACAGAGTGATGTGCACTCAAAGCTTTGCTGCTGCTGTACTTTATTCTCCTTCCTGTACAAAGGCACGGCAGGTGACTTTAATATTTCAACAAGCAGATCAATGCTACATCTTATTTGACATAGCAACGCTGGTCAGCACCCGAACTGGAGAGGAAAACATGATTGTTTAGGGTTTACTTACACGCTTTCTCCTCAGCGCGACCAATCAACACCCAAGGGATGAGAGATACCTGCGCTACTCCACATGAAGGTTCGTTACCCATTAACTGGAAAAGTTGTGGCTTTTTTACTACCAAATTTGTGTCGAATTTGCAGTGTGGAGGCTGCAGTGGCAACATTCGTTGCTGATTTCGAACATGAGGGATTTCACAGGGATTCACTCATGTTGAAGCCTTGATTCAATCACTGCTACCTGCGCGTGGAGCCGATTGAGAAAGTTACGTGAGAAGGGGCTGAGTTGGCATCAGTGTAGCTGTAGAGTTGGAGATCGATGGATCTATGATTAAGGTTGAGGTCGAGATCGAGTGGATTGTGTGCATCGTGGTGTATCTACTGGGATCATAGTTTAGTCAATCGAGATTCGTTTTCTCAAATTATGGTGTATTCCACTGAGATTCCTCTGCTCAGATCGTGTTGTAGTCCGCTGAGATTTGTTTTCTCAGATCGTGAGTAGAATTATGAGCTACCTGTTGTGATCCATAGAGAAATGCCTTCCTCCAGCGTGGTGAAACCATCGTGTGTCGGTGGTGTCCGTTTGGTTGGTTTGTGATCAACATTGTAGACGTGTCACTCTCTGTGATCAATGTTGTACCATCTAATTGTGAGCAAGGCCCAGGGTATGGTTTTTTGAAAAGAGGCTAATTTTTTCTATATCCTTTAAAAAAAATGGATTTTTTTTTTTAGTATTAATTTGAACGAGTTGTTTTTTTAGAGACCACTTTTTGTTTGAGATCGTTCCTCTTGATCTGGACATAGATCCATTTTTTATCAATTGTTGGAGGTCGAAAGTTCTTTGAGGTAGATCTACCAAGATGAATAAATAGATGGTAGAGGCATACGTGAATGACATAAATTAGCTCAATGGATTTAATTATTCTAATTGGAAATTCAGGTTGCAGACCTTTATTGAGGGGAAAAGTGCATGAGAGATTGAAAATAGAGATGAATTGAAGCAGACTGCAGCAGGAGGGGGAACAATTGCGGCAATTTAGGATTGGGAGAAGATGGAGAACAAGGAAAAAGTGTTGTTGAAATTGTCACTGAAAGACTGCATTATCCCTTTCATCAGAGAGTGTAAATCAACAAATTAGATATGGACAACTTTCAAGGATCTCTACAAGATTAAAAGAAAATATTGCCTATTGTTCCTAAAGAGAAATATTCTCTCAAATAAAATGGAGGAGAATGAATCAGTAGATGTGTTCATCTATCTAATCAAGGAGCTAAGAAATAAATTGGCCGATATATGGGAGACAATATCAAAGACTAATATCATCAGGGTTACGATCAATGGTATGACTAACGATTATCACATTGTTATTAAACCAACTCATAAAATTTAAGAAAATAGAGATCAACGACCTAGAAATCAACCACTTCCAGGGGGAAACCTCCTTTACATTCCATAATTGAACAATTCTTAGATGTTTCAAATGAGAAAACCTCCTTTCTAAATATAACAGTCCAGTGGGTCACAACATAATCCTAGCCAACCTAACAATAATAATGTAAGGCCACAAAAATAAGAATAGTGGGCTATTATGGGGCACAATAATAAAAATAATGGGGACTACATGGGGGCAACAATAACAATAAGGGGGAAACACTAATAAAAATAAGGGACTACACTAATAATATAGGGCCCTAACATTCCCCTCTCCTTCAAAAAAGTGTTGTCCTCAATGCTTGAGCAGTTGTGGATGCTTCTGTATAAAATTATCATCCTTCCATGTGGAATATTCAGTGGGTAATTTCTTCCACTTGATGAGATACTACGAAATTGATCGATTTTGTAGCTTTTGAATTCTTGTTTCTAAGATTTATTCAGGTTCAAAAATGATTTTTCCTTCCTCATAAATTTCTAGCAATATTGTTTGTACCGTAAGTTTTTCACTTATAAACTTCTTTAAGAATGAAACATGGAAAACTTGGTGGACTCGAGAAGATGCACGAAGATAAAATTTGTATGCCATAGTACCAATCTTTTTCAACACCTTGTAAGAACCATATTACTTCGGCGATAATTTATTATCCTTATTAGCTTCCTTGAGGGACATTTTTTTGTATCGTTCTAGCCATAAAAATACCTAGTCACCTACATTAAAACTTCTCTCACTATGATGTTGATGTGCATGTTGGTTCATTCGATTTTGTGCCAAATTTAGGTTATCATTTAAGAGTTGGAGAACTTGTTTTTGGTGCTCGATGTGATATTCCACTACTTGAACCATATAATTTTCTCTTAAAGATGATGTCATGGACGACAGATGATATCCATAAAGTGCCATAAATGGGGTCATTTTTGTTGTAGTGTGGAAAGAAGTGTTTTACCACCATACAGCTAGAGGTAACCAATTGACCCATTGTGTTTTTTTATCAGATACAAAAGAACGAAGATATCACTCCAAACATGTGTTTACTATCTGAGGTTTCCCATCGAATGAAGGATGATAATATGACCTATGAGCTAGTTGAGTATCCAAACAAGAAAATAATTTCGTCCAAAAATTTCCACTGAAAATGGGATCTCTATCACTTACAATAACATTTGGGTTTCCATGTAGCTTTTGAATTGTTTCCATAAATGTAGTAGAAAATGTACTCACTTTAAATGGATGATATAATGCACAAAAATATGAATACTTGGTAATTTTCTCAACTACCACCATGATGAGACTTTTTCCTTCGGAATCAGGTAAACCTGTGATAAAATCCATTGAAACCTCCTCCCAACGTTAAATTTGGATGGATAAAGGTTGTAGAAGACCCGAGGTCTTAATTGTCTCAACTTTATTTTGCTGGAAAACCAAAAATTCTACCAAAAACTACTGAATATCAGATTTTAGGCCATCCAAAAAATATTCTCTCTTCACCTTGTGATAAGTTTTTAAAAATCCCGAGTTTCCTCCGAAGGGAGAGATGTACAATTCCAACAGAATATTTTGTACCATATGGAATAATTTTCCAACTAAATGTATTATATTTATTGGGATCTTGCTGGAAATTTTGAATGAGTGTCCATACTTGTTTTTCATTCTCCCATTCCTCCCTTGCTTCGATTATCCAATCTGGTTGGATAATAGAAATGGCACAAAGAAATGCTTCGACATCCTCATCCTTTCTTGAGAGTGCATATGCAACCACATTTAGATTCCATTTTTTGTCGATGATTTCAAAGTCATAACCCAACATATTTGTGACCCATTTGAGTTGATCTTCTGAAGATATTCGTTGTTCCAAAATAAAATTAAGGCTACGACGATCATTTTTTACCTTGAAGTGTCTTCCCATTAGATAAGGTTGCCATTACTTGAGTGCATGTAGTATTTCTAACATTTCCTTCTCATAAATAACTTTCTATAAATAGTTTCATTTTATTGGGAAGCTTTTAAAAGAAATGGCTCTTCCTTATTGCATGAAAAAAACACCAATTCCATCTCCAGAGGCATCACATTCCACAATAAATGTTTTTTGAAGTCTATCATAGCTAAGACCGGTGCTTGGCACATTGCCTCTTTAAGATGTTTAAAGGCCTTATTTTCTTCAAGAGTCCATGAAAAGGCATCTTTATTCAATAATGTTGTTAGTGGTCATGCTATTATCCCATAATTCTTAACAAACTTGCGATAATACCTTGTCAACCCAAGAAATCCTCGCATATTATTTATGGTTATGGGGACTTTATGTTACTTAATGGATTTAATTCTCTTAGGGTCTACCTTAACACCCTCCTCTGATACAATATGACCCAGATATTCCACCTTTTGTACTCCAAAGAAATATTTCAAGGGTTTTTCATATAATTGTTTCTCCTCCAATAGTTTGAGCACAGTATCAACATGTTGAACATGATCCTTCCAAGACTTGTTGTAGATTATTATATCATCAAAAAATAATAACAAAAATTTTCTAAGGAAGGGTTTTAAAATGGAATTCATCAACCCTTTAAATGTAGAAGGTGCATTGGTAAGGCCAAATGGCTTGACCAAAAATTCATAATGACCATCATGAGTTTGAAATTTTTTTTTCAGACTATCTACAGTCTTCATTCCAATTTTATGATATCCTGAACAGAGATCCAACTTGGTGAAATAAATTACTCCACGAAATTCATCCAATATTTCATTAATCAAAATAATGGGAAATTATCTTTAAGAGTGAGCTTATTGAGCTCCCTATAATCCAAACGCATGCTCCATGATCGAACTAGTAGTACTGGAGAAAAGAAATAACTTTCACTAGGTTGAATTATACCAGCCTCTAGCATTTTTGCAATCATCCATTCAATTTCTCTCTTTTGAACATAAGGATATCTGTAAGGCTTGATGTTTTGAGGAACACTTCCTAGAATCAAATGAATAGCATGATCATGATCAAGAATAGGTGATGGCCCTTTGGGAGTTTCAAACATATTGAAATGATTTTCCAAGACTTTTTGGATATCTAGAGAAATAGATGATTTTGATGTTTGAACTTCTAGTTAGAATGATTGTGCAATTACGCCTCATTTTTCTTTCTTCAAAATATTTTTCATGATATTAGAGCTTATTATATTTCTCAGCTTGCCTCCGATACCCCATAATTCAACTTTCTTTCCTTCTGAAAAAAATTCAAAAAATTTATTGAAAATTAAAAGCTCCTGTCCCCAAAGATTGTAACCATTGTGCTCCTAATACAACATCAACACCATCGATTAGAATGGAAAACATTTTAATATTCAATAGATATTCCCCCATGGTTAGCTTGATATTATGGCACTTTCCAAAGATATTTATAGTTCCTCCATTTTCCACAATCACTTGACACTCTTGTGCTGGGTATAGGAAGAAATTCAATTCATTGGATACCTTACAATGGATAAAATATGGGCACTACCCGAATCAATAAGCGCTATTACAATTTTATTCTTTATATGTCCTTATATATAGAGAGCTTGAGGTGTTTTAATTCTTGCCAATGGATTACAGGATATGGTCGAATTCATTTCTTCTTCCTCTAGAGTTGGTTCGTGATGTATATCCTCTTCTTTTAAAGTTTCTAGTTTTTTTTCTTTATCTTCTTCAAAATCTATGTAAAATAATATCTTCTCAACGCACTTATGAAATTTAGTGTATTTTCTATCACAACTATAAGAAAGCCCTTTTTCTATTTTTTCTTCCAGTTGTTGTGGTCTCAACCTTGTAGATTGTGGAAGTCTAGGAGTAGCAACACTTCTGTCATTAGAGTAGTGAGTCGTAGGCTTCCTTGTTGCCATTTTTTTGCTTTCATTTTTTCTTGCCAACTTGAATGCCTTCCTTTAATTTATGAGGTTCCCAGAGGAGAACCTCATATTGGATGTTATCCTTTAGTGTCCCTGTGAAAAAATCATTCCTATGTTCCTATGGAATATTATTTACACTTATATTCATTTTTTTGGAAATCCTCAATGTACTCCATCATTGAACCCTTTTGTTTGAGATTTATCAATTTCCTAAAGGAGGTGTTTCTCTTTGTATCCTCCTAATGTGATATCATTTCCCCTATAAAAATTGACCAAGTGACCAGTGGTTTACAGTAGCAAAGCCATCGATACCAAACAAATTGATTTTGCTATAAATATAAAGTATCAATGCATACCTTTTGTGTGTGCTCCGTATTATGGAGCTCAAAGTATTTCTCCATTTGTAGTATCCAAGTTATTAGATTCTTGCCATAATGATTCTTCATATCTATATTTGGAATACGATGGGTCTTAAATCCAACATTAGAGTCTATGAAGTCATGATTAACATTTTTTTTTCTCATCATGAGTTTCCTCTACTACCTTTTTGCCATTAGGAAGTTTTTCTCGTGGCAACTTTGTCAAACCTTCCTTAAAAAATTCTAAGTATTTATTCAAATCTTCCATGTTTCATTCTATACCATCCATCTTGGATTCCATGCCATCCATATTAGCTTCCATGCCATCCATATTATCTTTCATGTCATACATCTTAGCTTCCACACCATCATCCATCTTAGCTTCCACGCCATCCATCTCAGCTTCCATGACATTATTCAAAATATTCATCTTAGCTTCCATGCCTTTCTTAAAACCATCCAGAATAGCTTCCACACCATTCCTCAAACCATCCATCTTAACTTTCATTTCATTTTTTTTCACTCATTGTGAGAGAAAAATTTGTTGCACTTGGTATTGTAATTTTGATATATCATGTTGCACTTCTTCCTCTTCACAAGTAATAATAGAGCCTTATGAGGGCGTAATGGGTGTTGAATTATTTTTAGGGGAAATTTTATAACCCAATACTAAAATCTATGCCTCAATATGCCCTTTGAATCACTTCAATCTGATTTTTCAAACAAGGGTTATGCAATTTTTAAACAAAAATACACACCTTTTTCTTTATTTTGAGGAGTTCGATATTGAAGCTCGTGTATCTCTGTAATTTTGGATCCCTGAGATTTTATCATTTTTCCTTTAGTATCCCTCTAAATATTCTTTCCAATGCCACATGTTTGACCTAATTTTGATTCTTCAAGACAAACATATACCCAGTTTCCCACAATGGCATACTTATAGACTGGTTTAGTAGAGTGAAATTGTATGGCGTACCACATTTCATTGTTGCCTCCTTTGACTATGAAATAAATACACAGGAAAGTAAAATCCATTTTATTTTGGTAACCTTTTACATAATTCCAATTTGATTCTCAGAGAGAGAGTTATGATAATTTTCCTAAGGTCGCCTCTTTGAGTTGAAATTTAGGAACCAACAAAAACCCTAACTTCGACAGATCATATCTCCAAAAATATTGTGAACCAAGATTTGAAATTTTTCCACGAAGTTCCTCCAGATGTCAATAAAAATGGGTTTTTTTATATTTTGAACCTTCATGGAAAAAATATATAGCGAAAATTCCTCGATGACTTGTTTGAAGCAGTGAAACCCTAGAATTCAAAGCTCTGATACCAAATGTTATGAAACCAACTCACAAAATAGAAAAAAGGGAGATCAACGACTTAGAAATCAACCACTTCGAGGGGTAAAAACCTTTACACTACATAAAAGAACAATTCATAGATGATTCAAATGACAAAACCTCCTTTCTACATATAACAGTCTATGGGGTCACAATATAGCCGTAGCCGATCTAACAATAATAATGTAATGACACATCAATAAAAATAGTGGGCTATTATGGGGAACAATAATAACAATATGGGGACTATAGGGGTAAAAAAATAAAAATAAGGGGGCTACACTAACAACAATAAGGGACTGCAATAGTAATATAGGGCCCTAAGAGAGATGTTTATTACAGGCCTGAATGCGAGAGAGAGAGCCCCCAATTTTGAAGAATTGACAGGGATCTTTATGCCAGTGGAAGAGAGGTGGATGACTCTGAAGCCCCATAATTCAGATCTTGCATTAATGCAGAATAAAAATCATTTTAGAGGGAAGGAAAATTCATGACATAAAGGCAGAGGTACACCACAAAGAAATCCACCTCAAGGTATTTTTTCCACCATAAATTATTCGGTGATAAACTGCTTTTACTATGGTAAATCTGGTCACATTGCTAGGAATTTCCATAAGAATAAGTTTGATGAAGATCTAAATAGACATAACAATCAGGCATGGCACTTTCATGAATAGTATTATAATCAGGACATTAGACCGTTTATGTCTAATTCTATTCTCTCTGGTGAGAGTAATGAAGAAAAGACTTTGTTTGTGTATTGTAGAGCTTCCACTCACATGACAGGTAACAGACATTGGTTTGAAAATTTTAAATAAACCAACTGTGGTGCTAAAATATATGTTGGTGATGACAAAGCGTACCATATTAAGGGGTATGGAAATATTTCTTTGGTATTACCTAATGGTAATATTATTCATACTCGAAATGTGATGTATGTACAAGGAATTAAAAAGAATACGATATTTGTCTCTATGATAATATATCAGAATATTAAGGTATAATTGTTAAAGTCTTATTCTGTTATTAAAGATCCACTAGATAATATAAAGTTAATTACATCAGGCATTTGAGTTGAAGGTTTGTACAAGCAGAATGTAAGAAGTGCCCCACACCAAGCCTTGACTTCAACAATTATGACTACAGAGAATTTATGGCATCAAATATCCATTTATATCAATTTTCATGACCAACTGATACTTCAGAAACAAGGTATGGTCAATGGTATCCCAGTTTTAAAGAATTTTCATGCTTATTTTGAAGGTTGTGCCCTTGCAAAGATGCATAAGGATGTTTCTACCTCAAGTTTAGATAGAAATAAGAGAGATATACTAGAGCTTGTGCACACTGAATTATGTGGGCCGATGCAGACAAGTTCATTCGGAAGTGAAAATTATTTGTTATTATTCATTGACGATTACACAATATTTACTTGGGTTTATATTCTGAGAAAGAAGATTCATACATTTCAATACTTTAACTAATTCAAGACCATGGTTGAAAACAAGGCAGAGAATTTCATCAAAATTCTCCACTCATATCGAGGGGGAGAACACAAGTGGAGTGGCTTCATCAAATATTGCAAGGATCATTGGATAGTTGATCAGTTCACATTACCCCACACTCCTCAACAAAATGAAGTCGCGGAGAAGAAGAAAATAACCTAGGTGGAGTGTGCATGCAACATGTTAAAAGGTAAGAACTCGTCTAACGATTTTTGGGTAGAAGCAATAAGAACATAAATGTATTTAAAGAATAGGAGTCCAAAAAATTTCCTTGATCTTAGAAATCCATTCAATTAAGCTTTATTAGCGCTTAAGCCTGCAATTAACCATTTAATATTTTTTGGCTCGAAAGATTTTTCTCATGTTCCAAAA
The DNA here is from genome assembly GCA_034641835.2 of Pinus albicaulis. Lineage (NCBI taxonomy): Eukaryota > Viridiplantae > Streptophyta > Pinopsida > Pinales > Pinaceae > Pinus > Pinus albicaulis. The sequence goes on from CM076577.1 coordinate 1,425,164,222, forward strand.
GAGGATAGGAAGAAATTGGACTCAAAAGACATTAAATGCATTTTTTCAGGTACTATATAGAGTTTAAATCATATAAATTATTTAATCCTTGATGATGGAGACTATGATAAAGGCAATGAATATTTGGACATTCCTTTGTTTTTGGAAGATGGAAGTGATGAAGCAAGGGACATTCATGAGCAGTAGTAGCAGAAAAATGAATAATCATATTAAAAAAATTTACTCAACAATCCAAGACCATTAAGAAATGATCAAAAAATATTTTAGGCTACTCCAATACTAATAAGATCAGGTAGGCGGACTCACTTACCTACCAGGTATAAATACTATGCCCTCATGACTAATATTTTTAATGTTTTTGAGCCCTTGAACTATAGAAAAGGAAGTGAATATGATGAATGGAGGGCGGCCATGGAAGAATAATATGAGTCAATACTTAAAAACAAAACCTCGGATCTAGTTGAACTACCCGAAGATAAACAAACCATAGGTTGCTAATGGTTATAGAAGCCAAAGTTTAAAGAAGATGGTAGTATATGTAAATATAATTTGGGCTAGTGGGTAAGGGGTATTCGAATAAATAAGGTATTTATTATGAAGAAACCTTCACCCCTATAGCTAAGTTAAACACCATTAGAATGTTAATAGCATTAGCGGTGAAACATCATTGGAAATACACTAGCTAGATGTGAAATCTGCTTTCTTAAATGGTGAATTGAAAGAGGTGTATTTAAAAGAAACATAAGGGTTTCTTCAATAGGGGTGGGAACATTTAGTATGTATATTGAAAATTGTGTTGTATGGATTAAAACAAACACCTAGGTCATAGTATGAAAAAATTGACTTGTTTTTCTAACAACAAGGTTATAATAGGAGCGAGAATGACCCAAACATGTACACTATGTTTGATGAAAAAGATAATATTTTATTTATTTATTTATATGTAGATGGTATTATTATTATAGGAAATGTTGATGAGCTCTTTAAATAAATCAGAGTGCAAATTTCAGAGGTTTTTGAGATGAGATACATTGGAGATTTACACAATTGTTTGGGTCTTGAAGTCTGGACGAATTCTAGAAAAAATTTTCTTAAAGAAAGTTTGTTAGGAGCTTACTGAAAAAGTTTAGAATGGATCACTGCAAAGATACCTCAATCCCTTTACAATAGAGTATGAAACTTGAGAAAAATGGTGGTTCTAAGGAGGTAGATGCAACACTGTATAGATGCCTGGTTGGGAGTCTAATTTACTTGACTACAACTAGGTCATATTTGGCTTTTGTAGTTAGTGTGTTGTGCCAATTTATGGCAAAGCCTCTTGAGAATCATTCAATCACGGCGAAAGGTGTCTTAAAGTATCCTCAAGGAAAATTAGACTTTCGTATTAAATATACTGATTCCTTTGATGTTAGATTGAAATATTTTTTAGATTAAGATTGGGATGAAAATCTAGATGACAAATTATCATAAATAGGTTATGCATTCAAAATTGGGTCTGGAGTCATTGCCTGGAGCAGCAAGAACTAGAACATTGTATCCTTCTCTTCAGTAGAAGCAGAGTATCAAGAAATGTGTGCAGCAACGTCTCAGGAATTTTGGTTGAGGAGACTTCTCCATGATGACGGAGAAGAAGAAAGATATGAAAAAATTATCAGATGTGATAACCAGAGATCAATCAAACTTGCAAACAATCAAGTGTCTCACAAAAACACAAAGCATATTGATCGATAGTTTCACTTTGTTAGGGATAAGGTTCAGTCAAAAAAATATTATATTGAATATTGTAACACTTGTTATAATGTTGCTCACATTTTTACCAAGCCCCTTAGAAGAATTAAATTTTAATTATTTAGGGAGATGTGTGGAGTACTAGTGAACCGTTTCTGCATTAAGGGGAATTGTTGAAATTAATGGAGAAATGTATTATTGGAGTAACTCCATTCATTAGTTATGTGTGATACTTAGTTTACGAATTAGTTCCTAAATTCCAGGTGGTTGGTATTACTCTCCTACTTGCATGTAAACTATTTATTATTGATGATGAATGATGAATCAATATAACGTTCTACCAAATGCAACCTCGAGGTGAAGTCCCACACCTATGAGATTCCAAGTTTCTTGAATATAATCTTTGTCTTCCATTGTTAAAAATGATGTCTCGGGATTCATTCATATTCAGTTATTGTATGTGCATAAGCAGAAGCAACCTTTATGCATGAAATTATTCATGACCAATAGTATCAAGTGTTCACCAACGTTTGGGGATAGTAAATTGAATATTGTAAGTGAAAGACCTGTTGAAGTGAATGATGTGAAATTCATGTGTCTATGGCATGTAATGGGTAATCAAATGAAATAAGAGAAAGAAGAACACTTTCTATAATTTTGTTTGTTCTTTTTAATGATTTTTAAAGGTTGTTACAAACGAAAGATTGTACTGTTTGTTTACGTTGAGTATAATTTTTTTCTATTTTTTTTATTTGTAAGTTTAAATAATAATTTTATGTTTTTTCTAATAGTTTCGTTGAATTTTATTATATAAAAAAGTTTTATGTACAATCATAAAGTATTTTGTAAATTGTGAGATTCAAGGAAGATATTTACCCCATATATATATATATATATATATATTAAAACAAAAAACATAATTAATGTGCATCAAGTCAAACTAATAAGTTAAAATATAAATTTATCTAAGGATATAATTTATAATTATAGTTTACAATTTTATATTGTTAGTAGTAAATTGAAAATGATTACTTAATTGAAAAGAAATATAATGATAAAAGAGGAAAATAATAAAAGGTGTATATTTAAAATTTAATATATTTTATTTAAACATAAGTCTAACTAAATCCAAGCCATTGTGTGATGTTCATTATTCATGCAAATCCATTAAGGAAGACTAATCTATAAAATAGAATGGATATTCCAATCAAATAGTTTGTGAAAAAAAAATGACATTACTAATATCTATATTATGTTAGTTAATTTATTTTTTCATTTCAACATAATAAATAAAATAGTAGAAATGAGGGAAACAAAGAATACAAATAAGCACACTCAGAAAAGAATAGGTATGAGATTTTCCTTGGTAAACACTTACAAGAGAAAAACCAAGTAGAAGATGAGTTTGCATTACACTCTTTTCTTTGCACTACAAGGAAAAGGCTCTTTAGTGGATGTTTTTTAGGAACCCCTTATAAAAACAACCCATACATCAGTTTCTAGTGGAGGTTACTAGAGGAGGTTGGCGGGCGGAGGGTTTTGCGGATGTTTTCTGCTCGGTGTGGTTATCATCCAAAACTGCACCGGTGCGCTTGACAATAGAAAGCACTGGTGCACACAAAAAATTTGTAGAGGACACCGTATGCTCTATACGCACCCGCCCGATGTGTCGTATTATTATAGACCACCGGTGCTCTACAACTCTTCTACACCGGTGCATCATAAAACATTGCGCCAAAATAGAAATCGCCCGGTGCAGTATTAAGAAACTGCATCGGTGCATCATAAAACATCGTGCCAAAACAGAAACCTCTAGGTGTAGTCGTAAGACACAGCACCAGTGCACCTATAAAACCTATCACACTGAAATACGGTTAAATAAAACATTTATGGCCAAAAAACTGCATTTTTCACTTTTTTCAGTGCTCCAGAGCTCTCATGCACCATTGCAATTTATCCTTCTCTGATCCTCCCTGACATCAGTGCTCGCATTGCACCCATTGCACGCATTTCTACTGTGCATTTCCCACCAATATCTAGCTTGCATTTTTCAAAATGGTGGGAAAATTTTCTTTTGGAAATTATACATCCAATATGCCTCCTCAACGATGAAATGTACAAGTATTTTTCTTATTTTTCCATAATTAAGATTTTTAGCGAAATAGAATTTAAAATAACCTTAAAATTAACTATTAAAAATAAAATAAAAAATTAGTCGCGCGTTACGCACGAGGCATTCGACTTCCACTGTTAAGTGGTGCTGCCTGTAAAATTTATAGGCAGCACTGCAACCGGTGCTAATGTTATTCGCATCATTTCTGGGGCGGTACCGAAAGGCGCACCACGTGATTTAAAAAAAAAAAAAAAAAGTGCAGTGTAGTCTTTTAGCAGGCCACACCCTTGATCATTTGGAATAGCGGCAACGTGGTGCGTTGATGGAAATATCTGCCCCGGTGTTTGTCAGCACACCACATTCGGCATTCTAACAGGGTCAACGGTGCGTCCTGGTAAAATACTGCACCGTTGAATATGTAATTAGTCAGAAAGTTGGTGTGATGACACAACTATACGCACTGCGGCGTAGATTTTAGTCATCACACGAAACTCCTGACACCATACATAGTCAATAGTGCTTTGAAAATTTTCAGGTGCACTAGATACAGTGCATCTAATGTCATCTGGGGCACTGCCCCCGGTGCGTGACAAACAAACAATGCACTGGAACCAGTGCATGTCACTGTTTTTTGTGATGCACCGACTAGTTTGTTTATTTTTTCCAAAAACAATTATATATGTAGATTCCTAAATACATGTCTCATTTAATAAAAAAAATTATTTAATATGCCAATCGTTCAGGGAGAAGAGGGCGAACAACAGCAACAACAGGTGAATTAGTATGACATGGTTTACCTATGGGACACACGAGAGAGGGTGAGAGATGCGTACCCTCTCCCTGTTACAGCAGCTAACCAGGGACTTTAAGGCAGGTAGGCCTCCTCAAGTTCTATGAGGAGGCTACATTCCTAAAGGCCCATGGTGTGTTTTTGAGACATCTTATCTGTAGGTGGAATGCCCACCAATGAGATGTCCAGGTTGGTCCTAACTAGTGGTACACGCCCACTAAGGAGGATATATATTTCATTATAAGGCTATTGAGGATAGGGGTGGATTTTCCCTCATTCCCAGAGGTTCCAGCTGGTTGTGTAGCAGAGAGTTATTTAGTGTACTCGCAGAGATACATTGGAGCATCAGTACTATCTCCTGCAGATTTTCAGGTTGCTGGAGGTCAGTTACATATTGGTGCATTTGGTAGTGAGGAGGTGTAGTGCCTCTCACTTCTCATTTCAACCATTTCACACAACACCAGTGACGAAAAATGCATTAGTCTCTCACTTCTATAATATGTTGATTTTTTAGTACAGGAGCCTTGACTTTTCTGGTGGTCTACCATTTTTTTACTGCAGTTCTGTACAACCTTAGATAGATGTTGTGCTCATGCACAAGGGAGGGTTAACTTCCCTTTTTCTTCAGAGATTTTTTGTTTATTTTTTGAGAGGTTTACAGAGACAAGGCCTACTTTTTTTCGGCAGCCTCCTAGGCTGACGGTCAAGGCACAGATGCACATGTGGGGGCAGATGATGCCTAAGAGGGGCGAGACTATGTTTCCAACAAGGATATCACATGATGCACTGGAGTTGCTAGCCAATGTTGATGAGCTACATTCCTTCATTATGGTTCCATGTCCTTATGCTGGATTGGATTGGCAAGGATGTGCCAACATCCTCTTCATAGATGATGACCGCCAGATGATAGTAGTAATATTACTGTTTTATTTAAATTTATTCTAACATGTTCTTTGACTTTTTTTTTATTAAATTGTGTAATGAAATGTTCTAATTATTGTTGTGTACTTGTATATATTTTACAGACATTGGATTTTTCATGGCGACGACATGCCGGCACGGTCACATGATCTAGGTGTGGATCCTGATGATGATAAGGGCATGCCAGATGCCGAGGACGATCAGGAGGTCGGTGTAGAGAGACTTGCGCCTGCTGGTGCGCTAGTACCACCTTTTGCTAGGGATGGTCGACATGATACTAGATACAAGATGGATTTGGGCAACCAACTCATTGCATTGATGGTTGAGGCGGGCATGAGGCCTGCTTATTACAGAGACATACCAGCTGATGGTAGGCTATTACAGATGTGGAGAGGCATGCCGTGCGAAACGTAAAGCCTGATGCGGCATGTCGTAGGAGCTACGACCTTAGTTACATGGCTGATGAGGACTATTGCACATTATAAGCGTGGTCGAGATGCATCATGTGATCGACAGTCCGTGAGCAACGACTCATCATCTCATGATTGTTCACCTCACGCCACACCAGATTAGAAACATCCATTAACATCTAGCAGCAGTCATCATGGAGATGAGGCTAGACCATCGACCATCGAGGATGCACCAGTAACTGAGCAAGCCTCGACTAGTACTGCTATTGATGTTTTACCACCAGTTGATCCGTGACATTTATATTATAGTTGTATATTTTTAACATTATTCAGTTATATATATATATATATATATATATATATATATAGATATATATATATATATATATATATATATATATATATATATGTATGTATGTATGTATGTATGTATGTATGTATGTATGTATGTATGTATGTATGTATGTATGTATGTATGTATGTATGTATGTATATGTATTTTAGGTTCATGTTGCAGTTGTACTTAATTTACACGTTGGTGATCATCATGATGTGTATATTGTTAGGTCATGCTAGATCTATTTATTTAATGTGCAGCTTGTAGATAGATGTGTATGTGATAACATGAGTTATTTGACATGAGATGTATATTTGATTTTTATGTTGTGATGATGTTATACAATGCTAATTGTGTTTTGTTAGATGATCATGATCATGATGATGTTAGCGAATTGGAATGTGTTTTTTAGTTGAATATGATGTTCGTATGATGGTTATCATGATTGTGATGTTTACTAATTAATTTAATATTAAATGACCATGATATTTGTTAAATATTATGTCATGATTGTAATGGAAATTTAAATTTTAATTGTATGTAAAATTGTAAAATTGTATTTCTATTTGTAATTATAATTTTAACTGTAACTGTATGTAAAATATTTAATGTAAAATTTTAATTGTAATTGAAATATTTAATTTATTGTTAAATGATTGTGATTGTAATTTTAATTGTAATTGTATTTATATTTGTAATTGTATGTAAAATATTTGTAAAATTGTAATTGTAATTGTAATTGTAAATGTAATTCTAATTCTAATTCTAATTGTATGTAAAATATTTGTAAAATTTTAATTTTATTACTACGAAATGATTGTAACTATATGTAAAATTAAAATTGTAATTCTAATTCTAATCGTACTTGTAATTTTAATTGCAATTGTAATTCGAATTCTAATTCTAATTGCAATTTTAATTCTACTTGTATGTAAGATATTTGTAAAATTTTAATTGTATTAATGTGAAATGATTTTACTAAAAATTTTAAATTTGTAAATTTGTAGATAATTGTAAAATAATAGATCTAGAATAATATGAATTTTTGTAACATAATAAAGTTTAGAAAATGATGCAAATAAATTCATGTACTTTAGAATTATCATTATTTTACTATGATCTTACATACCAAAAAAAAATAACTTGATATAGTATGCCATTTCTAGTAGAGATTCCTGTTTTTTCATCCGGTGTGCTTATCTTCATAACACGCACTGGTGCCTTTAATGTCATATGGGGCATTGCCTCAAGTGCATGAAAAACAAAAAATGCACCGAAATCTGTTCATGACTGTTTTTTGTGGCACACCGACTGGTTTGTTTTTTTTTCCAAAAAAATTATATATGTATATTCCTAAATACATTTCTCATTTAATAAAAAAAAATTATTTAATATGTCAATCATTCAGAGAGAAGAGGGGGAACAACAAGAACAACAGGCGGAGTAGTATGACATGGTTTTCCTGTGGGAGGCACGAGAAAGAGAGAGAGATGTGTACCCTTTCCCTATTACAGCAACTAACCAGGGGCTCCTAAGGCAGGCAGGCCTCCTCAAGTTCTATGAGGAGGCTACTTACCTAAAGGCCCATTGTGTGTTTTTGAGACATCTTATACGTAGGTAGAATACCCACCGACAGGATTTCCAGGTTGGTCCTAACCAATGGTACACACCCACTGAGGAGGATATATATTTCATTATAGGGCTATCGAGGAGAGGTGTGGATTTTCCCTCATTCCCAAAGGTTCCAGCTGGTTGTGTAGCAGAGAGTCAGTTAGTGTACTTCGAGAGATACATTAGAGCATCAACACCATCTCCTGCAAATTTTGAAGTCGCTGGAGGTTAGTTATATATTGGTGCATTTGGTAGTGAGGAGGTGCAGTGCCACTCACTTCTCATTTCGACCATTTCACACAATACCAGTGATGGGAAAAGCATTAGTTTTTCACTTTTATAATATGTTGATTCTTTAGTATAGGAGCCACGACTTGTCAGGTGGTATGGCATTTTTTTATGGTATTTTTGTATAGCCTTAGATAGATTTCATGCTCATGCAGAAGGGAGGGTCAACTTCCCTTTTGCTTCAGAGATTATTTGTTTATTTTTTGAGAGGTTTCTAGAGACGAGGTGTAATTTTGTTCAGCAGTCTTGTAGGCTAATGGTTGACACACAGATGCACATGTGGGGCCAGATGATGCCCAAGAGGGGTGAGACTATGTTTCCGGTGAGGATATCGCATGATCCACTGGAATTGCTAGACAATGTTGAAGAGTTGCATCCCTTCATTATGGTCCCCTGTCCTTATGCTAGATTGGATTAGTGAGGGTGTGCCAACATCCTCTTCACAAATGATGACCACCAGATGATAGATGTAATATTACTGTTTTATATAAATTTATTTTAACATGTTCTTTAACTTGTTTTTATTAAATTGTGTAATGAAATTGTCTAAATATTGTTGTGTGCTTGTATATATTTTACAAAAATTGGCTATTTTGATGGTGATGACATGCCGGCACCACCAAATGATCCAGGTGTGGATCCTGATGATTATCAAGGCATGCCAGATGCTGAGGATCATCAGGAGGCTGGTGCAGAGAGACCTGTTCGTGCTGGTGCACTAGTACTGCCTTTTTCTAGGCATGGTCGACTTGATACTAAATAAAGGATGGATTTAAGTGACCAACTGACTGCATTGATGGTTGAGGCGGGAATCAGGCCCAGAAATTACAGAGACATACAAGTCGATGGTAGAATATTACAGATGTGGAGAGGCATTCTGTGTGAAATGTACAGCCTGATGTGGCATGTCGCAGGAGCTACGACCTTAGTTACACTACTGACGAGGACTGTTGCACGTTACAGGCGTGGTCGAGATCTAACACGTGATCAACAGTCCGCAAGCAACGACTCATCATCTCATGATCGTTCGCCTCTTGCTGTGCCAGATGATTAACATCCACTAGCATCTAGTAGCAGTCATCATGGAGATGAGGCTGGACCAACAACCACGTCCAGTTAGCAGCCTGCAACATCCATCAATACTCATGATCATGAGCAGGCTGGACCATTGACTGTTGAGACTACACCATTGACTGAGCAGGCCCTGACTAGTACTGCTATTGATGTTTTATGACCAGCTGATCCATGAAATTTATATTAGAGTTTTATATCTTTAACATTATTCAGTTATATATATATATATATATATATATATATATGGTCCATGTATTTTATGTTCATGTTGCAGTTATACTTAATTTACATGTTGGTGATCATCATGATGTGTATATTGTTACATCATGTTAGATATGTTTATTTAATGTGCAACTTATAGATAGATGTGTATGTGATAGCATGAGTTATTTCACATGAGATGTATATTTGATGGTTATGTTGTGATGATGTTATACAATGCTAATGTTGTCATGATGATGTTAGCGAATTTGAATGTGTTTTTTAGTTGAATATGATGTTTCTGTGATGGTTATCATGGTCGTGATGTTGATTAATTAATTTAATATTAAATGACCATGATACTCATTAAGTATTATGTCGTGATTGTAATTGAAATTGAAATTTTAATTATATGTAAAATTGTAAAATTGTATCTATATTTTTAATTGTAATTTGAACTGCAACTGTGTGTAAAATATTTGATATAAATTTTTCATTGTAATTATAATATTTAATTTATTGTGAAATGATTGTAATTTTAATTTTAATTGTAATTGTATATATGACAAATTGTAAAATTGTAATTGTAATTCTAATTGTATGTAAAATTCTAAAATTGTAATTGTATTTGTAATTGTAATTTAAATTGTAATTGTAATAATAAATGTAATTCTAGTTCTAATTCTAATTATATGTAAAATATTTGTAAAATTTAAATTGTATTACTTTGAAATGATTGTAATTGTATGTAAAATTAAAATTGTAACTGTAATTGTAATTATAATTCTAATTGTAATTCTAATTGTAATTGTATGTAAAATATATGTAAAATTTTGATTGTATTAATGTGAAAATTTTAATTGTATTCATATGAAATGATTTTATTAAAAATTTTAAATTTGTAAATTTGTAAATAATTGTGAAATAATAAATCTAGAATAATATGAATTTTTGTAACATAATAAAGTTTAGAAAATAATGCAAATAAATTCATGTACATAGAATTATCATTATTTTATTATGATCTTACATAAAAAAAAATAACTTTATACAGTACACCATTTCTAGCGGAGATTCCTGGTTTTTCGTCTCGTGTGCTTATCTTCATAACACACACGAGTGTGTCTTAGTACTAAGACGCACCAATGCTTCACAAATCTTCCACATCTGTGCATCATAAAACACCGCTCCAAAACCTAAACCTCGATATTACGAAACCGCACCGGTATGCCCATAAAACCTCGTGCACTGGAACATGGTTATTATGTAAAGTGCAATATTGGAGCAGTGGAGGGTTCAAATCGCGGTCAAGAATGTTTCTAAGGAGTTGAGGGTTTGAAATGATGAGAGTTTGAATTTCGGCTTTGAATTTTATAGCAAAGAAAATGAGTGATTCAAATAGAAATACAGACAAAGACGCTTACAGGGATGTGGATGGCTACAGAGCTTGACAGAGTACAAAAGGAGAAAATATTTTTTGGAAATATGAGAAGGGCGATCGAGAAAGATCTTTTTAGACCGGGAGAGAGCATTCGATTGAGGTCAGCGATAGGGTTAAGAGGTCCCATGATGGAGGAAGGAGAGCAAAGTTTATGGCAGAGAAATACCTGTCGATGCTCTGGCGACAAGCAAGGTGAAACGGTCCTTCAAAAGCAAGGAATCCTATTGGCTAAAGGATGTCAAAGAGAGATAAATTGAGTCTCTTGAATAGCTTAATATATCACATGAAGGTAATGATTCTCATTCTTACAAGGACAGCAGGGAAAGATTAGACAGTAGAGAAAGATCAATCGAGGCAGTCGATAAAGCTAAGAGGCACCATGAAGGGAGGGATTCTCATTCCCCTAAGGACAACAGAGAAAGATTAATTGATGTTTTTAATCAGGCTGATAGGTCCCATGAAGGGAAAAATTCTACAGAATTCGTTTAAAAGTAGCTGGGAGTATTGTCCGAGCTTCGATTGACTTACATAAAATTTTACCAGCAAAGCTGACATTGCATAAAATCACATCTTCAGCTTTCAATTGAATCTGAGTGGCATATCTAACTTTTCTGAGCTGTGGTCTTGTGGATAACGAGGAATATCACATGGAAGGTAGATAAAAATCCAAATTTTTGAAAGTATAGGTGAATTAGCACTTATCGAATAATGAAATGCTGAACAAAATGCGAACGAGATACACTTAAGGATTCCCTAGATCCATTTGTTGTTGAAAATGACTCTCTCTCTATATGAAACCAGTAAAAATTCTACTTGTATTATAAATGGAAATCCAATAACAATTTCTGTTGGAAGAAAAGCACAAATACCTACAACTACGATATTTCAACCTACAAACTGGTTTCCCATAGGAAAAGGTAATGTAATTGCCCATTGTGAAATGTCTCTTCTCTACTCAATCCTATACTCATTTTCTACAGGAAACCATTGCCTCCACATGTAATAAATACATCGTCTAGTCGAAAATTGGTCTTATTTTGCTAACAAATGGAGAATGAAGGACTCATTGTCATTGCTCCCAGAATATTCAAGGTCATTTTCTCATAAAACAAAGATTCTATAAATTTTGTTAAGATCAAAATAGAAAGCACAAAGGATAAAATAGGAAATTGGATTCCAAGATGGAGGAGGAACTTAGAAATGAGAAACCAAATCACGGGTCAACAAGTAGATCATGGGGCACCTTTTCTTGTTGCAGGTTATGGAAAGGTTCAAGTTCCTATTTTTTGAAAAAACAAGAGGTGTAGTTTTGAAAAGAAATGGCCCGAATATTTTCACAGCAAAATGTATATTTCCAACATGTATAATTTTGGTGTACACACGTAAAAGTAATTTCAGTGCCTCAACTGCAAATCGTTGATAATGTACCGATAACTGCACTGGTGTGTTCTAGTTACTACGCATCGGTGTGTTTTAGTTACTATGCACGGGTGCCGTGATACCAATGGATGCATCAGTGTGGTGCTATTAAGTGGCACACCGACGACAAATAAATGCAAATAAAAAAATCTCACCTCTATTTTCTTTAAGTGAAAAAAAAATATAAATTGAAAAATGGGCGGCAAAATATTTTCGAAAATAAAATTTCATAAAAAAAATGTTTAAATACTAAACACTTTTCACTAGTTCGCTATTTTTGCTAAATGTTGTAGCCAGAGATTTGTAGGAGACATACCTGGAGCAAGAGAGCACGAGAGCACTGTGGAGCAGCGAAATACGTTTGAACGTAAGTATTCAAACAATCATAATCCAAACCTCTGGTGATTCAAACCCTGTAGCATAGAATTTCAAATGATCCTGTGATTAAATTTGATTATGTTTTTTACTTTTTCTGCAGTTTTTCTATTTTTTCTGCAATTTTATCCATTTTTACCCTAAACCCTTCAATTTTTTTTTTTTTTTTTGTTTCTGCACTTTCTTCTCTCTGTTTCTGTGATTTCATAATTAGGGCTTTTCATTTTAGATTGACATCCAACCCACGGGATGATAGTCGGATCCCAATCCATGTTGCCCTTTGTGTGAATTTTTGAAAAAATGGATTTTTTTTTATCAATGCATCCTGCATAATCGATCACATTGGTGCACTGTATTATATAGTGCACTGTGTAATTACTCTGTAATAAAAAATTTGAAAACAATTTTCTTAAATCAGTGCGCCATATCTAAAATAGGGCACTAGTGTGCTATGTTACGAGGATAGCACCGTACGCTCTATTATACTTTTGTACGGGTGTTTATAATACCCCCACGCACCATACGCTCTATTATACTATTTCTACGGTGTCTTTATAATACCCTCACAAACTGATGTCGATGCGTACAACATGAAAGGCACATCGGTTTCTTGACATTTATTTTTTACCTGAAAAGTTGACAATTTATTTATAATTATATAAATGAATGATATGGTACAGGTTTCTGATTGATAAAGAAATGATTGACAAGATATCAAGTGACAAAAGTATTGATAACACATCAAGAAAGGCAAAAAAGGAAAGTTCTTTGTAATTTCTTTACAAAATTTATTATTTTTGAACTATATGTAAGTTTAACTAATATGTATTGTTTACTGTTTATCATGCAGAGCGACAAAATGAAAAAGCTCGATAAAATTATTTCTGATATAGGACCAAAAGAGATTAAAAGCTTGATGGAAAAATTGCAAAAGGATGAATGAGGTGAGTGAAAAAATACTATCGATCCAATGAGTTTATGTTTTTAATTTTCATTAAAAATATACTTAAAATTTTTAGATAACATGCGTCAAACAATCTATTAATTCACATCTGTTTAATGTTCTACAGGACCAACAACTCAGAAAAGGAATGTTTTTCTAAGAAAAGAAAAAAATAGAATATTCAAATGAAAATGAATTTCTCCTTAGGTCATCTAGAGTGGTGTTGGAGGTTAACGAAAGGGGGAAAAACTATTACCAAAGTTTGAGGGATCTAGTGGAATGAATGTATAGACGTTATTTCCACTTACAATATAAAAACCAATCCAATGATTCCAAGAACCAAATTTTATCTAAACCACACGAAGATTTTCTAGAGAATTTGTCAATGAGACATGTCAGACCTTTAATAGAAAAAACATACAAAAACAAAAAAGAAAGAATGGAAAAGTAATATTCCTTTAAATGTTTGTCTAGAATTATTTATAAATATCACTTTTTTTATATTTAATTTTCATATATCAATATAAAAATTAAATAGTTTATTGTCATGTTACATTTTCAGGAAGATGATGAAAATCTCTAAATATGAACAAGATGATATTAGAAATATGCCAGTAGGAATGTCCAAAAAGGTGTACAAGGAGATGGTCAAAGAAATGGGCAAAATTGCATCGCGGGAGGAGCCATATCAACAACAACATGCTTCAAATGTAATACATAATCATTGAATTTTTAAATCATTAGGTACAATAAATAAATGATTTAGCATTAAATGTTAATTTTCAAGAATTTTCTTGCATAAAAGAAAAGAAAATGGAACCCATTCAGCACATAAAACAGGATGACAAGGAAGAAAATGGTTGGCATCTAAGTTTGTGAGTAATTGTTACTTCCTTATAACAACTTAGCTATATTTAATTTTTGTATTTTTTAAGTTTTTTTACAAAAATCTTCATTGAGTGTCTTCAAGCATGTCCTAACATACAAATAAGAACCATCATAGGAATTGATTGAAATTGGGTTAAATATCGGTTGTCAGTATATGTCGGCATATCATAATTTAATTGTGGAATTTGTAACCATCTATCAATCTTGTTTTACTTGGCTCCGTCTATAATTAATAGAACAAATTTTTTTTTATATTAAATATATGATTTGTTATGGGGTATAAAACTTGCAGGAAACAAAGTATGGAACTGCGCCAAGAGATGAAATTTTGAAAGATGGCATGGTACATGGCTTTGAAAGAATATGTATAGTTTATAAGTCAATTTTTGCTATGGTACGTCATTTTTCTTTTCGATTTACATTGATGTATATTATTTAATATTGCAATTTTCATTATTCTCACTAATGTATATACACTCATTTCAGTTTATTTTTATGTTTGTAGATGGAAGGTGAATAATAAGTAAACAATCAACACCATGAAAAAAACATTCCTGAAAATAACCTAAGTAATGGAAGTAGCTCTAGCAGTGACAACAGTTCAAGCAAAGAATTATGATCACTATGATTGGATATCAAACCAAGGCATTGTATTTTTTGAAATATTTTTCTATGAAATCAGACATTTTCTTTAATGGAATGGACATACTGTCCCAATTGAAAGACAAAGGGATACCAATAAATGTCCCATTTTGTATGACAAATAAAATCTTCTATATATATATATGTGTGTGTTTTGATTTATTCTATTGTGTTCTCCATTGTCGTTCTCAAATGCACTAATAAAAATTTAATTCATATGAATATTGTTATAAGATATATATGTGTTGACCTTTGATGAATAATGAATTTTAAAAAATCACAATAATTATGATATGGTATAACAAATTAATCCAAACATCACATTCAAATTTAGTAATAAAAATTTAATTAATATGAATATTGTTATAATATGTGTCGACTTTTAATGAATAATGAATTTAGAAAATCACAATAATTGCACTGTCACACGTCAATGTTTCTAAAAAATAAAAAATGAACACTAGTGCGTTTGTATGTTGTAGCGCACCACCGCGTTTCTACAACCTATGGGCACCGCACAAATACCAAAACCAATTAAAAATCTATGTGTGTTTGTGCAATACTACGTACCGGTGCTTTTATGTGAAACTACACACTGGTGCATTTGTACGATGTATGGGAACTACAAAAATACCAATACCAGTTATAAATATCGGTGTATTTGTCCGATACTGCACACTAGTGCATTTCTATAAGTCTATGCACCTGTGTGTATCCCAAGACCAATTGGTACAGCCCCGTGCGTTATATCACCAACACGGCACCTGGTGCGGTTTTATACCTTGATGGCCTATTGCCGGAACCTTCGACCACCCCGGGTCCACCATCTAGATGACACGCATAAGTGCGTTGCAACCTTAGTAGCACATTGATGGAAAAAACATCCGTAATAACCTCCGGCAGCCCAGGTTTTTTAGTTGTGTTGAATTTCCTCTAAAAGCTCCTCCAAAACGTGTGTAACCATAAATGGATGTTGTAGAAAACATTTTTTTGACAATTTCGGCCAATTTTATAACACTAAAAACCTCCTTTATAACCTCCACTACACGATCTTTTCCTTGTAGTTTTGGTATTAAATGGGCTAGCACAGAGGAAGAGGTAATATCTATGGTTTTACTTGAGACTTATCGTCTTTAAGATTCCTACTAGACATTAACATCCACTATTATGCTTTTCAATTTCCCACTTCCAATTGCACTACTTAGGTAGAAAACAAAATCCAATAGTATATAATGAAACCCCTACTCCTCCAAGTCCCTTGTTGCTTAAAATAGCTCAATATCCTAGTTGTGGTAAGTTTTTTACTCCCTTAACCTTAAATTTAAGTTACAATTTTGGACCTTCTAGAATCTTCTTGAAAATCCTCACATGAGTAAGGCCATATAGATGAGTAACAAGCTTTGATGTGACATCCACTCATAGGATGGTGGTGAACATGGTAATTATCCCATATTATCCCAAAATGTATTATGAAATCCACTAAGAAATATTATGTCCATCTCTGAAATTATGCTCCTTGGTATCTGAAGGTGCACTTACACTTATCACAAGGTGCACTTAAACCTATTCAAATATCATGTTTGTGAATTATTTCCCTTAGAAAGTCTTTTTATAGGGCATGGGAATATTTACATGTTCTAAACCCATCAACTTCAACAAACAATTAATCCCCTTCTTTGCTAAACTTAAAAAAAATGCATAGAATTGTTTTCCCAAAGAGTAGTGGTACATGTAATAGACGGTATAGGTTGCGGTTCATTACATATTATTACATTCTAGGTTTTGGTTCCCAACACAATAATGCAGCACAACCTTTGAGTTGTGAGGTTCTCTAAAAAGTTATCATCTCTCACTTTCAAGAACTGAAATCTTATCGAACCTATAAAGTAACTCCTTCACTATATGATAGTTAATTTTAATGTTATCATATTCTACATGCCATTGGCCTTATAGCCATTGAAATACTTCCTATATATGTTTTCTATTGATGCATATCTATAAGCATCAGAGGTAAAAGGTTCCATTACATCAAATTTATTATTACTAGGAGTTTAGTAGGATCGAAACCAATATATGTATAAGAAGACGATGATGGTAGCAATATTTTAGAATTTTTACAGCCAACAGTCCATGCATTGTTATAGTGTGATTTCATCTTAAAAAATAAACTATGGATACTATATCAGTGATAAGGACTTCACGAAAAGCAACCTATTTGTGAGATTATAGGTTTATATGGAAATGATCAATGAACGACTAATTTAATTAACCCAGGTTTTGATGAAATTGGAGAAGAACGGTTCCGGGCTAAGCTTGGAGGTCATCGCTTATAAAAGGGGCACCTAAAGAGGAATATGACCAACACTTTCTCTTATTCAATGGCTGTATAAAAGCTTAGAAAATTTGGTGAATACATTCAGAGCATCCTATTTTGTTACCACATGTGCTTCATCAACAGTTGCAGAAACAATTTTTTCAACGTACAAGTTCGAGATAGAAGCGAGTTGAGGACTGGATCAGATTATATTTAAAGAAGAATCTATTGCTATAAGTATAGTGATGAAGACAAAGCATTGACCTTTGAAGGGGCAAGAGAGGGGTGCATTTAACATAGCGGAATCGTTTAATTATTCAAATTGTAGGAGCTTTCTCCAGAGGCATTGGTGTGGGATCCTTTACATGGCCTTGTTATCGGAAATAAAGTTGTAAAAAGTTCTAGACAAATCTTAGGTGTGGGGGCATGGTTTCCTTCATAATCAGCTTCGTAGATGCTTGAACAATCATTATACGAAGCAACTTGGGTTGGGTTAAAAAAGAGTACCTCAAAACACAATAACAAACAAATTGGGATGGTTTTTGAGCTGAAAAAGTTTTGAACTTCATGGATTACTGTAGATTAGGGAATGAGACACAAAAGAAAATGACCGTCATAATGGTGCTTCATTGAATACTTAGTAGAGAAAATGGGTCCTCCACTCTTTGTCATTTTAATATTAAAAGGAATGGTTCATGTAGTATTAGTTATAGGAGGCAATCTTGTACATTCTCTAATGATTACAATCAATAATAGCAAGATGCTCACTTAAAGCTACTTGCTTACTGCTATATTAACACTGAATTTTGCTGAAGGATTTCCTATATCATCAACCTAGTAATATTATTAATGTAACGTGTATGAGCTCAGGGTTTTATATGAACACCAATGTTTAACCCAATGAGGGGGGCTGGGTTGTTTCAAGGTTCTCTCCAAAAGATTTTATAGCAAGGAAAGTAGTAGCTATGAGAACTATTTTTCCTACGGAGTAAACTACTACTCACCAGAAAGAAAATATGAATGGAAAACGCTAGAGTATATTATGAACTGAGTTGGAATCCTCATTATTCTTGAAAGAAGCCTTTGCAATACACGTGGCTGAGATATTCATATATAAAGGCCCCTTAAAGACTGAAATATTTCATCGAACAAAAATGATTTAATAGCAACAAATTTTAGAGAGAAAGGCTAGCAAGGATCTCTGGCCTATGTGAAATGAAATAGTACAGATAAATGAGAACAATAATATTGTTCAAGGGTCTGTTGGGCATACAATTGTGATAAATTCATTTCTTAAACTTTTTGATATGGTAGTAGTGGTGAGTTTAATTCAATTACTTTCATTGAAAACACATGGGGATTCCCATAACGCGTTTTTGAATTTTTTTAACAAGGTAGCCATGCAATTCTGCAAGTCAATCTCAGTAGTAACAAGTTAAAAACAACAACCATATATGTTATAACAGCAAGAACTCGTGGATATATTCACATATGAATTTTGGCATGTAACAACAGTTATCAAGAGAGAAAAGGGTGCCTCTTGGTGCTGCCACAATTGTTATTCTCTGAATGAATATGATGTTATCCCTGTAGTGCATTTCCTGTAGCGAAAAATCTTTTGGTCTGTAATAGCGATATTAATAGCAAAAATTGAGCTATTAATTTCATTTGAAAACAACATGTGGAATGTTGTGGGGTAGCTTATGGTGGCATATTTTCGAGTCCAAGTCTAGAATATGATGCTCCCAATACAATGAAGCATAAGGCCGTATAGCTGGTTGGGAATATTCAACCTAATTTCATTAACCACCAAATTATCGGAAAACTTATTTCATGTTCTAGAATGAATGGAAAGTACATGGAGTCTAATCATGAGTTTGAGCCACTATTTTAATAGACCACATTTGCTTGATCCTTCATGGACACATTGTTAAAAAATAATGGAGAAAGTTTGAGTTAGTTGTTCTGATAAGATTGAGACTATAATATTAGGTCTGACTATTTAGGGAGTGGCTGGAACCACCCTGTTACTATGAAAGCCTATATGTTTGAGGCTTTTCTGGCTGAATAGTCAATTCAATGGAGTGATGGACACTCTCCAGTTATCTCACCTAAAGAGCTATTTAGTTAATAGATTTTCAATTTTTAAGATGGTATGAGAACTTCAGATCAAATTTGAGTGGACCTGCGTTGATTGTACGGATCTGAGTACATGAGGATTGAAGTCCTTGGCTGCCCGAGAAGTATTGGAGTCTATTGGATCACAATCAAAGTTTTTTTTTTTTTTTTCGTTTGAGCCTGACCTTGGCGCTCATGGGTCGAGGATTCATATATTTTTCCATCGAGTTGGGTTATCGGTGTGCTATCGAATAGATGCTGTGTGAATAGTGAGTCATTGTTTCACGATTCAAAAATTTTTACTAATCCCCTTTTGTTGTTAATTGTGATTTTGTTCTTGCTCTTTCGTCCGCTGTGAAAAAAACAACTGACAAGAAGGATGGCGGCTTCCGCTCTATTTATGAAGGGATCCTATGGGAGAAAACCAGGGTTGCAATGAAGCAACTGGAGGATGCTTCGCACAGCTACAGCGATATATAGATTTTGGCTGAAACTGCATGGAGGCCATGAAGGCCAAACATGGAGAGCTATTGGTGAAGGCTGTAGAAGGCCGTGACATTGGTCATGGCAGGAGGCCGATTCACCTGTGGAAAGAGTGGATCAGCATTCGTGGAGCACCAAGGAAGAAGGCACCGAGATTTGTTGCTAGATTGGAGTGTCGTGGCAGAGATCTGCGCCCGCGCCACCATCGTATATTGGAAAAAGGGAGCGATTGTTGTGTTTCTCTAAGCTTATGTCACTTCGGTGACTGCTCGAAGCGTTCAACTACATTTGAAGTTTGAGTGCTATTAGATTATAAATTAAACCAAAGTTGGGATCCTATGAAAATATTAGTTAAATTTATATATTTATCTTATTTGCATGGGGTTCAAGAACACAGATTTAATGGTGGAAATTTGAGAGTTGGTTTTGTGAGGGTCGTGGTGCATGATCATGAAGATCGTGATGACTTTCATTTGTCCAATTGATTCCACATGAAAATATGACAACATATCCAAAATATTGACCATATTCGAGTAGATATGTGAACGCGATTGACGTAGACTTGGTATCCAATATTCAGTCTACTTCAATAGGGATTGAGAAGGTTATCGAAAAGTTCGTCGCGATTATTAAATCTAGTGAGAAAAAGAGTCGCTTCAGACCTAGGTGTATTTTGAAGCCAAAGGTTTAGACCACAAGGTTCTACATTTAAAGATTTTGCAAAGGAGAAGTTTCCCGCTTGCATAGCAATAGGTTGTTGGAGCTATTGAGAGGACCTAGGTGAGGCACAATGAAATTTAGAAGTGAGAGAAGCTGGACTTTTTCAATATGTATTTTTAGACATATTTGACAATGATCTCTTTGAAGAAATTTTTAGCATAGATAGTATTTTCGTGTCACAATAAATTTTCGAAAAAATTGTGGTTATTTTGATGACCATGAGAATCAAGAGGCACAATCTGCCCTACAAGATCTTGAGATTGAAGACTTATGAATTGTTCTTCACGAAGGATGTAAATAGGAACATATTGTTGAATATAAATTGGATGAGCCACATGAAGGTGATTGCAAAGACTTAGCGGAAGAACATAAAGCTAGAAAGAATTCAAATTATGATGATCCCATGAATGTTTCCGAGTGTGCGGATGTCAACAACAACGAGAAGGAAAAATCAACAAAATTTGAAGAGGAATTGAAGTTTCATGAAGCAGGGCTTGAAACACCTTGTCTTTATGAAGTCAACACATAATTTTCATCAATGAATGTTGAAGACAACATCGTTGACGTTCACATGTTTGACACCAAAAGTAGTGAGAGGAAAATGATCCTACCAAGTTTGTACCATCTAAGGTGTTATCAATTACCAGCAACTAAGATATACAAAATAAGGGCCTACACTCAAGATCGAGGAGGATAAGAGTTAAAGTGTTCCATCTTTAGGGAAGAAAACGTAAAAAGGAGGTGAATATCTATCACTACTTCATGGCGAGAAAAGTAAAGATGAAGCCTCGCCTAGGAATGAACAACCATGGACTCTCAATCAAGATGACTAAAATGAAAAACTTTATTACCAAGTTTCTCATGTTCTTATTCTAAGCCTACCTGAGACTAGACCAAAAATAATATGTTATTATTTTAGTACCCTTTCTCTCTTAAGGTGGAGTGTTAAAAGATAGTGGAGAAATCTATACTTCGCTATATGGATAATATTGAGACTCCAATATTAGATCTCAGATCATAATATGTAGGGAGTGGTTGGAAGCACCGTGTTACTGTGAAAGCCTATATGTTTGAGGCTCTTCTAACTGAATAGTTAGTTCATTGTGTGGAGTGCTTTGGTTCTGTCTAGCTATCTCATCTCGAGAGCCATTTATTTAATACATTGTCATTTTTTAACATCGTGGCCTACATTGGTAATGTTGGGTATGTGTTATATTCTTTCCACGACTAAACACGCATGGGGGGTAAGAGAGGGGGCGATAGACCCCCCCTTTGCGCTGGGCGCAACGGGGGGTTCACAAGGGGGGCGGTCATCACTCCAAAAATTAAGGACCAAAAATTTTCGCCAAGGGTCATCCACATTTCGAGCCGAGTCAAAATCTGTAAAACTTTTCAATCTAACATCAAAATAATCAGTATAAATAATGTCGTAATATACAGTTCCATGTAGATACCTTAGAATGTATTTTTTTGCAATCCAGTGCCTCTCAATTGGCTTGGACATAAATTGACTTACCACACTAACTAAATATGCCAAATCTAGTCTCATACTGGTTAAGTAGATTACAATCCCAACCAACTGTTGATAGAGTGTTGCATCTACCTCTTTTGAGCCATCCTCACTCTGAAGCTTAATTTTTTGTTGTAATAGTACTGCTGCAGCCCTACACTGATCCATCCTAAATATTTCCAGTAGACCCCTCGCATACTTACCATGGGACAAAATTTGTTTTCTTGAATATCTCCAAATCTTAAGAAACAAAAAATATCTTACTTCACCAAGGTCTTTCATTTGAAACAATTGTGACATTTTCTCCTTGATTTCTTTGATTAGATTAACAACATCTCTTGTAATAATTGCATCATCTACATAAAAATAAATCAACACTATACGCCCATTTTCATCATTCATAGTATACAAATTAGGGTTTTTTTTACTTCTATTGTTAGGCCCCTATATTACTAGTATAGTCCCTTATTGTTGTTGTTATTGTAGCTCCCTTATTGTTATTTTTTTACCCCTGTAACCCCAATATTGTTATTATTGTTCCCTTACATTATTATTTTTAGGTCGGCTAGGATTATATTACGGCCCCATGGAATTCTATTTATAGAAGGAAGTTTTGTCATTTGTATCATCCAAGCATTGTTCATTTACGTAAAGTAAACTAGTTTTCCCCCTCGAAGTGGCTTATTTCTAAGGCATTGTTCTCTCTTTTCTTCTATTTTTTGAGCTATTTTCATAACATTTAGTTTCACAGATTTAGATTCTAGGTTTTTGCTTCTCCAAACAGGTCATCATGGAATTTTCACAATAGAATTTCTCTACAAAGATTTTGAAGCTAAAATTTTTTTTATGAAAATTTGCAATCCGAAGGAACTTCATGTAAAAAATGCAGATCTTGGTACACAATATATGCAGAGATATGATCTGTGGAAGTTAATGGTTTTTTCAAGCTCCCAAATTTCATCTCAAAGAGGTAACTGTGGGAAAATAATCATAACTCTATCTCTCAGCATCAGATTGACATTCTGTAAACAGTGGCCGAAATTACATGGACTTTAGTTTCTTGTGTATCAATTTCAAAGCCAAAGGAGGAAACAGTGACACGTGGAATGTCATACAAGTTCACTCTACTCAACGAGTCTATAATTAGGTCCTTGTGGGAGATTATGAATAACTTTCTCTTGAAGCATCCAAAGCAGGTTAGGCCTGTCCCATTAGAAATAATATTCAGAGGGCTACTACAGGACCGAATTTCAAATATTGAGATCCAAAATCACAAATATAATTTAGTTTCAATATCGAGCTCCTCAAAATCAAGAAAAAGGTGTGTATTGTTTTTCACATTACATAAGTCTTGTTTGAAAAATCAGTTTGAAGTGATTCCAAGGGCATATTGAGGCATAGATATTAGTATTGGGTTCTAAAATGCCACCTAAAAATAATTCAACACGCATTAATCCTTCATAAGTCTCTACTATGACTCACGAAGAGGAAGAAGCACAACATGACATATCAAAATTACAAGAGAAAGTGCAACAAATTTCTCTCTCGCAAAGAGAAACAACAAATTGAATGGAAGTTTTGAAGAAAGGCATGGAAGCTATGATGGATGGATTGAAGAAAGGCGTGGAAGCTAAGATGGATGGTTTTAAGAATGGCATGGAAGCTAATATGGATGGCATGGAAGGTAACATCGATGAAAAAGTGAAAGAAAACATGGAAGACATGAAGAATGATCTAAAAGTAGACATGGAAGGTTTAATGACAAGGTTGATACAAAAAATGATTCCTAATGTCGGCAATATAGTAGAGGAAACTCATAATGAGAAAAAAATAAATGTTAATCATGATTTCATTAACTCTAATGTTGGATTGAAGACCCACCATATTCCAAAGATGGAGATGAGGAAGTTTGATGTTTAGGATCCCGTAACATGGATACTACAGATGGAGCAATATTATGATCTCAATAATGTGTAAAAAACACAAAAGGTGCACATTGCAACTTCATATTTAGAGAAAAATGCATTTGTATGGTATCAATGGCTTTGATCCCGTAAAAAAATTGTCACATGGTCTATTTTTGCAGAGGAAATGATAACACATTCTAACTATACAAAGAGAAACACCTTCTTTAGCCAATTGATAAACCTCAAACAAAAAGGTCCAGTGGTGGAAGACATTGAGGACTTCAAAAAACTGAATATAAGGGTAGATGATATTCCAGAGGAACATAGGATTGATGTCTTCATACGGACTTTAAAGGATAACATTCAACATGAGGTTTCATTTTGGGAACCTGATTCATTAGAGAAGGCATTCAAGTTGGTAAGAAAATTTGAATGCAAAATTATGGTGACAAGGAAGCCTACCACTGACATATATAAATATGGAAGTGTTTCTACTCCTAGATCCACAACCTACAAGGTTGAAACCACCAAAATTGGAAGAAGAAAAAATCAAAAGGGCTTTGCTACAGTTATGATAACAAATACATTAAAGCTCATAAGTGTGCTAAGAAGAAATTATTTTACATAGATTGTGAGGAGGAGGAAGAAAATGAAAAATAAACTTCAAATGAAGAGGATATACACGAGAAACCAACCCTAGAGAAAGAAGGAACGAGTCTGACCATATCATGTAATGCATTGGAAGGAACCACCACTCCTCAAATTCTCAAGACAGAAGGACATATAAAGAAGAAAAATGTAATAGTGCTAATTGATTGGGTAATACCCATAATTTTAATCATTGTAAGGTGGCCAAGGAATTGAATTTCTTCCTATACCCAACACCAGAATGTCAAGTGATGGTTGCGAATGGAGAAACTATGGATTAGTCTCCAAAATTCCATAATATCAAGCTAGCCATGGGGGAGTATTTATTTAATAGTCCAATTCTTTCCATTCCAATGGGAGGTGTTGATGTTGTACTAGCAGTACAATGGTTACAACATTTGTGGACAGTAGCTTTTAATTTTCAAGAAATTTTCTTGAAATTTTTTTCGAAAGGAAAGGAAGTCAAATTATGTGGTATAACAAGGAAGCCGAGGAAGATGATAAGCTCTAATTTCATGAAAACGCTTCTGAAGAAAGAAAAATGAGGCATAATTTCACAATTATGCTCACTAGAAGTTCCAACATCAAAATCATATATTTCCCCAGATCTCCAAAAAGACTTTGACAATCATTCGAAGGCGTTTGAATCTCATAAAGAACTCCCACCTATTTCTGATCATGATCATTCTATTTATTTGATTCCAGGAAGTGTTTCTCAAAACAACATGCCTTATAGATATCCTTATGTCCAAAAGAGCGAAATTGAATGTATGATTGCAGAAATGTTAAGGGCTGGTATAATTCAACCTTGTGAAAGTTATTTCTCTTCTCCAGTAGTATTGGTGCACAAGAAGGATGGATCAGGCACATGTGTCTGGATTATAGGGAGCTCAATAAGCTCACCATTAATGATAAATTTCCCATTCCTGTGATTGACGAATTATTGTATGTATTACACAGATCAATTTATTTTACCATTTCGATCTTTGTTCAGAATATCATCAAATTAGAATGAATACTAAAGATATTTCGAAAACAAATTTTTTAACTCATGAGGGTCATTATGAGCTTTTGGTCATGCCATTGACCTTACCAATGCACCTTCTCCATTTCAACGGTTGATGAATTCCATTTTCAAATCCTTCCTTCGAAAAATTTTGTTAGTATTTTTTGATGATATACTTATCTACATCAGGTCTTGGAAGGATCATGTTCAACATGTTGACAGGGTGCTCAAACTATTGGAGGAGAAACAATTATATGTGAAAACGTCCAAATATTTTTTTGGAGTACAAGAGGTGGAATATCTAGGTCATATTGTATCTCACGAGGTTGTTAAGGTAGATCTTAACAAAATTAAAGCCATTAAGGAATGGAAATTCCCCACAACCATAAAGAAGTTACAAGGATTTCTCGGGTTAACAGGGTATTATCACAATTTTGTTAAGGATTATGGGACAATAGAAACACCTCTAACAATATTATTGAATAAACATGCATTTTCATGTAGTCTTGAAGCAACTAAGGCCTTTGAACATCTTAAAGAGGCAATGTGTGTAGCACCGGTCTTCGCTACGCCAGAGTTCACAAAAACCTTTATTGTGGAATGTGATGCCTTAGGAAATGGAATTGGTGTTGTTTTAATGCAATAAGAAAGACCCATTGCTTTTGAAAGTCATCCAGTCAAAATAAATTATTTACAGAAAGTTATTTATGAGAAGGAAATGTTGGAAATACTACATGCACTAAATAAATGGCAACCTTACCTTAAGGGAAGACATTTCAAGGTAAAAGCTCATCATGATAGTCTTAAACACTTTTTGGAACAAAGACTATGTTCAGAACATAAGCAAAAATTGGTCACAAAGATGTTGGGTTATGACTTTGAAGTCACCTATAAAAAATGGAAGATAAATGTTGTTGCAGATGCACTCTAAAGAAAGGATGAAGAGGTGGGATCATTTCTTTGTGCCATTTCTATTATCCAACTAGACTGGATAACCGAAGCAAGGGATGAATGGAAGAAGGATGAAGAAGTGTGGATACTCATTCAAAAGTTGCAGCAAGAGCCTAGTACATCTGATACATTTAGTTGGAAAAATGATTCCTTATGGTACAAAGATCGCTTATATATTTGTAATAATTCTCAACTAAAAAAAAGGTATTCTTTTGGAATAGCACACGTCTTCTTTAGGCGGACACTTGGGATTTTTTAAAACTTACCACAATGTGAAGAAATATTTTTTTTGGGATGGCCTTAAATCTGATATTCAAATTTTTTTTGCGAAATGTTTCATTTTCCAACAAAATAGAGTTGAGACAATTAAGACCTTGGGTCTTCTACAACCATTATCCATTCGAAGTCGATGTTGGGAGGAGACTTCAATGGATTTTATTACAGGTTTACCTAAGTCCGAAGGAAATATAATCACCATGGTGGTATTTGATACACTTACCAAGTATTCCCAGTTTTGTGTATTTTCTCATCCATTTAAAACAAGTACAGTTGCTACTGCATTTATGGAAACAATTAAAAAGCTACATGGAAACCCAAAGATTATTGTAAGAGATAGAGATCCAATTTTGACTGTAAATTTTTGGATGGAATTATTTTATTGCTTTGGTATTCGACTTTCTAGTAGTTCATATTATCATCCTCAATCTGATGGTTAAACTGAGATAGTGAACAAATGTTTGGAAGGATATCTTCATTGTTTTGTATCTGATAAACAAACACAATGGTTCAAGTGGTTACCTCTCGCTGAATCGTGGTATAACACTTCCTTCCATACTGCATCAAAAATGACCCCATTTATGGCACTTTATGGATATCATCCACCGTCCATCACATCATATTTAAGAGAAAATTCTAAGTTTAAACCAGTGTAAGATCACATCGAGCATCAAAATGGAGTTCTCCAACTCTTAAAGGATAGCCTAAATTTTGCACAAAATCGAATGAAACAACAAGTAGATCAACATCGCAGAGAGAGAAACTTTAATGAAGGAGACTGGGCATTTTTAAGACTACAACCATAAAAAAAATGTTACTCAAACAAGCTAAGAAGGATAATAAATTATCGCCAAATTACTATGGCCCTTACAAGGTTTTGCAAAAGATTGGTATTGTGGCATACAAATTGGAGCTTCCTGCTTCTTCGTGAGTGCATCAAGTTTTCCATGTTTCATGCTTAAAGAAGGTTATAGGTGACAAACTTCCAGTACGGATAATATTACCAAAATTTGATGAGGAAGGAAAAATCATATTGGTACCTCAAGCAGTGATGGAAACAAGAACTCAAAAGCTAAGAAATGAATCAATTTCAGAGTATCTCATCAAGTGTAAGAACTTACCCACTGAAGATTCTACATGAGAGGATGTGAATTTTATATAGAAGCATCCAGAGCTACTCAAGTGTTGAGGAAAACACTTTTTGTGAAGTAAAAAGGCATATTAGGTCCCTATGTTACTAGTATAGTCCCTTATTGTTGTTATTGTAGAACCCTTATTGTTATTTTTGTACCCTTGTTACACTAATATTGTTATTATTGTGCCCTTACATTATTATTGTTAGGTCGGCTAGGATTATATTGTGACCCTATGGAATCCTATATATAGAGGGAGGTTTTTCATTTGTTTCATCTAATAATTTTTTATTTATGTAGTGTATAGAAGGTTTCCCCCTCAAAGTGGCTTATTTCTAAGGCATTGATCTCTATTTTCTAAATTTTTTGAGCTGGTTTCATAACATCTATTGTAACTGTGTTGCATTAAAAATGAATCTATCTTTTCGTAGCAAGACCTGGGTGCTTTTTTATTCCATATAAAGCTTTCTTTAATCTTCATACTAAATATTCTTCCACTTTCTGGACAAACCCCACAAGTTTCTCTAAGTAGACCTTCTCTTTCAATTCCCCATTCAAAAACACAGACTTTACATCTAGTTGGTAAATCATCGAGTGATTTCTAGTAGCTAAAGCAATCATCATTCTAATAGTATTTATTATAGCTACGGGGGCGAAGGTTTCCTCATAATAAATACCTTATTTTTGTGAATATCCCTTTGCTACCAATCTAGATTTTAGTTTATCTATACTTTCATCTGCATTAAACTTGGGTTTATACAACCATTTACAACCTATGGTTTGGTTTATTTCGGGTAGTTCAACTAGCTCCCAAGTGTTGTTTTTTAGAATTGATTCATATTATATTTCCGTAGATTATTTCCATTCATTACATTGATTGGCTTCTCTATAAATATAAGGTTCTACAACATTCATCATACTAGTTATAAAGGAATTTTCCTTATATCTGGCAGGAAATTGAGTCTGCCTACCTGATATTTTGAGCATTGATGTGGCTTCCAACCTGTTCTAAGTTTCCTTTGAAGGACTCATCTGGATTGTTGTATATGCACTTTCTGATTCTCCCTTTGTCTACTTCTCATGGTTCGCATTTGCTTCTTCACATCCTTCCACCAGCAAAGGAATATCCCATTCCTCATTTTTTTATCAAATTCATCATAAACCTACTCATGGAACATGATATGTCTACTGAGAATATATAGGCGTTATATTCCGAACAATACACTAAAAAGGTGCATCTGATGGCTTTTGAATCTAATGTTTTTTATGTCTTCCTTTGGAATATGGATAAAGGCTTTAGAGCCAAACACTCTCAAATGTTTTACGGTGGGTTTGAATCCAAATAATTCTTCAAAAGGCGTTTTAAAGGACTCCTATTTTTCAAATAAAATGTAGTATTCAACGTTTAAGCCGAAAAACCATTTGAAAAATCCATACCTTTTAGTGTGCTCCAGCACACTCCACCAATGTTTTGTTCTTCCTTTTCCGCTACTTCGTTCTGCTGAGTAGTGTGGGGTACTGTAAATTGTTGCAATATACCATGGTATTTAAAATACTTGGTGAATTCATCCTTCATGTATTCTCCCCCTTCATTGGAATGGAGAATCTTTATATACTTCCCTGTTTCATTTTTAATCATAGTTTTGAACTGCTTAAAATATTCAATTCATTCTAAGAAAATATACCCAAGAAAACGTGGTAGAGTCATCAGCAAACAACATAAAATATAGTGCACCTCCTAATGACTTTGTTTTCATAGGTCCATATAGGTCAATATGTACTAATTCAAGTATATTTCTCTTTTTCTTTTCTACTCAAACAGAGAATTCTTCTCTATGCATATTTCCTAATGCAAAAGCTTCACAATCATTATGCACTTGTTTAAAGAAGGAAGACCTCTTACCATTTCCTTTTTCTAAATTAACAGTCGATCATTGAAGTTTATGTGACCAAGTCTCTAGTGCCATATCTCTTCTGAAGTCAAACTCAATGACGTCAAAGCTTGATGTGGTGTTGTATTGACATTTAATTTCTACAGACCTCCTATTTGAATTCCTAAATGAATAGTTTTCATACCATCCAACAAATATTTAATGTAAAAATTAGATTTAAAGAATTCTACCTTGAGGTTCTTATCTGTAATCATAGATACAAAAAACAGATTCTTTGTAACTCTCGGTACATACATTACATTTTGAATGTGACTAATATTACCATCAGGAAAAATAATAGGAATGTTCCCGTACCATTTGATGTGATAACCTCTATCATCACCAAGGTAGATTTTCGCTCCATTGTTGGTTTCTTTGAAATATTTCAACCATTGTTTGTTCCCTCTCATGTGTGTGGACGCTCACGAATCAAAATGACAGATGTCTACTTCGACATTTTCATCAGAGTCAGCCATGAACAATCTGAAATTATGAAAATGGTCATCATCTGTGAAATGACCTCCATGTCTTTTATGTCTTTGTTGTCCTTCATCAAATTTCTTTTTTTATGCAATTCTTAGCGATATGATCGATTTTACTGCAACAGAATAATTTTAATACCGAATCGTTTCTATTCGGGTACATACCTTGAGATTGATTCAGTCTTTTCTATGGGTTTCCTCCATTTTGATGTGATCAATTTCCTTTTTATCTGAAGGATTTCTTCTTTTCCATTAACGCAAGATCCACACTCTAGGATTTTAGAGTCAATATTATTTCTTCTTCTTGTATTAATATTCATGTTAGTTCTTCAAACTTTGGGGCTTTATCCCCCGCATTTATCCCAGTCATAAACATTTGGTAATTGTCATTCAAACTATCCATGGTAATCATGACGAAATCCGTGTCTGCAACTATCTCACTAATATGTGCCAATTTGTTCTTAAGATCCTTGATCCGTGATATGAAAGAAACGATTATTTCATTCTCCTCCATCTTTATGGAGAGGATCTTTCTCTTCAATAACATGAGATGATTTTTATTCCTGATCTCATACATATCTTTCAACACCATCTAGATGTCGCTTGCATATTTGCATTCTATGACATGAGGTATGATGCAACATTTCATTGACATATTCAACGTCGTATTCGCCTTGCTCTTTCTCTTATCCTAGTCTTCAATCATTGTGACTAGACCAACTCCTCCTATTGTATTTGGCTCATTATCATTTGCAATCATCAAGGCACTTTGTGCTTCTAGCGCAATCTGCATCTTGAACTTCAAATTATATTAATTAGAACAATCAAGCTTGTTGCTCTCGTTCAAGTATACTTTGATCATTTTATTTTTTACCTTGACGATTCTAAAAAAAAAGTTGAAGTAATTCACAGGAAAAAAAATGGATCAACCCCATATCATCACAGAAAGCAATATCATGATATAGATCTATATGATCTGTGACCAATCCAGCAAGCTGCTTTGCACACCATGCCATAGGCTCTCAGCTCTTCTTCCATGGACTCTTCTGTTTCTCAAGACAAGCTCTCTGTCTCCACCATAGCGCTTCCTTTAGTACTGGATCTCTGACCCCTATACACCAATCTTACAATGGAAACATATCTACTTCATATCTCTTCCTTCATCAGCAACCTTTCACCGACAGTAGATCTCTCTCAGATCTCCTCCTTGATCGGCGCACTTTCACCGACAGTAGATGTTTCTCAGATCTCTTCCTTCATCAACAAAATTTTACCGGCAATAGATTTGTCTCAGATCTCTTCCTTTCATGAGTGGGAGAACACTGGCATAGATATTTTTCAGATCTCCTCTTCCTGTATCAGCGCGCTTAGTGAACCAATTTTTGGACTGATCACACTTGGAACGAAACTGTATAACGGATTGGCCTATTGGTGCAGTTCTCCCGTACAGACCCAAATTTATCAGCATGTATAATATTCACGTGTTCGCATTGATCGGTGTGATTCCTCCTTCAAAACAATATGTTGATTGATCAATTCCTGACAAAAAAAAAATCACTCAGTCATCAAGGGTTCATCCTCTGCCACCTGCATACTCATAGGGATCACATCACTCTAGCTATGATTTGGCCTTGGAGCTCTCATACCATGATAAAATATGATAGATTGAATTCATTAATAATAAAAAACTCGTGAGTTCTACAATGGAGAGACTAGACGAAGAGAGTCTGACTCTACAAAATGCTCTACATTCTCAATACAACTCAATCAATATATAGCGCACATATATGTAGGGAAGTTAGAGCCATACCCTAAGAAATAGAAACTAATTCCTATCCGAAGATTTTGTTAACCAACTCTCACAAGTTAATGATTCTACATTATCTTTTAACAAAATGTTGATTCGACTCTCCATCCCCACATTGTGCATTGCTTGGCTTGCGGCAACATACATTTTAAATGTATGACTATGTTATTTGAGTGTTAGCTACATGGATTCATTTGAAGTATATAGCGACACATTGCATTACAATATTCTGCACCAATTCTCTAGTTCCAGCCTTTCCTATTATGTTATTTGTCACTACGAATGTATAGTCATGAGATTTAAACTATCTATACCCCATTAATTCTTGATTAGATATATACATTCTGCTACATCCATCGCCAAGTTGTTATTGATCTTTTATTAAATTATGTTATGGGTCACTACTAGGTTTTGATGAGGGCTGGTAACATGATGATTAAAAGAACATCTCCATTCATGTAATTTATCGAGATAAATGTAAGTTATAAGATGAGATTACTGGTATTAATTCATAAATTCTCGATTGGACCTTCGATCAGAAAAATACATAAATCATGGGGTTGGGTATATACATAGTTGCAGTGGGTTTTAACCAAGTTGTTTGAAACACAATATATAAATTGATCACGTGTTTTATAAAAAAGGTGTTTTTTATTTACCGTGCCTGCATCTATGTACGAATCAGTACTGTTACATCAATGAAATAAATTCATGCCTTATTTAAATTCAAACCATATCAATGGGATAGAAAATTTATATGGGAAATAGAGTGATGGGAACCAACTCGAAAAGCTCAATATACAACTAAATCAAAATTCCAACAGTTACTGACACAATGTTATAAACCTTAATGCTCACATAGAGGAACTGTACTGTAATTTAAAACGCCTAGAGTATTTATAACAGGCCAATGATATTTTTGTTCCCTCTTTTATTCATCAAATCAAGTAGCACACATCCCTTTCTCTGCTGCAGGCTTACTCTTTGTTGATCACTTCGTTGAGTCATGACTCTTTCGACTTATCTCAAAGGATATTAAAGTAACCATTTAAATGAGCTTTTTTATTAGATTTTTTTTTTTTTGAGTTTCTGGCATTTAAAAAATGTTTTTTTATTTTTATTATGAAATGCTAAAAACAGAGGTCTAATTAAAAAAAAAGTTATATTGATATACAATATTATAGAAAGTAAATCTAAAATTTTATTTTTTTAAATTAAAAAAAAAAATTAAAATTAAAATTTGATTATTTCATTAAATATTTATGTTGATAGGTTTGTTTACTTTTCAAAGAGGATTTTGAGAAATTTTATTTTAATTATTACCAATTATTAAATACATGATAGAGATTTAACTTATAAACATGAGACATGGAAATTTGGGTATCTCATATAAAATATAAATGATGGAAAATGAAACCTCAGGCATATATCAACCAAATTTAGGAATGTCGTTGTGCTAGGGTTATAACTAATTGTTACTACATCTTCTATTGGTTGATTTATTTTATTATAACTGTTTTATGTGCAAGGTTAGTAAAAATCTAGAGCATAGAATTATTTGAGTACAACTTTGAAACACAATTTTTTTTCGAATATTGTAGGAAAATTATTTTTCAAACATTTGATTGGACCATAACTTGAAGATCTTTTGAAGCTTTTCACAATACAATGTTGTCCGGAGAAACTTTTTACCATAATTTATGGATAGAGTTGCAATATTGATATTATAATATTTAGATATTTGTATTTTGGTTTTCATTGTTAAGTTTCAGAAGAAAGCCACCAACAAATTAGCATCCCTCAAAACTTGGAATAATTCTTACAATAGTATGTAGGTAGGGTTCGGTTGTTGGTTGTTGGAGTTTCATTGAGAAATTTTCTCAACAATATTCACCTTGTTTAGAATGTGTTGGATCTCATGAGTGACAGAATGAAAGAGAAAAAGTGGAGAAGAGATGGCTCTTGTCAATATTCAAAACTAGTTAAATAGATTACATTGTAAACATCAATAATAAATGACTACACTAAAAATAAATTAAACTGAAGTAAAATCGAATTGTCTGTGACACCTAGCAGACAAGAGAATTCAATGTAATGACAACTAACAGACAATGAGATTAGTATCTCAACATGCCCTCCTAATCTCAACTACTACAATTGGAGGCACTAAAACTGCCTAATTTCTCTCTTTGAAATTCAAATATATTCTTTCCCAACGGATTTATGAAAATATATGCAAGTTGATCTTTGGAACCACAAAAATAAAGTACTATGTCCCCATCATTGAAAATTTCAAGAATGAAATGAAAACATGTGTCCACGTGCTTGCTCTTTTTGTGAAAAACATGATTTTTTGATAAAGAAATTGTTGAACTTTTATCACAGTAAATTTGAGTTGGCTCCTTCTGAATATTTGAAATATCTTTCAATAATATTCTCAACCACACTACTTCACAAGCTTTTGGATTTTCTGCTACATATTTTTCTTCTACAGAATATATTGAAACGGTTGACTATTTCTTGGATGCCCATGAAATCAGATTGGTTCCAAGGTGAAAAACACACCCTGAGGTACTTTGCAATCATCTAAACTCCTGGCATAATCACTGTTTGTATAACCTAAAAATGAACAGTTTTCAGAATTTGTGTAAAAAAAACCATAAACTATGGTCACTATAATATACCTTAAAATCCATTTTGCAACCTTCCAGTGAGTAATCTTTGGTGACTGCATAAACCTGGAAA
Source organism: Pinus albicaulis (assembly GCA_034641835.2). Classification (NCBI taxonomy): domain Eukaryota; kingdom Viridiplantae; phylum Streptophyta; class Pinopsida; order Pinales; family Pinaceae; genus Pinus; species Pinus albicaulis. Next base: position 1,425,199,434 of record CM076577.1, read on the forward strand.
CAAAACTTGTTGCAAACATAATATCATGTCTAGTAGCAGTGAGATGTAACAAACTACCAACTAGACTTTTATAAAATGTGGGATCGACGGGTGGTGCTACATCTTCTTTGCTGAGTTTTGTACCTTGAGAAATTGGTGTATTGGTTGATTTTCAATTGGTCATTCTGAACTTTTCGATGATGTCAGTGGCATATTTTTGTTGTCCAACAAAAATGCCATTAGCAGATTGGTGAATTTCAATGCCTAAGAAATATTTCACGACTCCGAGATCTATCATATCAAACTTTGTTTGCATTGCTATTTTTGAAATCTTCTAACATTATATTTCCTGTATAAAGAATATCATCTACATAAAGGCATATAATAAGAATTTTACCTTCATGAGATTTGGCTTCTAGAAAAACCACTTTTTATGAGATAAGTGTCGATGCGATTGCACGAAGCTCTTCGAGCTTGTCTCAAACCATACAAAGATTTCTTCAATATATAATTTATGCTCTTGTCCTAATACTTGAAAACTAGGAAGCTTCTCTACATAAACTTCTTCCTCCAATATACCATTTAGGGAGGAAGACTTTACATCAATCTAATAGACTTTCCATTTGTGTTGATTTGTTGTGGACAAAATGGTTCTGACAGTGTCTAACCTTGCTACACGAGAAAATGTTTCATTATAGTCAACACCAAAATATTGTGAGAATTATTTGGAAATCATCATTCCCTTATGTTTCTAAATTTTTCCTTTTTCATTTCTCTTGGTCTTATATACCCATTTTACACCAATTCTAGTTTTGTCTCCTGGGAGATCAGGAAATTCCCAAGTCTGGTTCTTCTCTTTGGTAGAAATTTCTTGGTTCGTTTCATCAAACCAATGATTTTCTTTAGCTTCTTCTTCAAAATGGGTCGGTTGAGCTGAATGAAATGAAAAAATATTATGTTGGTCAAACTCATGCTCCTGTTCGTATATTTCTCTAATGCTTCTTGTTTTTTGTCCCTCTTCTGAAGATGTTTGATCACTAGTCGAATCATTTCTTGATGGTGTACCATTCTCAAAATTATCTGGCTATTCTTGAACCTGCAAACTTGGTGAGTGTGGTGGATAAAAAGAATGATTTGAAATTTCATCAACATGGTCAAACCAACATTTATTTTCAATAAAATTAACATCTATGCTTAAAATAATTTTTTTGGTAACTGGATTATAAAATTTGTAGGCCTTTGACTGCTCACTAGATCCTATGAATATGCATTTTTCACTCCTATCATCAATATTTTTTCTTAGTTTCTCAAGAACATGTGAAAAAACTATTGATACATTTACCTTGTTACCATCCCATGCCTCTTTAGGAACTGTATCTTGTATACTGGATGTTGATGATCTGTTGAGAACATACAATGTTTTTGACACTGCTTTGACCAAATAGTTATTTGAGAACTTCTTCTCACGTAGCATACATCTTGCCATGTCCATGATCGACTAATTTTTTCACTCTGTTACTCCATTCTACTGTGGAGTATATATTGTAACGTTCTCAATTATGATTCCTTGCTTTTGACAAAATGTTTTGAATTCATTGGAGTTGTACTCTCCTCCTCTGTCTGATCTGAGTACTTTCAAGATTTTTCCACTCTGCTTTTTTGCTTCTGCTTTGAACTCTTTAAATATTTAGAAGGTATCTAACTTAATTTTTAAAAATTACACCCATATCTTCATGCTATAGTCATCAATAAATGTGAGAAGATAGAAACTACCACCAATAGACTGTTTTTGCATTGGGCCACATATATCTATATGGACAAGTGCTAAAGATTATTTTTCTCTAGAGGAAGATGTGGGAAAAATATCTCTCTTATGCTTGGTTAAGACACAAATTTCACAATTGTAGTCTTTTTTACTCATAGTTGGTAGACCAATGACTATAGAATTCTGTGGAAGTAGACTAAGAATCTTGATTCGGATGTGGCCATAACTAGAATGCCATAGATGAGTCTCATATATTCTTGATACATTGTCGACTAATGAATGTGAGTTATTTTGACTTCTAAGAATCAATGGAAACATCCTATTGTTAGTCTTTTCAACTTTTCCAGTTAGGCTTCTTTTGGGAGGTCTATCATAGGTATATCATTTGTTATTTTGAGATAATACCTCATAACCATGCTCCATTAACTTTCCTACACTAAGGAGGTTATGTTTCAGATGTGGAACATAGTAAACATCAAGGATATATTTATGTTGATTCTCTTTAGTAAGAATAGGGACAACACCTTTCCCTTCAGCTTTAATACATGAATGATCTCCAAGTGTAATCTCTAATGTTATGGAAGCACTAGACGTAAAAAGAAGATTCTTGTTACGTGTCATGTGATTGTCGTATCCACTGTCCAACAACCAAAGGTCTTCACTATGTCTATCTTAAGTGCGATGGGATGAAATAAACATCATTTTAGAGGATTCTCCTTCATTGTTGTAGAGATGGACAATGCCTATTTACTGATATCATTTTTTCTTTCTGCACTCATGTTCATAACTCCCAAACGTTTTTAAGTAGTAGCATTGGACATTGGATTTTTTCCATGATCTTCCTCTCTAGGTTTGGTTTGTCGAGGTCTCCACTTCTTTCCTACATGTTGATGAATTAATATGCCAATTTTTTTTCCTCTTCCTCATTTGTTGTCGCCTCTATATATTTTGCATCTACCTATGCCAAATGAGAGTTGTATTTTGAAATCTTGTTTTGTGGAGTCTTCTTCCAAGTTGAGTCTTGTTTCGTGTGCCAGAGGTGATCCAGTCAACTGTTCTACTGAGAAAGTTGTAAAGTATTTGGATTCCAAAATGGCAGTTATAATCATGTCAGATTTCTTTGGTAGGATTTGAAGGAGTATCTCAACAATTTTATGATATATAATGGTTTCGCCATTTACTTTTATCTTATAGACTATTTCCATGACTCTAGTCATGAATTGATCCACAGTCTCAGTGTCGGTCATCTTTAGTGTTTCAAACTAAGCTCTCAATTTTTGAAATTTAATTGTGTTCACTCTATCATTTCCTTGATACACAACTTTCATAATATCCAAAGCTTCTTTTTTTGTTAACACACCGGTTATATTGTCAAAGATACATTCATCAACTGATTTTTGTATCCAACATCTAGCTCTATTCTCTTTCTTTCTGAGTTCAAGAGCTTTATTCCTCTAATTGTTGGTCATTGTTGCCCATGATTATTGGCTCAGCACTACATAGGCGATCTGAAGTGTATCTCAACACTATTGGGCTTGGAGGAAAGTCTTCATTCTTAAACTCGAAAGCTCATCATTTTTTCGAAGAAGATTTGGGGTCTGTAGAAAAGCGATAGAAGAACCCATTATATCTTCAAATTTCTTCTACAAAAATCACTCTCTGAATTGAGCTGACACTAACATAGCTTTGTGACACTGCTTCCACGTTGGTTTCACTTTAAAAAAATCACTCCAAGGCTTTACTATATCGGTGCGGGTATCTGGCTCAAAAGTGCACTGATCGGCTCTAGTATCTGTCTCGAACTAGTGCTAATAGGATCTAGTATCTACCTCAGACTAGTGTTGATGGTTGATCGGTGTGTCTGTTCCTTCAAAAAGAGAATTAATTAAAAAAAAATTAAATTAAAAAAAATCACTCAACTATAGGGGGCTTCTCCTCTACTTGTTACATAGGCTAAGCTCTAATACTATGATAAAAAATGAAGGCGAAAAAGTGGAACAGAGATTTCTCTTCTCAATATTCAAAAATAGTTAAATAGATTACATTGTAAACATCAATAATAAATGACTACAGTAGAACTCGTATAAACTGAATTAAAACTGAACTATCTACGACACCTAGCAGATAAGAGAATAAATGCAATGATAACTAATAGATAGTGAGATTACTATCTGAAAAATGAGCACTATTTATGTGGCTTGTAATTTGGATTTTTATGGACTAATAATCTATGCACTATGTCTATTGTGTAAAATTCTCTTATAAGAAATCTAGGAAGGTGTGAGAGGCATAAGAGCTAAATATTTGTACACAGGTTAATTTTAGTGTGTGTGAGAGTTCTGAAATTATCTCTTCCCCTATAGATCTATACGCTTGTGTGGCTCATGCATGTGAGAAAGGTCAATCAAATATACATTTGTGTGTCTCATGTGTGTGAGAAAGGCCACCTAGAGAAAGACAAAGCTGTTGTACATTGACTCTCTTGCATCTAAAGTGGATTTTCCTACCACTCGAATATTTTGGAGCTTCCTGTGTCAAAATGCTTCGAAATTTATTTGATCATTGTCCGTCATGGGTTCTGCAGTGCATCACTGCTATTTTTCTGTGTTTTTGCTGACTCTGAGAAATGAATAGAGAACTCACCTAGCGACTAGGAACACTGTGACTAGATTTCATGAAGAATCTGGATTTCATGGAGGAAAAATCTACATTGGAGCATTTCTGCACTTAGGTTGGAGAGTTCGACATAGAATTTGTCAAACAAGAAGGGTTTGGATAATAATTCTGCTCACACTCCTAGGAAACAAATATATCGTAGGGTTTCCAATCCTTTCTACCTAACATAATATGTTCTCCCCATATGGATCTTATGAACTCACCAGTTCACAACTATTACGCCTCTTCTATATGCATAACTGTACATAAGCAGTAGCATTCTAAATGAGGCTCCTTGAAGAATATCCCTAGCCATGTTCTCAGGGATCAAACTTGCGTAGTATTGGAAGGTGTCTTTCTGCATCCACAACAAAAGGGAGTGATTCAAATCAACACATTGTTGACCTTTTGATTTTGTGTTCCACTAAAATTATTCATCATATGTGGTGGATTTGGAAAGATATGATTTGTATATTTCACCTCTATAAGTTGCAGACTATATTTTATGCTATTTTCTACCTTCGTCGAGAGTGACTTTGTTCAGGCAATAACAGCCTCAAAATTTTCTTTTTGGAAATAACAATCCTATTTTTTACCATTCGACATAATCCAGGTTTCCTAGATGGCGTCTTCAAATGAATGTTGCTCAAAGCTGATTTCAAGTATGTTGTACACTAGAGAATGAGAATAATGACTTTTTATTGTTTTCAGTAGCACATTGTTTTCAATCCATGATATTCACCTCTTCAAAATGGCCAATATCGTTACAGTAATTGTGTACACTTTGGAAATAGAAGTGTGTAGCTCGATATTGTCTATGTTGATATTTATATATTAGAATTTTTAGTGTGATATAGAAGTTATTTTTATTTTGTAACAAGTCCAAAGAATCAAATATTGAATAGAGAAACATAGTTTAAGTCAATGGTTCTTGGTGTTCAGGTGTTGAGAGAACACAACATTGACTTGATTATTGTGAGTATGTTAGATGATGATATGTCTTTCCGTTATTCGGTGCTTCAAGAAAATTAGTTATATGTTACGTTATGAGATCCATTTGTGTAGAAAGGTCAATTGCATAATTTAATATTGAATATTCCGAGTAATCAGACAACTCACCTATAGAACTATCAAAATATTAGTTCGTTGCATTTTGATAGATCAGAGTTATTCCAAAAGGTGGTCCAATATCGAGATTTTACTTCAGAATCTCGAGAAGATTAAATTATACAAATTTCATCAAAGATAGTCATAGGCGGTTATGTCTCAAATGAGTAGAATGTCTTAAATGTGTTGAATGTGAAACTAGAAGATTGTGGTGGTGAAAACAGTGTTTTCTGGGAGACTTCAGAATGTGGATAAGTGTCGAGGAAGAGGAGTGAGACAAACGCGACATGTGAATTGTATTTTGTCATTTTTCTATTAAACTTTGTGATAATGTAATATAATCATTAAAGGGGGACTTGGAATAATGTCTATGATAGTATGTAGGTAGGATTTGGTTGTTGGTTGTTGGATTTTTGTTGAGATATTTTCTCAAAAATATTCTCCTTGTTCGGAATTTTTTGGATCTCATGAGCACTATTTATGTGGCTTGTAATTTGTTTTTGCATGGAATAATATCAATTGTTTTGAGAAATTTGTGCACAATGTGTATTTCTCAAAATTTATTTTAACACCTAATACTCATGTAAATGACATATTTACCATACATAAAAAATGGATAAAAACAAGAAGAAAATAAAAGTACTTACCACTAGTTATTGCCAACCATTATTTATGTGTTCTTTATAAATTTCATAAGTAGGATTAAAAATGTAATTGTATCGAAATAATATATGAAATTCCTTGCCTCAAGTAGGAACTTAATTTTTCCATTTCATATATCAATTTGCAATTTTTCTAAAGTATAATTTCCATTTTGATGATAAGGACTACATTTCCTTGCAATATTTTTCTCTATATTGTTCTATATACATTGTCTTCTTACAACTTAAAAAAATTATTTATCTTGGAAACCAATTGTATGGAAAAATTTTAAGAATTGGTATAGTAAGATTTATTTTTTATGCAGTGGGAAACAAATTATATTGCAATTTCTTTGCTAGGTTAACCAAAAGGTGCATGTTTTTATTAATAAAAAACCAATGTACTATTTTCAAACATACAATGAAAATCAAGTAAAAATTAAATGAATAAAATAAATAACATTAAAGGCTTAATATCTATGCACGTAGTACTGTTTTGAGTGGATATATTTCATTTCATTGTGTTCGTTGCATTGAATTTATAATAACTATTATGGAAAGGTTCATTTTTTTAGGTTATTAATAAGAATAACTATTAAGAAAAGTTCATTATTTTGGGTTATGAATTAGAGTGTTCCAAATATGTATGTGTTGAAATTGACCATTTTGATTAGCATTTTAGGGTAAAAATACGAAGGTGGGTTACACTATCGTGAGAAACATGGTCAAAAATTTCATTTACCCAACAGTTCGGCCGAACTATCAGAAATTTCAGCTGGAGTTTTGAAAATAATTCAGTTGAACTAGTTCTGCCATTTACATGGACGACGTATTGACGACGCTGTTGGGCCACTAATTTGTATTATTATTATCATTTCTTAACATCTATTTCATCCATTTCTGATATTCTTTTATCACTTTATTTAACATATTATTATATAATTCCATTTCATAACTAATAATGCTCTTTTGGATAAATAATAATTGTTCTCATTTATTTTAAAAAATTAATGATTACTATGCATGATTTTTCCAATGATGGTTTATTAATGAGTTAATTATAACATAACTCTCTATTTTAGCCTCCAAGTTCTCTTCCAGATTGCAGATTTGATCTTGAGCTAATAATTAAATATTACAACTTAGAAATTCACTGGAATAACAAGAGATAGTTTTGCGTTGAACGTTTCGGGCAAACGAAGATGAATCCTGAAAATTTGAAACATGGGTTTTGTGCAGAATGGACCAGATTAGTTTCCCTATGAGCAGTTTTCCAAATTTTTTGTTGTGGTCATTTTCCGAAATTGCCACAATTGTAATTGCCAGATTCAGTTTGTGCCAACTGAATCACAATGGAAAGATATTTCAAATCTCATATTAATTATTGATATTTTGTAATCAATATATTTTCCCTTTGCTTTCTGTATATTTAGAAGGGCACAAATCATAATGCAGGGAGGATAGAACACATAGAAGATAATGCATAGAGGGTTGGCTATGCAAGGAAAGGAGCTGTGTAACAGAACATTATTTGATCAAGTTAACAGAAGTTAATTTCCTATTACTTCTACAAGTTGTGAGCATATCATAGCCCTGATCAGAAATTTGGGCCCACTCTCTGATCAGGTGTTGTGTATTTTCTGTGTGTTGTTATTTCTATTTCATGTTTTGTATAATTTTCAATTGTTGTGACAATAGATGTATTTGTTTATACCCTTATTGTTGTGAATGCATTGTAAGCTTTATGATTTATTTCTGTCATTTCTTTATTTTCTCTTACAATGATTGTTAATTTGATTAAATTATCGAATCGATGATTGATATCAGAATTGTGCTATTGTATCTGCATATACTGTGTGCATTAGCCTTGCAATAACCAATGCACCTGGATTGATAATTAATGTGAGAAAGGGTTTGAATATTCATTCACACTTTGACACCAACATTTTGGCACCATTTCCAGGGAGGCTAACAAAGGTAAAAAACATGATTCATATTGATTTAAGGATCAATCTCTCATCCCAGGGATGGAAATGCTACCCTGCTCGAGGTCTTGAGTGTAGTTGTTATGTTTTTCTTTTCAATTGATTTCATAGGAACCAATCTCTAGTCCTAGGCAGGGAAATGATACCCTACTCTAGGTCCTAAGTGTTAGTTTCTTTCTTTTTCTTTTATTTTATTTCTTCTAATCTCTTAGGGCCCAATCTCTCATCCTGGGAATGGAAATGCTACCATGCTTCGGGTCTCAAGCGTTAGTTGCTTTCTTTTTATTTGATTTTATTTCTACTGATTTCTTAGTGCCCAAGCTTTCGTCCTAGGGAGGGAAGTCTCACCCTGCTCCAAGTATTGAGCTTTAAGAATTGTTTGAATTTTTTTTCCTTCCTCCAGTTCTATGAACCGATATTTAAACAAAAAGAAGAGGAATACCCCCAAAACTCACAGGATGAGGTCAAAGAAGAAAGCATCAACATAGTCCGAGACTCAGTCATGGAACTTCATGATGCGACAAATATGGGAAATCAAAACTATATTGAAGGATGGTTTCACTCTGTTATTTTCTTGCCACATCATTCCACACTTTAGCAACTCTTGACACCATCTTTAACAGGGAAGTTGCTCTCTCATACCGGTGTATTTATTAACATAGTGTATGTGCATACTTGAGGCCTTATTTCAAAAATCGTTTCTTTCGAAGTAATCTTATATTTAAGTATATTTTATTTTTCAAAATAAATTAGTGTAGTGTAGAATATAGAATGAACAAAGAAATAAATAAATAAATTTCTTTATATGTAAAAATAGTTGTTTTTGTTGCAACACACTGTGAAAATTAGCATCGGTGATCAATATTAAAATTTATTTATTTATGTAGATGAATTATATTGAAAATAGAATTTCTAAAAACATTAATATTCATTTTTATCACCTTCTTGGAAAAATTCCTTGATTATCATAACTTGTGGCTTGCGGGCTTGACAAAAATCCTGGAAAAACAGTGGGGGACAGTCATGTTTTGAGGTACCAAATGGGCATATTTTCAAAATCTGTTTTTTTCCTACATATCCATTCATGTCTAATTTCTAATCCAATTTGAATCACTCGATTTGGATTTGAAACGAAAAATGTATGACCAAAACAATGACAGGATGTCTAGTAAGCAACTCAGGAATAGAGCTAGGACAGTCAGTTTTTGGAGGCCTAAATGACTAGATTTTGGAAACCTATTTCTATGGTATATTCACCTATGAATATATTTTATAACACAATTTGAATCACTTTATTTCCATATCATATGAAGAATTTATGACCAAAATATTGATTGTTTATCGTAAATCAACACTATTGAAACTTTGTTTTCCTGACTGTTCACTAGCAAATTTTACCCATCAATTATTCATGCCTTAAAAACCTGCTTCCATTGGAGATATATAAATGAATATAATTTAATTTCCAATTTTAATTAGTTCAATCCATCATTAAACGAAAATGTTATGCTTAAAATATCAATTGTTGGTCTTAGTTGGGAAATTCAAAATGAATGTGTTATGCAGGTTGTTCTAAGTAAATTGGACATATCATATCATGCAACTTTTAAAACATGTTTCTATTGGTGATATAGCCTTGAATTATCTTTCATTTGGCTTTGGAATCACTCAAATCTAATGAAAAAAGAAGAAGTTATGATTCAAACACTGGTTATTAGTATGGTCGGCCACTGCTCTCCCGCAAGTGACAAATAGATTTTGTTTTATCTTTCTTTGGATATGTTTTGTAGAGTAGCTACTTGCTATTTTTTTTTCATATTTATTGGATTATAAGAGCCTGATCATCTCTCTTCTTCCATGATTTCATGTTTTATTGCAAGTATACACTCGTTTTTTGCAAGTCCCAAGGGAGTAAATGGCGTCAATTTATGAACAAGTGATTCTGGAAGACAATGATAATGAAATATTTTCAAAAACGTTTCCCCACACAGAGAAAAAAATAATGAATATTTTTCATCAATTTATAGATTTATAACATGAGAAATGGAGAACTTATTTCTATTTGAAGATCCAAGTCATTTCCGAAAAAAAAAAAAAAAAAAAAAAAAAAAAAAAAAACATTTTTCCATTTATTCACCATTCACAAACAACATTGATACAACAAAAATCATAATGGTAGTAACTTAAGTTATTTATTTATTTATTGGTTTTCAATAAAGATTCTTTTATTTTATGATTTCTCTTATTCTTTTATGCTTCAGTTAATGTTTACTTCAAAGTCAGATCTTCTTCATTTTGTTCTCAAAACAAGAGTGAGTTCTTAAGTTTTGTGATGTTGTTACTCCGGATGCCTCTCCTCGTGATGTTGTTACTCCTTGGATGCTACTACTCGTGATTTTGTTACCCCTTGGATGCTGCTACTCCATAATTTTGTTACTCCTTGGTTGTTTCTATTCTGGATGCTCCTACTCAAGATGTTGTTATTCCTCGGATGTTGCTACTCTGCGATGTTGTTACTCCGATGTTGTTACTCTGCGATGTTGTTACTGCTTGATGCTATTAGTCCTTGGTTGTTGTTACTCCGGATTCTGCTACTCAGGATGTTGTTACTCCTCGGATGCTGCTACTCTGCGATGTTGTTACTCCTTGATGTTGATACTCCTTGGATGTTGTTACTCGCACTGTTGTTACTCCTAATGCTATTACTCGCATTGTTGTTACTCTGGATGTTGTTACTCACACTGTTGTTACTCCAGATGCTATTACTCACATTGATGTTACTTCAGATGTTGTTACTCGCACTACTATTACTCTAAATGCTATTACTCGCACTACTGTTGCTATGGATGATGTTACTCGCACTGTTGTTACTTTGGATGTTGTTACTCCATCAGTACTGTGAATCTGTCACTGTTGTTACTCCACCAGTGCTATGAATTTGTCACTGTTGTTACTCCATCAATGTTGTGAATCTGCCACTTATGTTACTCTGTCATTGCTGTGAATCTGTCATTGTTGTTACTCCGTCGGTGCTGTGAATCCGTCATTGTTGTTACTTCGGAAATTTTTTCTAAGTGTTGGATGTTGTTACTCCTCTGATGTTGCTACTCCTCTAGTGATGTTACTCCATGGTGATATTTTTCTAAGTACTTGGTGTCGTTACTCCTCTAGTGTTTTTATTTTGCCAAGGTAAGTCACCAGGCACGTCCTCGACCGACTCCGTGGATTTATTTGGTATTTCACTTATGACATGATCAACTATGACTGATGGTAGACATACTTTACTTGGGGGTAGGTCTCGTATTTAAAGGATGATTATTATGGTAAGTCTTGTTAGGAATGATTCACTCTTAATTCCTCATTGTTTTGTAAAGTGACTAATCCTCCTTTATTTCACCTTCCTAACATCATTCTTTTTCCCCTTTCCCTGTTATTACCTAAGTTATGATTGTTGTTACCTTAGTCACAACTATTGTTGTTGGTCAATTTTCACAATGAATTCAATATATGTAGGTCTTTCTGATTTTTTTTCTCTTCAGTGAATGAAAAATACTTTTAATGGTCTAGGCCCTCTTTGACATAATGATTGGGTAGTCAAAATTTTTTTTTTTTATCTATAAACATAGTGTTATTTTTAAGGAATAAGTATGCAAAGATGATTTCATCATGTCAAATTTCAACTTTCCTAATTGGTCAAATCCCCGATCTTGTAAAATTTATGGTGATGACCACAAAATCGTATTTAAATCTTTCCACTATTTAATATCTAATAAATTGTTCCTCAATCCTAATCTCATCAATGAAAAAATTATTTATCAGCAATGATTTTAAGGTTATTATTTTTTGAGAAGAAAAGCTATCAAAGTTGAAAATCTTTACTACACAACTTTTTACGCTATCCCTAGCTCTTAAGGAGTTGATCTGCCACCCCATCTATTTAGTAATTTTTTATTGATTAACAAAAACCATAGTTTAATTTCAAACATAAATGGTCAACTAGAGGATAGGATGTCTCATCACGAGCTAACCTAACATGATCGTAGGTCCTAATAAAGTGACATTACCACTATTGGTCACCAAACCATGGTAATTTCCTTCAGTCATAAAACTGAAGGACAGGAGGTCTCATCACAAGCCGAAATTTTCACTTTTATTAGCTCAATAGATGGGACATTGGCATCTCAATGGGTTAAAAAGGCATCGCTATCGAGGCTATGGATGCCTGCTGGCAACAATGGCTATGCCTATGGTATAGAAGTTAACTTAATACTATAATCTACTTGGTTACCTTGTTTTCTTATAGCTAATTCCCAATAAAGTTGTCTGTTGCACATACAAGGTTTTCCAGAACTCATGGTTCATGCGGTGATATTTAATGCATTCTTAGATGATGCTAGTTATGATTTATATATATTATTAAGTTATAAATATTTACTTTACATGTCAGGGATGAAACTCTTAGGAAATTTGATATTTCACATTTTGTATCATCTAATCTATAATTTCTTTATTCTCCAAGTATCATACATTTAACCAAAGATAGTTTCTTGCCCAATCAATCACCATTTATTCATATCGTAACAACACCACTAACAGGCTTGATTCTGATTTTGAATCCCATGTGATTGAACAAACCATGAGAAGAAAAGACTGAGATAACTAATTCTCATATTTATATGCTCATGACAGCCAAAGTTATGGGTATAGGGAATGCATATTTTCCCTTCTTATCCATTATTATCCCATTTCATTCACAATATGTTTATGTCATTTTTATATATGGCTAATTGAGATGATGAATTACTGATTAAGGATACTCATGAGATGCTTTATAGATGATAGGGAAACTAATCAGTTTGGTAGAAGGAAACCCTGCTACACTTTCTAATTACTTTTTTCAGCGTGCATGGCTTCCACCTTCCGCATCACTTTCAGCATGAGCTTAGCCTACATCAGCTTCAAAAAAATGTCAATCGATACATGCCATTCCACATTTTTATGGAGGTAAAACTAGAGGTAAAATAGCATAAGGTTTTGATTTATTAAAATTTTAGGAGAATGTCATGAAAAGCCATTGAGCATTATTCACTTATATTTTTCAACCATTATTTCCCTTTCTTTACCACCTCCCAATTTTTTTAGAGATAAAATATTTCAGTTTGGGGGAGTGTTACTTTCATTATCATGAACATGCCATTAATATTCTTTATCATCCATCGATTTCATTATTCATTCTCAAAATCTCCCTTATTCCATGTTGTTATACACCAAACACAGATTTCAGCAATGATTGTAGAAACCAACCCAATTTGTTTTCTAGTGTAGCATGAGGGCATGTTAATTCTCCAGGTTGGGGGAAGGGTTACTATGCATGATGAATGATTTCTCATTTCTTCCTCATTTAAGGTATACAATCCTAAAATTGATTTGTGTATATCCTTAAAACTATCAACTAGATTCTTCTGATTTTTGGACAACAAAGATGTATCATTAAACCCAAAAATTTTCAAGATAAACCAACTTGTTAATTCCAAAAAAAATGTGAATTATTACCTAGAACCATTTTGCTGATATATTGAAATCCGTTCATTTCATTGACTTGATTTTCGAATTGGAGAAGATTTGATATAGTATAAATTTTCTTACAAAATTTCAGCAAAATCTGGTTTGTAATGAAGTTTTTATTTACTTGTATCATACTTTGTTGCAACTTCATATACATATGGTTGAAAGTATACATGAAAATTTCTTTAGGGAAGCATTTCAGGAAAAAAAATTATTTTCCATCAATATCATGCATTGGGGTGAGAATTTTGATTATTGTATTACAACTTGGTTAATACTGAGGCATTGGTCTACATGAGGATATGCAACATGTTTTGTTTGGGGGAGATGTTGGGCCACTAATTTGTATTATCATTATCACTTCTTAACATCCATTTCATTCATTTATAATATTCTTTTATCACATTATTTATCATAATTTATTATATAATTCCATTTCATAATTATTTATGATGTTTTTGATAAATAATATTTTTTCTCCTTTATTTTAATAAATTAATGATTATTATGCGTGACTTTTCCATTGATGGTTTATTAATTAATTTTTTATAACATAACTCACTATTTTATCCTCCAAGATCTCTTCCAGATTGAAGATTTGATCTTCAGCTGATAATTAAATATTCCAACTCAGAAATTCATTAGAATAACAAGAGACAGTTCTGCGTTGAACATTTCGGGAAAACGAAGATGAATCCGGACAATCTAAAACATGGGTTTTGTGCAGAATGGAAAAAATTAGTTTTCGATGAGAAATTTTCGAAAATTCGATTCTTATTGAGAGAAGCACAGGGTTCTTCGAAGGACAGATTTACATAATTTCTGTTGTGGCCGTTTTCCAAAATTTCCCCAATTGTAATTCCCAGATTCGACTTGTGCTAGCTAAATCATGATGGAAAGATATTTTAGATCTCATTTTTGTTATTGATATTTTGTAATAAATTTATTTCCCCTTTGTTGTTTGTATATTTAAAAGGGAACAAATTGGAACGTAGAGAGAATAGAATGCATAGAAGATAACTTATAGAGGGATGACTACACAAGGAATGGAGCTGTGTAATAGAACATTATTTGATCAAGTTAATGCAAGTTAATCTCATGTTACTTCTAGAAGTTGTGAGCATATCGCAGCCCTCATCAGAGAGTTGGCCCCACTCTCCAATCAGGTGTTGCGTATTTCTCATGTGTTGTTATTTCTATTTCATATTTTGTATAATTTGAAATTGATGTGAGAGTAGTTATATTTGCTAATAATCTTATTGTTGTGAATGCATTGTAAGATTTACAATTTATTTCTACCATTTCTTTATTTGATTTTGCAATGATTATTGTTTTGTTTAAATTATCGAATCCACGATTGATATCTGAATTGTGATATTGAGTCTGCACATATTGTGCACATTATCCTTGCAATAACCGGCGCACCCAGATTGATAATTAATGTGGGAAAGGGTTTGAATATTCATTCACACTTGGAAACAAACATGTAATTCCCAGATTCGACTTGTGCTAGCTAAATCATGATGGAAAGATATTTCAGATCTCATATTGGTTATTGATATTTTGTAATCAATTTATTTCCCCTTTGTTGTTTGTATATTTAAAAGGGAACAAATCAAAACATAGGGAGGATAGAACGCATAGAGGGTTGGCTACGCAAGGAATGGAGCTGTGAAACAGAACATTATTTGATCAAATTAATGCAAGTTAATCTCCTATTAATTCTATAATTTGTGAGCATATCGCAGCCCTCATCAGAGAGTTGGCCCCACTCTCAGATTAGGTGTTGCGTATTTCTCGTGTGTTGTTATTTCTATTTCATATTTTGTATAATTTGCAATTACTGTGAGAGTAGTTGTATTTGCTAATACTCTTATTGTTGTGCATGCTTTGTAAGATTTACTATTTATTTCTTCCATTTTTTTATTTGATTTTGCAATGATTGTTGGTTTGTTTAAATTATCGAATCCACGATTGATATCCGAATTGTGCTATTGAATCTGCACATATTGTGCACATTAGCCTTGCAATAACCGACACACCCAGATTGATAATTAATGTGGGAAAGGGTTTTAATATTCATTCACAGTTGGACACCAACAGGCACGGGAAAACATATTTTTAGCTGGAGGTGGGAAAAGTGGCAACAAAATTTCAGTCGAACGAATAGTCCGACCGGACTATTAGTTTGGCTGAAATTTGGAAAATTATTCAGTCGAACTAATTTTTATAAATATGCAGCCCCCCGGACCCAATTTTTTTTTGGCTTTGTAACGGTTTGGTTTGACTCGCTCTGTTTTCTATCTGTTGTCTGTTACCATTGTTATCTCGGTTTGTCTCACTCTATTTATGTTTTTTGTTGCACGAATGCTCTGTTTATGTTCATTGTTGCAGGGGCAAGGAGGGGAGAAAGCAAAGGTCAGAATTGTTCTGTTTATGGTCTATGATTTTTGTTTATTGTTTTTTTTTCTTTTTTTTAATTTTATTTTATGTTTTCGTAGGTTATTTCTAATCTTCTTCCTCGGCTATCTTTTTTTCATCTCGTTGTCTCGTCGTGGCCTCAGCGTCTCAGTTTCTCAAATTTACAGCTAGAAAAAGAACCTTTGTTTCATTCATCGACCTTTGTTTCATTCATCGACCTTTGTTTCATTTTCTAAAGATTTAAAATTTGTTTATGTCATGTTACACACCATACATGATGAATCATGTATCCATAATCTTCCCTCCTCCCTTCGGATTTACGTTTTTAAGTTGACAGTGGGATAATGAATTTTTCAATTGGATTTTTTGAAATGGTCATGTTCCCTTATAGAGATGTGCTCAAGTGGATATATTTTCTTCACAATATAGGCCAAAACATAGGATAGAAAACTAATTTCTGAATTTTCTCATGTGATTCGAATGTATATCATTTAGACTACTCTGGTTTATACCATGTATTTATCTCTATGGAGTTGCAGTTGTGCAGGTTTATGTGCGCCTTTCTACAATAACTCATGAGAAATCATGTTGTTATGAGACCCTTGCATGGGTGTGCGAACCTTGAGGTCTCCAAAACGTAGATTGTTTAGGAGTATTTAGATGAATGGCGATGTAAAATAAGCCACTACATTCCTTTGTTATATACTTCAAAAAAATCTATATTCAATATGTGATGTATATCTAAATTAGTCCACTGTAATATTGTTGTGGTACGCAATTTTTGCATAAAAAAATATAATTTCTCTAAACAGTGAGTCTTCCTGTGTATTTAGACCTATTATCTCCTAAGCAAACCACAACAGTAAACTGGAAAACGAAAGAATCTCCTTTGATTCATGAACAAAATTCATTAATTTCTTACATGCCTTAATATGCCCGTGAGACCTAAAACTTGGATTGGAGTTTGTTGGCTAGCTAGGAGATACCTGGAGGCAAGTAAATAAGTCATAGAAGTTGTAACCAATATCAAGGATAGTAACCAATAAACATTAATGTTGTTGACTCATTACACTTAAGATCTGTGCAATTGCCTAATCATTGCAGCTTAGATAAAAATTTCATCTATTTATTGATAAAATTGGTCCTATCATATGAACTCAACATACTTTTTTTGCCATAGCTTATCTATATTAGATAAGTGTAATTTCCTAATCATTGCAGCTTAGGTACTAGTTTCATTTATTTATTAATAATATTGGATGTGTCATATGAACTCAACATGATTTGTTTGCCCTAGCTTATCTATATTATAGATAGAAGTATTATTCATGATGTCGTATCACTTCTATGGGAGTAAAAAGGTATTATTCCTGATGTCATGAGATTTACAGATGTGCCATCTTAATGAGGTAGAGAAAGAGGTGGAAAATTTCTCTATTCAGTCTTGATAGTGGCATCACTCTACAAGGTCTGTCTCTCAATAATGCAGTTAATGTGATGCATATCTACATCAGTCCACTTTATTACTGTTTTCTTCACCCAATTTTTTCGTAAAAAAATTATACTCTATCTAAACAGTGAGTCTTCCTACGTATTTAGACCACCTATCTTCTCAGCAAACCACAACATCAAAGTGAAAAAAAAAACTATGGTCAATACTACTCTTTCATAGATGAAAACATAGAGATAAAACTATTGTTCGTGAAAACGTATTGTGTAAAATGTGTGACCTGACAAGATTAATGTTAAGTAGGATTATTGTCTCCATCAAGGTTCCAACATTAGCCTTTGTTCCAATAACCTTGAGTTTGCCAAAATGTAGATTATTTAGGAGTATTTTAATTAATGGTGATGTCAAATAAGCCACTACATTCCTTTTTTATATACTTGGAAAAAATATCTATTCAGTATGTGATGTAGATCTACATCAGTCCACTGTAATATTGTTGTATTCACCCAATTTTTGCATGAAAAAAAAATATAATTTCACTAAAAAGTGAGTCTTCCTGCATATTTAGACCTATTATCTCCTTATCAAACCACAACAGTAAGCTAGAAAACAAAACAATCTCCCTTGCTTCATGGAAAAACTTCATTAATTGCTTACTTCCTTTAATATGATCGTGAGACCTAAAGGTTGGATTGGAGTTTGTTGGCTAGATAGGAGCTACCTGGAGGCAAGTAAATAACTCATAGAAGCTGTAACCAATATCAGGGATAGTAACCAATAAACATTGATGTTTTTGATTCATTACAATTAAGATCTATGTCATTGCCTAATCCTTGTATCTTAGATAAAGGTTTCATTTCTTTATTGATAATACTGGTCCTTTCATATGAACTCAACATCCTTTGTTTTCCATAGCTTATCTATATTAAATCTATCTAATTTCCTAATCATTGCAGATTAGATACTAGTTTCATTTATTTATTGATAATATTGGTCATGTCATATCAACTCAACATGAGTTGTTTTCCCTATCTTATCTATATTATAGATAGAAGTATTATTTCTAATGTTGTATCAGTTCTATAGGAGTCAACAAGTATTATTCCTGATGTCATGAGATTTATAGATGTGACATCTTAATGAGGTTGAGAAAGAGTGATGCGGGAGCATCAAGATTAATTCTCGTTATTTATCTGTTTAATTTAGGGGGTGAGGTTTTATTTCTTCATTTTATAAATTATGTACATTTTAAAAATAATTTGAGAGAAAATTCTAAGTGTGAGGATTATTGTAAATAATCTTAATTAATTGAGAATATGAGGGAATTGAGTTGGGTTGGTAATTTAGGGATTAGGAGTTCCTTAAATGGAACATAGTTGAGTCAAATAAGGGGTAAAGATATTTTAGGATTTGGTCGAGATTTGTGTGGAGGAAAACATGGATTGGAGTTAATTCATAATCGTGTATAAATATGAAGCTTGTGTGAGGATGGAGGACAGAGTGTGGAATATAGTGAGATATAGAGAGAATTAGTGTCAGAGTTCATGTGAAGGGCAAGAACCGAGAGGCCAACTATTGTAATATTCGGCTAAGGAACAGTTTTCATTAGTAAATTTCTAGTTGTATTTTATGCAATTATTTTTTTTACTGTTTGGATCTCCCTGCATATATATTTTAAATTAAGTCTAAGTAGACTTGTGTGAGGATTGTGATTGAGGATATCATGATAAAAGGAAACTCACACTTTATTGTGTGCAAGGATCTGTTTTGTGCAGAATCCCTGCATCATTTGGTATCAGAGCCCAAAGATCACATTAATATGTGCAGCCATGAACAAGAGATGAGTGAGTGAATTTAATCTTTGCAATTATATATATAAGAAATAAACAGGTATGGTATTTTCTGGAATGTAAGGGCTCTTGGAATCCACGTCGTTGGTGAAGTCGAATAAAGGAGGAATCAGCCAACGTATGTGAAAATCCAACGCTGCGTACTGGGTGAAGAGGCAGTCAAAATTGAACGTGGCATCGAAGTTGTGGAGAAATTCTGTAAGGAAAAACGTGTGCTGAAGGTTGCACGAATTGATGATGAAAAAGGTGCAGAGGCTACTCATATCCATTGTTGCACAACCTGGATCAATGTCTCGCTGCAACTCATCTCTAAGACCAGAATTCGCAAATAAATAGGCCTTCTGATGCACTTTTAGTTGATTTAGATTGGGCGTTAGATTACATCAACACAGTTGTTTCTCATAGTATCCCATTGACTGGATCTTTAAGTTTCATCAAGACAACTGTATGGATGCTATTCGGTTTCCCCAACGCTCCAGGTAGAGGTGGATTGGAGAACACATTGCTCTAGATTTGGTGAATTGGTGAACACATACTGCGTCGTTTGGTAGAATATCTAAATAATTTTCATAAATATGAAGGGTCACATTGTATTTATTGTTTCACGTTGATCAGAATATTAATTATTCTCAAGTTATGCAACGACAATCTAAACCTAGAAAAAAATAAAAGCTCTTTGTGTTTTTCGAGTTCATGGGTTTCCTTCACTTGGGGATTGGCTAGGATCCCACGCCATAGTGTTGTCATGGGATGATATTTTTGAGTGCTGTCAACACCACCATTTCAATGAAATATGAGCGCTATGCTCTGAGCCAAGGTTTGGTCTTGCAAAATTAGAGTGCTAGTGGTAAAGCATTCAACGTGGAAAACAAACAGTTGTGGATCTTTGTTCTAGTGTAAAGGAGCTTGCAGTCTAGTCCTACATATCCATCCAATTTTTGAAATGGAATTGTGTTGGTTCAGTAAAGCGATTGTTGTAGTGGAGTTCCATTGAATGAAGATGCACTAGAAGTTGGATTCTTTCCTTTCGTTCTTTTTCTTTTCATCTCCGTCATCTTTTTAATTCCCAACAGTTTTAGTTTTTTTCAAATCCGTAGTCGAACCTTGTGAGTTGTGCTAAACATAGTGTCTTAGCTATGGAACTCTCTCTTTGTGTTGGAGTGAGATTGAAAACTCCCAATGTTTTTTGGTTTACATGAGTTGCCATTTTTTTTTACAAAGATTTACTATAGAGTGCACAAATCTGAAAGGTCATTCTAGGAGGTCAAGTATGAAAACTAGATGTCCTTATACGGATTCAACATCCTTGTAACCACAAAAATTCCCAAATTTTCCATATTTTATGTTTTGACAGCAACAAAAATGGAATTCGAGCAGCGATTCTTCCACTGAAAGAAAAGGAAGAAGGAGAAGACAACAAAAGATACACAACAAAAGCATGGTAAATGTCGGGTAAAGGTATGTGCAGTAAAATTTTGGGGCTAGCATATTATATGTTGACATTTTTTGGTTTTCTTAACCAAAATCTAAATTATAGATAAGTATTTTTGAGGGAATAATTTATATATATGTCAAGATGTTGTTCAAACCATAATTAGAATTAAAGTGGAAATATTTTAAATGCGAGTGTGTAAGGTTTTATCACCACAGTAAGTTTAAAGGAAATTAAATCTTCTTAAATGAATGGAAAAGGAGAATGCGCTATCCTAGGTAATATGAGGAGAAGCATGCATTTTATAATATACGAGGTGGTTTATTATGCATACTTTGGGTTCATTGTAGACTTGGTTGCATCATTTTGGACTAAAGCTTGTAGTTGGAAATGGGAGAATTATTTTGATTTGTGTTTTAATATTGAACACACAAAAGAACCACAATTGCTTGATGTTGTAGAATCCTTGTTTTTCCCATCATATGGCGGCACCTAAGGAGGTGTTGTTTAGGATGGGCACAATGTACGAGTTGTACATTATTCATCAAAGAGGATTGAAAAAATGAGTAGCTTGTTCTCTGTACAAAAGTGAACAGATGTGTACAATTTATAATGTGCAGTTGTATGGTGCATGGAAGTGCAGGAAAATTGTTTGTGCTAAGTTGATGAGCGACATGCGAATATTCACAGTAATAAAGACGACGCAGAAGAGTGAAATCCCGAGAGTTGAAATTGCAAAGGGAAGTTTTATTAATCACCTTGAACGGAGCATAAGGTACGATCATTCATTCCAAAAAGTTAATTTGAATCTTGAAAATTAAATGGTTTATTTATTTTCAGCATAAAATAAATCTTGGGAAAATGGATTGCATTTCGCTTTAAAGGCTTCAATATCATGTGAAGTGATAAAGGGAGATGATGTAATTGGTGACTTGTGATATTTTATGGAGAGTGAATATTTTACATGTATTAAGGGTGGATGTTCATTGGTATGTTGTATAAATTGAATTAGAGTCAAAATATACACTATTGTAATTATTGGCTCAAGCCTTGAAGTCAAATCAGATGTTAAGGTCAAATGAAAATTTGGATAGCTTGATTCAAGTTAAACCATTGAATTATTGTACAAGAGGGTGTATTTTTCATCCAAGATGAAGATTTGATGTAAAGTTTAGAGTCAAAGAGTCTTAAATTAAGTCAAATGTTTGGATGTAATTGGGTGCATGATCAGCGGAGCCCGACACCCAAAGCGTTTGGTCATTGTAACACAAGAATTATTGAAGTTGTTGTTTACAGCAAAGAGGAGCAAGAAACTTGCCAGAAATGATTCCAAGACAGATAATTGAAAGAGGTCAAGTGCAGGAAGAGAGCTTGTATTGCTGAATGGCCAGTATGGAGGGTTGATGAAAAGGGGATTCGAATGAAATCCATACGTGAACATATGAAGTTTACAAAGGAGGAGAAGATGACTAGTGATAGTAATTTCAGAGGTTTTGAGAAAGACCACAGCAGAAGGAAGAAGAAAGAAAATGCCAAGGAAAATGGCATATGTAAGTAGTTGACTGATGAAGAGTATGAGGGGGATAAATCTGAGATAACAATTCACCTTGAGTTATTGATGGAATTTTTGCAGAGAAATAAAGACCAGAGACATGGTTGGACCATGAGGAAGAAAGTGAAATGGCAGAAGCTACATGCAAAGAGGGAACAACAGGTAAACATACAGTTGATAGAAGAGTCAAGGAAGCTCGAGAAAATGATGAGTGTTAAATTGAGATGTGAATAACTTAGAGAGGCTGAGTTGAAAATGGAAGTTTCCATTTGTGGCCCAGAACAGGGCGAAATTCTGGGTGACGAGATCAATGAGGAAGATCCCATAGACTATTGGAATAGTTCAGAGGAATTGTTGTCAAGAGAAGTAAATGAGGCTATGAAGCCTTGTATTTTAAATCTCACAGTTTATGTATGTTTTCAAGATGTGCAGAAGATGATGAACAGTCTGGTGAAACTGTCAAAAAGATGAATGAAAATCTTAAGGTGAAATACGAAGGAGAATTCCTTTAAGAGGAGGAAGGTACTGATTTTTTGCAGTAGGAAGAAATCATAAATGAATTCCTTTTTGGTGTAAGACATCTAGTTGAAGTTGTTATGGAGCAGAAGCATAATGAAAATGCTGAAGTGATATTCCAAGGAGGTAAACAAATGAATTTTTTTAATGAAGTTGCTGACAGAATTTTTCAATGTGATGATATGGAAACCAGGATAACTCAAGAGGATTGCTAGAAGAAGAATTAAAATGGGAATGAAGGTTGTGATGAAATGTTGTAAATATTTCACATGGAAATAGAGTTCTTGAAACGATGGCTTAAGGAACCTGAAGGGGAGATGAAACTTGCAGAACCTGATATAGAAGAGATTGTGATTACCATGCATGATAGGGATGAAATGTTTTTAACATTTAGAGAGTTGAGTGAATGTTATAATTTTTAAAATAATAATGTGGCTATAGGTACAAAAGGAAACATAAATAACTATTATGTTGAAATCAGAGAAATTGAGCATAAAATATTTGGAGATGAGAATTGAAATCAGGAGCAGCAAAGAATTTATGTCCATACATACATAAAGGAAATAGAAGTACTTAACCAGCAGGATAAAGATGAAAGAAGCCAGCAATTCCAAAGAGGATTTACTCAAATCCCAAAGGTATATGATGGGACGTTGGTGCTTGAAGCATCAAAAGAGGCCGAAAGGTCTCACCTTTTTAAAACTAATAGTTTGTTGATGAATGTAGGTACAACACCGGATGAGAAATTTATTACTATAGGAGCAGTCAATGACTATATTTGTGATCAAGGAGGAATTCTTAATTACTCTTCCTTTCAGAAAGTGGAGAATTTAGCACAATTAGAGATTAAAGCATCAAATAAAAAGGAGTTACTTTGAGGAATTGTCAAAAGAAATTGTTGGAAAGGCCAATGGAATCTAGTTGATAGAATGACTAATGCTAATGTACATCCAGTTCAAGATTCCTTCAAAGTATGGATACCAGACGAATGGGTATCATTGTTTATACACGAGTATTTAATTCCTGAAATAAAGATGATGTGGTATGGAAAAGCGAGAGTTACAGTTGATAGTATTCTGAAAATACTATTCTAGGAATCATGTGATGAATTAGAAATTGGAGTTGATACTTTAAAATACCAGTGGCAAACAGAGTTTAGAATCCTCGAGGGAGCAAGTCATGGAGACTTGTGGTTGTTGCATTACTACCAAAAAGTGGTAGACCTCATAGACGGGATTCTATGGAAACTTATCTACATGGGGAGTCTGATGTAGGAGCATCAAGTTTAATTCCCATTATTTATTCATGTAATTTAGGGGGTGAGGTTTTATTTGTTTATTTTATAAATTATGTACATTTTAAAAATAATTTTAGAGAAAAATATACATGTGAGGATTATTGTAAATATTCTCTTAATTAATTGAGAATAGGGGGGAGCTGATTTGGGTAGGTAATTTAGGGATTAGGAGTTCCTTAAATAGAACTTAATTAAGTCAAATAAGGGGTAAAGATATTTTAGTATTTGGTTGAGATTTGTGTGGAGGAAATCATGGATTGGAGTTAATTTATAATTTTGTATAAATATGAAGCTTGCATGAGGATGGAGGATAGAGTGTGAAATAAAACGAGAGATAGAGAGAATTAGTGTGAGAGTTCATGTGAAGGGCGAGAGCCGAGAGGCCAACCATTGTAATATTCGGCTAAGGAACGGTTTGCATTTGTAAATTTTTCATTGTATTTTATGCAATTATTTTGTTTATTGTTTGTCTCTCCCTGCATATGTATTTTAAATTAAGTCTAAGTAGACTTGTGTGAATATTGTGATTAAGAATCTCATGATAAAAGGAAACTCAGACTGTATTGTGCGCAAGGATCTCTTTTGTGTAGAATCCCTGCATCGGAGAGGTGGAAACAAATCTCTATTCAGTCTTGAGAGTGGCATCACTCTACAAGGTGTGTCTCTCAATCCTATAGTCAATGTGATGCAGATCTACATCAGTCCACTGTAATATTGTTGTCTTCACCAAATTTTTTCATAAAAAATATATAATCTCTCTAAACAGTGAGTCTTCTTGCATATTTAGACCACCTATCTCGTCAGCAAACCACAACAGTAAACTTGAAAACAATCTATGTTCAATACTGCTTTGTCCTAGATGAAAACACAACGATAAATCTATTGTTGGTGAAAACCTAGTGTGTAAACTATGTCAACTAGAAATATTAATGCTAATTTGGATTATTGTCTCCATCAAGGTACCGACATTATCATTTGTTCCAATAATCTTTGTTACCAGTGTTCTTACATTACACGCCTTATCCGTTATGATTTCAAAATCCACTAAAAGTACTTTGTCTTCGGTGAACTGTGTTTTTGTAGTGTGGGCTTCTTGAGGATTTCCATAATTGAGTTTGATTGAGCTGGTATAATGTAATTATTTTATTTTTGGTCAATACAGTGAAATATTGTTTTAGAAATAGATTTAACTTTTGAAAATTTAATTGAGTACTTAAATTATGTAAAATTTTCTTAGGCGTTTTTCTTTTTAGAAGACTTGAAAATGCATCGAGATTATTATTAGTCTGATATTTATTGAGATATAGAATTATATTGATTACTCGATTTTTAATTCGGTAACGTACTTATGCACACAACAACTCCATGCAAATTGTTTAAGGAATTTTATAGTGTTTTTGGAACCGTGTACATGTCATTTATATTTCATTTATCCCATAAAATTGAAGGAAAAATTTAAGGATAATCATGTACATGTCATTTCTCCTATTTCTCCCATAAATTCAAGGAAAACATTAAGGATAAACATGTACATGTCATTTCTCTGATAAGCCATTTGCTATTATTTTTGGAACCATGTACATGTCATTTCTGTGTCATTTCTCTCATAAAATTTAAGGAAATCTTTAAGGATAACCATGTGTATGGAATTTCTTCCATAAAATCAAGGAAAATTTTAAGGGCAACCATGTACATGTCATTTCTCGAAAAAACATTAAGGCATTTCTTTCATAAACTTAAGGAAAACTTCAAGGATAACCATGTATATTTTCATTTCCGTGTGCAGGATAATTTCTTCACACAACTTTCACATGCACACAGCAACTCTATATTCACACAACTTTCACATGAACTCAACAACTCCACCAGACATACATGCATACATGAATATATTAAAAATTAGTCAACATTCATATACAAACATACCTATTTAAACCCTAATTCTTTCTCAAAGGTGACATATCTAGTAAATTCCGCTACAGTCAATCTCTAGAACATATCTAAATATAATTTCTTCATTGTAATATCCATTTCTATACATGCCATTTCTCCCTTAAACTTTAAGGTATTGGCTAGTGTTTTTGGAACCATGTACATGTCATTTATATTTCATTTCTCCCATAAAATTTAAGGAAACCTTTAAGGAAAACCATGTACATACATGTCATTTCTCCCATTTCTCCCATAAACTCAATGAAAACTTTAAGGATAACAATGTACATGTCATTTCTAGAATTTTCTAGTGTTACCATGTGCATGTCATTTTCCCCATAAAGTTTAAGGAAAACCATATACATGTGTCATTTCTCCTATAAAATTTAAGGCGTGTCATTTTATTTAGGCCTTGCAATTCCTCTATTGAAACATGGGGGAAAACCACCCGATTTAGACCTTAAAGTAGCGCCTTTTCCATTTGGTGTAGTGGCTCCGACTGGGGGTAATGGGACTTGTTTCCCAATAAGGATGATTTTGAGGGTGTGTGATTATATGACATGCAAATGGAAAATGATTTTAATATATCTTATTGATATATCTAAAATATTTATTCTACTATATACCCGGGATGTTTATTCCTTTATGCGATATGAAAGGATATCCTTGAACTGTTAGTAATATAGATCATTTAACAGTTGAAAGAGTTGAAAATTATATAATATGATTCTTCTAACGAAATAGTTTGACTAGAATAATTTAAAAACATATCGCATTCATGTGTGTGATTATACATTCAATAAGAAACTACATATAAATATTAGAACAAAAGTGCATGTATGATGCAGACCAAGCCTGCAATAACCAGGATCTTCAATTATAACACATATCAAACATGCTGCTCAGCTTTTTCCCAAATCAAAAACACCAATTCCTGGCATTTTCAAATCTTTTCATCTCAACCATCAAATTGTCAAACAACTCATTATTCAAATGTTCCCACAATCCATATTCCATACTTCATTAGTCCCTCAATTCCATTCTACCACCACAAATTCACATGACTTTTAATATTGGATACAATCATAAGCCAATAAAAGAAATATGCTCTTGTTCCTTTTTAACAATCTTAACATTGTTTACTCAATCAAAACAATAGAAATTATAATACCATCCATCCTTTTCTCAAAGGACATCAACCCACACAAATCACTGGATTAACTCCAGGAGCGCTTTACACAAATCCATGATGCGCCCTCATTCCATTAACTTTGATATTGGTTCATTAAATCAACACATTCACAATCCAGCTCACTTATATAATTCAAACCCCAATGTTTTTTCATTTAATTACGTGCTTAATTCTCATAGGTTTGACCATTGACTTAAAACATATTTGATTTAAATCTCAACATCCAACTGGCTTATGAAGATTTCATATGTGTTAGTACATGTGGAAATCTCAATCTAAAACTTTCTCTTAAACTCAAAGCACTGTGCATCAACCTTTCCAGCATAATTCTTCTTATTAAACTGCGCAATTAACATCCCAAAACATTCAACCACAGGTTTCCTTACCTCACGGTTTTACAGTGCCCTAGCTTTACATTCAATAACTTTGCCAGACTCGTTCTTTCTCTGCAATTCCAATTGATAATTTGATGTCTAACAGACTTTCTCCATTTAATGTACACACCATCAACGAAGGTCTGAAGGTCAATTGATTTTGTTCTGCATTAATTTACGTTGCAGCGCTCGATCTTCCAATCGATCGATCCATCCTGAAATTTAGAAACATTCAAACATGAAACGCAGCCCTTTAAGTTCACAACGCTGGGTTTGACATTGCCACGATTTAGGTTTTATAATAAATCGATATTGATTTACTAAGAGCCAACGTCCAATTAATTCCTTCCATAGTTCTTGTCCAGAACACGATTTCAGCAATCTATTACACCTGTGGCTTCAACACACTAAACGAAGAGCAATTACTGCCA
The DNA here is from genome assembly GCA_034641835.2 of Pinus albicaulis. Classification (NCBI taxonomy): domain Eukaryota; kingdom Viridiplantae; phylum Streptophyta; class Pinopsida; order Pinales; family Pinaceae; genus Pinus; species Pinus albicaulis. Next base: position 1,425,227,578 of record CM076577.1, read on the forward strand.
TCGATTTCATTCAATAGAACTGGTTCAACAATTTAATGCATCTCATAATCGAAATTCATTAATTTGTGCCCTTGAAATCTTCATATCATCATATCAGTGCTATGCGTATTCAAACAACAGCGTTTTTAATTACAACACAAACGCATCATTAACAGCAGTTCAATTAATTTTCACCAAAATGTATGTGCCTTCATGAATTCGACTTTCCAACTCGATATGCCGGAGCTACTCATTTGCCACGCAATTCAAACTATGTCAATGCTATTTGAAACATAACAATTTTCAATTGAATTCCAACAGGGTTTTAAAACATAGCTCTGCGCCCTCCTACATTCAACTCCCAATTTCCACTCTACCACATATTAACCAATATGAATTTAAAATCGACTTCCAACAGAAATTTTCACTTAGAATGGCGCCCTATTAATTTTCAAATAGAGATTTTAACGCCATTTTACCCTTAATGATTTGTATGGCAGTTTTTACACAAATAAATGTGATTTCAAGCCCATCGATCATTTCTTCATTAACTCAACAATGCCATGAACTTCAAGAAACAAATATACAATTTCTCAATCAACCAATGTATATAAACTGAAACAAAACAATAACTTACAAACTTTTGCTGGCCAGATATTTCAATTCTGTGGCCCTTACAATTTGCTGAAGGCTTATAGCCTTGTTGTACAAGCCTACTCTCAATCTCACACTCTCTCACAATCTCAATGTTTTTTTCTCTCAAAACCCCCTCCTATTTATACAATTTTAAAAATGATCTAATTAAATGCTCAATCCCCTTAATATCTCAACAAATCCCTAAATCTCTCAACATCCCTAAAAGATAGATTCTTATCCCTAAAACTTAGAAACTAATTCCAACTTAGGCTCCCTCATTAATTCTAAATAATCTAGAAACTAATTTCTCTCACATTTACAATTTCTCACAAATAATTAATTAATCACTCAAAATAATATTAATATTTACATGAATTTTAATATTTCTTCAAAACATGAAACCCCTAGCTTAGATAAAATACAAGGTGTTTTTCGGAGCTAATGCTCCTGCATCAGACTCCCCATGTAAGAAAATTCATGACCACCTGGTCATAAGTCTGGATAATTATTTCCTCCTGGATCCAAAATTTTATTTTCCTTGCTTGTCAATTGCTTTACTGTTGTTGCTATCTGCTGTTGTCCTCCAGGTTTCCATATTTTGTGTTGTAGTGCTCCACTTGCTCTGCTCTTGCAATATTTTGCTGTCTTTATCTTGTTGTCTTTCCTTTTCTTTCTTGTTGCTGTCTTTCTCTGTGATGTTTTTATCATTAACTTCCTTATCAACTCAATTTCTTTGTCCCGTATATCCTCTATCAGCTGATTGTTTCCAGTATCTTCAATAAAACATGTTGCTCTAGCTGTCACTATGGATGTTGCTCCGCATGTTGCTACCATAAATGTTGCGGCCTCCCAAACTTCCTGTCCCTCTGAAACATTCCTTTGCTCATCATCTGCAATTTCATCTGCAGTTTCTTTCTCTGGTTCCAGCAAACATTTCAGTCTTTCATCAACATGCTGCAAATTAACTCCAGCATAATCTCCATCTTCTCCTTCGACAATCTTCAGAAATTGTCCATCATCATCAAGTTTTGCAAACACTGTAGCTTCACCCTCTGTCACTGTAGCAGCTCCAAAATTTTGTACACCAGTCTTCTCTTGGCTATACAGACAAGCCAACTCTTTCTTGTCACCTATGGTAACAAATTTCTGCATATGAGACATGACTGTCTCATCCTCTACCTGTAACAATTCTTCTTCTTCCAAGACAATCTCAAATGATGGACTGTCTTCTACATCACCTGTAAACACAATCAAATTGTCAGCATCAAAATCACAACACTCACTTGTTGATTCAGTCACCAAGTTTTCTCTCTGGAGCTCCAAGTCTTTTTCAGGACTCAGCAAATCTTCACTAGTTTTCTCCTCAGCTTCCTCTGGCAACACTTCAGTATGCTGCTCTGAGTTCCTTTCCAACTCCTCCGTCAACACATCAGTATGCTGATTTGCATTCACCATGAGACTGTCAGCTAGTCTCACCTTCTTACCATCCTCTGCTCCATGACTGTCCTTCATGAAAACTTTCCTGCCTTGCTTCCTCAGAAAATTTTCCTGCACATAAGTCCTCTGCCTCTCCAATTCTCTTCTCTGAAGATCTAGTTTCCTGTACAACTCAACAACTTCATTATGAGTAGAACTTGGAAACTTCACACGATTTTCCATACCTTCACCGACTTTTGACCAATCATCAGCTGGTCTTTCTCTCTCTGCACCAACATTCTGAGTAGACTCCTTCGTCTTCATCTCCTCCTGAGATTTTTCCATCTCATCATTGATCTGAAAAGCCTTCAGATTCACCTCTTATTGAACAAACTCTAAAGCTTGTTAATCTCCCTGTACTATACCTGCAAACATACACAACTCGTCAGTTTTAAAACCACAAGACTTTTCAGTCTTGACTGCTTCCTTCAATACTTTCATCTGAACAAATCTGCGTGTGGAATATTCAAATTCCATCTCTGGTTCAAGAACTCTAAGTTCCTTTTTCAACAAGGCAATCACAATTTGCCTCAACTTCACCTGCAATTGTCGCCAAATCACTCTCTTTCCCTTCAGTGGAAAGATCCATTTTCTATTCTGATCTTCCTACTCTTGCAACCATTCTTCTAGTACCTGTAATTGTACCTTCATTACTGCAATCTCTCTTTCTCAAACTTCTGCAGTCATCTCATCTCTGTGGCCTTCCTCTGAACCTCTTCTCTGATCCTCCATGATCATCTTCTCCATGAGTTTCTCACTCATCATGAGTTGTTATAGCCTCTACGACAACAATCTCTTCTGCTGCCACTTACCTCACCAAGCTCTCCTCACTCAGTCTTTTGGTAAGTACTTGGTTCACTGCCTCTGGAACCTTTTGAGCACTTTTCTCTGCTCTCTCTCTGGGCTATATCTTCAACTCACCTTCTTCTTTAGGATACTGCAATTGTCCTCCTTATTCAGCCTTTAGCTGAATGCTAGGTTCAATTCCATCGTCTTCTCTGCAACCATAAACTTCAATTCATAAATTTCAAATCAGAAAAATAATCTCACCTTTAAGATCTTGCATGATCTTGTCCTCCTTTCACTTCTGCCATCCTGTTCACTTGCAATTGTGTATGCCGCATATCAGATTTCAAATCTGATCTTCCTTTCCATCATTCATCACATATTCAAAAATACATTTCAGTTCTTCAACAAAACCTTATGTCTTCATTCAGAAACAAAACATTTTTCATTTCAACAGAGCCAAGCTCTGATACCAAAAATGATTCAGACCAAGCCTGCAATAACCAGGATCTTCAATTATAACACATATCAAACATGTTGCTCAGCTTTTGCCCAAATCAAAAACACCAATTCCTGGCATTTTCAAATCTTTTCATCTCAACCATCAAATTGTCAAACAACTCATTATTCAAATGTTCCCACAATCCATATTCCATACTTCATTAGTCCCTCAATTCCATTCTACCACCACAAATTCACATGACTTTTAATATTGGATACAATCATAAGCCAATAAAATAAATATGCTTTTGTTCCTTTTTAACAATCTTAACATTGTTTACTCAATCAAACCAATAGCAATTATAATACCATCCATCCTTTTCTCAAAGGACATCAACCCACACAAATCACTGGATTAACTCCGGGAGCGCTTTTACAAATCCATGATGCGCCCTCATTCAGTAGCACGATGTTGGTTTCATTAAATCAACACATTCACAATCCAACTCACTTATATAATTCAATTAATTCAACCCAATGTTTTTCCATTAGTCATTTGCTTAATTCTCATAGGTTTGACCATTGACTCAAAACATATTTGATTTAAATCTCCAACATCAAACTGGCTTATGAAGATTTCATATGTGTTAGTACATGTGGAAATCTCAATCTAAAACTTTCTCTTAAACTCAAAGCACTGTGCATCAACCTTTCCAGCGTAATTCTGCTTATTAAACTGCGCAATTAACATCCCAAAACATTCAACCACAGGTTTCCTTACCTCATGGTTTTATAGTGCCCCAGCTTTACGTTCAATAACTTTTCCAGACTCGTTCTTTCTCTGCAATTCCAATTGATAATTTGATGTCTAACAGACTTTCTCCATTTAATTTACACACCATCAACGAAGGTCTGCAGGTCAATTGATTTGGTTCTGCATTAATTTACGTTGCAGCGCTCGATCTTCCAATCGATCGATCCATCCTGCAATTTAGAAACATTCAAACATGAAACGCAGCCCTTTAAGTTCACAACGCTGGGTTTGACATTGCCACGATTCAGGTTTTATAATAAATCGATATTGATTTACTAAGAGCCAACGTCCAATTAATTCCTTCCATAGTTCTTGTCCAGAACACGCTTTCAGCAATCTATTACACCTGTGGCTTCAACACACTAAACGAAGAGCAATTACTGCCATCGATTTCATTCAATAGAACTGGTTCAACAATTTAATGCATCTCATAATCGAAATTCATTAATTTGTGCCCTTGAAATATTCATATCATCATATCAGTGCTATGCGTATTCAAACAACAGCGTTTTTAATTACAACACAAACGCATCATTAACAACAGTTCAATTAATTTTCACCAAAAATGTATGTGCCTTCATGAATTTGACTTTTGAACTCGATATGCCGGAGCTACTCATTTGCCATGCAATTCAAACTATGTCAATGCTATTTGAAACATAACAATTTTCAATTGAATTCCAACAGGGTTTTAAAACATAGCTCTGCGCCCTCCTACATTCAACTCCCAATTTCCACTGTACCACATATTAACCAATCTGAATTTAAAATCGACTTCCAACAGAAATTTTCACTTAGAATGGCGCCCTATTAATTTTCAAACAAATATTTTAACGCCATTTTACCCTTAATGATTTGTATGGCAGTTTTATACACAAATAAATGTGATTTCAATCCCATCGATCATTTCTTCATTAACTCAACAATGCCATGAAATTCAAGAAACAAATATACAATTTCTCAATCAACCAATGTATATAAACTGAAACAAAACAATAACTTACAAACTTTTGCTGGCCAGATATTTCAAATCTGTGGCCCTTACAATTTGCTGAAGGCTTACAGCCTTGTTGTACAAGCCTACTCTCAATCTCACACTCTCTCACAATCTCAATGTTTTTTTCTCTCAAAACCCCCTCTTATTTATACAATTTTAAAAATAATCTAATTTAATGCTCAATCCCCTAAAATATCTCAACAAATCCCTAAATCTCTCAACATCCCTAAAAGATAGATTCTTATCCCTTAAACTTAGAAACTAATTCCAACTTAGGCTCCCTCATTAATTCTAAATAATCTAGAAACTAATTTCTCTCACATTTACAATTTCTCACAAATAATTAATTAATCACTCAAAATAATATTAATATTTACATGAAATTTAATATTTCTTTCAAAACATGAAACCCCCTAGCTTAGATAAAATACAAGGTGTTTTTCGGAGCTAATGCTCCTGCATCAATGTAACGGTCATCTATAATAACGTGTCAAATATATAATGCAATAATATACAACTGTCAATCTATAAATTACTACTTGATACAAGTGAATAAAAGTACCATATGTACAACGTTCTACTCATGTAAACTGACGGTAATTCATCTTCTCCTTCTCACTTTCAAGAAATTTAAAGAGTACAGTAGTGAAACATTCATTAAACAGGTTTAATTGTCAAAATGTAACAGGTGTGTTCCATTAATTGATCAAAGCATTCAAAAACTTACAATAGTGCATTCTTTTCAAATGCTTTTAACTAATTTCTGGACCCTTCTCTAAATGCATGAGAGGGGTTTAAATACTAAACTAACTATGCTCTAAAATGGATTATTACAAAAATATAGAGGATTTTTCAAACAACCATCCTTGTAAGACTAACTTAAACTACAATCTAGGAAAATAAAATAACAATTTTGATTTAAGAATTCCACCCTTTATTCTGGATTTGGTCACGAAGTTGACAAATATCTATCATAGGCTTTAGCTGAGCTGGCTATGAAATACTCAATCTAACTTGTCCCTTGAATACTGTGTTTGAAAGTCCTGATTGCGATTTTTTTGTTGAATCTATTAAGGATTACAGAATCTGATACTGATCATAAGGTTTGATCAAAACATTCCAATAATTTTCTTGATCTAAATTATTTACCTTTTTAATTATTTCATCCTTTGTGTTTGCCTTCTGCTTCCACTATGTTTCTAGCTGTTTTACTTGTCGTTCCTTTCACATTCAAGTTTCTGGATAGCTACTCGCTGGATCAACATTTTATTTTAATCACAATAAAAGTCAATAATAGAAGCTTGATGGAAAAATACTTCATGTTGTTTCTTTAAATTAGCATTTATATCCAATTCTACTTTTATAAATTACTCTAGTTGCATTTGGCTCTGTAACATGGTCATTACTGCTTTGAGTTGTGCTTGTTTCTCATTCATTTACGCTTGATGCTGAAATTTAAGACTCTCTGAATCCTTTTGAAATTGGGCCATATTTGCTTTTATTTGCTCACTCGAGTTGGATTTTTCTTCATTTAACACCCTCTCTAGTTTTTGTACCCTGGCTTCCTTTTGCCTCAGAAAAAATCTAACCTCAGTAGCTTTATCAATAGTAGTAGCAGCACATGCCCCTGCATACTATGATAATTTAATTAGATGTTCTCTCGAATCATCTAAGGAATCCTTCCGTAATACATCAACTTATTCATCTGTGAGGTTTGAGACTCTTTCATCAGTTCTTCTCCTTTTGTTCCTCTTAACTACAACCTTATGTCTAAGACTGTAGAAGATGTCCAGTGAAGGAATTTCTTCAACCTGTAAAACTATTTTATTTGTAGGGTAGGCCAGTATGATATCTCGATCATGAGTCTCTGGAACTTGTTGCAGTGGATTAATAGTTTCCACTATCTTCCAAGAATGTTCAGGCATTTGAAAACTAGTTACTTGATCAATATTAAGATTAGCTTTAGGATTTTTTATTGCTTCAAAAAACTCCTCCCATTCACTACTAAAATTATTTTTTTATGACTTTTCAGACTGATCTTGTATGTCATGTTTGTGTTGAATTTCCTGAGAAGTTGACTCTATTTCATTACTTTATTTTCACTCCTGCATCTCTATCTCTTGGACTACCTGATAAATTATCTTTTCTGGACTATCCTTTCTAGATTCTGATTCATTTTCAGAGTGATCCAAATTGTGATATTGATTCTGTTATTGACGTGAATCATCCTCAGACATGTATTTTTCTTCATTATCCAAGCTGGTATTTGGAGTAGGTCTGTTGACATATACAATAGTTAAGAATTTAAGAGGAACTATCTCCAATCTCTTATTTCTATATATTTCGAATGCTTCCAAATCATCTTCACTAAGTTGGCTGGATGGAAAATTGATTATATCTGAAAAATTTTCTATTCCTTGGAAGAGATCATCAAATCCATATATTTCCTTCACAAAAGGCTTCATTTTGAGCTTTGTACTGTAATTTTTAATTACCTCATTTGGATCATATATCCTCTTTGGCGTTACTACCAATTTCAATAGATTAGTCTTGGAAAACTTTTTGTAGGTATGGCCAATATCAAAATGTGAAAAGCCACATTGTACAGGGAAATTAGGCCAAACGGCCTTCTTAGCATCTTTTAGTTGTTTAGTGATACTATTAACAAGCTGGTAGGCTATCTCTCATGCAAGGAACTTATCAGGAAAATAATATAGTAGGATGTTGGGAGAATAATAACTCATGAATACTCTGACATATGTAAAATTCTCCTCTGCAAACCACCTAGCCATAGAAATAATACCTGCACTCACCTCTTTAGAACCCTAGGGGCCTTCTTATTGAATATATTTTGGTGCATAGGCAAGATGAATTCATAACAAATTTTATAAAAATGCAGGTGGAAGTCTGAATCCCAAAGGTCTCTGTAGTAAATGTGGATTGGGGTAGGGTCCTGGGTAGTCCATTTCCATTCCATGGTAGGAAAACTAGAAGAAAATCAGATTGCATCCATAGGATAGGCGGACATATAAAAGGGAGGTATTTGTTTAGATGAAACATTCCTTTTATTTCTATATTTTGTGATGTGTTTTTCTAAACTGTCAGATAGGATATTTTCCTAATTCAGAATTGAGAAATTGACAATTTCATCAGTCAATGGAACCCATTCTACTGAAAACCTAGTGGTATCATGTTTGGAAAATAATCTCCAAAACATACCAGTAGCATAACAATAAGGGTAAGGAAGTTGGGCAGTAGAGTACGTACCGAGTTTATCTCGTTTTATCTTTCCCTGGTCTTCCTTCCATTTTCTTATGACTTTATTAAATATGGGTTGTTTGCTTTAAATCTTTACAGAAAAGTTTTTCATAGGTTTCCTTTTATTCTGGTAAGTGATACATTGCATTCAAATCATCTTCTCTGAAAGAACCAATATTCTTGCTTCTTGAACGCTTAAAAGTTTTGTCTTTTATGTTTAAGCGGTTAATTCACCACTTAACCATATCTGTCTAAGGGAGAACTTTTGACCTTGCAGCTGCCTTGTGGACGAATGAACATGAAACATCAAAATCATTTGGATTTGAAGAAATAGATAATTCTTCTGAAGCAACTTTATCTATAACTATTGGCTTTTTATTTTTGAAAAACTGATACATTGCTTCCCATGACAAACTACCACATTCTTTGTTGTAGGTGGTATCTGAAATAAGGGGGCCATGTCTAAATCTTCAGTAGATGGTATTTTAGCAATAGCTTCACCTTTCTTGTCTGTCTCTTTCGTCTTCGTTCTGTCAGTTGCTTTCCTAATTTCAAGTATACAGAAAAATCATTATAAACGTATGGAAAAAAGAGATAAATCATTAATTAATTTATTTAAAATTATGCAAAAATAGATATAAATCTATCAAATATGATATCAATCATCAATAATCATTTCAAAATCAAATCTCTTACACCTTCACACAAAATATCTATCAATCAGCTTTAAGTCGTTACATCTCGAATTTCGGCTTCATAGGACATAAGTTATTTTGCATGCTTGAGTAATCATATGTCGTTCGTTCGCATATCACCATATATAAGTTTTACCATCTATGATGTTTACCCATAAATGTTGCGCAATGCGATGTCCACAAACTACACATTGCAACTTTTATGCGATAATGAGTTTGTTTTCGGTTATGTCATGTGAAATCAAAATCGTGCATTAAAAAGGCAAGCGGGCATCCTTAATAGGACTTTAGAGATTTATTTTTTTTTGCTTTGTTGGCTCATCGGGTCTGTGCAGTCGCACTTATATCGAATTTATTTATGATTTGGTTGTTTTAAATAAGGTGTGATGTGATAAAGAGAGTATAACGATAATTGAAGTGTTTGCAAGTTTTTAAAACATACCTTCGAAAAATGATTAGCGCATTTTGCAGCCCACATAACTTAGAGGATTGTAAGAATTTTTAAGTTGTAAGCTATGCGGTTTGTGATGTGCTAAAGGAATAAAGCGCAAAGCTTAAAAGAAAAAATTTATTTCCTAATTTTTCATTTTTAAAGCTAAAAAATAGATTTCCTATTTATTTATAAAGGATCCCTATTTGTTAAAATAAATGGGGGGTGTTGTATAGCACAACAATTGGCGATTCACTTGGGAGAACCAGATATACCTAACTTTATTTTTGAAATTTCTAAAAAAAAATTAAAAATATAAATAGTTGCAGGAATGAATTTTAAACGAATAATTTCTTACTAAGCAATTAAATTTCTCTTACTTACTATTCATAAGAATCCCTCTTTTCAAAATATAAGTATGAAAATATATATCAGTCGTTACTCAGTTCAAAGAGATAAAGCAGGTGGCTCTACAGATAAGCTTTATAAAAATTTACTCTTTTATCATAGGTAGAGCCTTTGTTCCAATAGGCAATTTAAGATTTTGGGAAGGTTACCTTTTACCCAGCAATGATTCATTGTCTCATCTACTGTTTCTTACAATTTTTAAAAATAGACTCTATTTTTTTCTAAAACTTTTTTTTTGCATCATAGTTTTATTTACTTAAAAGCCATTGTCTCGGATTGGTAACCAAATAATGGCAATTCCATTCACTAGTTGTAATTAAACTGATCAAGCTGGCTGTTGATGGGATCCCTTGTCCTCTTGATATAATCTTAAGTCATTACCTTGTTTTGATAGGCACTATTGGTAATGTCAGTTTAACTATTTCCCTATGAAAATGGTAAACAAGCTCTTGATGAGACTTATTATCTTTTAATTTTTTCTAGTTATAATATTTTTTGAATTTCTTTAAAAAATTTATAAGTTTTCGCAGATGGGGTGAATCATTGATCATTTTGGGGATTCTGGATGATAATGTTGAGTTTTAAATTGCTTTTCTGTAAAAGAGTCTTTACTATGTTAAAGATTATTTTCTTAACTGATAAGAGAGTAATCATGCTATATAAAGATGAGAGTTCATCAAAGAATAATTAATTTTGGTGAAATTACATACTTCGGTGAAACTAAAATCTATTTGTATTTCAAATTTTTTTATTGTTTCCTTAACAATTCTTATTTATATAAGCGATAAATAAAAAAGGATGATCTGAGATTTTATTTTGAAAAGCCAAAAATTTATACTAAGAAAATTTTATTTCTTCTAAGGAAAAGAAAAAGACACTGGTATACAAGGAATAGAAAGGATTAGCTCCTATGAAAAGTATTTTTTCAAAATATTCCCATTAACAGGAAAAGAATCTCTTTTGTTTGAAATATATTGAAATAAGAATGTTGATGGGCCTATTTCTTCAATTGTTTGAAATGGACCTAGCTAGGGTTTTTGAAACTTCGTGTGTTTACCTTTTTCCTCATGCACTTTATCCCATTACAATACCAGATCATCAATTTGAATTTTTTTTGGAGTAACAGAAGTTGAATCAAATGAGGCTTTTACTATCTATTGATGATGTGCATAAGTATTTTTGGCTTGTTCTCTTTCTTCCTCTAACTTAATAATTTTACATTGTCTAAGTTGTAAAGAAGAAGCAGGAGATTCATAAATAAATTGTATATGGAAAGAGAGGGAATAACTATGTTGGTAGGAAGTACAACTTCTTTTCCATGCACAGGATTAAATGTAGATGTTCCAATAGAATATTTTTGAGTTATTCGATCTGCCCAAAGAGAAAATATTAATGACTTATGCCAATTTTGTTGGTTCTGATCAAAAGTTATTTTGATTATTCTAATCATGTTTTTGTTTGTAGATTCTGCCAAACCATTTCCTTGCGGATAATAATTTGCAGAATACTTAAGTTCAAAACCTATTTTAATTGAAAATTCCATCGTTGAAGTTCCTGAGAAGTAAGATGCGTTATCAAAGATTAAAGATGTAGGTAAGCCAAACCTGGTTATGATATTTTGGTCGATGAAATCAATGATATTCTTAGAGTTGGCTACTTTTAGTAGAATTGCTTCCACCCATTTAGTAAAGTAATCTGTATCTATGAGAATATAGATGTGATGTTTGGAAGAGTCAGGAATAATCTCACCAATTATATATAGTCCCCATTGTTTGAATGGTTGTTCGATATTGACTAGCTATAACGAGAATGTCTGCTTCCTTTGTCTTCCAGATGCACTTTGACACACTTTGCATTTTCTTTCATATTCATGAGCATCTTTGAAAATTGTAGGCCAATAGTAACCTGCATGTAGGATTTTGTGTGATGTCGTAATTCCTCCAAAATTTCCTCCACTTGGTCCATTATGGAGTTCCTGCAAGACTTTCTCTGCATCAGATTTTTCTAAGCATCTTAGTAGTACATAACCAAAATTTCTCCTAAATAACACATCATTGATTGATTCATATTTCTTGGCCTTTAATCTTAAATCTAGTTTTGTTTTGTAACTGAGTTGATTTGAAGCATATCCATTTTTCAAAGAGAATATAAGATCATCTTATTGAGATTGTGCATCATTGAGGCTTACCTCTGATATTTTCACATTATTATCGAATCTTCCTTTGATGATAGATGGGATGGTCCCATAAGCATTCTGCAAAAACCTTGATCTCCAACGATTTTAGAGGGTATAATTTCTACATCATATTCTTGTAAACCCGTAACCTAGTTAGCCCTCTTCTCTCCTAATTCTCTTTGAATCAAGAGTTGTCTTACTACGGAGAATGGAACTGTGATTTTAGTGTGAGTTTTTAGGATAAAAGGTCTGAAATTCTTTATATCCTTAAAGATAAAAAATGCTTTCTTTTCGACAGATGTAAAATTTAGTTCTACACCTTGCAAATTTGAACTGAAAAATGATATTGGTACTTCAGTTTGTCGGTCATTCAGCCATGTTAAAACAATAGTGTATGATATATCAGATGAAAAAGTGTATAATGTAAAAGTATTAAGAAAATTGGGGGTAGTCAGGAATGGAGCACTGAAAATTGATTGTTTAATCAAATCAAATGCTTATCTTTCATTATGGCCCCATTTAAAGACAAAAATTTTCTTAATCATGTTCTATAAAGGTAAAAGAACTTGTGAAAAGTCAGGGACAAACCTTTTAACAAAATTAATTTTCCCAAGAAATGACTGCATAGCTTTCTTGTTATGAGGGAAAGGAATATGTTTAATCTCTTCAATTCTTTCAAGATAAATATAGATACCACTTTATGACACAATGAATCCTAAAATTTTTCCTTCATCTAATGCAAAAAATGATTTCTTTGAATTCAATGAGATTCCATACCTTTTGCATTGCTCAAAGTCTTGTTTTAGGTCATTCACATGATTGGTTATTTGTTTATAAAAGACTGTAATGTCATATAAATAAATAACCATTGTTTTATTTATGAGCCCCCTAAAAGCTATGTCGATAGCTCTCTGAAAAGTTCCCCCTGAATTAATTAATCCAAACGGAATCTTTTCAAAGGCATAAGTTCCCCACTTTGTTTTGAACGCAGTCTTCAATCTATCATTTGGATGTACGAGAATTTGGTTATATCCCAAGAATCCATCTAGAAAGGACATGAGTTTAGAACTAGATACTGTCTGCAGTACTTGTTCCATGGTTGGTAATGGAAATTTGTCCTTCTCACAAGCTTTTTTTAAATTCCTAAAATCAATTCAAATTCTAGTATCGTCATTCTTCTTCCTGACAGGTACCAAATTTGATACCCATTTAGAATGCCGCACTGGAAAGATGATTTTTGCCTTGAGGAGTTTGTAGAGTTCTATTTTAATTTGATTTTCCAGGTTTGGATGAATCTTCCTTAATTTCTGCAGTATAGGCTTTTATTCTGAGATCATAGGAATTATATGTTGAATCTCAGAATTTTCATATGTTTTAAGATCAACATAATCCTAGGAAAAGGAATTTTTCTACATTCTAAATAATCTAATAAACGATAATATTTCTTCAGAAGATAGAGCAAGACCTAAATTTATATTTTGAGGTTTTTCATCAGTTCATATATTTACTAACTCAAATATTAAGGTAGAGCTTTGTGTTTTTGAGTTAGTCACTCTTTTAAACCTGTGTTTTAGATCATATAGGTCTTCTAACTTGAAAACATATTTAGGAATAAGATTTTTGTCTTCTTATTTTTTAATCTGAATGTCATGTTCATTTTCATCCCAAATTTGACTATCATAAGATCCTTTAGATGTTAAGAGATATATGATATCTGAATCATTATTTAATACTCTCCAATTGGTAATATTTTCAGGAATAGATGGTCTAAAAATAAATTTAATAGAAAATATATCGAGACTAAAGTCTTGGGATAGGATTAACTTTGATGCTACATTAGCTAGTGGATCTGCACTAGCATTCTGCATTCTAGGTACAGAATAAATGTTGAAGGCTAAGAAATGTGTGGTTAGTTCTTGGACTAATGATTGGTAATGCTTTAAATGTCCAGAATTACCATGAATAGTATCTCTTACATGTCTAACAATGATTTTTGAATCCCCTATAACTTTCAGATATTTGATATTAAGATCGATGGCTTTTAACAAGCCTTGAACTAATGCCTCCTATTCAATGAAATTGTTTGTACAATCAAATTATAATATGCACGATAACATGGTTTTATATCCTTCTGGGTTTATTAAAATACAACCCTCACCTTCACCATCTTCAAATTTAGAAATGTTGAAATAAAGAGTCGAAAACAAATAATTAACTATTTTTCTATCTGAAAAATTTATACATTTAGAAATATCTTGTTGGGAAAAATTCTCAATCTCAGAAACAACTGAATTATCAAAGAAATTTGATGGTTGAGCATTCAAATTTCCCAAAAATGACCATGTTGAGTAGTTTCTAATAATGTTTTTATTAAACTGTACTGGCACATTTACTCCTTCAATAACAGTGATTGTATGCTTCATGAAATTTTCACGGTCTACCCGAATTTGATTTGGCTTTCCATTATATGGTAACCACATACGTGACCAGTCTGCTGCAAAATAACCATGAAGTTTTTTAGACTAGTCTCGGCTTAAAACTAAGTCATAAAATTCAGGAATATCAACCACTAATATATCAATTATTTGAATAACTTTGGGATTTGATGACAATCTTATGGAAACATAATTTAATTCCCCTATCACCTATACTTTGTTTCTATAAAGTTATACTATATGAACAGGTGAAATTTGTGGTGTTATGTTCAACTTAGCACAAACTGGTTTCAACATTCTATTTGAGGAAGCCCCTGAGTCTATGAAACAATTATGAACATTTTTTTTCTAAATCTCATAGGTTAAGAGAAATGGAGGAGTATAAGAGATGGATCTATCACCTATCATAATCAAGTCTGTAGCATCTATTTTCATTAAAGGAGAAGGTGGCTTACCCATTTCATTAGCATCTTGTAAAATTACCGGAGCAGGTAAGTTTGAAGAAGAAACCACATTTAAGTCTCTAAGTAAGATTTTATGTTGCTTCTTTAATTTAGTAAGCTGATGGATTAAAATTTTGGCCCTAGTTTTCTTCATATATTCAACTACATTATACTCAATGGTGTCTGTGACTACAATTTTCTTATATGTAGATGTAGTATCTGAAGTAGCGGGCCTTGTTTTTGTTTCTTTTGAATTAGACTTTGTTCTCATCGATTTGTCTTTAGCAGGAGTTGAAATCTTTTGTTGTTGATTTGGATGTGTTGCTTCATTAGTCTTTTTTCCCGTTATGCTAACAAGTAAAGCTTCATTTTGTTCTTCGTTTGGTAGGATGAAATCCCACATTCTATTTAGTTTAACTTCTTCTCCTTCATCATCTTCATCCTATGTTTTCTCTTCCTCTATATCTTGATCAAATTTAGTATTAGATATGATATTTGGAGGTTGAGTATTAGAGTATTAACCTTTCTTAAAGTTTCTGAAAGTATTTTTTGAGGTAGCATTTTCAGTGACTTGTTTCTTGATATCTTTCCTCTCGTTTTTCATGGTTTTCAAAACTTTTTGAGGACCTTCAACATCAAAAGGATGTTTTGGCACCTTCTTTTTAGAATCATATTTGAAAGACACCTTCCTTGATTTTCGATCTTCTTGAGAATTCTTTTTCTCAGGAGCGGCTATGTGTTTCTCTATAGATAGAGATTATTTCATATTTTCTGCAAGGGTTTCTAGTTTTGCTCTATCAACAAAAATAGGTATATTAGATGCAAGAGATGAAATATACCACTCAATTTTCACTTCTGCACCAGGAACTGTTGTAGCAGTAATTTTATTGAGTAATTTATTAAACGTTGAATTGAAATATTTTATCTTCTCACCTGTTTTAGCTTTTATATTTGAAAAATCATTGATGAGCATTGCATTGGTCCTGTCATCCCCAAATTTAGCTATAAATTGTTCTTCGAACATATTCCACCTAGTTATAGAGCGGACAGGAATTGAGAAATACCAGGATCCTGCTGATCCTTTTAGAGTATATGGAAATAATATTACAACACATTACTCTTCAACTGCTCCATTTAAATTGGCAGGTAACATAAAATTTTGAATGTGTTCTTCTGCTGGAAGACCATCATTAGAATTAAGTTTAGGTAGCCATCTTTCAGGATTTTTTTGGAAGAGAATGAAGAGGAGTGGGCATGTTTACAGCCCCTTGATTTCTCGATAGGTTTAAAATTGGTGGAGGTGGTTGACCTTCCATTGGATTTTGGATAGGTTGGCTAGGTGTAGTTTGTGTTGAAAAAGATGCAGGCAGAGTGCTAGTACTAGCTAAAGGGATAGTAGTTTGGGTAGTGGAACTAGTCAAAGTAACAGTGATTGTTGGAATGGAAGTTGTGGAAATGAGTGGAGGTAATGGAGGTGAATGGGATAATATCTCAATGGTGATTGACTCTGATTGGGTCCTCTTTAGTATCTTTCAAGTATTATCGATGGGAAATTAAAAAGGGAGAATTCATGTCTTTTATATTTCTGATCGAGTTAATATTCTTCGAGTTTGTAAATAAGATGAAATATTGATATCCGATATTTGAGAAGATTCAGGCTTTTCATCAGAAATAGATAGTCTCTCTAAATTTTCTATCAAATACTTAACTTATGGGGAGGATTGATGTAAATAAAGAGATATTATTGGTTGAGTATCACTAGGAGACTTAGGAGAAGGATGCTCAACTTCAAATTTTAAAGATGAGGATATAGATAATTTTCTGGAAGTTTATTTGGATGTAGAGGGAGAGAGGCCCTTCGATTGACCTTTAGATTGATCAAATATTTTTTCCATTCACAAGGGTTCGGGCCCTCCTTCTAGCAGCAAAATTTTGAGGCCTCAGAATTCCGCTGCCGAAACATGGGGGAAAACCACCCAGTCCGGACCTTAAAGCAACTCCTTTTCCATTTGGTGTAGTGGCTCATACTGGGGGTAATGGGGCCAATTTCCCAATAAGGATGATTCTGAGGGTGTGTGATTAGATGACATGCAAATGGAAAACAATTTTAATCTATCTTATGCATCTATCTAAACTATTTATTATACTATATACCCAGGATTTTTCTTCCTTTATGTGATCTGGAAAGATAACCCTCAATTGTTGGTAATATAAATCATTTAACAATTAAAAGAGATGAAAACTATGTAGGTTGATTCTTCTAACAAAATAGTTTGACTAGAAGAATTGTGAAAAATATATCGCATTAATACATGTGATTATACATTCAATAAGAAAATACAGATAAATATTAGAATAGAAGTGCATGTAACATTTATCTATAGAAACATTTCAATTAGATAATGCAATAATAGATGATTGTTAATCTATAAAGTAAGACTTAATAAAAGTGAATAAAAGTACCATATGTATGAATTTCTACTCATGTAGACTGATAGTAGTTGATCTTCTCCTTCTCAATTTCAAGCAATTTAAAGAGTACAATAGTGCAACATCAGTTAAACAGCTTTAATTGTAAAAATATAATAGATGTGTTCCATTAATTCATCAAAGAATTCACAAACTTACAACAGTTCATTATTTGCAAATGTTTTTGACAAATTTCTAGACCCTTCTCTAAATACATGAGAGGGGTTTAAACACTAAACTAACTATGTTCTAAAATAGCTTATTACAAAAATATAGAAAAGGTTTCAAACAACCATCCTCGTAAGACTAACTTAAACTACAATCTAGGAAAATAAAATAACAATTTTGATTTATGAGTTCCTCCCTTTCTTCTAGATTTGGTCATGAAGTTGAAAAATATCTATCATAGGCTTGAGCTGAGATGGCTGAAAAATCCTTGACCTGACCTATCCCTTGAATATTGTGTTTGAAAGTACTGGTTGCGATATTTTTGTTGAATCTATTAAGCATTGTAGAATATGATACTGATGGTAAGGTTTGATCAGAAAATTCCAATAATTTTCTTGATCAAACTTATTTACCTTTTTAAGTACTTCATCCTGTGTGTCTGCCTTCTGCTTCCACTGTGTTTCTAGTTGTTTTACTTCTCGAGCCTTTCGCATTCAAATTTCTGGATAGCTACTTGTTTGATCATTATTTTATTTGAATCAGAATAAGAGTCAATGATATAAGCTTCATGAAAAAATAATTCCTGTTGTTTCTTTAAATTCACATTTAGATCCAATGGTTCTTTTAAAAATTTCTCTAGTTGTGATTGGATCTGTAACCTGGTCATTGCTTCTTCCAATTATGCTTATTTCTCATTGATTTCTTCTTGATGCTGCAATTTAAGACTCTCAAAATCCTTTTGAGGTTGGGCCATCTTTGCTTTGATTTGATCACAGGAGTTGGATTTTTCTTCATTTAACAGCCTCTCTAGTTCTTGTACTCTGGCTTCCTTTTTCCTTAGAAAAAATCTAACCTCGGTAGCTTTCTCAACAGTGGTAGTAGAAAATGCCCTTGCATACAATCATAATTTAGTTATATGTTTCGTAGGATCATCTAAGGAATCCCTCCATAATACGTCAATTGATTCATTTATGAGGCTTCAGACCGTTTCATCAGTTCTTCTCCTTTTGTTCATCTTAACTATAGCCTTATAGTTAGGACTGTAGAAGATGTCCAGTGAAGGAATTTATTCAACTCGTAAAACTATTTTTTCTGTAGGGTAGGCCGATATGATCTCTCGATCATGAGTCTCTGGAACTTGCTGTAGTGGATTAACAGTTTCCACTATCTTCTGGGAATGTTCAAGTGTTTGAAAACTAGTTACTTGATCAGTATTGGAATTAGCTTTAGGTTTTTTTATTTCTTCAAAAAACTCCTCCCATTCACTACTAAAATTTTTTGTTCATGAATTTTTAGAGTGATCTAGCGTGTCATGACTGTGCTGAAATTCTTGAGAAGTTGACTCTATCCCATTACTTTCTTTTCGCTCATGCATCTCTATCTTTTGGATTTCCTGATAAATTATCTTTTCTATACTATCCTTTCTAGATTCAGATTCATTTTTAGAGTGATATGAATTGTGAGATTGATGCTCTGATTGACTTGATTAATCCTCAGACATGTCTTTTTAATACTTGGAGTAGGTCTATTGTCATCTTAAATAGTTAAAAAATTGAGAGGAACTCTCTCCAATATCTTATTTCTATATATTTGGAATGCTTCCAAATCATCTTGCCTTAGTTGGCTAGATGAAAAATTGATTATATCTGAAAGCTTTTCCATGCCTTGGAAGGGATCATCGAATCCATCTATTTCCTTTACAAAAGGCTTCATTTTCAGATCTGTAGTGTAATTTTAATTACATCATTTGGATCGTATAGCCTCTTTGGAAATGCTTCCACTTTCAATAGATTGATTTTGAAAACCTCTTTGTAGGTATGGCTAATATCAAAAAGTGCAAAAGTGCCGCATTGTAGAGGGAAATTAGGCCAAACGGCCTTCTTAGCGAATTTCAGTTGTTTAGTGATATCATTAACAAGTTGGTAGGTTCTCTCTCGTGCAAGCAACCTATGAGGAACATATTATGGTAGGACGTGGGGAGAAGCATAGCTCCTAAATACTATGACATATTTAAAATTCTCCTTTGCAAACCACCTAGCCACAGAAAGAATATATACGCTAACCTCTTCAGAAACCCTAGGGGCCTCCTTATGGAATATCATTTGGTGCATAGGAAACATGACTCCATAATTTTTTTTATAAAAATGCAGGTGGAAGTTTGAATTCCGTAGGTATTTGAGGTAAATGTGGATTGGGATAGGGTCTTGGGTTGTCCATTTCCATCCCATGGTAGGAAAACTAGAAGAAAATAAGATTGCATCCATGACATAGGAAGACATATATAAGTGTGGTGTTTCTCTTGATAAAACATTACTTTTATTCGTATATTCTGTGATGTGCTTGGCTAAACTATCAGATAGGATATTTTCCCAATTCATAATTGAGGAATTGACGATTGTGTCAATCAATGGAACCCGTTCTACTAAAAACCTAGAGGTATCAGGCTTGGCAAAAAATCTACACAACATACCGGCAGCATAATAATAATGGTAAGGAAGTTTGGAAATAGAATACGTACTGAGTTTATCTTGTATCAACTTTCCCCAGTCTTCCTTCCATTCTTTTATGAATTTTGTTAAATGTAGGTTGTTTTCTTTAAAGCTTTCGAGAGAAGCTTCGTTATAGTTTTTTCGTGAGTCGCATAAGTGGTACATTACTTTCAAATCACTTTCCCTGAAAGAACCAATATTCTTGCTTCTTGAATCCTTAAAATTTTTGTCTTGTACGTTTAACTGGTTAATTTCCCACTTGCCCATATATGTGTAAGGGAGAAATTTTGGCCTTGCGGCTACCTTGTGGATGAATGAACATGCAACGTCAAAATCAGTTGGATCTCAAGAAACAAATAATTCTGCTAACGCAACCTTATTTATCACTATTTTCTTTTCATTTTCGAAAAAATGATACATTGCTTCCGATGAAAAACTACAAAATTCTTTGTCGTACGTGGTATCTGAAAATAAGGGGGTCATGTCTGAATATTTAGTAGACGATATTTTAGCAATAGTTTCACCTTTCTTGTTCATCTCTTTCTTCTCTGTTCTGTTAGTTGGTTTCCTGATTTCAAGTATACAGAACAATCATTAGAAATTTATGGAACAAAGAGATAAATCTATTGTTAATTTATTTCAAATTATGAAAAAATACATATGAATATATGAAATATGATATCAATCATCGATAATCATTTGAAAATCAAATATCTTACTCCTTCATATGAAATATATATCAATCAAATTTACGCCATTAGATCTCGAATTTTGGTTTGATACGATAGACTTCGTTTCACATGCTCGAGTAATTAAATTCCATTTGTTCACATATCGCCATATATAACTTTTACCATTTGCGATGTTTACCAATGAATGTTGCGCAATGCGATGTGACCAACCCCCCTTGGAAACTTTTATGCAGTAATGAATTTGTTTTCGGTTAAGTCATGTGAAATGCGAATTGCGCATTAAATAGTCAAGCAGTTTCTTAATAGGACATTAGAGATTTATTTATGTTGCTTTTTTGGCTCATCGGGTCTGCGCAATCACACTTATATCAAATTTATTTATGAGTTGGTTGTTTTAAATATGGTGTGATACGATAAAGAGAGTATAACAATAATTTAAGTGTTTGCAAGTTTTTAAAACGTAACTTCAAAAAATGATTAGTCCATTTCGCAGCCTGTGTAACTTAGAGGATTGTAAGCCTTTTTAAGTTGTAAGTTATGCAGTTTGAGATATGCTAAAGGAATAAAGCAGAAAACTTAGAAGAAAAATTTTATTTCCTAAGGTTTTGTTTTTAAAGCTAAAAATTATATTTCCTATTTATCTCTAAAGGGTACCCATTTATTAAAATAAATGGGGGGTGTTGTATAGCACAACACATTTCTATGTCATTTCTCTATTATTTCTATGTCATTTCTCCCATAAACTGTAAGGAAAAATTTAAGGCAAACTATGTACATGTCATTTCTCCCTTAAACTCTAGGTAGGGAAACCTTTCAGGTATGTCATTTCTAGATGTGATTTCTCCCATAAAATTTAACGCAAACTTTAAGGAAAACCCTACATGTGTCATTTCACCCACAATATCAAGGATTTATCCCATAAAATCAAGGAAACATTTAAGGCCTAAACACCTTGGTGAGAACCTAAAGTGGCCGAAATTCCATAGGATTCGAGTTACTATGTTGAGTGTCAACTTCTACAAGTTCTAAAGGTAAATTCTGTAAAGGGCCAGGCAGCCTCTGGATCTCATCCTTTCTCAAAGGTGACATATCTAGTAAATGCCCCTACCGTAAATATCTGGAACAGATCTAAATAGAAGTTATTCATTGTAATATCCACTTCTGTACAATCCCATTTCTCCCATAACTCTAGGGAATTTTCTAGAGTTTTTCAAACCATGTACATGTCATTTCTCCAATAAAATTTAAGGAAAAATTTAAGGCATGTCATTTCTATGTCATGTCTATGTCGTTTCTCCCATAAACTATAAGGAAAGCTTTAAGGCAAACCATATATATGTCATGTCCTCCTTAAACTCTTGGCAAAGAAAACTTTAAGGCATGTCATTTCTAGATGTGGTTTCTCCCATAAACTTTAAGCCAAACTTTGACGAAAACAATGCACATTTCATTTCTCCCACAAAGTCAAGGAAACCCTTAAGGACTAAAAACCTTGGTGAGAACCTAAAGAAACTAAACTTCCATATGATTTGAGTCACTCAGTTGAGTGTTAACTTCTACAAGTTCTAAAGGCAGCGTCTGTAAAGGACCAGGCAGCCTCTGGATCTCATCCTTCCTCAAAGGTGAAATATCCAATAAATTCCCCTATAGTAAATCTGTTGAATAGATCTAAATAGAAGTTCGTCATTGTAATATCCATTTCTGTACATGCCATTTCTCCCATAAAATTTAGCGTATTTTCTAGTGTTTTTTGAACCATGTACATGCCATTTCTATGTCATTTCTCCCATAAAATTTAAGGAAAACCATGCACATGTGTCATTTCTCCCATACATGTGTCATTTTTACAATAAAAGTTAAGGAAAAATTTAAGTCATGTCATTTCTATGTCATTTACCCCATAAACTTTAGGGCTAATCATGTACATGTCATTTCTCCCATGGATTTGCAATAAATGTTAAATTAATATATTTTATTGAATTTGTCTTTTTCAAGGATTAAAAAAACCACTAAATATGGTTGAAAAATGGAAATTACGCATAGGTGTTTCTTGCTATCCCAATCCAGGGAAAGCAGTGATTACACATGTGCTTTGAAATATTGCGACTAACAAAGTCCTCCAAAGGAAAACGAATATATCAGGTACAACAACAAAAAACAACACTTTATATTGCATTAATAAAACACTTTGGAACCACTATGGAGTATGGATCAAATGGAATTGTAGTTTTCACCAATTCTGAACTTGTGTGCAACCAGATGAAAGACATGTACCAAGTTAAGAAGGAGAGGATAAAACAAATTCATGGAAAAGAAAACAATATTGTTAGATAATTTCTATTTTTTAGTGTAAGACATTATGCAAATGTTAATAACATGTCTGCTGATCTATTGTGTGGGGCAATGCCAATTCAAGGCTAATCTATCAAATGCAAGGCAATCCCAATTTAAAATTCATCTCTCAAAGGCGAATTAGTGTTGAAATGTTGTCCTTCAAAATTTATTGATGGACAATGTAACATATCTTTGATATGTGTGTTTTTTTTACTTACAAATGCGTCATTTTTAATGACCATGTGTTTTTTCCAATTATATACCAAGTGCCCTCCCACCATGTAAAGCGCAACTTGGTGAAATTCACATTTTTATAAAATTAAAATGTGAGGATTTCAAAAAACAATTGTTTAAATTGAGTTTCACACATCAATTAATGCTTTGATAGTTGTGTTTTACATAATTTGTGTACTAAATTACATTATTTTTTTGAAATCTTTCGAATTTATTTTAAATAGTAATTTAAAAATAATTGTAAATGTCTGATGTAGATATCTCGATATATATTATGGAGGATGAAAGTTGAATATGAATAGAATCCCATGCCTCTACGAGAGAGGGGGATCATAGATAAAGGGATGTTCATGGTATTTATATAACCTTATATCCATACATACATGTGTGTATACATGTCGAATTAATTTTTTTATTGATGATATATATAATTTTACCCTGATGTACATACATGTATACATATAGAATTAATTTTTTTATCAGTTTTGTGAGTTAAATTTGTTTTTAATAACTTTCATTTTTTATTTTTTAGAAGTTAGGAGGAAAAGGGTGTCTAATCCATCAATGGAGCATGGACATAGTTCACGCAATCGTGGTATAGTTCACAAAATTCGATCATATGTACATGTATTTATATGTATGAATGTATTTTTGAATTGATTATAAATTCATATTTTTTTATGAAGCTTCCTCTTGTCACATGAGGTTTGTGGTGGTACAAATTCCCTTGGAGGCCCATCAATAGGTGGTGGCCAATTGTGTGAGGGTGGTGATATGCATTCCCCCGGAGACCAATTAACAGATGGTCATGTTGGTTCTCAACCAATCAATGGTGGTTCTGGTTCTCAACAGTCTCACGGTGGGCATAATGCTAACAAGCCATATCGAAGTGGCCATCAATCTAAATATTATTTTTATTCAATTTGTACAAATTTCCTTACATGTTTTTTTATCTACACAAAATTTTATATATTGATGGAGAGGGTGAAAATGTTGCTCCAAATGTTTTTCCAAAAATATGTAGTACAGAACACATTATTCAAGAAGAAGGTTGTAGACCAACCATGACATATTCGTCTAACATTTCCGATATACCTTGGGAATCGAACATGCAGTAATGCACATTACAAAGGTGTCAACATCTTCATTCAAAATTGAAGAGAAATCTTGTGCCTTCGAAATTCCCCACTGAGAGTCGAGAAAACTTAGAAATAGTTACTCACTCCTTAAGCGAACTAGTAGATATGTACCTAAGGCTTCCGCAAAACAATGATACTTTTGTAGAAGTGATGAGAAAAAGAAAGGAAACAGTGATGGGTCCCGATAAATGGAAGGTTGTTAATCAAAGTGTTACAACAGAAATGGCCAAATCTATGTTAAATTTCAAAAAAGTCATAAAACTAAAGATGTTAAAGGATAAATATTTCAAGCACCCTGATATAGATGCCCATTTGTATGATAGGCACCTTGATGCCTATGGAATACTCCCATGGAACGATGACGTTCCACTTTATTTTTAAAAATTATTTTATGCATAATTATTTTTGGGAATAAAACCCAATTATAATGACCTTCCCTCTAAATTTTTTTGTCGTGGGAAATGTTGATTATGTGACCATAGGGGCACTAAGCGTGATGCTCAGTTGCCTCACCCTGAGCCACCATTGGTTAGTTGACCTATTCATGTTGAAACATTGCAGTTAGAGATGGATGAAACTTCTCAAATTAGTTGAGAAGCAAGGAATGCCATCATTGGCAATGTTCAGAGTGGAGTAGGTGGAGTTGATGTTTGTCTAAATTGAAAAAGAGCACGAGAGAATGCATGTGCTAATTTTTTGTGTCATACAGATGATGAGATAGACAACATGAGTGTTGAAGGTCTCAGAACATATGAACATAATTGCCACAATGGTTGGTAGGACCTAATTATTCGTGAGCAAGAGGACATAGGATCGGAATGTGTTAATGGTTAGGGTGATTATTTTAACACATGTACAATTTGTAATAAATACATATATGCATACATTTATTTGTATACATTAATATAGAAAAAATGTATCATATATGTTAACACCATTTGTAGTTCTCATGCTTGATGAACGAATATGTTAATATCATGGTCAAAGCCTCTGGTTCACACAATTAAGATGGTTCTCACCATCAAGATGATATGTTGGCACATGTTAGTGTTTTTTAAGTGAACATGATTATGCACAATTTTTTTTATCTATTATTATATATATTGAAACATGACGACATATTTTTAAAATAAATATTTGTACACACATGTACATGTATATAATTAAATGTTAACAGATTTTGATTCCATCCAATGTTTTTGGTATGGATGTAGCTTCTTCTTCTTTGGAATATGTGCCAAATCCACCATCATAAGTATGAACAATTTTTCACTTAAATATGTTCTTAGGTTATATATTGCAGCTCAAAAGTTTCATTAAAAAATGAGATCTAGATCTTGAGCTATTTTACAGTTTTTTATTTTTCTAATTTTAGGTTTCTGGAGATTTTCTTTCGGACCAACCCTTAGGAGATGTGCCCTATCAACCATCACAAGTATTCAATTTTTCACTTATATTTTTAATTTATAAGTATATATTGAATTTCAAAATTTTTATTATAAAATGAGATCTAGATCTTGAGTTATTTTGTACTTTTAAAATTTTTGAATTTTAGGTTTTTGGAGATGATTTCAGTTCTGCATGACTCTAGCGATGGAGTGTATGATGGATATAGGAACATCCACACCATTTTAACAAGTTGTCTAACATTTTTTTTAATATTATTGAAAATTAGTTTATATGCATTTTCATTTGAAAATTTTTAATATATATATTGTATAGTTTACTGTGGAGGATGTTAGTGTGGAGGATGTTTTAATGGATGAGCAAAAAAACACAATGGAGAGGGAACCACATGAGGAATTGCAAGATTTTATTTTATTTTAATTTTTTTTTTACATGAAGTTTTATATTCTTATTAAATTTTAAAACATTAAATTTTAATGTTTGTACACATTATGTACAGGTTCCTGATTCTTCACAGCATAGCACAAGGATCAAGACTTTGCTGGCAGAGACACTAGATCCATCTGTATTTGATGGATGATGCACATGTGTGCCACAATATATTTGATAGATATAGTCTTAAATTTACTTTTTCATATATACTCTTATATATGCAGTCATATGTACTTCTCTATATAAATTGATACTTGTAAGACTAGATACATTGAACTAGATATATATTTACTTTTATTGTTCATGTGAGATACAAATTTTGGACATATTTTACATAATTTTTTTAAATATAAAATGAATCTCTCTAGATGGAAATTTCAAATTAGAAACCATGGACATACATCTACATATATTTTGGATAGTTGAACTATATTTGGCATGTAATCATATGTTGTGATATAATGTTTTGTTTTATGATAGAATTTATATTTTTCAAAGTCAATTTGTCATTTTATTTGTTAAATACAAAATGAATCTCTAGATGGAAATTTCAAATTACATTTTCACAATGTGTATATTTTGGATGGTTGAATTGCATTTGACATGTGATTGTGATATAATGTTTTGTTTTTAAAAAGTTGTCATTTTATATTTTGTTAAATATAAAATGAATCTCTCTATATGGAAATTTCAAATCACAAACCATGTACATACATGTACATATATTTTGGATATTTGAACTGCATTTTGCATGTAATCATATGTTGTGATATAATGATTTGTTTTACAATAGAATGTTCCTTTTTTAAAATTCAAGTTTCCATTTTATTTGTTAAATATAAACTGAAACTCTAGATGGAAATTTCAAATTACATTTTCATAATGTGTATATTTTGGATGGCTGAACTACATTTGGCATGTGATTGTGATATAATTTTTTGTTTTTAAAAAGTTGTCATTTTATATTTTGTTAAATATAAAATCAATCTCTCTAGATGAAAATTTCAAATTACAAACCATGTACATATATTTTGGATAGTTGAACCACATTTGGCATGTAATCACATGTTTTGATGTAATGTTTTGTTTTTCGATAGAATTTTCTGTTTTTAAAATTCAAGTTGTCATTCTATTTTTTAAATATAAAATGAACCTCTAGATGGAAATTTCAAATTACATTTTCACAATGTGTAGGTTTTGGATGGTTCAACTACATTTGGCATGTGATTTTAATATAATGTTTTGTTTTTAAAAAAATTTCATTTTATATTTTGCTAAATATAAAATGAATCTCCCAAGATGGAATTTCAAATTACAAACCCTGTACATATATGTACATATATTTTGGATAGTTGAACTACATTTGGCATGTAATCATATGTTGTGATATAATGTTTTGTTTTATGATATAATGTTCTGTTTTTAAAGTTCAAGTTGTCACTTTATTTTTTAAATATAAAATGAATCTCTAGATGGAAATTTCAAATTACAATTTCACAATGTGTATATTTATTTTGGATGGTTGAACTACATTTGACATGTGATTGTGATATATAATGTTTTGTTTCTAAAAAGTTGTCATTTTATAAATTTGTTCAAAATATAAAATGAAATACTCTAGATAGAAATTTCGAATTACAAACCATGTATACATGTGTATATTTTGGATAGTTGAACTACATTTGGCCTGTGATCACATGTTGTGATATAATTTTTTGTTTTTAGGATGTGTGTGAATGTTATATAATTTTAGGATGTACATTTATTATTTAGGTGATATTTAAGTACAATAAATACTTATGTTTTAAAATAAAAAAACAATCATAAAATATACAGGTCAGAAGCGATACCATGGCCTTGTGCCAGTGTCAAAAACCCATCAGGGGTAGCTAGAGAGGTGGGTTTTCAGGCCACTCTCACCGTGGCAATGACCAATGATTGGAATCCACCAAGGGCTCTGCATCTAATAGCCATGAGGTGCTACCTTATCAAGCATTTGATAACATTCATGGGGAGATTTTTTTGCCTCCGAAGTAGCCCAAGTGTAGAAGAGGTAGGAAAACCACTATTCCACAATTTGTGCAGCCTTTACCCATGAAAACCAACCTACTTCTAGGTTATGAGCCCACGATGGAGGAGATAGGTGTTTAGGTTATGGACTCGGATGGTGTCTAGACTAGAGATTACAACGAGGAGTACCCAGTCGCTCCCATCGTCCATGTGACCCCTTGGAAACCTCGAATAACCACAGCTGAGGATGAAGCCATTACTGGAGAATATAGGTGCCTGATAGAGGAAGAGCTCCAGGCGATAGACAAAGATGAATGGGCTCCATGATTGTCACCTCAGGATATACCTCAGCTCTTGTTTTTAAATGGGTCATGAAATATTTTGTATTACAAGAGTAGATGACACTCTTAAGGGGTTTCTTTCCTCCTTTGACGCAATCCCAAACTTAGTTTATTTTGAACACTACCAAGGAAATGATATAGGCTAAGCATTGTTTTCCATCGTTGTCCATTTCCTCTTTACAGTTTCTCATAGTTTTAATATAGTTTAGATCAAGTTACAAACAAAAAAAAGTTCGCATGAATATATGTACATAAAAATGGTTGAAGTACATGTTTGAATATATGTTAAAATGATTGAATTACAATGCATATCGATTTATATATCTAAAAACAATCATAAAATTCTAGGTGTTCTTAGATGTTTCAAACAATCATAAAATTTTAAAATTGCATTAGAACATATATATCGAGTAGACAACATTTTTTATTAATGTAAATAGAAAAGCTACTTTCACTTTCTAGTAAAATAGAAATTACAAAACACGTACCATAGATTTTGCATTCAAGAATGAATAGATTATAATTTGCTTTTAATAGACACATGTCTAAAACAAAATCGTGCAACTTCAAATTTTCATTATATCAACTATGTTAGATATAGACATATGTACATTTTTCAATAATGACATTATGACAAATTTTACTAGAGAATGTATGAAATCGTTTAGACTATATAATCAAGACATGTGTATATTTACAAGTGTATAAATTACTCGTGTGCATGTACCAAAAAAATGTACATGTGAAAAAACTCAAGTACATATAACATAAAAAGGCAATTCAATTTTTAGTTGAGTTCTGGAAGTTCAAAAAGATGAATCCAAACATATTGTTGGGAAGTTCAATCAAAAAAATTCCAATGGAATGCCATCTTCAATGATCCATTCATGATCGAATTTTGACATTTTCCATTTCTTAATTTTCATTTTTTTCTTTTATTGAAATTATATCAACTTTATGTGTGCTGCACATACCAGGTGACTATCTTGACAACTTATGACATCAGGTTCATAGTCTTGAAAATAAAAATAATCCCCACTTTGATTAAATTTGTTGGAAAAAATAACCTTTCAGCACATGTAAACCCGTGATCATTATAGTTTTCTAATAATATCATATTTAGTTCAGTGCAACACATCAAATAATACTTCGCATTTTCATTTTTCATAGTATGTGCAACTACATCAAAAACATCTCATGCACAATAAAAAAAAGTTATGTATTTAAATTTAGATCATAATTAACATGAAAATTTAACTTTAAAATTAACATGTTTACTTGATTTTATTATCTATTTCTATATCTCTATCATTTGAAAGCAATTGAATTTTGCCTTCTCTAACAAGATCAAAAAATCGATCACCATCAGATGATATTGTAGTCTCCTCTGATTGCATTTCTTCAAAGCTTGCAATGAAAATTTTCCCCTTTGTATTTAGTTATGTATGTTACCAATATTTTAATTACATTTTGTTTTCACAAACATCACTGGATTCTGTGTTGTCTATGAAAACATGAAAAAAACAAGAATATTTTCTTTTATCCAATGCAAACAGATTTGTGAACAACTTTTTTTTAATTGGATGCAATTTTCAAGTCCCTTTTATTGTTTCAATGTCATCTCCAATTGATCTATCTACATCTTTGACCCAAATATGCCAAAAAAACCGATATGAAAAATTCAAATAAATATATAAATATGATATCAAAATATCATCATAGATAAAATAATTGTGATAAATGTACTATTTAAAATTATAAATCCAACAAAAACTAAATTAAATGTACCTTCGTACTTCCCTTGACCAGTTAGTCTCATGGATTGGTGCACTAATGCGCCATTGAACAAATTCTTCAGCTGAGACAAGTTAGTTTGCAGAGTGGTCCATTTGATTTCTTCGAAGTGATCATTTTATGCATGCCCCTACACCATCATGTTGTCATTTTCCATGAAGAGTCTCAAAGAAATTCCAAAAATGTTTAATGAAGGTTTTCATATGAAGACGACACAACCAAAAGAATGATAATGAAGATTTGAATTGACCTGTGCATCCATTTGACCATATCCAATTCTCATTGAATTTTATTCCACAACTTTTCGAGTTAGAAATATTTTCAAAACAGTGTTGTAAAACATATGTATTATGTGTATGACCATCACTAATTTAAAGTGATATTGTTTAATAGCATGTTGATTTTCATTGGTGCTTTCTATATCAAAATTTTGTTCATCATTTCTATATATAATATGGACGAGCATGGAGACTTGATTTGAATGATAGTATTCACTCTGAATTTCTTTTTTTGGAACAAATGTGTAGTTTTCTGCAAAATCAACTAAAGCCAAAATCGCCCCTAGTGGAAAAACTTCATGAGATTTTTTGAATTCAAAGTCCTTCCATCAAGCTCTATGGGAATTATTGGCGTATTTATAAATTTCTGCCTCAAACTTTGTCAAAAAATCATTCACAAAAATTTCGTCTTCTTGTAAATCAATTCTTTTAGCACTTGAACTTTGAATCGATGTATGGATATGTTCATATCTCTTCCATTTCACTTTCATGTTGGAAAATTATTTATCATTTATATTAGTATGATACTTGTTTTGAAATTTAGTCAAATTTCCACAATCATCACATTTTTTACTACTAACACATTTCTTTTGGTAAAATAATTCATGGCTTTCTCTTCCACATAGAATTTGAAATATGAAATAATGGATAGTGGAAGGAGGAGGTGGATCTTTCCAAAACAATTTACCAAAATTAAGTAATGTTTCATAATATTACTAAAATTCCACATGATAATGACAACAACAAGTGTCGTGTACAGTGATAGGTTTTACATACCATGGCTTTTGTTGCAAAAAAGCACTGATTGAGAAATCAATTTCACGATTCTCTTCTTTGAACTTTTTTTAACAACTCTATCTGAGTGGCATCCAAGAAATTTTTCAGATGTTCTTCATATTGATTTCGTGCTATTCTTCTTCGCATCACATCCCTTTATTTTGGTGAAACACGTGAATTTTTCATCCAATATTCCTATATTATTTTTTTAAAATTTTCTCCAAGTCTATATTTGTATGGTTTCCTAATAATACCTATCCAATAAATGAGTTCATCATTTACATCTATTTTCAACCGAAATTTCTGATGTTTGTGCAAATTTTTTTGTGAGGTTCCTAATGCTCGTGGCATAGATTTTACCAAGTGATTCTCTTTAGCAATTAATAAAACCATTGCCATATATATTTGTCTACGTGAATTTGAATAAGTTTTCTTTCTAGATCTTGTAATTGAATTTAGAGCACTATATATATTTTGTATCATATTTTCCTTCATTTTTTATCTTTTGTTGATTTTTGAATACCCAATAAATTCATAGCTTATTTTAATTTCCTTGATGTTAAGAGACCTTTCAACAATTGGGCTTGAACTACCGCAGTTTCATCTTTGAAGAACAAACCAATAATGTGATAAAAACGATATCATATAACATGGTCAGCGTTTTTATCTCCATATGTGTGAGTGCCAACATTTTCTAACGTTACATCAACGATATTGATTTCATATGTACATATTAGAATTGAATGTACATAATAAGTTTACATATTCAATAAATAACTAGATTAATAAATATGTATAATTTCAATAATAATCTCTCTCTGTTTACATTGCAAAATACTTTTTAAATTAGTTCATCAAATAAAAATTAAGTTTCACAATTTACACTAGGAAAATTTTAAATGTCAAATTTATAATATTTACATTTACATACCTGCTTCAACCTCTAATTGAGGTTGGTTTTCTCTTTCAATATTTGAGAATTCTTCTGTCTTTTTTTTTAGTGATATTCTCTCCCTTCTTCTCTATGCTCCTCAGGGTCTCTTGTTTGATCATATTTTCTCTTTAAATTCCTTCGATTTCCCATGATAATTGACTCAAAAAATTTCTTAAAAAGTTTGAGATAGAAATATTTAAATTAAAAAAACTCATTTTAAAAATTTTACACAAAAGACATACTTCAACTCAAAAAAATTACTTTAAAAAATCTAAGAAAAAAATGTCTTCTAAAAATGAAATGAAGCTCAAAATATTTCCTTCGAAGTCCTGCAAAAAAAAATCGTTTAAAAAGTTAGACAAAAACTCATTTTAAAAAATCATTATAAAATATTTACCTCAAATCAAAATGTGTACTCTAAAAAAATGTCACTTTAAAAAATACCTCCAAAAAATGTCCATTGAAAATTAAGCCCAACATCTTAAAAAACGTCATTTTAAAAAATACCCCCAAAAAATGTCCTTTGAAAATGAAGCCAAAAAACATCTAAATATGTCTCTAAAAACAAAATACTTCCAAACAATGTCCTTTGAAAACTAAGCCCAAAAAGCCTCTAAAAAAATATCACTTTTAAAAATACCTCAAAAAAATGTCCTTTGAATATTAAGCCTAAAAAGAGTCCTTTGAAAATTAAGCCAAAAACTCTCGAAAACCAAAATACCTCCCAAAAAATGTCCTTTGAAAATTAAGCCCAAAAATCATCTAAAAAAATATCACATACCTCCAAAAAATGTCCTTTGAATAGTAAGCCAAAAAGAGTCCTTTGAAAATTAAGCCCAAAAAACGTCGTTTGCAAAATCAGCCTAAATGAAGAAATCTGTGAAATTATGCGAAAATAATGATTTTGATTTTATCTATTTATATAGCCACAAAATGTTTCTTTGGAGGAGCTTCATCGAATTTTCTGGCTGACGTAAAATTCGATTAAAAGTTCGGCCGAAGTTTTGTAAAAACTTCGGCTGAACTTTTGTAAAAACTTTATCCAAACTTTTGCGACATTAGAACTGACAAGCTGTTGAGACAAAAAAAAAATCAACCGAATTTTTTTAAAAGTTCAGTCGAACTAACACGTCTACAATTACACAGCAGCTCTGCTCTGAACACATTTCTTAACTTTGGAATGATTAAATTCCATGAAACTTTATGAATTAACTGTCGAAACCAAGACAAGCATTTGCAGAATTCAATCTACTTTCAAGAAATATAACATTTATGAAATTTCATAAATATTTACTAAATTTTATTAATTTTGTAATAAAATGGGTGCAAAAAATTTATGAAAATTGTTATGATTCAGTGAAATCAATATTTTCTATCTTCCAAAATACACTTAAAAAATTGAAAAAATTGTGGTGCATTACATTGGTCCATCGTCTGTAATGTGTAGTTTTTAGATTTTTAGTTTATAATTTATATGTTGAGAAATTTCGTGTGAGCTGAAACATATTCAAAATATATAGTTTTTTCATATTGGATTAGTTCAAGAAATTCTAGTAATTATGATTTTCATCAATTGGTTTCGTAAATATAATGAAATCGAAGTAGGCTCTGTCTAGATTGTTGTAAAATATTTTGTTTCTCAAAAACACAAAGTTTTCAAAGAATACACCAATGCATTTGAACATGAATTTTTATAAATCCTTTGATTCTTAAAGAACACACACTCAAAGAAATTTTAAGTTGACATATCAAATTTGTATAAAAAAATCGAAAAAAAAAAGTAATAGAAAGCTAATAAAATTTCTGACAACTTTTATTTTCATTGTAACATGAAATTCTAAACAGAAAAATTTCTTTGTCTTGCAAAAAGTTGAAGAATAGAAAAAATGATATTTATTTCTAAAAAAAGGGCAAAATGTGTAACCCAACTTCATATTTTCACCAAGGCTCACTTAACAACTAGCTTGGCTAGTTTCTCGAAATGGAAATCCGTGATATCTTCAAGGCTTATTTTTCCCATAAAAATGTTCTAGGATAAATAAAAAATTCTGCTATTTTTTTATGTTTTCCTCGCTTACATTTTAGTGAGGTAGTAGCAAAGCTAAGGTTAATCTATAATCTGTGTGGGGAGTTATTTAATGCTAATGTTGAAGAAATATTAAATACCATGTGATATGGTTGCTAGGGGACAATGTGCATATTTTTATCTTGCTAATGTAAGAAGAGAGACACAATTGTTACGATAAAGAAAATGAACAGGATTGAAGGTTGAAGGGTTGGACAGAGGATGGAATTGTAGAATCCATGTGGATTTCAAGTTGTATGGTATTCAAGTCCAGTGTAGAGTTCCACTCCATGAATTGTGAATTTTTAGAGCTATTCATAACTACATTAAGATATTGGTCGACATTTTTCAATGGTTACTAAGCATGGTGTTGTATATCGATGTATCTATGAATTCCATAGAGGGAAGGGAAAGATGACGATGGTACTATATAGGATATCAAGCTAAAGAACAAATCAACATCCAACAAAAAGAAATCTCCTTGAATTCAAAATCTATTAAAAGAAAAAAAATGATTGAAATAGCCACAATAACCAATAGCCACTATCCTCGTCTATAAAGGACTTGAGACATAAATCTTTGAAGAAAACAACATGAGGGTAAAAAAAAATAACAGTGTCATCATACATGGCTACTTTTTTTTCACAGAGTGTTAGCCGATGAGGAAATTAAGACCCAAATATAAATCTCTTGGGAGATGAGACTAAAGAGGTAGTTGTGAATTCAATCTTGACTTTATTCATTGGTGTCATCAAATCTGAAGGGCAATGTTGGAATCCTTAGTAAAATCACTAGTGTTGTGTAATGGAGTATGAGTGGACGTCATTCGTGAAAATTTTATTGTTACGAAGCCTCTGAATAAGAATTGAATGGTAAGATGCAGATAGGTTCAAACGACAATCAAAGGGATATTTGATTAATGTGAGGATGGGACTACAAATAACATATATAGAGTATCAAAGTGTAGGTTGGAGAAACCCATTGGTAAAAGAGAAAGAAAATATTGATTCAAGGTTAATGTTGATCAAAATCTAGGGTTAATAGTGTAAGAAATAGAAAGGGGTCACAGGATCCATCTCCATATGATCATAAGCAATAATATTGTATAGAAGAATTTGGTTGAAGGCTGGCTATGGATTGATTTCATGCAAATAAGAGAAAAGGAATCATGTGGAGCTTGCACAAAGGGGGAAACATAGAGTGATGGTTTTAATAGAGTTGCTACATGACATGCCACAAGCAAGAAGACATACATCGATGAGATACGATTCCTTTTATAATGCTTAACGAAGGGGGGGAATAAACCATAGCTATATTAGTGGGTAAAGAAAAAGCCAAACATGTAAAATTTTGTGGAAGATATTGAGACATCAATGATCATGGTAGGCAATGACAAGAATTTGGTGGTTTTGGCATCCACCTAAACAATGACCCTAGGTACGAGTTTCCTGATGAGGAAAAAAAGTCACAAGATCATGATGGAATTATTGGAGTGTATGAAGGTGAAAGGATGACAACTTAACTATTAAAAAGGAAATAAACTCTTTTTTAGTTTAGAGATGAAAATAATTGTAAGCTACATGTAAATGCACATATGAATATAAAACCTAGTTAGGTATTGGTTCCCTGGGAAAAGTTCAAAGTGATGATAGGGAAATGCACTCTTTCTTAATTGGATCTAAATAATTTCTCCATCTCAAGTTTAAATGAGATGTTGTTAGATAACTTAACTGGGACATAATATAAAATATGTTTAGTTTAAAATTATACGTTTTGGAAACATACTGTCAATAAACCATGGTATATTACCTTTTACCCATAATACTACATGTAGTGAAATGTATAAACCAATTTGAGATGCTTCATAGCAAACTTAGTTTTCACCAAAATTAATAAATGTACTACTTTTATAGAGAAGAAAATCTTATGGAAAAATTCAAACTTTGTTTTTCCTTTAGTAACTTAAAATTTTATAATGATATATATGCTAATTAAAATTTCTAATCAAGACTCTAACGCGTTTATTTAGCAGGAATAATATGTGTATAGATATGTACTATATTTAGTAAATGTAGTAAGTTCCCCATTGACTGGCCATCACTTTTATCACCAAAAATGTTGGAATTGCTCCCAACCACTGCCATGAATAAGAAGTGGCAGGAGCCCACACAAAATAGAATTTTTTGTTCAAGAACAAGCAGAAGTATTTCAAGATCTGAAGGCGTTCATGCAAAATCAAACAGAGTACCAGTAAGCCCACACTCTACGTTTATTTCCAACCTACGGCGTTGACTTACCGTTTGTACAAAATTTTCCGCCTATCACTTTTATGTTTTACTCATAAGCATTTCGCCAAAGTTATTTCCCCACCAATGCGATATTAGCGGGACCCACATACCTTACTACATTGCAATTGCACACACACACCATTAGATTCTACCTTTCCTTACCTTTCCTCCTTAGTGCACTTCCAAAAAATTACTGCATCGCTGCCTGCACACCAAAATGTTTTTTTTTGTTTAGCTCTTAAGCCCACAATGAAACTTATTTCTCTATCGATGTGATGTCGGTAGGTACCACAAACCTCATCACACTTTGCAATATTTCCCACTTACATTTTATGCTCTCAGCACTTCGGATTTTTTTTTTTAAACATTTTCTGCCACCCACAGTGCGCACTTCATAAAGTTTATAACCTACCATCCAACCGCCCTCATGATAATTTTTTTTTTTTTTGCTATGTGATCGCAAAAGAAGCATGTGTCAAGCTTAGGAGGATAGCACAAAAGCGCACATCGCAAAGCTTAGGAGATAACAGATAAGAACACGTAGGTTATTATGTTTTGGATGAGATGTGATGTGCCACATCACATCGCATATCGCAAAAATTAAGTTTTTCCCATAAGTGAAATGTTAAAAGTTAAAATTTCCGATAAGAGATTTGCAATGGGGCAATGGATGCGATGTGGTTTCATATTTGAAACCCATAAAATTTCAAGTCCAATTTTTTGTGTTCTAAACGCATTTTGTACGTTGTTTCATGTGAAAACAAAAAATTAGGACGGAAACATGATTTTTTTGTTGAACGTCCTATCCAGTATTGAATTACATTAAAGTTTCAGGATCCAACCAATTTTGTATAAAAACTATGTAATTTCATACTGCTACTGTGAAGGAATGAAAAATTGAAATTGGCTCCTCTCCTTTGTTTCGCTCTTTGTCTGTGTATTGTTATTTCCACATTATTTGTGCATTATATTTGTGGTGGGGGAAACACATCTCCCTGTGTTTGTTGTATTCAATATTCCCAACATGGTATCAAAGCATGTCTAGGCTCTTAGTGAACAAACGATATCTCGTTACTGAAGAAGTTATAAGATTGTTTATAGAAGTAGAAGTCTCCATTAGTGAGAAAGTTTTTTTTGTTACACAGTCAAGATGGCAACAACATGCAAAAGACTGAACAATCAACAATTACCAGAGTTCAATGGAAATAATTATGATTATTGGGCCATTACAATGAAGGTCCTATTTGCTTCACAAGATATTTGGGAGCTAGAGGGTAATGGTTTCCAAGAATGAGAAGATGCAACAGCACTTAATGCTTCGACACAAGCACAAAGACATTTGTTGAGAGAAAGTAGGAAGAAGGACTCCAAATACCTCTTCTATATTTTCCAAGAAGTACATGAGATTATTTTCCCAAGGATTGTAGCAGCATAATAGTCTAAGGAGGCATGGGATACGCTCTAGATAGCCTACCAAGGTATGGAAAAAGTAAAGACAACAAAACTTCAAATGCTGAGGAGAGATTTTGAAACTCTTTGCATGAAAGAGTCTGATAGAATAGAATCATTCTTCACACATGTGATTGGGTTTGCTACCCAAGTCATATCTCATGGAGAGAAACTTGAGGAAAGAAGAATATTGGAGAAAGCATTAAGGAGTTGATGCAATCATCAGGTCACAATTAACCAGAAATTTACCACATGCAGCGTTAGTGGAATTAACCCCACACTTACCCACCTTAAACTTTCCACTTTATAAATTTTAAATAAAACACATGCGGAAGTTTTAACCATGGTTGATAACTCCTTATAATAACCTTTAACTTCATGCATCATACAATTAACTCAGACCTGTGGGTTATGGCCCGCATAACTACTTTACAAACGCAGTGGGTTATAACCTCAGAGTTAAATATAGCATACATTCTTATGTGATCAAGCAGGGCATACACTTTAAAATAGACCACATATAACTGAAATATATTGAAAAATACATCGAACACTTTGTTGGACGGTCCCACGATAAGCCTGGCCAATAATTGGCGATAGCAAGTTGCAAAAATTGTAGTTGAATTTTAACACTTAAACCTTATTCCCTACGAACTTTGAAGTTGTTTTGAACTAACACGTTTCCTTCTATTTTTTGCATCGCAAACAAATTAATTTACTTTGTGACGCCTTAACTCTTAACTTCTAAATCTTCTGAATTGTGAATTCGCCTCCCATGCGCTACGATCTCTACCATTGGTTTGGTCCTTGATATTACCACCTCCTCACTTCACATCACAAGTTAAAAAATTTAACTTTTCCACCTCCTCACTTCGCATCACAAGTGAAACAATTTAACTTGAGAAACTCATTAATGATAACCTTTGTACTGTGAAATGTGAAATGTTTCTCAATTGCGATGAGATATTTCCCATTGATTGGGTTCAAATCTACAACCCTCGTCGCGCTTACAATCTAATTATCCTCTGAAGATCCAAGCCCTTGATCAGATGGTTATTACAAATGTTTATTGTAATATTCCCAAATGGGAAAAGCAGGAATATAGTGCAAAATGTTGGAATAACAGTGTATAACATCATGTAAAAACAAGAGGCCAATATGGAGACCTTCTAACCATTATAGCATAAGACAAATATGCATAATAAATGGGCCATAAGATGTACAATAAGATTTAACAAGCCTCCAATGGACAAAACCCTCAAAATAGGCATGGCTACTATATATCAAAATGTTGGAAGATTGCTACAACATTGTTTAAAAGGCACTGCTACAACAAATGAAGATATGAAATAACATGGGCTGATGTATGCCTCAAAAGATATATCTAATATATATCTAGGCACTATGCAACGTCTAATGAAGAACCCCCAAAGGGTTTTCAGTAAAACACCATGTACAAGATCTGAATCAAAGCCCTAGGGCTGAAAATTCACTGCAATATGTAGATCTAGAAATTTTGGCTGATATGATATGAAAAATATTATAGCCTCCTAAATGGATCTCTTAGCTAAAAGGCTGATCCTCTCACTAGCAACTCTCCTCTACAAATGGTGTGGCAAAACCACCCTGCAACTCCTGCCTCAAAATAACGTAGATCTAGAAAGAAACTGTGTTGTAGGGGAAAATAAAAATGTGGCCTCATGCCAAGATCGTAAAATATGCACAAGGGCCTTCCTTACTATCCTCCCAATGCAAAGGAACCATTCTCCACTAAAAATATGTATTGAAGTGGCCCAAAGATGGTCTCCACTGCTACAACCTCCAAAACAACTCAACCTTTAACAAGATCTACGTTGTAGATGTAAGATGAAGCTTTGGCCAAATGTGTGATAGTGGAAGTGAAGTACAATACTCCTCAAAGATATTCTCAATGGAAGAAGTGGGATTCCTGATCAGGAACACCCAGTGCTAAACAACACTTGCAATCTCAGCTAAACATCCAAAGAAATCTATATGTCTAAAAAGACCATATATTCATAAATATAATAAACCAATACATGATGAATATTGTTTCCATCCTCTTCCTTTTATAATATGTGAGATTCAAAACCATAAGCCTGATTAATTTATGACCCTACTTCCATTCAAGGTGTCTCCACCTAAAACTGCGATGTCCCTCATTTATTGCCACTCCTCCATGACAACATTGTTGATTTGGTCAAAGCTAACCCAGTCAAGATGTTGCAACCCATTTTCACACCTAAGGGTGCTCAATTAAGCTGCCAAAATGTTTTGCTTTTACATTGGCATTGATTTATTCATTATTAAGGAGACTTATGGACCTTCATTTTCCTCTTATTCATAAAACAAAGCAGCAAAACAAAAATTAATATTCCAACTAGCTCATGGCTAATTGGGAATGTTGGTGTCCCGTGTTTTGATAGTTTGGCAAATCAAAAGACAAGGCAACATCACAACCAATCTTTAGATTTACAGGAACTAGTCCTCCTGTTCTCATAGAGGGATCTCTCAAAATTTTGTTTGCAAAGGTTTATCTTGTGTGCTTTGAGTATTGGTTTTAAACTAGTTATTAGGTGCAGGTATTCATTTTTTTGTTTGGTTGGGTTGAATTGATACAGCAGAACATGAAAGGTCTAGGAAAGATACACGGAATGGAGAAACATCTGGTTCATTGGGAAATGGAGTCAAGAAGAGGTCATAACAAAATCATCAATGGATATGGGATATCAAAGGGCAAATCTAACTTGGCCACGGGATCATTTTGTTTTTGGAATGAGAAGAACATTAACGATTTGGAAGGAGAGGTTTAATTCTCAAAAAAGGGAATTCAAAAGCATAATTTGAACAATAAAGAGCTCTTTGATAGATAGGGCTAACCATAAATTCTACAAACCACACCTTTAAGAAAATAATGATTTCAAAACAAATTTTAAAATGAAAATCTAAGATTCGGGGAATGCCCTATTTCCTCAAATATTTTATTTCAAATGATTTAGAAAACATATAAGATTCACTGATAATTGCAGTCATAGAAGAGGGAACACCTAACACATCTATGATCACAACTATAAAAGACCTTTAAGCCAACTGTTTAAGTGAGGACAAAGGGCAAGATCAAAACGGACCTCTTTGATTCATTGTAAGCAAATAACTTCAAAGGGAGACTTCAATAACAATTTTTAAGTGGCAGCAGACAAGCAGGGAGAACCATAAATCATGTTGAAACCAACTGTTCGAACTATTAAGGAAATAAACAAGCATGAAGATTAAAGAGAGAGAGATTAAAGACTCTAGAATACTTCAGCAGAAGAAAACATGAAACAATGAAGGATGAACAGGTCTAAGGTGCTTCCAGGAGTCATTTCTTAGCCTAATACTTCCAACCTACTGTAGTAAGAAATTATGGAACATAATGAAAACAGGGGAAAACATAAAACATTTCAGAATACTTCACCAACAGCCAAGCTCATGGATCCAATGATAGAGCCTTCTCAGGAACAATCATGCAACAACATCAACAAGGTTTCCAAGACTTCAATTTCTCCTTCAACTTCAACAGACTATGTATTTATTTCAAAGAGTTTCAGTATTACAACTTGTGGTCAAACAGCAACCAACAACCAACACTCATCTCTTACGGAAGTATATATAGAAGAATGAGGAGGTGTGATCTGATAAA
The DNA here is from genome assembly GCA_034641835.2 of Pinus albicaulis. Taxonomy (NCBI): domain Eukaryota; kingdom Viridiplantae; phylum Streptophyta; class Pinopsida; order Pinales; family Pinaceae; genus Pinus; species Pinus albicaulis. The sequence continues at coordinate 1,425,269,552 of CM076577.1, forward strand.
AATCTCCAATTACAAATAATACAGACTTAATGGCTTCTTGGCCTTTGAGGGGCTCAATGAAGAAACTTACATACATATCTTCTATCTTAAATGTTTTACATAAATTTTTAAGCTCAGTGGGAGCTTTTGTTGACCTTTGAGGCTCTATGTGGCATCGAAGTAACTCTGGAGATATTTCTTGCATTGAAGTCCCTTGCAGAAGTAACTCTTCACCTATGTTTTGAGACAAATATCTGATACTGATCAATAAATTCATCTTCTGATTGAATACTTTGAGGCACAGGTGGCGTCTTGGTAGCTAGAGGGATCAATTTGCCTCAATTTGTGGTGGTGGAGGGTTTCCTTTCGATAAAACACTTCAGATTTTCCTTTAATTGTGTTTTAATTTGGGCGATTAGGCTTTTGATAATCATTCTTAGCTGTGATCCCCATAATTGTGTCTTCCATCCTCTGTTCTAGTTCATTTTGATCTTCATCACTGATACTCCGTAATTTGTGATTGACTTGCTGTGTTTTTGCTGATGTGCAGGGCCGTGCAGGGTTTGAAAGGCAACAATGCCTTCGCAGATCATTGATAAACGTGGAGTCAAAACCTTGTGATGATTTTCTTTGGTGAATCGGAGGCAAGAGGATCGTCACCCTCTGTCTCTGAAACTTCTTTGAGTTATGGTGGAGAGAACATCGAAACCCTGAAAAATACAAAAACTATTATAAAATCCTGCTTATATAGGTTTACTACTGTGGAGGCGTGTGGAGGAGGCATGGCCGTTGGATGGCATCATCCAACGGTCAGGATTAATCGGAGAAGGTGGAAGATAGATTGAATCAGAGCCATCGATCGCACAGAGATCGACGGTCGGGAGCAAGGGGGAAAGAAAAAAACGGAGAGTCGTTGACTGGGTGACGGAATCGGGCGATGGAATATGGACCGTCGATTTGCAGATCAGATCGACGGCGGAGATTAACTGGATGGCGCATCGTAGCCTGGTTAACTATCAGGCATCTTCGCCGAGCGATAGCCGTTGGATGGCCCGCCCTAGATCAGATGGCGCACAGAAATATCGCTGGGCATCCACGTACGAACGATAACACACAATGAGCAAGTGGTTTTGAAAAATTACACAAGATGCGTGTCACACGATGTATGGAATCGCTGGCGATCGGGGAAAAATCGCCTTTTCCCAAAGGCAGTGCGATGAAAACCGCACGGTTTTGGGATGGGTTAGTGGAATTTGGGGACCACTGGGAGACAGACTCCGCATCGTCTGATCTTCAGATCAGATCGATAGTTCGAAATGATTTAAAACTTGTACCGGCGGAAAAATTTATAATTTAATTAAAAACCAAAGAATTAAAATAATGAAAGGTTTTAATACTTTGGCGGAGAAATATTTAAAGGTCTGGTGCCTGACTGCGGGGCCGAGGGTCATATGAAGGGTCATACAACCAGGGATTTATGCGAGAAGGGGCTAAGACCCATATATGTACAAAAATGTGGGTTTTTATGGTTTTCCAATTATTTTCAAAGGGAAATTGAGGGTTCTGATAAGGCTTAAAAGTGGGTTTTAAACCTTATAAAATTGGATTTTGATGAATGAAAAATGGGAAAAACATGAAAATGAGGGGTTTTTAAGGGAAATAGAGGGATAGGAAATGAGGTTAGCTTTTGGAAAAGGGGAAAATGGAAATGATGCTTGCAGCAGTATTCTGGCTTGGAAATCAACAGGATTTCTGAGTTTTGAAGGGAAACAACAGTGACGATTATCCAAAGGATAGGATTTTATCAAAAGACTTTAAGTATCAGCAATTTTTAGCAATGAAAATTGTTTCTTGAAGGCTATCCAACATCATTTAGCCACCACCTGATATGACATAATTTATGGGTGGCTAACAGGGAATATTATAGTTCTCCCTTCCCAAATGTTGATTGTCCTCAAGCAACTCACAAGGTGAGTGTTGCAACTCATCTCCTCCATCATTGGTGACACAGTCATGTGGTAAGCTTCCCTCATAAGCTAAGTTTCTCCCAACCCATCACTCCATTAAATTCTCCTCCAAAGTTCTCATGAGATGCAAATGTTTCATCCCACAAGGAAGCGATAGATCCAATGAGACAAACATGGTTTGCCCAATGTTCTCCCTGAAACATGTACCATAATGAACTTGGATAGTCTCTCTCCCATAGGACACATACATTCCTCCCATCCTCCCTCCAATCATTGCCATAAAACGAATAAGTACACCATCAATGTATGGGATCAAAACTAAGTACATACAAACAAAAATATGCAAAAATGGAGGTGGGGCGTAGTCCCACATGTGGAACTAGCACAGTATATCTCCTAACTGCATCATATAGTGATATGGTAAATTGTTTCCCCACCACTTACTTGCTTCCCAAGTCTTCTTAGAATGGCTGAAAATGTGAGATATGTTTAGTGCCTTTGTAGTGCACCCACAGTGATACAACATCTCCCTATATCCTCCAAGGGAGTGGCCATGTTCAAAAATGTTTATGGCCCAAAGTTGGCCATGAATTTTATATGGAAGAATGCTCCTCCTTGGAACTATGGCCTGCATATACATGGTAAAGGAATGAATTTAATCATGAAATTAAACATTATGTACATAAGCATGTTCCTTACCAAAAATTTTGCTCATACAAATGGAGTGGTCCATAGATAGACCCCCTCAAAGTCCAAAAGAGGAAAGAGGTGGCTATGATAACTCCTTCATTGGGTTATGTCTCTATTCCAACTCTTCATGGTTCATGCATATTTGAAAATTTTGATATAATTCCTCTTCAAAGGCTTCCCCAAGTGTAGCTCTCCATGATAGTGTTGTAGGCTCTCATTGAATAATTATGGCTGAAGAGAAACTTTTCGGGAGCTCTTTGTAGCAACTTCTCCTTCAGCTTGGAAGATATAGATAAGAATATCCTACCATGATAGTATATGACTTCATCTTGGACTGAATAGCCCTCTTCATGTAGTTGATCATCAAGTATCATGCATGTAAAAATATCGTTTGAATAATCCACCAACAGTTGGGATTTCCAATATGGATCAATCTTCCATAGTGACAACACTAATGATCTATCAAAAAGAAAATATGTCATATGGCTTCCCTTCTCCTTCACTTCTCTCATGCCAAAAGTATATGTTGGAAGGCTGCTATCCTTTCCATGCTTCTCGTTCCACAGCGCATCATCTGAAATGAGAGTGGGTAATGATGATGTTGGGAGAATGTCTCCCTCATCCTTGAGTCTACCCAAGACTCTCACCACCATATATTTTCCTTCTAATGCTCCCATTCCTCCGAGATCTATGAATGGTGCATCATGATGTGAGAAATTTCTCAGCAAATCTGGATCAGGTGGCCTCCCAGGTGGTTTTCCACAAAATAATAATGTCCCATGAGCCAAAGTCATGTGCATAATAGATGGGACTATTAGGTTCTTGCTTCCACTCTACAAATCCATCTTTGATTTTTGTTTGGAAGTTGTATGTGAGGTATATGTGTGCATGCCTTTAATCATTTGAGTTTTTCCACTATTTCTATCCACCCATTCCATTTGCAAAGTCTCCTAATCTGTGGTGACCTTCCCCAAAGTAATCAACCATTGGACACCCAATATCACATTGGTGTCAGGTATGTCAACCACAACGAAGTGATTAGTCAATGTATATTTCCCATGGTGACAGATAAGGATGGCACATATTTCATGCATTGCATACTTCTATCTCCTAAGACCAAAATAGAAAATCCCTCAAAAGCATCAGTGGGTATTCCCCTCCTTTGCACTAGTTGGGGATCAATAAAATTGCGGGTAACCCCACTGCCAATAAAAACAAAAACCCTCTAATCTAATATGGAACCTCAAACCCTCAAGTTCAAGTACTTAGGTACTCACCTCAATGATGCAAGAGCCCCTCCAATTGGAGAAAATTCCCCATTCCCATCTCTTAATGGTGTTGGTTCATCCCCTATTATGTCAGCATTGTGACCTCTTCTTTGTTCATCTTCTTCTTCCTCCTCATCATCTGAGAAGACCTCTATGTAGTGTGCCTTTCCTGCTACACATTTATGTCCAGGTGCCCAAGATTCTTGGCATCTGAAGCAAATCTTCCTACTCCTAAAATCTCTTCGGACATCATCATCAAGAGGTGTTTATTTTTGCTCTCTTTTGAGAAAAGAGCCTTCTCATATTTTCCCTTTGATGGAAAAGAGGGCTTGTGCTGAAGTGTTGCCTTTGCTTTTGGCAAGGCATCTTGTAAATCTCTAGCCCTTTCAATGGAATCTTGAAGGGTAGTGGGCTTAGTAGGCTTAAGCAACCCATGAAGACCTTCATCTAACCTATGAATGAACATATAGACCCTCCTTGCTGCAGATAAATCAGGAACCATAACAGAAAGTCTTCAAAATTCAGAAATATAATTTTTTGTATTACTTGATTGTTTTAGCTTTGCAAGCTACATGAATGGTGCTTCAGGATCTCTTATATCAAACCTCTCCACTAAAATCCATTTGAACTCTGAATATGCAGTCACATTGGCATGACCTAATGTAGACAAACCATGGAATAATATGAATACACTGTGCTAAACACAGGACCATGAACACCCTGTGCTAAACAGCACATGCAATCTTAGCTAAATAGCTGAAGGGAACAACAAGTCTAAATAGACCATATCAAAATAGTGCAAAATGCTAGAATAGCGGTGTATAACATCATGTAAAAACAAGAGGCCAATATGGAGACCTTCTCGTCATTATAACTGTAGAAAAATATGCATAATAAATGGGTCATAAGATGTACAATAAGATAGAACAAGCGTCCAATGGACAAAACTGTCAAAAGAGGTGTGGCTACTATATATCAGAATGTCGGAAGACTGCTACAGGATTGTTTAAAAGGAACTACTACTGAAAATGAATATACAAAATAACATGGGATCATATATTCCTCAAAAGATAGATCTAATACAGATCTAGGCATTATACAACCTCCAATGAAAAACCCCAAAAGGGTTTTCAGCGAAATACCATGTACAAGATCTGAATCAAATCCCTAGTGTTGAATATTCACTACAATATGAAGATTTAGAAAGCATGGCTAGTTTGATATGCCAAATATTGCAGCGTCCTAAATGGATCTCCTAGATGAAAGGATGATCCTCTCACTAGAAAATATCTTCTTCAAATGGTGCGTCAAAACCACCTTGCAACTCCTCCCTCAAAATAATGCAAATATGGAAAGAAACTGTGCTATAGGGGAAAATAAATATGTGACCTGATGCCAAGATCTAAAAATATAAATAAGGACCTTCCTTACTATCCTCCCAATGGAGAGGAACCCTTCTCCATTGAAAATAAGTCCTAAAGTGACCCAAAGATGGTCTCCACTGCTGTAGCCTGCAAAACAACTCAACCCTCAGCAGTACCTACGTTGTATATGTAAGATGAATTTTTTGCCAAATTCCTAATAGTGGAAGTGAAGTACAAGACTCATCCAAGAGCTTCTCATTGGAAGAGGTGGTATTCTCGATCAGGAACACCTAGTGCTAAAGAACACTTGCAATCTCAGCTAAACAACCAAAGAAAGTTATATGTTTAAAGAGACCATATATTCAGAAATATAATAAACCAATACATGATCAATATGGTTGTCATCCTCTTCATTTTATAATATGTGAGCTCCCAAATGCTAAGCCCCATTCATTTATGGCCCTACTTGCATGGTCTGTCATTGAATTCCAGTCCATAATAGGACTATTGAATTGGTCAAAGTTGACCTAGTCAAGATGTTCCAGCCCATTTTCACACCTAAGGGTGCTCAATTAAGCTGTCAAGATGTTTTCCTTTTACATTGGCATTGATTTATTCATTATTAAGGAGACTTGTGAACCTCCATTGTCCTCTTATTCATAAAACAAAGCAGCAAAACAAAAATCAATATTCCAACTAGCCCATGGATAATTGGGAATATTACATTTATTCTCTATATGCTCTCTGCTCTCGCACACCTAGTTCACACTTGTCTCACTCTTTTCCACAGTCTTTTGTATGTCGCTTTGCTGCTCTATTTTTTTTCCCGTTACTCCTCCTGGTTTATTCAGGGTTCTTCAAGTCTATCTCTCCGAGCTTGTTACTATTTATTATTTAGATAAAAATTACACCATATCTCTTGAATACATACCACTTTCTGTCTTATTTCTCCGAATTAGAATTCAGGATTTATTATTTACTTGACATGTACACAATTTATCCGCACAAAATTACATCCTTAAACTTTATTCTTAGCTAATTAATTCCCAAACTAGAATCGTCCAGAGTCTACCCAACAATAAGTCCTTTATCACTCAAAAATTCAGATACAGTCAGCTATAATTTGTTACTGATATCAAATTCTTTCTATTATGGATAGCTCAACACATAACAGAAATGACACACAGTCAAATGGAATTCGATTTCTCTTTAAACAAATATATGTACAAATACAAGAAAATTTTCTTACAATATGGCTTGGCCTAATCTGCCTTTACATGGCCCTTTTCTCTTCCTCTCCCTCTGTATATTTCCGTAGGCTTACAATTAAATTTATTTCTAAAAATGTCTTCTTTTTCTCATTGTTTGTGCCTTTAAGGCTTTACAATTATATACAAAAGGTTCTATAACCAATTTTGGTTTAGAACCATAGGCTACTCAACAAAATCCTAAAAATCCTCCAAGTCCTCAATTAGTTCCTAAAATCTCTTCTTTATCCCTTGAAGATCTCAACATTCAACTAAATCCTAAGGATCCTCCATAAATTATGAACTACTTTATAATCTAGGATTTAAAACATTTCATAATATCTCAATCCACACCAATCACTCATGTTCTCCTACATTCGAGAACATTCACAAATATGTATCTAAATATTTAATTAAATCCTATTCTAAATGTCTAACATAAATCACTCAAAATATTGAAAATTATATTAATTAAATACTTAGGGAAACCATCTCTTTTGAAAAACACAAGAACCCCTAGATTCTACTAAATGTGCATGTTCTTGGAACCATGATTCTCCTATATCAGAATCCCAAGGTAGAAAATAAGCATGATCTCGAGGTCATATGTTTCCAATCTTTGTCCTCCTAGATCCCATACTTTCGTTAGGGGAATTTTGAGGTCTAAAATGGGCCTCCTAAGGAAAATGTACAATCAAGATTCACTTTATGAGAACCAATCACATTTTAGGGGATGAAATCATCCCTAATGGTTGAAGTGGCATTGCTTGAGTTAAAGGTACTTACTTGTCACATTCTCAATGGTGGATAAAAACTCATGGTTAACCATGGTAGTGCTTTAAGTACTTTTAAAGATATAAAGTAAAGTACTCATAATAAATGTCATTTCACATTTTTTGAATAAAATATTATTATTATCATTTCATATTTTTCGAAAGAAACAATGCATATCCCCATGCAATATACAACATGTGCTTTAAGTACTTTTAAAGTTATAAGGTAAAGTACTCATAATATATTAATTGCATGTTATTATATAATTTAAGTAATAGTATATTATATAAATAAGAATTTATGAATTTGTATTTATATTTTATTTTAAGTTATTTAAGTACCAAATGCATTAGTTGTGCAATGATAATGAATTTTTCTTGAAAACCTCATTCTTATTTATAGTCACATCAATACAATTTTTGTATTATTTTTATTTGTATTACACTTGCAACCATACAAAAAATTTTAATTTCGAAACCATAAGGCCATGTAGCCCCAACTGATGTTTCAGACATCATTGCTCCATCTTCAAGTTCAAAAGGAACGTCTTCATCTTCAGCAATTTTCTTTTGTTGTAGCTCAACTCCTTCAAGCTTCTCTATCCTCAATTGAACACTCATTATCTTCTCAAGCTTCCTCGACTCCTCTATTAGCTTCATATTAACTTGCTGCTTTCTTTTCTCTTGTAGCCTATGCTATTTCACTTTCTTTCTCATAGTCCAACCATACCTTTGGTCTACCTTATTTATCTACAACATATCCATCAACGATCCAAGCTGGAAATTTATCTTATCTTTCTCTCTCTCATATTCTTCATCACTTATCTGTCTCCATATGTTATTTTCTTTGGCATCTTCTTTCTTCACTTTGTGGCTACTTCTTGAACTTCTACTATGACTTCCAGTAGTCATTCTTCTATCTCTCGTGAACTGTATATCTTCACTTGTAAACTGCACTAAACCTCTCCTTCTCAGCATGTCTCCACCTGCTGCAAGTACCTCACCAAGCCTTCTCTCCATGGTCTTTTGGTAACACTGGTTCTCTATTTCTGGAACCTCTATTGAGAAACTCCTTTGCTCCTTGGCTTCTTAAATTCTAGTTTGTTCTCAGAACACTTTATTCCTCTTTTTCCAACCTTCAACTAGAAAATTCATGTTATTTGTCATGTTTCTTTAGAGTATCCAATTTACTCTGCCTTCAAGAACAAAAATGGTTCTTCTTTCCTTTACAACTCCTCTTGCAGTCCTTGTTGACATATTCCTCCTTTGTTTGCAACCTGCAAAACTCAAATCAACGTTAATGTAAAGCACTACCTGCATGATTACATGTGCAGTCTTCTTCCACTCTTCACATTCAAATGAATCTTCATTATTTTCAAGAAAACAACAATCAATTTGTCAGATATTATTGTCTAACTTTTCTTCCTGCAATTGTCTCCACCTTTTCAGATTTATAGTCTGAATCTTTCTCCTCTAATCCATAATTACGTTAAATCTTACTATGTTCTGCTACCAATGTCTTTCTGTATAGTTTAACTCTGTCATCATCATCAAAAATCTGCTTGTTCTTATTTTCCCTCCAAAAATATTTTACTCTCTCTGATACCTAATGATGCAACCATAAGGTCACAATTAACCAAAAATGCACCACATGTAGGGTTAGATGAATTAACCCCACACTTACCCACCTTAACCTTTCCACTCTATCAATTTTAAATCAAATACATGCAGAAGTTTTAAACATGGTTTATAACTCCTTATAATAACCTTTCACTTCTTGTATTATACAATTAACTCAGACCTGTGGGTTATGACCCGCCTAACTCCTTTACACACATATGTGGTTATAACCTCGGAGTTAAATATAATATACATACCTATGCAATCAAACAACACACACACTTTAAAACTGACCCCGTATAACTCAAATCTCTTTATATATACATAGAACACTCTACTGGAGGGTCCCACGATAAGCCTCACTAATCACCAACGATTTCGAGTTGCACAAATTGCAGTTTAACTTTAACAATTAAACCTTATTCCTTGTGAAATATGAAGTTGTTCTAAACCAACACATGTCCTCCCCTTTTTCGCATCGCAAACAAATTAGTTTACTTTGTGACACCTTAACTCTTAACTTATAAATATTGTGAATTGCGAAGTCACATCCTGTTCCCTTGATATCCATAGTTGGTTTGGTCCTTGATCCGATGATCATCGTTATCTCTCCACCTCCACACTTCGAATCGTAAGTTAAAAATTTTAACTTGTGAAACTCTTTAACCGTAAACTCTATTCTGTGCAATGTGCGATGTTTCTCAACTGCTCTCCCATTGGTCGGGTTCAGATCTACAGCCCTCCTCACGACTAAAATATGATTATCCTCTAAATAGCCAAGCCTTTGATCCACAGGTTATTAAAATTGTTTATTCTCTCTCTCCTCTCTCCTCTTGCACACCTATTTCACACTTGTCTCACTCTTTTCCACACTATGCTTTATGCCGCTCTATTTCTGTACTTTTTTCCTGCTACTCCTCCTGGTTTATTCAGAGTTCTTCAATTCTATCTCTCTGAGCTTGTTACAATTTATTATTTAGATAATAATTACACAATTTCACTTGAATACAGAGCACTTTCTGTCTTATTTCTCCAAATCAAAATTTTAGATTTATTCTTTACTCGACCTGTACACAATTTATCTACACAAATTTACTTCCATAAAATTTATTCGCAACTAATTAACTCCCAGACTGAAATCGCCCAAGTTCCACCCAGACATAAGTCCTTTATCACTCAGAAAGAATTATACAGTCAGCTATAATTTTTTACTAATATCAAATTCTTTCTATTACGGATCACTTAGCACATAACAGAAATGACACATAGTGAAAATGGAATTTGATTTCTCATTAAACAAAGAAATGTACAAATACAAGAAAATATGTTTAGAATCTGGCTTGGCCTAATCTACCTTTACATGGCCCTTGTCTCTTCCTCTCTCTCGGTATATTCTCATAGGCTTACAATTAAATTTCTCTCTAACAATATTTTCTTTTTCTCACCGTTTCCGCCTTTGAGGCTTTACAATTATATACAAAAGGTTATGTAACCAATTCTGGTTTAGATCCATGGATTACTCAACAAAATCCTAAAAATCCTTTAAGTCCTCAATTAGTTCCTAAAATCTCTTTATCCCTTGAAGATCTCAACATTCAACCAAATCCTAAGGATCCTCCATAAATTATGAACTACTTTCTAATCTAGGATTTACAATATTTTAGAATATCTAAATCCACAACAATCACTCATCAATCACTCATTTTCTCCTACATTCGACAACATTCACAAATAATCCTCTCAATATTTAATTAAATCATATTCTAAATGTCTCACCTAAATACTCAAAATATTGAAAATTATGTTAATTGAATATTTAGGAAAACCATCACTTTTGAAAAACGCAATAACCCCTAGATTCTACTAAATGTACGCATTATTGGAACCATGATTCTCATACGTCAAAATTCTACCATCAAGATTTGTTACCATAGTAGTGGCCATAGAAGAGACAAAGGATGTCTCACAATTTTCAATGGATGAGCTTCATGCATCACTGATGTCTAATGAGAATAGAATGAATAGATAAATGAACTCCACATTGGAGCATGCATCCAAGACACAAATGTCTTTTGGTCGAGGTAGAGGTCGAGGAAGATCAAAATGCTGAGGAAGAGGAAGAAGCACATAAAGACGTGGAAGAAGCAGCCCTACAAGCATAAGTGGAAGGGCCAGCAACCAGAATCCAAGCAAAGTCTCAAGCTAAAATCAAGCACAAGGATAGAGGTATGATAAATCTCAAGTACAATTTCATTATTGTAAAAAGTATGGCCATTATGCAAATGAATGTAGAAAGAAGCAAAATGACATGGGTAGTAAACCTAGTGTAAATTTTACAAAAGAAAATCAGAACCAAGGAAATGTGCTTTTAAATTATAATGTAGCACAAGAAAAACAAGAATATGTATAGTTCTTCAATTCAAGGTTTAGTAACCATATGACCGAACACATAGCAACGTTTTCCAATATAGATGAAAGTGTAAAATCTGAAGTGACAACATGGATTAATAGTAAAATCTCTGTCATGGGAAAAGGAAGAGTAAAAATACTGACAAATAAGGGAGAGAAGAAGTTTGTGCTAGATGTCTGTTATGTACCTGGCCTGAAATGTAAACTTCTAAGCATTGGATAGCTCATGAATAAGGGCTACAATGTGTTTTTTAAGAATGATGTGTGCAAAATAATGGATATATCTCCATGTAGATAGGTCATTGCAAAAGTGCATATGACAAGCAATAGGATGTTTCCTCTCAAGATCAGAATAGACTTGAAGGAAGGAGGTGTTGTAGCAGTAGTCATACAAGAAGTCTTTCAAGAAGAAATGAAAGAGGAGGACTGGTTATGGCATTTAATATTTGGACATCTCAATTTCAAAGGTTTGAATTTGTTGCATAGAAAAGGGATGGTAAAGGATTACCACTAATAGAGAAACCAAACAGCCTATGTGAAATCTGCATCTTAGAAAAAAAAATAGAGAATTATTTCTAGTACGAAAGAGTACAAGGGAAAAGGCACCTTTAGAGATTTTCCACTCACATTTATGTGGACCACTGCAAATGCCATCATTAAGTAGAATTCATTATGTTTTGACATTTATAGATGATTAAACAAGGAATAAATGGGTGTATTTTCTAAAATAGAAAAGTGAAGTGTTTGAAAATATCTTCCACTTCAAAGCTCTTGTTGAGAAGAAAAGTGGACACTACATAAAAGTGTTGAGAACTAACAGAGGTGGAGATTATATCTCCAATGACTTCCTAAGTTTTTGCAGGGAGCATGGAATACGCAAGCATTTTACCACAAGGTATACACCTCAGCAAAATGATGTAGAAGAGATAAATAATAGGACCATCATGGACATGGTAAGGAGCATGTTGAAGGGAAAGCTTTTTCCAAATGAGTATTGGGTAGAAGACATCAATTGTGCAGCTTATATTTTAAATATATGTCCAACCAAAGTTGTTGTGAACATAGTTCCAGAAGAAGCATGGAGTGGAATAATGCAAGTTGTCACTCACATGAGAGTGTTTGGATGTGTGGCATATGCACATATCCCATATGAGTTAAGGAAGGAGTTTGAAAGCAAGGGGGAGAAGTGTATATTTGTTGGATACATTGATAAATCCAAGGCTTACAAGCTCTACAGTCCATCAATCAAGAAGGTAATAATCAGCAGAGATGTTCAGTTCATTGAAGAAGAAGCTCAAGATGGAAGCTTAGAGAAGACAGTGAATGTGAAGACATGTATTTCACATGAAGATAAAAAGGAATTTATTGCAGAAAATAGTTCCTCAATGGTTGCTCCTCCTCCACCTACACAAGCTCATTAGAGAACACCATGAGCAAGAAATAGAACAGGAGTGCAGAACCAAGGAATTTCTTCTCAAATCACACCATAGGGATTAGCAACTCCCTCGAGTTCAAGTGCAACTCCAAGCACATCTTCAGCAAATACAAGAAGACCAAAAATCAGAAATTTAAGTGAAATTTATGAGAAAGAAGAAGTAAATAGTAATGTTGGTCTGAATTCTTTATTTGCTTTGTTTTGTCATGTTGATGACCCAATCAATTTTGAATATGTACTGAAATAAAAGAAGTGGATTGAAGCAATAAATGAAGAGATAGGAGCAATAGAAAAAAATAACACATGGGAGTTAGTGGACCTCCCACAAGGAAAGGAAGTTATTGGAGTGAAATGGGTCTACAAGACCAAGAGAAACATTCAAGGCAAGATAGAAAGGCACAAAACAAGACTTGTTGTCAAAGGCTACAAGCAGCAGCAAGGAAGAGGCTATGAGGAAACTTTTGAACCAGTTGCAAGGATGGAGACAGTGTGGACAATGTCTTCCATAGTTTCACAACAAAAGTGGAAATTTTATCAAATGGATGTGAAGTCAACATTCTTGAATGGAGTGATGAAGAAGGAGGTGTATGTTGAACAACCTCCTTGATATGAAATTGAAGACAAAGAACACAAAGTTTGTAACTTGAAGAAAGCTCTTTATGGGCTGAAGTAAGCACCAAAATCATAGTACAACAAGATTGATGCTTACCTAGTGGACAATGGGTTAGAAAATTGTGATTGTGAACCCACACTCTACATTAAATAAAATGTCAGTAAAATTCTTATTGTTGTTTTATATGTAGATGGTTTGATTTTTACACGAAATGATGTTTCTCTCATTGCTGATTTTAAAGCAATCGTGAAGATTGAATTTGAAATGACTGAATTGGGTTTGCTGAGATATTTTTTGGGCATAGAAGCAAAGAAAACATAAAAGGGGATTTTTATCTCCCAAACAAAGTATGTTGAAGAAGTTTTAAAGAGGTTCAATATACAGAATAGCAAAGTAGCAGCAACTCCAACTATCATGGGGTTAAAGTTGAGCAAGGAAGATTACAACAAGAATTTCAATCTAACATTGTACAAGAGCATAGTTGGAAGACTAATTTATTTGACTGTAACGAGGCCTGATATAATGTATGCAGTAAGCTTGATATCCAGATTCATGGAGACACCCAAGGAGACAGAGTGGCAAGCAGAGAAGAGAATATGGTAGTATGTGAATGGAACAAAGGATTATGTTGTTCTATACTACGCATCTGATAGTTTTAAGATCATTGGTTACACTGACTGTGATTGGGCTCGAAGTGCAGATGACAGAAAGAGCACATCAGGGTATGTCTTTCATTTGGGGTCGGGAGCCATTTCATAGGCTTCAAAGAAGTAACCAATAGTTTCATTATTAACAGCAGAAGATGAATATGTAGCAGCAACAACAGCCTCATGTCAAGCAGTTTGGATGAGAAGGATGCTGAGAGATTTATTGCATGAGCAAGAAAAAGGAACCACAATTTATTGTGATAAAAACTCAACAATTGCATTGTCAAAGAACTATGGTTTCCACAAGAGAACAAAACATATTGATGCAAAGTATCTTATTATAAGGGAATTGGTTAACAATGGTGAAATTGTTTTGCAGCATTGTAGGTCAGAGGAAACGTTTGCTAATATCCTCACAAAGCTATTTGGACATAAGATTTTTTTTTACCTTAGGCAGTGTCTGGGAATTATTGAAGGCGGTAGTTGTGATTAAGGGAGAGTTTTGGAATTACTCCCAACAACTGCCATGAATAAGAAGTGGTTGTAGCCCATACTGAATTGAATTTTTTGTGCAGGAGGGACAACCAGTAGGATTTCAAGATCTGAAGGCATTCACATAAAATCAAATAGAGTACCAGTAAGCCCACACACTACGTTTATTTTTAACCTTCCATGTTGACTTACCTTTTGCCCGCACTTCGTCACCCTCGAATTTTATGTTTTACCCATAGGCTTTTTTCCAGAGTTATTTCCCCACCGATACAATATCGGTGGGACCCATCTACCTTACCGCATTGAAAACATGCACAAACCTTTACATTTCATCTTTCCTTACCTTTCCACCTTAGCACACTTCCCAGCGTTTACCGCATCACTGCCCACACACTGCAACTTTTATTGTTTAACTCTTCAGCCTCCAACGAAACTTATTTCTCCACCAATGCGATATCAACATGACCCACAAACCTCATCGCATGTCACAAAATTTCCCATCTATATTTTATGTCACTTGTGTAATATCCCCAACCGTTTAACCCATTGGAAAAAATCATAAAAGTAGTAGACTAATAAATAAAGCGGAATTGGCCCATGGTTTTTGCTTTTGGGTCGTTTCGACCCCAGGTATTTGCCAATGGTTTCTTCTAAGCAGTCAACTATAAAAGGAGTGGATAGAAACTCATGGAATTTAATCTTTTCTTCATTGATATTCTGAAAGATCAGAGAATTTTTCAAGTGAGGATTTTCAGTTGAAATCCTCAAGCTTCCTTTGGTGAGATCAGATCTCACCCTAGTAAGCAAACCCAACTTCGGTGGTTTCTATGATTACCCTAGCTAGTCGCATTCATTCCATATTTGTTTTGAAAGGGATTTTTGTCTATTTTTACTTTAAAATTTATGGGCATGGATTGATATCTATCTTGTCAGTTTTATTATAATTATTTTCATTGCCAAGGGTTATTAATTGGCATTAGGATGTAATTTACCCATCTACGTTGTTATTCAAACTGCTTGTATTACATGGGATAAATTCGTTAATAAATGATATTGGGTGGATTTATTTAGGGCTTGTTTAGATATGGTGATTGGAAATTAATTATGTGTATATGTTATCATGAGGGATTTTTTTTATAATAAGCATATTACTTTGCTGTTATATTTTTACTATTATTACAGCAGTGGCATTATCTATTTCTTAAAGGATTTTACAGTGGTATCAGAGCTTCATCTTCGCCATCTGTGGGATGCCAAGGAAGGAGAAACAAAAGGGTATTGTTGTCAATTGGGAAGAAAAATATGCTAGTAGTCAAGGGAAAAATGAAGGGGAAGAAAAACCAATGGGTGATCACGAAAATACCAAACTTGAATATGCCTTACAAAATATCATCGGCACTCAAAACGCCATCATGGAACTCCTTAAAGTACAGATTGGGAAACCTAATGTCCAATGCAATAATGGGGAGGGAGTTTCCCATTCATGTGGGGATGGTCCACCGCAAGAGTATATCAATGTTCGTAGCAATGTTCCATCACACGAACATGTCAACACTCGGAGCAGCCCCTTTAGCCGACCAACCATGAATCCATTCTTGGATGACTCCTCCAGGCAGCAAGATTGCCCTTCACCAATTGCAGAAACAGTTACCACATGGATGAAAAAGTGTGATATGTTGCCTCCCAACATGAAAGAAACCTGAAGCCTTAATGACTTTTACTACATGAGGAGGAAACAACAAAGGAAGGCAACGACATTTGGGAGCCATGAGTCAAACATAGATTTGCAAAAGGCTATGGGAAAGGTAAGTCTTTCTTATTTTGATGGATCATCGAAGTGTTCTCCACTATCATGGGTACAGAAACTGGATACATATTTCCAGCTCAATCCCATGCAGGAGAAGGATTCCATCAAATACACCACACTTCATCTTCACAGAGAAGCACATGAATGGTGGCAACATGGTATGACCAGTATGGGACATGCCAGCATCATCTCTTATACAGAATTCACACAGAGGTTAATAAAAAGATTTGATAGGAAGGATCCTAAGATGTACTCCTAGGAGCTAACCGAGCTCCAACAGACAGGGAGCCTTGAATCTTATGTTGCAAAATTTTAAAGGCTTTCAATAATGGTCAGCGACCTCTCCATGACTCGGTTGGTCATGTTATTTAGAGAAGGGTCGAAAGAACCCCTACGAGGTTGGGTTAGGGCCTACCAACCTACCACATTGCAAGATTAAATTAACCGTGCAAGGGATATGTAGGATGTAGTACCCAAGAATAATTTCCTACCCAAATTTTCTATTCCTTAGAAAGGGAAGGAAGTCAAGCAGCAACAATGGGAGCCATTTATTAACGAGAAGTTGGATGATGAGAATAGGAAAGATATCAGAAGGAAAAGGCTATGCTTCTCTTGTCACGAACCTTGGGCACCAAAACATCGGTGTACTAAAGGGAAGGCCTACTATATTGAAGTATTTTCTAAAAATGAACATGAGGAAGAGAATCCAAAGCTCGATCAAGGGGAATCACAAGGCATGGGGGCAATACAGGAGGAAATCCAGGAAGGAGTCATTGCTTCTCTTACAGGAGTCCCAAGGTATCACACCCTCCAGTTTAGGGGCACCATACAAGGATATAAGGTTACTGTGCTAATTGATGGTGGGGCCTCCCACAACATCATTGATGAAAAATTTGTAGCTAGAAGGGGACTAGTTACTAAATAATTTGAAGGCTTTACAGTTTTGGTAACTGGAAAGAAAGAGTGCAACCGCATGCCATGCACTAAGATAGTTCCTAACATGAGCCTAGCAATGGGAAACTACAGAGTTACAGATAACTTCTTTCTCATAGACTGCCCAAACTCTCATGTAGTATTGGGGGTACAATAGCTATATTCTATCGAAACTCATACAGTAAACTACCAAGACTTGGAACTTTCATTCACAGGACTAGATGGTAAAAAGGTGAAGTTGAGAGGAATGCATGCATATTCTCCCAAGGTTGTCACATCCAATCGGATGGAGGCAAACCTTCAACATGGGGATACCGTATGGGTAGTAGAGTGTCAAACCATGGAGAAGAAACAAGTAGAACAACACAAGGAGTACTCCCCTGATATTATGGCACTATTGCAAAAATACCAGAAGGTCTTTGGAGATATACCCCCAGGACGACCACCTAATAGGGGATTAGATCACATCATCCATGAATATTTGGTACGATGGAAAGATCTTCCCGTCGATGATGCCACTTGGGAAGGAGAACACATATTGCAGCATCCAACATTGAAATTGCTTGAGGGCAAGCAATTTTGGGCAGGGGGAACTGTAATATCCCCAACCATTTAACCAGTTGGACCAAATCACAAAAGTAGTATACTAATAAATAAAGTGGAATTGGCCCATGGTTTTTCCTTTTGGGTTGTTTTGACCCCAGATATTTTCCCACAGTTTCTTCCAAGTAGTCGACTATAAAAGGAGGAGGAGGATCGAGAGACACTCATGGAATTTAATATTTTCTTCATTAATATTTTGAAAGCTCAGAGGACTTTCAAGTGAGGATTTTTAGGTGAGATCCGCAAGCTTCCTTTGGTGAGATTCGATCTCACCCTAGTAAGCAATCCCAACTTCGGTGGTTTCTATGATCACCCTAGTTGGTCGCATTCATTCCATATTTGTGTTGAAAGGGGTTTTTGTCTATTTTTAGTTTACACTTTATGAGCGTGGATTGAGATCTGTCCTGCTGATTTTATTATAATTATTTGCATTTCCAAGAATTATTAATTGGCATTAGGATGTAATTGACCCATCTACGTTGTTGGTCAAACTTCTTGTATTACATGGGATAAATTCCTTAATAAATGATATTGGGTGGATTTCCTTAGGGCTTGTTTAAATATGGTGATTGGAACTTAATTATGTGTAATGGAGAATTATGTGTATATGTTATCATGAGGGACTTTTTTTATAATAAGCATATTACTTTGATGTTATATTTTTAATATTATTATAGCAGTGGCATTATATATTTATTTAAGGATTTTATAGTGGTATCAGAGCTTCATCTTGGCCATTTGTGGGATGCCAATGAAGGAGAAACAAAAGGGTATTACTGTCAATTGGGAAGGAAAATAAGCTAGGAGTCAAGGGAAAAATGAAGGGGAAGAAAAACCAATGGGTGATCACGAAAATACCAAACTTGAAGTTTCCTTGCAAAATATCATCGACACTCAAAACACCATCATGGAACTCCTTAAATTACATATTGGGAAACCTAATGTGCAAAGAAATAATTGGGAGGGAGGTTCCCATTCAGGTGGGGATGGTCCATCGAAGGATTATATCAATGTTCGTAGCAATGTTCCATCACACGAACATGTCAACACTCGGAGCAACCCTTTTAGTCGACCAACCATGTCTCCATTTTTGGATGACTCCTCTAGGGAGCAAGATTTCCCTTCACCAATTGCAGAAATGGTTACCACATGGATGAAAGAGTATGATACGTTGCCTCCCAACATGAAAGAGACCCGGAGCCTTAATGACTTTTACTACATGAGGAGGAAACAACAAAGGAAGGCAACGACATGTGGGAGCCATCAGTCAAACATAGATTCGCATAAGGCTGTGGGAAAGGTAACTCTTTCTTATTTTGATGGATCATCAAAGTGTTCTGCATGGTCATTGGTACATAAACTGGATATAAATTTCTAGCTCAATCCCATGCAGGAGAAGGATGCCATCAAATATGTCACACTTCATCTTCACGGAGAAGCACATGAATGGTGGAAACATGGTATGACCACTCTGGGACATGCCAACATCATCTCTTATACAGAATTCATACAGAGGTTAATAGAAATATTTGATAGGAAGGATCCTGAGATGTACTTCTCGGAGCTAACCCAACTCTAACAGATAGGGAGCCTTGAATCTTATGTTGCAGAATTTCAAAGGCATGCAATAATGGTCAGCGACCTCTCCATGACCTGGTTGGTTATGTTATTTAGAGAAGGGTTGCAAGAACCCATACGAGGTTGGGTTAGGGCCTACCAACCTACCACCTTGCAAGATGCAATTAACCGTGCAAGGGATATGCAGGATTCAGTACCCAAGAATAGTTTCCTACCCAAATTTTCTATTCCTTAGAAAGGGAAGGAAGTCAAGCAGCCACAACAAGAGCCATTTGGTAACGCAAAACTGGATGATGAGAGTAGGAAAGATCTCAGAAGGTGAGGGCTATGCTTCTCTTGTCAAGAACCTTGAGCACTGGGACATCAGTGTAATAAAGGGAAGGCAGACTATATTGAAGTATTTTCTGAAACCGAAGATGAGGAAGAGAATCCAGAGCTCGATCAAGGGGAATCACAAGATATGGGGGAAATACAGGAGGAAATCCAGGAAGGAGTCATTGCTTCTCTTACAGGGGTCCCAAGGTATCACACCCTCTGGGTTAGGGACACCATACAAGGATAGAAGGTTATTGTGCTAATTGATGGTGGGGCCTCCAACAACTTCATTCATGCAAAATTCGTAGCTAGAAGGGGACTAGTTACTAAAGAATTTGAAGGCTTTATAGTTTTGGTTCCTAGAAAGAAAGAGCACAACCGCATGCCATGCACTAAGATAGTTCCTAACATGAGCCTAGCAATGGGAAACTACCGAGTTGCAGATAACTTCTTTCTCAGAGACTACCCAGACTCTCATGTAGTATTGGGGGTACAATGGCTATATTCTATCGAAACTCATACAGTAAACTACCAAGTCTTGGAACTTGCATTCACGGGACCAGATGGTAAAAAGGTGAAGTTAAGAGGAATGCATACATATTCTCCCAAGGTTGTCACATCTAATCGGATGGAGGCAGACCTTCGACATGGGGATATTGTATGGGTAGTAGAGTGTCAAATCATGGAGAAGAAACAAGTAGAACAACACAAGGATTACTCCCCTGATATTATGGCACTATTGCAAAAATACCAGAAGGTCTTTGGAGATATACCCCCAGGACGACCACCTGATAGGGGATTTGAGCACATCATCCACTAATATTTGGTATGATGGAAAGATCTGTCCATCAATGATGCAACTTGAGAAGGAGAACAAATATTGCAGCATCCAACATTGAAGTTGCTTGAGGGCAAGCAATTTTGGGTAGTGGGAACTCTAATATCCCCAACCATTTAACCGGTTGGACCAAATCATAAAAGTAGTAGACTAATAAATAAATTAATAAATAAAGCAGAATTGGCCCATGGTTTTTCCTTTTGGGTTGTTTTGACCCTAGGTATTTGCCCATGGTTTCTTCCAAGCAGTTGACTATAAAAGGAGGAGGGGGATCGAGAGAAACTCATCGAATTTAATCTTTTCTTCATTGATATTTTGAAAGCTCAGAGGAGTTTTCAAGTGAGGATTTTCATGTGAGATCGTCAAGCTTCCTTTGGTAAGATTCGATCTCACCCTAGTAAGCAATCCCAACTTCGGTGGTTTCTATGATCACCCTAGTTGGTCGCATTCATTCCATATTTGTTTTGAAAGGGGTTTTCGTCTATTTTTACTTTACACTTTATGAGCGTGGATTGAGATCTGTCCTACTGGTTTTATTATAATTATTTGCATTGCCAAGAGTTATTAATTGGCATTAGGATGTAATTGACCCATCTACGTTGTTGGTCAAACTTCTTGTATTACATGGGATAAATTCCTTAATAAATGATATTGGGTGGATTTCCTTAGGGCTTGTTGAAATATGGTGATTGGAACTTAATTATGTGTAATGGATCATTATGTGTATATGTTATCATGAGGGTTCTTTTTATAATAAGCATATTAATTTGCTATTATATTTTTACTATTATTACAACAATAGCATTATATATTTCTTAAAGGATTTTACAGCCTGCACTTCACAAGTTTTTTTTTTTAATCTTTTCCGCCGCCCGCAATGCGCACTTCGCAAAGTTATAACTTACCATCAAGCCACCCACAAGATAATTTGTTTTGTTTACGATGAGATTGCAAAAGGAGCATGTGTCAAGGTCAGGAGGATAGCGCAAAAGCGCACATCGCAAAGCTCGGGAGATAACGGATAAGCGTATGTAGGTTGTTATGTTTGGATGTGACGCGATCTGCAATGTGACATCGCATATCGTAAAACTTAAGTTTTTCCCATAAGCGCAACGTTAAAAGTTAAAATCGTTGATAAGCGATTTGTGATGGCGCTATGCATTCGATGTGGTTTCACAGTTAAAACCCATAAAATTTCAAGTCCATTGTTTTGTGTTTTGAACGTGTTTTGTATGTTATTTCGTGTGTAAACAACAAATTAGAACGGAAGGACGATTTTGTTGTTGAACGTCTAATCCAACACTGAATTACATTAAATTTTTAGGCTCCAGCCAAATTTGTATAAAACCTATGTAATTTCATATTGTTACCGTGAAGGAATGAAAATTTGAAATTAGTTCCTCTCCTTTGTTTCTCTCTTTGTGTGTGTATTGTTATTTCTGCATTAATTGTGCATTTTATGTGTTGTGGGGAAACTCATCTCCAATGTTTGTTGTATTCAATATTCCCAACAAATAAGAGGCTCTACTTATTATTACACACCATACTGTAAACCATCGACTTTTTAATGAAAATCTTGTCGTGATTACTCTAGTGCTGGATATGATCGAGTCCCTCTCTAGTCTGGCATTATCACTTTCAAATTATTGTCATAAAAATCATTCCCGCTGAGAAGAGTGCAAATTTAAGAAACTTCCGATGAAGGTTATAGCGAGATTACATTTATTAAGCAGTTTGCAGCCTTCTTTCATCACCCATGATTATCTGCTGCTCTTTAAATTGGTCCACAATTATTCTATATGTTCAGGCATAATCATTGTTATTTTAATCACACGATTCAGAGTAACCTCCATAGGTAGTAGCTAATAGTCCACCGCTACCCAATGAAGGGTATCGTAGTTTTTGGTAGAGGGATGGCTATATGTTCTGTTCGTCGTTTCAACGTTCAATTTGCAGTATAGATTGTAAAGTCTTAGAAACGTTAGGAACGAGATGAGCCGGACATCCCTCATTCCACTTAGTTTCCTTCCCCTGTAATGATGGGTATCCCGCATTAAGGGTCGCTGTTGAGCGGATTTCCAAACACCAGATTGCATTTAAAATGAAATCATTTCAAGTATATGTGATAACATTCATAGGATTGAGTAACCTCTATAGGTAGTAGATAATAGTCCACCGCTTCCCAATCAAGAGCATGGTAGTTATTGATAGAGATATGGCTATATGTTCTGTTACTCGTTTCAACATTCAATTAGCAGTATAGATTGTAAAGTTTTAGAAACGTGAGGAACGAGATGAGCCGGACATCCCTCATTTCACTTAGTTTCATTCCCCTATAACGATGGATTTTTCCGCATTAACTGTCCCTGTTCAGCGGATTGCAAGCACAACATTGCATTTAAAATGACATCATTTCAAGTATGTGTAATAACATTGATATATGACATGATTTCCTTCGCAGATATTTATCACAAATATTCATAACCAGCCTCGGAATAGCCCTAAGACAAGTTCCATCAGCAGATCAGCAGAGATGGTTACATATAAACTACCGAACAACAGTTTCTTCATATTGTACTGTGTTCGAGTTCCTCCAAACAATCATAAAATTTAACAAGAAATAAGTAAACTTTACCGTAGTGGGCGTCACAGAGTGTGCATTATCACAGAAATAACCTTGCCTTCGCAATAACTTTATTGGTATACAAATGACTAGTCGTTTCCACCCGGAGCTTTTTTCCTACACGTTCATGTCGATTTCTTACCAGCACTCCAGCTCAAACAGGTCAGCACTTGAACAACTGCCATTATCGTCTTTCTTATCGTCTTCATCTTGTTTGTCGAGATCCCCAATTACTGCAACTTCGGTAATGCTATTTGTTTTCTGATGCTTGACAATGACGTTCCTAGCCGTTGGCACTACAGGACCGCTGTCCTTGTCAAGACTTTGATGCTTCAATTTTTTGCTGAGCAGTGGAACCTCGTGCGCATCTATAGAGGGTTGTGTAATTTCTTGATAAACAGAAGGATTTGGATGAGGTGATGGATTTCCCATTCCTTGTAGACACTTCTCCCCACACGGACAAGAATTCTCATCCACAAAAACGCTTGTTGGGTTGAACGTTACACGCTTTCTTGCCCCGTCAATGTTCTTTGACCTTCTGGATGTTTTACTCAAACATGGCCTGGATTGGAATGAAGAAGAAGATGAAGAAGCGGAGGGTTTTCTCACAGAAGAATGATATGAATTTGAGTCACTTACAGAACAAGATGAGGAAAGCTTTGACTTCTTGGTACCACCACCCAGGAATAGCGAATTCAGAAAACTTACGAGTTTGCTGCCAGGAGAGATTGGGTGCTTGGGCTTCTTGGAATCCTTGCAATTTCTGGACTTTGACTTATTCTTAGCACGATGATCAGTAGGGATTGAATGTTTCTCAGTAGATCGAATACTCCCATCTCTCACGGATAATTTT
Source organism: Pinus albicaulis (assembly GCA_034641835.2). Lineage (NCBI taxonomy): Eukaryota > Viridiplantae > Streptophyta > Pinopsida > Pinales > Pinaceae > Pinus > Pinus albicaulis. The sequence continues at coordinate 1,425,293,606 of CM076577.1, forward strand.
CCATGTAAATCTCGAGAGCATTCTCCACGAATAGCCCATTTGCATGCTCGGGTTTCACGACCCACATGATCAGAATTCTTTTCTGTTTTAGCAGTAGCAACAGAAGAAGTAGGTTTGTAGGGGGACTCTACATTTGATGATAAATTTGGGCAGTTGGAGGTGGAACACGATGCCTTAGATGACATAGTAGACTGAAACGACGGATGAAATTCTGCTCTGTTCTTGATATTTGCAGCCTCGGCTTCGTATTTTTCAGCATTGAAAACACCGATCTTGACTGATCTTCCACGCATTAATTTCTCATGATTCGTCCACGCAGGACGAACATCGTCCCATTGTGTTTCGACTTTGGAAAAGCCTTTATGATTGGAATTCCTTATCAGTGTTTTATCCTCAGCCTCTACATCTCTAGTTGCTTGGTGATTGTCACACATCTTGTGCGCTGTCGTTCCTTCCACCTCTTCGGTTGATCTACAAATTGCATCGAGCATAGCAGATGAAAAGGACAGATTTCTAGAATGATGATGGCGATAGCGATGCTGGCCATTCTGCGGATTATAGCGCATTTGAATGCCTTCCCAGATCTCCATGAATTTGAGGGTCAGGTGAATCTACATATTTGAAAAAGGAATTCGGTCAGGCGCACTGATAGCCCCTCTTGCGTTCGTGCAACCCATGAATTTATATCCAGAACACTCAGGGGACCAACGAAATGAAACCCCAAAAAGCAATGGATTCAGAATTTCTCAGAATCACCAGAGCTGCAATTGCTAGCATCAGAACCCATATTCTCTCCGCCATTTCCACCTTTCAATTTTGTCGAAAATTTAGACAGACAGACAGAAGAGAGAGGGCAATTGGTGGTTTCACTGCACTTCTGTCAGCAGCAACCCACACATTGAATCTCAATCTATGGTTAATATAATATGGAATCGATCAGTCATGGGAATAACTCTGCACTGCTGTGGGAACACTAGAAACCTGGAGTAACTTCGCACTGAAATCATAGGTAAAGCATCAATTACATGTTTCTTTATGGTATTTTTTTAATGTAGAATCGATTGAATTACATGTCAGTGGGGAAAGATTCGAATTTAACATGCTTGTACGACGTTCAGGTTATCATTGGTGCTGGAAACTTGGACCCATATCATTTGGCTACTCTGGGTTTGCATGATTACACGACAGTCTTTGTAAGGACCAAATAAGGTTCTGCCAGTTTCGACAATTGTTTAAGGCTTTAAATCTATTGAAAGTAAGCATTCAAGATCGATACGAAACAATCATGGCATAGATGTTGTTAGATACTATTCATATTTTTACAGGAGACATCTCACTACGTATCACTTACCAAAGGTCGTGGCAAGATCTTAGTTATTATTATCATTTCTCAGCGAGAGATGTCACTACTGATGAGTTTATGGAGTAAAAAACATCTAATCTTCAGCATCAATACACAATCGAAACTTTCACGCAATAATAATAAATCTGCATTACCTGATTGGTGTTGCTAGAGGTTATTTCAAGCGCAAAATAGAGGACATTATTAATTGAACTTAGGAAATAATAGAATTTGTTCTTTCCTTTCAGGTTCTGATGCCAGGTAACTATCGTAAGTGTCATAGACATATTAGCCACGGCATTCAATAAGTCCATGCTCGTTGAAATGGTAAGTCCTTTTTTTAAGGCTCAGCTACCATTATTTACTTATACGTGCATCATATCAAATTAGTAACATTCATGAAACATCTATCGGAATGTAGTCATTACAGCTAGGGCTAACTCCCTACTTTGGGAAAATACAACATCAAGGAAATAATAAATGGCATAGACATCATGCTACCACTGCATACAACATTCAAAATCATAAAAGTTGATGCAAATAAACTTGTATGCAAGTAATATGAAACTCTTAGCTCTCTATTCATTCTCACTTCACTATACATTCAATATGATTATACATAACAGTATACCAAGATACCAGTGCTGAGGTATCCTGTCCAAGGTATGAAAAAATATATGCACCCATTCAAGTTGTGGTTCTTTGCCCCAAGCTACAGTCCAGTGAGATAAATGCTTGCGAGGATCATCTTTACCATTGTACTTCTCTGCGATCTTAGGTTCTACATGACCAAATTTGAGCCTGATGAGCCTGCAAAATTCCTTCCATCCTCTAAAGCTTCGTATCATTGTTCTTCAAGAACCTTCTTCTCAAACTCTTCCAAAAATAAGACAACATTCCCAGTTTCATCATAAAAAGGGAAGTCACGTACCTCTGATGTGACATAGCTAGTGCTTTGGTAACTATGTTACACTGCTTAGTAGAGACTTCATGCAACTGGTTCTGTCAATGTTCCAATTCTTCATCGGAGTCGAAAACAAGTCGGAAACACACGAACTATCGTGCTTCCAACTTATTCTTCCATCAGCGGAAGGATTAATTCAATCTTCATCCTACGCAATGGTCTTATAGATCTTATCAATATCAAAATCACCATATTCATGTTGGATAGGTCTTGTATAGTGCACACCTTTAGAGGGGTCCAAAGGCACAATGACCCTAGTACCATTCTTTTCAAATACCATATGTCGATTTTTCAAATTGATTATAGCATCTATGTCATAATCTCAATCAAACCCAAGCAACACATGATACAAATTGGTATAATCAATAATCTTAATAACCTCAAAATCAAACAATACACTTGCTTCATCAATATCTATGTTGATGATATGCAGTAGACCCATAGGAATGATTTTTTGCTTATTTTCCATCCTTAGATGAATCGCGACCATTGTAACTTAGGTCTCCCCATACGTTCCCATGTCTATTTTGGAAAAACATTGGCATCGGATCCAAGATCAAGGACGACCTCGTCCATTTCGTACTCTCTGAACTGCGTAGTGAGCCACATTTCTCTGTGAGTTCTCTTCTTATGTTTGTAGAACTTATGTACTGCATGTTGTTCTGATTGTTGGTCTTCTTTACCAACGCATTTATGAATCAACTCCTACAATCCCTTGAGAGCTCTGTGATCCCTGAGCAACTTCATACATGTCTACAAGTTATATGTCATAATGGATGGATCAACTTCCTCGGATTCAGTAATGTCCTTGGGTTTATTCTTCAACGAAATTAGTTGTCTCTGCACTGTTGATGTCAAAGATGTAGGGCTCATTAAATTTTTCTTTGCATCCATGAAGGCTTATCTTCTGCGTTGTATATCGAACCCATTATTTGTGTCTCCAACTTTCCAGACCCATGTATCTTCCATATGTTTCTTGTCTTTCGCTTTACCCTCTCCTGTATTTATACAACTTCACGTCACTATGTTGACGCTTAGATATTGTTCACATGGTTTAGCTCTCATCATTTGTATGTTTAATACAGGCTTCTAATTCTACTTTCCCTGCATTTTAGCAAATAATGTAGGAAAATCCTCTATTTCATGATCAAATCCGTGACAATATCTACAAGATACAGCAACGCGATTCTGACAATATTTGGAAAAATGTCCAAGCTGACCACAATTATAGCATATGATTTGTCTATAGCCTCGTCCAACGCCTCCTCCTCGACCATGCCCTCGGCCTTGGAAACCTCTGTGCACTATTGAAAAACCTGGATCTCTCGACCTTCAACTTGTACTCAATATGCTCCTGGACTCTCCATCACTAGATCGTAGCTTCGAGAGTGATTTCCATCATGTCCCACTAAACTACAAAAATTATAGAATAATTGCTTCAGTGACTCGATGTACTTTTGCAGCAAATGACAGTAGTTTCTGTAGTGTTTTCCTACAACCACATTTAGTCTAGTGCTCGGCCCAGGCATCTCAATGCCCAAGTAGTATCTAAAAATAGCAAACTCATACTTATGGTGACCCTTCACTTTGCACTTTATGCACCAAACTTCTGCGCGAACTTCTTTTATCTCCTTCAAATTTTGAAGTTCCATATGTAAGCTCGTAAACTTGGTTTTGAATCTATTGAACCCCTATGGTAGTATCTAATACCGATGAAGCTTCTAACTTCATTTCAATTTCTAGTGATTCAGCTTGGGTTGTGACCTTTTGTTGTGATAATGAAAATCTAAGATGAGGTAACAATGCAGCGATAAACCATTCCTTATACTAGTCATCAGGGATCTTAAAGTTAAATTGACTTAGCAGTGTCTTAAACCTTTGATAGAATCCTCACACTGATAGACTCCCCACACTATTTCAATGGCTAATTGTTTGATCTCTTTGACCTTTGTAATACACTGGTTTTATGACTTTGGCTTCTCAAATTCAACATTCGTCATAGCCTTAGTCTGAGCCAATATATAATTTTGATTCATTGAGGTGTATTTCATATACCAGGACCAGGCTCTATCCTGTAGTGTTGTGAACAGCTGCACTTTCTTCATATTCTCATCAGTGTTGTTCTGCAATATCCATGTCACTTATATGATGTTCTGCAAGTAAGCCATGGTAAATAAGGGAGGTGGAGGTGGAGATGGATGAATAAAATAGGGATGGGTTGTGATCAGATTGGAAGGTTGGGGAACTCCAAAACTGCCCTGATGATATTCAAATTTAACCAACACACTTCTAGGGGTAGCAGGGTCGCTTTCTCCTTCTTCAATTTCATACCTAAACATTGGAATGTACTCGGACTCAACGTAATTATTATGATCTACCTTGAATCTCCTACCCTGTCGTGTATTTCCGGTTTTATTTCCTTTGAATATCAATATAATTTCGTTTGTAGTGCATCTTTTCACACAATACCATATTAATCCAAAGCTTCAATGAATTGAAGTACTTGCCTCGCGATTCTATGAAAATTTTGCGCTCAGCCTCACTATAGGATACATATGTATCAATCACGAACCAAGTAATAAAGCCTCCAACGATACTATCGATCTTATAATCGACAACCCTTGTGATCTTGCTATCAATCCTCTTCAGTTGCTTGATCAACTATGGAGTCCACATAGTAAGCCTATGGTTAAAATGGGTCGTTTTCTGAGCTAGTCTTGATAACCACTCATACAACTCGCTAGCCAATGATTAGAAAAATATCTTGTGCTGATTTCTAAAGATATACGTCTGCAACCACATTCAGTGGATAGGTGCAGATTTTTTTTTCTTTGCACAATAAATTCACATTCTTTTATATCTACATATTCTTGAATCTCTTTCTTAGACAGATGCCACATTCACATATCCCTTAGTCAGATATCAGTCCCAAAAATGGAACCATTTGTAGGCTTGATGAGGCCTAGACCCAGGATCAAATATGGCTCCGTGAACCAACAAAACCCACTATTACTGGTCCTTTCGGAAACAATATGCTACGTAGAATGAAGTCTCACCCGAGGATATATAGGGGGATTCTAGAACTTGGTTTCTACATCTAGAGGGACAATGGAGTATGGCTTTATGGCTTCTCTTCCTTTCAATACACGCAGTTCAACACTTCTGTTGAACTAATTTTCATTATGCGTGATCTTATTTTTATAAGAATAAAAAAACATAAATAACCATAACGAGGACTTCGCGATGCAATTATAAGTAAAACAACACAGATAACATAAATTTAAATTAAAGTAACCGCTTAAACTCAAACATATATATGTCTTCAAGAGCCTTTTCATTAATGCTCAGATCTTCTCAATACAATTAGTTCCGCCCTACACACTCATCTGCAAACTTCCTAAGGTCTCCTCGCACTCAACTACAACAGGCTTTTCTCTAACCCAAACCATATAACACAGATTCAAAATAATCTTGCATTCAACTCCATTCTATCATTAAGTATGACATACCTCTTCCATGTTATCTTAGACTCCTTATATGCCCTTTAAATTTACAATACCATTATGTGAAAACCATGGTAGGAGCTCAATGTATACAAAATATTCTCATTATTTTACAAAATCAGGGGCTTTAACCCACCCCAAAAGCCCATAAGACTCTAACTTAACTTTGCGTTGCGCACTCTGCTCCTCGATCTACGAAGTCTTTCTCAAAAAATCTCATTCGAGGGGTACTATGTCCAACATGCAACCACCTAGTTATGAGGTAGAATGCCCAGAAGACAAGGTGTATAGGTTGAGAAAAGCTCTTTATGGGCCGAAGAAAGCACCTCATGCATGATATAGGAGGATAGATGCTTACTCGATGGACAATGACTTCGACAAATGTGACTGTGAGCCTACTCTCTACATCAAAGATAGTGATGGTAATCTTGTTATGGTTTCTTTTTAAGTAGATGATTTGATTTTTATAGGGAGTGATGACTTACTCATTATTGATTTCAAATAAATGATGAAAAATTAGTTTGAAATGAATGAGTTCGTGTTGTTAAAGTATTTTTTGGGCATATAAGTGAAGTAAACAAAAAGGGATATTTTCATTTCTCAAGGAAAGTATGTAGAAAACATTTTACATAGGTTTAATATGCAGAACAACAAGGCAGCACCAACTCCAATGGTCATGGGGTTGCATTTGAGCAAAGAATATTGCAGCAGCAACGTCAATCTGACATTATACAAAAGTATGGTGGGCAACTTAATGTTTTTTACTGCAACTAGACCTAATCGAATGTATTCATTGAGTTTGGTGTCAAGGTTCATGGATACACCCAAGGAAACACATTGGCAAGAAGCCAAAATGGTTTTAAAGTATGTCAAGGGGACAAAGAAATATGGTATTTTGTGCACTGCAACAAACTATTTTAGGTTGATTGGTTACACTGACAGTGACTTGGGAGGAAGTGTTGTTGATAGAAATAGCATGTTAGGATATGTTTTTCATTTGGTTTTGACAGTCATTTCGTGGCCCTCCAAGAAGCAATCCATAGTGTCATTGTCAACAACAAAAGTTGAATATGTCACTGCAACAACAATAACATATCAAGAATTTCAGATGAGAATAATGTTGAGGGATTTATGCCATGAACAAGAGGGAACATCAACTGTTTTTTGTGACAACAGTTCCGGAATTGCACTATCAAAGAATTACGTCTTTCACAATAGCACCAAGCCCATTACACTAAATATCATTTTATAAGAGAAATGGTTAACAATGTTGAGATTTTGTTGCAACATTGCAGAAAAACAATTTGAAGACATCTTCACAAAGCCATTGGCACATGCAAAATTTGTTTATCTTAGAGATCGTTTGGAAATTGTCTAGAAACCATACCTCACATCGATATTTTAGGTATTTAGTTTGCAAGCTGAGGGACATGGAGTAAATGAAATTTTGAACAAGAGTACAAATTCCCCATTGGACAACACATCCAATAAATGAAGTTTTGAACAAGAGTACAAATTTCCCATTGTGCAACATATCATATATTTAAAGTGAAATGATCATTTAATGCAAATTTGGTAAAAATATATAGTCAGATATTAATTTTTCAACTGTTTTTTACTATCCCCAAAGTTCATAAAATCATTTTTTTTTACAGTTGCATAAGAATTTTATTTTTTTATATAAAAAGTAAGCAGTAGTCTTTTGTATTGTGGCAGATGTATGTAGGAGAAGTCAAAAGGAGAAAATGGTGGGAATTTTTTGATGAACACTTAAAAACAATTTGTTACATGTTTTAGAGTGAGTTATGTAGAGTTGTTTAAATTGTGCAATTGTGGTTTAATCTCCACCAGTGTCTTTTGAGAAAAAATCCACTCTTTTTAAATTTTCACAAAGCATTAAGTACGTGTATATATATATATATATATATATATATATATATATATCTATATATATATATATATATATATATATATATATATATGTGAGTTTCCTCTCATTATCAAAAAAATTACAAGCTCAAGTGGGTTTTAAGCAAGTTATAAGATACACAATATAGAAATTAATCATGTGTTGCGAATTATGGGTTGTATAAACAAGTTTTTTTTTTTTTTTAAATAGGTATGAATCAATACCTTTACATCAATGACATAAACTCATGCCTTCTTTAAATGCAAACAATATTAGTGGGCTAGAAAATTGGTATGGGCAATAGAATGATGGGCACCAACTCTTAAAGCTCAAGATACAACTAAATGAAAATTCCAGGCATTACTCGCACAATGTTATAAACCCTAATGTGTGACTAATGCTCACACAAGACACGTGATGTAATTTCGCCCTACAATATTTTAACGGGCCAGAGATATATTTCTTCCCTCTTCTATTCATCAAATCAAGGAGCACACATCCCTTTCTCCGTTAGAGCCTTTACTTTTCGTTATTCACTTTGTTGAGTCTTTTCTTTTTCGACTTTTCTCAAATGATATTAAATTAACAATTTAGATGAGTCTATTATTATTATTATTATTTTCAAAAAGTTTTTAATTTCTAAAATGGAATGTTAAAAGAAAAATTATATTTATATGCAAATTTTTTTTTTTCTAAATAAGACTAAGTTCTATTACTGTAAGAAGATATAGTACATACAGAGGTGAGCCTTCTCAGGCCGGATGAGTTTCAGCAAAATAACAAAATAGGCGCTGCCCACAGTGGGAAACCAGCGTGCTAGGAGTTTGTTTGCTGCCTCACAGGAGGAAACCAGCATTGTACAAAAAATACTATAAGTGTAACATTGTGGACCATCAGTTAACTGAGACCTATGACAATAACAGTGAATATAGAGGCCCGCTGGCCAGAGATTCTGAATATTCCATCTGGACCAAGACTCTGGCATGAAAAAGACAAAAAAACTGAGAATTCTAAATACCATAATCGTCGGAGGGGGATTCTTCTTCGATACGGCATCCAAATTCATAATCCTCATCGTCCTAGGCGTGATTTGCTGTTGCAGCTCCATCATTCTCCGCCATGTGGATGCTTGGGCGACCAGAGCTGCTGCCGCCCTGCTTGTCTCCCTCTGCCTCGCTTGAGCCTATCTGCATAACTGAGCGGAGAACACGGTCAGCTTCAGGAGGGCGGAGCTGAGGACCCGGAGAAATTGAAGAAGAGCCGAACTGAGGAAGCTCCTTGAACTTTACTGAAATTGTGGCGACCACCATGGGCTGAGAGGTGAGGCAAGGAAAGTGAAACAGGGCCGTCTCAGGATTAGCAAGGTGGGCTGCTACAGCAGCGCGGGGTTCAGTGGGCGAAGGGTGAAGAGGGGGACCAGGCGGAGGAGAGGGAGGGCGATGGGGCGGCATGGTGCGGCGCCTGTTCGAGGCACGAAGGGAAGCGCGCTGGGGAGAAACAGAAACTGGAGAGCCCGAGATGGAAGGAGACCGGCGCCTAGAGGCAGACCGAGCTCGGGTGCTGCCTCTGCGGCATCTGAGCCGGTGCCTGAGCCTAGGCATGATCAAACGAGGAGAATGCAGCAGTGGCTGAGAGAAGCGCTGCGAATTTTGCAGAGGCGTGCTCGGCGTGAAGTTCAGAGGCGGACCTGCAAGAAGACAGAAAGAGCTCTGAGAGAAATGGGAGCCCGGTGTGAATTCCACGCAGCAGTGGATGCTACATCTTCTTCCCAAGGCAGTCTGTGTGCTGGCTATCGTGGCTTCCTGAGAACAGCCAGAGCCGAGAGGCGCAATGGAGATAAGCATTGTTACAACCCAGAGGTAAGGCGAAATGCAGCTTCGAAGCATCGAGAAGGCGGTTAATCTCCTGCAGGTGGAGGACGGCAAAGAATAATGCGGGAGTCCTTGGCATCCCCACCGGCTTGAATGCCAAGTAGGGTGGTGTGCCATGGAGTTAATACAACCAGAGTGTATTGAATGCAGATGGCCGGCGTCCATATGGGTTTGGCACACGCCGGCCCGCATTACATTGTCAACAACCATCACCCGCATCCGGGTATATTTATATGCAATATTATATAAATTAATTTTTTATTTTTATTTATTTTTAAATAAAAATAATAATAATGTAAAAGTAAATAATATTTAAGAATATTATAATTTGATTACATTATAAAATATTTATGTTGATAGATTTGTATTATTTAAAATAAGATTTTGAGATTTTTATTTTATATTAATAATAATTAGATATATGATAGAAATTTTATTGATAAATATGAAATCTTATATAAACATGAATCATGATTTTTTGAGTAACTGATATTAAATATAAATGATGGAAAATAAAGTCTCATGCATATATCAACCACATTTAGCAATATGCTTGTGCTAGGGTTATAATGAACTGTGAAAACTTATTTGCATGCAAGGCTTATAGTTTATGGAAAATGTGGTATTATAGATAAAATTATAGTATTTTAAAAATAAATGGTTACAATTTTATATATTTTTATAATATTGATCTGAGAAGTGTGAATTTTGATCTTCTTATTAGTCCTTGTTAGTCCTTTCTAAAGTAAGACTCTAGCAATTCATTTTCTTCTTGACAATTAACAGTTTAGCATTGACCAATGCAAATTATAATTATAATGTATAACTTTGAAACGCAAATTTTTTTTCTTCAATATCATAGAAAAATTATTTTTCAAACATTTTTTTGGACCATAACTTGAAGGTCTTATTGAAGCTTTTACACAATACAATGTCATATGGAAAAAATTTGTAACCATAATTTTTTTATTGTGATTTTCATTCTTAAGCTTCATAAAAAAAACACCAAAAATAAAATCCTTGAAAACACCTAATAATACTGTAAATAACATGTTTACCATACATAAAAAAGAAGATAAAAACAAGATGTAAATAAAAATAATTACTACTAGTTATTTCCAACTATTATTTATATGTTTTTTAACACTTTGATAAGTGAGAATAAAAAAGTAAACGTGCCCACAAAAGTTATGCAAATCCTTACCTCACTCAAATAGGCAATTAATTAAAATATAATTTCCATTTTAATGATATAGACTACATTACCTTGCAATACTTTTTCTCTATATCGTTCTATATACATTGTCCTAAATTACTATTTTGTTAAGTCATTGCTAGAGCAGTGACGTTTTTTGTGATTAATTTACACAGTCCAAAATAATTTCAAAAGTAAATCATTTTTTCCACAGTTTGATTTTAGTTTTTGGGGTTTCCAAGTGGTGAGGTCAGCGGGGAGCCACCACCCCGATGCATGGCATCAGTGCTGTGTATCTGCATAGTTCTTTTTTTTTCAATGTATCCTAATTTTTTTTTTTCTCCCAAATATAGGCTCACTTAATTCATTCGTTTAATTAAAAACACATATGCTACAAAATTACAATAAAGCAACGATAATATAAATTTATACGCGACATGCTCGCGGATGCCACGTATAGCATTTTTTTAACTCATATACAATTGATGGAATCATCGTGTCCATTAATGGAAGGAAACACGTGTAGACTCGTTTATTCGACTAAAATTATCCACACAGAGATAATTGGGCATGGCACAATTCGACTAGGTTTTTTGGGAGCACGCTAGATCTATGTGCTAACTCTTCCTCTCGGTTCTAAGATAGTTACACGTCGTCCCATCGATGTTTTTCCACCTTGACATCGAGCGGTTTTGGTCTTGGAAACCCAACAGAACAAACCCAAACATACGAGAATCAAGACCCTACCAGTTCAAAACGAAACTCTGTTAGTATTTCAGAAAATAAGAGCTCCAACCAGAAAATTAATAGAGGTACACTACAAGTGGTATTAACAAAGAAAAAAACTTTTTATTTATTTATTGGAAAGACAAAAGAGTAAAGGAACAAATTCCATGAATATTTCACGCAATAATACAAACGAGTTGCGACTCCTATATTAATCTTTATTCACTCTATTGCTTAATACAATAAACCCAGTAAAGGGTAGTGAAGGGTACTTATCCTAACTCACTTGATATGCACACACTTACCAAAACCATCTATCACATAACTCGACTTGCTCAATGCTCACTTAACTGACTCTCTAACTCACTTATCAGATTCATCTATCGACTTGCTCAATGCTTACTTAATTGATTTTCTAACACTTCATGTAGGAGTTAATTATATATTTTAACACCCCTTCCCCCCTTAACTACAATCGCTAAACTAAAACATAACTCATGATAACTGAAACATGCCTGGTGGTCTATGTCTCAGCTAGGCTTACAACACCCATGTTTCTTTTCTGAAACTCAAACACATCTTTTGCTAATGGGTTTGTAAATATATCAACCAATTGATCACTCGATTTACAAGTCTTCATATGAACTTCTTCATTGCTCACATGTTCTCTAATAAAATGATATATAGTATCAATATGCTTGCTCTTTTGATGAAACACACTATTCTTGGATAGTGCAATCGCTCAGTTGTTGTCATAATATATTGATGTTGATCGTTTATGCTTCTTTTTGAGTCCATCCACTACTCTTCTTAACCATACTTCTTGACATGATGTTGATGTTTCTTCTACATATTCTGCTTCTATTGATGATAGTTTCGCAATGGGTTGTCTCATAGATGCCCATGAAATAACACCTGAACAAAGATGCAACACATAACTGAAAGTGCTCTTCCTATCATCCAAACTACCTACAAAATCACTATATGTGTATCCAATCAAATACTTATTTTATGTACTTCCATACATTATGCCACAATCTCTAGTTCCTGCTATGTATCTCATAATCCTTTTTCATGCACTCTACTGTGTTTCTTTTGGAGTCTCCAGAAATATTGAAATAAAACTTACTCCTTGCATAATATTTTCTCTTGTAGCTATGAGATACATGAAGCTGCCGACTAATATTTTTAATAGAGTTGGACTAACATCTGATCCTTTATCATCCTTACTTAAATTTGTACCTATTGCAACTGGTGTGGGTACATGTTTGCAATTATCCATCCTGAATGTTTTTAGTAAATCTCTAGCATATTTATTTTCACAAATAAAAATTCCTTTTTTGTGTTGCTCAATTTCTATGCCACGAAAATATCTCATGAGACCAAGATCTGTCGTCTCAAATTATTTCATCATGCCCACCCTACTCTAAATTCATCTAACTCAAGATCACCTGTAAAAATCATGTCATCAACATATAAGCAAACAATTAAAATTTGTTCATGCTCATTACCTTTGTGTATAAGGTAAGCTCAATGTTGCTTCTACAAAATCCATTATTAATCATGTAACTGTTGATTCTGCTATACCATGCTCTAGGTGCTTACTTGAGACCATAGATCGCTTTCTTCAACCGGTAAACCTTTTCTTCTTTACCTTCAACTTCATAACTTGTATTCTGTCACACATAAATTTCTTCTTCTAGAATTCCATTCAAGACAGTTTATTTCACATCCATTTGATATACTTTCCATTTGTTATGAGTTGTTGGGGCTAGAACGGCTCTTATAGTATCCAATCTGGCTACCGGAGCAAATGTTTCTCCAAATTCTATTCCCGGTTGCTGTGAGAATCCTTTTTCTAGAAGTCTTGCTTTAAATCTGTCAATTTCCCCTTTCTAATTCAACTTTGTCTTCTACACCTAGTTCACACTAATGAGGTTTTTATCCTTTGGAAAATTAACCAAACCCCATGTATCATTATTTTCAATAGAATAAATCTCTTCATCCATGACTTCGACCCAATTTTCACCTCTAATTTATTCTTCAAGCGAATAAGGTTGGAATGATAAAAATGAAAGAATGGAACTAACATCCACATCGTCATAAACATCTTTCAGACTTCTCATTTTTTTCTTACCATTGCTTGATTCATTACTCGAATGGCTACTTTGAGAATTATGGTCTCTTTATCTGCGTGAAGATCCATGTTGCTTTGAAAATCTTGGAGTCCTTGCTACTGTGACTCTATTTGGCGTCTTCTCTTTTGATTCTTTCTGCTCATTTTCTACTATATCATCATATTCCATCAATGGTGCTTGTGCATCAACTGTTTTGTCTACAGTCCCATTCCATAACTCTTCTTCTTTGAACACAACATATCAAATGATTATAGTCTTCTTGGTAAAATGGTTATACAATTTGTAAGCTTTCGACTGCTTACAATAAACAATAAATGTGATTTTTTCACTTTGATCATCCAATTTTCCTCTTATCTTCTTAGGCACATCTACATCATCTACACATCCAAAAACTATGAAATGAGATACGTTGGATGACATACCTGACCATGCTTATTCTGGAACTCTATTCATCACACTTTTTGTAGGTGATTTGTTTACCACATAAACAACACATGCAAATACTTCTGCCCAATGCTCATTAGACAAGTTTTTTGCCTTCAACATGCTCCTTGTCATGTTCATGATTGTTCTGTTCTTCCTCTCTACTACACCATTTTGTTGCGGTGTGTATCTGGTTGTAAATTGTATTATGATTCCTTGTTGTTTCTAGGTTCATGAAATGCTTTCGAATCATATTCTCCACTACGATCTGACCTCAATACTAAGAGTGAAGGCACAAATAACACAAGTTTTTCCCACACGAAACATAGATGTGTTGTAGCTTTTCTATTAATCTTCAATCTCTCTCACTGAATACAATGAACCCGATCAAGGGTATTTATCCTTTTCGACTAATGATTAGCTTGACATGCCCACACTTACTAAACTCATCTATCACATAACTCGACTTTGTCAGTGCTCATTAAACTGATTCTCTAACTCACTCACCAAATTCATCTATCGACTTACTCAACGCTTACTTAACTACCTGTCTAACTCTTCATGCGGGAGTTAATTAACTATTTTAACACTCCCCCTTAATTACGACTGTTAAAATAAAACATAACTCATGACAACTCAAACATGCATCTTGGTCTATGTCTCAGCTAGGCTTACAACACCCAACTTTCTTTTGTGAAACTCAAACACATCTATTGCTAATTCATTTGTAAATATATCAGCGAAGTGATCACTATATTTACAAGGCTTCAAGTGAACTTCTCCGTTGCGCACAAGTTCTCTAATAAAGTGATATCTAGTATCAATGTGCTTTCTCTTTTGATGAAACACAGTATTCTTGGATAGTGCAATCGCTAAGGTGTTGTCACAATACATTGTTTTTTATCCTTGTTGTTTCTACTTGAGTCCATCTAATACTCTTCTTAACCATATTGCTTGACATGTTGCTGAAGTTTCTGCGACATATTCTTCTCTTGCTGATGATAGTGTCACAATGGGCTACTTCTTAGATGCCCACAAAATCACACCTGAACTAAGATGAAACATATAATCAGATGTGCTCTTCCTATCATCCAAACTACCTGTAAAATCATTATCTGTAAATCTAATCAAATATTTATTTTTTGTGGTTGCATACATTATTCCAGAATCTCTAGTTCTTGCTATGTATCTTAGAGTTATTTTTCTTGCACTCTAATGTGTGTCTTTTGGAGTCTCCATAAATCTAGAAATCAAACTCACTCCTTGCATAATATTCGGTATTGCAGTTGTGATGCATGAGGCTTCCAACCAATATTTCAAATAGAGTTGGATTGGCATCTAATCATTTATCATCATTACTTAACTTTGTACCTGTTGCAACTAGTGTAGGTACGTGTTTGCAATTATCCATCTTGAATATTTTCAGGAAATCTCTAGCATATTTATTTTCCAAAACAAAAATTCATTTTTTTAGATTTCTCAACTTCTATGCCAAGAAAATATTTCAGGAGACCAATATTTGTCATCTCAAATTCTTTCATCATGGTTGCTTTAAATTCATCTAACTCAAGATCACCTGTAAAAATCATGTCATCAACATATAAGCAAACAATTAAAATATTTCCATGATCATTTACCTTCGTATACAAGGTAGCCTCAATGCTTCTTCTACAAAGTCCACTCTTAATCATGTAACTGTCGATTATGCTATACCATTCTCTGGGTGCTTGGGCCAGTCCATAGAGTGTTTTCTTCGACCTATAAAATTTATCTTGTTTACCTTGAACTTCATAACCTAGAGGTTTATGTACATAAATTTATTCTTCTATTATTACATTAAAGAAGGTTGATTTGACATCCATCTGATATACTTTCCACTTGTTTTGAGCTGGTGTCAGTATAACTTCTCTTACAATATCCAATCTAGCTACTGGAGCAAAATTTTCCCCGAAGTCTATTCCCGGTTGCTGCGAGAATCCTTTTTCTACAAGTCTTGCTTTAAATTTGTCAGTTTCACCTTTCTCATTCAACTTAGTATTGTACACCCACTCCACACCAATGAGATTTTTATCCTTTGGTAAATCTACCAAATCCCATGCATCATTATTTTCAATAGAATCAATTTCTTCATACATGGCTTGCACCCAATTTTCATCTCTAATTTCTTCGGCAAACTTAGAAGGTTGGAATGATAAAAATGAAAAATTTGAACTAACATCCAAATCATCATAAATATCTTTCAAACATCCCATATTTATCTTACCATTTCTTGATTCATTAGCTAATTGGTTGCTTGGAGATTTCTGGTATGTTGATATTCTTGAAGATCCATGCTACTATGAAAATATTGGAGTCCTTATTGGTGTGACTATGTTTGGTATCTGCTCTCTTGGTTCTTGTTGCTCATTTTCTTAAACATCATCCTCTTCCATAAATGGTGCTTGTGCATTGACTCTTTTTCCTACAGTCTCATTCCATGATTTTTTTTCTTTGAACACAATGTTTCTGCTAATTATCGTCTTCTTAGTGATATGGTTATACAATTTGTAAGCTTTTGACTACTCACTATAATCAATAAATATGCATTTTCACTTTTATTATCCAATTTTCCTTTTAGATGAGATACACTGCATGACATACCTGGCCATGCTTCTTCTGGAACTTTGTTCATCACACTCTTTGTAGGTGATTTGTTTATCACATAAACAACACATGCAACTGGTTCTTCCCAATACTCATTACAAATGTTTCTTTATTTTAGCATGCTCCTTGTCATGTTCATGATTGTCCTTTCTTTCTCTCTGCTACACCATTTTTTTGGGGTGTGTATTTGGTTGTAAATTTTATTTTTATTCCATGTTGTTTGTAGTACTCATGGAATTATTTAGAATCATATTCTCCACCACAATCTGATCTCAATACCTTGATCTTTCAATCACTTTGGTTCTCTTCTAAGGCTTTTATCTCTTTTAACTTTGCAGAAGTTTCTGACTTCTTCTTCAAAAATTAAACCCAAGTATTGCTGCTATAATCATCAATAAAAGTGAGCAAGTAACAACTTCCACCAATTGACTATCTCCTCATAGGTCCACACAAGTCTGTATGCACCAAATCAAGTGGTTTCTTTGCTATGTATGAAAATCCCTTCCAAAAAATTTCATGGTGTTGCTTTCCCAAGATACAACACTCACAAATATTAATAGGTTACTTGATGGGACATAATCCTCTGACCATGTATTTCTGCTACAACAATATTAAACCAGAAAATTGCAAGTGTCCAAACCGAAGGTGCCATAACCAGTAATCATTATAACATGCAACTGTAAAAGAACTAACCTTATCATTGTGATTCATAATTAGAGGAAATAGTATTTTCCTCGTCATCTGCACCTTTGCTATCAGTTGCATTCTTATGGTTTTGTATAACACACTCTTGCCCCTGAAATATAACTTTGTATCCTTTCAGTTTCAATTGACCAACACTTATGAAATTATGTTTCAGACCATGAACATAATATACCTCTGAGATTGTCTTTGGCTCTCCCTGGTTGGTCAGAATGTTGACCACTCCTTTTCCATCTACATCTCTAGTCTTGTCAATCCCTAAATTTACCTTCGTCTTCACAGATTGATCCCAATTTGCATGCAAATTCTTGTTTCCTATCATGTGGTTATTGCAACCACTGTCTAATAGCCACATCTTATCAGACGTTTCATGCATGTTGTTTCATGTTAGGAACATGGAGTTCTTATTCTCTATACTAACATTAACTCTATGATCTCCTTGATCAACTGTTTTCTTCCTTCAATAATGACCATACTAACCAAATTTATTGCAATAATAAAATCTCGGCTTTGATTTGTCAGATCTCTAATTATTGTTGAAGCTTCTACAATTTCTTCCTCCACTTTCATGTTCATGCTCTTCTAGTCCAACCCTTTGACCACCATATCTTCTGCCTCCTCCTCTACCTCTCGATCTACCTCTCTCTCGACCTCTTCAAATGTAAATTTGACATTTGAAAGCAGTTTCTAAAGTGGAATCCTTATTTCTCTCTATCCTTGCCTCGTGCGATAGAAGTGATCCCATCAACTCATCAACTATGACTTTTTCCAAATCCTTTTCTTCTTCTATAGCTGCTACCACAACATCAAACAGGGTAGAAAAAATCTAAGGACCTTCTCTATCACTGTTAAATTTTTAATTTCTTTACAATAATTTTTTAAGTGATTTACTAAAAACATGACCTGATTCATGAAAGAATCGATGTCCTCTATCTCTTTCATCTACAGACTTTCCAACTCTATTCTAGTATTCTGCAATTTAACAATATTGTCTTTGGCCATACCTTGATAGTCTGTCGCCAAAGTTTCCCATGCTTCCTTTGCTGAAGACGTGATCATTATATTTTGGAACACTGCTCGGTCCACTCGTGGCTGGATAAGAAGCAACGCTTGTCAATTATTCCTTTTTTCTTTCTTCCATTGTTCCCTCTCTTCATTATTCAGGGCTCATTCTTCTGTGTCATCCAGAGATTCTCCATACCCAAACTTTACATGATCCCAAACATCATGCACTTTTAACGGTCCCACACATCATAATATTTCCCTTTGAAAGAAGGAAGTTGTCGATGGAAACTGTTTGTTACCATATTTCATCAAAAATATTCACTTCTCTGATAAAACCCTAAATTCCTCGTTGATATGACTTGCAATGCTAAAAAAAATAACCTTGTAATAAAACCCTAGGTTTTATTTTTTTTATTAAGAAAATATATTTTATAAAAAAATTGTTTACATCAAAAATAATTTATATAATATCCACTTTTTAGAAATCATAAAAAAATTCCTTTTAAAAGCTCCTTTTTAAAACCTCCTCACGCACTTTATGAGAAAATCCTTTTTAAAAAATCTTTATGGAAAAACCTTTTTAAAAAAAAAAACCCTTGTAACCCTTTTTAAAATTTCCTTTGAAATATTCATGTGTTGTTTTGAATATTAAAATAATGCTTAACTCTCATAGAGTCATAAAAGAATTTGGATATGGTTTTTAAAAGAAAATCACTTCATTGAAATTTTTTCCACTAACACATTGGGAGGGTGGTTTCCCTGCATGCTAACGCACCTCTCAACGATATTGTCTCGAGTTAGTTCCTTAATGCACTCAGAAACCAAAACTCTCTGTGTGCATGCAAAATGCGATAAGTTTTGAACTTGTAACGTGGCTCTCTCCTGAGCTCATCAATATTATAATGCAGTGGGTATAACTACAACATGAGTTATATCTTAAATAAGTGAGAAAAAAATTTCTCTTCTCACACATGGATGATTATTGATCCATATTTCCCTGGTTATTTGTAACATTTTTATACTGAGGGAATTATTGGAATAGACTTTGGAGAAACGTTTTCTTCGGTAGACAAATTGGATACTGTAAGAGAAGTTCTAGCCACAACAACTCATAACAAGTGGAAAGTATATCATATGGATGTCAAATCAGCCTTCTAGAATTCCATTCAAGAAGGTTGATTTGACATCCATCTGATATAATTTCCACTTGTTCTAAGTTGTCATGGCTAGAACTGGTCTTACAGTATCCAATCTGGTTACCGAAGCAAACGTTTCTCCAAAATTTATTCCTCGTTGCCGTGAGAATCATTTTTCTATAAGTCATGCTTTAAATCTGTCAATTTCAACTTTCTCATTCAACTTTGTCTTGTACACCCACTTCACACTAATGAGGTTTTTATCATTTGGAAAATTAACCAAATCCCATTTACCATTATTTTTAATAGAATCAATCTCTTCATCCATGGCTTACACCGAATTTTGAATTTGCTACTGAAGTTGTTGCTACATATTCTTCTCTTGTTGATGATAGTGTCACAATGGGTTGCTTCTTAGATGCCTACAAAATCACACCTGAACCAATATGGAACACATAACCGAATGTGATCTCCCTATCATCCAAACTACCTGCAAAATCACTATCTTTAAATCCAGTCAAATCCTTGTTTTATGTGCTTGCATAGATTATGCCACAATCTCTAGTTCGTGCTATGTATCTTAGAATTATTTTTGCTGCACTCCAATGTGTGTCTTTTGAAGTTTCCATAAATCTGGAAATCAAACTCACTCCTTGCATAATATCCGGTCTTGTAGCTGTCAGACGCATGAGGTTGCCAACTAATCTTTTGAATAGAGTTGGATTCACATCTGATCCTTATCATCGTTAGTTAACATTGTACCTGTTGCAATTCGTGTAGGTATAGGTTTGCAATTATCCATCCTGAGTCTTTTCAGTAAATCTCTAGCATACAGATTTTGGAAAATAAAAATTCTTTTTTCGATTGTTGAATTTCTATGCCAATAAAATATTACATGAGACCAAGATATATCGTTTGAAATTATTTCATCGTGGCTGCTTTAAATTCTTCTAACTCAAGATCACTTGTAAAAATCATGTCATCAACATATAAGCAAACAATCAAAATATGTCCATGCTCGTTTACCTTTCTGTATAAGCTGGGGTCAATGTTGCTTCTACAAAATCCATTCTTAACCATATAGTTGTCGATTCTGTTATACTATGCTCTAGGTGCTTGCCTCAGTCCATAGAGTGTTTTCTTCAACCTGTAAACAATATCTTCTTTTCCTTAAACTTCACAACCTAGTGCTTGTTGCACATAAATTTCTTTTTCTACAATACCATTCAAGAAGGCTGATTTCACATCCATTTGATATACTTTCCACTTGTTTTGAGTTGTGGCTAGAAATTCTCTTACAATATCCAATCTCGCTATTGTATGAAAATTTTCTCCAAAGTATATTCTTGGTTGCTGTGAGAATCCTTTTGCTACAAGTCTTGCTTTAAATCTGTTAATTTCACCTTTCTAATTCAAGTTTGTCTTGCACACCCACTTCACACCAATGAGGTTTTTATCATTTGCTAAATGAACCAAATCCCATGTATCATTCTTTTTTCAGTAGAATCAATCTCTTCAGCGATAGCTTGCACCCAATTTACATCTCTGATTGATTATTCAAACGAAGAAGATTGGAATGACAATAATGAAAAAATTGAACTAACATCCAAATCATCATAAATAACTTTCAGAATTCTCATCTTTCTCATACCATTGGTTGATTCATTACCTGGTTATCTTCTTGGATAATGTCGGTATGCTGATCTGCTTGAATATCCATGCTTCTATGAAAATATTGGTGTGCTTTCTAGTGTGACTTTTTTTGGTTTCTGCTTTTTTTATTCTTGCTGCTCCTTTTCTTCTACATTATCCTCTTCCATCAATGGTGCTTGTGCATTAATTGTTTTGTATAAAATCCTATTCCATGACTCTTGTTATTTGAACATAAAATCTATGTTGATTTTTGTCTTCTTGGTGAGAGGGTTACACAATTTGTAAGCTTTTGATTACTCACTATAACCAATAAATATGCATTTTTCACTTTGATCATATAGTTTGCCTCTTAAATTCTTAGGCACATGTGCATAGGCTACACATTCAAAAACTATGAGATGAGATACATTGCATGACATAACTCACCATGATTCTTATGGAACTCGATTCATCACACTCTTTGTAGGTGACTAGTTTATCACATAAACAACACATGCAACTACTTCTGCCCAGTACTCATTAGAAAATATTCTTGCTTTCAACATGCTCCTTGTCATGTTTATGATTGTTTTGTTCTTTCTCTCTGCTACACCATTTGCTGCAGTGTGTAACTGGTTGTAAATTGTCTTCTGATTCCATGTTGTTTGTAGTACTCATGGAATTCTTTCGAATCATATTATCCACCACGATAAGATCTCAATACCTTGGTTTGTCGATCATTTTGGTTCTGCTAAGGCTTTCAACTCTTTGAACTTTGAAAAAGTTTCAAACTTGTACTTCAAAAATTAAACCCAAGTATTTTTACTATAGTCATCAATAAAAGTGAGGAAGTAACAACTTCCACCAATAAATTATGTCCTCATAGGTCCACACAAGTCTGTATTCACCAACTCAAGTGGTTTCTTTACTTTGTATGAAACTCCCTTTAGAAAAATTTCATGGTGCTGCTCTCCCAAGATGCAACATGTTAGAAAATTATATATTACAGAGAAATGAAACACATAAAATATGCGGAAAACACAAACACATTACACACATAAAGCCAGAGAGACACAAATATATGTGGTTCACCCAGTTTGGGCTACATCCACCTCGAACAACCATTCCTTCCTTTCTATTATCCAGAAAAATGAAGAGACACAACCTACAACAGATCCATTTTTCTATCCTCTATTCTCTCTCACAGTGTTCATATATGTTTCTCGCTCTGAGAATACACATACAATACAAAGTCGTAATACAATACTCTCATAAAAAATGAGGGGTTTCCTTCTAGGGAAAAAAACCCTAAATTAAACATAACTTCTATCGTTAGATCATCCACCTGATGAATGGTCCAGATTGACTAGAAATTGCAATACTTTTACAAGGGAATTTACATATGTTTTTAGCTTCGAGGGCACTTCCCAAGAAACCCCCCGCCAACAGGGGGGCTCCATAAATTCGTAGTTTCCCCCCTTGGACCTCCTAGGCAGCATTTAATTACGGCCTATGTTGTCGCCCTGTTTTGAACAAGGGTCCAACGTTGTGCTAAAAAATAAAGAATATAATTAGGCTCCACACCCAACACAACACTCATAAGGACTACCATGTTCTTTGATGGGAGGTAATTCTGTGACCATCTATTTTTTCTGCAACAATCTTAAACCAGAAAAATTCAAGTGTCCAAACCAAAAGTGCCATAACTAGTAATCATTAAAACATGCAACTGTAAAAGAACTAACCTTATCAGTGTGATTCATAATTAGAGGAAATCGCATGTTCCTTGTCATATTCACCTTTTCTATCAGTTGCTTACTTAGGGTTTTCTCGTAATTAACACACTTTTGCCCCTGAAAGATAACTCTGTATCCTTTCTGTGTCAATTTACCAATACTTATCAAATTATGTTTGATACTAGGAACATAATATACCTCTGTAATTGTTTTTGGATCCCCCTGCTTGGTCAGAATGTTGACCACTCCTTTTCCATCTATATCCATAGTCTTTCCAGTCCCCAACTTTACCTCTGTCTTCACAGATTAATCCAAATTTGCAACCAAATTCTTGTTCCATGTCATGTGGTTACTGCAACCACTATCTAATAGCCATACCTTATCAGAAGGTTCATAGCTTTTGTTGCATGATAATAACATGGAGTTAGTATTCTCTATACTAAAATTAGCTCTCTCGTTTCCTTGATCAGATACCTTCTTCCTGCAATCACGACCATAGTGACCAAATTTATTGCAATAATAACATCTCACCTTCGATTTGTCAGATATGTAGTTATTGTTGAAGATTTTGTTGTTGCTACTTCGACTTTCATTTTCATGCTCTTCTCGGCCATCTCTCTGACCACCATATTTTTCGTTTCATCCTTTGTCTCTCAATCTACCTTTGCCTCATCCTCTTGAAATATAAACTTGACTTTGAAATGAGTTTCTAAAGTGGGATCCTTATTTATGTCTATCCTTGCCTCATGCGATAGAAGTGATCCCATCAACTCATCAACTCTCAGTTTCTCCAAATTCATGGTTGTTACCACAACATCAAACTTGGTAAACAAATATCTAAGGATCTTCTCAATCATTGTTTGATTTTTAATATCTTCACCACAAAATCTTAACTAATTTACTACAAACATGACTCGATTCATGAAAGAATCGATGTCCTATGTCTCCTTCATATGCAGACTTTCAAAATCTCTCTTGGCATTCTATAATTTAACAATATTGAATTTGGTCATACCTTGATAGCTTGTTGCCAAAGTTTCTTGTGCTTCCTTTTCCAAAGACGTGGTCATAATATTTTGGAACACTACTCGGTCCACTGTCTATTGGATAAGAAGCAACACTTGTGCATTATTCCTTTTGTCTTTCTTCCATTATTCCCTCTCTACATTACTCACGACTCATTCTTCTAATTCATTATGGGGTTCTGCAAAACCAAACTTGACATGATCCCAAACATCATGCTTTTTAACATGGTCTCCATTTTAATGACCCACACATCATAATATTTCCCTGTGAAAGAAAAAAGTTGTTGTTGTAAACTAATTTTTGTCATCTTTCATAAAAAAAAAATTACTTCTCTTATAAAACCTTAAATTTCTTCTTTTATGTATACTTTGCAAAGCTCAAAAATAACATTATAATAAAACCGTATATTTTATTTTTATTAAAAAAAATATCTTTACAAAAATTCTTTTATATAAAACTAATCTTTTAAAATTAACTCTTTTTAAAAACCTCATTATAAAACTTCACTTAAAAATTTCAAAAACCATTTTGAAAAAAAAAACTCTTAAAATCTCCTTTGAATAAAACCACTCCACTTATTCAAATCAACCTTTATGGAGAACTTTATAAAACCAAAAATTTCAATTATCTTATCATCATAATTAGGTTGGAAAGATGTTAAATCCACGAGAGTTTTTAATATTTGACTTCAACTCTTTTAAAATCACAAAGCAATCTTCTTAAATCACTAACACACCCATGTTGCGTTAGACCTTTGTACTAATGTTACGGAATCTGCGTTATAGCATCCCATATATATTGTATGAGGTACATTATAGCATAAATTAGCGTGAAATTTTTTATTTTATTTTTACATAAGACACGGATAGTTTCTCTTGTTTCTTTGAAACTTCATTCTCATATTAATTGGTTGGAAATACAGAAGAGTAAAGTAAAAAATTCCCAAAGATTTGACACATTAACACAAACGAGTTATTATCTTCTATTATTCTTCAATCACTCTTTTGCTAAATAAAATGCACCCGATAAAGGGTAAACTCATCTATTACATAAGTGGACTTACTCAACTCTCAGTTAACTGACTCTCTAACTCACTTACCAAATTCATACTTACCCTCTAACTCTTCGTGTCAGAGTTAATTATCTATCTCTTCATGCGAGAGTTAATTATCTATTTTAACATTTTAGACCATTAAAGGAACTCATCCATGTAGCTAGGGGTGGTGCATAAATCATATTAGAATCCCTAACCCTGTTGGAATTTCTGAATAATTCCTAACAAACAGAGGAATAAAAATTCCTCAACTAAACATAGAGATTCAATACAAAAGATATGGGCAAAGATACTTTAAAACACTATTTTCCGTCTCTCTAAAAAACTATCACAAATATATATATATATATATATATATATGTATATATATTGAAACTTATATATAACCAAAGTCTTTTAAAAAAACTTTGTCGCGATGCTTTTAAAACATAAAACATTAACCTAAAGTTTAAAAACTTTATAAAACATATTTCGCGGATTTGAAGAGCCTTTATGAAAAGATTTCTCGCATCCATTTGGTCGCCTGCTGACTGGAACTCAAGCCAATGCGATTGTGCTCCTATTGGCTAATGGTGAACCAGTGGCGGGCTTCAAAACTCGATTCAAAACATTTCATAAACTTTATCGCATACAATTTAGGCTCAGGTGACATCAGATCGATTTCATGCGATATGCACAGGATTGGTCCATAGGTTGGTAACTCGGCAGCGGTGGGTCCTTTTATTATGCTATTGCGGGCTATGGTGATGAGGTTATGGAGATGTGCAATCAGCACGCGATTGGATGAAGGAGTGTGGCATGGGTATATGGGCTTCACTCCAATGACATGCCCCATTCAAACTTAAACAAAAACATGGGTAAAGAGATGGTTGTTGGATTTTTTAATGTGGTAGGCGAGTTATCAAGAATGCAGGATGGAGAGCTTTGAAGGCGGGGGTTGCATGGTGTAAACCACAGTTCTTCAATGCATTTACAGGCTATGGCCTTCAACCAAAAACTTGAATTTGCAGGTGATTTGCACCCGAATTCAATGCTTTTGCTGCTGCATCCTTAAACAAAATAAAATTTCTTCTGCTGCTGCATCCTTCTTCATCAAAATTTAAATCTTCCACCCTTCTACACAGTTTGCAGTTGGAATTAATATTTCCAACACTCCCCCTTAATTTCGACTGCTGCATTCTCTTGCATACCCAGACATTTCCTCAAATAATTAAAACTCTTCTGCCCCAATGGTTTTGTCAATATGACGGCATATTTCTCCTCTATTCTGCAATGTTGCAAAACAATTTCCCTATTGCTCATGAGCTCTCTGATGTAGTGATACTTGGAATCAGTGTATTTCATTCTCTTATGAAACATTGATTTTTTTGATAATTCTATAGCTGAGCTATTTTCACAGTAAACTGCTTTGCCTTTTACATGTTCATGACACAAACTCCTCAACATTCTCCTCATCTATACTGCTTCACATGCTACTGTATTAGCTGCCACATACTCTTCCTCTCTTGTTGATAAAGCCACAATTGGTTGTTTCTTAGAATCCCATGAAATGACTCATGATCCAATATGAAAAACATATCCAGAGGTGTTTTTCCTGTCATCTATACTTCGAGCCCAATCATTGTCAATATATCCAATCAATTCAAAATTTTTTAAAGTGGTGTATAAAATATGATACATTTTTGTTCCTTTCACATACCTCAGAATTCCTTTTGCTACTTGCCAATGTGTGTCCTTTGGCCTTTCCATAAATCTAGAAATTAAACTCATAGCATGCATAATATCTGGCCTACTTGCAATCAAATACATAAGCCTGCCAACTATGCTCTTATACAAACTTGGATCAAAACCCTTGTTGTTGTCTTCTTTGCTTAATTCCAATCCCCTCACTGTAGGAGTAATTGATGCCTTGCAATCATGAATGTTAAATCTTTCCAAAACTTGTTTAACATACTTTGCTTCAGAAATAAAAATCTTATTTTCATTTTTCTCTACTTATATTTCTAAGAAGTATCTCAGAAATCCCATATCAGTCATCTCAAATTCTTCTTTCATGACTGTCTTAAAATTCTCAATGAGGTAAGAATCATTACTTGTGAATATAACATCATCAACATACAAAACAACAATGAGCATCTTACCATATTTCTCTTTGATGTATAATGTGGTTTCTCCTTCACATTTCTCAAACCCATTTTACAGTAGATAGGCATCTATCCTACTGTACCATGCTATTGGAGCTCATTTCGACCCTTACAAATCTTTCTTCAATTTGCATACCTTGTGCTCTTGGCCTGCTTTCTCATATCCCAGAGGTTGTTCAACATATACCTCTTCCATCAATACTCCATTTAGGAATGTCGATTTCACATCCATTTGGTAAACCTTCCATTTGTGTTGTGCTTCTATGAACCACACTTCTCTTACTGTTCCCATTCTTGCAGCTGGTGCAAAAGTTTCCTCATAGTCTATTCCTTGTTGCTGCGGGTAGCCTTTGACAACAAGTCTGGCCTTGTGCCTTTCAATCTTACCTTAAACATTTCTCTTGGTTTTATAAACCCATTTAACTCCAATAAATTCCTTTCCTTTTGGGAGATCAACTAATTCCCATGTATTATTCTTCTCTATGGCATTTATTTCTTCATCCATAGCATCTATCAATTTCTTATCTTTTACAACTTATTTAAAATGAATAGGATCATCTACATGACAATACAATGCAAATAAAGAGTTCATACCTTCTTCTTGCTTATAAATTTCATTCAAACTTCTAAATCTGGTTACTCTTTCACTTGTTGAACTTGTGCTTGTAGAAGCACTCAAATCTGATCCTTGTGATGTGCTTGGAGAAGCAGTGTCATCACTTCTCCAGGGTGTTCTCATACCTGCTTGTGGTGTACCTTGTTGTCCTTGTGTTGGTGGAGGTGGCGCTCCTAATGAAGGATGTCTTTCATCCATTTCTTCCTCATCATCATCATGAGACAAATAGATTTTCACATTCATTATGTTCTCAATGCTTCCATCCCAGGCTTCTTCCTTAATAAATTGTACATCTTTTCTTAACGTTAATTTCTTGGTGGATGGGTTATAAAATCTGTATGCTTTGGATTCTTCACTATATCCAACAAATATGCACTTCTTCCCATTATTTTCTAACTTCCTCCTTAGCTAATCTGGAATGTGTGCATAAGCCACACAACCAAAAACTCTCATGTACTTGACAAATTGTTTTATGCCACTCCATGCTTCTTCCGAAACTCTATTCATAACACTCTTTTTTTGACATTTATTCATCACATATGTTGCACAATGTACAACTTCAGCCCAATATTCATTTTTCAATTTTTTTTCCTTCAACATGATTCTTACCGTATCCAAGATGGTTCTATTTTTCCTTTCAGCAGCTCCATTTTGCTGTGGTGTATACCTTGCTGTAAATTGTTTATGAATCCCATTTTCTCTGCAAAAACACATAAATTATTTGGAGATATATTCTCCTCCTCTGTCTATTCTAAGACTTTAATATGATGCCCACTTTGATTCTCAACTAGAGCCTGAAAGTGGCAGAATTTCTCAAACACTTCACTCTTCACTTTCAAAAAGTAAACCCAAGTTTTTCTTGTGTAATCATCAATAATGGTGAGCAACATAGTGGCTGCCTGCTAATGATGGTGTTTGCATTCGTCCACAAAAATCAAAATGGACTATTTTTAAGGGTGCCTTTTCCCTTATGCTCTTTCCTAATGGAAAGCTTTATCTGTGTTTTCTTCTCAAGATGTGGCCTTCACATAGGTTGTCTCACTTTTAATCAATGGTAATCCCTTTACCATTCCTTTCCTATGCAAAAAATTCAGACCTCCAAAGTTGAGATGTCCAAATCACAAATGCCATAACCAATTTTCATCCTTTGCTTCTTTTTGGAATGTCTATTATGTCACTATTGCCATTGCAGCTCCTTTCTTCAAATCTGCTCTCATCTTGAGAGGAAACATTCTATTTCTTGTCATCTTCACTTGTGCAATGCATAGCTTTCTTGATGGTTTATCCATGATCGTGCATACATCATTTTCAAAAAAAAATTGTAGCCTTTCCAAATGAGTTGTCCAATGCTCGAAAGGTTACACTTTATACCAGGCACATAGTATACATCTGATATGGATTTATTTTCTCCTATATTTGTCAAGACACTTACTCTACCTTTTCCCATGAAAAATACCTTACTGTTTGTCCCCAATGTTACTTGAGACTTCACATTTTAATCAATTATGGAAAACATTGAAGTGTTTCCAATCATATCGTTGCTACATCCTGAATCTAGAAACCCTATATCTTCACTTTTCTCTTCAGCCATATTACATGCTAAAAAAAAATTCTCTTGACTCAGATTTTCCTTAGAAAAATTAGCAATGGGCCTACTACCCATGTCACTGTGTTTCTTCCTACGTTCATTGGCATAATGGGAATAATTTTTACAATAATGAAATTGGACTTGGGATTTATCATACCTTTGTCCATGTGCTTGATTCTTTCCACCTTGTTTGTTGTTGCCTTGGATTTGATTCTGATTTTTATTGTTGCCCCTTCTACTGGCATTTGCAAGGTTGTTTCTTCCTCCTCTGTTTTGGCTTCTTCCTCTTCCTTTTCCTTTTTAGTTTCCTCTGCCCTGGCCTCTTCCTCTTCCAAAGGACATTTGGGTCTTGAAGGCATGATCCAAAGATGAGTTTGCTATTCTACCCAATCTTTGTTCATGTGTCATCAATGATGCACGAAGCTCATCAACAATAAACCTTGAGAGATCCTCTGTCTCTTCAATGGTTGTTACTATCACATCAAATATTGAGGGTAAGATCCTCAACACTTTCTCCACTATTCTTCTTCTCCACTATCAAACACTTTCATGCAAATGACTTCAAAATCTCTTCTCATTAATTGAAGCTTTTCTGTCTTTACCTTCTCCATACCTTGGTAGTCTGTCTGGAGGGTATCCCATGTATCCTTAGACCTCTTGGCTGCTGCAATCCTTGGAAATACACTTTCATGTATTACCTGATAGAGATAGAAGAGGGATTTTGAGTCTTTCTTCCTATTACTCTTCAGAAAATCCTTCTCTGCTAATGTTAACGCATTATATGTCTGTTCATCTGTTTGTTCTTCTAAACCATCTTCAACTAGCTCCCATAAATCTTGAGAGGCAAATAGGGCTCTCATTTTGATTGCCCAATAGTCATATTTCCTCCCATTGAACTGTGGGAGTTGAGTATTTCACATACTCATGCTTGTGCTGGCTCCTGCCATTGCCAGCTTACTCAACTATGTCAAAAAAAAATTCACTGTGTTTTTAAATAAACGTTCTCACTACTGAGAGATTAAAATCTGTCTTCAAGAGACTTCTCTGGACTGCACTTTTTAAACAAACGCAAAACTTTGTTTTGTAAGTACCTTGTTTTGCTGAGCCTTCACACTACTAGAGAAAACCTTAACAAACTTCTTCCTCCTTCAGCTTCTTTGGAAAATGCAAAGAGGTTGGACTAACTCCTTAACAATTTTAGAATTTATGAATAATTCCTGACACACAGAGGAATAAAAATTCCTCAACTAAACACAAAGATTAAATACAAAAGATATGGACAGAGATGCGTTAAAACACTATTTCATTAAGCATAAAAATCTATTACAAAATGAAGGTCTTCTTCAGAACTTCTGTGTTCTGGATTACATTCAGAATTCTTCAAAAATTATGTTCTTTGTCTCTTTGGTTTTCTTTTCTACCTTCAGGCAAAAATTATAATACACAGTCAATTACACTGTCTGTGTGTTACATTGCACAGCCTTCGGGCCTTTTTATATGTATCATATGATATAACAAACTATTACAAATATATATATTATAAACATTACATGCTTGTTATATATATATATGTCGAGACTTACATATAACCAAATTCTTTTAATAAAACTTTATCGTGGCACTTTAATAACATAAAACATAAAACATAAAACATTAGCCTAAAGTTTAAAAACTTTATAAAACACATTTCGCGGATTTTAAGAGCCTTTATGCAAAACACTTAACCGAGATTTATCGCATCCATTTGGCCGCCTGATGACTGGACCTCAAGGCGATGCGATCATGATTGAATTGGTTGATGGTGGACCCGGTGGCAGACTTCAAAGCTCGATTCAAAACATTTCATAAACTTTATCGCATCCAATTTAGGCTCAGACGATGTCAGATCGATTTCGTGCGATATGCATAGGATTGGTCCATGGATTGGTGAATCCACGGTGGTGGGTCTTTTTATTGCGTGGTTGTAGGCTACGGTGATGAGGCTATGGAGACATGTGATCGGCATGCGATTGGATGAAGGAGAGTGACATGGGTCTATGGGCTCCACTCCAATGATGTGGCCCATTTAAATTTAAACAAAAACATAGGTAAAGAGATAGTTGGTGGAGTTTTTAATGTGGTAGGAAGGTTATAAAGAATGCGGGATGGAGAGCATTGAAGGCGGGGGTTGCGTGGTGTAAACCACGGTTCTTCAATGCATTTACAGGCTATGGCCTTAAACCAAAAATTTGAATTTGCAAATGATTTTCACCCAGATTTAATTCACAATACAGTGCAAATTTAAACAAAATAAAACTGCTTCTCCTGTTGTGTCCTTCTTCATCAAAATTTAAATATTTTGTCCTTCTGCACAGTTTTCAGTTGGAATTAATATTTCCAATAAACCCAACGAGTGTAGAGTCACAACCAATCAATCCCTTATAAAATGCACTGTGTCAAAATGTGTTTTACCCTAGCAAAATGTCGAATGAAAAACCGCGGTTGGATTGCCTTATGTGATCCACACAGTGCACTCCGACGTGAGAGCACTTCAAATGTGACAAATCGAAGATAGGGAGATATAAAATGTATTGTAGAGGTGCATTCAATGGTCAAGACCTATTTCCTAGCCTTAGGATTCTCCAAAGCTAGTCTTTCAAAACTCCATGTAACAGGCCAAAGAGCAAGGCATTATTTGTGCACAGATTATCACTACACATTATCGCTACTAATATAAGTTTCCACGAAGAATTCTATATCTAGTCTGTCTTTTTGCAGAAAAATTGACATGATTCTAGTGCGAAGCACAATAAAAAAACAACCTGCTAAAATTCTAAGAAAGGAGGAGCTCAATCTTAACTAGATCACCCAGATCACTCTCACTACAAACTATGTATCTCTTACTGATTTCCCTTGAATCTACATAGGGCATAGACATTTTAAGGGTTTATTTTGATTTCAAATAGTTGATCGAATAAAACATTAGTCTCCAAACGCATTATCTTTTCATGAGGTTGAGATAGGAAGCAATGACATCTTAGAAGCTAACATGAAATTAGTGGAAGTAGCTTTTCATAGTGTTGAGATAGAGAAGTAGTGACTCATTAGAAAGCCTCAAGAGATACATCGGTCAAAGAGATACAGATCAAGTTTTGAACTTTGCAGACAACTCATCGTGGTTTTACCACCCTGATACGATTTGTTATGAAAAATTTCTTTAGAAAGTGATGCACACACTTAAGCAGCTTAGTGACACTAATATTTAGAGTAATGATATAGTTGTGCAAAAACATTTATGAAATTTAAAACGTGTAACTAAATTCTAAGATAGCTCCATCCATATAACCATCGTGATAGGGCTCTCTTCAAATTGTGTATTGTGTAGTTCTATTAGATGAGTGGGAGTATTAAAAGCGTGAGTCTCATCACGATGATTTGTCAGAAAATTGCATTCTATATCACATGATCAAGTGATAAATATTTAATCGTATCCACATTAATTAATTATCAAAATTTTAAATTTTAAAAATAAAAGTACCATTAAAAAATATTTAAAAACCCTTTAAATGATGAAGTTTTATATCTACATAATAATTGCGTATTTATAATCTAGGTAAAGATCAATATGACGAACTTGTGTAGATATTTAAAACTACAGAGTAATTAATTGATTTTTTTTTTTTTCAGTTATAAATAAAATACACATTTTTATATTTATAGTACATGTTATATTTTATGGAAGGTAAATGCACAGGTAAAGATGATCATTTTCATTTGGCTTGTTTGGAGAGATAAAAACCTCACATGGAAAAATCTACAAAAAAGAAGAAAGTATGGCCCAAGATCACACTTTATGTTGGAAGGATAGCGAAGATAATCTTCACTTGTTTTTCCTTTGTCCCTTTGCTCAAGAGACCCTAACCTTGCTATGTCTACATTTTTATTTGACGATTCGGGACTATAAGACAACTAAGGATTGTATCTGGTGTTGGTTTAGTAAGGGTAATTTATTCAGGAACGTCCCCACCCTCTTTCATTGATACCTCTAGTGTTATAGAAACATAAATATTTTTTAGGAGAAAATGAGCACCACGGAAAAAATATGCCTCCATATTACTCAATCTTGGGGAAATATTAAAATAAAGAAAAATCATCTTGCTGATTTATCAAAAATATTGCGCCATTTTGAAATAAATTGCCCAGTAGGTCTTTTTGATGGGGCTTCGCAAAATCAACGGTGTGGTTGCGGAACATGGCTCATGATATCCCAAAATTGTCATTACAAAATTTATTGGAATGGGGGAATAGGAACTAATATGTGAGATGAGATGTTGGCTTTGTGGGGATTAGTTCAGTTCGTCAACCAGTTATATTTAGAAAATCTTTGGGTTTTCGAAGACTCAAAATTCCTCATAGAACACTTGAACAAGAGCACCTATCTAAACCCTTGACACCTATCACACTGACTTGTGCGAATCAATGATCTAAGAATATCCTTTCCATCCATTTCTTCTAATCATATATATATGGAAAACAATATTGAAGCAGATTGTCTCTACAAAAAGGGCTTGACTGGGCCCTTTGGAGAGATGCATTATGAGTTATCAGACACAAATGGAAATGGAGCAAGGGGAATAGTAAATTTTTTGTAAGTTTGAGGAAAGGATAATGGTTCTCTAGATTGTAGGGAGACATCTTATTACAGGAATGAAGAGGAACATAGTAAGTATTGGTTAAGCTGGAAAAGCAACGCAAAGGGGATCACAGATTCAGATAGTACAAGAAGATGGAGGAGAAAACTATTTTTTGGAATTATGAAAAGATCATGCAATGCTGAAAATACAATACACAATCATTCCAAACTAGATACGTGAACTTTGGAGGAAAATTTTTCCTGAACTACAATGGAAATGATGATATATTTTATGTGTTTTTTTATTCTGAATTGTATATTAAATAATGCAAGATTTGAGGTGGTACAAAATATAAACTAGAATTATTTTTCATCTAAAAAAAGATTAATCATAAAATAGTATTGGATATGAAAATAATATTATATTTATTATTGTGTTGTTAATATTTATATATATAATTTATTTTATGGATTTTTTTATTTAAATATATAAAAAAAATACTTTTATTATTTTTAAAAGTTATATTATTTATATTTAAACTATATTAAAAAAAATATTATTAAAATAATTTTGATATTTGAATGTTTTAGTTATGTTTAACATTTATGTCATTTTACTTGAAAGACCTCACAATTATTTTTTATCTTTAAAAGTATTTTTTTTTTTGCTTTTAAAGAAGTAAAATATTATACAAACTAACTTTTTTAAGCCTTAATTTTATTTTTTGTTATGTTATTTAATTAATGCAAACATATAATAATATATAGAGTTATTTCAAACTAGTTTAAATGTCTTTTAATAGAAATTCTTGTTGTTATTATTATTAATACGAAATAGTTATATTAGGATTGTGCACTAAATAAAATCCACATAGTGCCAATGTGCAAAAAAACAAAAGTAGTGCAATTATTGCTACCATCTCCCAAGACATTTTTATTTGGGTCTGACTTTTGTCGTGGGCTAACACTCCTTTGTGCAAATGAAGTATCCATGGATGATGCCGTGCACTATTGTGTTTTTCTACCATCACATATGTTGTTTTCTTCAAATATTTATATCTCGAGTCCTTTATAGACAAGGATACTAGCTACAAGTTCTTGTGGCTATGTCCATCATTTTTCTTTTTTTGTTTCTTTTAATAGATTTTGAAGTTAAGGAGGTTTCTGTTTGTTGGAAATTGTGATATTCTTCAGCTTGATATAATATTTAGGACCATCACCATCTTTCACTTCTCTCTATGGAATTCACAGAGACATTGATCTACAACATCATGCTGAGTGACCACTGGAAAATTTCCACCAATATGTTAATGTAGTTTTGAATAGCTCTAAAGATTCATCATCCATTGATTCACAGTCTACACCTGACTTGACTACCATAAAACTTGAACTCCACATCAATTCTACAATTCCATCCTCTATTCAACCTTTCCACCTTCAACTCTCTTCATACATTAGCAAGATACACCTATGCAAATTTCCCTCTAGCAACCACATGAAAATCTATTTAATATTTGTTCAACATTAGCGTTAAACCACTCCCTACATAGATTCTAGATTAACCTTAGATTTTCTACTACCTCACTAAAATGTAAGAGAGAAAAACATAAAAAACATAGCAATGACACTATTTTATCATAGAACATCTTTATGGGAAAAAATAACCTTAAACATATCGTGGATTTCCATTTGGAGAAACTAGTCAAGCTACTTTCCAAGTGAGTCCTCATCCATTCACTTCTTAGAATTGTATGATATAAGACTTCAAAACCATTTAAAGCTTCCATACATATAATCCATAGACACAATATTTCGAATTATTAATACCATGTAAGACTTCAAAAACATTTAAAACTTCCATACATATAATGCATAAACTCAATACTTCGAATTATTAATACCATGTACCCCAAATCCATCAGAGTAAACTATTTTTTTTATTGTAGAGCCAAGTCAAATTTACTCCACAAAATTGAGAAATATATATAATTTGATAAAAAATTATCTTAATAAATAAAACACTAATCAAAATGGTCAAGAGGTGGATACATATTTGTAACGCTCTAATTCATAACCCAAAAAAAGGGGAGCTTTTCCATAATAGTTATAAATTCAATGCAAAGGAACCAACACAATAAGATAAAATATGTGCACCCAAAACAATACTTCGTGGATAGATCTTTAGCCTTTAATGTTATTTATTTTATTCATTTAATTTTTATTTCATTTTTACTATATGTTTGAAAATGGTACTTTGGTTTCTCATTAATAAAAACATGTACCTTTTGTTTAACCTAGAAAATAAAGTGCAACATCATTTAACCTGGCAAATAAAGTGCAATATCATTTGTTTATCATTAGTGACAAACTAGTTTTATTATACAATTTTTTTAAATTTTGCTATAAAAATGGTTTCCATTAAATAAACAAAAGCTACATAAGACTGAAGAGGTAGTTTCCAATTCAATGTTGATTTTATTCATTTTTGTCGTCAAATGCAAAGAAAAATGTTGGATGAGTGGAATCCATTGGTGAAAATTTCATTGTTACAAAGCCTCTGAAGAAGAAGTCAATGGTAAGATGGAGATAGGTTCAAACCCCAATCAAAGGGATATTTGATTAATTTGAGGATGATACTACAGTTAACATATATAGGGTCTCCAAATGCAAGTTGGAGACAACCATTGGTAAAATATAAATAAAATATAGAGCCAAGGTTGATGTTGATCAAAATCTATGGTTAATAGTGGAAGCAATAGTAAGAGGTCACAAGATCCATCTCCATATCGACATGAACAATAATATTGTATAGGATACTTTGGTTGAAGGTTGGATATGGGTTCTTTTCATGCAAAATAAGTGATAATGATTCATGTGGAGGTTGCAAAAAGAGTAAAACATAGAGTGATGGCTTTAACAAATATGCTAGATAATATGCCATACGCATGAAGACATACATCAATGAGACGATATTCCTTCTATAATGCTTGACGGAGAGGGAAATAAACCCTAGCTATACTAGTGGGTAGAGAAAAACCTAAACATGTCAAGTGTTGTGGAAGAGATTGAGACTGTTGGGGAAAATACTAAGAGTGGGGGGGGTGAATCAGTATTTAGTGAAGACTAAAGACTTTTTACTTTTTCCTTTCTGTAAAACCCATACGCTACTTTAATGAAGCCAACTCGCGTATACACGCGGATATCCTTAGTAAAACTCGCGTATTATCAGAGATCTCATTATGCTGATAATTATTTTCTTAGATCATTGCATCATTCATTCATTAGATGTTTATTAAATAGTAAACATGTGCAGTAAGAACATAATAAATCATCACACATAAGAAACACGCGTGAACACTAGGATTTAAGGTGGAAACCCACCGGAGAAACCAATCATTGCCTTGTCTTGGGCCTTCAATATTATATATTATAAAGAAAACATCGTATTCACAATCATGCCAGACTCTCATACTAAAGACGCGCAGACCCACCGCGAAGGCTTCAACTGCTTTACTGCCTTCTTCCTCATGAAGGGAGCTACTACCCCCTGCTCTCGTTTACCAGCCTCTCCTGGAAGGGAGCTACTACCCCATGCTCTCGTTTACCAGCTACCACTGGAAGGGAGCTACAACCCCCTCACTGAAGGCTTCGACCCTCGGCACCATCATGGACCACGTTTCATCAATTTTCATACTGGATCCAACAGCTTCCATACAACATACCTTGTAGGCCATTTTTCATCAAATTTTCAGACTGGACCCACTCCATACATTTAAGCTCATCATACATCAAACTCAAACTTATAACCCCATCAATTCATTCATTGAATCATCAACCAATCAACCAATAACTTGATCTTCAATTAACATAATCAAGCAGATATTCATCATTCAAATCAACGCGAGTTCTTAAGATAATACATCATTGATACATAAAATAGCACAATAGACTCATTTCATACTACATACTAGCAAACTCCTAGATTTCACGTGCTTTTGCATTTCACCGAACCTACGTGTATACGCTTCACACAAACAAACTCACAGATATTTGCGCATTCGTAAACCTTTTAACCGCTCATACGCGCTTTCCTGCTGCACTCCGGGATATACGCGCTTTCATCGAAACGAACTCGGCGTATATACATATGGAACTTTTCGTGACTCCTATGCAACTCTTCATCCATAAACAACTCGATTTCATCCTTCACTTCAGTATTTTATGTCATCCTAGATCTGGAAATCTGCAACGTATCTAGGAAATACATATACATTTCCAGATCTAGAGATCCCTCTTCATTGTTTTCACTATAGGTGCAAATCACTAATTCGATCTATCATCTTTTGAAGAACAGAGTTCATCCATGCAGATATTCCTTAGAGATATTTATTCATTCACAACCCTTACTCATGCACACCTTGCACCATGATCTTCTTCTCCTTATATAGATTTAGCCTTTGTCAATACCAAGAGTCAAAACCACTCAACTACTAATGATATTCCTAGACGGGATCAAATAGATATTCCAACGCTCAATACAATGGGTCAATACCATGGTAACACCCCTTGGTATTCTAAATTTGGAGTGCAAAAGGGCATACGCGACTTGGCACGTACTTTTCCGCGTGCATACGCTACTTCACCTTAACAAACCTGCGTATGCTTTGTAGCATAACTTATTTATCATTATTCTGGCACTTTCTGGATTCCGTTCTTCTGCTATCAAACCGATCCTCAGAGATACCGCATTTGCACATCAACTCATCAAGCGCTTCTATCATTTACCAACTTCATGAATAACACATTGTATCACACATTGCCAACACCCCTCAACTCATCAAGTAGGTTGTCATCAACTTTATCAAGTAGGCTGTCATCACACAACACTCTGCTCATATCAGCTAACAATATTATTTCATCAAATAAGTTATCATCAACTTCATCAAGTAGGTTGCCATCAAGGACAACATATGCCAACAATTCTCATGGACTTGATGGTAACCATGATGTGTTTGATCACCACAAATGTATAGAGTACATTGAATATAAATCCATTATAAACACCATGATGCTCTCTCCTTATTCAAACACCATGTTACTCTCCCCCTTTGACATCAAG
Organism: Pinus albicaulis; assembly: GCA_034641835.2. Classification (NCBI taxonomy): domain Eukaryota; kingdom Viridiplantae; phylum Streptophyta; class Pinopsida; order Pinales; family Pinaceae; genus Pinus; species Pinus albicaulis. Next base: position 1,425,332,690 of record CM076577.1, read on the forward strand.
GGCAAAGGGCGGATGAAAACCAAAACTAGGTTCTCCTCCTCATGTAGAAAGAAGAGCTTTGTAGATCTGATGTGCATTGAAGTTGCCATGCTCCCCCTGAGTTCATGCTGAATCTTCAAACATATTTTTTTCAATGAAGCACATGACTTTATGACCTTTCCTATCACCAAGGACTCATACTTACATCAATGATCCAACCAAGTGGATTTACATATGTGACTCAAGTACCCAACCAAGTGGGTTTACATAATTTGACTCAACTCCTTACATGACTGAATATAACAAATTTACATCATAGGTCTCAACATGACCTTTTCATCAAATTACAAATATGACTTTTTATAATCAAGATCAAGGAATATCAATCATGAGATCAGATCACAACAAATCAAGAGAATGCCAACAATGCATCCTTTCAACATGACAAATTCTCCCCCTTAGCTTGTGCATCATGAACACTTTCAACAACAAATCATCAAGGCATCTTCATCAACAATATCAAAGAATGAAACATAATTATGAAAAATGGAACACCACCAGAGATACCAAACAGTACAGCAGTTGTGCTGAAAGAATGCTGACCCAGAAGAATTTTGTCAGAAAATACACATACATTGTTTTATGTGTATGAACTCGCGTATATACGCGACTGTCTTTCAGGAAATTCGCGTATCCAACTTAATCTTCTGAAATTTAATCAGATATGATCTTCTAAGAGGTAGAAACATATCCTAGCTTTTGTCTGAGAAATTTGAATGCTTCCATGGAATATATGAGAAAAGATAGATAGGACAATGTAGTTGTGTTTTCAAATGTCATCCAATAGTTGTAGCATAAGCACATCAGTAACCAAGCCTTCAGACTCTTTGCAGCATCAACATATTCTTCCCAAGAGGAATTATCATATTAGAACAACTTCTTCAATAAACAATATGTGTCAAACAATCATCCATGTGATCTAATATCACCAAGATCTTCAGGATTCATCATGATGTAATATGTGTAGGAAAAAGGTCTCAACCATAGCAACAAACTCTGCATGATCTATTCTTATCTCTGAATCATACGACTTCCAACTTATTCATGTGTGAAAACAAAAGATACTTTTCAGCAAAAAGAAAACAGGGCTCATCCATAATCTTATCATAAGAAACCATGTATCATGTCATCATCATTTTAAGCAAGATCTAAGGAATAATCAGATACAATGCCAACAATGCACTATTAGATGTTAGAGTGGATGCCTCCCAAACCTCGTGTTCTTGATCACAATCTCACCGATTTCACGGTAGCATACACATCTCCGTTTCGCCTAACTCGCGTGTATACGCGGCTTTTGTCTGCTAGTAAACCCGTGCATGGAAAGTGAACACCGGGTACCACACTTTCACCCGAACGTACCACCTGTACCTGTCTTCTTCACATCAGATGCATTGTCAGAAATAAACATAACCCGAATTACCAAACCAACCATGAGAATCATCATACATTGCTCCCCCTGTGATGATACATTACTAATCCCTATAATGTATCTCACATCATCCTGCAGTCATTATGAGAAGTACCTTGGTCTTTATGATCATGAGGGGGTCAAGAAGCCCACGTCAATCTGCCCTCTTTCTTTTTCCAGCCTTTTATTTGGAAATTTCTTATCAGAGCAGCCGAACACCAATTTTATCTGTTCATCCTGCATTATTTTTCTACATGTCCATACTTATTACAAGTATAACATCTTATGTGACCGGAAAAGTAAGCTTAAGGATCATAGTCTGTTTTTCTATTCTTTCTTCTATTGCAATCAGCTGATTTATGACCATACTTGCTACATGAAAAACAATATACCTTGAAGAAACCAGAGTACCTTTCGAGTGCAGTCTGAAATGGGATCTGGAATGATCTCGTCAAGAATGGGTCGCAGCCCATAATTACAGACATTTAAAGAATTCAACATTATTGAGATGCTTCTATAGTTAGGAGGGAATGATTTATTTTGAGAGTTCATGATTGTCGGTTGATCTTTTGTTTCTTTCAACACTTCAGGTTTTGCATTGATATCCTTTGAATCTTTAGCACTTTCTCGTGAACTAGATTCTCCTTTAACAGTTTCATGGAAACCAAGACCAAGTTTGATAGCAGGAGACCTTTGATTACTCAGAATATTGTCCAAAATGTTAGTACTATCTTGAAACCTCAAAAGTTTAACCTTTTCTTATAATTTACCTTTGAGAATGTTTACCTCAACCTCCAAGGCTTGACATTGCTTTGTCATGCTTTCTTCTTTCCTTCTTCCATCTTCTACTTGATCCTTCAGATTTAGAATCTCTTCTTTCAACCCCTTTTCTTGTTCTTCAAAAGTTTGTAAGAGTTCTTCATTCTTCTATTTGATGCTTCAAGATCCTTTGAGAGATGATTTCTGCCCAAGCTATTCATTCTTCTTATTTGATTTTTCCGGATCTTCATTTAGATCGATGATTTCTGCTTCAAGTCTTTTATTTCGATTGGTTGCATAATTGTACAACCTTTGATACTTGTCTATCCACCCATTCAGTATTTCTATCCGTCCTTTCATTTGAGAGATCATCTCATTGTAGTTAACTTCTCTCTCTTTAAATGATCTTTGTTGATCTTCAACTTTAATCTTGAGAGCTTCTTCTAGATCCATAACATTACTTTCGCTATCTTTACCATTGCTTGCACAAGAAAGTGAATCACAAGAACAACATTCAATACCTGTTTTATCTTCTTCATTTTCCACTGCACATGTTTTCTGAGATATCTCCTTTTGAGTAGCCTTCTTCCTTTGCTTCCTTGCCATGAGTACTAGCAAATCTTGGTCAGGATCTTCTTCATCCTCATTTGACATTTCATCATTATCTTCATTTGCATAATAGCTCTTTCCCTTTTCAAATTCTTTCCCTTTATCATGATTTTCTTCATAAGGACATTTAGCAGCATAATGACCAACTCTTCCACAATTAAAACACTTGAAGGGAAGCTTACTTTTGAATCTTCTAGTACCTGGTTGGAGTCTCTCACAAAATTTGCTTCTTCTTCTTCTGATATGTAACTTGATTCCTTTACAACTTCCTTTTCTTTTCCTTTTTCACATGCCTTAAAGGCAACTTCTCTGATTTGAGAGGGACCTTATTTTCTCTTTTCAAAAGAAGTTAGAATACCATGTAGTTGAACAAAAGTAAGAGTTTGCAGATCTTGCCTTTCTTCAATAGAAGATACTTTTGACTCAAATTTTGAAGTCAAAGATCTTAAGACTTTTTCAACCAGAGTAATATCGGTTATGGTTTCACCCAAAATTCTCATACGATTTACAATATCATCTAGACGTAAAAAGAAACTGGCAATACTCTCATCACTATGCATCCTTAACTTTTCATATTCAATTCTAAGAGTTTGGAGTTTGGCACTTTTTACCTTTGTATCTCCTTCATAGCTTAGAATGATTTTGTCCCATATTTCTTTTTTCGAATTTAGCTGCATCACTTTAACAAATTCTGATTCAGACAGGCTTCCTAATAAAACATTGACTGCTTTGGCATTGATTTCATATTTCTTCCTTTGTGCTACATCAGTAGGAATAGTTGCTGGATACCGATAACCTTCTTCCACGATTGCCCATTCTTCTGCACCAAGACTTTGCAAATATGCTTTTGTTCGTATCTTCCAGAATAACAGAGTACTTTCATTGAATAAAGGTGGCCTTAGAGAAAGTACTCCTTCCTGACTTCCCATTGTGATGGATCTCCTTCAAGCGATCAAGCTTCTGCAAAAGAACCTGGCTCTGATACCAATTGTTGGGAAAAATACTGAGAGGGGGGGGGGGGTGAATTAGTATTTAGTGCAGACTGAATTTTTTTTACTTTTTCTTTCTCTAAAACCCATATGCGACTTTAATGAAGCCAACACGTGTATTAATAGAGATTTCGTTATGCTGATAATTCTTAGCTTAGATCATTGCATCATTCATTCATTAGATGTTTAGTAAGTAGTAAACATGTGTAGTAAGAACAGAATAAATAATCACACATAAGCAACACACATGAACACCAGGATTTAAGGTGGAAACCCAATTCGAGAGAAAACCACTGCTGTCGTCATCTCAGTCTTCAATATTTTATTATAATGAAAACATCATACAACCATGCATCGTTATAATTGCTCAAGACAAGAGCTCCTGCCCCGAGAAAGCTACAACCTTCTCTCATCCACCAATTTGTTCTCTTCTCCCGAAGGAGCTACAATTCAACCCCCTGCTCTCGTTTACCAGCCTCTCCTGGAAGGGAGCTACTACCCCCTCCTCTCGTTTACCAGCTACCACTGGAAGGGAGCTACAACCCCCTCACTGAAGGCTTCAACCCTCAACACCACTGCAGACCACGTTTCATCAATTTTCATACTAGATCCAACAACTTCCACACAACATACCTTGTAGGCCACTTTTCATCATATTTTCAGACTGGACCCACTCCACACATTTAAGCTCAACATACATCAAATGAAATCCTATAATATCATCAATTCATTCATTGAATCAACAACCAATCAACCAACAACTTGATCTTCAAATAACATAATCAACAGCATATTCGTCATTCAAACAACCCAGTTCTGTATGAATACATCATTGATAGATAAAAGTAAAACAACAAAACAGATCAGACATTTCATTCCAATTACTTCAGCAAACCCTAGATTCCATATGCGATTTTACTTCACTGAACCTGCGTATGTATGTGCTTACATGCAGACCAACCCGCATATACTTCTGTGCATTCTTCAGAAAACCCAGTTTGCACATACGTGCTTTTCCTTAAGCAGACCCGCGTATACACACGCTTTTACTGAAGCGAACCTGCATATACATTTGTAAATTTTCAGGACTGTGCAGCTCTTCAGATCAGATAAACAACTGAGATTTCATCCTTCACTTCAGAAAGTATTTCACCTCATCTCAAATCTAAACATTCCATGAACAAATCTAGGAAATACATATACATTTCAGATCTAGAGATCCTTCTTCATCATTTAACATAGTATCACTAATTCAGACTTATCAATAAAGAATGAGTTCATCCATGCAGACATATTCCTTAGAGAGATTTATTCATCTACAACCTTACTCATGCACCCTTGCACCATGATCTTCTTCTATTAATACCATTTTATTTACCATGAGTCAATAAAACTCAACTTTTATAATGGGTATTCCTGGACGGATCAAATAGATATTCCGGGTCAGCTATCACAATGGGTCAATACCAAGCAGAAACACTTCTTGTATGCTAATTTGATAAAGGCATACACCACGGCACAGATTTCTTCAAGGCAGGCATACTTATAGCTACCTTAAGAACTCATATGACTCGTAGCAATTTATTTATCTTCTTATTCCTTTCGCTATCATTTATGATCTCAGAGATACATCAGATTTACATTATTAACAACTCATCAAGTCAGTTTCCATCACGAACAACTTCACGAACAACACATTGTATCACATTTCCAAAAATCTCCTCTTTAACTCATCAAGTAGGTTGTCATCAACTTTATCAAGTAGGTTGCCATCAAGGACAACACTCTGCATCATATTGCCAACAATCTTATTTCATCAAGTAAGTTACCATCAACTTCATCAAGTAGGTTTCCATCAAGGACAACATATGCCAACAGAGACAACAATGCTCATGGTAGGAAATGTCAATTGTGGTGGTGATTTTGGCATACACTTAGGCAATGACCCTAGGTACAAGGTTCATGAGGAGAAAAACAAGTGAGGAGATCATGATGAAATTCTTGGAGTGTATGAAGGTGAATGGATGACAACTTAACTATAAAAAAGAAATAAATTCTTTTTTAGTTTCGAAATGAAAGAAATTATAAGCTACATGTAAATGGACATAGGAATATAAAACCTAGTTAGCTATTGGTTACCAAGGAAAGGTTCAAAGTAATGATAGGAGAATGCACCCTTTCTAAATTAAATCTAAATAAATTCTCCATAACAAATTTAAATGAGATGTTTCTAGATAATCTGACTTGGACATAATGTCAAGTGTTAATGGGTTATTAACACTATGTTTCCAACATTTAATGAAATGTATAAACTAATTTGAGATGCTTCATTGTAAACTTCCTTTTCACCAAAATTATTAACTAGCAATTGCCCCTAACAGTGCAAAGGTACATCGAAGGAATAATAGATTTGGAACTCAATTTTTTTGAAAAACTAAATCACTAAATATTAAAACCTCTCATTTATAGTAAAGTAAATATTATATCAATATCGATATTTGTCGATGGCCATTGACTCGTTCCCCACAACACACAATGGGTTTCGCCACTCTAATCTCGCATTCCCAATTTCTGTCAACACATTTTCCCACCCTATATCGTTGCAACATCCATTAACCAATTTCATATCCTTCCATATACCACTGATATGTCTTCTATTCAATGGATTTTTGGTTCAATTTTATAATGGAGATGGTTGACATCTTCGCCAGTATCAAATCTAGTAAGAAATTTGTTGTTAGATGGAAATAGTTGGAAAATATGTTTTGTTTAGTTTAATGGGGATAGGGAAATAGTATGCAAATCTTTTGTTTTTTATTATTATTTTTAAAATGTTTTTAAAACTGTTAAAAGGGAATTTTCCCATCTTATGGTGCTTCGAGAAAAGTAATATACATTTTTTCAAAGATAAGAGAGAGTTTAATTCAAGTTCAATATAATATTCCCATATGAGTAGAAAATAAATAATTTAATAGTCAACCCATGTTTGAGGTCTGGATCTATGGAAGACATACAGTTACTCCATTTTCATTACCTAGCTAACACATGCATATGTATTGACTTATTACGAGATGAACAATACCATCCACCTACATTTGACATCAATAAAATATGTCCAATGGTTTAAGAGCCTAAATTTCGTTGTTGCAATTGTAATTTATAAACCACCATCACTGGTATTTGTTTTCACTGAGTATTTATGTGAAAATGAATGATATAAATTTATGTAGGAACACAATGAAATAAATAAATACACATCAAAGAAGAGATTCAAAAGAAATAAAACTTCATTTCATTAAGAACAAATAAATGAAATATTTTTAAAGACATGATGGAAATAAACTAGCTAGGGCACTGGTAGCTTATCTCTAAGAAGCAATGTGGTGGCTACAAGCCTCTGAATCGTGTTACAATGAGGCTAGAGGACCTATTTATTATTAAGAAACAAAGGAAAACTCTAAACATCTAAAAAAATAACCCTAGGAGATGAAGCTCCAAAACTATGGGCCCATTTGGGTATCTTCTCGAGGACATAACTTTGGCATACGATCTCTATTTGACGCATACAATACCTCGTTAGAAATATACATCCAATAACTACAAATTTTGGTGTCAGAAACATGGAAATTCCCTCATTTTTTCTCTCGGGGTTTCCAAAAACTGTCATTTAGGGCCTCAAAATGACTCTGAATGTTCATGACTCGAAAAATTACTAAAAATAGTAAAATATGCTACAATTAAGGAAAATGAAAACTAAAATAGAAAATCGTGGGGCCCCAAGTGGAATAGGTAGGTGGCCACCAATATCCACCTGGATAATAGGTAGGTGGCCACCAATATCCACCTGGATAATTCCTACCCCCTTAGGAAGAAATGGTACAAATTGTGTTGAGTTCCTCCATGAGATGAGGAAACTTTTGTTGAACTTGGTCCCTCGTGAACAATTTACCTTGGTGCAGGAGTTGGCCAGATTTGAAAACCTAATATAGTTAGATCTTCAACTGGTGAGTCTTCTTGATTTTCATATCCATGATAAGATCTGTGGTGGCCTATTCAATGGAGCCTTGGTTTAACTCTATTTGTATGAGTTGTAATGCAAATGTCAGAGGTATTCAGTATAGGTGGGAAGTAGGGTCAAAGGCATTCAACGTTGAACACTGGATGCAAACCAAGGAATGGTGGAATACTGAGCTCGAAGGCACTGGCCACTAAAACCTTTGTGATGGTGTACGACCCATATCAGAGAGGGTGAAGCTTGCAGTGGGGTCCGGCGATGCGCTCCCTCTGCAAATGTAGCCACACTTTGTCACCCACCTGAAAGTTGTGTGGCACTCGATGTTTATCATATTGTTGCTTGTACTTAGCATTGGCTCTGTCTAGTATGTCATGAACCTATTGGTGGGTGTGTTGAATTCTCTCAATGAATTTTTTCGTCTTGTGAACTTTAGATTGGACGTCAGCCGAATCAACATGTGTAGTCGCAAATGGCATGGCTACGTTAATGGAACATAGTCTTCTGAATCCCAAGGTCACCTGAAAGGGGTTGTGGTTGGTTGAGTTGTGGAGAGCTCAATTATAACTATTTTGTACATAGGGAAGGCTCCCATCCCATGTGCATGGATGATTTGAATTGATTTTTCTGGCCATCATTTTGTGGATGGAAATTTCTGGACTTGGTGACCTTGGTGTCTTGCAGTGACTAGAGGTTGGACCAAAATGTGTTGAGGAACCTGATGTCTATATCTAATATGATATAGTGTGGGATCCAAACATGCACCCACACTCGTTCAAAGAAGAGTTTGCCAGTGGCTTTTGTTATGATATTCTTCTTGCAGACCGCCATAATGGCCATCTTCGATAATCTGTCGATGACCACGAAAACACAGTCGTTTCCATGCTTAGTAGAAGGAAGTCCTGACATGTAATCCATGGAGATGGATTCCCAAGGTCGACTAGGGGTAGGTATTAGAGTATATATGCCTTTCTTCTTGATGGTCAGTTTGGAAATAATGCAAGAAGTGTAGGATCTTATGTACTTCCTGACATCCTCTCGAAGTTTCAGCTACCATAAATACTTCTATAGTACTACCACTATTTTCTCAACCTTAAAATTCCCATTGACCTAACTATAGCGCGCTTCCAAAATCATCTTTCCGCGCTTGGTTGAACAATCACAAAGGTGTCCAAGGTGACATATCAGTGCATCCTCAAGGTGAAAATTTGCAAATTGCATACCCTCCAAGGGTGTCTTATATGTGTCGCTGAATTTTGAATTGCTCTTGTAGAGAAGTGGCCAATCAGATGTCCCTTGCCCATAATACTTGAGAATGATGGTTAATGCCATGATCGGTTGTTGGCTGAGGCATTCTGCAACATTATTGGTGTTTCCCTTGTTGTACTTGATATTAAAATGAAATTGTTGCAAATATGCAGACCACTTATGATGGCGATCATTATGCAATTTCCCTTGCGTTTGTATGAACTGCAAGGCTTTGTGTTCTATGTGGATGATCGTTTCCTTCCAAAAAATTTAATGCTCCCATTTTCGGCATCCCTGCAAAATGGAATAAATTTCTTTGTCATAAGTGGGATACTTGCGGACTTTGTCGGACAATGTCTCACTGCGACATGCCACGGGATTCCCCTATTTAGGAATAATTTCCCCAATAGCATTCTTAGAGCATATATCTCGATCTAAAATGATTATTTCAAGTCTGGTGATGTGAGCGCTCAAAAATAGAAGAGGCGATGTTTCAATTCTACGAACACCTTTTGTTGATATTCCGACCAAAAGAAGTTTTCTTTTGCTCCTCCCTTGGTGACTTGACTCAAGGGCCAAGTGATATGAGTGAATCTAAACACTAACATACGGTATAAATTGGCAAGACCCAGAAAGATGGGAAGCTTATTTGATATGACTGTATTATATTTTTTGTGCTAAGTGTCTTTCAATTTTAGAAAAACATGTGCATAATTGGTTCATTAGTTTGCATAAGGATTAAGGATTTTTTCCATGAATTATAGATAAAATTTTGTGAGTTAAAAGCATAAAATAAGCATAAATAAGACTAAACAGTAGTGTAAAACAATAAATAAGTCTCCACATGAAATTTATATAGCAGGCATGATGAAGCAGTTCACCCCTCCTAGGCTACATATGCTGGTCCAACTCCCAATGGCTTGTCCATCTTTCATTATGCTCAAAATTTTGCTATTTCATGTAGTTACAGTGCTCTAATAGATATTTTCTCTACACCAATGGCTTTATAATGCTTGAATTAGTCAAGAATAACTCTTCATTCACTTAGAATTGTCGAAAATTGAGCCTCCTACTCTTTTTCCCAATATCTCCTAGGAAAACTCCACTAAATGTGGAGAACTCCAGTTAACTAGAGTTAAATGAGGGTTGACTACCAAATTTGGCATGCCCCTATCTGCTCTGCCAATAATTCCATGCAATTAATTTTATGGTTAGCTAATGGCCACATGTGCACCCCAACCGTTAATGGCTTTACAGTTAGCGGAATACAATTCAAAGTTAAATAACACACATACATGAAGTGACGAAACATTGCTCTTTATAATAGAATGCAAATAACCAAAAACACGTTACATACACACACACTTCTTGCTGGAGGGACGCACCATACATCAAACCAATTGCAAGCGATCTCAATCGCCTGCCCACAACTTTTAACTCTTTGCAAATTCATTAAACCAAAAATATTACGAAGTGCGCTATTGCGCAAAGCCGACACGTGGCTTTGCCTTGTCACATCGCATCATTCGTCCTTCTCGAATCGCATCGCAACCCATTTGACATACCATGCGAAATATTAATGGTATCTGCTATTATTTGAGAAATGTGAATTGCAATTCATCATCCACCGTTGATTTGTTACATTATCCAATGGCTCACGTCTGTCTCCACCAATTCATCACATATCATTCTGTTAGACTTTCGAAGTCATCACGACCGTTCATCTTTCACCCTTAGATCTTCGATTTAATCGCAACCATATGTTCATCTCTCAAAATTCTTCCAATTATTTCTGTCGTTAGTTGATTGCACCTCATACGACATTGGTTTTTCAAACCGTTCGCGATGCTGAAATTAGGAAGAAGAGAACTACGCAACCATCCTAGTTTCAACCCAATCCTGTAACTTTGAATTTCGAGCAAAATTTATGAACTCTTGATCTTTCCTCCCCATTGGGATGATTTTGGACCCGAAAAGACTTGATTACCTGTTCAGTAGATGTGGGTACAACTCCCTCACCTTTTCAATCTCCATCCAATTTTTCTTGCTTGGTTTAATGCCTTTGAGCCCAACTCGAAGGTAGTCAACACTTCCCCTCTTTGATGCTCTTGTCCTCCTGTCAAGAATTATATCTTCTTTGAGCTCATCTAGAAATTATGGTAAGAAATATTGAATAGAAGGTAGCTGAAAATCACTTTCTTGATCATCGATCAAAGGAGGCTCATACAAGTGTAAGTTTTCAACATTAACAACTGAATAAATTTTCATGCACAAAGGAAAATCAAGTTGGAATACATTATTACGAACATTTTTTATGATCTTGAAAGGACCATAGCGAACGGATTTGGGTTTTTTACCTTCCCCTTGCATCCTTTCTTTGCTAATGGGCAACCATACCTCATCTCCATTAGCCCCCTAATTTTCTCTCTTTTTACCATTTTCCCATTCCAAAATCATAACCATTTACCTCTGTTTCACCTCTTTTACGCACCCTCATCTTGCACCAATCCAAGCATGGTGACATATTTAGTACAAACCTTTATTATTCATGTTTTAATTAAATTTAGCATTAATTCAATATTTATTACATGATTTATTATTTTTAAATCACTTTTGTAACTTATCTATATCTCCAATGGTTATTTGATAGTTAGAGTGCTTACTGTGACCGCTGATCTTAGTGCAAGATTTGATCCTACACCATTTCCAGCACAATATATCTTCACGGCAGATCTGAAACTCCTTGATGACCACCTCGTCTTGAGCCACTTTGGCCACGATAGTAGAGTGATTCAAAGGCAGCCGAGACCAGTCTGTGAAGGGTGAAAGTTGGTTAGCTACGACTAGTTTTGCAAAACCGTCGTACTTTAAAGGCCGAAACTAAATTCTGCATTTTGTTATGTAAATAGTAAAAGGACCTATTTTGGCCTTTGGCCAGGGGCCTATATAATGTAAAATGTAAATAGGACTAGGGGAGAGGAGAGTTTTTGAGTAGAGTTTTTAGAGTGAAGTTTGATAGGCAGTAAGAGGTTGTTTTATTATCGCCCGAATCTAGGCTGGACATTGTATTAACGCGTGTATTTGCCTCGATGAATTAATAAAAGGGAGCTTCACCTCATGTTTTATAAATTGTGTTTCTTTCTTTAAGCTGGTGAATTGACTAATTTACTGAGTAGCATTTTAACTTAAAAGGGAAACACGCTGGTTGGTTAGGGCCCAGCCAACCCAACACGTTTACCCCATTTTTTGTTTCTTGTAATTTGTGTTTATATTGTTAAAGTGTGATTTAACTTTTAGCACATGTATTCCTATCTGAGTGAAAATGGATCCATTGTGTGAAGTAGATACATTTTATTTCCTTGCAATTTGCTTTTCTGCACTTGATTTCAGATTGGTTTTCATCCGCCTAGTACAAGCAGGAGAAACAAACCTACACCAATGCACGCCGCTGTGATATTTCATTTTCTTGCAATTTTGTTTAATTGGTTTTTATGCCTGGTCCAAGAAGGAGAAATGAACCTGCACCAGTGCACGTTGGTGTGATGTAGCAAGATTTCTTAGTCTACTTTCCGCAATCTTTTTTCTTTCTTTAAATTCTTATGACAAGATAAATGATTTTTTCTTTATTTCTGCATTTTGTTAAGATCAGAAAAATTCACTTTTATGTGTGCAATTCGATTCGATAGTAAACTAGCACTTGCAATAATTGAACACCCATTTAAGGATTAAATACTAAGTGCAGGAAGCTCTGATCTGGTGCAAGAACTAGTTTCTTGCCACAATATCTGAGTCCTCTGAATCTTGAAAAGTTTGAGCCCTTTCATGAAGTAAAAATCCTTCAGTAAAGACACTATTTATACCTTCTACGTACATATCTGGTCCTGCACTAGTGCTTGACAGATTAATGCAAGAAGGAAATCTCTAAAGAAGCAGGTTTAAGGGCCCATCTATTGAGATTCCTAAAGTATCTCTGATAAAGGAAAACACACACTCAGATTAAATAACCATTAGTGGGAGTGATTTCCTTTTATCTTTAATTCCCTCTTGCAAATGCATACTTCCTCGTTCCATTCTTAGATTATTTTTGATGGTTCAAGTTTCCTTTCTCTCTTTTGAATTGATTCTTTAATCTTTCCTTTAAAGAAAGTAGGGATTTATATTTAGGAAGATTCACACCATCTCTAGCATTTCCTTTGCTTCGTCTCTAAGTTTACAAATCCCCCGAGTTGACAAATTAAGTGTTGAAGAGTTTTCTTAAGTGTAATTCCTACACCCAACATTTTGGCGCCGTTTCCGAGGAGGCGATTTGATTTGGTAAGAATTTTGTGATTATACAATTGTGGTAATTTTTATTTATTTTTTCAGTGTTGTTTCTTTGAAGGAATTTTACTGGTGTTAATTGATTTCTGGAAGAATTTTCTAGAAGTTGTTTGCTATTTTTCTTTTTTCCTTTCCTTTTGAAATGAATGCCTAGGAAAGCTAAGGGTTCGAAGCCCACTAAGGGCTGAAAGAATTCTGAAAAAAAATTTCATATTGGGTCTCCTTCTATAAGCAGGAAGCCCAATCCAATTCAAACCCATCACGCAGGAACAATCAACCTGGATTCTGGTGATAACAACTCAGGTGTGGATCAGCCTGTGGAGAGCGGTACAAGTAAAAGGGGAACAATGGTGGACCATTAAGATCATTTGGAAGGGACTGCTGACAACTAGGTAAGTGACGAACAATCCACTTTTGTGTTTCCAATTGTGGATCCTGATACTGTGGTGCAAATGAAGAATATTCCACCATCAGCTCTCCCTCATTTCCATGGTAAAGTTCATGAAGATCCTGACTATTTTCTGTTCGAGTTTGATATTCTGTGTAGAAGTTATGATTATTCAACTGATGCTCAGAAGTTAATATTATTTCCTATTACCCTCAAGGACTCATCTCTACATTGGTTTATGGGGTTAGGAGGAAACAATATAACATATTGGGATTAGATGAAGAGAGTGTTTTTGTCTAAATATCAAGAATATTTCAAAACTCGGGACATGTAGGATGAAATTTTTACAATCATACAAGATGATGATGAAATTCTTGAAGATTATCTGTAAATATTTATGTATATTTTACAAAGGTCAAAACTTAAGCTTGATCCCAACACTATTAGAACCTTGTTCTTAAGAGGACTTACTGATAATGTTAGAAATAATTTGAATCTGTTAGGACAAGGTGATATTTCTCAGCAAACTTTTGACCAAATTTGTGAATTATGCAGGAAATTTTCAAGAAACCAGTATAAATTCGATAGAGGAACTCGAAATAGAAATAGAAAAATTGAATCTACTAATGCTATGATTATTGGACTAGAAAATAAAATGGAAAACATTAAAATTGATATAATTAACACTGTTACCAAACAGTTAGATTAATTAAAATTTCAGCAGAAACTCATGAAGGAACAAGATTCATTATGCATTTTCTGTCCTAAATGTAGAGACAAGCATCCTCCTAAAGAGTGTCCTCTTAATTTGAAAGAAACTAATAAGTGTGTTATTTTTGCAAAAGACCATATCACATAAAAATGTCCCTCCATACCAGGACTTAAAGCTATATTTACAGGGGGACTTAAAGTAGGTACAGGTATGGCTTCTGAATTTTCTCCACACTATTTTGGTTATAATTCACATGCATATTCTTATCCTAACTCTCATCAGTAGTGGCAGTATGGGAATCAATATCAGCATGGGCACCCTTCTCAACCATGGCAAAAAGGTTGGAGAGGGCTAACTCATTCTCCATATTCCTACCAGTCACCTATGCAGTCATAATCCATATATACATGCACCTTATTCAACGCCTCAACTTCTGATTCAGTCCACTCCACCACTGCCTTTACCTCCACCCTTTCGACCTCCTCAGTTGCTTGCTCAACCTATACCCAATCCTAATAATAATAAAGCAGTGCAAATGATCTATGTAACAAACCCACCTTTATCATTCGAATACCAGTCTATTCCAGTTGGGGTTCATGATATTCAATTAAGATCACGAAGGACTGTAAAATTAGAAAATCAGAAGCAACCTATGGTGATCGTTGAAGAGAAAGGAGAAGAGGAATATCTTAACCATTCTCTGAAAGCTGTCACTAAGCAACCCTTACGCTCTGAATCCTTTCCATCTTCTTCCAACCAGCCTCCCTTCCTAGAGAGGCTAGTAATGGAGAGGAGTGAGCCTATTTCTGAGACTAGTTTGGCATCTAAGCTCCAGAATATTTTCATTAAGATACCCTTGCTTCAAGCCATCAAAGAGATCCCCATTTGTACCAACATTATGAAGGAAATTTTTCTCAAGAAACCTGAGAGGAAGAGATTGGAGCCCCAAGCCATTCAATTTGTTGGTAGGGCAGCAGAGTTGATGATGGGATGTGTGTCTATGGAAAAATATACTGATCCCGGAAACCCTGTTGTCTCAGTTCAGATTGGTAATGTCCTTGTCTCTAATGTTCTTCTAGACCTGGGGGTAGCCATTAATGTCATGACTAAGAAAACCATGGATCAACTTCGGTTATCTCATCTTCGCCCTACTCCCACTTTGCTTGAATTAACAGATAGATCTAAAATTAAGCTAGAAGGAGTATTAGACGATGTGATCATCTCATTAGATTCTTGGGAATATCCTGCTGATTTCATTGTGCTTCAGCCAAAGAACACAGTAGGAGGAAATCCCTTGACCTTGGGTCGACCATGGCTTGCTACAGCCGATGCATATATTGGATGTGATTCTAGTGATATGTATATTTCACATGGAGATTCTAGGAAGAAAGTTACCTTATACCCTTCTGCCAGATCCATTCAGGACCTTCGAGATACTTTATGGATGGATCAAAGCAGTGATGAGGAGACTCAGTCTATTTCCCTTATCCATCATTATACTAGGCCTTCACAAGAAGATGAGATTCAATATTTTCTAAATAATCTAGACACTGTGCCTCATTTTGAGCCTTTGAGCCATATTTTCAGCCTCTATTTTCAAGAAAATCATGATTCTCATTCTTTTGTACCATTGCATTTGACCACTCCCTTGAGTACTCCTAAGCCTGACACTACTCTTATTGAGATTAGCCCTGGTAAATCCTTGCATATTAGTTCAGATTTGGACTCATCTCAGCAGGAGAAACTTGTGAATTTGATGTGAAACCATTTTAATGCCTTTGCTTGGGGCTATGAAGTTATGAAGGGTATCCCTCCTTAAACTTGTACACATCATATCTATATTCAGGAAGGAACCCGACCTGTCCGATAACCCCAAAGGCGAATGAATCCAACTTTAAGAGATATTATGAAGCAAGAAGTATAGAAACTCTTGGATGTCGGTTTTATCTATCATATTTCTGACAGTCAGTGGGTCTCTCCATTAGTACTTATACCTAAGAAAGATGGAATATGGCCTATCTATATTGATTATCGAGAATTAAACAAAGCCACTCTCAAAAATTAATTCCCTCTCCCTTTCATTGACCAAGTGCTTGATACCCTTGCAGGAAAGAAATATTTCTCCTTTTTGGATGGCTTTAGTGGTTATAACCATATACAGATTGCACCCGAAGATTAGGATAAAACTACTTTTACATGTCCATGGGGGACATTTTCTTATAAAGTGCTTCCCTTTGGTTTATGTAATGCCCCGGCTACCTTTCAAAGGGTAGCCCTGGCCATTTTTGCTAATCTAGAATTTGTAGAGATTTATATGGATGACTTTTTTGTGTTTGGTGATTCTTTTTAGGAGGCTCTGAAAAATTTGGAGAAAGTCTTTCTTCGTTGTAAAGAAGCCCATCTCACTTTGAGTGACACGAAATGTAGATTAATGTGCAAATTGGGAGTGGTACTTGGCCATTTGATTTCTGATAAAGGTATCTAGGTTGGTCCAGGAAAAATTTAAATCATTCTACATCTTCCTACACCAAAAACTCAAAGGAAAGTAAGAAGATTTTTAGGACATGCTGGTTACTATAGAGGATTCATTGAAATTTTTTTGAAGATAGTTGCTCCTCTTTTCTGACTTCTAGCTAAGGATAGTGAATTTTCTTGGTCCACAGCTTGCCAACAGTCTTTTGAAACATTGAAGGAAAATTTGGTGCAGGCACCAGTTTTGCGAGGTCCAAACTGGTCCCTACCTTTTCACATTTCCTCTGATGCTTCAGATTTGTCTATTGACACAGCTTTAGGACAAGAGGAAAATAAGAAATCCTACGCTATTTATTATATTAGTAAGAATTTGTCTTCCACTGAATTGAATAATACAGTTACATAGAAGGAGATTTTAGCTATGATTTTTGCAGTTAATAAGTTCAGGCACTATATTACAGGATATGAAGTATTTGTACATACTGATCATTCCGCGATTAAATATTTGGTGAAAAAACTATTGACAAGCAGTAGAGTGACTAGATGGTTGCTATTGTTGCAGGAATTTAATGTTACTATTGTTGATAGACCAGGGAAATCTAATGTTGTATCAGATTTTCTTTCTAGATTAGATAATCCTGGTGAAGTAACTCCTGTTAATGATGATTTTCTAGATGAATATCTTTCTTCTATGTCAACAGATTCTTCGTGGTTTGCTAACATTGCTAATTATTTGGTCACTAGAAAAACACCACCTCACTTGTCTTCTCGTGAAAAGAGGAATATTATTTAGAAAAGTGTTGCATATTCCTAAATTCAAGGAGATCTCTTTTACACTGGTCCAGATCTGATTATCCGTAGATGTGTAAGAGAGGAGGAAGTGTTTGACATATTGAAATCTGCTCATGATGAACCTTGTGGAGGCCACTTCGCTGATAAGAAGACTACATATAAAATATTGTGTGCTGGTTACTTTTGGCCTTCCTTGTTTAAGGATGCCAAACAGTATGTCAGGTGATGTAATAGTTGTCAACAAATGGGCCAACCTCTTCAAACCAATGAAATTCCTTTATTCCCCCAAGTTATGATTGAGCCATTTGAAAAATGGGCTATTGATTTTATAGGGCCAATAAATCCAACATCCTTAAGTAAAAAGCATATTTTGGTTTGTACAGATTTCGTTACAAAAAGGGTAGAAGCTAAAGCTGTTTCTTTTGCTACAGAAAAATTTGTTGTTGATTTTCTTTTCACTGAAATATTTATTAGATTTTGTGTGCCTAGAGAAATTGTTTCTAAAAATGGTCTGTATTTTATTTCTAATATTGGTACTAGGTGTGATGGAGTGATACAAGATCTGGCACAGGAAATCTGTGTCGTATCACCCGCAAGAAAATGGTCAGGTGGAATCTACAAACAAAGTGATCGAGTCCATTCTTACAAAGACATTCAATATGCATCGAAAATACTGGGCTGAAAGATTACCAGAAGCTTTGTGGGAATACAGAACCACTTGGAGAAATAGCACGGGAAATACACCATATGAGCTGGTATATGGCAAACAGGTTCTGTTACAATTGAATTCCAAATCAAAACTTTCAGAACTGCAGTTCAGTTAGGACTAGATCTCTCTGAGGCACAAAAACAGTGTCTTCTCTAATTAAATGAGTTAGATGAATTTCGTAGAGATGTTGTTCAACATAACATTCTAATTTAGCAGCAACAAAAAAGGTGGCATGACAAGTCTATTCAGAAAAAGCAGTTCCAATCAGGTGATTGTGTACTCCTTTATGATTCTAGATTTAAAATTTTTAAAGGGAAGTTCCATACACGTTGGATGGGACCTTATGAAGCGATCCAAGTATTCGAGAATGGAGCAGTAGAAGTCAAAACTATTGATGGACAAAATTTAGTATTCTTGGTAAATGGGCATAGATTAAAGAAGTATTTTCAGCCACTTGCCAAGAAATATTTTACACAGCAAGTCCAAAAACAATTCGGGATGGTAGTGGTGAATCGTAATACCAACCTTTTGAAAACATGAATTATTCTTCTTGTCAAAGAAAAAATAAATTTAATAAAAAAGTAAAGAAAAAATATTTTCCTATAATCATGAAAATCAGTTCGCTGAGATGATTGCAGAAGGGTCGACCTAAAAACCAGCTTGCTAGCAGGAATATAAAAAATTTCTAATAAAAAAGAGAATGTTGCTTGATCTTTAGATATGCTAGCGACCACCAAGTGAAAGAGACCTTTATACATTGGGGTAATTAGCATGGATATTTTTATTCAAGTAACACTTAATTCTAGTTGTAGTTATTTTTTCTTGCACCAGTGTAGGTAGACCTTCCAGAAACATTTCTTCCTTTATTCATATCCCATTTCGTAATATTCCCTCATTTTTCTCTTTAAATCCCAGAATTATTAGCCTTCCCACATTGTTCTGAATTTACCCTACCCACTTCGTAAAAATCCCACTTTACCCTTGAATTTTTTTCCTATCCCACTTCTGTTTATCCCCTCTTGTGGTAATATTCCTAGAATCCCTGTAACAAAATTCCTTCCCATTCTTAAATTTTTCCCTTTCCCAGTTCTTGTTCCATCATGAATTCATTGCAGGGTCTCATACACAAAGAGCAAAAAGATGCTCTAAAACATCAATAAAGGGCGAAGCAAATTTCCAGTATCAGTTGAGGAAGCCATGTTAGAAGTCCAACCTATATTTTACTTAAATTCCTTGTTCTTTTTTTCAGACAATATTCTTGCACTAGTGTAAGCATATCATCCTATATAATAATACAAGCAGAATGGTACTAGCAAAACAACATAGTAAGTGGTGTAAACATATCGATGCAAGCATGCACCTTGAGAGAAGCAGAGTACAATTTGTCCTTTTCATAATTATATGTCATAGGAGAGAGGTCATCATGAAATTTTGCAAGAATTTTTTTCACTTATATAAGGAGTACTTGTGCTATCATATTAACTAGGAGAAAATTATTTAAAGTACAAGGCGTTTTAGTTAAGAATCATGATCATTTTTTAATAAGTGATAACGTTTTTTTTTTTATTTAGGAAGGAGTGCAGAAATGTTTAACCATTGCTTGGATATAATTACCCTTTCCGCCATGATCCTAAACGTCCTTCACTTATAATTATTTCCTCACTTAGTCATTAAAAACGCCACCGCAAGTACCAATCCCGCATGATTTCAAACATCCCGAGCATCCACGGCTATTTTGGTGGAATGGATCGGTGATAAGACAGAAGGGATGATGGACGGTTGGATCCCTATCTATAAAGAGCCAAATATTTCTGTATTACATGCAAATTTTGGACTATTCATAACTATTAAGTAGTTATGCCACTTGTTCGATGTGAACCTTCGTCTCTCAGTGAGTTAGATCATACCACTGAGTTTTGCAATAGTCTTCACTATTGCGAGACTCAGGCTTTCTTCAATTTTTGCAGAAATTTGATGGGAAAAATAGTGAAGTGGCCCTACAGTTTGCAAAGAGTTTTAAAAACGTTCGTGTGAAAATTGGGCCCCTGACATTTAAGGTCATGGAAGAATCGATAGCAGCAACGACAGGTTTGCAAAACACTGGTGAGAAATACTTCAAAAATCAGAAGCTTGAGAGGAAGCGGTGGAAACATTTCGTCGTTAGTAGGAATATGAAGGTAAACTAGAAGAAAGGAGTTCCGTGCAGTGCCCTGCTAGGACAGTGGCGGGACCTCCATTTTATCCTCCAGCAATTCGTGAATTGTGAGGGAAGGTACTCCCTCACCTTTGTATATCATTTCAGGATGTTCCAACACTTCGAAGTCAGTTGTCACATTCGATGGAGAATTGATATCCCCTATTTTTTACTTAAGAGTTTGGAAAATATGGCCAAGAGAGTGCAGGGCGCACGGGAAAACCAGGCCGATAAGAAATTATATCACCACGGCCTGATCAAAATCTTGGTCCAGAAACAATTTGAAATTAAGGGCATGACCTGGAAGGCATTGTTGAAGAAGCTATATAAAAATCCTTCTGCAGAAAAGAAGTCAGCTGCTGAAAAGAAAATGGAGGACCCTGCCAGTACAAGCAAGGGCCCAACTCTGCGTGTAAAGACGAGTCCTTCTTACACCAGTGTGAAAAGGAAACGATCCGGAAAGACAAAAAGTACACCTATTAAAGAAACTCCTCCAACGCCACCAGTACATGAATAGACCCCTGAAGAAGACGATTTGCTGTCAGTCCTTGCAGATGCAACAAAATCTGTGGAAGTTGGAGATGAAACTTTGTTGGTCGATTTTATTAAGGCCTAGAAAAAGAATGAGAAATCTAGTGCAGGTGAGGAAAAACAGTCCCCACAGAATGTTGAATCCACTCCTTCACCAGTGCAAGAAGAAGAAGAACCAGAAGAGAAAGAAGAAGAAGAAGAACCGAAGGAAGTGCAAGAAGAAGAAGAATCAGAAGAGAAAGAAGAAGAAGAAGAATAAAAAGAGTTTTCCAAAGTCATGAGGGATACTGAGGTCCCTGAGCATAACACAGCCCTTGTTGATATAGAAAAAGAGGAGTATTTGGTAACTCCTGCTGCTCGGATAGCGGAACTGGAGCTTCAAGTACAGAACTTAGAGCAACTCGTAGCTAAAGCGTAGGAGGAAAAAGAACAAAATAAAGAATAATTCACAGCGAAGATCCCTAAAAAGAAAGGAGAAGTCATGGTGTTGAAGTACTGTGCTGCACAATGTTTTAGACGACTTAAAAAGGTGACGAAGAAATTGAAGACAAGCAAAAGGAAGAAGCCTGAAACATTGCAGACTGATGATAGTATGCCGGAGCATGAGTGAGCTAGAACGCTCAAAGTTTTGAAGGTTTTTTGTAGAGGTAAATAGTTGTGTGAGGACACACAATACCTTAGGGATGGGAGGATGTTGGCCCCCTAATTTGCTCTCTTTTTACCATTTTTCTCTTCCTAAATCATAACCATTTAAGTCTGTTTCACCTCTTTTATGCACCCTCATCTTGCACCAGTCCAAGCACGGTGACATATTTCGTATAGACCTTATTCTTCATGTTTTAATTTAGTTAAAATTAATTAAATATTTATTACATGATTTCTTACTTTTAAATCACTTTTGTAACTTATCGATATCTCCAATGGTTATTTGATAGTTAGAGTGCTTACCGTTACTGCTGATCTTAGTGAAGGATCAGATCTTGCACCATTGCCAGCACAACAGATCTTTGCGACAGATCCGAACCTCCTCGATCACCGCCTCATCTTGAGCCGCTTCAGCCACGATAACAGAGTGATTCAAAGGCAGCCGAGACCAATCCATGAAGGGTGAAAGCTGGTTAGCTACGGCTAGTTTTGCAAAACTGTCTTACTTTGAAGGTCCAAACAAAATTCTCCATTTTGTTATGTAATTAGTTAAAGGACTTATTTTGGCCTTTAGCGAAGGGCCTATATAATGTAAAATGTAAATAGGACTAGGGGAGACAAGAGTTTTTGAGCAGAGTTTTTAGAGTGAAGTTTGATAGGCAGTAACAGGTTGTTTTTTTATCGAGAAAATCTGGGCTGGACATTGTATTAATGAATGTATTGGCCTCAATGAATTAATAAAAGGGAGCTCTGCCTCATGTTTTAGAAATTGTGTTTTTGTCTTTAATCTGATGAATTGACTAATTTACCGAGAAACATTTTAACTTAAAAGGGAAATGCACTGGTTGGCTAGGTCACAGCCAACCCAGCACATTTACCCCATTTTTTATTTCTTGTAATTTGTGTTTATATTGTCAAATTTTGATTTAATTTTCAGCACATGTATTCATGTCTGAGTGAAAACAGATTCATTGTGTGAAGTAGATACATTTTCTTTCCTTGCAATTTACTTTCCTGCACTTGATTTCAGATTGGTTTTCATCTGCCTGGTACAAGCAGGAGAAACAAACCTGCACCAGTGCATGTTGGTGTGATATTTCATTTTCCTGCAATTCTGTTTAATTGGTTTTTCTGCCTGGTCCAAGCAGGAGAAATGAACCTGCACCAGTGCACGTTGATGTGATGCAGCAATATTTCTTAGTCTATCTTCCAAAATCTTCTTTCTTTCTTTAAATGCTTATGACAGGATAAATGATTGTTTCTTTATTTCTGCATTTTGTTAAGATCAGAAACATTCACTTTTATGTGTGCAATTCGATTCGATAGTAAACTAGCACTTGCGATAATTGAACACGCATTTTAAGGATTAAATGCTAATTGCAAAAAGCTCTGATCCGGTGCAAGAACCAGTTTCTTGCCACAAGATCTAAGTGCTCTGAACCTTCAAAAGTTCGAGCCTTGCATAAAGTAAAAATCCTTCAGTAAAGACACTATTTATACCTTCTACATAAATCTCTGATCCTGCACTAGTACAGGAAAGATTAATGCAAGAAGGAAATATATAAAGAAGCATGTTTAAGGGCCCATCTATCAAGGTTGCTAAAGTGTCTCTGATAAAGGAAAATACACACTCAGTAGATTAAACAAACATTAATGGGAGTGATTGCCTTTTATCTTTATTTCTCTCTTGCAAATGCATACTTCCTCGTTCCAGTCTTAGATTATTTTTGATGGTTCAAGTTGCATTTTTCTCTTTTGATTTGATTCTTTAATCTTTCCTTTAAAGAAAGTAGGGATTTACATTTATGAAGATTCACACCATCTCTGGCATTTCCTCTATTTCATCTCTAAGTTTACCAATCCCCTGGGTTGACAAATTAAGTGTTGAGGAGTTTTCTTAATGTAATTCCTGCACCCAACAATCTCCCTCTTGAAACTTGTGATCAACCCAATGTTTTTCATGCCTCTCTTTGTATTTTCTTTGACTTTTCTCAAGTTGTTATTGAACTTGTTGATGTATCATCTCAATTTTAACAATGAAATTTCGTGCCTTATCAATATCACTATGGCCATCAATTGCAACATCCTTCCAAAAGATGAAGTCTAATGGCGATTTTTGAAAATACCCAAAGCATGCTTCAAAAGGTGAGGTTTTTTTAAGAGTTATTTGCCTAGTTGTAAGCGTGATGAATGTAATGCAGTTGTTCATCCCACAACTTAGGATTTTTGTTGCAATATCCTCTCAATAGATGCACAACTATTATGTTCACCACTTTCGTTTGTCCATCTATTTGTGGATGAAAAGAGGTACTCTTTTTCAATTTTGTGTCCATCATTCTCCATAGATTTTACCAAAAATTCCCAATGAACCTGGAATCCCTTTCACTAAAAATAGAAGTGGGCAATCCAAAATGAACCCAAACATTTTGAAAATAATTTTTAGCCTTATGTGCAGTAGTAATGGTCTTCTTACTTGGCATAAGAATACACATTTTACTTAATCTATCCACAACTACAAATAGATAATCATGTTGCTTTATTGACATAGGTAGACCTCCAACAAATTCCATGGGGATGCTCTCCCATGGCCTTGAGGGTACTGGTAGTGGTGTGTACAATCCAACCTTCCTATTACTAGGCTTACTTGTTTCACACATAAAACAACCTCTTATAAAACATGACACACTACCTATCATGTGAGGCCAATAACAATACCTATGTAGATGTTCCACTATTTTTCTTACCCCAAAGTGTCCAGCAATAAGAGAAGACTGAGCTTCTCTCATGACACTTAGACTCTCTCCTTATGGAATACATAGCTTTCCCAAATGAAACATCTAATTGTTATGCATGTGATAATCTCTTTATTCAACTTTATTCCCTTAACTCAAACTAGCATACACATCTTTGAAATCAACGTCATGTGCATATTGTTCTAGGTAACTCTCATGTACATCAGAATTGTTATAGAGTAAAGTATAAGAACTAATAATTAGTCTCGAAAGCATATCTGCAAATTTATTGAATATAAATTTTTTTTACCTTATAACCAAGTGAAATTGTTGAAGAAATCCCATCCACTTGAAATGTCTTGATTGCTACAATTTTGTTTGCGACTACAAGTACTGTAATGGTTGGTGATCGGTGTGTACAATAGTCTCTTTATCCATCAAGTAGTGTTTCCACTTCTTGACTTTTTTTACCAACGCATATAGTTCTTTGTCATATGTAGGATAATTAGTCATGACACCATTAAAAGTTTCTGAATGAAAGGTGATGGGCTTACCATGATGTAAAAGGATTGTGCCCATGGCATAGTCACTAACATCGGTTTGTATCACGAATGGTTATCTCAAATTTTCTAGTGCAAGGATTGAAGCTAAACTGATCTTGTATTTTAAAGCTTCGAAATCTTTTTGGTGTTCACCTCCCCATTGGAAGCCTTTCTTCACACTTGTCACTACATGCATAGGAGCTGCGATGGAAGAAAAGTTAGCAATAAATTTCCTCCAATATTGAGTTGCACCTAAAAAAATTCTTACCTTGGAAACTGTTTTGGGTGTGAGTCAATTCACAATGGCCTCCACTTTAGAAGGATCAATCCTCAATTCTCCTCCTCCTACAATATGTCCCAAACAGACCGAATAAGTCTTTCCAAACTCATATTTTGATGTCTTAAGAGACAATTTCTCTTTCTTCGAAATATCAATCACTCTATTTACATGCAAGACATGATCTTCTCTTGTTTTGCTGAAAATAAAAATGTCATCTAAGTACACAATAACAAATTCATCATGGAATTTTCGCAAAACATTATCCATAACCCACATAAAATTTTCTAGTGCATTACATAAACCAAAAGGCATAACTAGCCATTCAAAGTGTCCTTGTTTGGTTTTGAATGTAGTTTTCCATATATCACTTTCTGCAATTCTTATTTGATGATATCCACTTCATAAATCTAACTTAGTGAAAAAAAAATATATTTTTTCATCTGATCAATCAAATCAACTATTATTGGGAGTGGGCAATGATTTTTTACCGTAATTTTATTCAAAGCTCAAAAATCTACACATGTGCACCAAGTCCCATCTTTCTTTGGTATCAAAACTATGGGTGAACCACATGGAAAGGTGTTCGGTCTTATGATACCTTTATCCAAGATCTCTTTGATTTTCCTCTTTATTTCAGCATTATCCATTATCGACATGCGATACATATCAATGTTTGGAAGAGGACAATCCTGCTGCAACTGAATCTCATGTTGAGTTTCCATTTTTGGAGGAAATCATGTTAGCTCCTAAAACATCTCATGATGCACATTAACCACATCATATAATTATGATTTCAACTTAGGATCACATCCCTCAAAATATTCATGATTAATATCAGCTTTGGGATTAATCATAAGGAAAAAAAATATTACTTGAATTTACCAGCCTCTTTACCTGTCCAACATTTACCAAATAAATATTTGTCTTCTCGCGGTGTGATCTAACGATGAACTCCTTGTCATATTTGAATAAATGATACTTTTTCTCATGGTGATAGAGTATTTCTTTCCTGTAATACAAGTAATGACTCCATAATACAATACCAATTATGTCAAGTGGAACCACATCTAATTCAACTGTGTCAACAAAGCTTGTAGTGATTACAAACGTCAATATACATTTCCTCGTCACCTGTAGATTTTCATCCTTACAAATCAAACCCAATGGATATGGTTTTTTATGTGGTATGGTATCGAGGTTAAGAATTTTGACCAAATATTCAGAGATTAAGTTTGATTGTGACCCACTTTCAAACAGTGTGTCAATCTTGGTATGCTTGGATATGACCCTCACATGAAAAATTTCTATTATTTATTCTTCATTTGGAGTGTTTATGTGACAGTTTGATGTATTGGTACTGGTTTTAGTTTCAATTTCTTTTCCCTTCATGTTCTTCAATCCAAGGGTTGTAATTTTAGTCTCATCACCTGAATCAGACCCTAAGTCATGTTGAGCTATAGTAGTATTTTTTTGTTTCCCTTTGTTATTGGGTTTCTTTGGCCTCAATTCTGGATGTAATTTCCAACAATGAGTTTCATCATGGCCTTGTTTTGAACAATGTTTAGAAGTCACTTTTTCTCCCTCTTTCTTAACAGATGCATTATTTTTCTTTTTCTTTACCTTTTGGGGTCTTTTCCTTGACTTTACCCTTATAAGGTTTCTTCCTACCCTCTTCACTAATGCTCTTCCCTCTAGCTTCTAGATGTGTGGCCTGAACACAAAATTCATCTAGACTAGTGGGGTTAAACATGATAATAGTATGTTTTAGGTAGCTATGTAAGCCTTCTATGTACTTTAGCAAAGTGTCTTGGCTCTAAAAATCCACCACTAATAAAAGAGCTCTTCTCCTAAATTCTTGGGTGTATTCTTCCACATTTTTTCCCTTTAACTACCTAAAGTTCTACCAGCTAATGATGGATTTTTTCATATGAGCTAAAGGATAAAACTAGCATTTAATAGTAGCAATAAAATCTGACCATGATAGAATAATCTTAACATGTTTCTTCATTTCCTCCTGTATCTTGGCTTCCCACCAAACAAGTGTTGCATATTCCATTATCAAAGATTCTAATTGAATTTTTGTATCATCATCTTGAAGGTTCTGTATTCTTAAATAGACCTCCAATTTTCGACTCCAATTATCTAGCTTGTCTGCATTTACTTCACCATTAAACATTGGCAATTTGAGCTTAACATCAAGTTCTAATAAAGGATATTTACCAATGCTCTTGGACTTGTGTGGTTGATGTACTAAAGAAGAGGTAGAAGATGATGATAATGATGATGATGAGGGTGAAGATGGTGGCTCTCCATTGCCTCCATTTCCTCCATTTCCCTTCTTTGACATGTCTTCATCATGTTTACCTCCTAAATATCATTGTCCTTCCTTTTGGAGTTTTGATACGAATGGAAACTGGCATCCACCCATGGTATTCATTGACCCATGGATTCATCTACCCATGTTATGCCTCCACCCATGGAATTTACGCATGGTATTGTAAATGTCATTGACCCATGGTATTCAACCACCCATTGTATTTATTCGCCCATGGTATTGTAAGTGGCATCTATCCATGATATTCATCCACCCATGGTATGTATCCACACATTGTATTCATCCACACCTGGAATTTACCCATGGTATTGTAAGTGGTATCTACCTATGGTATTGACCCATGGCATTGTAAGTGGTATCTACCCATGGTATCCACCTATGGTATCTACACATGGTATTGTAACTCAAAAAAGGCTGTAAATAACAAGCCTCGGTTTGTAAAAGGACAAATTTTCCACCACAATGTAGCTTCTACAGTTATTCCCTATTTTAATCAAACAATTTTCTTTGTGGTTTTATTTTATTTTTGTTCTCTCTTTTTTTTTCTAGCATTCTAATTTTGTAGATACTATCAGATCCATTTCAACTTTTTAGATCTTGGGGGCCTCCCCCCAAGATCCGGATCAGTGGTATGAAAGCCAAGTTATGAATCCATGGGAATGAGTGTTTGAAGCATGTTTCAGCTTCATTTTTTTCCAGCAATCTTCAACAAACTCCATGAATTTTTTTTGCGGCGAGTTTGTAGATCATATCTGAAACATTTGGTAAAATATTTATAAAATCAAAGAGAATACCTGGATTCCTTGTGAAAAAATACCCAAATTCAAAAAAAAAAAATTGACTGAATTGGATTTCGGATGGAGGAGATATCGATCATTCAAAATCAGTAACGTTGTAGTAATTTTTCTGACGAAAATTCATGGACGGAGGCCCTCCCATCATTTATTACAGTTTTAAGTGCGATATTTCAGATAAATAATTACAGATATGAGCTCCCCTTGAAAAATCACCTGATTTAAAAAAAAAATTAGTCGAAGTGGTGTCCGGACGAGGGAGTTATCATTAATTTAAAATCAATTATTTTTTCAGAAATTTTGTGATTGCGAGACAGTTCCTGCATGAATCTGAGAGTCTAGGGTCTCCATATAGCAATTTAAAACACATGAGAAGATGCAGAATGATCATTCCATTTCCAAAAATAGGTTATAATAAATATTTTGAGTTATACTAACTGAGTTATGCTAAATTTAAATTTGGAGCAACATTCGGAGTGGGTTCTCTTTAGAGACGTGCCCTCCCACCCCGCTTTAGTAGGCACCTGCTTCACATTAATAATTTTTAGCATAGTAGCATTCGGCTTGGGTTATTTGGAGATGTGCCCTCCCATCCCAAGCTATGTAGGCACCTGCTACTTCATCAACAACCAACATCACGGTTATGGGTTAACCGCACAAAATATTTTTCATTGAAGTCCATTTGCTAGGCCAAACACTGTTAGTCACATAGCTGGTCACAATAATTACAGGGTATCTCTATCCTCGGATCTTCATTTGTCATGGTTTTCGTTCATCCACAAACCCACACTTCATCGAAGTCCATTTTCTAGGCCATACACTGTCAATATCACAATTGGTCACAAGCATTACAAGGTATATTTATCCTTGGATATTTGTTCATCACGGTTATGGGTTAATTACACAAAACCCTTCTCTTCAGTGGCTCTTCGTATTCAAAAAAGGCTTCTCATGAGGGAACTTCACACAATGGGGACCATTGCTTCTTAAGGAGGGAGGAATAATCCGAATGGAAAATGACATCCACCCATGGTATTCATCGACCCTTGGTATTCATCTACCCATGTTATGCCTCCACCCATGGAGTTTACCCATGGTATTGTAAATGTCATTGACCCATGGTATTCATCCACCCATTGTATTTATTCTCCCATGGTATTGTAAGTGACATCTATCTATCATATTCATCCACCCATGTTATGTATCCACACATTGTATTCATCCACACATGGAATTTACCCATGGTATTGATCCATGGTATTGTCAGTGGTATCTATCCATGGTATTGACCCATGGTTTTGACCCATGGTATCCATCTATGGTATCTACACATGGTATTGTAACTCAAAAAAGGCTATAAATAACAAGTCTCAGTTTGTAAAAGGACATATTGTCCACCACAATGTAGCTTCTATAGTTATTCCCTGTTTTAATAAAAACAAGTTTCTTTGTGGTTTTATTTGCTTTGTGTTCTCTATTTTTTTTCTGTCATTCTAATTTTGCGGATCTTATCAGATCCATTTCAACTTTTTATATCTTGGGGGCCTCCCCCCAAGATCCGAATCCTGATCCAGATTTATGTAGGAATGCAATAGAATATACATATAACCATAGATACAAAGATGCAGCGGAAACAACACTTCATTTCATTAACATCAAAGAACTGAAATTTTCTTATAGAAAGAATGGAAATAATCTAGCTAGGGTGCTGGTAGCGAATCCTTGAGAAGAGATGTTGCAGCTATAGACCTTTGAGCTGTGTTACAATGAGGCTCAAGGGCCTATTTATTATTGAGAAACAATGGAGAGCTCTAAACGTCCAAAAATCTAACCCTAGGAGATGAAGTGCCAAAACTATGGGCTCTGTTTGGGTAAATTGGTGTTTCAACTTCCAATGGACGTAACTTCAGCATATGATCTCCATTTAGGGCCTCAAAATGGCTCCGAAAGTTTAGGACCCGAAAAACTGATAAAAATAGTAAGTTCTACCAAAACTGAAAAGCTAAAAGAGACAATGGTGGGGCCCCAAGTGGAATAGGTGGGTGGCCACCAATATCCAGCTGGATCATTCCTCCCCCTTTAGGAAGCAATGGTCCCCATTGCATTGAGTTCCTCCATGAGATGAGGAAACTTCTGCTGAGCTTGGTCCCTGGTGAACCACTTGCCTTGGTGCAGGAGTTGGCCAGCTTTGACAACCCGATACAGTTGGATCTTACGTTGGCGAGTGTTCTTGATTTGCATGTCCATGATACGATCTGTGGTGGCCTGTTCCATACAGTATGGGTTTAACTCTTTTGGTGTGAGTTCTTCTGCAATGTCAGAGGTGTCTAGTAGAGGTGTGAAGTAGGGAAGAACGTAGTCTACATTGAATACTGGGTGCAGACCAAGGAATGGTGGAATACTGAGCTCGAAGGAATTGTTCCCTACAACCTTAGTGATGGTGTACAGCCCATATCGGAGCGAGCGAAGCTTGTGGTGGGATCCAATGAGGCGCTCCTTCTGCAAATGTAGCCACACTTTGTCACCCACCTGGAAGTTGTGTGGCACCCGATGTTGATCATGTCATTGCTTGTACTTAGCATTGGATCTATCCAGTATGTCATGAACCTTTTGGAAGATGAGTTGAATGTGCTCGATGAAGTTGTTTTCTTTGTCAAATTTAGATTGAACATGAGCCGAATCAGCCGGAGTAGCTGCAAATGGCATGGCTACGTCAATGGGACATAGTGGCTAGAATCCCAAGCCCACCTGAAAGGGGTTGTGGTTGATTGAGTTGTGGAGAGCTCAGTTATAACTGTGTTGTATGTAGGGGAGGATCTCATCCTATGTGCATGGATGCTTTGAATTGTACATGCACATAATGTGTACAATCATCCTGTTGAAGACCTTTGTCTGACCATCAGTTTGGGGATGGAAAACTGCAGACTTGGTGAGCTTGGTGTCGAACATTGACTAGAGGCTAGACAAAAATGTGCTGAGGAACATGCTATCATGATCTGATATGATAGACTGTGGGATCCCAAAGTGAACCCACACTCGTTCAAAGAAGAGTTTAGCAGTGGCTTCTACTGTGATATTCTTCTTGCAGACCGCCATAATGGCCATCTTTGAGAATCTGTCGACGACCACGAAAACACAATCGTTTCCATGCTTAGTAGAAGGGAGGCCTGACATGTAATCCATGGAGATGGATTCCCAAGGTCGAATATGGGTAGGTAGCAGAGTATAGAGCCCTTGCTTCTTGATGGTCGGTTTGGTAATGGCGCAAGCAGTGTAGGATCTGATGTACTTCCTGACCTCATGTCGAAGGTTCGGCCAATAGAAATACTTCTGCAGTACTGCCACTGTTTTCTTGACCCCAAAATTCCCAGCGACTCGACTGTAGTGCACTTCCCATATCATCTTGGCACGCTCACGTGAAGGAACACAAATGTGTCTGATGTGACATAACAGTGCACCTTGGTGGTGAAAATTTGGAACTTGAATACCCCCCAAGAGTGCCTTGTATGTGTGGCTAATTCTGGATCGATCTTGTAGACAAGCGGCCAATCATAAATCTCGTGCCCACAAGAGTTGAGAACTGTGGTTATGGCCATGATTGGTGGTTGACTGAGGCAGTTGACAAAATTATTGGTGCTACCCTTCTTGTGCTTCATGTTAAAATGAAATTGTTGTAGATATGTGGACCACTTCTGATGGCGATCATTTTGCAACTTCCCTTGTGTTTGTCTGAACTGCAGGGGTTGGTGGTCTGTGTAGATGATTGTTTCCTTCCCCAAAATGTAATACTTCCATTGTCAACATGCCTACACAATGGAATACATTTCTTTTTCATAAGTGGGATACTTGCGAACTGTGTCAGAAAATGTCTCATTGTGATATGCCGCTAGATACCACTATTGAGTAATAATTGCCCCAATAGCATAGTGAGCGGTATCTGTCTCAATCTCAACTGGTTGTTGCAAGTCTGGTAATGTGAGCACTAGGGTAGAACAGAGGCAATGTTTCAATTGTACGAACACCTTCTGTTGAGATTCTGACCAATAGAATTTTTCTTTCGCTCCTGCCTTGGTGACTTGACTCAAGGGCCAAGTGATATGAGAGAATCCCAACATGAACCTGCAGTAGAAATTAGCAAGACCCAGAAAGCTGCAAAGCTCTGTTAGAGTGGTTAGGGCTAGCCAATCCTGAATGACTTGGATCTTGGCTAGATCCACATGCACCCCCTTTCATCAATAACGTATCCCAGATATTGAACCTGGGTCATGCCTAAAGTGCACTTCTCCAAATTAGCACAAAACTTGTGTTGCTGTAGTGTTTGGAGGACTTGTCAGATGTGGTGGAGGTGTTCTTCCCAAGTCTGGCTGAAGATCAGAATGTCATCCATGT
Source organism: Pinus albicaulis (assembly GCA_034641835.2). NCBI lineage: Eukaryota > Viridiplantae > Streptophyta > Pinopsida > Pinales > Pinaceae > Pinus > Pinus albicaulis. The sequence continues at coordinate 1,425,365,592 of CM076577.1, forward strand.
ACACCACTACAAATGAGTTGTTGAAAGGATGCAAGATGTCATCCATCAACCTCATGAAGGTTGTGGGAGCTTTCGTCAACCCGAAAGGCATGACGAACCATTCGAAAAGGCCCTCCTTGGCTTTGAAGGCAGTCTTCCACACATCAGAGGGTTTGATTGGTACCTCGTGATACCAAGACTTCATGCTGATCTTGCTGAAATATTTTTCCCCTTTGAGTTGGTCTAGAAGGTCATCGATCCGTGGGATCAGGTACCTATTCCGGAAAATGATCTTGTTCAGCGTTCGATAGTCAATATAGAGTCTCCAAGTCCCATCCTTCTTCTGTACCAACACGACCGGGCTCCCATAGGGCGATGAACTTGGCCATATGTGACCTTTCTCCAGTAGCTCTTGAATTTGCCTCTTGATTTCATCATTCTCCAGAACATAGCGCCTATAGATCAGTCCATTGGGTAGCGGCGCACCTGGGGTCAATTCAATTGGGTGGTTAACCTGAAAGTGTATAAGCACCCCTGTGGGTGAGGTGAAGATGTCCCCGTACTCCTCCACAACCTTGTCCATTTTTTTTCATTCAGAGGCGCCATGTCTGCAGGTCATGGCCATAATATTCTTCTTGCCCTAGGGGCAGATCATCAAGAAAAAAAATTTACTGGTTTGGGAAATGAGCTTACTTCATTGTTTTGTAGTAACCAAAGAGATAGTGGGAGGCGGTGGTACTTCTGGTATCCTATACAACTTATTTCCGAAAGTCACAATAACAGCGTGAGGCCAAGACTCATACATAGTATGTCGCTTCCAAAAGTATGGTTGGCCTAATAATATATCAGAAACATTAATAGGAGCAATGTCACATAATACCCCATCCGTGAAGGGCTTGATGCTATAGGGAAGGTGACACTACTGGCTGGCGCGGAGATCTCGTCCTTGGTGAAGCAACCTGATGGTGTATGGTTGTGGGTGCACTGTGTTCAGCAAGCCCAACTGCTTCATGACATCTGCTGAAATGAGGTTCTTTTGGCTCCCATCTTAAATAATGAACCGTAGCAGGGAACCCTTTACCCACATCTGGGAGTGGAAGAGATGCTCTGCCTCCTCTGGATCTTTTGGTTCCTCCTTTTGGATATTCGTAGTGGAAACAGTGGCATTGCGCTCTGCATCAATAATCTGCTACCCTTTTTCATTCCCCTTGTCAAGTTCTGATTGAAATTCGAAGCACACATCTGATTCAGAAGCCCTCATCTCGGCCACCAGCGACTGCTTGGCCTAACACTCACTTGTGTTGTGAGTGGAGCTCTTATGGAACTCACATCAGTTTCCCGTGTCCTTCTTTGGCTTCCCCGTGTTGTTTTATTCTTGTGGCTTTGGCAGGTTGTCTCGGACCACCATGCCTTTTCTTTGTCCTTTGGTTTGCGGTTTGTGGGTACCTTTCCCTTGATTTTGATTCGCATATCCAAAGTCTCTCTTCTTCTGTTTGAATTTTTGCTCAATCTTGGCAACATACCAGTATGCCATACCAATTGAGGAGATGTCGAGGAACTCCATTTCCTCCTAAATGTATCTGTGCAGACAACCATGATACTTTAGAACCAAATTTTTCTCTGAATCTTTGATACCCTACTTTGTGCATAGGGTATGGAACATATTAGTAAGCTCATGCACATCTTGATCCCTTTTTTGCCGCAGTGTGGTCCATTGTACATACTTGTCCTCATAGTGCCCCACAGGATAATACTGTTCCTTGATGGCATCTCGGAAAAAATTACAAGTGGATATGGCTGAGAATAGAGAGGGTTCTGTCTCATCCTTTTTCTCACAGTAGGTTTCCCACCAATCCTTGACATGGGGGGTAGCTTCAAGGAGTGAAATAATAATCTTCTCTGGGTCGGAAAAGTCATGAACTAAGAAATATCCTTCTAATATATTCAACCATCTATCTACAACATCTACATCTATTTGACCCTCAAATATGGGAATGTCAAAGTTTACTTATACCTTAAAGGCAGTTGCACCTCCCGAGTGGCTGTTGGATGAAGATGCACCATTGGTGGGCATTTGTTGAAGGATCTCGGCAAAGTTATCCATCATCGTGTTCCTTTGTTTTTCGAGGGCATGCTCGAGCAATATTTTGATAGGATCTCCTACTCCCTCATCTTTCTTTTCATCCCCCATGGGCATCCGTCAGGGTTTGCGACATTGATATTGTAAAGGTTCCACCAAATCAAGCCCTAACTCCTTATATCCCAACCTTGCTGGGGACATGAAAAGAAGGATCGAGGAAAAGCAGACCGCTCTTTCCTTTTAGAAACTGAGGCTTGTTATTTATAGCCTTTTTTGAGTTACAATACCATGTGTAGATACCATACATGGATACCATGGGTCAAAACCATGGGTCAATACCATGGGTAGATACCACTTACAATACCATGGGTCAATACCATGGGTAGATACTACTTACAATACCATGGGTAAATTCCATGTGTGGATGAATACCATCTGTGGATACATACCATGGGTGGATGAATATCATGGATAGATGTCACTTACAATACCATGGGCGAATAAATACAATGGGTGGATGAATACCATGGGTCAATGGCATTTACAATACCATGGGTGGAGGCATAACATGGGTAGATGAATAACATGGGTCGATGAATACCATGGGTAGATGCCATTTTCCATTTGGATCAAGTTTAGATCCGTCTCCTTCGAGTCTCTCGTTCCTCTCTTGATAATATCTTAGTCATGTCAAGAAATCCTTTCCTAAACACTCTTTCTTCTTCCTTAGGGTCAACTTCGTCATGAATTTCTCCTTCCTCATGAGGCATGCTTAATGGAAATTTGGCTTCTTTAGGAGGTGAACTAGGTGGTGGAAATTGTGGCATTATTTCTCTCCTTTGCTTTGGTTCCTTTTAAGACCCTCCTGCTTCCACAAGTTTTCCTTCTTCCTTTTTGAGCTTGAGCCTTGTAAGCATCTAAAACTTGCAAAACGTTAAACAATTATTTTCACTAAAGAACACCTGTGAAAAACTCTAGCTCTGATACCATCTGATATGAAATGACTGTATTATTTTTGTTGTGCTAAGGGTCTTTCAGTTTTAAAAAACATGTGCATAATTGGTTCATTAGTTTGCATAAGGATTAACGAGTTTTTCCACGAATTATAGATGAAAGTTTGTGAATTAGAAGCATAAAATAAGCATAAATAACATTGAATAGTAGTTTAAAACAGATAAATAAGTCACCACATGAAATTTATAGAGTAGGCATGATGAAGCAGTTCACCCCTCCTAGGCTACATCTGTTGTTCCAGCTCCTAATGGCTTGTTCATATTTCATTATTCTAAAAATTTTACTATTACATGTATTTATAGCGCTATAATGGTCGTTTTCTCTCCACCAATTGCTTAAAAATTCTCTAATTAGTCAATAATGACTCTTCATTCACTCAAAATGGTTGAAAATATAGCCTCCTAATTGTTTTCCCAATATCTCCTAAGAAAACTCCACTAAATATGGAGAACTCTAGTTAACTGGAGTTAAATTAGGGTTGATTGCAAAATTTGGCATGCCCCTATCCACTACGCCAATGATGTGGTGCAATTATTGCTATGGTTAGGTTGATGCCCACATGTGCACCCCAACTATTAATGGCTTGACAATTAGCGGAATACAATTCGGAGTTAAATAACATACATACGTGAAGAGATCAAACAATGCTCTTTATAATATAATAAAAATAACGCAAAACACATTACATACACATGGACTTCCTACTGGAGGGACCCACCATACATCAAACCGATCACAAGTGATCGCAATCGCCTACCCGCAACTTTTAACTCTTTATGAATTCGCTAAACCACAAAACTTGCGAAGTTCGCTATTGAACAAAGTTGACACGTCGCTCCCCCTTGTCACATCACATCCTTCTTCCTTCTAGCATCGTATCACAACCAATTTAGCATAGCGTGCAAACTCTTAATGGTATTTGCTATTATTAATGAAATGGGACATCGTGATTCATCATCCACCATTTATCTGATGCATTATCCAATGGGTCACATATGTGTCTGCCAATTCATCGCATATCATTCTGTCAGACTTGCAAAGTCATCACAACCATTCATATTTTTCCCTTAGATATGTGATTTAATTGCGATCGTTCATTCTTCTCTCGGAATTCTTCTAATTATTTCTCCCTTTAGTCAATTTCTCCTCATACAACATTGGTTTTTCTAACCATTCGCGGTGCCAGAATGAGGAAGATGAGAACTACACAACCATCCTAGTTTCAACCCAATCCTATAACATTCAAGGTTCAGAAAAATTTATGAAATCCTGATCAGAAGCTCTGTTATATTGGTTGGGGATGGAAAATCCCAAATGAATTGGATCTTGGTTGGATCCACATGCACCCCCTCCTCATCAATAATGTGTAAATAAGAACTTTTTTATTTTATTGTGCTGTGCGCTTGAAACACTATAATAGGGATGATTATAGAGGGATTGTAGGAAGTGGTAAAGGGGTCTCCCTTTGTGTTATTTAAGCCTTAATGGGCATTTTTTTTGTTTTTTAAGACTACAATTAGTGCTTGAGAGGTGGTGTCTAGCTTTCCCAACTAGTGAAGGAGATTGGACTTGATTTTCTAGAGTCAATTAACACTCTAGGGTAATAACCGAAGTGGGGCATACTTCAAATATTTGATCTAGATCAAGGGTGATGAGCTGTAAGAAAATTGTAATGTAGCTATTCCTATGGTTGTATGGAGAGAGGGAATCTCTTCTTCAATTTATAATAACAATTAAATGGAACATGTAAGTGTATTTATCCCCTATAAATGAAATTCAAACATTGTTCAATGCTTCTTCCATTAGTTCCATGTTGGATTTACTATGTACCTATATATTCATCGGTTGAATATTTTTATTTATAATCATATTGAATGTATGGTTAAGTGAGCATGAACAAAGAGTGAAGATTTTCACATAATTTTCATAGAATTTTATTTGCATCCATGTTTATGATTTTGAATGTTCTATGCAGTGCTAGAATGATGGATATGCCATTTGTTATTTCCTAGATTTTGTATTTTACCAAAGTGGTGGATTAGCCCTACCTATAATGGATACATTTTGATAGATGTTTCATTAATGTTACTCATTTTATATGAGGCACATGTTTTATTGGTTTGGTAACCCTATGTCTTGGAGGTGGAGAGTAAACCTACTCAAAGGCAAGAAATTATTGTCACCTTGTAACTATATAAGGAGTGCCAAAAAAAATTAACAACATCTCTAATTGTTTTAGGAATACGGAGTTTTGGGAGGCTCCAACCTTATCTCTTGGTCACATGGGATGAGGCAATCAAAGAGAAAGATCTAACCTGTAAATAGGATTATCAACATATTGGACCTAGGATGAACTCATTGAATGATGTATGGAGAAATGGTTGAAGTGTCATGACGAGAGTGATGAATTTCCACTTTATGACCTTAGTTCCATCTACGAAATCCATTAGTTAATTCCTCACAATATTGGAGTATTGGAAACTCATGGGATTGATGTATGAAATCAACATGATATCATAAGTAGTGAAATGGAAACACCACATGGATGGCACTTTTCACCCACATACAACCCTTTTTGCATGCTAAATATAAAAAATTAAGACATTGCTATGTGGGAGTGGCATGTTAGTATATTTCATGTCCCAAACACATCAATTAGTGCCAATTGGAGAGCCATGATTAGTTGGTAGAGTGATGATGTGGCATATTGTATGGGCCATTAGACTATTGGACCATCAATGTTTTGTGGGAATTTCCCATTAAAACATATTTTCTAGGGACCTAATGTCCCTTGTCGAACTAATTCCATGTTGACATATCAAAAAATCGGTCGAGTGGGACCATATTGACATATTAAAGGATTAGAGGGTGACTACTATTGCAACATATCAATGTTATCCAATATTGAGCTATATTGGATATCAACATGTTAGTTGTACATTTCATCTTCTACTGAGTCGATAAAACCGATCAACTATACTTGAGAGGAGCCATATCAGCCATAGAAACTATCGAAATGCTAGAAACTAAGCAAATTATCGAATTCTGTGATATGGTGAGGCTCGATATGTCATGTGTTCATTGAGGTATGGACCATTATGGATATACATGTGGTGAAGGGAGCGACATAGTAGTCACTTGGGTGTATAGATTACGATATGGAGTTTAAGGGCCAAAAAGTTATAGGGGCATAATATATCACCCATAAGCTCGAAATGAGACAAAAATTATATCATCAAAAATCTCTTTATGAGATAAAGATGAAAATGGTATTGAAATTGTGAGTTTTGGTAAAAAGAGTATTTTAGATAACCCCATCTTCATAATATACCTTAAATATTGGGTCTAATTATGCCCCACCGCCCAATATAGTATTAAGAGGTTGGGCCTATTAGTCATCAGTATTTTTCACCTGTTGATGATGACTAGTTGTTAAATCCAAGATTTGTAGCAGCTGATCTCCAAAATGTCAAATTTTTCAGCTAGAAAACACCCATAAACATTTTTTCCATCATACCTTTTCAATCAGCCCATGATGAGATAAAACCTCATTATCAAGCCCTATCTAGCCTCAACCATACAAGCTTGTCCATCAGCTCCAAAGAGAATAAATCAAATCTGTCCAAAAATTCCCCCCTAAGTTAGGTAGTGGCGCTTTAGGCATTTCTCCCTTGGAAAATTATCCTAAATCAAAAAGAACCTCTATCTAATATCAACCAGTCCTAGATAACCTTCCTATTCTGCAAATAAAGCTTTATTACACTCTTAATTCGCGCCACTAACAAACCTTGATGACTCAGCAGTGCATATGCCCTAGGCCAAACTGATATTAGGTGGATTTACAATGTTTTAATGGATATTTGAAGAGCATAGGGGTACCAGTGTTCCAGAAGACATTATTAAATTCAACAAGAGAAGACAGCTACTTCTCATGTGGTTTTGAGCCTGGGATACAAGTATTGGACAGAGAAGTATTTCATTAAGCTCCTACAAACACAGTCAAGGGTTAGTGAATTATAAATGACAAGAAATGCTCTGCAGATACTGGCCAGGATGCTTGTGATGTCTAAAGAGGCACAAAGGTATTTGAATAGTAGAATTACATGTCTTAGAGAAATTCCCATCATGGCTTATTGTCAATTTTTCATTTTCATTTGCTTAAGTATGAATAGGTAGTGAAAGGAAAGATAACATTGTTTGAAAGATGATGAAATGGCATCGCTGAGAAAACCTCCTCCATACTGAGCAGAGGGTTTAAATACTGAGAAAAACTCCTCCATACATGAGAAGAGGGTTGAAAGACTGGGAAAACCTCCTCCATACATAAGCAGAGGGTTTGGAAATGTGATAAAGGCCTCCTTCATCTAATAAGTAGAGGGCCAGGAACAGAGGCAAGGCTTTAAGTATAGTGGGAAAGAAAGTGAAGGCTTATGGATAGAAAAATGGTGTTAAGAAATAGAGGGAAAGTTGTGGTGTTTTAAAAGGTGCTTACATGAGTTTCACTGTTAAAACATAGAATTAAAATACAGTGTGAAGCTAATTGGATGATTATGAATGAATAAATGTTGTTAAGAAAATGGCCAAGGAAGTAAAACAATCTTGGTTTTAAACTGACTTCTGCTAATAAGTACAAAGAAAACCACTTGCATTTGTTCATGGATATTCTTCATTTGGTTAAAACAGGAGTTGAAAAGAGCCTAGAAATTTGTTAAATATAGGCCTCCTTCATAAACAAGTAGAAGGCTCACCATTGTTTGAGGATGAAGAATATTCATTTTCAGTGTGGCTTAGATTTCAAAAGAAACTGTTGTCAAAAATGGTAAAATGAATGAGAAATTCATTATTCTTACAGACTTCCTTCACAAAGGAACAAAGGGACAGCTTTCCAATTTTACATTCTAACTTCAGCTCATCATCCCCTGCTATACCTCCGTAAAAGTTGAAGAGTAGATTACTTTGGAAATCGAAACCTTGCAAGTTATTGATATAGACCAAGAATAGTTTTATTGTTGCACTTGTGAAGTTCAAGATAGGCAGCGTCTCAAGATTGAAAGTTGTGTAGTTGGCACACATAGGCCTCTATGGATGTTTTTTTTCTTTGATGCCTGAAGAGGAATGTCATTCAAAGGGTGCATCTACAATCATTATATGGCTTTGAGCAAAGTTTTCCTCTAAAAAGCAGATATGAACAGACGAAAGAAGTGTCCTCCCTTAATAGGCAAACAGTGAAAATGAGTTTAGCCTTGGGATGACTTCTTCACATTGGGAAGGGTCATATCTGTTAGTATGAATCCTTTGTCGAAGTGTACGAAAAAGGACCACTTTAGCTACACATAACTAATAGCCCTAACAACAAAAGTGGCTGCCAATATCTTCAGATCTGCAGTTAGTTGAACATAAAAGAGCTGCAAAAACCAGATCTATGCATGGAAAGACATTAAGCAGAAAAAATAAGGGTTTGCTCCATATACCAATAAACAAGACAAGAACAATTTTTGAAAGAATTTTTATATTAATTGGGCACCTGGGAGGAAAACAAGAAGGCGTATCCATTTCTCCTCAGTGGGATGGGTTCTTGGAAGTCCTCAGCACTTCAGATCTAAGATTTCTCTCTCTTGTTGGTGTAGAAAACCCACACAAAGAATGGAACTCAAAGGGAGCTCACACAGCAAATGGCAGAAAAATGGTGACCAAGTGTATAGATCCAGAGTGATCTAATAGGCAACAAAAGGTGAAGAATGGTAGGAAAAACCCTCCTATTTATAACAAAAATATTGAGTCATTCTAGATCTTGGTGCATGGGTTAACCAGATCTAGATCCACTTTTTATGGAATATTTTATTATATTTGTTGGAGGGAAAAGGTATTTGACTTGGGTCAAATCCCTTAATTTGTCAAAAATAAATAAATAAATGATTTATTTATCTTTTTAAGGAAGCGGTTAGAAGATAATCAAATAAATAATGATTTATTTAATTATTTAAGGAAGTGGTTAAAAGATAATTAAATAAATAATGATTTATTTAATTATTTGTGGGTGATTTGGTCATATTTAACAAGGAATATTATCTAAATAAGGTTTAAATAATTATTCCTAGAAAATAATAAGATAAATAAAGGCTTATCTAATTAATTTCTTTGATTTTGGGTTAAACATGACTGGGAATAATAATTAAATTATGGTTTAATTAATTATTCCATGAGGAAAATCAAACAAATATGGGTTTATTTAATATTTCCTTTTGGGGTTTCCTGTTTTAACATAGTGAAAGCAGTTTTACTTAGGGTAAAAATGGTCTTACATGGTGTACTTGGGTCCATCTAATGATAATAGGTTAGATGACCAAAAAATGGTGTAACAGATTGCCCCCCAGCGTGCAAGTGTCAGGAGCAAATCGTATGACCGAAGTACGTTGTAAGAACACAATCACTAGACAAAAAAAGGGATGTCAGAGAGAGAAATGTGAGGTAGATAGTGTGCTGAAGGACTAGACCCTGAGGAGATGAGACTCGCAGGTGCAACAAGTCTCTTTTTATGAGAGGGTACCTGTGCTGAAGGCGGCGGGGGAGGCATACCTATGCCCGCCGAGACAAAGTACAAAAGAATAGTGTGTCCAATAAACAAGGGACCGAACCATAAAGTACAGCTGGCATAATCATGAGCCAGATAAAAATACAATGAGGAATCCCACATACATGCTGTGCCTGGGATAACAGCCAGGACTTGTACAATAATATCTGAGTACATGAGATAAAAATACAACCCAAATGCCCCCTGTAAATGGGGAAGGGCTCACAAAATCTGACTGATACATGCAAGTCGAAGAGGCGCTGCAAGTGGCGACGGCCAACATCATCAAATATCTGGAGCTGCATCGAAGGCTGCAATGAAGAGGTCATCCGGGCATGTGGGGGGCTACCTGCAGGGCCACCCCCTCATGAGGGTTGAGACATCTCACACACACCCGGGGAATCATCAAGAGCTGCTGCTGGATCACTGGACCATCAAGTATACGGATCTCGATCATGCTGAAAGGAGCTGGAGAAACAATCAAGTCAAAGGGAAACGAGAGATCCCTTTGCCTGATCCGAGGCACCGAACAAGAGTGGAAGCTGGAACCAAGGTACACCGCCCTCTAGACCCGGCCTCTGGAATGAATGAGCTGATGTCGACAGAAGGAGGCCCACCATAAGTGAGGCAATGAGAGATCCTCACCTAAGGCATGAGAGACAATAATAGAGCGACGGACAGACTGACACTAATGATGATGGTGAAATGGGAAGGGATTGAGTAGCGAATGGACGACTTCCCGTGTTAGAGCATAAAGGGCATGAATGACATGGCAGCGACTGACACAACATCATAAGGGATGTGGGACAGTGAGACTGAAGGTCATAATGTGCGACACAAGAGAGAGATCAAGCAATGAAGGATGGAGGGCTATAGCAGGGTACAAAGGGACTCGGGATAGACTCCATGAATGCGATGATGACTCAACTTGGATGCTCTAAACAAGGGCGACTCGATGGTGCTGCCACACAGTAAAGGCCCAGTAGGGGACCATGAAAACATGAGTACAAGATGGTAACTCATGACGAAAATCGTCACGAACAAAGACAAGTAAGGAGGCAAAATGGTGCCCCAAGTACAAGTGTTGTAAGTGAGGAAGTTCGATTTGAAGGAGAGGTGAAGTGATCCTTCTTGGACAATATAGTTCCTGGTGAAGGATGAAAGTACAAAAAAGATGCTGGCTATCTAACAGAACATAAAACACACATCTCAGAAGGGAAATGCTAAGGGTAATATTTCTTAAGGTAGAGTGCATTGCGAGGATTAGGAAGAGGATTGCCTTCAAAGTCCTCTAAAAGGTATGCCCCCTTACCAAGATCCTTACTGATAACATAAAGGCCTAGCCATAATGAGTCGAACTTCCCGTGACCAAGGACATCATGGGCTTGGTCACATACTAGAACAAGGTCGCCTTTGTGAAAAGGATGAGGCTGGACTTTTCGGTCATATTGAGCTTTGGTGCGTTTCTTGGCCGCTTCCATGGTTTGCAATGCAACACGGCGGTCTTCAGAGGCACGCTCAGGCATGATAAGTCATTGTTCTAGAGGTTGGGTGTCAGGGAGAAGTTCAACAGCCAGATGAAGGGAAGGGATTTCACACTCGATTGGTAAGACAACCTCCTCTCCAAAAACGAGGAGAGGAGGGTTATGGTTGAGGGGCATGGGTGCCCCCAAGCATGGTGTGGTCATGCCAAAATGTATTTAGAAAAAGGGGAATCTAAACACATTGTAATGATGTGGTATGCCATTTGTTCTTGTTATGGTTATGCAGTTTGAGAAAGGAAATAGAGGATTACCAATCTCTTTTGGTACTGCATATAGGGATCAAATGGACTTTAAGTTTCCGAGTTGGCATACCTGGTGTCACTATCCCAAAAAGAGGATTTGGAGATAATGAACTGATGCTCTCATAGAAAAGCTATAGGTTGGTCAACAATAATGTCTAAGAGACTGGGTTGCTGATGTAAGATGAGGGAACGATAAGGGGTATCATCCCTAGAGTGATTTGAAGTGATATGGGACTCTAGAGGTTCTTCTAAATGTGGAAGAATACTGGGACTAAAGTCAACACGACCAGAGACACTAGGAGAGTGGTGGAGAATTGCTTCTCTTGGTCTCTCAAATGTGGGTGCCCCCTTACCCAAACATTGGGTTTTAATGTAATGGCCACAAGGTGGATGTGGTGTGAACACCTGGGTTCGATGTAAAGGGGAATAGATAACGTCAGGAGTGGGGATTTTTTCCATAATGTCGTCATCGTGATAGAAGATGGGGTGACTGGTGGAAGAAATACCACCTGACGTGGTGAAGTGACCTGAATCATCATCATGAGAAGAGAGGTTCACATGCGCATCGTCACAAGGGGTGACCGAAGAGTAAGTAGATAAAGGATTCACCGATGTTGAGCTCAAGACATCACAAGGAAGGCTTCTGTCAAACAATGTGAGGATTCAGATGGAATGTTCCCCGAGGGTCTCATGGATGATGATAGGTAGAAAATGGTGGATGAAGGCTCCGTCATCTCGACATCAGGAGGGGGAATGTCAATGGGAGCAATCATGTCTGGTAGTTCTGCCAAAGAAAAACGCGCAAATAGCGGAGAGGTGGACTCATTGCGCTTGGCCTCGGATTGGTGGACCGCGGCTAGAGAAGTGCGGAAGTCCTCGAGGCAGGGACAAAGATGGGTGTAACGGCCATGGATATCACACAACGCACAGGGGTGGTTGGTGTGAATAGTCTTGGGGTTCGTGATCGCGGTCGCGGAAGGAATAGAGGCTTCCGGGACCATGGACTCAGTGAACGCGACATTAACCATGGGCTTGAGATGAAGCAATTCAGGACAGGTATGGGTGGCGTGACCGACAACATCACAAAAAACACACTGTATGGTATGCTTTGGAGGCCGAGGAGGGGCAGGGTTTGTCGGGGCAGCCTTGTCCTTTGATGCCCCCTTGTGAGCTTTTCCTTTCTTACCCGAAGCAGTCGCAACAGGAGGTGGTTCCTGTTGAGGTGACTGAGGCACTGTTGCAGCGGGAGAAGTCTTGGGGACCGGTTGAACCGGGGTCAACGCAAGATAAGGTTTGGGTTGACCAGGCAAGGTTGGGGCTGGAGGATCAAGGTACCATACGGGGATCCCAAGGGTCAGGTTAGGAAGAGAGAGAGTGGCCATGACAGGTACCATGTGTACTCCTGGTGGGGGAGCTAGGAACGGTATCTGACCAGAGGGGTAATGGCCAGGTGGAACGGCTCCTAAATGGCTAAGGCTTAGAGGAACCGTTCCAGGAGGGTAAAGAGGCTCATGACTACCAGCTGCAGGTGAAGGGCTAGGAGCAGGTTGCAAAGAGCGCGGTTGCTGACTAGCCAAAGCAGGTTGCTTGAGAGTAGCCTGAGACGATTGCATCATCCAAACATTCAATGAGCTGGGGTCAGAGACAGGAGGAGGAGGAAGACCAGGGAAGGTTCCAAGGAGGGAGGAATCTTTGTAAACGCTGGGGGAGACACTGGTCAAGGAATCGATGGTTTTCTTGTTGGCTACAGAAGAGATGGTCGTCTCAGGTGAGGTCTGAGATTTTGGCTCATGATATGTCAATTGGTCAATGGTGACTATCTTTCCATTATGGGGGAAATACATCTTGCGGAAAACCGCAGATGGGACAACAGACATAGCATAGGTGTAGCTTCGCCCCAATAGAATGTTGTAGTCTAGCGGGGCATCTATGACTTCGACGTCAACACAAACAGTCTTACTGACGAGGGTGATAGGGAAATTACGAAACAGGCCAATGGGCTGGGAGGCATGGCCGTCCCACGCTTGAAGGGTGATCGTGGAAGGGGCCAACTCAGGAGAGCCGAGTTGCTTCCAAACCGAAGCGGACATCACACAGGTGGATGCCCCCTCATCGATTATGCACCGAGAAACGTTAGCGTTCCGGATTTTGACTGGGATTTGGAAGGCGACGGAAGCAGGAAGAGGAGGATGGTCCGATTGAGTGGCGTCGAAAACAATCACTTGGTCATCAGCAGGATCTACAGCACCCATGGTAGATAGTAGAGCCTTCTTTTGGGAAGGGCACGACTGGAGGAGTTCAAGTATGGAAATGGCGGCAGGAGATTGCGCCAAATCATCTACTATGCTATACGAATGAGCAGCTTGACCGGAGGCAGCGTTTCGGCATAATGGTCCCTTAGGAATCTTGGTATGAACCTCAATTTTGGGTTGAGGGATATGTAAGGGGCCATTCGGTGTCGAAAGAGGCTCTGTAGAACCTGAAGAAGGAGGATCGGAGGCAGACTGAGCACGAGGCTTGGAGTACTGGCAAGACCGAGTTTGAAGGTTACGGTCGACGGTTAGAGGTGGATCAGAGTTCATCATGAGGATCTGGTAATTGGAGGAACCAGAAGGGGAAGGTGGAGTGGCCACCTGTCCGTCAGGTGGTTGGGTAGCCATGAATCCCTGCTGTGCATCCACCGGCTCTTGAGGGGGCGGTGACTGCTGTTGCAGGGGTGGAGAAGGAAAGGGAGGCAAACACGCATATGCTGGAGAAGCTGGCGCACCAGGCTGCGGATAAGGGTAATGGTTAGGTTGGGAAACATTGAGGTAAGCAGGAGGTTGGGCAAAAGGATGAGGCATGCCGTATCCTGGATGCGTGCTACCGGGAGGGGGAGAAGTGCAGGGAGTGGTGCCCCCTCCCCCAGGAAAACCATAGCTCATGAGAGGTTGAGCGGATGGATGAGAGATAGATCCAACGATACTGTCGGCGGAATGAGGTGCCCCCGGTGTATGGGCATCACCGGGTTTGCGGAGATCAGGTAGGACAGTAGGATCATAACCTGTCTGAGCGTAGATCAGGTCATAATTTAACGCCATTTGGAGGGCATCTTCTTCGGTTTGAGGAAAATGTGATGCGACATCTTTTCCGATAGGGGACAAGAGAGATCTAAGGAACCATTCCATGTAGACACGGTCTTCGAAGGTAGGCGATTGGCATAGGCTCCGTCTTCTTTTCCATTCCTGGACATGGGTAGAAAGGCGGGTCGAAGAGGTTTGCTTGAAGGAAGTCAAGAGTTCGATACGAGTGTCATAACGAAGGGGAAGCTGGAAGTAAGATAAAAAAGCCCGGGCAAGAGTTGCAAAGGTGGTATGGGAGGAAGTGAGCTGATCAACATACCACTTAGAAGCTTCGCCTGTAAGCGTGCGTTGGAACAATCGAAGACGAACAGAGTCATCGGTAATGGAGGTAGAGGAGCACCACATGTGGAAAGATCGAACATGATTGGAAGGATCTTCTCCAGCACGGCCTTCAAACTTTGGGATGTCGGAAGGGAGCTTTGTCGGCATAGCAGGCCAACTAGCGTCATGGTGTATAGGGTCGTTTGTCAACCTGTCCAAATCGGGGAGGCTGAGGCCTGCCAAGAAGGGGAGCATGGGTGCAGCCGAGATATTTCCTGTGGCGGTTCCGCTAGTAGTAGTTCTGGCATTAGGGCCGGGAGCACTTCTAGCGTTAGGCCCCGGACCAGACATAGTGAAGGTGACAGGGGGAGAACCAGAAGGAAAAGGAGAACCCGATGAATCAGGAGAGGAGTCGAAGTGCAGAATCGAAGGAGGACTGGCTCGAAGACGGCGGAGCGAAGCAGGTCGACCAACCGGAAACTGAGGGTGAAGGCCAAGAAGTCTCCGGGAAAGGTGCCTTGGGGGCGCAATGATGACAGGAAGAAGGAAACCGACAAGGGCAGAATGGGACAGAATCAAGAGAGGTCAAGGGCAGACAAGGTGCAGTGACAATTGATTTTAGAGTCTTTGCCAGGCGGTGTTAACCAGGCGCTTCTTCACTTAGGGTGAGTGTGTGGCGTACGTTAATTTTAATTTTTAAACCCTTTTCGTTTTGAGAGCAAGAGAAAAAGTGTGCTGCGTAACTGAAAATAATGCTGCAAAAACAGCATATAATGCTAAAATAACAGAAAATTAACAGCTACTAGTGCATCGATTCAACCCAAAAAGGCGGGTCTCTCAAAACTAATCTAAAAGAGGGAAAAATCTAGTCAAAACACACTAAAAAGAGGCCAATATATCTAGGGTCGAAAGGGACAGGGATCTAAAGGAGAAAGCTGCTCAAAAGAGGTGCAGATCACAGCCAAGAGGCAGAGGCAAGGTGGCTGGAAAAAAGGAGGAAATCAGCAAAAAGCAGAAAGGATAGGGAGGAGGTCCTAAAGGGAGGTCCAAACAAAACTACAAGAGGTGATTTGAAAGGAAGAAGAGCTGATTTAAAGGGATCTGAAAAGGAGGGATCAGATCTGAAAACGAAATGGCTGAAAACTCTGAAAATTTAGACACTTACAGCCGCTAAAACTCTTCCACAAAAGGTGGAGGGTACTGAGGCCCTAGGGGGATAGATTCCCACTTAGTTGAGTAAAAAAGAGCAAGAATAGGTCTAAACGGGTGGGGATGGAGGTTAGACAACCCTGACAGAGGTTCAGACAAAACCCAGAAAAATTTCAGAAAAATTCCAGAAAAAAGTCCAGGTCGCAGTTTTGGACCTGTTTTTCACTCAGGTAGCAGTTTTTGGGCTGTTTTCCGCTTCCCAGGTCGCAGATAATGGGCTAAAAAGTGCGACCTGGAGTCCAGGTCACAGTTTCTGGGCTGAAAAGTGTGACCTGAAGCTCCGGGTGTCCTGGCGGCAGATTTCCGAAAAAGTTGTCGTCTCAGTTGCGGCTGATGTCTGTCACCTGCGCAATAGGGCCAGAAACACGCCGAAGTTAAAAATTTTAATGTTTTAGGGTTTTATGTGAGAAAAAAAACATAAAAATAGGAAAAATAAACAGCTGAAAAGAAACCCTAGGGTCTGAAGTAGTTGGATATGCAGGAATATGAAAAACGACAGCGGTCGTAATTTAAAACCCGTGTGGAGTCGCCATTTGTTAGTATGAATCATTTGTCGAAGTGTACGAAAAAGGACCACTTTAGCTACGCATAACTAATATCCCTAACAACAAAAGTGGCTGCCAATATCTTCAGATCTGCAGTTAGTTAGACAAGAAAAGAGCTGCAAAACACCAGATCTATGCATGGAAAGACATTAAGTAGTAAAAACAAGGGTTTGCTCCATATACCAATAGACAAGACAAGAACAATTTTTGAAAGAATTTTTATATTAATTGGGCACCTGGGAGGAAAACAAGAAGGCGTATCCAATTCTCCTAAGTGGGATGGGTTCTTGGAAGTCCTCAGCACTTCAGATCTAAGATTTCTCTCTCTTGTTGGTGTAGAAAACCCACACAAAGAATGGAACTCAAAGGGAGCTCACACAACAAATGGTAGAAAATGGTGACCAAGTGTATAGATCCAGAGTGATCTAATAGGCAACAAAAGGTGAAGAATGGTAGGAAAAACCCTCCTATTTATAACAAAATATTGGGTCATTCTAGATCTTGGTGCATGGGTTAACCAGATCTAGATCCACTTTTTATGGAATATTTTATTATATTTGTTGGAGGGAAAAGGTATTTGACTTAGGTCAAATCCCTTAATTTGTCAAAAATAAATAAATAAATGATTTATTTATCTTTTTGAGGAAGCGGTTAGGAGATAATCAAATAAATAATGATTTATTTAATTATTTAAGGAAGTGGTTGAAAGATAATTAAATAAATAGTGATTTATTTAATTATTTGTGGGTGATTTTGTCATATTTAACAAGGAATATTATCTAAATAAGGTTTAAATAATTATTCCTAGAAAATAATAAGATAAATAAAGGTTTATCTAATTAATTTCTTTGATTTTGGGTTAAACATGACTGGGAATAATAATTAAATTATGGTTTAATTAATTATTCCATGAGGAAAATAAAACAAATATAGGTTTGTTTAATATTTCCTTTTGGGGTTTCCTGTTTTAACATAGTGAAAGCAATTTTACTTAGGGTAAAATTGGTCTTACATGGTGTACTTGGGTCCATCTAATGATAATAGGTTAGATGACCAAAAAATGGTGTAACAATATCTATAAAAAACTGTCCAAATAGCATTCACAACACTTTATTACCAACATTAATTGAATATTGGCCCCTTTGGCATTTTCAAAGTCATTTGATTTTCGTTATAACAAAGATTTTTTTTTTAAAAGAGCGTTCAAACCCTCACAAGTCAAATTCAAAGGGTTTTCGACTTTAAGACGATAAAGAACTATTTCAAAGCTCTCATATGCAAAATTCAAAGTGACCGAGCAACATCCCCTTGGCTGCTCGTTGACCGAAACAAGGAGATTCAAGAAAATTTCAGAGTTTTTGAGGTTTAAAGCCTACGCGGCGCACCTGGAAAAGCATGTGGCGTGTTCAGACGAATAAATACAAAGTATTACAATGGTATCATGGCACGCCTGTAGCAGCACGCGGCGCGCCTGCAGCGCTGGTCACCACTTCCCGAAGGTCGACCCAACACCTTCTTCATTGCGTGGCGCTCTTCCATTTGAACGTGTCGCGCCTGTTTGAACGACCAAAACGCCTTCAAAATTTCTTGAAACTTTCTCAACTCATCAAAATAAGCCACAAGCCATCCTCAAGGTATTTTTATTTTCCCCTTGGTGCATTCGAATTTCTAAAGGGGTGATTGATGCCATGTTTTTCAAGACTAAAGAAGTGTCTTAAAAGTGGAGTTCTTGGTAGGAAATCAAGATGATTTGTTACTATATTGAAAAATATTGTTACAGTAGGAGGATAGGGTGTGTTTATATTAGTTTCAAAAGGCCTAAAACTTCCTTCAAACAAAGTGATGAACCATATGCTAATGACAAGACAGAAAACAAAGTGGTAAAGGTTTTCAAATTGCTGAAGGTGTCCTAACAGTGATAAAACGAAATTGACCTCTGCCTGCAAATCTAAGCTGAAAACAATGTTTGTAAAGGGAAAAAGTGATCCTAAGGCAAAAACAGTGTTTGTAAAGTGAGACAGTGATCGTAAGGTGAACACAGTTTTTTTAAAGTGAAAACAGTGGTCATATCTGAATGCCTTGCCACTTCAAAGGTGTCTTCTTTTGAATGGTGAGATAGCCAAATCTGTGCAACCTCTAAATGCCCAAAAATCATACTGTGTCAAATGTTTTTCAAAGTCAGTTGAGGGTTGTTTTGTCTTATCTTTGTAAGGAAACAATGAATAACAAGAAGATTTTTGCTTGGGGAAGGGTGTCTTGCTTTTGTCAAAACACAAGGAGATATCTGTTCTAACAAAAAGCCACAGATAACTCTTTTAAAAAACCTTGCCCAAGAACAGTAATCAAATTGACTGTTTTCTTTTCATTTGACAAAAAATTATTGATTGGCATAAAATATGACAAAAAAATGATTTCTAAGGAGCAGAAAATTGGTGTTGGAAGACTATTTCGCAAAACATTTGAAGCAGCTTGTCTTGGTCAAATAGTGACTGACAAAGAGGACAGGGTGTGCGCTTGAGAAACATTCCAAATGCCATTAGAGAAAGCTTGGTGTTTCAACAAACATTCAAAACAAAATTCCTCCCAGGTGTTAGTTCCCAAATCCACCTTAGGCTGAAATAAGGCAGAAGAAGGACAACACCAAACCACGCTCAGCCTCGTAGCTAGCCCTACGAGGACAGGAGAGGGTTCTCTTCGGGTCAATCTCAATGAAAATGTTCAAAGGGGCTTGAGATGAAGATAAAAACAACTGATCTTAGGCTAGATAAACAAATAGGAGGGTTTTATTTTGATTTTTATGGGTTTTTTGTTTGGAAAAAGGGAAAATCACTTTTTGAGCTTGGGGATGAGGCCAAATCTTGCAGAGTTCAAGTTGGGGCAGAGTAGGCAGTGGATTTGATGTCTTAGATCGAGTGAATGGATGGAAAAGACTGCTGAGGAGCTGAAGAGGGCGAGAGCGTGCAAGGATCCTATTCAAACTGACGAAGAACATGAGAAACTAAACAAAAGCTTAAGGCAGAGCACCAACAAATCAATGAATTCTACTTCAAATACTCATTTGTTTAATTTCAGAAGCATAGAGAAGGGAAATGGCATACATATAAAATTAATGAAACTTACAATAACATGAGAATAACATCATAAAAACTCAAAACCCACAAGGATCCCAACAAGTGCTGCAAAACTCTGGTCTTTCCTTTGCCAAAAACTGAAAATGTATGTACAATAAGGTGCCAAACTTTTCCCAAGTATCCCACCCTGAAAATGTCTCAGAAAATACAATATATAGACAATTCTAACCCCTTCCCATGCCTTTAGGGGTCTAGCTCATGCTTCTAGGAGAATTTTGAACCAATTCTAAACAAGGAGCTAAAATCTAGGCAGCCAAACAACTTGCCTCTATATGCTAGGAAACTGATCCATTCACTTAATTTTCAATTTTTAGTGAATGAATGATCTAGAACAAGTAAATACATGCCAAAATTACATCATGGTTACCATATTACATCAAGATAGATCAACCCTCTCATGAAAAAGTAAAACTAGTCAAAACTGGCCGAATTCCTGAGCTGGAAGGTGAAAAATAAGCTGAATTCCTCTATGCGCCGCGCTCAAAAGCTCTATGCACCGTGCTACTTTAGACCTATTTTTGGAGCACTTCCCGAAGTCCAAATCGAGCTCCGGATAGCTCGTTAGAAAGCCCTGGATGTCGCCTATCCAACCCAAGTGGAAGTTTTCAATTGGGATCTCATTTGCCCCTCCAAAACTTCAATCTCCCAGAAGTACTTCCTGCTGGTGCAAAAGGTGGCAGAAAGGTGATTTTCATGGTGTTTTTGGCCCTTACGACCACCCAAAATTTGATGAAATGCTTCAGCCAATCCTGAGCATGCATAACTTACCATGAGAAATCCAAAAATATCAAGTTTTCCTCCAGAAGGTTTCCCAATCATAAGCGCGCGTCAGGAGGCGCGACGCATCGGGCGGAAAAACCTGTTTTGCAACCAAAATTTTCAAAATGACAAAATATTCTCCAAATTTGCTGAAATTTGGAGTGAAGGTCTCCCATCATGTCTCATGCTCAGCCAAGGAAGCATCGGCCAAGATTCGTAGTGGATCCAGCATCTTTCGACGTTTCAGTGCCTTTCTCAACCTTGCTTTCAGGATCTTCATTTTTGCTCTGCAAACGTGCGTGCAGGCCCAATAGTGATTCTTCATATGTCTGAGCATGTATTTGTCCCTGTTGGCCTTTTCCAAGAGATTCTCCAGATGAATGTTGACATGCGTAAGGCAAGTCTCTCGCTCAAATGGTGTCATGTCGCCTGGTGTCTTCCGGGCCAATTGTCGATCTTCATGGATTTGCTGCAACTCTATAAGTGTGTGTTGATCCTCCAGTTGTTTATTATGCTACTCAAAGTAATCTATCAGCCACTGATCTCTCTGTAATTTCTCAGTCATCGTGTCAATCTCGGCCTTTTGTTCTTGGATGATCTTTTTCAGTTTCGAGCTAGGAGAGCTCGCATCAACATCGATCAAAACAAAATCAGTATCTTGGCCTCCCGAGGGGCCCTCATCACGCATAGGCCCCTTGCCTCTGTCCTGAACCTGTACCTGTGATGATGTCGAAGGCGAGACCCCTTCCATGCCATGTGGAGATAGTACTTGCGCTGCTGATGAAGTCAACAAGACCCCTTCCACCCCGGGTGGAGATAGTACTCGTCGTGTCACTGCAAATAAGGCTCTGTGGCCTCTCTGATATGTCACATACACTGGAGCACTGATAGGCTCAGTCTCAGGAAAATCAAACTGGTGTGAAGGCTCTGCTTCATCATGAACAACCTCAGGAGGAGGTTGTGGCGCTGCAAAGAAGTCACGGGAAATGAACTCATCCCATGCGATGCCCTGTTGTGCGAGCTAATGTGCCACCATGATCTTCATGAGCGCGTAATGGTAAATGCTATTATGCTGCTGCGTTGGGGTCTTCTTCTACACAAGGACCTTCATCCGCTCTATGTTGCGACACATGAAAAATGGAATGCTCATCATACGTACCCTCGTGAAATGCATCAAAAAACGGATGTGATACGCATAGAGGCGCGAGAATCTGCCATCGCAACTGAAATACCTGATGATAAGCTTCATCAATGGTGCGTACTCTTCCTTCAGAAAACGGAATGGAAAAACCCTGCTCAACTTCCTCAAATATCCAGGTTTGATGTATGGCTCGTAATAGGATTTCTCTAGCTACTGTCTCTTATTCCATTCCTCTCCTATGTTCGGTATCCCGGTGGCCTGAGCAATGGCCTGTTGTGTCAAAATGAAGTTTACTCCAGCAGGTTTGACACGGCCATCATGAAAATGTAGAACAAATAGGCGAGCTAGCTCATGATGATGTTGAGTCTGGGCAATCATCTCACAGTATTGGAAACATGACTGACGCTGAAAAAAATCCATTGCAAGCGGGCAGGCCTGCAATTGTGCCAAAGAGGTGGGCTCTTCCCTGACATGCCTACCACTTTTATGTGATCTCCTCTGTACATTTAGCTCTGCTGTGGAATCACTGTCCTGATCATATCCCTGCTCATATGCTGAATCTGTCTCTGACATGGTGCTGAAATGTGTTTGTCAACTGTATGTTTGTTTGGTTAGAAAATGAGAAATTGGAGTATTTGTTTCAATTCCAAATGTGTCACATATATATCAAGGTTCTATAGGAAATATCACAGTGGGAAAAGGACTGTCAAATTGTGAGGATAGCCACTGTTTGAGGGACTTAGGAATTTGGGGATTTATAGGTGATGTAGGAAAGGGTAATAGTAATGCGGGGAGTTTTTAGGGGTAGGAGTGAAATGAAAAAGTATACTTGATTTCAAGGATATTGAAACAGTCCTTGAATCTTTGGTAATCAAGATTTTATTAATGATATGAAGTGGTGACAGGTGATAGGGTTTGGGGGTTCAATACATGAACATAAATGGGAATAAGGGATATGGGAAAGTGGGTATAGGAGAGGGGATCATGATAAAATAGTGTGACAGTGATCACAGTGACAAAAATGATAATGATAACAAGATCACAAATGTCAATGGAATGATATTTTAAACACCAAAATTTCAAGTTTTTAATCACCTCCTTTCAAAACCCTTGGGAGAAGATTGCAATAGGGGTATAGGGTTTATCCTTGCACCATTTAAACACTTGAATTCCACCATCAAATAACACCCAACATGAATTAAACTCAGATGGCAAGCACACACAACTTACTTGGAGGCAACAAGTTTGAAATCGTTTGAATTGGGAGCAACAATGATGATTTTTAAGCATGTCGAGCCTGTGCACCGCGCGCAGACCCAATGCGCCGCAGCCTTTGGTTGCACCGCACTAGTTAAAAAATACACTGTCTGTCTTGGTTGTATGCGTCGCGTGCTGTGGGTGCGCCGCGCCTCTTTCCTATGCACCGCACTCTGTTTCCAACACACAGTCACGGCCCCTTCAAACACTATTTTCTCTTCCAACGTTCAACTCGATTTCTCCTTTGAAGTTTTAAATATCTTGTGATGCAAATGAACAAATAACCTTGAGAAATATCTTGAAAAGAAATGGCTTTGATTTTTAGTTCTCCAAAAACCCATTTTGTAATGTTCTTTGATTTTGGCACTTTTTCATTTAATTCAATTTCTGTCTTTTGCTTTTCACTGACTTTCAGGACTTTTGAAATGATGAACATGGTTATTTTTTGCAGGGATGTTGGCTTTGATGTTTGGCAAAGGAAAAACAGAGCCTGCTTTGAAATCTTCATGGCGGAAAAATACATCTTATTACAAAAAATGAAATCGACAATTTTTTATTCAAAACAGAGTTTTGAACAAGAAATGTCTTCGAATATGTTTGATGATGAAATTTTTAACTGAGAAATTATCGGAAATAATCCTCATGGCCTGTGGGAATTTATTGAATATGTCAAAAGACCAAACCCTAGACTCAGAAACCCAAAAGACTCTTTTGACCAAAATAATCATTTATGACTGTGAATGACATGAACTAAACTTTGATAAATTTGGAGTTTTGACCAACCTAGCAGGTACAAGCATGAGGGAAACAAGAAAACAAAACCCTTCCGTCAGTCAATGGCATGCCCCTCTAACAGAATGCAGATGAATGAGAGGAATGAGACACCTAAACAATGAAATTAAAATAGAGAAATGATCTCTGACGGAGGGCTGTAAAGACCGACTCTAACATTGGCTCCAATGGGGATGGTAGCTCCTTGGAGGTGCCAAGAACAACAGATCTTTGGGATAGCAGACCAGTGCGTTATCCATTGGGCTATGGAATCCATTTTTGACAAAACAACTCAAAATTGTTGACTGAATTTATTTGACTGAAACAAACCGACTAAATGACTCATGACTGACTTATGAAAAGAATTTACAAAGCTTTTTAAAAAAAGGCAGCATTCCATCAAGATTTTAAATCATGATGACAACCACCTGCATACTGATGAAATATATACAATCATGTATAGTGAGCTTTCCAATGTAACCAATCCAGCAGATGGCTACATACCAAATTTCTGCTCTCACTTTTCTCGAGCAGGCGGAAAGATGAACCTGTAGGCAACTCAAAATAACCACTAAAACCAAAGATTATGATAATGAACTAGGTGATATTGATCTTTTCTAATGCTTGCAGAAGAATTCTGAAGGGATTTTGAAAATCCTGTAACACTGGCTTATCTGGAGATCCATCAAAAATACAAGTACTCCCTCCATTCTGATCTGAAAGAACAATTGATTTCTGAGGGATAGGAATGCATAGAGAGGTATGTGCCTCTGCCATATGAGTGTGAGTTGTAGGTTCCTTGACCATGAGAATTTCTGGCATATTGTCCCTCTCAAGCTCATATTCCTCAATTTCATGATCTAGGTCATTCTTAAACAAAAAACAATCTTCAAGATTATCAAACATGATAGCCTTATCATCTTCATGAAAGGAAATATTATGTGTTTGCTGATCTATAAAGTTAATTACAAGACCATCATAATTTTCAAAAGAGGAAGAAATTTCACCAACACTTTCTTGACCAAGTGTGCACTGCAAATCTGCTTTAGCTTGGGCTGTAACATGACCTCTCAAGAGTTGATCTATCACATCTTCATACAAAGGAGATAATGTTTTTTGTTTTCTTTTGCTCACACAGTAATTGTCTTCATATGACATGGCAATCAAATTATCATTTATCACTGAGTTATTGAAAGAAGATTTATCACTTACTTGAACAAATATCTTATCTTGTTTTTCATGAGCTGACTGGATTACCTCCTCATGCAGGCTGTGTTCTAATTAACTGAGAACATTTGGACCAATAACTCTATCTTCTTCATTCCAGATGATCTCAACAGTAGAGTTCTCCTTTATGGGATTCAGCACAAGGTATTCTTGGTCATCACGATCTGAATCTGGATCTGGAATAATTGACTCAACTGCATCACATTCTGAAATTGAAACTTGACTTCCATGCATGCTGACTTCTTCTGTGGGCAGATCTGAAACGAAACTTTCTCTTTCATCATTTTCAGCCATATGGAAATCTTCAACCTGCTGATCTTCATAAGTATCCTCTAAGTTTTCTGTGTGTTGCTGAAATGGGTTTTCATACAATGCTTCCATGATTTCTCCATCCATCAATTCATTATCCCCATAAAAATTCTCAAGATCTTCAATGAAACTATCAACGTGTTCACAACAATTCTGCACTAACATTAAAAACAGACAAGATTCTCTGTACCTTTCAAAGAATGCTGTATGAAAATATTTTAAAAAATAAATAGAAGCAGGCGGAAAACTTTCATACCAAGATCGAGCTTCATCTTCCAGAGTAGCCATAAACATTTTCATCAAACAGTCTTCAGGAAAATCGATTTTTAATTTATGCACATGGATGTGAAATTTCACCAAATGAAGAGCAGCGTCGTTACCTTCCTCATTTCTGAACATAGGCAAATTCTGAAGCCAATCCACTTTGGGAATTTTATTCGAAAAACCTGGGATGTGATCTCAGCTCATGGGAGCGTATTTTCTTGCAATCCGGTCCATCTTGAAAGTCTTTAAAGGTACTAATCTCCCTGTAGTGAAGTCATCATGAAGCATTGATCTCTGGATTTTTCAGTGAAATCGCCAGGTGAAAGATTTCAGCCTTCTTATGTCTGATCATTGTCCACCATCAACCATCAGATCTAAACTTCATTACAGGTACTGGGGCAATTTATAAGTTAAGCGTTACGTTCACAAGCTAGACCGGAGATCGACTGAAGCAACATTTATCTACTTCCGCTAATGCAAGGCAAAAGCGTTTCGAAAGCTACCTAGCATGACTTCAGACTCCGTCTGTAACTTATGAAACAAATAACACCAACGAGCAAACCATTTTGTCCCCAGTATGGTCGCCACTATTTTATTTCCCAAATCCACCTTAGGCTGAAATAAGGCAGAAGAAGGACAACACCAAACCACACTCAACCTCGTAGCTAGCCCTAGGATGACAGGAGAGGGCTCTCTCCGGGTCAATCTCAATGAAAATGTTCAAAGGGGCTTGAGATGACGATAACAACAACTGATATTAGGCTAGGTAAACAAATAGGAGGGTTTGATTTTGATTTTTATGGGTTTTTTGTTTGGAAAAAGGGAAAATCACTTTTTGGGCTTGGGGATGAGGCCAAATCTTGCAGAGTTCAAGTTGGGGCAGGGTAGGCAGCGGCTTTGATGTCTTAGATCGAGTGAATGGATGGAAAATACTACTGAGGAGCTGAAGAGGGTGAGAGCGTGCAAGGATCCTCTTCAAACTAATGAAGAACATAAACAACTAAACAAAATCTTAAGGCAGAGCACCAGCAAATCAATGACTTCTACCTCAAATACTCATTTGTTTAATTTCAGAAACATAGAGAAGGGAAATGGCATACATATAACATTAATGAAACTGAAAATAACATGAGAATAACATCATCAAAACTCAGAAGCCACAAGGATCCCAACAAGTGGTGCAAAACTCTGGTCTTTCCTTTGCCAAAAACTGAAAATGTATGTACAATAAGGTGCCAAACTTTTCCCAAGTATCCCACCCTGAAAATGTCTCAGAAAATACAATGTATAGAAAATTCTAACCCCTTCCCATGCCTCTAGGGTTCGAGATCATGCTTCTAGGAGCAGTTTGAACCAATTCTAAACAAGGAGCTAAAATCTAGGCAACCAAACAACTTGCCTCTATATGCTAGGAAACTGATCCATTCACTTAATTTTCAATTTTTAGTGAATGAATCATCTAGAACAAGTAAATACATGCCAAAATTACATCATGGCTACCATATTACATCAAGATAGATCAACGCTCTCATGAAAAAGTAAAACTAGTCAAAACTGGCCGAATTCCTGAGTTGGAAGGTGAAAAATAGGTTGAATTCCTCTATGCGCGGCGCTCAAAAGCTCTATGCACCACGCTACTTTAGACCTGTTTGTGGAGCACTTACTGAAGTCCAAATCGAGCTCATGATAGCTCATTGGAAATCCCTGGATGTCTGCTATCCAACCCAAATGGAATTTTTCAATTTGGAGCTCATTTGCCCCTCCAAAACTTCAATCTCCCAGAAGTACTTCCTGCTGGTGCAAAAGGTGGCAGAAAGGTGATTTTCATGGTGTTTTTGGCCCTTAAGACCACCCAAAATTTGATGAAATGCTTCAGCCATTCCTGAGAATGCATAAATTACCATGGGAAATCCAAAAATATCAAGTTTTCCTCCAGAAGGTGTCCTAATCATAAGCACGCGTCGGGAGGCGCAACGTGTCGGGCGGAAAAACCTGTTTTGCAACCAAAATTTTCAAAATGACAAAATCTTCTCCAAATTTGTTGAAATTTGGAGTGAAGGTCTCCCATCATGTCTCATGCTCAGCCAAGGAAGCATCGGCCAAGATTCAGAGTGGATCCAGCATCTTTCGACGTTTCAGTGCCTTTCTCAACCTTGCTTTCAGGATCTTCATTTTTGCTCTGCAAACGTGCGTGCGGGCCCAATAGTGATTCTTCATATGTTTGAGCATGTCTTCTTCCCTGTTTGGCCTTTTCCAAGAGCTTCTCTAGATGAATTTTGACATGCTTAAGGCAAGTCTCTCACTCAAATGGTGTCATGTCGCCTGGTCTCTTCCGGGCCAATTGTCGATCTTCATGGATTTGCCGCAACTCTATAAGTGTGTGCTGATCCTCCAGTTGTTTATTACACTGATCCAAGTAATATATCACCCACTGAGCTCTCTACAATTTCTCAGTCAGCGTGTCAATCTCGGCCTTTTTTTCTTGGATGATCTCTTTCAGTTTCGAGCTAGGAGAGCTCGCATCAACATCGATCAAAACAAAATCAGTATCTTGGCCTCCCAAGGGGACCTCATCGCGCATAGGCCTATTGCCTCTGTCCTGAGCCTTTACCTGTGCTGATGTCGAGGGTGAGACCCCTTCCACACCTTGTGGAGATAGTACTTACGCTGCTGATGAAGTCAACGAGACCCCTTCCACCCCCGGTGGAAATAGTACTCGTTGTGTCGCTGCAAATAAGGCTATGTGGCCTCTCTGATATGTCACATACACTGGAGCACTGATAGGATCAGTCTCAGGAACCTCAAACTGGTGTAAAGGCTCTTCTTCATCATGAACAACCTCAGGAGGAGGTTGTGGCGCTGCAAAGAAGTCACGGGGAATGAACTCATCCCATGCGATGCCCTGCTGTGCGAGCTGATGTGCCACCATGATCTTGATGAGCGCGTAATGGTAAATGTTGTTATGCTGCTGTGCTGGGGTCTTCTTCTGCACAAGGACCGTCATCCGCTCTATGTTGCGGCACATGAAAAATGGAATTCTCATCATATGTATCCTCGTTAAATGCATCAACAAACGGATGTGATACGCATAGAGGCGCGAGAATCTACCCTCGCAACCGAAATACCTGATGATAAGCTTCATCAATGGTGCATACTCTTCCTTCAGAAAAAGGAATGGAAAAACCCTACTCAACTGCCTCAAATATCCAGGTTTGATGTATGGCTCGTAATAGGATTTCTCTAGCTGTTGTCTCTTATTCCATTCCTCTCCTATGTTCGGTATCCCGGTGGCCTGAGCAATGGCCTGTGGTGTCAAAATGAAGTTTACTCAAGCAAGGTTGACACGGGCATCATGAAAATGTAGAACAAATAGGTGAGCTAGCTCATGATGATGTTGAGTCTGGGAAATCATCTCACAGTATTGGAAACATGACTGATGCTGAAAACAATCCATTGCAAGCGGGCAGGCCTGCAATTGTGCCAAAGAGGTGGGCTCTTCCCTGACATGCCTACCACTTTTATGTGATCTCCTCTGTACATTTAGCTCTGCTGTGGAATCACTGTCCTGATCATATCCCTGCTCATATGCTGAATCTGTCTCTGACATGGTGCTGAAATGTGTTTTTCAACTGTATGTTTGTTTGGTTAGAAAATGAGCAATTGGAGTATTTGTTTCAATGCCAAATGTGTCACATATATATCAAGGTGCTATAGGAAATATCACAGTGGGAAAAGGACTGTCAAATTGTGAGGACAGCCACTATTT
The DNA here is from genome assembly GCA_034641835.2 of Pinus albicaulis. Taxonomy (NCBI): domain Eukaryota; kingdom Viridiplantae; phylum Streptophyta; class Pinopsida; order Pinales; family Pinaceae; genus Pinus; species Pinus albicaulis. The sequence continues at coordinate 1,425,394,784 of CM076577.1, forward strand.
GAGGGACTTAGGAATTTGGCGATTTATAGGTGATGTGGGAAAGGGTAATAGTAATGAGGGGAGTTTTTAGGGGTAGGAGTGCGATGAAAAAGTATACTTGGTTTCAAGGATATTGAAACAGTCCTTGAATCTTGGTAATCAGGATTTTATTAATGATATGAAGTGGTGACAGGTGATAGGGTTTGGGGGTTCAATACATGAACATAAATGGGAATAAGGGATATGGGAAAGTGGGTATAGGAGAGGGGATCATGATAAAATAGTGTGATAGTGATAACAGTGACAAAAATGATAATGATAACAAGAGCACAAATGTCAATGGAATAAGATTTGAAACACCAAAATTTCAAGTTTTTAATCACCTCCTTTCAAAACCCTTGGGAGCAGATTGCAATAGGGGTATAGGGTTTATCCTTGCACCATTTAAACACTTGAATTCCACCATCAAATAACACCCAAAAGGAATTAAACTCAGATGGAAAGCACACACAACTTACTTGGAGGCAACAAGTTTGAAATCGTTTGAATTTGGAGCAACAATGACGATTTTTAAGCCTGTCGAGCCTGTGCGCCGCGCGTAGACCCAATGTGCCGCGGCCTTTGGGTCTGTCGCGCCAGTTAAAAAATACACTATGTGTTGACTGTATGTGTCGCGCGGTGTGGGTGCGTCGCGCCTCTTTCCTATGCGCCACACTATGTTTCCAACACACAGTCACGGCCCCTTCAAACACTATTTTCTCTTCCAACGTTCAACTCGATTTCTCCTTTGAAGTTTTAAATATCTTGTGATGCAAATGAAAAAATAACCTTGAGAAATATCTTGAAAAGAAATGGCTTTGATTTTTACTTCTCCAAAAACCCATTTTGTAATGTTCTTTGACTTTGGCACTTTGTCATTTAATTCAATTTCTGTCTTTTGCTTTTCACTGACTTTCTGGACTTTTGAAATGATGAACATGGTTATTTTTTGCAGGTATGTTGGCGTTGATGTTTGGCAAAGGAAAACCAGAGCCTGCTTTGAAATCTTCATGGCAGAAAAATACATCTTATTACAAAAAATGAAATCGACAATTTCTTATTCAAAACAGAGTTTTGAACAAGAAATGTCTTCAAATATTTTTGATGATGAAATTTTGAACTGAGAACTTATCGGAAATCATCCTCATGGCCTGCGGGCATTTATTGAATATGTCAAAAGACTAAAACCTAGACTCAAAAACCCAAAAGACTCTTTTGACCAAAATAATCATTTATGACTGTGAATGATATGAACTAAACTTTGATAAATTTGGAGGAATTTTGACCAACCCAGAAGGTACAAGCATGAGGGAAACAAGAAAACAAAACCCTTCTATGAGTCAATGGCATGCCCCTCTAACGGAATGTAGATGAATGAGAGGAATGAGACACCTAAATAATGAAATTCAAATAGAGAAAGGATCTCTGACGGAGGGCTGTAAAGACCGACTCTAACACCAGGCAAGATAGTAGGAGTGGCCTTCACAGGAGGTTTGAGCCTGTTTCCACTGAAGAAGTGAATGCTCATCCATCGGTCTTGTTTAACTTTCACAAGGTTGGGTGTCTATATTTTTGTAAAAGAGTGCAAGAGGTGAAGAGCTATTCCCCTTTGACACATCTTTGTGCTTTGATATTTCAAGAGAAGCATTTTCAGCTGACAGGCCTAGATTTCAAATTCTCTCCAAGGTCCATTTCCAAGGCCACCAATATCCCTTATGTCAGGGAGAAGTGGTTTAAACAAAGCCACCTAGACTGAGAAAAATACAAGACTTTTTTGAAGCCTGAGCATAGAGATTCATGCCCATCCATTTTTCCCTTCTCATATCTATTGACTAGTTACGCCCCCTCATGAAGATAATCATGAAATAATTCACTTGCGAGAGAAGATTCTCTTGAGTCTATGCCTATCATATCCAATTGATCATACATTTCATGAGGGCCAAATTGTTAAATCTCCCTTTATTCCTACATATAAGTATTGAGAAAATGGCCTCCACTATTTAGAAAAATCCTCCTTCTCAACAGACAGCTTGCCTCTTCCATCACTCCTCATCAAGGTTATCATTCTTCATCAACTTGAGAAGAAGGAAGTCTCTTGGGATATTTTCATTACACATCTAGATTTCACCACTATCCCTTCATTTCATACATCTCCTTCACCTTCCACTCACCATCCTTCTCTTTCTTCAAGCAAGCCTATTCCCAAGAAGCTCAAATTTCCCATTGAACAAGAAAAAGAGCATGAGCAAGAGGAGGAAGATGATGATGAGCAGCATCATGATGAAACAAGGCAGCAAGGGGATTATGTGGAAGGTGATGATGAGCAGCATCATAGTGAAAAAGGGTAGCAAGGGGAAGAAGAACAAGATGAGGCAGAATAGCAAGGGAAAGAAGGGCATGATGAAGAGGAACATGATGATGAGTAGCATGATGATGAACAGGTGCAACATGATGAATAGAGGTAGCCACATGATGATGAACAGAGGTAGCCACATGATGATGAACAACAAACTCATGAAAAAGAACATCAGCATGATGAAAAGGTGCAACACAGTGAGGAGGACAGCCCTCAAAAAGAAATACAAAAGGACAATAAAGGCATCCATGAAGAAATCCAAGACAGTGGCAATAATGATGAGCAAAGTAGCAACGGTAAAGAGCCAATGGAGCATGTGCTAGCTGCCTCTCCTAGGCAAGGGGTCATGCTCTCTTCTCCGAAAGTGGCCAAGCCCTGGACATCAAGGAAAAAGGTGCCTAGAGTTGTAACTCTAAATGCCACTTGAGCCTTTCGAAGCAAGGGGAAATTGCCCAAGAAGCCCATTGTTGAATTTCCCAGGAGCGGGAGGACTAAAAGAGTCACCCAAATCAAAGGAAAGGAGAAAGAAGAAAGAAGTCTTGAAAAGGAAAGGGAATTCAACATCATTCAAATCCAAAGTGATGATAGCGACAATGAAGCCCAGATCCTAGAAAATCTCTTAATCAATAGAGAAAACCAAATTGATGCTTTGAGGATTGATCTTGAGAGAGCTAGAAACTTCAATCGCTTTTTTCAAATTCAAAACAAAAATATGAGTGTCCATATGGCAGTATATGAGACACGGGCCATCAAATACAACAAAGAGGCCTCTAAAGCACAAGTGAGATTGGAAGAACTCATGGGCTAGTTTGATGAAAACGAAGATGAAGATCACCCCAAGAGGAAGAAGCCAAGAACCATGGTGCTCAAAAGAGCTCTTGAGAAGCAAAAGGAAGAAGAAGCTTCCCTTTTCAAATCTACCCCTCTCATTGCATTGTTCGCACAAGAGATAGAGAAAAATCGAGAAGCATGGCTTGAGAGGGTTAATGATCACTTGGAGAAAAAAATTGGAGAAGGAAAATATAGACTTGGACCTTCAACGGAGGATGATCGGGCATTATAAGAAGCTCAATCAGTTTGCCCAATGGAAATTGAAGGCCGCACAGGAGAAACTCAAGGAGGCTAAGAGGAGGCACCGAGCATAAAAATTGAAGAAAGACAACTCAAAGCTCCAAATTTTGGCCTCAGCTTCACAACATGTTTTTTAAGACCCTTGAGGGTCATGCTCACCAAATTTGGGCAAAATTCAACAAATTTTGGTTTTTTGTCATTTTTTGGGTTTTTGGGTAAAACTCATGGGCATTGCCATTTCAGTTTGGGGTATCCTCAAAGGATGAAAATGGTATGATTGGATGCCATAATTTCAGGGGCATATACTCAGCGATTTTCAGATCATTTTAAGATGATTTTCTCCCCCAAAATGGCGGAAAACACTCACTTTTTCCACACTATGCCCCGTTTATCAGCAAGGGCTATTTTTTGGGTTTTTACACATAGGTCTATTTTTGGAGGACTTCTAGTGGTCATTTTGGATGACACTAAGCATTTTCAGAAAATAGACACTCAAATCTTTCCAACGAGCTATCACGAGCCTCGTTTAGACATCGGGAAGGAATCCAAAGGCTGTTCGCAAGTCAGGGGAATGTTTACTGATGTATTTCTTAAGTATTTTTGTAAAAAATGTACCTTCCAAAAGTGACTTTTGCTCATGTGCGTTTAGCTATTTTTGTGCATGGTTAGTTAGGAAAAGTCAATTTATTTTCCTTTTCTAGCATTTTTGAGATATTTTATTAGATATTTTGTGCCTTGGGCTTTGCAAAGCCTCAAGGACAAAATCAGATATTTTGGATAGGCCAATGAGATTGCAAGTTGAGCTAGGAGGTTTTCCCTCATATTGGCCTATATATTCCAAAGGATTTCATTGTAAACAAGGCTGAACTTGATCAATAGAAGCAATATATGGTCATACAAGCTTGGAAGAAACACTTTTCTCATGCTTCTGGATAGTTTCTTGGATGTTTTTGGATGATGAAAGAGGATTGTTGTTGGATTCCATGACATGGTATAATGGTATAGTGTCTCTCTCTCTATTTTGTTTTCTTTTTTTTCATTCATAATTCCATGTTCTTGTTTGCTATGAGATAGTAGAGAATAGATTTGAGACATGCCCTTGGAAGTACCTCAAGTTTCCTATTTCTTCATAGCTTCTATGTTTTCTGCCTTCTTAGTCATATCAAAGAATCCTTGATTTCTCTTTGATAACTGAAGAATATTGTTTGCTTGTTTCATTTATGGTTTTATGCATGCTAAGTATGATTCATGGTATTCCCTGCTTACTCATGGCTAGCCATAGCTCCACCTATGAAACCTCTATTTGATTGATTAGATTGTCATTTGTTGAACCAAGGAGGTCTTGTAATGATCTTGCCCTTTGCCTGAAACTATGCAATCTTGTTTTCAAAGAGCCCAATAGCTTGAAATACTATGTTTAGGCGTTCCTTCATAGTGATCTGAGTTGTTTTTTTATCTTAAATTTATTTCCCCAAAGTCTGATAGCCATTTCCTAAAGTTAGAGAGTCATATATCTCTATGCATGGCTTGAATGTTTATTTCTATGCATTGATCAATTTAAAATTACATTTCTCATGATTAATGGTTTTCCCTACCATGTTTATATCAGCTATTAAACTATTTATGTTTGAAATCATTTTTTATTCACAATTTTAATGTCCATCTCACTCCATTTTACCCAAATATCCATTTTACCTCGCTCAAATCGGCCCTTCAACAACCTTGTATCACCACCTGAAAGCTTTCTTGACCTTTTCGACCCCATAGCCCAGTTGATCTGACATATTTTTACCTATTTTATGGCTTTGATCAGTTCATCCCTCAGAACCTAAAAACCAAAACAAAAAAATATATTTCATAACTAGCCTAAAATCAAAAACAAAATAAGCAAGCACACAAATATCCCTTACACAAATAGAGAGAGCCCTCTCTGAGTCTAGGAAGGCTAGGTCCTTGGGCTCCAAAGATTGGTTTGATGTTAAACTATCAATTGGCTTGCCAATCAGCCAACTCACGCGACCCTAACATAATGGCGATCACGGCGGGACTCTGCGTGATAAAAAAACTTAGATTCCCTAAACATTCCAGCAGCCTTAAGAATACTATTTGATTGAGTTATCCCACCGCTCACTAACATAATGGCGATCATGGTGGGACCTTCCGAGTTCGTGACAATCTAAGTACTCCTTAGTAATTCTCGAAGTCTCAATCAAACTTAGAAAACTTAAGTATTTTCTGAAGAGTAGAAACTAGATCCTTCACATCTTAGCAAAATGATGATTCAGTTATAGGAATCTCTTCCAAACCTCAGGGCTACATATAGGAAACTCAGAAAACCCCAAAAAAAAAATAAAAAATCTCTAGATTAGTGTTTATCAATATTGTTGGTGGACCATACACATATACTCTCAAAACAACTAAAAATCCACCTGGTGACTCCACTAGCCTCTAATAGGCCTTACTACTTTGCTAAATTTTAGAATACTATTCGATCAGCCACCTCATTGCCACCTTAACATAATGGCAATCACGGTGGGACTCTGAGTTAGTGACAATCTAAGTACGCCTTGGGACTGCAGAAATCCCTTATCTTCAAACATACCTGCCATTTAGCCACCTCATCGCCACCCTAACATAATGGCGATCATGGTGGGACTAACTTAGTACATAACAGTCTAGCAAACTCTTATAAATTCATTAGTCTTTAAAAATTTAAACAAGCAAGCAGTCCATAGAATCCTTTAGAGCAAACTCCTTTTATTTTCACCACCTTAGCAGAGTGATGAATTAGGTCTAGAACACTCTAATAAACCATAGGCTACAAATAAAAACTCAAAAAACCCCAAAACATTCCCAGATTGGATTTTTCCTAGTTATTGGTGTTGGACCATAGCTACATCTTTACAAAAAACAACCAAGTTCCACCCGGCAACTCCACTAGCCTCTAGTAGGCCTAAAAATTCCATAAAAAACCAAAAAAATCATAAACCATACCTTTCTGTTGACTCATCCTTTCAAAAACTTAAAACTTATGGTGCAAACTATGTAATCAATGACAAACTAAGTATAACTTAGCGATTCAGAAGACTTCACCTAAACATAGGAGATAAATAGAAATAATCTTGCAAATAGAACCATTAGCTTGTTCAAACACCCTAGAAAACTGTTCAAACCAAGTGAATCACTCTTCCTTACAAATATTCATCTCAAAGTTTGCTTGAAAACGTTTTCCCGAAAGCATCTTTGATAGTGTTGGTGGTGGACCATAGTTCTCACAGAAATCCACCTGGTGACTCCACTAGTCCATATTTTTGTTTTGACCATCCTTCACAATAGTAAACCCCTACAGAGGCCATCCATCCAAAACAATCAGAAATACCATCCTCTCTAAACTCTAGATTCGAAATATGGCTTCACGAAGAATCAACACCAGATCTCATCCAAACCCAAATCCCCCTATCATAGTAGATGACCCAGAGAAGATTCTGTGGCAAGCTTCCGAAACTGGAAATTTAGCTACCGATAGGTCCATCTGTAAAGAAATATCATTACTTGAACACCTCACAGCCTTGCAAGATTCCCCCTTTGACTTAAAATTAGCAAACACCCTTTTTAGAATCAAGTCAAAAAGTAAGATAGACTTTGACGATCTTGAGCCCCTAGACCTACCAGAGAGTGCTAGTAGAGAAGCCTTGCCTACTACACCTCCAGACTTTGAGCTTCTCTATCACTTTGGATCCTACCACCCCAAATCTACTCAAACTCAAATCACTAGCCCAAGTACATCCGCAACACCCATCCAAACCACTACTGTTCAAACCACCTCAGCTCATCCTACAAGCCCTCATTTTGTACATCATCCATTCGCTCCCGCCATGGCAGCCTGGTATGCACCCTTGGTGCTGCCACACCCTTTGGCCCCCTTAAAAAGTGACTATCAATCCAAAATCCCGCACTTTACCGGAGTTGAGACTACCACAGCTCAACAACATATAGATAGAATTAGCGATGCCTTTGAATACATGGAAATAGAAGACGAGACCATCAGAATGAGGTTGTTCGCCCAGAGCCTGGGAGGAGAACCCAAAAAATGGTTCAAGATCTTAAATCCAAATAGCATACACGACCTCCTAGAACTTTACCAAACCTTCATAAATAAGTGGGAAATAAAAAAGAACCCCATTCAAATCCTGTCAGAATATAAAAATCTAAAACGGGAAAATGGGGAAAGTGTCAAGGGATACTGAACTAGGTTCAATAGCGTTTATAATTCCCTCCCGCCTCACTTCAAACCTCCACTTGGCTAAGCCTTAGCAAAGTTCCTCGAAGGCTTTCACCCAGACATAACATATCAACTGAGAGACAAAGACCCCCCCACCTTAGAAGAAATGAAAAAAATGGCCATTAGTGCAGAAGCCAACTTAGCAGAAGAGAGAGATAGGACCAAATCATAAAGGAAAGTCACATACCGGGATGAGGTCTCCACTTCAGCTCCTCCTTTAGATCCTAGAATAGATGAATTGGTTAGGTCCATGGAAAAAATGTTGGAAAAGATAAGTGAAAAGACCCCTCTTAGGGACAACCAGTCAAACCCTCCAAACAGAAACCGAAACCAAAATTTTAGGAGGGAACAGCCTCAAAACAAACCAAGGGAAAATGACCAACAAATTAGGCCACCCTTTAATGAAAATTATGTTGAATAAGATGATAGGGATAAAGAACCCATTGATGAAAATCATTTGAACCTCATAGGTTCTGATAACGAGAGTGAGGTTTACCTCACAGAAGAAGAAGAAGTGTTCTTCTCTTTGAATCAAGATGAAACAAACTATGAAGATCCTGACGATCCTGCCATAGATTTTTAGAATGCCATAGTAGAAGCTCACAGGCAGTATGACCTTCAAAGCAGAAAAAACCAAGAAAACTCCAAGAAAGGTAACTCAGACACTGCTAGAACCCCTGATAGCATCCTTAAAAAAGCACTGGATAGAAAAAAAATCATGGTCAAGAAAACTAACCAAAACAAAGATAAATTTATTCAAACAAGTCTTGGATTAGATACTCCTAGTACCTCCACAAAAATTCCCAAGATGGTTGTGTCAAAAAAAATCTCGAAACAAAGTCAACAAACTTAGAACATAGAGAAAGTCATGACTGAAAAAACTGAAGAAAACTTGTCTAAACTATAAACACCTTTTATTTTTGAGGGAGAAATCGCCAAAATAAATATTACTATGCCCCTCAATGAACTTATCACCCAAATCAGTTATAAATCTCAAGTGTTAAAGGTCCTGAATATAGGAAATGATGCAAACATCCTTAATATAGCTGATGACACTCCTGAACTATTGTTTGGTCCAAAAATAGAAGGGAATTTCCAAGAAGGAACCAATCTTCCCTTTTACATCAGTTTGAATATCCATGACCAAATCCTACACAATGCCATGCTAGATTCTGGGGCCTCGCATACTCTCATGCCAAAGGTTGTGATGGAAAGATTAGGCCTAGAGATCACAAGACCATTTAAAGACTTATATTCATTTGATTCAAGTAGAGTCAAATGTCTAGGCTTGATCAAAGATCTTTGTTTCAGTTTGGCCAAAGTATCTGCAAAACACCTGATCATGAATATAGTGGTAGAAGACATCCCTCCCAAGTATGGAATGATTTTATCTAGATCTTAGGGAGCTAAGCTTCAAGGGAATATTGAACTTGATATGTCCTATGCCACTATTCCTATGTTTGACCAAACTAGAATAATCTATCGAGAATCAAACATGAAATATATGATTAGCAACCAAGAAAGGCCGGACAACATCCCGATGTACTCCTTGCATTCTGATATAAAATCTTTCATTTTACATACTGACGAGGACATTGAAGAACAGTCGAAAGGATTTGAAACAAACTTCGACCGACCACATCAGCTGCCCCAAGTTCTCTATGATGAACTAGACACTCAAAGTTAACATGATCATGAGCAGCCATGTCTTGAGGAAAAAAAGTGTGTTCCTTTTGAAACATGGATAGAGAAAGAAGCACAAACCATTATGTACTATCAAGTAAATTGCTCAAACCTTAGGCAAACATCAGCAGTAACATCAGGAAACTTTTTCAGAATAGAGGCATTAGAAGACTTGCATATCACAAACCTCTTTGGAATTCAGGGGCAGGAAAGCTTAATGTTCTTACCGTACCTTAAGGATTTTCCATCACTTAACTCTGCCCTTTCAAATGAAACCTTGACTATAGCCATAACAGCTCAAAATCCAGAAAAAATTCCTGATAAACTTCTTATGAAAGGATATGACGACTGCAGTCCAAATATACCTGAGTTACTTGAACTGGCTAACATTTTGTCACTCCACCAAAGACTTAGAACTGCTAGAATTTGCAATCTTGTTCAAAATACTACTTCATATAGAGAAAATAGTGAGAAACACTATGGCACTGCCATTGCTTTTAGAAACAACTTTGACAAAAGAAGATACAAAAATCTCAACCAAACAGTAATAGTCAAAGATAAAATATCTGGTCATAGGATTTGTTTTGATTTTAGAAACACTAATACACACCCTTGTGACAGAAATTTTATCCTTCTTACCCAATACCATGATATACCAATGATAAGTGCTTTTAATCATATGTATTTGCAAGATGATGTTTTAGGTTACAACCAAATAATTCTTTTGCAAAGCAGACAAGTCAAAGAATTTTTCCAGTATGCTGGAAGTAGTTCCATTTTCAAACCCAGAATTACAAAACCATCGAAAATAAAAAATGTGCTCCTAACAGCCATGTTTCGAGTTCTAAATTTCTACATTCTAACGTACCTTGATGATGTCATCATATACTTCAAAAATGACAAAGAATATCTGCACTATTTGAAAAATATTTACAGCAAAAGAAGGAGTGGAAATCAGAGTTATAAAGAGGTACATCGGGAGGATAGGGGATTGTTTAGATATTCATGCATGAATCCTTATGTCATGCTTGAAAGAGAAAATTTTCCAAATTTTTCTTTTCAAGAGCCGAGTGGACCAAGAGTAGTAGGAGATCCTTAGGAGGATAAGATGCTTAAGTTTCGCCATTTCCAAGATTTCTAAGTCAAAACTTTTTTATTCATTGTATATACCATTGTTTGAAAAATAAATCAAAAACAGAAAATTCAAAAAACAATAGAAAAACATAAAAAGCGGGCGGTTTGAAAAATAGCAAGAAAGCCCCATGTTCCAAAAAATAATTATTCTGAAAGCGCACAAGTCTAAATGACACTACTAGTGCTCAAATGTCTTGTTCAGTTATCTAGCCTAATCATAACTGGATATGTTTTAAATTTAATTGCTAATAAGTTAGTGAGAGGAAAAGATAGTCAACATTGTGTAAGCTTGACTTATCAAAGAGAGTAGATTAGGAAAAGATATTGGTTCCACATGCTCAAAACAGAACCAAAGAGGAAAGCAGGGATGAAAAACAAATTGTGTATCCTAGCCTTGTTTTTCTAGATTTCATTTTATGCAGAATAATATTTATGTGCAGCTTGTCTTTCATGCCACAAGTACATGTCAAATCGGACTGTCTAATCCTGATTTGGTCATTTTTCAATTTCATGTTTTAGATTAGAGAATAAAATCCTATCAAACAGCTTAAACTTGACAGTCGATCTAGCATAGGTAGAGAAATGAAGGAGTTCATCAGCTTAACCTGAACTCCCGACAGATATAAGTGTAGAACTAGATAGTGTCATTTTTCAAAAATACTATGTCAACGGGTTGCTGGTCCAAATGCCCCCAAAAGAAGAAATTTTTTTAGGAAATATAGTGGGGTAGGTAGAAATGTCGTTGATGCTAATCATGCTAGCAATTTTCAGAAATAGCATCAAGGAAGAAAGAAATTTGCGCCAATGGTTAAAGGAAAATAGAGACTTGTACCTTCAACGGAGGATGATCGGGCATTATAAGAAGCTCAATAAGTTTTCCCAGTGGAAATTGAAGGTCGCACAGGAGAAACTCAAGGAGGCTAAGAGGAGGCACCGGGCACAAAAATTGAGGAAAGACAACTCAAAGCTCCAAATTTTGGCCTCAGCTTCACAACATGTTTTTTAAAACCCTTGAGGGTCATGCTCGCCAAATTTGGGCAAAATTCAACAAATTTTGGTTTTTTGTCATTTTTTGGGTTTTTGGCTAAAACTCATGGGCATCGCCATTTTAGTTTGGGGCATCATCAAAGGATGAAAATGGTATGATTGGATGCCATAATTTCAGGGGCATATACTCAGCGATTTTCAGATCATTTTAAGATGATTTTCTCCCCCAAAATGGCGGAAAACACTCACTTTTTCCACACTGTGCCCCGTTTATCAGCAAGGCCTATTTTTTGGGTTTTTACACATAGGTCTATTTTTGGAGGACTTCTAGTGGTCATTTTGGATCACACTAAGCATTTTCAGAAAATATACAATCAAATATTTCCAACGAGCCATCACGGGCCTCGTTTCGACATCGAGAAGGCATCCAAAGGCTATTCGCAAGTCGGGAATTTTTGTTGATGTATTTCTTAAGTATTTTTGTAAAAAATGTACCTTTCAAAAGTGACTTTTACTCATGTGCGTTTAGCTATTTTTGTGCATGGTTAGTTAGGAAAAGTCAATTTATTTTCCTTTTCTAGCATTTTTGAGAAATTTTATTCGATATTTTGTGCCTTGGGCTTTGCAAAACCTCAAGGACAAAATCAAATATTTTGGATAGGCCAATGAGATTGCAAGTTGAGCTAGGAGGTTTTCCCTCATATTGGCCTATATATTCCAAAGGCTTTCATTGTAAACAAGGCTGAAATTGATGAATAGAAGCAATATATGGTCATACAAGCTTGGAAGAAACGCTTTTCTCATGCTTTTGGATAGTTTCTTGGATGTTTTTGGATGATGAGAGAGGATTGTTGGATTCCATGACTTGGTAAAATGGTATAGTGTCTCTCTCTCTGTTTTGTTTTCTTAATTTTCATTCATAATTCCATGTTCTTGTTTGCTATAAGATAGTAGAGAATAGACTTGAGACATGCCTTTGGAGGTACCTCAAGTTTCTTATTTCTTCATAACTTCTATGTTTTCTGCCTTCTTAGTCATATCAAAGAATCCTTGATTTCTCTTTGATAACTGAAGAATATTGTTTGCTTATTTCATTTATGGTTTTATGCATGCTAAGTATGATTCACGGTATTCCATGCTTACTCATGGCTAGCCATAGCTCCACCTATGAAGCCTCTCTTTGATTGATTATATTGTCATTTGTTGAACCAAGGAGGTCTTGTACTGATCTTGCCCTTTGCCTGAAACTATGAAATCTTGTTTTCAAAGTGCCCAATAGCTTGAAATACTATGTTTAGGTGCTCCTTCATAGTGATCTGAGTTGTTTTTTTATCTTAAATTTATTTCCCCAAAGTCTGATAGCCATTTCCTAAAGTTAGAGAGTCATATATCTCTATGCATGGCTTGAATGTTTATTTCTATGCATTGATCAATTTACAATTACGTTTCTCATGATTAATGGTTTTCCCTACCATGTCTATGTCAGCTATTAAACTATTTATGTTTGAAATCATTTTTTATTCACAAGTTTAATGTCCATCTCACTCCATTTTACCCAAATATCCATTTTACCTCGCTCAAATCGGCCAATCAACAACATTGTATCACCACCTGAAAGCTTTCTTGAACTTTTCAACCCCATAGCCCAGTTGATCTGCCATCTTTTTACATATTTTATGTCTTTGATCAGTTCATCCCTCACAACCTAAAAACCAAAATAAAAAAAACCTATTTCATAACTAGCATAAAATCAAAAACACAATAAGAAAGCACACAAATATCCTTTACACAAATAGAGAGAGCCCACTCTGAGTCTAGGAAGGCTAGGTCCTTGGGCTCCAAAGATTGGTTTGATGTTACACTGTCATTTGGCTTGCCAATCAGCCAACTCACGGGACCGTAACATAATGGCGATCACGGTGGGAGTCTGAGTGATAAACAATCTTAGATTCCCTAAACATTCCAGTAGCCTTAAGAATAGTATCTGATTGACTTATCCCACCACTCACTAACATAATGGCGATCACGGTGGGACCTTCCGAGTTAGTGACAATCTAAGTACTCCTTAGTAATTCTCGAAGTCTCAATCAAACTTATAAAACTTAAGTATTTTCTGCAGAGTAGAAACTAGATCCTTCACCATCTTAGCAAAATGATGATTCAGTTATAGGAAACTCTTCCAAACCTCAGGGCTACATATAGGAAACTCAGAAAACCCAAAAAAAAAAAAAAAATCTCTAGATTGGTGTTTATCAATATTGTTGGTGGACCATACACATATACTCTCAAAACAACTAAAAATCCACCTGGTGACTCCACTAGCCTCTAGTAGGCCTTACTACTTTGCTAAATTTTAGAATACTATTCGATCAACCACCTCATTGCCACATTAACATAATGGCGATCACGGTGGGACTCTGAGTTAGTGACAATCTAAGTACGCCTTGGGACTGCAGAAATCCCTTATCTTCAAACATACCTGCCATTTAGCCACCTCATCGCCACCCTAACATAATGGCGATCATGGTGGGACTAACTTAGTACATAACAGTCTAGCAAACTCTTATAAATTCATTAGTCTTTAAAAATTTAAACAAGCAAGCAGTCCATAGAATCCTTTAGAGAAAACTCTTTTTATTTTCACCACCTTAGCAGAGTGATGAATTAGGTCTAGAACACTCTAATAAACCATAGGCTACAAATAAAAACTCAAAAAACCCCAAAACATTCCCAGATTGTCTTTTCCCTAGTTATTGGTGGTGGACCATAGCTACATCTTTACAAAAAACAACCAAGTTCCACTGGCGAGTCCACTAGCCTCTAGTAGGCCTAAAAATTCCATAAAAAACCAAAAAAATCATAAACCATACCTTTCTGTTGACTCATCATTTCCAAAACTTAAAACTTATGGTGCAAACTATGTAGTCAATGACAAACTAAGTATAACTTAGGGATTCAGAAGACTTCACCTAAACATAGGAGATAAACAGAAATAATCTTGCAAATAGAACCATTAGCTTGTCCAAACAACCTAGAAAACTGTTGAAACCAAGTGAATCACTCTTCCTTACAAATCTTCATCTCAAAGTTTGCTAGAAAACTTTTTCCCGAAAGCATCTTTGATAGTGTTGGTGGTGGACCATAGTTCTCACAGAAATCCACCTGGCGACTCCACTAGTCCATATTTTTGTTTTGACCATCCTTCACATTAGTAAACCCCTAGAGAGGCCATCCATTCGAAAAAATTACAAATACCATCCTCTCTAAACTCTAGATTCAAAATCTGGCTTCACGAAGAATCAACACCAGATCTCATCTAGACCCAAATCCCCTATCATAGTAGATGACCCACAGAAGATTTTGTGGTAAACTTCCGAAACTGGAAATTTAGCTACCGATAGGTCCATCTGTAAAGCAAGATCAGTACTTGAACACCTCATAGCCTTGCAAGACTCCCCCTTTGACTTAAAATCAACAAAAACCCTTTATAAAAGAAAGTCAAAAAGTAAGATAGACTTTGATGATCTTGAGCCCCTAGACCTACCATAGAGTCCTAGTAGAGAAGCCTCGCCTACTACACCTCCAGACTTTGAGCTTCTCCATCAGTTTGGCTCCTACCACACCAAATCTACTCAAACTTATATCACTAGCCCAAGTACATCTACCACACCCATCGAAACCACTACTGTTCAAACCACCTCAGCTCATCCTACAAGCCCTCATTTTTTACATCATCCATTAGCTCCCGCCATGGCATCCTGGTATGCACCCTTGGTGCTGCCACACCCTTTGGCCCCCTTAAAAAATGACTATCAATCCAAAATCCCGCACTTTACCGGAGTTGAGACTACCACAGCTCAACAACATGTAGATAGAATTAGCCATGCCTCTAAATACATGGAAATAGAAGACGAGACCATCAAAATGAGGTTGTTCGCCCAGAGCCTGGGAGGAGAACCCAAAAAATGGTTCAATATCTTAACTCCAAATAGCATACACGACCTCTCAGAACTTTACCAAACCTTCATAAATAACTGGGAAATCATAAAGAACCCCATTCAAATCCTGTGAGAATATAACAATCTAAAACGGGAAAATGGGGAAAGTGTCCAGGGATACTGCACTAGGTTCAATAGTGTTTATAATGCCCTGCTGCCTCACTTCAAACCTCCACTTGGCTAAGCCTTAGCAAAGTTCCTCGAAGGCTTTGACCCAGACATGACTTATCAACTGAGAGACAATGACCCCCCTACCTTAGAAGAAATGAAAAAAGTGGCCATTAGTGTAGAAGCCAACTTAGCAGAAAAGAGAGCTAGGACCAAATCATAAAGGAAAGTCACATACCGGGATGAGGTCTCCACTTCAGCTCCTACTTTAGATCCTATAATAGATGACCTGGTTAGGTCCATGGCAAAAATGTTGGAAAAGATAAGTGAAAAGACCCCTCTTAGGGACAACTAGTCAAACCCTCCAAACAGAAACCAGAACCAAAATTTTAGGAGGGAACAACCTCAAAACAAACCAAGGGAAAATGACCAACAAATTAGGCCACCCTTTAATGAAAATTATGTTGAATAAGATGATAGGGATAAAGAACCCATTGATGAAAATCATTTAAAGCTCATAGGTTTTCATAATGAGAGTGAGGTTTACCTCACAGAAGAAGAACAAGTGTTCTTCTCTCCGAATCAAGATGAAACAAACTATGAAGATCCCGAAGACCCTGCCATAGATTTTCAGAATGCCATAGTAGAAGCTCATAGGCAGTATGACCTTCGAAGCAGAAAAAACCAAGACAACTCCGAGAAAGGTAACTCAGACACTGCTAGAACCCCTGATAGCATCCTTAAAAAAGCAGTGGATAGCAAAAAAAACATGGTCAAGAAAACTAACCAGAACAAAGATAAAGTTATTCAAACAAGTTTTGGCTCAGATACTCCTAGTACCTCCACAAATATTCCCGAGATGTTTGTGTCAAAAAAAATCTCGAAACAAAGTCAGCAAACTTAGAACATAGAGAAAGTCATGACTGAAAAAACTGAAGCAAACTTGTGTAAACTACAAACACCTTTCAGTTTTGAGGGAGAAATCGCCAAAATAAAGATTACTATGCCCCTCACTGAACTTATCGCCCAAAGCTATTATAAATCTCAACTGTTAAAGGTCTTGAATATAGGAAAAGATGAAAACATCCTTAATATAGCTGATGACACTCCTGAACTGTTGTTTGGTCAAAAAATAGAAGGGAATTTCCAAGAAAGAACCAATCTTCCCTTTTACATCAGTTTGAATATCCATGACCAAATCCTACACAATGCCATGCTAGATTCTGGGGACTCACATAATCTCATGCCAAAGGTTGTGATGGAAAGATTAGGCCTAGAGATCACAAGACCATATAAAGACTTATATTCATTTGATTCAAGTAGAGTCAAATCTCTAGGCTTGATCAAAGATATTTGTTTCAGTTTGGCCCAACTATCTGCAAAACACCTGATCATGAATATAGTGGTAGCAGACATCCCTCCCAAGTATGGAATGATTTTATCCAGATATTGGGGAGCTAAGCTTCAAGGTAATATTCAACTTGATATGTCCTATGCCACTATTCCTGTGTTTGACCAAACTAGAATTATCTATTGAGAATCAAACATGAAATATATTATTAGCAACCAAGAAAGGCCAGACAACATCCCGATGTACTCCTTGCATTCTGATCTAAACTCTTTCATTTTACACACTGACAAGGACATTTAAGAACAGTCAGAAGGATTTGAAACAAACTTCGACCCACCACATCAGCTTCCCCAAGTTCTCTATGATGAACTAGACACTCAAATTTAACATGATCATGAGCAGCCATGTCTTCAGGAAAAAAAGTGTGTTCATTTTGAAACATGGATAGAGAAAGAAGCACAAACCATTATGTACGATCAAGAAAATTTCTCAAACCTTAGGCAAACATCAGCAGTAACATCAGGAAACTTTTTTAGAACAGAGGTATTAGAAGACTTGCATATCACAAACCTCTTTGGAATTCAGGGGCAGGGAAGCTTAATGTTCTTATCATACCTTAAGGATTTTCCATCACTTAACTCTACCCTTTCAAATGAAACCTTGATTGTAGCCAAAACAGCTCAAAATCCAGAAACAATTCTTGATAAACTTCTTATGAAAGGATATGACGACTGCAGTCCAAATATACCTGAGTTACCTGAACTGGCTAACATTTTGTCACTCCACCAAAGACTTAGAACTTCTAGAATTTTCAATATTATTCAAAATACTACTTCATATAGAGAAAATAGTGAGAAACACTATGCCACTGCCATTGCTCCTAGAAACAACTTCGACAAAAGAAGATACGAAAATCTCAACCAAACAGTAATAGTCAAAGATAAAATAGTTGGTCATAGGATTCGTTTTGATTTTAGAAACACTAATACACACCCTTGTGACAGATATTTTATCCTTCCTACCCAAGACCATGATATACCAATGATAAGTGCTTTTAATCGTATGTCTTTGCAAGATGATGTTTCAGGTTACACCCAAATAATTCTTTTTCAAAGCAGACAAGTCAAAGAATTTTTCCAGTATGCTAGAAGTAGTTCCATTTTCAAACCTAGAATTACAAAACCACCGAAAATAAAAAATGTGCTCCTAACAGCCATGTTTCCAGTTCTAAATTTCTACATTCTAACGTACCTTGATGATGTCATCATATACTTCAAAAATGATAAAGAATATCTGCACTATTTGAAAAAGATTTACAGCAAAAGGAGTGGAAATCAGAGTTATAAAGAGGTACAACGAGAGGATAGGGGATTGTTTAGAGATTCATGCATGAATCCTTATGTCATGCTTGAAAGAGAAAATTTTCCAAATTTTTCTTTTCAAGAACCGAGTGGACCAAGAGTAGTAGGAGATCCTTATGAGGATAAGATGCTTAAGTTTCGCCATTTCCAAGATTTCTGAGTCAAAACTTTTTCAATCATTGTATATACCATTGTTTGAAAAATAAATCAAAAATAGAAAATTCAAAAAACAATAGAAAAACATAAAAAGAGGGCGGTTTTAAAAATATCAAGAAAGCCCCATGTTCCAAAAAATAGTTATTATGAAAGCGCGCAAGTCTAAATGACACTACTAGTGCTCAAATGTCTTGTTCAGTTATCTAGCCTAATCATAACTGGACATGTTTTAAATTTATTTGCTAATAAATTAGTGAGAGGAAGAGATAGTCAAAATTGTGTAAGCTTGACTTATCAAAGAGAGTAGATTAGAAAAATATATTGGTTCCACATGCTCAAAACAGAACCAAAGAGGAAAGCAGGGATGAAAAACAAATTGTGTATCCTAGCCTTATTTTTCTAGATTTCATTTTATGCAGAATAATATTTATGTGCAGCTTGTCTTTCATGCCACAAGTACATGAAAAATCAGACTGTCTAATCCTGATTTGGTCATTTTTCAATTTCATGTTTTAGATTAGAGAATAAAATCCTATCAAATATCTTAAACTTTACAATTGATCTAGCATAGGTAGAGAAATGAAGGAGTTCATCAGCTTAACCTGAACTCCCGACAGATATAAGTGTAGAACTAGATAGTGTCATTTTTCAAAAATACTATGTCAAAGGGTTACTAGTCCAAATTCCCCCAAAAGAAGAATAAATGTTAGGAAATATAGTGGGGTAGGTAGAAATGTCGTTGATGCTAATCATGCTATCAATTTTCAGAAATAGCATCAAGGAAGAAAGAAATTTGCGCCAATGGTTAAAGGCACAGGTCTTCAAAGAACCGAGATCTGAAATTCTAAAAACCTCTTGAAAAGGAACTGCCCTCCCCAAATGGAGCCACTGTTATTCATCAGTATTTTTCACCTGTTGATGATGACTGGCGGTTAAAGCCAAGTTTTCTAGCAGCTGATCTTCAAAATGTCAAGTTTGTTAGCTAGAAAACACCGATAAACATTTTTGCTCTCCTACCTTTTCGATTGGCCCATGATGAGATATAACCTCATTATCAAGCCCTATCTAGCCTCAGCCATGCAAGCTTGTCCATCAACTCCAAAGAGAATAATCCAAATCTGTCCAAAAGTATATCCTAAGTTAGGTAGTGGCGCTTTAGGCATTTCTCCCTTGGCAAACTATCCTAAAGCCAAAATAACCTCTATTTAATATCAACTAGTCCTAGATAACCTTCCTATTCTGCAAATAAATCTTGATTACACTCTTAAGTCACGCCACTAACAAACCTTGATGACTCAGCAGTGCATATGCCCTAGGTCAAACTGATATTAGGTGGATTTACAGTGTTTTAATGGATCTTTCAAGAGTAGAGGGGTACTAGTGTTCCAGAAGACACTATTAAATTCAACATGAGAAGACAGCTACTTCTCATGTGGTTTTGAGACTGGGATACAAGTACTGGACAAAGAGTTATTTCATTGAGCTCCTACAAACACAGTCAAAGGTTAGTGAATTATAAATGACAAGAAATTCTATGCATATACTGGCCAGGCTGCTTGTGATGTCTAAACAGGCACAAAGGTATTTGAACAACAAAATTACATGTCTTGGAGAAATTCCCATCATGGCTTATTTTCAATTTGTCATTTTTATTTTCTTAAGTGTGAATAGGTAGTGAAACGAAAGATAACATTGTTTGAAAGCTAATGAAATGGCATCGCGGAGAAAACTTCCTCTATACATGAGTAGAGGGTTGAAAGACTGAGAAAACCTCCTCCATACATGAGCAGAGGGTTGAAAGACTGAGAAAACCTCCTCAATACATAAGCAGAGGGTTTGGCAAAGTGATAAAGGCCTCCTTCATCTAATAAGCAAAGGGTCAAGAAAAGAGGCAGGGTTTTAAGTACAGTGGGAAAGAAACTGAAGGCTTACGGATAGAAAAATGGTGTTAAGAAATAAAGGGAAAGCTGTGGTGTTTTAAAAGGTGCTTACATGAGTTTCACTGTTAAAACACATAATTGAAATACAGTGTGAAGCTAAATGGATGATTATGAATGAATAAATTTTGTTAAGAAAATGGCCAAGGAAGTAGAACAATATTGGTTTTAAACTAACTTCTGCTAATAAGTACAAAGAAAACCACTAGCAGTTGTTCATGGATATTCTTCATTTGGTTAAAATAGGGGTGGAAAAGAGGCCAGGAATTTGTTAAATATAGGACTCCTTCATAAACAAGTAGAAGGCTGACCATTGTTTGAGGATGAAGAACATTCATTTTCAGTGTGGCTTAGGTTTCAAAAGAAACCGCTGTCAAAAATGGTAAAATGAATGAGAAATTAATATTCTTACAGACTTCCTTCACAAAGGAACAAAGGGACAACTTTTCAATTTTACATTCTAACTTTAGCTCATCATCCCCTGCTATACCTCCGTAAAAGTTGAAGACTAGATTACTTTGGCAATCCAAACCTTGCAAGTTATTGATATAGACCAAGAATAGTTTTATTGCTACACTTGTGAAGTTCAGGATAGGCAGCATCTCAAGATTGAAAGTTGTGTAGTTGGCACACATAAGCCTCTGTGGATGTTTTTGTTTTTTGATGCCTGAAGAGGAATGTCATTCAAAGGGTGCATCTACAGTCATTATATGGCTTTAAGCAAGGTTTTCCTCTAAAAAGCATATATGAACAGAGGAAAGAAGTATCCTCCCTTAACAGGCAAACAATGAAAATGATTTTAGCGTTGGGATGACTTCTTCACATTGGGAAGGGTCATATCTATCAAAAAGTGTCCAAATAGCATTCACAACACTTTATTACCAACATTAATTGAATATGGGCCCCTTTGGCATTTTCAAAGTCATTTGATTTTCATTATAACAAAGACATTTTTTTTTAAAAAGCGTTCAAACCCTCACAAGTCAAATTAAAAGGGTTTTTGACTTTAAGAGGATAAAGAACCATTGAAAATTTCTCATATGCAAAATTGAAAGTGACCAAGCAACATCCCCCTAGCTGCTCACTGACCGAAAGAAGGAGATTCAAGCAAATTTTGGAGTTTTTGAGGCTTAAAGTGTGCACGACGCGCTTGGAAAAGCACGTGGCATGTTCAAAGGAAGAAATACAAAGGCTTACAACGATAGTGCGGCGTGCCTGTAGCGCCGGTCACCACTGCTCGAAGGCCGACACGATATCTTCTTCATTGCACGGCGCTCTTCCATTTGAACATGTCGCGCCTATTTGAGCGATCAAAATGCCTTCAAAAGGTCTTGAAGCATACTCAACTCATCAAGCAAAGGCCACAAGCCATCCTCAAGGTATTTTTATTTTCCCCTTGGTGCATTCGAATTTCTAAAGGGGTGATTGATGCCATGTTTTTCAAGACTAAAACAATGATTTAAAAGTGGAGTTCTTGGTAGGAAATCAAGGTGATTTGTTACTGTATTAAAAAATATTGTTACAGTATGAGGCTAGGGTGTGTTTATATTAGTTTCAAAAGGCCTAAAACTTCCTTCAAACAAAGTGATGAACCATATGCTAATGACAAGACACAAAACACAGTGGTAAAGGTTTTCAAATTGCTGAAGGTGTCCTAACAATGATAAAACGAAATTAACCTCTGTCTGCAAATCTAAGGTGAAAACAATGTTTTTAAAGGGAAATAGTGATCTTAAGGTAAAAACAGTGTTTCTAAAGTGAGACAGTGATCCTAAGGTGAACACAGTTTTTGTAAAGTGAAAACAATGGTCATATTTGAATGCCTTGTCACTTCAAAGGTGTCTTTTTTTGAATGGTGAGACAGCCAAATCTGTGCAGCCTCTATAAGCCCCAAAAGTAGAGTGTGTGAGAGGTTTTTGAAAGTTAGTTGAGGGTTGTTTTGTCTTATCATTGTAAGGAAACAGTAAATAACAAGAAGAGTTTTTTTTGGGGAAGGGTGTCTTGCTTCTGTCAAAACACAAGGAGATCTTTGTTCTAACAAAAAGCCACAGATACCTCTTTTAAAAAACCCTTCCCAAGAAAAGTAATCAAATTGACTGTTTTCTTTTCATTTGACAAAAACTTGTTGATTGGCATAAAAGAGGACAAAACAATGATTTCTAAGGAGCAGAAAATTGGTGTTGGAAGACTATTTCACAAAGCATTTGAAGCAGCTTGTCTTGGTCAAACAGTGACTGACAAAGTGGAAAGGGTGTGTGCTTCAAAAACATTCCAAAGGCCATTTGAGACAGCTTGGTGTTGCGATGAACATTCAAAACAAAATTCCCCCCAGGAAAGACAATAGGAGTGGCCTTCACAGGAGGTTTGAGCCTATTTCCACTGAAGAAGTGAATGCTCATCCATTGGTCCTGTTTAAATTTCATGAGGTTGGGTGTCTAGAGTTTTGTCAAAGAGCTGAAGAGGTGAAGAGCTATTCCCCTTTGACACATCTCTGTGCCTTGAGATTTCAAGAGAAGCATTTACAGCTGATAGGCCTAGATTTCAAATTCTCTCCAAGGTCCATTTCCAAGGCCACCAAAATCCCTTATGTCGGGGAGAAGTGGTTTAAACAAAGCCACCTGGACTCAGAACAACACAAGCCTTTTCTGAAGCCTGAGCATAGAGATTCATGCCAATCCATTTTTCCTGTCTCATATCTATTGACTAGTTACGCCGCCCTCATGAAGATAATCATGAAATACTTCACTTGCGAGGGAAGATTCTCCCGAGTCTATGCCTATCATATCCGATTTCTCATGCATTTCACGAGGTCCAAATTGTTAAATCTCCCTTTCTTCCTACATAGAAGTATTGAGAAAATGGCTTCCACTATTCAGAAAAAGCCTCCTTCTCAGCAGACAACCTGCCTCTTCCATCACTCCCTCATCAAGGTTATCATTCTTCATAAGCTTGAGAAGAAGGAAGTCTCTTGGGATATTTTCATTACACATCTGGATTTTGCCACTGTCCCTTCATTTCATACATCTCCTTCACCTTGCACTCACCATCCTTCCCCTTCTTCAAGCAATCCTATTCCTGAGAAGCTCAAATTTCCCATTGAACAAGAAAAAGAGCATGATGAGGAAGAAGAGCATGAGCAAGAGGAGGAAGATGATGATGAGAAGCATCATGCTGAAACAGGGCAGAAAGGGGATGATGAGGAAGATGATGATGAGAAACATCATAGTGAAAATGGGCAGCAAGGGGAAGAAAAAAAAAATGAGGCAAAACAACATGGGGAAGAAGGGCATGATGAAGAGGAACATGATGACGAACGATAGACTCTTGGGCATGATGATGAGCAACATGATGATGAACAGGTGCAGCATGATGAACATAGGCAGCCACATGATGATGAACAGAGGTAGCCACATGATGATGAACAAAAGCCTCATCAAAAATAATAGCAGCATGATGAAAAGGTGAAACACAGTGAGAAGGACAACCTTCAAAAAGAAATGCAAAAGGATAGTTAAGGCATCCATGAAGAAATCCAAGACAGTGGCAAGAATGATGAGCAAAGTAGCAAGGGTAATGCGCCAATGGATCATGTGCTAGCTGCCTCTCCTAGGCAAGGGGCCATGCTCTCTTCTCCGAAAGTGGCCAAGACCCAGACATCAAGGAAAAGGATGCCTAGAGTTGTAACTCCAAATGTCACTCGGGCACTCCGAACCAAGGGGAAATTGCCCAATAAGCCCATTGTCGAATTTCCCAAGAGGAGGAGGACTAAAAGAGTCACCAAAAGAAAAGGAAAGGAGAAAGAAGAAAGCAGTCATGAAAAGGAAAGGGAATTTGACATCATTCGAATCCAAAGTGATGATAGTGACAATGAAGCCCAGATCCTAGAAAATATCTTGATCAATAGAGAAAACCAAATTGATTCTTTGAGGACTGATCTTGAGAGGGCTAGAAACTTCAATCATTTTTTGCAAATTCAAAACAAATAGATGAGTGTCCATATGGCGGTATATGATACACGGGCCATCAAATACGAAAAAGAGGCCTCTAAAGCACAAGTGAGATTGGAAGAAATCATGGCTGAGTTCGATGAAAACGAAGATGAAGATCAGCCCAGGAGGAGGAGGCTAAGAACCATGGGGCTCAAAAGAGCTTTTGAGAAGTAAAACGAAGAAGAAGCTACCCTTCTCCAATCTACCTCTCTCACTACATTGTT
This sequence comes from Pinus albicaulis, assembly GCA_034641835.2. Taxonomy (NCBI): domain Eukaryota; kingdom Viridiplantae; phylum Streptophyta; class Pinopsida; order Pinales; family Pinaceae; genus Pinus; species Pinus albicaulis. The sequence continues at coordinate 1,425,419,439 of CM076577.1, forward strand.
CGCACAAGAGATAGAGAAAAATCGAGAAGCATAGCTTGAGAGGGTTAATGATCACTTGAAAAAAAAATTGGAGAAGGAAAATAGAGACTTGGACCTTCAACGGAGGATTAATGGGCATTATAAGAAGCTCAATCAGTTTGCTCGGCGGAAATTGAAGGCCGCACAGGAGAAACTCAAGGAGGCTAAGAGGAGGTGCCCGGTAGCAAAATTGAGGAAAGACACCTTAAAGCTCCAAATTCTGGCCTTAGCTTCACATAATGTTTTTGAAAACCCTTGAGGGTCATGCTCGCCAAATTTGGACGAAATTCGACAAATTTTGGTTTTTTGTCATTTTTTGGGTTTTTGGCTAAAGCTCATGGGCATCAACATTTCAGTTTGGGGCATCCTCAAAGGATGAAAATGGTATCAATGGACTCCATAATTTTAGTGGCATATACTCAGCAATTTTTAGATCATTTGAATATCATTTTCTCCCCCAAAATGGCGGAAAACACTCACTTTTTCGACACCATGCCCCGTTTATTAGCAAGGCCTATTTTTTAGTTTTTTACACATAGGTCTATTTTTTGAGGACTTCTAGTGGTCAGTTTGGAGAAAAATAATCATTTTCAGAAAATAGACACTTAGAGCTTTCCAACGAGCCATCACGGGCCCTGTTTCGACATCGAGAAGGCATCCAAAGGCTGTCTGCAAGTGAGGGGACTTTTTGCTGATGTATTTATTAAGTATTTTTGTCAAAAATGTACCTTTCAAAAGTGAATTTTCCTCATGTGCGTTTAGCTATTTTTGTGCATCGTTAGTTAGGAAAAGTCAATTTAATTTATTTTTTTAGCATTTTTGAGATATTTTATTAGATGTTTTGTGCCTTGGGCTTTGCAAATCCTCAATGACAAAATCAGATATTTTGGATAGGCCAATGAGATTGCAAGTTGAACTAGGAGGTTTTCCCTCATATTGGCCTATATATTCCAAAGGCTTTGATTGTAAACAAGGCTGAACTTGATGAATAGAAGCAATATATGGTCATACAAGCTTGGAAGAAACACTTGTCTCATGCTTTTGGATAGTTTCTTGGATGTTTTTGGATGATGAAAGAGGATTGTTGTTGGATTCCATGACTTGGTAGAACGGTATAGTGTCTCTCTCTCTGTTTTGTTTTCTTAGTTTTCATTCTTAATTCCATGTTCTTTCTTTCTATAAACCAATAGAGAATAGACTTGAGACATGCCCTTGGAGGCACCTCAAGTTTCCTGTTTCTTCATAGCTTCTATGTTTTCTGCCTTCTTAGTCATATCAAAGAATCCTTGATTGCTCTTTGATAACTGAAGAATATTGTTTGCTTGTTTCATTTATGGTTTTATGCATGCTAAGTATGATTCACGGTATGCCCTTATTACTCATGGCTAGCCATAGCTCCACCTATGAAACCTATCTTTGATTGATTACATTATCATTTTTTGAACCAAGGAGGTCTTGTACTGATCTTGCCCTTTGCCTAAAACTATGTAATATTGTTTTCAAAGTGCCCAATAGCTTGAAATACTATGTTTAGGCGTTCCTTCATAGTGATCTGAGTTGTTTGTTTATCTTAAATGTATTTCCCCAAATTCTAATAGACATTTCCTAAAGTTAGAGAGTCATATATCTCTATGCATGGCTTGAATGTTTATTTCTATGCATTGATCAGTTTACAGTTACATTTATCATGATTAATGGTTTTCCCTACCATGTTTATGTCATCTATTAAACTATTTATGTTTGAAATACTTTGTTCTTCACAAGTTTAATGTCCATCTCACTCCATTTTACCCAAAGATCCATTTTTCCTCGCTCAAATCGGCCCTTCAATAAACTTTTCGACCCCATAGCCTAGTTGATTTGACATCTTTTTACCTATTTTATGTCTTTTATCAGTTCATCCCTCACAACCTAGAAACCAAAACAAAAAAAAACGTATTTCATAACTAGCCTAAAATCAAGAACACAATAACCAAGCACACAGATATCCCTTACACAAATAGAGAGAGCCCTCTCTGAGTCCAGGAAGGCTAGGTCCTTGGGCTCCAAAGATTGGTTTGATGTTACACTATCATTTGGCTTTCCAATCAGCCAAATCACGGGACCCTAACAGGGCCTATCACAACTTGTTAATTTTTACAAACAGGGTCAATCCTCTATAGATAGCTCAGATGATTAAGATAACAATTTACTTAGATTCCTATTTTTGACAGGATCAAAATTGACCTAGAGATCACCCTAATCGGTTAAGTAGAAATTAAGTTATGAATTATTTTATGATTTTGTAGGTTGAGCTAACCGCATGTTGATGTAGTCAATGATCCAAAGGGTCCCTCACAAAGTTATAAATGGAGGCGACCTCGAGCTCACTTGTACACTTTCTCAAGCAATTTATGGTTTTATTCCATTAGTTTTTTTCGTCCATTTTAATGTCTTGGCTCACACACGTACATCAAGAGGAGCTCATGCAAAAGGTAGTGATCAAATATGTGATCACACATCTGATCTGGGTTATCTAAATCTTAGTGACAGGAAGGAAGAGCTAAGGTATAAGCCTAGATACACAATTTTGTGGGTTGGGTGTGTTGTTCCCGCGGCCAAGTACCCCAAAGCCACTAGTGCAACTTGTTAAGGGCACGACTAAGTTTCAAAAGTGATATCGGGCTGATATGAAGCAAAGCTACGAACACACACTCTTGTGGTAGTGGCTTAAAGCCCCAGAGTCGTGGGTTGAGCATGTTTATTCCGTAACTCAAAGAAATATTGGGCAGATCTAATTTTATTCACCTTCAGTTGATTGCAAAGTGCCTCTAGACATTAGTCGTTCAGTCATAGTTCTGTCAGAACAATCATTGACAATATTCTAGATTCAGATCAAGGACTTTAGAGTTGAGATCACTTGGTGATCTATTTGATTCATTTTTTGGCATTATAGATCCATTGGTATGTATATTAGGTCTATTTTTTTATGCTACAATATTTATCTACAATACTCATTCATTATGAGTCATATTCATAAGTTTTCTACAGCCAGTTTCACTGCATTTCAATTCTCAAATTCAGTTCCCTTCAGGCAGAAGTATGGGTATGGTTTTATTGTGTGCATGTTATTTATTTTCTGCATTGTAAATATATGTACGTATGTATTATTGTACTAATTTTTCTGAATCATTTGATGATAATATAAGAAGAAGAATCTCCAAGGGTTTTCCTCGTAGTGGATTTTTCCCTAGTCTCGGACCAATCATGTTGTCTGTATTTGTTCATGCTTCTCTTCCTTTGATATTTTTAATTTCTTCTACTTAGATGATGATGATTATGATGGTATTTTTATTTATGCATAGTTTCATATTCGGATGCTTAATAATACATAATTTTACAAAGGTATAATTATTTGGGGAGAATGTACATGTTAATGATGAAATGTAACTATCAAAATAAAGAACAATTCTTCTTTATGAAAAAAGAACATGGTATTAGATTTGGTCAAATAAAATCCATGGAGATCACCCCCAAGGAGACACCTTTATGGAAGCAAGCAGAGGATGGTAGAGACTTAAAATAATTATAGGGTATGAATAAAACCCTAAGTAGTCAGTGGATAAGGGTTTTAGAGAAACCCTGGTTTATGGTAAAGTCTTGATATTTGGTGCATCAAACCCTCACATGGTCTATGAGGAGATTCTCAAGTACTTGGGATCGATTTAATATATGACGTGGTTATTTATAATGTTGCTGATTGAAGGAAAACAAATTTTTGGCCCATGGATGGCTCTTGAAGGTTAGTTCGAGAGGGAGAGGATCATCTCCCATTGAAGATAAATATTCCTTAAATTATAACCCTTACTCTTGTTTACACTTATTTATCTTATTTCTATGATTATGGTTTCTTGTCGTTATATCCTTCATGTATATCTGAGAAGCTGGATATATCTAACCTCCATCATGAGATGTGATGAGTGTATCCCTCTTGATTATATTTCGAAATGATCGAAGGATGGCTAGACTGGAAAAAGTAAATAAGAAGTTGAGCACTACAAGCTGTCTGTGTAAAGGTGCACATGTTATACCGCAGTTCATGCATGGTATATTATGTTAATTTTGTGATTCAACTACAACATTGTATGTATAGGTAAGCCCTACAGTATATTAAGAATTAATAGTTCTCAAATGGCTATAAGGCATGCATATGAATGATTGGTATTTATGTTTCCTATGATGAAATGGTGCACCTCATATTGAATGTTTTGATCATGATGATTTTGTTGATTCTACAAGATTATTTGATGTAATTATTGATCTTGGATATAGTGGCATATCTTGATGTGTGGCTAACATATATTGTTTATGACATCCTGATTAAGACTCTAGTGGATGGTACTCTTAACTCTTGATACACATAAGAGTTTTTGGATATATTATAGAAGGTTAGCTCATTTATATGTTGTTGATATTGCATGTGATATTCATGATGAAAGCTAATGTAAAAATACTTAACTAAACCTTGTTTGTTTATCGACTAACCTAACTTGATCCTATTCATTATGATATCCATGCTATTGGAAAATTTGATGATAAAGGCATATCTATGAGATTTTTGTTTCATATCTTTGACTATCTTTAGTTATGGAATGAGTTGAAATTAAATTCTCTAACTCGATGTATTGTTATTGGGATCTTATGGTTGTGTTGTCACATCAGCGTGTCACCCTGATATTTCATACCCAGCCCTTGATGAAAGATTGATGACATGATATTGATGATCATGATAGATACATTTTTATTGTATAATAGATATGATATTGCATGATCCCTGTAAAGATAGGTTGATGAAATGAATGAAGTGGATTCTCATTCAGAGGGAGAACCTCTCTCCTAGAAGATTCTTTTTCATGTGCCAGTGTATTTTTTATTGAAATATGATTTATGAGTGTTTGAAATTAATTAATCCACAACAGATATCTGAGCCTCATTCATGCAAAGGAAGGCTCATATATGTGACTATGCTCAAGAGACACATAATTGAAGTTCTGTACAATGAATTCAGTCTATACTTTGAATCCATTTTGTCTTTTCATTCTAAAATGATTTCTGGAATTGCTGGAATTGAGCATGAAATTAGATGATCAGTTGGAAGATGTCACTTTTGTAGATGTATTGCATATTTAGTATGATCTGTCAGTTGGGAAATTTGATATGTCTGAACCGAATTTGTGTGTACTGAGACATTGACATGGACGTGTCATTATGTTTAAGGAGTGTGCTACATGTTTTTATTGATTGATTCTGATAATTTTGACATATTTCTCAATGATTGAGATATGTCTAGAATTATATCACACATTTGGATTTGGCATGATTTCATATGGTGATAGTTGCTTTTCCCATATGACTATTTTACGTGGACATAGTGACCTTCAGTGTCGTATGCGAGTAATTACAGACATATGGTTATGTATCAGCCTCCTTCTTCATAGCACAATGGTTTTTGTGACTTGGTATGAACATGCATGACTTAATATTTATGTATATGCACTTACATCTAATGAAAAAAATGGCCTATAATGACATGTTAAATGATAGAATTGAGATGTTCTCTACCTGTCATTGGTTGAAATAAACGATACTATGAAATCAATGCCTTTGATACTAGTTTTTGACGGGCTTCTAAACTTGAATGAGCTTATTTTTTTAACAAAAACATTGATTTCTGAAATTTTGGTTATGTTGCGATGGTAAGGCACTATGGTGGTAGAGAGTGTTGTGTGATGCAAGCTCATTGATTCATATTTGCTCATGTTTGACTATTATTTGGTGAAGTCATAATAATAAGCTCCAGGGTATGGCCTTAATATTAATTATGCCTTCTATTATACATACTGATAGTCTATACTTGACAAGAGTTAAGCCTATGAAAATATAAATAAGAGGGAGATGACTTCTGAATATCATAATGATGTATCATGGCATGATGAATTGATTTATGGAATATGGGAAATAAATTCCATATTTCAAGACTGTTGAAATGTCTTGGTGTAATGTAATTCCTTGGAGACTCTGATTTAAAGTTCAAATGTTGATTGAACATGACATGACATTTGTTAGATGGTTGAATAATTGATGTTCCATTTTGAAAATCCATCCATATATGATATGTATTGAACATGATTGATCTGATTCACTCAGACCTGCCACCAAACATCTTTTATTTTTTCTATTCTTAAAGGTTGATATATTTCTCCCATGATATGTAGTTGCATGAATGAACTCATGATGTTTGGGATTAGTAAGCACATTTTGATGCTTCCTCAGTATGAGTTCTTCCATGATATCTTGAATGAAAGTCCCATAGCATGAACGAGGTTGAATAGAATGCTCTTAACAAGGCTATATATGAGGCATGATGTAGAAGCTCCTCAGAGAGATGACCGAGCATGATCTGGATAAGACATGGATACACTATGATGACAGATAATACCAAATATGTATAGATGGGATTGTGTTTTCTCCATTTATTGACACAATGCAGTTCTTCGAGATTAGTTGAGGCTTTTGATTGACACTTCCATGAGAGGGAGGATGATTATAGTATCCATGTGAAATTGACACCTCGCTGAAAGGGAGGATGGTTATGGTATCTTCTTATGATGGGTGTTTTAGGGTTTTAGTATGATATTAGGCTAGTTATTAAGAACAAGGGATTTTGTTTGTTTGGTTGGTCGGGTATGACCTTTAATTGGATGGAATATCAAAAAATGAAAGAGTTTCAAAGGGAGAAGATGCAATTATTTTGAGAAGTGTTCAGCAGATAGGATTAGTGTGAAGCATCTTTAATCCATTGGGAAATGGAGTCACAAAAGGGTTTAATTGTACAACAATTTCAAGAGTAGTCCAAGGCACAGATCATCTATATCAAAATATCCTTTAGATTAAATGATGGAATGGAACATTAAAAGTGTTGAGAAAGTGGAAAAATCCAATAATTTCAACAAGGATTTATTAACTTGCCATACAAGAAAAGCCTTTTTAAGCAACTATTTGAAACCAACCAAAGGACAGGGCTAACCATAGACTTCTTTGGACAAGCTTGTATTAAAGCTAACTTATCAGACAAAAATCCAGTAATCTCACTGGACTACTTTCAGAAGGGATGAAAATAGATAAGAAAACAATGTCTAGCTTAAGATCAGGTCAGATGCATTAAAATTAAAGAATACTTTTATCATACTCTTAGTCTTGGTCATACTCTGAATCTGAACTTGGTGGCTCAAATTCATTTCTGGACTGTAGGAAGTCTTCTATTTCTTTATCTCCCTCAAAAACCTGCCAGTACTTTTTAGTGTCTGGGACAGCTGGTCTAAATTTGACTTGGGTGGTGAATTTCTTGGTTTCATAAGGTGTTAGACAAGTTCTAGCAGTAAAGGCTAAACCATTGGCAAGGACATTTTGGTTTCTTGGGACAAAGATAAGTGGGAGTTCATAAAATGTTTTTAATAATTCCATGACATCATTTCTATAGGCTCTAATTCTGGGGTGTTTGGCACTATATTTCCCATTCACTTGCCTAATAATCAACTCTGAATCCCCTTGATCTTTTATCCTTTTGGCTCCAAATTTCTTCAATAAGTGTAGGCCTAAAAGGAGAGCTTCGTACTCAGCTATGTTATTGGTACATTGAAAGTTTAATTTGTAGGAATGCCCCTCAGCATGATTAATTTCAGTATTATATAACCATATGCCTGCTCCTGCATCATTTCTAGTGCAAGACACATCAAAGTTCATGCTCCAAAGAGGACTAGTTTCAGATTGACTAGTTTGACTACTATCCTCTTTATCTATTGTGCTTTTAGATTGTTTTTGTAAGTCAGCACTATGATGAAATTCATTTAGTTCCTCATTTTCTTCAAGATGTTGAGGATTCTTCTCCTCAATCTCAAAGTTGACAACCAATGGATGTCTATTTTGTAGCCCTAGAACTGTGATTAGTTTGCTGTAATTTTCTGATTTGGAAAACTATCTTGATGCTTTTGTCTTGTCTTCCTCCTTTTCTGTGTCTGCCACTATGTTACAATGAGGGGTGGCCACTAATTCAGTTAATGTTTTTGGTCATTAAAGGTTTCATGATTGAAGAGAAAAAATGATTCAAGGCATGTATGCACAAAATAAAGAGGAGATTTTTTAGGTCTCTCTTGGCTACTGACCATGTATTGCATGTGAGATTCCCTATAAAGTCTTCTAGTTTGATTAAAAATAGGGATAGTAGCTTATGTCATATCCATTTGCATTGTTCCTTGTAACTTAGCTCCTCATGATCTTGATAAAAGCATACCATACTTGGGGGGTAAATCAGCCATTACAATATCCATCACTAAACACTTGGCTGGATTTTGTGCTAAGTTTACACAGAGGTCTTTGATCAAACCTAAACATTTCACTCTGCTAGATTCGAAGGAGTATAAATCTTTGTATGGTCTGGTGATTTCAAGGCCTAGACTCTCCATTACTATTTTGGGAATTAAGTTGTGAGAGGCCCCTAAATCATGCATAGTGTTGTGTAAACTTTTGTCATGAATTTTCAAACTGACATAAAATGGAGGAACTAGCCCTTCTTGGTATCTTCCCTCAATCTTAGGACCAAATATGAGCTCTGGTTGGTCATCATTAAGGTTGACTATGTCATTATTTTCTGTTATGTTGAAATATTTCAAAATTTGTGATCTATAGACATCTTCAGTGACTAATTCAGTGAGGGGAACAGAGATTCTAATCTTGGCAATTTCCTCTTCCAAACTAAAAGGCAGTTGATTTTTTGTGATCTATGTTTTAGCCTTTTTAATCACCACTTTATCAGCAAAATCAACTTGTTGATTTTCTCTATTTACATTGGACAAATTTTTTTTAATAGGAGCACTAGCTGAGGTGCTAATGTTGCTAAGATTTGCACTCTATTTTTCATTAATTTGAGTGCCTTTCTCTTTGTTTTGATCAAAATTTACAGCCACTTTTTTGTCCTTTTGTTTAATATTTTTGGGTTTGCTCAGAGGGCTGTCTTTTTTTTAGAATTGTCACAGGTTTTGTTCTTGGGAGTTTCCTGATTCTTTTTACTCCTAAGGTCATATTCTTTTGGGGACATTTTCCAGCTCTTGATAATAATATTCATCCTCTGTTCTTTTATCATCATAGGGTGTGTATAGACCTTGTTCTCTATTAATAAGAACATCAAAGTGGTCACCACCTACTCCCAACATGTTTATATCATCTTCCTCTGTTTTTTCAATTGTTTCTTCGGCCTCGCTTACATATTTTTCTTGGAAGGTAGGTCTGATCTGTTGATCATCCTCTCTTTGTCTGTTTTGAGGTTGATTTCTTCTAAAGTTCTGATTTTGATTTTGAGATTGATTTCTATTTTGGGAAGCTGATTTGTTTTCTCTAGCTTGTGCTTTCTCAGGTATGCTCATTTTTTTCATCATCGCTTCCGTCATCCTTTCCATTTTTGAGCTATATGTGGAGGGTGCAGATTCCTCTCTAAATGATACTTTCTTTTCATTCCTCATTCTAGCTCTTTTCTCAATCAGATTAACTTCCATGGCAAGAGCTCCTTTCTACATGTCTTCCAAGGTTAATGGATCTCTTTCTCTTGGTTGATATGCCATTTCAGGATAAAATATTTCAGGAAATTTGGCCAAGGCTAAATCTTGTGGAGGTTTCAAGTCTAGGGGCAGTGCATTATAAACACTATTGAATCTAGTGCAATAATTTTGAACACTTTCCCTAGTGTTTATTTTGAGATTGTTGTAGTCTGAAAGTATTTGGAGAGGGTTTTTTCTAACTTCCCATTTATTTAAGAATAACTGATGTAGGGCTTGGAGGTCATTAATACTATTAGGGGTTAAGCCTTTGAACCATTTCCTTGCTTCTCCCCCTAGAATTTGAGAAAATAATCTGAGTTTGACATTTTCATCATCTATCTCATTTCTCTCAAAATAGCCATTCATCTTGTCCACATGTTGTGAAGCAGTAGTAGTACCACTGGCATCATATAATGGTATCTTGGACTGATAGTCCTGTGGTAGATTAACTAAAGGTAAAGGAAGGACTATGGGAGCATACCATGTTGCCATGATAGGATTTTGTGGGAAAAGTGGGGGGTTTATAAGTGGAGGATGTAAGATAGGAGGGGATTGATGGAATGGTGTAGTTTCAACAATGAGTGTATGGATAACAGAAGTGGATGGACCAGAAAGAAATTGTTGAGCAGATCTAGGATGAGAGAAACCAAAATTATGAAGGAAATGAAAATTAGTTGGGGTAATTTCTCTGCTACCAAGATGTTCACCTCTATCTTGGGATGAAGTTGGAGACTCAAAATCTATATGATCTATATCATCAACTGACCTAGCTCTGAATGGGTTTCTTAAGTCAACATGCGAATCTTGTAGAGTTGCAAGGTTTTCAGGAACAAAATTATCTCTATGGAGTGATCTAACAATAGTTGAAGTTTTGGCCTTGGGGGATTTCCTAAATATACTTTCAGGATTATCAATTATCTCAGGAGGGTTTGGGTCATGATAGGCTCTAGTATGAACTCTTCTAGAAGCCACTATGCTATGTTTTCACACCCAATAATAAGAAAAGTTTTAACCAAACATGCCAATGTTTAATAAGCTAAATGATCTTGTAGCAAGAAAAATTTAATCCTCAACGTCTTCTGTAATGAGTTTAAATGATATTATGATAAAGGGTTTCCCAGTGTAGTCTTTGGAAAACCAAGGAAAATCAGCAGGCCTACTGATGTTCAGTGGAGTCACCAGGTGAAGTATTTTTACTTGATTTTAGGGCTTGGAAGGTTTTCAACATCAACAATCAAAACCACTCTAGGCAGACATTTGATTCATTTGTTAAAAATGGGATTCTATGAGTTGTGAAGTTATCTATTACTTCAGAAGATCACCAGTGCAGTCGCCAGAAATGATAGGCCTCTGTAATTTAGTAGAGTGGCGAGACTAAATGCTGCAGAGACTACATCAAAAACCACTTTGGGATTCTAGGATCTAGCCCTCCTCAATCCAGAGAGGGATCTCTCTATAAGTTTCAAAGATTGATTTATCTTTTAATGTATTAGTATGCTATTAGGCTAGATATTAAGAACAAGGGTTTTTGTTTGTTTGGTTGGTCGGGTATGATCTTTAATTGGATGGAATATCAAAAAATGAAAGAGTTTCAAAGGGTGAAGATGCAAGTATATTGAGAAGTTTTCAGCAGATAGGATTAGTGTGAAGCAGCTTTAATTCATTAGGAAATGGAGTCACAAAATGGTTTAATTGTACAACAAATTTAAGAGTGGTCCAAGGGGCAAGTCATATATAACAAAAGATCCTTTGGATTAAATGATGGAATGTAACATTAAAAGTGTTGAGAAAGTGGAAAAAGCCAATAATTTCAACAAGGATTTATTAACTTACCATACAAGAAAAGCCTTTTTAAGCCATTGTTTGAAACCAACCAAAGGACAGGGCTAACTGTAGAATTATTTGGACAAGCTTGTATTAAAGCTAACTTGTCAGACAAAAATCTAGTAATCTCGCTAGACTACTTCCAGAAGGGATGAAAACAGATAAAAAACAAAGTGTAGCTTAAGATCAGGTCAGATGCATTAAAATCAAATCCTGCTTTTAGCATAATCTTAGGGAAACTTTCAAACAACCTTTGGAGAAAGAACTAGAAGGAAGGGAAAACCATAAGCTTTCGTAGTTTAACTTTACTTAGCATGTAATGAAAATATCATTCGAGAAATTTCTTTCAAGTTTTGCACATTAAGAAATGGACTAACCAACATTCCTTGATAATGTTTACACTTAATTTAAGTCATTCCCAAATATCACAATTAGAAGAAAACATATAGATAAAGCTTATCAGTGAGAGTAGGGTACTTTTAACAGAAATGTGGACAAAATAATGTACATGAAAGGAAAAAAATAACAGTAAGAGGTACTTCACCAATGACATAGACCGGGATCCCAAGAATCAACTTGTAAATTGATTCTCAATCCAGTTACAAACTACATGTCCAATGCTTCATCACAACAACAACTTCTCTTCTCATCCTAACTTCTTCAATAACTTAACAGAGCTTCAAAGCTGCAGAACTTATTTACATTAAAAAATGATTCGATACAACAAATATGACATCAAAGTCCAACAACCAATCCTTTACAATGTGATCCTCAAGGAGATTTTATAAGAAAATGAGAAGGTGGAAAAGTTTCTAGGGTTGGGTATCATTAATTCTATACTAAATGCAGTTCCTAGCCTTGAAAACCATGCAAGGCATAAGGCAGGAATGCATTGAATTACAACTCTATTTCATTTATTCCATTTCTTCTTTTTAGGCTTAGTGCGAAAAAAAATTGACTTTAAGGCTCTTTTTATCTTTTACAATAACTTTACTGACGGTTTAAAATATGTTTTTTAGTTCGAAATAACTGTTCAGTTGTCTTCAGGAAAATATCTTCTGACTGGGCAATAACTATGCCTTCATTTGATTTATTGAGACTGCAGGTGGCACTTTTTGTAGCTGAAGAGGATGAATGGTCTCTGATGTGGCAGTGGAGACCTCTTTTACTGATATTTTTCTCTGTTTACCTTTAAAGACTTTTAATTTTCTTTTGGTATGTGTTTAGGCTTAATTAGCTTTGATCTTCGTCTTTGAGTCTTCATTCTTTGACATTGTCTCGATCTCTTTAACCCATGAATTAAAAACCCCAATCTTCAGGTTTAGGCATTAATACCCTTATCATTCATTTCTTCACTTTGATACACTTTGTTGTTCTGTCTTCACTGGCAAAATTTTTTTTATGCAGCTGCAGGGTTTCTGTTAAATGGATCGATAATCATGATCTATCAACTAAGACTATGGAATTGAAAAATCCATAGATCCCTTCTTGTACTGAAGGTTTGGAATCGTCATTCCTGGCCTTTGAATTATCTTTATAACCATGGGAAAACTCCATAGAACCTGCAGAAAATAAAATAAAATTATATAAAATGCTTTGAAGATAGGATTAAAACTGCTTTGGAGGTTTGGGCACGATGGCGAACAGGAGCCGTTGGATTAAGACAATCAATGCTCGAGATTTCTCGGTGAAATATTTCGGTGCAAGTTAGGGGGAACATGAATGGGGGTGAGATTAAAACAGGACCGTCCGATCTCAAAGATCGACGACTGAGATCTTTCGATGGAGCGTTTGGGAGAATAGATGAATGGAAAATGAATCGGGTTGTGATATAATACTAGCTGTTCGATCTCAGAGACCGACGGCTGGGATTAAAAGCGAAGGCATCGTTGTGGAGAGCGGTGGTAAGGCGGAAAACCAGGGATGGTTTTCACAAAATATTTGGAGTGTAGGCGGTATTGCCTAAAACAATGCAATACGATACATCATCTGATGCGTGTCCCTCCCAATACTGCCCATTTCACAAAAAAATTTAGCGTAAAACTTTAGGCGCAAAAATTTTGTGATATGGAGTGTCAACCATCCGATCATGAGGTGTTGATCAGATGGTGCGGGTTGCGTGCGATAGGCACAAAGATGCATGCGGAAGAACTGGTGGGGCCCTATGATGACGTATGGTTTCTTTGTCGCGTAGCGGATAGGTATTGGCTTATCGGGTTAAGTCCTGATTGTTGGATCTTTTTGATGGATGGTTAATATTTTAAAGAAGGAGAAGATAATTTTGAAAGGAGAAAAGGGAGGCAGGTGAATGGGCCGAAAGATGGGGGCCCAATGGCTGTTTATCTGCAAAGATCAATAGTCTAGATTTGTCTTTAATATTATATGTCGTGAGTGGAAAATAGAAGGGAAAAGAGGTTTTTTGCATGGGGTTTTTATGTTGTAAGCACTTGATTGCGGGCTCTAGGACATATGAAAGAAATGGCTGAAGGGTATTAAGCCCTTGGAGGATAAATAATTTATAGTGTGAAAGAGTGTATTTTAGGCCAAAAACAAAGGTTTTTAAGGCCAAAACAGAGTTTCGATAGGCTAAAGAAGGGAAGGGAAGCAGTTTTATTTTTCCTTCAAAGAGTTGGCATTTGTGACAGGCAATAATCATTTTGTGGACATCTTCAAAGAGGGTGGGCCAATAGTAACCATCTCTAAGGATTTTATTGGCAGTTTTCTTCCAATAGAGGTGGCCTCCACATTCTCCTTCATGTAAATCATGGTTGATCTTATCTGCATCATTCTCAGGAAAACATTCAAGAAATAATCCACTAGCATTTTTCCAATATAGATATTTATATAAAATGCAGTAATTAACAGCTTTCAACTTTAAAAACCTTGCCTTCGTTTTAGACAAACCAGGAGGTGTATTTAAATTGAGCAAAACATATGAAATATCAGCATACCAAGATGAAAACAGAAATGATCTTCAATAGTTGGAGTTGGAAACTCCTCCTGTTCGTCTAATGTATCTATCGTGTTTATATCAGGAGCTTCAAAATTAGACTCAACCATTAATCTTGCTAATCCTTGGCCTTTTATGAGCTTAGTGGGCTTGATTTCTAAATCATATTCAAGTATCACATAAATCCACTTTTCTCTTTTTCCATCTAGATCTTGGGTTAAAATGTCTTTTACCAATAAATTAGGCACAAATGAAATTATGTGAGAATGTGAAATGTAAACTCTGAAGTCTTTCAAGGCTTTGACTAAGGAAAAGGCTTTTTTTTTCCATCATATTGTACTTCAGAGGTGTATCTCTTAATGCCTTACTAAAGAATGCAATTGGCTGCTCTTGTCCCTTCAATTTTTTCTGTAATAGGACAACAGCCACTGTGTGTTCTGATGCAAATGAAAAAATGAAAAAATCCTTTGTAAAATCAGGACTAATGAGAACTGGTGTTTTGGTCAATGCTTGTTTTACCAGTTCAAATGATTTATTTGCTTCTAAGGTCCATTTAACTCCTTTTTCTCTTTTAAGCATATTGGTCATGTTTCTAAGGAGTTCAACTAGATTGGGTATGAACCTTCTCAAGAAATTAATCTTCGCAATGAAAGATTGAAGTTCCTTGATGTTTCTAGGATGGTTGATTTGAAATATGCCCTCAATCCTCTTTGGGTCTATATTTATCCCTTCTTCTAATATGATGTGTCCAAGTAGCTTTCCTTCTTGGAGACCAAACATTGTTTTCTTTGGATTTAAAGATAACCCATATTTTTTTCATTTCTCAAAGACCTTTCTCAAGTGGTCCAGGTGTTCTTCATTTGTTTTGGAAAAAACAATTATGTCATCAAGGTAAATAACGATGAAGATGCCTAATTATTTTGAGAATGAAATATCCATGGCTCTCTGAAATGTAGCACCAGCATTCATTAAACCAAAGGGAATTTTCACATACATGAAAGTACCGCAAGGTGTAGTAAAGGTTTCTTTGAGTTGATCATCAGGATGTACTAATATGTGATTGTAACCTGAGAAGCCATATAACAAAGAAATCCTTTCAGAACCAGCTACCCTTTGTAAAATATGATCCATCTTGGGTAAAGGGTAGTTGTCCTTCAGAGACGCTTTTTTTAAGTTTCTAAAATCAATACAAAGCCTAATCTCTCTTGTCTTCTTCCTAACTGACACAAGATTAGACAGCCACTCTGATTATCTAATCGGGACAATAATTCTAGCTTCATACATTTTCTTAATTTCTTTTTCTACCAAAGATAATTGAACAGGGTTAATTCTGCGCAATTTTTGTTTAAAACGTTTTTGGTTTTCCGTAAGGGGTATCTTATGTTGAATTATCTTTGTGTCATATGATTTTATATATTCATAACTACATGCAAATACATTACAAAATTCTCTAAACAACTCAATATATTTCAGTTTAATGTGAGCTGGTAATGTTTTAGAGAGTTTGGTAATTTTTGGTTTTTGTTCACTGCCTATGTTACATTCTTGTTCTTCAGTTTCAACAGGTTCTAGTTTTGGGTTTTTGGCAACATCATTGAAATCAAACAATTATTCTAATGGGACCAGTCCTTTCGGAAAGCTTTGAGTGTTAGATTGCAACATTTCTAAGTCTTCTTTTTCTAAATATGCACTAATTTCTATTGTATGTTCAAGTTTATTAGATAACAGATCTATCTCAGGAATCTCTGGAGACTTTACTTCTTCATCAAGTGGGTTTCTTCAATAATATAGTCTTGGTCATACTCTGAATCTGAACTTGGTGGCTCAAATTCATTTCTAGACTGTAGGAAGTCTTATATTTGTTTATCTCCCTCAAAAACCTGCCAGTACTTTTTATTGTCTGGGACAGCTGGTATAAATTTGACTTGGCTGGTGTATTGCTTGGTTTCATAAAGTGTTAGACAAGTTCTAGCAGCAAAGGCTAAACCATTGGCAAGGAAATTTGGTTTCTTGGGACAAAGATAAGTTGGAATTCATCAAATTTTTTTCATAAGTCCATGACATAATTTCTATAGGCTCTAAGTCTGGGGTGTTTGGCACTATATTCCCCATTCACTTGCCTAATAATCAACTCTAAATCCCCCTAAAATTTATCCTTTTGGCCCCAAATTTATTCAATAAGTGTAGGCCTAAAAGGAGAGCTTCATACTCAGCTATGTTATTGGTACATTGAAAGTTTAATTTGTAGGAATGCCCCTCAGCATGATTACTTCTAGTGTTATATAGCCATATGCCTGCTCTTGTATTGAAATTGATTTAGTTCCTCGTGTTCTTCAAGATGTTGAGGATTCTTCTCTTGAATCTCAAAGTTGACAACCAATGGATGACTGTTTTGTAGCCCTAGACCTGTGATTAGTTTGCTGTAATTTTCTGATTTGGCAAACTGTCTTGATGCTTTTGTCTTGTCTTCCTACTTTTCTGTGTCTTCCACTATGTTACAATGACGGGTGGCCACTAAGTGAGTTAAGGTTTCTTTCTCATTCAATATTTCATGATTGAAGAGAATAAATGAGTCAAGGCCTGTATGCACAAAATAAAGAGGAGAGTTTTTAGGTCTCTCTTGGCTACTAACCATGTATTGCATGTGAGATTCCCTATAAAGTCTTCTAGTTTAATTAAAAACAAGGATAGTAGCATATGTCATATCCGTTTGCATTTTTCCTTGTAACTTAGCTCCCCATGATCTATATAAAAACATACCATACTTGGGGGGTACATCAGCCACTACAATATCCATCACTAAACACTTGGCTGGAATTTGTGCTAAGTTTACACAGAGGTATTTGATCAAACCTAAAAATTTCACTCTACTGGAGTCAAAGGAGTATAAATATTTGTATGGTTTGGTGATTTCAAGGCCTAGACTCTCCATTACCGCTTTGGGAATTAATTTGTGAGAGGCCCCTAAATCATGCATAGCGTTGTGTAAAATTTTGCCATGAATTTTCAAACTGACATAAAATGGAGGAACTGGCCCTTCTTGGTAACTTCCCTCAATCTTAGGACCAAATAAGAGTTATGGTTGGTCACCATTAAGGTTTACTATGTCATTGTTTTCTGCTATGTTGAAAGCTTTCAAAATTTGTGATCTATAGACATCTTGGGTGACTAATTCAGTGAGGGGAATGGAGATTTTAATCTTGGCAATTTCCTATTCCAAACTAAAAGGCAGTTGATTTTTTATGATGTGTGTTTCAACCTTGTTAATCACCAGTTTATCAGCAAAAGCAACTTGCTGATTTGCTCTATTTACATTGGTCAAATTTTTTTTAATAGGAGCACTAGCTGAGGTGCTAACGCTGCTAAGATTTGCACTCTATTTTTCATTAATTTAAGTGCCTTTTTCTTTGTTTTGACCACAATTTACAGCCACTATTTTGTCATTTTGTTTAATATTTTTTGGTTTTCTCACAGGGCTGTCTTTTGTAGAATTGTCACAGGTTTTGTTCTTGGGATTTTCCTGATTCTTTTTAATCCTAAGGTCATATTCTTTTGGGGTCTCTCTCATGACATTTTCCAGCTCGTGATAATAATGTTCATCCTCTATTCTTTTATGATCATAGGGTGTGTATAGACCTTGTTTTCTATTAATAGGAACATCAAAGTGGTCACCACCTACTCCCAAGATGTTTATATCATCTTCCTCTATTTTTTCAATTGTTTCTTCAACCTCGCTTACATAGTTTTCCTAGAAGGGAGGTTTGATCTGTTGATCATCCTCTCTTTTTCTTTTTTGAGGTTGATTTCTTCTAAAGTTCTGATTTTGATTTTAAGATTGATTTATGTTTTGGGGAGCTAATTGGTTTTCTCTAGCTTCTTATTTCTCAAGTATGCTCATTTTTTTCATCATCTCTTACATCATTCTTTCTATTTTTGAGCTAGATGTGGAGGGTGTAGATTCCTCCCTAATTGATACTTTCTTTTCATTCCTCATTCTAGCTCTTTTCTCAATAAAATTAACTTCCATAGCAAGAGCTCCTTTCTACATGTCTTCCAAGGTTAAGGGATCTCTTTCTCTTAGCTGATATGTCATTTTAGGATCAAATACTTTAGAAAATTTTGCCAAGGCTGAACCTTGTGGAGGTTTCAAATCTGGGGGCAGTGCATTATAAACACTATTGAATCTAGTGCAATAATTTTGAACACTTTCCCCAGTGTTTCTTTTAAGATTGTTGTAGTCTAAAAGTATTTGGAGAGGGTTTTTTCTAACTTCCCATTTGTTTAAGAATAATTGATGGAGGGCTTGGAGGTCATTAATACTATTAGGTGTTAAGCCTTTGAACCATTTTATTGCTTCTCCCCCTAGACTTTGAGAAAATAATCTAAGTTTGAAAGTTTCATAATCTATCTCATTTCTATCAAAATAGTCATTCATCTTGTCCACATGTTGTGAAGTAGTAGTAGTACCACTAGCATCATATAATGGTATCTTGGACTGAAATTCCTGTGGCAGATTAACTAAAGGTAAAGGAAGGACTAGGGGAGCATATCATGTTGCCATGATAGGAGTTTGTGGAAAAAGTGGGGCGTTTACAGGTGGAGGATGTAAGATAGGAGGGGATTGATGGAATGGTGTAGTTTGAACAATGGGTGTATGGATAAGAGAAGTGGATGGACCAACAAGATATTTTTGAGCAGATCTAGGATGAGAGAAACCAAAATTACGAAGGAAATGCAAATTAGGTGGGGTAGTTTCTCTGCTAACAGGATGTTCACCTCTATCTTGGGATGAATTTGGAGACTCAAAATCTATCTGATCTATATCATCAATCAACCTAGTTCTGAATGGGTTTCTTAAGTCAACTTGTGAATATTGTAGAGCTACAAGGTTTTCATGAACAGAATTAGCTCTATGGAGTGATCTAACAATAGTTAAATTTTTGGCCTTAGGGGATTTCCTAAGTATACTTTCAGGATTATAAACTATCTCAGGAGGGTTTGGGTTAGGGTAGGATCTAGTATGAACTCTTCTAGAAGCCACTATGCTATGTTTTCACACCCAATAATAAGAAATTTTTTAACCAAATATGACAATCTTTAATAGGCTAACTGATATTTTAGCAAGAAAACTTTAATCCTCAAATTCTTCTATACTGATTTTAAATGATATTATGATAAAGGGTTTCCCAGTGGAGTCTTTGGAAAACCAAGAAAAATCAGCAGGCCTACTGATGTTTAGTGGAGTCACCAAGTGAAGAATTTTTACTTGATTTCAGGGCTTGAAAGTTGTTCACCATCAAAAATCAAAACCACTCTAGGCAGACATTTGATTCATTTGTTAAAAACGGGACTATCTGATTTGTGGAGTTATCTATTACTTCAGAATATCACCAGTGGAGTCACCAGAAATGTTAGGCCTCTGTAATTTAGTAGAGTGGAAAAACTAAATGGTACAGAGACTACATCAAAAACCACTTTGGGATTCTAGGATCTAGCCCTCCTGAATCCAATGAGGGATTTCTCTATAAGTTTTGAAGATTGATTTATCTTTTAAGGTTTTAGTATGCTATTAGGCTAGTTATTAAGAACAAGGGTTTTTGTTTGTTTAGTTGGTCGATTATGATCTTTAATTGGATGGAATATCAAAAAATGAAAGTGTTTGAAAGGGTGAAGATGCAAGTATATTGAGAATTGTTCAGCAGATAGGATTAGTGTGAAGCGGCTTTAATCCATTGGGCAATGGAGTCACAAAAGGGTTTAATTGTACAAAAATTTCAAGAGTGGTCCAAGTGGAAAGTCATCTATATCAAAATATATTTTAGATTAAATGATGGAATGGAACATTAAAGTGTTGAGAAAGTGGAAAAAGCCAATAATTTCAACAAGGATTTATTAACTTACCATACAAGAAAATCCTTTTTAAGCAACTGTTTGAAACCAACCAAAGGACAGGGCTAACCATAGACTTCTTTGGACAAGCTTGTATTAAAGCTAACTTATCAGACAAAAATCTAGTAATCTCACTAGACTACTTTCAGAAGGGATGAAAATAGATAAGAAAACAATGTGTAGCTTAAGATAAGGTCATATGCGTTAAAATCAAAGCCTGCTTTTAGCATACTCTTAGGGAAACTTTCAAACAACCTTTGGAGAAAGAACTAGAGGACAGGGAAAACCATAAAATTTCCTAGTTTAACACTACTTAGCATGTAATGAAAATACCATTCGACAACTTCCTTTCAAGTTTTGCACATCAAGACATGGACTAACCAATATTCCTTGATAATGTTTACACTTAATTTAATTCATTCCCAAATATCACAATTAGTAGAAAACATATAGATAAAGCTTATCAGTGAGAGTAGGGTACTTTTAACAGTAAATCCTAGTTCTATGATTGTTGTTATTTATGAGAGAAAGTGGAAAAAATGGCATACATAAAAGGAAAACAATAATAGTAAGAGGTACTTCACCAATGATATAGACCAGGATCCGAAGAATAAGCTTGTATATTGATTTTCAATCCAGTTACAAACTACATGTCCAATGCTTCATCACAGCAACAACCTCTCTTCTCAGCCTAACTTCTTCAATAACTTAACAGAGCTTCAGAGCTTTAGAACTTATTTACATTAAAACATGATTCGATACAACAACTATTACATCAAATTCCAACAACCAACCCTTTATAATGTGCTCCTCAAGGAGATTTTATAAGAAAATTAGGAGGTGGAAGAGTTTTTAGGGTTGAGTAACATTAATTCTATACTAAATGCAATTCCTAGCCTTGAAAACCATGCAAGGCATAAGGCAGGAATGCATTGAATTACAACTCTATTTCATTTATTCCATTTCTGCTTTTTGGGCTTAGTGGGCAAATATATTGACTTTAAGGCTCTTTTTATCTTTTACAATAACTTTACTGACAGTTAAAAATATGTTTTTTAGTTCAAAATAACTGTTCATTTGTCTTTAGGAAAATATCTTATGACTGGGCAATAACTATGCCTTCATTTGATTTATTGAGACTGCAAGTGGCACTTTTGGTAGCTGAAGAAGATGAATGGTCTCTAACATGGCAATGGAGACCTCTTTTACTGATATTTTTCTCTGTTTACCTTTAAACACTTTTAATTTTCTTTTGATCTGCGTTTAGGCTTAATTAGCTTTGATATTTGTCTTTGAGTCTTCATTCTTTGACATTGTCTTGATCTCTTTAACCCATGGATTAAAAACCCTGATCTTCAGGCTTAGGCATTAATCCCCTTATCGTTCATTTCTTCACTCCTATACACTTTTTTGTTCTGACTTCACTGGCACAAATGGTTTTATGTAGTTGGAGGGTTTGTGTTAAATGGATCGATAATCATGATCTATCGATCGAGACTGTGGAATTGAAAAATCCTTAGATCCCTTCCTGCACTGAAGGTTTGGAATCGTCATTCCTGGCCCTCACACCATATTTATAATTTTGGGAAAACTCCATAGAACCTACACAAAACAAACAAAAATTATATAAATCCTCCGAAGATAGCTTTAAAATTGCTTTAGAGGTTTGGGTGCGACGGCGAACAAGAGCCGTTGGATTAAGACAATCAACGCTCGAGATTGCTCGGTGAAATATTTTGGGGTCAAGTTAGGTGGAACATGAATGGGAGTGAGATTAAAACAGGACCATCTAATCTCAAATATCGACGACTGAGATCTTTCGATGGAGCATTTGGGAGAATAGATGAATGGAAAACGAATGGGGTTGTGATATAATACGAGTTGTTCGACCTCAGAGACCGACGGATGGGATTAAAAGCGAAGGCATCGTTGTGGAGAGCGGTAGTAAGGCAGAAAACCACGGATGGTTTTTGCAAAATGTTTGAACGGTAGGCGGTATTTCCTGAAAAAATGTGATACGATACATCATCTGATGCGTGTCCCTCCCAATACCGCCCATTTCGATAAAAATTTTGGCGTTACAATTTAGGCGCAAAAATTTTGCAATATAGAGTGTCAGTCGTCCGATCATAAGGTGTTGATTGGATGGTGAAAGTTGCGTACAATAGGCATAGAGATGCGGGCGAAGGAACTGGTCGGGCCCTATGATGACGCATGGTTGCTTTTTCGCGTAGCGAATAGGTATTGGTTTATCGGGTTAAGTCCTGATCGTCAGATATTTTTGATGGACGATTAAGATTTTAAAGGAGTAGAGAATTTTGAAAGGAGAAAAGGGAGGTAGGTGAATGGGTGAAAATATGGGGGCCCAATGGCCATGGATCTGGAGAGATCAACGGTCCAGATTTTTCTTTAATATTATATGTTGGGAGTGGAAAATAGAAGGGAAAAGGGGTTTTTTGCATGAGGTTTTATGTTGTAACCGTTCGATTGTGGGCTCTAGGACATATGAGAGAAAGGGTTGAAGGGTATTTATAGTGCGAAAGAGTGTTTTTTACGCTAAAAACAAAGGTTTTTAAGGCCAAAACAGAGTTCTGATAGGCTAAAGAGAGGATTTTTAAACCAAATGAAAGGGGGACATAAGATTTGAAGGGGTTTAGGATGATTTTGTAGGTTAAATGAAGGTTAATGGATGGATTTTATGAAGCAAATAAAGATTAAAATTGGGCTATTGGTGAATGAAAAGGAGGAGTGGAATGATGGAAAATAGAATCTTTTAAGCAGTCTTTCTCTTGGTAAACAGCAGGTACTTTAGGATTAATAGTGAAATAGCAATGAAGATTAACTCAAAGGGTAATTGTCATCCAAGAACTCACAATTTGGACATGAAATTGTTTCTTGAAGGCCTAAAAAAATATTTAGCCACCATTTGGTATAACAAATTTTTATAGGTGGCTAACAGTGGCTCCACATGGGGATGGCATCTTCTTGAAGATGTCAAGAACATCAGACAATTTTCTCTGGAAGTTGATCAGTGCCTTCATCCATAGGGTAGAAAATTTTATTTTCTTTTGGCTGATCTATCTTTGATCTGATAACCTCTGTAGCAATTTTGAAAAATTACAACTCTTCAAAACAACATCTCTACCTACCCATTCCTAATGATCCTAACATTTTTTCTTCTCCCAGAGTGCATTTGGACTAGCAAACTCTTTTCATCAATCATTTTATTCTTTTATTGAAAATATAAAACTAGTCTAAGCCTACTCTTATTTATCCATTAGTTCATATTAAGTATTTCAACTCATAAATTTCTCTACCTAACTACTATTTGTCAGGATTAGACTGTCTGACAGACCTTTATTCTCTAAATTCTAAAATAGGAAATTTAAAAGCAGCCAAGCCAGGATTAAGCAGTCCGACTTGCTGCAGAGCTATGGCATAAAAACAAGTTACACATAGAGTGTTATTTGCAAAAAGGTAAAACAAAATTGTGAAGGCTTAAGATCTAAAAATTAAAACATCCTTCATTATTTCTTCAGCTTCGATTTTAGGCTTGTTTGAGCTGTTTTTCTTTCTCAGCTGGTTCAAGTTTTGAGCATATTGGAACCAGTTTGTTTTCTATCTTTGGCTCAAGATTTAATCTAATTAGAGCCATTGCTATTTTGAGATTCATAGGTTCAGATATTGAATTTGTTTTAACCTTTTTTTTATCTATCCTAATCTATCTTACTGATAAGCCAAGATTATGCTGTTTGTTTGATCTAATTCACTAACCTATCAGCAATAAATTGAAAAGCTAATTATTCATGATTAGGTTGTATGAATAACTAGAAGTGTGTTTTTAGGAGTGGAATTTGAGCTTGCACACTTTCAGACTTTGTCTCTCTTTTTTGGTATGGGGTTGTACCTTTCTTATTTTCATCTATCTTATTTTCTTTTCTATTGTTTTTGTATTTTTATTTTTCTAACTTTGAATGCAATATTCAGACAATGATAATTTATAATGGAAAGTAAAAAGCTTTGAAACTCATGACTCTTAACAGAAATAATGCTTGAGCATCTTGCCATTGATAGGATCTCCAAGAAGTTCAGTTCCATTCACTTCCTGCAAGAAATAAGCATTGTTACCAGTAGTAGAATGAATGAGATAAGGGCCTAGCCATAAGTTATCAAATTTTCCATGTTTTCCCTTATCTTCTCTCCTGGAAGGCCACTTCAAAACTTTGTCACCAATGATGAAATCATTGGCCTTTGTCCTTTTATCAAACAACTTCTTGATGTTTTCTTGCTTGTGTAGGGCTTTGTTGTAGACTTCCTCTCTGTTTTGTTGAAGATGTATAGTCTAATTGATTTTTATTGTCATATCATTATCCTCGGACTGTACTTCTTGGATCAGTTTCATGACTGGCACTCTTAGACTTGTTGGAAAAATTGCATCTGCTCCATAGACTAGCTGGTAGGGTGACATTCCAATTGAATTCTTAAGTTTTAATATGTCAGCCCATAGTGCATGTACTAGCTTTGTGTTCCATGATTTCTTATTGTTTTCTAGCAATTTTTTGATTACATTTACCAAACTCTTGTTTGAGGATTCTGGCAACCCATGACCTTGAGGGTAATAAGTAGTATAATGGCCCAATGTAATATGATATTTATGAAAAAATTCAACCATATTTTTGGATCCCAATGCAGCAACATTGTCAGTGATAATATTTCTAGGACAACGAAATCTGGATAGGATGTGATTTTCAAGGAATTTTATGATGACAGAGTCATTGGATTTCCTAAAAGGGATGGCTTCTATCCATTTGGTGAAGTAGTATGTTGTAGTGAGGATCCATCTATGTTGGGAAGATGAGGGAGGATGGATTTCCCCAATGAAGTCTAAACCCCACTGATGGAAAGGAGCTTCAACAGTGATTGGATGCAAGGGTAAGGGAAGTAGTTTTCTTTTTCCTTCAAAGTGTTGGCATTTGTGACAGGCAATAATCATTTTGTGGACATCTTGAAAAAGGGTGGGCCAATAGTAACCAGCTCTAAGGATTTTTCTGGCAGTTGTCTTCCAATACAGGTGGCCTCCACAATCTCCTTCATGTAATTCATGCCTGATCTTATCTGCATCATTCTCAGGCAAACATCTAAGCAATAATCCACTAGAATTTTTCCAATATACACATTTATATAAAATTTAGTAATTAACAGCTTTCAAATTTAAAAACCTTACCTTCATTTTAGACAAACCAGGAGGTGTATTTAAATTGAGCAAAACATATGAAATATCAGCATACCAAGATGAAAACAGAAAATGATCTTCAATAGTTGGAGTTGGGAACTCCTCCTCTTCATCTAATGCATCTATCATGTTTATATCAAGAGCTTCAAAACTATACTCAGCCATTAATATTTCTAGTACTTGGCCTTTTATGAGCTTAGTGGGCTTGATTTCTAAATCATATTCAAGTATCACAACAATCCACTTTCCTCTGTTGCCATCTGGATCTTGGGTTAAAATGTATTTTACAACTGAATTAGGCACAAATGCAATTATGTGAGAATGTAAAATGTAAACTCTGAAGTTTTTCAAGCCTTTGACTAAAGCAAAGGCTTGTTTTTCCATGAATTGTACTTCAGAGGTGCATCTCTTAATGCCTTAATAAAGAACGCAATTGGCTGCTCTTATCCCTTCAAGTTTTTCTGTAATAGGATAGCGGCCACTATGTGTTCTTATGCAAATAAAAAAAATGAAAAAATCCTTTGTAAAATTAGGACTAATGAGAACTGGTGTTTTGGTTAATTCTTGTTTTACCAGTTCAAATGATTTCTTTGCTTCTAAGGTCCATTTAACTCCTTTTTCTCTTTTAAGCATATTGGTCATGTTTCTAAGGAGTTCGGCTAGATTGGGTATGAACGTTCTCAAGAAATTAATCTTCTCGATGAAAGATTGAAGTTCCTTGATGTTTCTAGGATGGTTGATTTGCAATATACCCTCAATCCTCTTTGGGTCTATCTTTATCCCATCTTCTGATATGATGTGTCCAAGTAGTTTTCCTTCTTGGAGACCAAACATTGTTTTCTTTGGATTTAAAGATAACCCATATTTTTTGCATTTCTCAAAGACCTTTCTCAAGTGTTCTAGGTGTTCTTCATCTGTTTTGGAAAAAACAGTGATATCATCAAGGTAAATAATGATGAAGAGGCCTAATTCTTCTGAGAATGCAATATCCAGGGCTCTCTGAAATGTAGCACCAACATTAATTAAACCAAAGGGATTTTTCACATACATGAAAGTACCCCAAGGTGTAGTAAAGGTTGTTTTGAGTTGATCATTAGGATGTACTAATATCTGATTGTAACCTGAGAAGCCATCTAACAAAGAAATCATTTTAGAATGAGCTACCCTTTGTAAAATATGATCCATCTCGGGTAAAGGGTAGTTGTCCTTCAGAGAGGCTTTGTTTAAGTTTCTAAAATCAATACAAAGCCTAATCTCTCTTGTCTTCTTCCTAACTGACACAAGATTAGACAACCACTCTGAGTATCTAATAGGGACAATAATTCCAGCTTCATACATTTTCTTACTTTCTTTTTCTAACAGAGGTAATTGAATAGGGTTAATTTTGCGCAATTTTTGTTTAAAAGGTTTCTGGTTTTCCTTAAGGGATATCTTATGCTGAATTATCTTTGTGTCATATGATTTTAAATCTTCATAAATCCATGCAAATACATCAGAAAATTCTCTAAACAGCTCAATATATTTCAGTTTAATGTGAGTTGGTAATGTTTTAGAGAGTTTGATAATTTTTTTCTTTTGTTCACTGCCTATGTTACATTCTTCTACTTCAGTTTCAACAGGTTCCAATTTTGGTTTTTTGGCAACATCATTGAAATCAAACAATTCTTCTAATGGGACGATTCCTTTTGGCAAGCTTTGAGTGTTAGATTGCAACATTTCTAGGTCTTATTTTTCTAAATCTGCACTAATTTCGGTTGTATGTTCAAGTTTATTAGATAACAGATCTATCTCAGCAATCTCTGGAGACTTTACTTCTTCATCAAGTGGGTTTTGTTCAATAATACAGTCTTGGTCATACTTTGAATCTAAACTTGGTGGCTCAAATTCATTTCTGGACTGTAGAAAGTCTTCTATTTGATTATCTCCCTCAAAAACTTGCCAGTATTTTTCATTGTCTGAGACAGCTGGTCTAAATTTGACTTGGGTGGTGCATTTCTTGGTTTCATAAGGTGTTAGACAAGTTATAGCAGCAAAGGCTAAACCATTGGCAATGACATTTTGGTTTCCTGGGACAAAGATAAGTTGGAATTCATCAAATTTTTTTAATAAGTCAATGACATAAATTCTATAGGCTCTAAGTCTGGGGTGTTTGGCACTATATTCCCCATTCACTTGCCTAATAATCAACTCTGAATCCCCTTGAATTTTTATCCTTTTGGCCCCTAATTTCTTCAATAAGTGTAGGCCTAAAAGGAGAGCTTCGTACTCAGCTATGTTATTGGTACATTGAAAGTTTAATTTGCAGGCATGCCCCTCAACATGATTACTTTCAGTGTTATATAACCATATGCCTACTCCTACATCATTTCTAGTGCAAGACCCATCAAATTTCATGCTCCAAAGAGGACTAGTTTCAGATTGACTAGTTTGACTACTATCCTCTTTATCTATTGTGCTTTTCGATTGTTTTTGTAAGTCAGCACTATGTTGAAATTGATTTAGTTCCTCATGTTATTCAAGATGTTGAGGTTTCTTCTCTTGACTCTCAAAAGTTTGTTAAGTCCCTATATTAATAGTGTAGCCCCTTATTATGTTAGTGTAGCCCCCCATTATTGTTATTTTTGATGTGTGCCTGTATCATATTGTTATTGTTGTGCCCTTACATTATTATTGTTAGGTCAGCTAGGATTACATTGTGGCCCACTAGGATTACATTATGGCCCCATGGACTCCTATATAGAGAAAGGAGGTTTTGTAAATTGTATCATCCAAGAATTGTTTATTTATGTAATGTATTGGAGGCTGCCCCCTTGAAGTGGCTTATTTCTAAGGCGTTGATATCTCTTTTCTTCTATTTTTGGAGCTGGTTACACAACATTTGGTATCGGAGCTTGGGATTCTAGGGTTTCGCTGCTCCAAACAGGTCATCGTGGCATTTTCGCTATAACTTTTTTTCTACGAAGTTTCAGAAGCTGAAATTTTTAGGGTGCGAAGAAAAAATCCTGAGGAAGATTGTATAAAAATTTCAGAGTTTTTTTCACAATAATTTCAGAGATATGATCTGTGGAAGTCAGGTATTGTTTTCAGGCTCCTAAACAGGTCATCGTGGCATTTGCGCTATAAATTTTTTTCTACAAAGGTTCAGAATCTGAAATTCATATGGTGAGAATCTGAAATCCTGAGGAAATTCATAAAAAAATTTCAGAGCTTGGTTCGCAATATTTTTGGAGATATGATCTGTGGAAGGTAGTGCTTTTTCAGGCTCCTGAATTTCATCTCAAAGAGGTGATCGTGGGAAAAGTTCAATAACTCTCTCTCTGAAGATTGGATTGGAGTACCGTCAAAAGTGGTCACAAGTACACAGCCTGTAGTTTCTTCGCTATCAATTTCAGAGACAAAGGACAAAACAGTGACACGTGGCAAGTCGTACAAGTTCGCTCTACTGAACCAGTCCAGAATTAGGTCATTGTGGGAGATTGGACACAACTTTTTCTTGGAGCATCAAAATCAGGTCAGACCTGTGGCATTTGAAAGAAGCTTCAGAGGGCTACTACAGGGCTGAATTTCAGATATCGAAGATTTTCAAGCACAGAGATAATACAATTTCAATATCGAGCTCCTCAAAGCTAGAAAAAGGTGTGTATTTTTCCGAATTGCATAAGTCTTGTTTGAAGAATCAATTTGAATTGATTCCAAGGGCATATTTTAGAATTTTTATCAGTATTGGGTTATATAATGCCTCCAAAAAATAATTCCATACCCATTAATCCCTCAAAAAGCTATACTATGACGCATGAAGAGGAAGAGTTGCAGTATGAGATATCAAAATTGCGGTACCAAGTGCAACAAGTTTCAATCTTACGAAGAGCAATTGAAGATGAAATAGATGGTTTAAAATCAGAAATGGAGGCTAAGTTGGATGGTTTGAAGGATCAAATAATAGCTAATATGGATGATAAATTAGTGGAAGATCACAACGAGCATCAACAACAAGTTCTCGAACTCTCAAAGGATAACCCAACTTTGGTGCAGAATCTAATGAAACAACAGGAAGATCAACATGACATCGAAAGAAGTTATGAAGTAGTCATAGAAACAAGAACTCGACAAGTACGATCAATTTCAGAGTATCTCAGCAAGTGGAAGAACTTTCCTGTAGAATATTTCACATGGGAGGATGAGAATTTTATACGGAAGCATCAAGAAATAATCAAGCGTTGAGGACAACACTTGTTTGAAGGAGAGGGGCATGTTAAGTCCCTATATTAATAGTGTAGCCCCTTATTATGTTAGTGTAGCCCCCATTATTGTTATTATTGTACCCTTGTAACCCCCATTTTATTATTATTGTGCCCTTAAATTATTATTGTTAGGTCGGCTAGGATTACATTGTGGCCCACTAGGATTACATTATGGCTCCATGGACTCCTATATATAGAAAGGAGGTTTTGTAAATTGTATCATCCAAGAATTGTTCATTCATGTAATGTATTGGAGGTTGCCCCTCGAAGTGGCTTATTTCTAAGGCGTTGATATCTCTTTTCTTCTCTTTTTGGAGTTGGTTTTACTGGCAACAAGTTGACAACCAATGGATGACTATTTTGTAGCCCTAGACCTGTGATTAGTTTGTTGTAATTTTCTAATTTGGCAAACTATCTTTATGCTTTTGTCTTGTCTTCCTCCTTTTCTGTGTCTGCCACTATGTTACAATGAAGGGTGGCCACTAAGTCAGTTAGGATATCTTTCTCATTAAATGTTTCATGATTGAAGAGAATAAATGAGTGAAGGCCTCTATGCACAGAATAAAGAGGAGAGTTTTTAGGTCTCTCTTGGCTACTGACCATGTATTGCATGTGAGATTCCCTATAAAGTCTTCTAGTTTTATTAAAAACAAGGATAGTAGCATATGTCATATCAATTTGCATTGTTAGTTGTAACTTATCTCCCCATGATCTTGATAAAAGCATACCCTACTTGGGGGGTACATCAGCCACTACAATATCCATCACTAAACACTTGGCTGGAATTTGTGCTAAGTTTACACAGAGGTCTTTGATCAAACCTAAACATTTCACTCTAATGGAGTCAAAGGAGTATAAATCTTTGTATGGTCCGGTGATTTTAAGGCCTATACTCTCCATTATTGCTTTGGGCATTAAGTTTTGAGAGGCCCCTGAATCATGAATAGCGTTGTGTAAAATTTTGTCATGAATTTCCAAACTGACATAAACTGGAGGAACTGGCCCTTCCTTGTATCTTTTCTCAATCGTAGGACCAAATAAGAGCTCTAGTTGGTCATCATTGAGGTTGAATGTGTCATTATTCTTTGATATGTTGAAAGCTTTCAAAATTTGTGATCTATAGATATGTTGGGTGACTAATTCAGTGAGGGGAATAGAGATTTTAATCTTGGAAATTTCTTGTTCCAAACTAAAAGGCAGCTTATTTTTTATGATGTGTGTTTCAGCCTTGTTAATCACCACTTTATCTGCAAAATCAGCTTTCTTATTTTCTCTATTTACATTGGTTAGAATTATTTTAATAGGAGCACTAGCTGAGATGCTAACTCTTCTAAGATCTACACTCTGTTTTTCATTAATTTGAGTGCCTTTCTCTTTGTTTTGATTAGAATTTACTGCCACTGTTTTTTCCTTTTGTTTAATATTTTTTGATTTTCTCACAGGGCTATATTTTGTAGAACTGTCAGAGGTTTTGTTCTTGGGAGTTTCCTGATTCTTTTCACTCCTAAGGTCATATTATTTTGGGGTCTCCATGATGACATTTTCCAGCTCTTGATAATAATGTTCATCCTCTATTCTTTTATCATCATAGGGTATGTATAGACCTTGTTTTCTATTAATAGGAACATCAAAGTGGTCACCACCTACTCCCAACATGTTTATATCATCTTCCTCTGTTTTTTCAATTGTTTCTTCAACCTCGCTTACATAGTTTTCTTGGAAGGGAGGTCTGATCTGTTGATCATCCTCTCTTTGTCTGTTTTGAGGTTGATTTCTTCTAAAGTTCTGATTTTGATTTTGAGATTGATTTCTGTTTTGGGGAGCTTATTGGTTTTCTCTAGCTTGTGCTTTCTCAAGTATGCTCATTTTTTTCATCATCTCTTCCATCATCCTTTCCATTTTTGAGCTAGATGTGGAGGGTGCATATTCCTCCCTAAATGGCACTTTCTTTTCATTCCTCATTCTAGCTTTTTTCTCATTCAGATTAACTTCCACAGCAAGAGCTCCTTTCTGCATGTCTTCCAAGGTTAAGGGATCTCTTTCTCTTAGCTTATATGCCATTTCATGATCAAATCCTTCAGGAAATTTGGCCAAGGCTGAACCTTGTGGAGGTTTCAAGTCTGGGGGCAGTGCATTATAAACACTATTGAATCTAGTGAAATAATTTTGAACACTTTCCCCAGTGTTTCTTTTGAGGTTGTTGTAGTCTGAAAGTATTTAGAGAGGGTTTTTTATAACTTCCCATTTTTTTGAGAATAACTGATGGAGGGCTTGGAGGTCATTAACACTATTAGGGGTTAAACCTTTGAACCATTTCCTTGCTTCTCCCCCTATATTTTGAGCAAATAATATGAGTTTGACAGTGTTATCATCTATCTCATTTCTATCAGAATAGTCATTTATCTTGTCCACATGTTGTGAAGCAGTAATAGTACCACTTACATCATATAATGGTATCTTGGACTGATAGTCCTGTGGCAGATTAACTAAAGGGAAAGGAAGGACTAGAGGAGCATACCATGTTCCCATGATAGGAGTTTGTGGAAAAAGTGGGGGATTTACAAGTGGAGGATGTAAGATAGGAGGGGGTTGATGGAATGGTGTAGTTTGAATAGTTGGTGTAAGGATAACAGAAGTGGATGTACCAGCAAGAGATTGCTGAGCAGATCTAGGATGAGAGAAACCAAAATTACGAAGGAAATACAAATCAGGTGGGGTAGTTTCTCTGCTACAAGGATGTTCACCTCTATCTTGGGATGAAGTCAAAATCTATCTGATCTATATCATCAAGTGACCTAATTCTGAATGGGTTTCTTAAGTCAACTTGTGAATCTTGTAGAGCTGCAAGGTATTTAGGAACAGAATTAGCTCTATGGAGTGATCTAACAATAGTTGAAGTTTTGGCCTTACGGGATATCCTAAGTATACTTTCAGGATTATCAACTCTCTCAGGAGGGTTTGGGTCAAGATAGGCTCTAGTATGAACTCTTCTAGAAGCCACTATGCTATGTTTTCAGACCCAATAATAAGAAAAATTTTAACCAAATATGACAATCTTTGATAGGCTAACTGACCTTTTAGCAAGAAAAAATTATTCCTCAAAGGCTTCTGTACTGAGTTTAAATGATATTATGATAAAGGGTTTCCCAATGGAGTCTTTGGAAAACCAAGGAAAATCAGCAGGCCTACTAATGTTCAGTGGAGTCACCAGGTGAAGGATTTTTACTTGATTTCAGGGCTTGAAAGTTGTTCACCATCAACAATCAAAACCACTCTAGGTAGACATTTGATTCATTTATTAATAATGAGATTATCTAAGTTGTGAAGTTATCTATTACTTTAAAACATCCCCAGTGGAGTCGCCAGAAATGTTAGGCCTCTATAATTTAGTAGAGTGGCAAGACTAAATGCTGCAGAGACTACATCAAAAACCACTTTGGGATTCTAGGATCTAGCCCTCCTGAATCCAGAGAGGGATCTCTCTATAAGTTTCAAAATTTGATTTATATTTTAAGGTTTTAGTATGTTATTAGGCTAGTTATTAAGAACAAGGGTTTTGGTTTGTTTGTTTGGTTGGGTATGATCTTTAATTGGATGGAATATCACAAAATGAAAGAGTTTCAAAGGGTGAAGATGCAAGTATATTGAGAAGTGTTCAATAGATAGGATTAGTGTGAAGAAGCTTTAATCCATTGGGCAATGGAGTCACAAAAGGGTTTAATTGTACAGCAATTTCAAGAGTGGTCCAAGGGGAAAGTCATCGATATCAAAATATCATTTAGATTAAATGATGGAGTGGAACATTAAAAGTGTTGAGAAAGTGTAAAAAGAAAATAATTTCAACAAGGATTTAATAACTTACCATAAAAGAAAATCCTTTTTAAGAAACTGTTTGAAACCAACCAAAGGACAGGGCTAACCATAGACTTCTTTTGACAAGCTTGTATTAAAGCTAACTTATCAAACAACAATCCAGTAATCTCACTAGACTACTTTCAGAAGGGATGAAAACAGATAAGAAAACAAAGTGTAGCTTAAGATCAGGTCAGATGCGTTAGAATCAAAGCCTACTTTTAACATACTCTTAGGGAAACTTTCAAACAACCTTTGGAGAAAGAACTAGAAGATAGGGAAAACCATTAACTTTCCTAGTTTAACTCTACTCAGCATGTAATGAAAATATCATTCAAGAACTTCCTTTCAAGTTTTTCACATCAAGGCATGGACTAACCAACATTCCTTGATAATGTTTACACTTAATTTAAGTCATTCCCAAATATCACATTTAGCAGAAAACATATAGATAAAGCTTATCAGTGAGAGTAGGGTACTTTTAACAGTAAATCCTATCTCTATGGTTGCTGTTCTTTATCATAGAAAAGTGGACAATATGGCATACATGAAAGAAAAACAATAATAGTAACAGGTACTTCACCAATGATATAGACTAGGATCCCAAGAATTAGCTTGTATGTTGATTGTCAATCCAGTTACAAACTGCATGTCCAATGTTTCATCACAGCAACAAATTCTCTTCTCAGCCTAACTTCTTCAATAACTTAACAGAGCTTCAGAGCTTCAGAACTTATTTACATTCAACAATGACTCGATACAACAACTATTGCATCCAAGTCCAACAACCAACCCTTTAAAATGTGCCCCTGAATGAGATTTTATAAGAAAATGAGGAGGTGGAATAGTTTCTAGGGTTGAGTATCATTAATTCTATACTAAATGCAATTCCTAGCCTTGAAAACCATGCAAGGCATAAGGCAGGAATGCATTGAATTACAACTCTATTTCATTTATTCCATTTCTGCTTTGTAGGCTTAGTGGGCGAAAATATTGACTTGAAGGCTCTTTTTATCTTTTACAATAACTTTATTCACAGTTTAAAATATGTTTTTTAGTTCGAAATAATTGTTCAACTCTCTTTAGGAAAATATCTTCTGACTGGGAAATAACTATGCCTGAATTTGATTTATTGAGACTAGAGGTGGCACTTTTGGTAGCTAAAGAAGATGAATGGTCTCTGATGTGGCAGTGGAGACCTCTTTAACTGATATTCTTCTATGTTTACCTTTAAACACTTTTAATTTTATTTTGTTCTACGTTTAGGCTTAATTAGATTTGATCTTTGTCTTTGAGTCTTCATTCTTTGACACTGTCTTGATCTCTTTAACTCGTGGATTAAAAAACCTGATCTTTAGGTCTAGGAATTAATCCCCTTATCGTTCATTTCTTCACTTTGATGCACTTTGTTGTTCTGTCTTCACTAGCCCAAATGGTTTTATGCAGTTGGAGGGTTTCTGTTAATTGGATTGATAATCATGATCTATCGACCGAGACTATGGAATTCAAAAATTCTTAGATCCCTTCGTGTACTAAAGGTTTGGAATCATCATTCCTGACCTTCACGCTATCTTTATAACTGTGGGAAGACTCCATAGAACCTGCACAAAACAAACAAAAATTATATAAATCCTGCGAAGATAGGTTTAAAACTCCTTTTGAGGTTTGGGCGCGACGGTGAACAGGAGTCATTGGATTCAGAAAATCAATGCTCGAGCTTGCTCGGTGAAATATTTCTGGGGCAAGTTAGGTGGAACATGAATGGGGGTGAGATTAAAATAGTACCATGCAATCTTAGAGATCGATGGCTGAGATATTTCGATGGAGCGTTTGGGAGAATAGATGAATGGAAAATGAATGGGGTTGTGATATAATACGAGCTCTTCGATCTCAGAGACTGATGGCTGGGATTAAAGGCGAAGGCATCGTTGTGGAGAGTGGTGGTAAGGCAGAAAATCGAGGATGATTTTCACAAAATATTTGGAGGGTAGGCGGTATTGCCTATAAAAATGAAATATGATACATCATATGACGCGTGTCCTTCCCAATACCACCCATTTCGAAAAAAAATTTGGTGTTAAACTTTAGGCACAAAAATTTTGCGATATGGAGTGTTAGCCATCTGATCATGAGGTGTTGATCGGACAGTTCGAGTTGTGTTCGATAGGCACAAATATGTGGGTGGAGGAACTGGTGGGGCCCTGTGATGACGTATGGTTGCTTTGTCGCGTAGTGGATAGGTATTGGTTTATCAGTTTAAGTCCCGATTGTAGGATCTTTTTGATGGACGGTTAATATTTTAAAGGAGCAGAGAATTTTGAAAGGAGAAAAGGGAGGTAGGTGAATGGGCGGAAAGATGGGGTCCCAGTGGCCGTTGATCTGCAGAGATCAATGGTCTAGATTTGTCTTTAATATTATATGTCAGGAGTGGAAAATAGAAGGGAAAAGGGGTTTTTTGCATGGGGTTTTATGTTCTGAGCACTCAATTGCGGGCTCTAGGACATATGAGAGAAAGGGCTGAAGGGTATTAAGCCCGTGGGGGCTAAATAATTTATAGTGTGAAAGAGTGTTTTTTAGGCCAAAAGCAAAGGTTTTGAAGGCCAAAACAGAGTTCAGATAGGCTAAAGAGAGGATTTTTAAACCGAATGAAAGCAGGACATAAGGTTTAAAGGGGTTTAGGATGATGTTGGAGGTTAAATGAAGGTTAATGGAGGGATTTTATGAAGGAAATAAGGATGAAAATGGGGTTATTGGTGAGTGAAAAGGATGAGTGGAATGATGGAAAATGGAATCTTTTAAGCAGTCTTTCTCTTGATAAACAGCAGGTACTTTAGTATTAATAGTGAAACAACAGTGAATATTAACTCAAAGAGTAATTATCATCATAAGACTTCAAGAACTCACAATTTGGACATGAAATTGTTTCTTGAAGGCCTAAAAAAGAGATTTAGCCACCGTTTGGTATGACAAATTTTTATAGGTGGCTCACAACGGGTATCTTGTTGTGATTTACATGATTATGTATGTTCTCACATAAATATTTATTTTATATCTTGATCTAGGACACCGAGCAATCTCTTCCTCCATGTCTGAGCTCCCAAGGTGTGTAATTCAAATGAAGGGATCCTGGTGTTGAGGGAACTATAGAAAATAGAATCATATATGTTTCTTCCCTATCTGTCACTCGTGGGATGTGTGTGATCCTTGTACGTTTTAACAAGTCGAGTATCT
Source organism: Pinus albicaulis (assembly GCA_034641835.2). NCBI lineage: Eukaryota > Viridiplantae > Streptophyta > Pinopsida > Pinales > Pinaceae > Pinus > Pinus albicaulis. Next base: position 1,425,456,306 of record CM076577.1, read on the forward strand.
CCCCCACCTTTGGTCGTTGCAGAGTATACCCTTGTTGGAATCATACCCATAGGCAGGGATGGTTGGGAATATGTTATGAAACCAACTCACAAAATAGAAGAAAAGAGAGATCAACGACTTAGAAATTAGCCTCTTAAAGGGGGGAACCTCCTTTACATTACATAAATGAACAATTCTTCGATAATACAAATGAAAAAACCTAATTTCTATATATAGAATTCCATGGGGTCACATTATAATCCTAGTCAACCTTAAAATAATAACGTAAGAACACAACAATAACAATAGTTGGATCTTATGGCACACAATAATAACAATATGGGTACTACAGGGGATCAACAATAACAATAAGGGAGATACACTAAAAATCATAAGGGACTACACTAGTAATATAGGGACCTAACATTCCCCTCTCCTTCAAAAAAATGTTTTCCTCAACGCTTGAGTAGTTATGGATGATTTTTTATAAAATTCTCATCGTCCCATGTGGAATATTCAGTGGGTAAGTTCTTCCACTTTAGAAGATACTCTGAATTTGATTGATGTCATAGCTATCAAGTTCTTGTTTCCGTGACTGCTTCAGGTTCCAAAATGATTTTTCCTTCCTCATCAAGGGCTGGAAATATTGTTTGAACTCGAATTTTGTCACCTATAACCTTATTTAAGCATGAAACATCAAAAAATATGTGCACTCGGGAATAATATTGAGGTACATTTCTTTGTATGTTTGTAGCCATGAAAATACCCAGTCTCCTACATCAAAAATTCTCTCGCTGCGATGTTGATATGCATGTTGTTTCATTCAATTTTCTGCCAATTTAGGTTATCCCTTAAGAGTTGGTGAAGTGGTTGTTGATGCTCGATGTGATCTTCCACTTCTTGAGCCTTAAAATTTTCTCTTGAAGATGATGTGATGGACAGTGGATGATATCCATAAAGTTCCATAAATGGGGTCATATTTGTTTCAGTATGGAAGGAAGTGCCATACCACCATTCAGCCAAAGGTAACCACTTGAAATATTACTTTTGTTTATCGGATACAAAACAATGAAGATATCCTTCCAAACATTTGTTCACTATCTCAATTTCCCATTGGATTGAGGATGATAATATGAGTTATGAGCTAGTTGAGTACCCCAAACAAGAAAGTAGTTTTGTCAAAACATTTCTAGTCAAAATGGGATCTTTGTCGCTTATAATAATATTTGAGTTTGCATGTAGCTTTTGAATTATTTCCAGAAATTTAGTAGCAAATGTACTTGCTTTAAATGGATAAGATAATGCACAAAAGTGTGCATACTTGGTAAGTCTCTCAACTACCACCATGATGGCACTGTCTCCTTCAGACTTAGGTAATCCTGTGATAAAATCCATTAAAACCTCCTCCTCACATTTACATGGAATGGATAAATGTTGTAGCAGACTCGGGGTCTTAATTGTCTCAACTTTATTTTTCTGGAAAACCAAACATTCTGCCACAAACTTTTCAATATCAAATTTAAGGCTATCCCAAAAAAAGTATTTCTTCACCCTCTGGTACGTTTTTAAAAATCCCTAGTGTCCTCCTACGGGAGAGTTGTGCAATTCCAAAATAATCTTTTGCTTTATTTTTGTTTCTTACAAATATATAAGCGATATTTGTACCAAATGGAATCACTTTTCCAAATTAATGTATCATATGTACTAGGATCTTGCTGCAACTTTTGAATGAGTTTCCACACTTCTTCATCATTCTTACATTCTTCCCTTTCTTTGGTTATCCAATTTGGTTGGATAATAAAAATGGCACAAAGAAATGCTTCCACCTCCTCATAATTTTTTGAGAGTGCATCTGCAACATAATTTAGTTTCCATTTATTGTAGATGATTTCAAAGTCATAACCTAGCATTTTTGTTACCCTTTTTTGCTGCTCTTCTAAATATAATATTTGTTCAAAAAATTCTTTAAGACTATCATGATCAATTTTTACCTTGAAGTGTCTTCCCATTACGTAAGGTCGCCATTTATTTAGTGCATGTAGTATTGCCAAAATTTTCTTATCATAAATAGATTTCTGTAAATAATTTCCTTTGATTAGACAACTTTCAAAAGAAATGGGTCTTCCTTCTTTCATTAAAACAACACCAATTTCATTTCCCGAGGCATCAAATTCCACTATAAAAAATTTTGTGAAGTCTGACATAACTAAGAACGATGCTTGGTACATTTCCTCTTTAAGATGTTAAAAGGCCTTTGGTGCTTCAGGATTCCATGAAAATGCATCTTTCTTCAATAATGTTGTTAGAGGTGTTGTTATTCTCCCATTATTCTTAATTAAAATTGTGATAATACCCTCTTAACCAGAGAAATACTCGCAACTTCTTTATGGTTGTGGGGAGTTTCCATTCCTTAATGGATTTAAATTTGTTAGGCTCTACCTTAACACCCTCCTGAGATACAATATGATCCAGATATTCCACCTCTTGTACTCCAAAGAAACATTTGGAGGTTTTTTCATATAATTGTTTCTCCTCCAATAGTCTGAGCACCCTCTCAACATGTTGAATATTATCCTTCCAAGACCTCCTATAGATTAGTATATCATAAAAAAATAATAACACAAATTTTCTAAGGAATTCTTTGAAAATGGAATATATCAACCCTTGAAATGTAGAACATACATTGGTAAGGAAAAATGGCATGACCAAAAATTAATAATGATTGTCATGAGTTCGAAATATTGTTTTCAGAATATCTTCAGTCTTCATTCTAATTTGATGATATCCTGAACAAAGATCGAACTTGGTAAAATAAATTTCTCGATGTAATCCATCCAATAATTAATCAATCACAGAAATGGGAAATTTATCTTTAATAGCGAGCTTATTCAGCTCCATATAATCTGGACGCATGTGCCATGATCCATCCTTCTTGTGCACCAATACTACTGGAGTAGAGAAATAACATTGACATGGTTGAATTATACGAGCCTTTAACATTTTTGCAATCATACATTCAACTTCGCTCTTTTGGACATAAGGATATTTGTAAGGCCTCAAGTTTAGAGGAATACTTCTTGGAATCAAATAAATATCATAATTGTGCAATTACGCCTCATTTTTCTTTCTTTAGAAGAATTTTCATGACATTATATCTTATTATCTGTCCCAGCTTCCCTGCAATACCCCATAATTCAAATTCCTTTTATTCTGAAAAAAAATTCAAGAAAAGTTCTTGAAAATTAAAATCTATCGTCGCCAAAGATTGTAACCATTGTAGTCCTAGTACAACATCAACATCTCCCATTGGAATGGAAAGAATTGGACCACTAAATACATATTCCCCCGTGGTTAGTTTGATATTATGGAAATTTCAATATAAATTTATAGTGCCTCCATTTGCAACCATCACTTGACACTCTGGTGTTGGGTATAGGAAGAAATTCGATTCCTTGGCTACCTTACAATGAATAAAATTATGGGTACTAATCGAATAAATAAACACTATTAATTTTTTCTACTTGATATGTCCTTCTATCTTGAGAGTTTGAGGAGTGGTAATTCATGCCAATGCATTACAGGATATGGTAAGACTTATTTCTTCTTTCTCTGGGGTTGGTTCCTGGTGTATATCCTCTTTTTTTAATGTTTCTTGTTCATTTTATTCCTCATATTCACAATATATGTAAAATAATTTCTTCTCAACAAAATTATGACCTTTAGTGTATTTTCTATTACAACTGTGCTTTCCAACCTGAATTCTTTCTCCAATGTATCAGGTTCTCAAAGGAGAACCTCATGTTGGACGTTATCCTTTAGAGTCCCTGTGAAGAAATCAATCGTATGCTCCTCTGGAATATTATTTACACTTATATTAAATTTTTGGAAGTCCTCAATGTTCTCCTCCATTGAACCCTTTTGTTTGAGATTTATCAATTGGCTAAAGAAGGATTTTCTCTATGTATCCTCATAATGTGCTATCATTTCCTCCATAAAAATTGACCAAGTGACAATTTTTTTATGAGATTAAGGCCATCCATACCATAAAAGTGTATTTTTTTTTATAAATATAAAGTTGGAATGCATACCTTTTGTGTTTTGCATATTATGGAGGTCAAAATATTTCTCCATTTGTAGTATCCATGTTACGAGATCCTTGCCATCAAAATCCCCATATTCGATCTTTGGAATATGGTGCGTCTTCAATCCAGTGTTATAGTTTTTGAAATCACGACTAAAATTTATTTTTTTCTCATCATTATTTTCATCTACTACCTCTTCTCGATTAGGAATCATTTCTTGTTTCGACTTTGTCAAACCTTCCATGTATTCTTTTAGATTATTCCTCATGTCTTCCATGTTGACTTTCATTTTTTCATCTATCTTAGCTTCCATGCCATCCATCATAGCTTCCATTCCATTTTTCAAACCATCCATCTTATCTTCCATGCCTTTCTTCAAACCATCCATCTTATCTTCCATGTATTTCTTCAAACCATCCATCTTAGATTCCATTTCATTTTTTTTTAATTGGTCTTGTAACCTTGATATATCATGTTGCACTTCTTCCTCTTCATGAGTCATAATAGAGCCTTCTGAGGATATAATGGTTGTTAAATTATTTTTATTGGGAATTTTAGAACCCAATATTGATATCTATGCTTCAATATTCCCTTGGAATCACTTCAAACCGATTTTTCAAACAAGACATGCAATTTGTTTAAAAAAATAAACATTTTTTTCTTTTGAGGAGCTATATATTGAGACTCATTTATATTTGTAATTGAAGATGCCCAAGATTTTATCTTCCCTCCTTTAGTGTCCCTCTGAATTTTATTTCCAATGCCAAAGGTCCGACTTGACATGGTGTTGGAGGATTAATCCGTCTTGCGGACAAGACCGATCTCCCTAGTACCAAGAGTATCTAGCAACAAACAGCCAAATAGACTAATCTTTCTCTAAGCATATACGATCTATGAAAAGATATATAGAGGTGTTAAGGACTTACCGTTTTTCCAATGCTTGTTTGAAGTCGTTGTTGTCCCTCGTGCGCTTGAAGGAGTTTTCCTCATAAACCTGCAGTCACAAACAAGCAAAATAGTACATAGCACCTGTATAGAAATCATCATAAACCATGCTTATCATAGTGATCAAGGAATCTATTAAATAAACCATTGATTGAAAGCTTATTGAGAAAAATGAGAATATTTGTATTAATTTCAAAAGAAGAAAATCCTTACAACCTGAGCCTTGATGTTGCACAGGACTTTCCGGGGTCTGAAGCAGGAATCTCCTTTACTTTGATAAGCTCTGCACTCCTCCAACCAAGACTAATAGAGGTATTTAATCTCTCCTCACGAGAGTCTTAATAAACTGAGTCTGAATCTCAACAGCACTTAACTTCAAATATTCTAAAGCTTCAACTCCCGTTGAGGCTACCCAATGCCTCTTTTTATAGTAGAATAGAGGAGGTTTTTTGTTCCAACTATGAAGGGATAAAATCCTCCTTCAAAGGGATAAGCTCCTCACATCAAGGGGTTAGCTCCATAAGGTAAGGGATACATGCACCTCATAAGAGCGGTTCTATCACCGGAAGATATTTTCTGGAAGCCTCTAGAATTCACTTTTATTGAGCTTTTTGGAAATTACTTGCACCTTTTTTATCTTACAGGGCTCCACACCTATAACAAAGAGAAAGTGCGTTCAGGTACACATGACAGTTGAACATTGGGTGCGGGACCGTAGGCAAGATAGCGAGAAAGTGAGATACTAAAGTTTAGGAGACTTTTAGGAACTTTTCTCTGATTTTCAAGGCTTGACATGAGGAACTGATATGTTAGACTTGCAAAGGGAGAAGTATGAGTAGTAATGAGCTCATACACATAGAAAAATGTCAGGATGACAATTTTTAGTGTAACAGATTGCCCCCTAAAGTGCAAATTCTGGAATAGATGATGCTGAAGTCTGTCATATATGAAGAGTGCAGTACTTTATCATTTCAAGGATCATCCTGTGGTCACCCCAGTCGCAACCTGTAAAAACATTCAATGAAAAATATATATATATCATCGCTGAGGTAGGCATTCCCATACTCAGATCAAAACTAACTAATTCAAACTATTCTAATACAGAAATGATTTTGAGTATATCACTGTATAGACATGTGTAGACACAGTATGGACGCAGCCATCTGTTTGTAAATAGTCTACTGTAAGATAACAAAAGTCCTTGCAGCCTAGATGGTAGAAACTAGATCTAGGGTCTTGAATTCCGCATCTCGAACTAGTACGATTCTATCCATGTGAATAAATGTGTCGAAGTCGAACATGGTAGAAACCACTTGATTACCAGTCAGTGATGTAAACTGTTAACAAGGGTGAGAGTAACCACCAGTAATGTCAATGGCTCTCAAAGTACTCAGTACAATCCATGAAATGTGAATGAATGAGCTGAAGTTGAACATGTCACGGAATCATTCGATCGAAGGTCAATAACACAACCTGTCGTCGAAGGTGAGAAACCTACCATTAAGGCATGCAGATTTCAAGGTACTGACGATTTCTAGATCAACTCCCTAGATAATGAGTTGTCGTCGATAGAAAGTGATCTGTTGTAGGGAAGCCCACAACACGAAATCATAGATCAAGTTTTGAAAACATATTGGCAAGGACTGACTCGGGGATGGTCAAAAATGGATGACAGATATTTTGCAGATGAATGTTTTATTTGAACTATCCTCTTGAACACATAACGACACTGCAGATGGCTTGGTGATAGTTGACCCAAAGCTAATACCCAGGAACTGGATGAAAACTTTCAAATGAGGTTTGATTAACTGTTAGGCAAAGGATTTCCCAACCTAGGTGATTGAAAGTGTCGTGTTCAAGAGTGGTTAACGAGATTTTTGAAAAATCAAAATGCAACAAACAAGTCCATTTTTCTCTTTTTTCCCCCACCATTTTTCGCAAGTACCTCTTTATTTTTGACAAGCATGGAAAATTTTAGGGGCTAATATTCACAGGTGGGCTAATTTTCCATGGTTTTTCCGAAAAAAAGATTCGCCAATTTCCATTTTTTTATAAAAGTGATTCGCCCAAATTTTATAATATAAAATTATTTTACCTTAAAAATCGCCAAAATTTTATAGATAATATATATAATATCATTATAAATTTGAATAATTTTAAAAATACATCAATAAATATTTTATAGTTTTCATATTAGGGACTAGTGAGATTCGCCAATTTTTTAAACTTCAAAATAATTTTCCATCCTTAAAATTTTCCCTGTTGACAAGCTTGAGGAGGATAACATTTGCTTCTTTATAAGCTCATCCTTCGAATGAGTCCAACTTAGTTTAAGATTCGAACCCTAAGAAGGAGTGGTTCATTCATGTTTGAAAATTAAACAGGTCCTTTACTATTAAATTTTAACGAGTCCAATAGAGGAGAAACTCAGTGTTTTTCAATTTTAGGGAGTCAGAAGAAAAAACTTAAGAAAATTCCATGAGTGTAATTTTTCGTAAATTTAGTCTCTCGGGCCCAAAAAAGGATAAAATAATGCGAGAGAGAACTCTATTGACCATAATGAGTCAATGTATACCTTTTTCGTAAATAGTACATTTCATTCCGTAAAAGGGGTAAAATTATACTGAAGGGATGATTATTCATTTAATTTAACGATTTTGAACAATAAAGTACTTGGCAATCTTTTCATATTTAGAGAGTCTGAAAAAGGGCTTAAAAGAGAACTCCAATGTTTCACTTTTTCGTGAATTTTTGAGAAAGTCCGAAAAAAGTGATAAAAGTATGCTCTTTGTTGACAAATGATCAATTCTCCTGAAAAATCTAATTTTTGCACAAAAACTTGAAACATTACACATACCTATTTAAGATGAGCAAAAATGCTTCAAAAATACCCTTTTAAAGTGAAAAATAAACAAATTAAAAATTCATCTATTCGAAAAAACTTATAAAAAGAACTTTTTCAATTTTATTTTTACAATTCAAGTTCAGAGTGAAAAGTAAAAGCTTTTGGGTAAAAAAGTTCCTGTGAAGATTCTGGAAAATATGTTCGTTGAAATCGAGAACCGTCAGTCCCAGGTAATCCACGACCTCCTAATCTTGCATTTCATCCGTTTACAATTCGTTTTTAGGCTTTAGATTTTATTTTTAAGGGAGAAAAATAGTTTGAAAATCGCCCGCGAGGGTCTGCAGGTGACACACATAGTACCTACGGGCCCCGACCTTTTTTACAAAGAAAAAAAGTCGTGGGTCTGCACTTTCCCCACAGACCGCATGCGTTCCTACACACTGTGTATAAAGGTAAAGTGTGGTCCCCACGCGTTTGAATTTAAAAATCAAATTTCTCTTTTGCCGCCCAAAAATTTTCAAATTAGATCGTTCTAATCTATCTTTTTATGCATTGTAGGATTAACAAGATGTTGATTTGGAGAGAACGTGAACATGAGGACGTGGACAAAGCCATAATGCTCCATTTTCCCACAATGCAAGCATTAAGAGCATGCAGTCTGTATAAATTTTGGGCCATCCAATGCATGAGGGCACAGGTAGACCTCCTGACATGGCTAGTAAACAGGTGGAACATGCAGGACCAATGTTTCATTATTGGCGGCCATCGGCTCGAAATCGAGCTGGAGGATATTTATTTTCTGACTGGTTTGTCCAAGAGGGGCGAACAACTTTCCTTGTTTGGGACTAGCCCAGGTGGCCAAACTGTCGCTAGCCTTCGACAAGAGTTCTGTAATGATGAAGCAGACCCCAGGGACAAACGGATTGATATAAAAACTATCATCCGTCCCGAGCTGAAAGTGATTGCATTTACTATTACTAGACTATGTGGGAGTGCCACACTGCATGTGGCTACCGGTTCCCAGATGCGCATTGCTGTGGACTGTTTTCGCGACACCATTTTCAACTGGTGCGAAGCTGTGTTGGCTAATATAAAAGGCCAAATAACTAGAGCGAAGAATGGAAAACTAAATAACTTTGGATATGGATCCATAGTTGTCATATTTTCTCTAGAGAGGATCCCTATGCTAGCTCCACAGAGTATTCCTGTTGATGTCGGTCGTCTTCGAGAACCTAGGATGGTTCGTTGGGTCGCACTGATGGCCCGTCATGGTATTGAGGGCGCTAAGATTGTTTGATTTCCTTCTTCATATTTTCGCTGGCTGGACCGCCAAATTTTTGTCATAGAGGAATTTCCATATGCCGGGATAGATTTCCGCGGTGACCGAGAGATGAGTCTGCCAGCAGGGGAACAGTGGGATGAATTAGGTAAAATCATTTTCAACGAATTTTAAATTCTAATTTTTTTTAATTTTTGATCGTCTTGTCAATTAATAACAAAAGGTTTTTTTTTTTAATACAGATGTGGGCCCATGGCGACCAGCCCATCTCAAACCTTATGACAAAATATAACCAGTTGCAGCCGCACCACCCCCAGCAGGCCAATCAGCAGAAATATTGACTGATTTAGAGCATCATCTAGAGCGTTTGACTCTAGATATTCCGAAGATAGATATAGATGAAATTCCACTCAGATTACAGAGATACGTGATTGGTGTTCTAGGAGATTTTAGGAGGTTCCTGTGCATGGTGGCTCTGGAAGTGGTTTCTTATCATGATCACCATCAGTGATGGGATGATCGTGTTGTAGACTCATATTTTTGACCTTTTTTGTTACTATTTTTCCAATCATAAGGTGTTTCCAACCTATGATCGAAGACGATGTATATTTTTTGAAAACACTTCTATACTATGATATATCACTATTTATCAGCTATCTGTGTTCATGTTATGAATGTTGTTTTGTTTTACTGTTTTTTGATCATTGAAAATGTCGATTTATTACACTAGAAGCAACTACGTCTGCTAATGTATTTAAATGTCTTGGAATATGTTGATATTCAATGTAGTCAAATTCACGTTCCAAGAGACGAACTCTTAAAAATAACCGCAATAACACCGGATTTCTAATGGCATAAACCCTGTTAAGCTGTAATACAACAAGTTCAGAATCCAACCTAACAATCAAACTCCGAATTCCAAATGATATGGATTCAGATAATAACTCAATCACTGCACTATACTCAGTAATTTTATTCGTTGTTTGACCAAGGCTTACCCCATGCATGGATACTAACTCGTCAGAGGGTGAATAGATAACCCAAGCTGCGGAAGAGATATTCCATGTACTACGACAAGCACCATCAGCAAAACCAATGTAGGTTTGAAGAGCCGTCAACATCTGCGATATCAAGAGTAAAACTTAGATAAGAAGGAATAGTGATAAACACACTTCTAAACTAAGCACGCTTTTCTAATCTAAAACACACCAGCAGTAAATAAATCTAATCTAATAAAAAAAAAATCTCCATACCAAGTTAACCATAGTATCGCTTCAGATAAAGCCCATTTCTGGGTTTATCTAAAGGGACACCGTCAAAATCTATCAACTCATAGGCCGGTTTTGCCAGCTTTCGCTTAACAATGAAAGGACCATGCCACATGCGCACGAATTTCCCAGCTCCTAGCTTATCATTGGCTTGATCATAAACTAATACTAGGTCTCCTTCTAAAAAATTTTGAGGGGTAACACTTCTATCATACTGAGCTTTTATTCATTTAACATGAGCCTCGTTTGCTACTACGGCATTTCGTCGATTCTCATCCAGCTAAGCTAAGTACAAGAAACGTTTCTCCTCTTCAGACGTAGCTAGGAGTAATTCTATGGCTAATTTCAGTGACGGAATTTCGCATTCAATCGGCAACAAAACTTCCAGACCATAGACGAGTTGAAAGGGAGTGAAACCAGTTCATGTTTTTACTGAGGTTCGATATGCCCAAAGTGCTGAAAAAACCATGGAATGCCAATTAGTTTTTTGAATACCAATAATTCGTCTAATCATGGTGACTAAAACTTTATTTATAGCTTCGACCAGACCATTGGCTTATGGATAATATGGAGTGGAACTATCATGGCACAAGCCAAGTTGATCTGTCAGTTCAGTCATCATGACATTTCGAAAATGACTTCCATGATCTGTAATAATGGCTTGAGGAACACCGAACCTAGAAATTATGTGATTAAATACAAAAGTTGTAGCAGTCTTGCCGTCAGCCAAAAATCTAGGCATCGCCTCGGCCCATTTAGTAAAATAATATACTGATAAGATAATATACGCATGCCCCCAGGGTGAGTGAGGGTTACATGTAATAAAATCGATACCCCATTTCGCAAAAGGACCAACAACAATTATGGGATGAAGAGGAGCTAGTGGAGCACGCATCTTATGATCAAAAAGTTGACAATTGTGGCATTTCCGGACTGCATAAATACAATCTTTGAATAATGATGGCCAGAAATAACCAGTGCGCAATATCTTTTGGGCTGTGGCATACCCAGACATATGACTGCCACATGCTCCGGAATGGCAGTCATTTAATAACTTTTCAGCTTCTTCATGAACAAGATAGCGTCTGAAAATAGAATCCGCTCCACGATGATAGAGTGTATCACCAATGATATTATACTGTTGGCATTGGAAGCGTATTTTCCTTCGCTGAGATTGTGAAATTTCGGGCCGAAAAGATTGGATTTGGAGATAAACAATAATATCTCCATACCATGGATCGAGAGTACTGATAAGAAACAGAGATTTTTCCGCAATGGGCTCTTCTGCCACAATTTCAGTATCAGTAGAGGGAAAATCACACATCAGTTCTGCAAATACCAAAGATTTCTTTGCCTTGGATTTCTCAAACTCCAAGTCAAATTCCTGCAGGATAACTATCCATTTGGAATACTTGTCCCCTAGCAATTGTTTGGTTAAAATATACATCATAGGGTTGCAATCAAAAATTACCATGGTTTTACGTAACAAGATGTAGTGCCTAAATCTTTGGACAGCTTGGACAGCTGCCAATGCCAATTTCTCCACATGTGTATACTTGATCTCGGTCGGATGCAAATTTCGACTAAGATAGTAAATCACATGTTCAGTATGAGGTTCGTCTTCCTGAACTAACACCATCCCAATGCTGAAATGAGAAGCAGCGAGATACAAAATGTAATCCTGGTTGTAGTTGGGAGGATGCAATAACGGTGCATGGGTCAGCGCGTGTTTAAGTGCATCGAAAGATCGATCAGCAATCTCATCCCAAAAGAATTGAATATTCTGTTTCAACAACCGGGTGAAACCCTTTGTAAGCTCGACATAGTTCGGAATGAACGCCGTAAAAGGTTTTCTTTCCCCTGCAAAATTTTGAGTTGGTGTAAAGTCAAAGGAGGAGGTAATTTAACAATAGCTTCGACCTTCGACAGATTGAAACGAATGCCTGATTTCGAGACAACAAAGCCTAGTAAACGACCCGACTCGACACAAAAAACACATTTGTGTGGATTCAGCCTAATCTTATAATGCCGACATCTCATAAAGATAGCTCGTAAGTGTGTGAGATGGTCGGCCCTGCGTGATGAATGAGCAGGTAAATCATCGAGATACGGCTGCACAATGTGCTTAATGTCATGAAATTCATAAGACATTACCCTTTGAAAAGTTGCTCCAACGTTCTTTAATCCAAAGGGCAGTTTGCGATAAGAAAATGTCCCCCATGGAAAAATAAAAGTTTTTTTTGGCTGATCAGCAAGGAGTATGTTTATTTGATTATACCCGGAAAAGCCATCCATAAAGGAAAACATTTCGCTACCGGCACAATCATCGATTATCTGATCGATATAGGGAGTTGGATAATTGTCTTTGGGACAGGCTCGATTAATATCCCTATAGTCGATACATACTCATATCGTTCCTTGTTTTTTAGTCACAGGAACAACATTTGATACCCAATCCGTTAAGGGAATTGGATAAATGAAACCTGCATGCAGTAGTTTTTCAACTTCTGCTTTGATAGCAGCAGCTTTTCTAGGATATATTTGACGTAAACGTTGACGAACAGGTTTGGCATCCGGGTAAGTCTTGATTTCATGTACGACAATTGACGGATCAATTCCTGGAATTTATTCATAAGACCAGGCAAACACATCACAGAATTCTTGAAATAGGGCTTTATAAGTTTTAATTTCATATTCAGTACACCAAGCACCTATATGAGTGTTTTCAATTATTCTGGGTTTTACTGAAATGTCGATTGGAACCGTTCGAGAAATATTTTCCAAATTTAATTCAGAATCAGGATTTTGCAATGGATTCTGGGGTTCTTTGACATATTCAGTAGTAAAAATTGAAGTGAAATCATCTTCAAAATGATTTGGTTCAGGTAAAAACGAAGATCGGTGATGCAGATCTTCCCATGGTAAATCATCAACATATAGAAATTCACGAATTTGCTCATCAGTATGAACAACATCCAGCAATGTTGTTGTGGCTGAACTGGATATAGAAAGTGATTCCTGAGGGATCCCATTTATTGGATCAATTCCGGTTGAAGAGGTGTCGAAAAGTGACTGTACGGCCTAGTATGCAAGTTCAAATGGACTCAAAGGCATCATGCCCTCAATTGAATCTAACTCAGAATCAGAAGGTATGATCCAAGGATCATCAAACATAATAGTATTTGACGAAATCATGTGAATGGTTGCAACGACAGGTAATACATTAGGAGGAGGAAAGGAAAAATTTCGTAGTAAACCAGAATCTTTAACTAATCCTACTCCAACATCCTTATAAGGGATAGTCGCTTTACCAATATGGTGGATTGTTTCTGTAGAGGCTGGTTCGGAAGAGAAATAAGTTAACTGATCTATTGTGACGATCTTTCCTTGATATGGAAATTTTATGAGTCGAAAGACCGATGAAACAATAGCAGTCATCGCATAAGACCAACTGCGACCTAGAAGAAGGGTGTAATCTAGAGGGGCATCAAACACTTCCACATCTAGATTTATGGTTTTACCTTCGACCCCTATGGGTAAATCTTGCTGAATACCAAAAGGGTGAAAACCTCGACCATCAAAAGCCTTAAGAATCGTCGGATATTGGTTAAGTGTAGGAGAACCAAGTGATTTCCAACACCGAATTGACATAATACACGTTGAAGCCCCCTCATCAATCACAGTCTGATAGATCGGTATGTTTTTGACTAACACTGGTATCTAGAAAGCCATCTGATGAGGTAGACGAGGTGTACTATTTTCTATATCGAAGATTATAAGATTAGAATCCTGAACATCTACAGCTCCTATAGCAGACAAAAGCAATTTACGCTGTGTTGGGCATGATTGCAACACTTCCAAAGCCGACATTGTTGAAGGGGAAATAGCTAAGTCTTCAACAATGTTGTAATTCTGAGAAGCTCTTGCATGTGGATTAAAAGTTGATTTACGAAGAACACCTTTAGCAGGTAGTTTGATTATTAAGTCTGGATTTTTTTTCTCGATCAGTAGCGGACCAGAAACAGGAGGAGGTGTAGTTGATGCATTTGCATTACAATATTATGCTTCTTTCCCATCAATAGGATTCTTAGTACCATAATCTTGCCATCGCGTCACAATCCTTACATGAGACATCATCAAAATAGGTTATTCTGAAGCAGTCGAAGTGGAACCAACCATCTTGCTATCTTGAGTCAGAAAAGGCTCCTTCAAGACAGCAGGTTGTTGTGAACCTTTAACGAATTTTGCAACCTCAGTACGATGTGGACATTCCTTAGTGAAGTGATCCTCGTCACAAATGTAACAAGGGTAACGAGGTTTGCGCTTTTCATCATTGGATTCATTTTTATCAGTTTTCTCTTTCGAATTTTTCTTTTTTTTACCCTTCCCTTTCTTTTTACCACCGGATTTAGATTTAGTCATAGATGTCTCTACAACGTGAATGTCAGCAAAAATTTCGGGGGAAGATTCTCCTTTTGGGGAATCTGGTCAGGTTATAATAGGCGAAGAATTCTTTGAAGATTTCTTCTTACTTTTCGTATTGACTGTACCAATCATGCCATCAGTAGCATGAGACCCTGAAGGAGTAGCAGCTATCTGACCTTGTTTTGGAAGGTCGGGGATTTTTTCGTGTAAAGTACCTGACTGTGTGTAAACGAGATCAAGGTACTGAGCTTGAGCAATCACTTGGTCTTCAGTAACAACACCGACCTTAGCTACATCTTCAGTGATCTTGGGTAACAATGATTTAACAAACCATTCTGCCAAAATTTGATCTGGAATATAAACTTTCACCAAACGCCTTCTACGTCGCCATTCATGAATATGATCAGAAATATATGTAGACGTATATTACTTAAGTGAAGTTAATAATTCTATGCCATTGTCGTATCTGACAAGCAACTGAAAGTGAGTCAAGAAGGCAGTTTCTAACTGACTGAAATTATGAAACGAGCCTCGTGGTAACTCAATCTACCATTTGGCTGCAAGACCAATAAGATTTCTTTGGAAAAGACGTATGCGAATCGAATAATCAATAATTGAATTAGACGCACACCAGAGGTGATAATTCATGACATGATTTGATGGATCCTCTCCTGACTTACCTTCAAACTTCGGTATATCACTGGGAAACTTATGTGGCATTGGCGGCCAGTATGGATAATAGAAAATCGAATCATTCGTAAGGCGCGTCAAATTAGGTAAATCCAAAGTTGCAATAAATGGTAACTGACGGTTAGGGTCATGAAAACCTTGAGCAGCTAAAGTAGTTCCTGGAGGTGGATATCCAGGATAGCTGGGAATTGGATTTGCGTTAGGATTCGTGTAACCTCCTGGAAAACCAGGATTAACCGGACCAAACTGGGGTTGTTGAGGCTGCTGATAAGTATAGCCAGGGTACGGTTGATACTAATAATTTGGATTTTGTGAACCGGGACCGAATTAAGGATATCCCTGGTACGGTTGATACGTGAATTGCGGTTGACTTGTGACAACTGTACTCGTACTGGCTTGTCCTCTAGGCATTTGAACCAAAGTCTAAACAGAAGGCCCTGACTGGAGTACAGAGACTTGAGGGATTTGAACGGATGCAGGGATAGCTGAACTCGACGTTACAGATACTCGAGAAATAGGTGTTACAGGTTGGACAACCATAGCAGCAGTTGCAGCAGTTTGAGGCGGAGTCTGAGGCGAACTAGGTGCAGGAGTTTGAATAGTAGGCTAGATAGGTTGCTGGGTTGGACCAGAAACCAAAGGTTGTCCATGTTGAAAAGGTAACTGCACATTAGACTGCATAGGCTGTTGATATTGGGACGGATCCCACACCATATTTATTCCGGGATATTGTCCCGTAGAAGGTTGAACATAAGGACCATAACTTGGTTGAACGAAGGGTTGATACATGAATGGTAAATTTCCAACTCCTTGAACAGATGACTGACCAGAAGGCTATTGGTAACCTTGAATTGGGTACTGACCTTGAGGTTAATAACCCTAAGACGCGTACTGAAGCTGGGGTTGATAAGGACCCTGAGGAGCATATTGAGTTTGGGGTTGACCCTGGGGTGTGTATTGTCCTACAGGTTGATAAACCTCAGGTGTGTACTACCCTTGAGGTTGCCCCCCAAAATAATATGATTCCACAGTTTTTCCTGGGAAAATAATACCTTGAGGTTGACCCCTAGGTGGTAACTGACTTCCTGAAGGTTTCCCCCCAGGCGGTACCTGACTGCCTTGAGGTTGCGGATTCGGAATATTACCAGACATCATAAAAATTTTCTCTTCGTTCAATGTTTTAGTTTTAATTCCACTTAAACTAGATGATAACACGCTTTCAATCGGTTGAGGAGCTACCCCCGAGAAAGTACCAAATAGAGCCTGATATCCCGAAGGAACAAAAGGACCACCATGTAAAAATGATTCCGGTGTCTGGGAAAAAATGGATGATTCTCCTGCCATAATGGATGACGAATAATAACCTCTGGGTGTTGGATGAAATGGAACTCGAGGTGGAGAAAAAGCAAGACCCGGATTCTCTAAAAAATTAGTTTAAGATAAGTATCAAGCAGTAGTTCGAATAGGGCTATAGAAAATTGATTCACGTTCCCTAAGATTTAACGACTGAGGGGAATTGGGAAGAGATAATTCTTCATCTGGATTAGTAAGTTCTTCAATATAAATTAGTCCAGATGGAAGATTGCCAGTGATAATATTCCTTACCCTTGGTGAACCAAGATCACTAGAAGTTCGTGAAATAAATCCCGAAGATGTTTCTAAAACAAAAGGTTCAGTTTCAGGTTCAGAGATTTCAGGTTCGTCAGCCCATTCACTGGCAGGAGAAATACTACCAGTAACTTCAGAAACTGAAATTGGCTCTTAAATATGTTCTGTTATGGGTGTTTGATAATCAGGATGAACCACTATGGATGAAGTTCCAACTTCTGTTGATTTAATCCTACCGCTACTATACGATACCA
Source organism: Pinus albicaulis (assembly GCA_034641835.2). Classification (NCBI taxonomy): domain Eukaryota; kingdom Viridiplantae; phylum Streptophyta; class Pinopsida; order Pinales; family Pinaceae; genus Pinus; species Pinus albicaulis. The sequence continues at coordinate 1,425,473,681 of CM076577.1, forward strand.
AAGCACGAAGCCCTTCAAGCTGACTTGGTGAATATTCAGGGGGTTTCCCTTGTAGTCTCCGGGATTGTCTCGGAAATTTCGCCATGATTAAATATTTAACTAATCACACGAAAACAAAGAAAATTTCAAAGAAAACACCTAAAGTCTTTAAAGGAACAAACATCTGAATCACACGCTTAAAAATCTAGGAGTTCAAACCACACACAAACAGTAACTCCCCGTACTAAAAACACTATTTGGTGATGAAATCCAACTTAGTAGAAATTTAATACAGAAAGGGCGGTTGGAACAGTTACCCCGACGACCTGCTTAATGAAACAGACTGGCACAAGTTTCCTCACAAAACCATCTTGTGTGAAGAGAACCCCCCAGAGAGTCTAAGTGATTCTAGTCGACATCTGCTCCAGGTACAGTGAGATCTTTCCTTTACCGTCACCTTAGGAAATAATCTTAAGATAATGGACACTAAGGTTACCAACAGTAAAAAATATAACTGGGGGAACAGTCTATGATCCGATCTCACGCGCAAGGGCAGAGTAGCAAGCTCAATCCCCTTGAAGGTTCCTTGACATGGTTAATTTGAGGTTTACCGACAAGTGATCCCAGGCTCCTCGACAATGGTTAATCTGAGGTTTACCCTGTGTAATACGCGCAAAATCTTCTATCTTCCCCGATGAGACATAATTGATTGTCTCAAAGGTTTGGACATGATCTCGTGATTGACTTCTTTAAGAGAAGCTTCCCAGATTATAAAAATTATGATTGGGTTTATTTCCTACCACAATATTTGTTTACTTGTTTGTTTTACTACCTTGGAGAGTTAATTACTCCCTAATCCAAGATAGTAGCTTAAGCTATGTTGGTGATAAGAGCCCTAGAAAATAAAAATATTGCTAGATAGATTTTAATTAAATGTTACTTTTAAGAGCTGTTTCTTAAGTCAATGGGTGCGGAAGTGAAAATTTGATGGTGTGAAAACTCGACTTCCAAAAACACTAAAATTCACCTAAAAATGATAATCATATCGTTTCCTTTCAATGAAATTCTAATTAAGGAAAAGTTGGAGAGTGCAATCCTTTTAATGAACAATTCCTTCTTTACATGTTAAGAGTAATTGAAAGAAAATATTTTTGTCTTTTCAGCAATAACTCAAAAATGAAACAAACTATCAAAGCTCATAAGAAAATCCTTTTACTTTCAAACTTGAAGCTACAGAACAAGTTTTCTTCAAAAGAGATCTACACAATTCTATGAAAAATACTCAAAACTATCAAACTAATTCTGAGACCTACCAATTTTAATAACCTATTTGAATAAAATCTTTACAAATTTTTTGAAGAATGTTTTACTTAGTTATTCAGCAAACTAAGGATCTATTTTTTCAGAATAAAAAACAGATCAAAAACACTCAATTATGTTTTTATAAAAAATGAAATTCAAAAACCAATAACAAAGTTTCTTTTTGAAGATTTGCAAAGAAACAAGAAATTAAATTTCTCAATAAAGGATGATTTCACAATCAGACCAGATTCAGCAAAAGACAAAATACCAATGTAATCTTAGGTATTTTAAACAGTCAATGCTTCGAATCGCTACAAAGACCAAGTGAAAGACAATAAAAAACACAAAACTTCTAGAAAATCATCAAACACCAAGACTACTAAGATTCATTCACAGAAAGCTTTTGACAGAAACAATCATCAATATGGGTAGAAATCAAAAACTCTAAAATAAAATAAATATAAACTAAAGAAATAAATCTAAAGGTTTTTCAAAATTTTAACAGGGTCCGCAGTCTTGCAGAAGGAATAGGTGCGATACTGCACTGTTTACTAAAGAAAAAATGCGAAACTGCCCGCACTGTGAAAAGACGACAAAGTGCGGTCCCAGGAAAAATTAAAGAAAAACATGAAAGATATCAAAATTTTCAAAAACAGAAAAAACCTAAGCTACCCAGGCAGATGTCTATCAATCAAAAACTAGGAAAAACGTTTCCTCAAATCAAAATAAAAGAGAACAAAAAACAACAAGTTTTTTCCCCAGCGGAGTCGCCAATTTGTTGGAGGATTAATCCGTCTTGCGGACAAGACCGATCTCCCTAGTACCAAGAGTATCTAGCAAAAAATATCCAAATAGACTAATATTTCTCTAAGCATATACGATCTACGAAAAGCTCTATAGAGGTGTTAAGGACTTACCGTTTGTCCAGTGCTTGTTTGAAGTCGTTGTTGTCCCTCGCGTGCTTGATGGAGTTTTCCTCGTAAACATGTAGTCACAAACAAGAAAAATATTACATAGCACCTGTATAGAAATCATCATAAACCATGCTTATCATAGTGATCAAGGAATATATGAAATAAACCATTGATTGAAAGCTTATTTAGAAACTTGAGTATATTTGTATTAATTTCAAAAGAAGAAAATCCTTACAACCTGAGCCTTGATTTTGCACAGGACTTTTTGGGGTCCGAAGTAGGAATCTCCTTTACTTTCATAAGCTCTACACTCCTCCAACCAAGACTAATAGAGGTATGTAATCTCTCCTCACGAAAGTCTTAATCAACTGAGTCTGAATCTCAACAGCACTTAACTTCAAATATTCTAAAGCTTCAACTCCCGTTGAGGCTAACCAATGCCTCTTTTTATAGTAGAATAGAGGAGGTTTTCTGTTCCAAATATGTAGGGATAAAATCCTCCTTCAAAGGGATAAGCTCCTCACATCAAGGGGTTAGCTCCATAAGCTAAGGGATACATGCACCTCATAAGAGCGGTTCTATCACCGCAAGATATTTTCTGGAAGCTTCTAGAATTCACTTTTATTGAGATTTTTGGAAATTACTTGCACCTTTTTTATCTTACAGGGGTCCGCACCAATAACAAAGAGAAAGTGCATTCAGGTACACATGACAGTTGAACATTGGGTGCGGGACCGCATGCAAGATAGCGAGAAAGTGCGATACTAAAGTTTAGGAGACTTTTAGGAACTTTTCTCTGATTTTCAAGGCTTCACATGAGGAACTGATATGTTAGACTTGCAAAGGGATAATTATGAGTAGTAATGAGCTCATACACATAGCAGAATGTCAGTATGACATTTTTCAGTGTAACACATGGATTCTTCAAGGCAAAGTTATACCCAATCTCCCACAATGACCTAATTAATTACTGGTTTAGTAGAGTGAAATTGCATGGATAGCCACATGTCAATGTCTCCTTCTTCAACTCCGAAATCAATACATAGGAAACTAGAGTCTGTGTAGTTTCGGAAACTTTTTATATAATTCCAATACGATTCTCAAAGAGAGAGTTATGACAATTCTCCCAAGGTCACCTCTTTGAGATGAAATTTGGGAGGCTGAAAAAACCATAACTTCCATAGATCATATCTCCAAAAATATTTTGAACCAAGATCTGAAATTTTTACACAAATTTCCTTAGGATTTCCTCACAAATGGGTGTTGTTTTTATATTTTGAACCTTTGTAGAAAAAAATTTATAGCGAGCATGCGATGATGACCTGTTTGAAGCAACGAAACCCTAGAACCCAAATCTCTGATACCAAATGTAATGAAACCAGCTCACAAAATAGAAGAAAAGAGATATCAAAGACTTATAAAGAAACTTCTTTGATGGGGAAACCTCCTTTACATTACGTAAATGAATAATTCTTTGATGATACAAATGATAAAACCTCCTTTCTATCTATAAGAGTCAATAGGGTCACAATATAATCCTAGCCAACTGAACAATAATAATGTAAGGACACAACAATAATAATCATGGGATTTTGTGCGCTAAAATAATAAAAATATGGGGACTACATGGGTACAATAATAACAATAAGGGGGCTACACTAACAAGAATAAGGGACCACACTAGTAATATAGGGACCTGACTGAATACCTCTTTGTTTGGCCAACGATTGAAAAGGCTTGGAGGCATGTGATCCTTACCTCTTGGTAAGTTAGGTATCTATTCCAAGCTATATTACTATGTAGGTGTTCTACCACATGACTATTCAGGGTCATCGATGGGACTATCAGCAGAAAATAAGATGAGTCGAGATAACTCCATGAAGTCCTAGGTTGAGAGTGTGCTGTCCTGTGTAATCATCGGGTTCAGATAGACACCAATGTGTGGATGGATATCCTATTGATAGATATAGGGTTGTAGAAGTATGGCTCCCCCATGAAATTCCGAGTCGATATGTGCTCCTCGATGTAGTTACAGGTTGATATGTGTTCCTTGTTGATGTGCTCTCTGATGTTAATTAATGAGGATATTCCAGGTAGTAACCTCATAGTAGAAATTATAGAATGATAGCGTGATGGATGAAGCATGGCACCCCAAGCTCTCCTCTATTGACAAATTATTCTTGTAGATCCGATAATATTCAACATACAATTAGAAACAATCAAGAGATAAGTAGAAATAAGCATGAAGATTACATTGATTTTTAGTGCGGAATTATGAATTACAGATAGATCATTCTTCCCTAGATAGGTGCTAATATAGAACAACAGATTAAAGAATTTACGACTATATTTCCTAACTATAAACAGACACACATAATGAAATAAGGAACCTACTTGGGATTCAAGCGCTTCCAAAGTCTCCTTCTGTCGCTTTTGCTGAAGCTTCAAATTCCAGCCAGCTGTGAAAAATATTTCCTGTAAGAATGAATACTAAACAACAAGATATAGCAATAATATAGATGTCTATTTGATTTATTTAGCTAAATCAATAAATCGTAAACCATATACATCAACTAAGAAATCATGATATTGAAAATCAAATCTTATAAAGATGCATATAGGGAAAAATAAGCAGTAATATTTATTGATGAGAGAAGTGGAGGTTACAACCCAGTGATTGATTTAGTGTCACCATCTCCAGCAGCATCCCAACCTCATCAAAATGCAGATATCTCCAACAATCTATCACTCAAATCAATCTCCTCAATGAAAATTCCACCAATATTTCTCTACACCAATTCTTCCTCTTCAAACACTAAGATCTATGCTAAATTTATAGAGGAGATGAAGGTAGCTTACAATCAATGACTTTCAAATAATAGGCAAGAAATGTTCCAAGTCTGGTAGATGTAAAATGGACACATGGATTCGAAGTTTGACACATGTGAACTCTTCTAGAAGGCACTGGCCAAGTGGCGATTCTGGAACAATGAGAATTTATCTCCCAATGTGACCAACACACTTATGGATGTCAGGAAGTGCTTTGTAGAGCAGCCTTGCATGGAGCTACCTGCATATGCAATGCACTTAGTTCCTTTAGAGGCAGTGTTAGTGAGCTCTCATATGATATATTATAAACTTCAAACTTTGGAAACCTTTGCATATGAAAGTCTTTGATTAGGGCATGTAGCAATTGAAATGTTAGGGGATGATAGAGCCTATACATTGGTCCTGGAGATGATGCTCAATTAACCAAGTCATTGGGAATGATGCCCAAATTGACCTATAGCAATTTCCCCCTAAAGCATGAAGTTAGAATAATAACAACAACATTTTGATTGATATACTTTACATAGTGATGGGCTGGAGATGAAGCGGAGTGGCGACATGCATCAATCTTACAATACATTACATCATGATATATCCTCTTGATCATAATTGCTGAGGGTAGGAATTCCCATGTTCACCACATAAACAAATTAATAACATGTACATAATTTAGAAAGTCATCTACATCGGAATGTTTCCCAATACAGACATGCTTCCAGATATAGGCCCATGTTCAGATGACGATCTGTATGTAAGGTCACCGTACAAATGATGCGTACAAAAATCCTGAAATCGTAGCTTGGATGGCTGAAACTAGATCCACGGTCTTCTTATCTCGTTCATTCAATAATTTAGGTACGAGTCCAGCCATGCGAATATATGATTTGTCATCGAACATCGAAAGACATCATTTGATTACCAACCAATGATGTGAGCTGTTAAAAAATGTGAGAGAACCACCATTGATGTCAATGGCCCTCAAGGTATTGCAATACATTTTTTAAGGCGTGAATATATGATTTGATGTCAAACGACAAACAAAATATTTTGATCAAAATTCAAGAAGTGAGGATCTTGTCGATGCTGTAACAAGACTCATGGTACTGGAATTTGATGTTTCTAAGTGAACTTCCTGGATAATTATTTGTCGTCGACAATGAGCCACCTTATTGTGAAATGGGAGCTACTGATTTCAGAGACAAGGGTATGACTTGACATAGCAATTTTCAGAGATAACGGTCATTAGAATAAAGGTTTATGAGTATTGCAAAAGGATGAGTTATGCACTGGATGAATTCTCTTGAACATATCGGTGACACTGAGATGAGTTGGCAGCATTGACTGAAAATCGAAGTGAAGGTATGATGAACCATAGGTGTGAATGAACCTTCAAGATGATTACCCAACTGAAACAGTCACGGACATGGACTGAAGGAAGTGTAATGTTCAAGAGCGAGTTGCTACCATAAAGTATTCTGCTCACTTTTCCCAAATTTTCCCCGGTCATTTGTCGACCAATACCTCTTTATTTTTTAACAATATTGAGGAGGATAACATTTTCTTGATCTATAATTCAACCCTTCGGGTGAATAAAGTATCGTTATTTAATAATTTAATGAGTCTAGCAATGAATGAAACTCGATTCTTGCCATGATCGACAAGCCTGTTTCTATTTTATTTTTTAACGAGCTTAATGACAATGATAGCCTAGTACTTTTTCATTTTTAGAGAGTTTGAAAAAGAGGATGAAAGAAAACTCCATAAGTACTTTTTTGTAAATTTGTCGCTCAGATCCGAAAAAATGTAAAATAATATCTAAGAGAACCTCTTTGGTCATGTTTAACCAAGGTATTCCTTTTTCGTAAATAATCTATCTCAGTCCGGAAAACGGTTAAACTTGTACTCAGTAGATATCAATTCATTTACTTTTATGAGCTCGAAAAGACAAGCGCTCAACAATCTTTTCACATTATCAGAGTCTGAAAGGAGTTGAAAGAAGACTCCAGGGGTTCCTTTTTCGTTGTTATCAAAGCTCAAAAAAGAGATAAAGGTGCGCTTAAAATCCTTTTTCATTTTTAACAAAGCTCGAGAAATAAGGAGAAAAAATATGTTGTGTGGTCAAATCATTCTTGAAATAAATCTGCATGACTAATCTATTCATTAGTTGTAAGACCTGTTCAGAACAACATCAAATGGGTTAAAAATAATTGTTTCGTGATAAAAAACATAATAAAACTATATTCATAGCAATAAATTCAATTTTCAAATAATTAAATGACTATTAAAAGTAGTTTCACTATTCATTTTTACCATTCCATAGTTACCATTTTCATTTTGGAGCTCTGACCCTGATTTCCCCCCCGAAATTCAGCTGCTGATTGTGATCGTTTCTGTGGATGGTTTTCATTGTCGTTTGATCTAGGTTAGTGATATAAACCTTCTCTTTCCTTTATTATTAATTTCATTTCCAATTTCTTCAAATTTTTAGGGTTTTAAGGCCCCTTGGGTAAATTCTGCCAAAAAAGAAGGAAACACACCCCTGAATGTCGAAACCTGCATGACATAGCAAGTATAGTGAAGGTTACTTGCATACACAATGCACTGTCTCTTGTTAGGGAGTGTGTTGGGTGCAATATAGATTTTTGTTTCTCACATTATGCCCAAATGTTGCCTAGTTTTTTGCAACGAATGGAATCTAATGTATCTTATGGTTGTATTTTAGGTTTCCATCGAATTACAATGATTATTACATGGAGGGAAAGAGAACATGAAGAATAGGATATGATTTCCTTAAATGATCCGGATACACTAAGAGCCCTAAGAGATTGTGGACTGCTTAAGTACTTCAAATTGTCTGGGATGAGGCAAAAAATAGAACTATTGGAGTTCTTAGTTCGAGCATGGGATCCAGATATCAAGGACTTTAATATTAAGAACCAAGTTGTTCCCATAACAATCGAGGATGTGTAATTTCTTACTAGTTTGTCGAGGAGAGGCTTTCCCATTTCCCTCTCAGGGTCTAGTGTTGGAGGAGAGATCGTGAGAGATTATGTTTTGCAATATTATTATCCAGGGGCAGAGCCAAGAAAATATGGAAAGGTAAACATCCGAAATGTTAGACATTTTCCCTTGAGAACTATCCTTTTCATGATCGTAGAACTTGTTGGCACCGTTACACTACATGTAGCGAATAGATCGTATATGCAGTACACAGTAGAGTGTATGGAGCCAACAATATTCAACTGGTCTGAAGTTTTTCTATCTAAGATAAAGGAACAACTGAATAAAGCTAAGGGAGGAAGGAATAATAATTTAAGTTATGGTTCTATCCTTATATCCTTTGCGTTGGAACTGATTCCACTGATGCAGCAAAAACATGTGACACTGGATGTGTCTAATGCTAGAGATCTGCGAATGCAGAGATGGGTGGAACTCATGCGTAGGCATGCAAGCCAATCTACCATTGTGTTCTCTATTACGTTCTGCTCCTAGTTCCAGTGACAGATTTTCGCCATCGATGAGTATGCATACGCAGGTGTTGATTTCTAAGGAGATTCAGATTTAGCATTACGAGAAGGCACTCAGTGGGGTGCAATAGGTAAGAATGTTTTCAACATGTTTTTTATTTTCCTAAGGTTTATAAAATGTTTTTGTATTTTTATGTTTTCCCAAGATTAAAATAAATGTTTGATGTAATGCAGATGTTGGTCGTATTCAGCCATTAGTGGAATTAGAGCACGAAGCAGATGTGCCAGCAGAGAGGGTTAATGAGAGAGCAGTCCTTTAGGATATTGATATGGCTGAGACTTTGTCTGAGCTTCAACAGCACATAGAGGGTTTGATCTTTGGGATTTTGGATTTTCGGATCGAATAGTTACCTATGCGACTGCAGCGACACAATATTGGGGTTCCTAACCGCTGGATGCGGTTACTTCGTAGGATAGCTAGATCTATAGCATGTTACCACGAGAACCACTAGTTTACTTGTGAAATTTTGCATACATTTTGACGTTAGATGACCAATGTGTCTTGAGAAAATGTGTTGATATTGAATAAAATCAAAGTTTCTTTCCAAAAGTCGAACACTAAGGAAAAATCTAAGAAATTTTGGATTTCTAATAGTATAAACACTAGTAAGTTGAAATACCACAAGTTGTGAGTTTAACCTTATGATGATATAGTTTATACCAAATGAAATGGCATCAGAGAGAAGTTCGATCCACGCGCTATACTCAGCGATATTGTTCATCTATCTACCAATGAAAATCCCTTGAAAACTCACTAACTCGCCGTTTGGAGTGAAAATGGCCCACGCTGCAGAAGATAGATTCTGTGTACTACGACTAGTACCATCATCATATCCAACAAAGGGTTCTGAAGATTCAGAAATATGTGATAAAAATGTAAATCGGATTTCTAACCTCAAGAAAACTTTAAAAACAAATTAAGATAGTGAATGCAAACCAACAACATATATATACAATATAATACAAAATATTACTACACTCATGATTAAGCATTGTAACGTTTCAAGTACAACCCATTTCTAGGATGCGCCAACAGAATTCCATCGTAATCAACCAACTCATAGGCACCCTTAACAACAAATATTTTGATAATATAGGGGCCATGCCATAGTGGCTCAAAATTTCCTGTACCTATTACATCAGCTTCTTGATCGTAAAGAAGGACCAAGTTGGCCTCTGATAAAATACGAGGTTAGACATTTTTGTCGTATTGCCATTTTTTTACATCTCTTATGCGCTTCGTTGGCCAATTGGGCTTCACGATGCGTTTCATCAATATGGATGAGGTTAAGGAGACACGCTTCTTCTTCTGAGGTGTCAGGTAACAAGTCGATTGTGAGTTTTAATGACGGTATTTCACATTGGATTGGTAAGATAGCTTCTAGACCACACACCAATTGAAAAGGAGTAAATCCAGTTGTGTTTCTCACTGAGGTTCGATACGCCCACAAGGTGGAGTACATGATCAAATGCCAATTTTTTTTACGAACTCCTATCATTCGTTGAAGCATACATTTTAGAATCTTGTTGATAGCTTCAACTTTTCCATTTGATTGTGGATAATAAGGAGTAGAATTATCATGTGACAATCCTAACTTGGTAGTCAATTCATCCATCATGTGATTGTTAAAATGCTTCCCATGATCTATAACTATAGCTTGTGGGACCCCAAACCGTGTGATAACATGATTAAAGAAAAACAATGCAGTTGTATGTCTTGTGTTGTTGAATGTAGGCATCGCTTCAGCCCATTTGGTAAAATAGTCAACTGCGATAATAATATAACCATGCCCCCTAGACGAACAAGGGTTACAGGTCATGAAGTCAATACCCCATTTCAAAAATTGTCCTACAGAGAAAATAAGATGCATTGGTGCTAGCAGTTTGCAGATTTTATGATAGAAAAATCTGGCATGCATGAAAACTTCTGACCACGAGGATGCAGTCTCAAAAAATAGTAGGCCAAAAGTAACCGGCGCAGAGTATCTTCTATGCGGTAGCATAACCAAAAAAATTTCCATCACAAGCCTCAGCTTGACAATCATTTAACATGTTTTCGACCTCCTCATGAGTGAGGCACCTCCTTAAAATGGTATCGACACCGCGACGATAAAGTGTATCGCCGACAATCAAATAATCTTTGGCTTGGTATCGAATACATCGATGTTCGGAGCAAGAGGTATCAGGTCAAAAAGTTTGAGTTTGGAGATAAATGATGAAATCCGCATATGAATGATCAGATGATCTGATCAGAAATAGAGACTCGTCAGGAATTGATGGTTCCTACGTAGTTGCAATTCTATCAGAGGGAAGGTCACAGAGAAGCTCAGTCAAAACTAAAAACTTATTTGACTTGGATTTGATGAATTCCAAATCAAATTCCTAAAAAATTACAATCAATTTTGAATATTTTCCCCCCAGCAACTGACCTGAGAAGATATAATTCATTGGTTTGCAATCTGAAACGATAGTGGTTTTTCGGAGCAGGATGTAATGGAGAAATATTTGGACAACTTGAATAACTGCAAGGCAAGATTTTCTATGTATGAATACTTAGCTTCCGTATCATTGATATTACGACTCAAATAATAGATCGGATTTCCAATTCCATTTTCTACTTGGACCAATACCATAGCAATGGTCGTTTCAGCCGTGGAAATATATAGGTAATAATAATTTTGATAATTAGGGGGGTACATTAATGACGCCTGGACAAGAGTGTCCTTAACAGCATCAAAAGAAGCTTGCCCAACTTGGTCCCAATGGAAGGGAACCCCTTTTTTCAATAGTTTAGTAAATCCTTTAGCCATTTTGGCATAGTTTGGAATCAACCTTCTTAGGAAGTCAACCTTTCCTTGAAGTTTATGTATCTGAAGTAAGTTTGATGGCACAGGAAAATCAAGAATGGATTGATCCTTTAATGGGTCGATTCGAATTCCTTCCTTTGAGACTATGAATCCAAGCAAACAACCAGAACCAACACAAAACACACATTTATATGGATTGAGGTGTATTTTTTAGTGTCAACAACATAAGAAAATGGCTTTCAAGTGCATAGAGTGATCAGTCTGATTTCGTGAATGTGTTTGTAAATCATCTAGATACGGTTGAACAATGTTCTTGATGTCATTGAAAGCATAATCCATCTCTCTCTGAAAAGTTTCCCAAACGTTCTTTAAGCCAAATGGTTGTTTCCTATAAGTGAATGTCCCCCAGGGACAGATGAATGTTGTCTTATGTTGATCCTCTAGGCAGATATTGATTTTATTTTAGCGGGAAAATACATCCATGAAGGAAAAAGTTTCACATCCCGCACAATTGTCAACAATCTGGTCGATAAAGGGAGTAGGATAGTTGTATTTTTGACAAGCACGATTGACATCCCAATAATCGAAGCACACTCTAATGGTTCCTTGATTTTTCATGACAGGAACGAGATTGGAAACCCGCTCATTTAGCGGAACAGGGTATATGAAACCAACATGCAAACGTTTTTCAACTTCTTCTTTGACGGTAGTGGCTTTATTTGGATGAATAGGATGAAGCCATTGATGCACTGGTTTGACATTATGATACATATTAATAGTGTGTTCAACAATACTAGTATCTATGCCCAACATTTCCTCACAAGACCAAGAAAATACATCACGGAATTCACGAATAGAGAGCGATATGATTTGAGTTCTGATGGAGAACAAGATAAACCGACATGAATATTTTTTACAATCCCAAGTTTGGTCGAAATATCAATAGAAATGGTTTCTTCAATATTTGACAGATTTCACTCAGAATCAATTGCATTAATGGGTAAACAATTCGAAAATAAATTTTTGATGGATGGGTGATATAGTTCACTAAGATAATTTTCTTCATAATCAGGAACATGGGAATGATGATGATAATATTCCCATGGTTCTCCTTCTAACATCATGGCTTTGAAAATATTCTCATCTGTCAATAACATTGAGGAAAAAGGATCAGAGGGAGTACCAAAATCTTAGGAACGATCAAACCAAGCACTCGGCGATGTTGATTTCAGATTTTCTGCCCAAGCCAGATATATTGATTGCTATGCTAGCTCAATAGGGTTGGGTGGCAGAAACTCATCCAACATGGTAATTTCAAAATCACGCATACTCTTCCTTAAGCCAGATAGAGTGGAGGATATCATGTAGCAGGTCTCTATACTTGCAATTTGTGTCGACGTCGCAGGGAGCGGTAATGAAAAGGTTCCCATTAAAGTGGAATCCTTTAAGAGTCCTACACCAATGTTCTGAAGTTCTAGTTGGGGTATGTGAATGAACAGAATGCTTCCAGTTGCCTGTGAAGCAAAGGAAAATTAGGATAGCGGATTAATGACTGTGATAGTACCTTTATGTGGAAAGGAAATCATTCTAAAATATGTAGAAACAATTGCAGTCATTGCATATACCCATGGCCTTCCAAGTAAAATATTATAGTCAAGGGGTCTGTCAACAACCTCAACATAAACATTCACTATTTCCCCCCCTAGCTCAACATGCAGGTTATTAATAATACTACAAGATTTATATGTGCATCTATCAAATGCCTTCAATGATGTTGATGATTGTGATAAGTGCGGTGAACAAAGTGACTTCCAATAATTTAGAGACATAATTCATGTAGATTCTCCCTCATCAATAATAGTACGATGAACAAGGTGATTGAGAATATTTACTTGTGTTGAGAATGCCAATTCTGTTGGTAGTTGCGGCATGTAGCCCATATTATTAAAGACGACAAGATTAGAATTAGTCAGATCAGTTCGACCAATAGCCGACAATAAAACCTATTTTTGGGAGGGACAATTGTGTAATACCTTAGGAGCAGACATAGCTAAAGGGGATTGAGCCAAATCTTCAACTATATTGTAATTTTGTGCAGCTCTTTCTCGAGGATTATATGTCGATTTGTGAATTACTCCCTTTGGTGGCTTCATTGTCAATTCAGGAATAGCAGTAGGCGGTACTGATTCTGTAGACGGATTCATTGTCGAGGTAGTAGGTTGACCAGTGGCCTGAATACCATAATATTTATTACGCGTTGACTCCAAAACATATTTTGAAGGTTTTTTGACTTATAACATTAACACTTGGGAACTAGGAGCCAAATCCATAGCAACCATGTTTCTGTCTAGATTCGGAAATGGGTCTATCAACACAGTTGACACATGGGAAGTCTTGATGATTTTTGAGACTTCAACGTGGTGAGGAAAATCCATAACAAATTGTTCCTCATTACATATTATGCATGGATAACAAGCTTTCCTAGGTCTAGACGATTTATCAGATGATATTTCCTAAGGGTTATAAGTTTTCTTTTTCTTAGATTTCCCCTTTTTCTTACTTTCGGGTTACTTGTCACTTTTTCCTTTGTCAAATGACACGACATTAATTTCGGAAACAAGACCAGGTTCAGATGCAGTAGTGTGATGTGTGCTTGCAATGCCAATCAAGTTTTCTTTTGCATGAGAGTCCTTTAATTGAGGAGGAACAGTAAAATTAGATCTCGGTGCATTAGGAATTTTTTCATAGAGTGTGTCAGAATGAGTATAAATCATGTCTAAATACTGGGCATGAGAGATAACTTGCTCTTTTGTGACGACGCCACTGTTAGCCACATCCTCAGTTATAGATGGTAACAGGGACTTATGAACCATTCAACAAGGAGATGATCCGGAACAAATGCCTTAACCATTCTATGACGACGTCGCTAGTCATGAATATGATCAGAGATGTGAGTAGAATTAGTTTGTTTGAAATTGGTCAAGATTTTCGTTCCAATTTCATATCTAATTGGTAACTAGAAATGATTCAAAAATATAGTAGCTAGGGAAGTGAAATTATCAAAAGAAGCTCTAGGTAATTCAATGTACCATTTTGCAGCCAGACTTGTGAGCGTATGCTAGAAAAGACGTAGTCGAACAGAATCATCATTCAGGGAATTTGATGAACACCATAAATGATAAGTCATAACATGAGTCGACGGATCTCCTCCAGGGTTTCCATTGAACTTAGGAATATCAGAGGGTAATTTATGAGATATCATCATCCACCAAGGAGCATAGTTAATTGGATCATTAGTTAGCCGATTTAAATTTGGTAACTCTAAATTTGCAACAAAGGGCAGCTGTCGATTAAGGTTAGGTTGAGCATAGCCAGGGTAAGATGGAATTTCTTGAGTAACAGGCCTTTGAGCACTAGCATAAGGAATCTTCTATTGGTAACCCAGATAGGGGTTGTTTTGAAAAGAAAAGCTTGAGAATTTTGTTGATCAAAACCTGGACATGATACTTGTTGAAATGAAGTTTGAGGCATTTGTGCCTCTAGCTGCCAAGGGGTCTGTCCACCAATGTTATAACCCAAATTAGGATAACTTGGATTCATTTGATAGGTATAACCAGGTTGCAGTTGTGACAACCCATAAAATGGTAAACCAGCTTGTGAATAAATGATATCGGATACAGGCAGTTGTAAATTAAGCGAAGGATTTGGAGTCCATGGACCCAAAATTTGATGATATTGAGTTGAAGGACCCATTTCATAAGGTTGTACAACATTTTGATTCTGTAACAGGGGTAAAGATGTATTGAAAAGTGGAAATAATGTGGGTGTAATAGGTTGAACTGGTTGATACAAGTCTACAACCATTTGTGGTTGGATAGACAAAGTGGGTTGCCATTGAAAAACATTCATTTTGACACTAGGCTGACCAAAAAGTGACGGAGTACTGTCATATTGGGTGAAAAAAGGTTGGCCCCCAGCATGAGGAGGATAATAAGAGGGAAAATATTTCTCTCCAAACGCTGGGAGTCCAGTTGATATGGTAGTTGAAGGAATAGACCTAGAGGGACTGACTTGATATTGCTTTGAAGATGTGTATAAAGAATCAAGGCGTTCAGTACTGACTATAGGATTACCACTTAAAATATCCTATGATGAAATTGGTAAAGTCCATGGATTTGAAAGTGCACCAAAGAAAATGCTAGATAATTATTTGTAACCTGATGGGACCAAAGGGCCACCATGTAAATATGACTCTAGTGAAGTTTTAAACATCGATGGGGTAGCTAGGGTAGGAGCTAATGTAATTAGAACAAATGGGCCAACTGAAGATGTTGGTTCAGGCATGGTTACTTGACCAAATGTACACCCTTTTGAATCGATGGGGTTTTGAAAATAAACAGGGTCAACAAAAGTAGATGGTGTCGATTGAGGAAAAAACTCGTACATGTAAGGGTCCTCCCAAAAATGGGTTGGAGTTAAAGGTGTCTCGTTTTGTGGGGTTTCCTTAATCGCAATTAAACCAAGGGGAATTATCTCACCGTCAGGCCCAAAGTATATTTCAGGTGGTTAACTGTGTGATATGGGAGATTCAATAGCTACAGAAATTTGTGGTATGACCAAGGTAGGAACAACTTCCGGTTGTACAACTTCAAGATTCAAATGTTCTGGGAAAGAAGAGATAGGATCTGGATCAATTTCTAGTTGATAAACGTTGGTTCCAGGAGGTATGGTCTCACTGATTGGATGGATTGTGACCACAAGTAGCTATGAAGACTCTGTTTCGACAACAGTAGATGAACCAGGATGTGTAGAAACAACTTGAGCTAACTTTGGATTATGGGAAAATGGTGTTTCACCAGAGGTATGAATTGCACTTGATTCAGCAGATCGTGATCGCCTTCACCTACCAGAAGTAACTTCTGGTAGTAAAGGTGGTTTTAATGTTACTCTACGTGAACGACGGGGGAAAGGCTTTTTTTCTTCCATGATTACTGATTTATTTTAACCAAAACCAAATAAAAAAAATAAAAGGGTAATACTAGGAAAAAGGATTTACCAAGAAACTGTGAACTGCAGAATACCTCCTGGTGAACCAAGAGGTATGGGTAGGCAATCTCCCCAAATTTTTTGTTCGGTGTATCACAATTTACACGCCGGCTAACTTTGTTCACTATGGATGGATAGCAGCTAAACGTTTTCCTCCCAAATATACCTGAAGGTACGTGAACACTGAAGTCTGTATTAGCGTTGTCTGATGCGAAACCGCATAGTGAAAGCACCCATTTATACTTATCGTACTATAACACCACCCAATATACCCGAAATTACGCGGATGAGCTACGATATACTTATGTACATGGAATGAGGTATCACACTCGAAATGTATTGCAGACAAGTTAATGACAGCTGCTATGTTTTACAACGCCGGAACGCATCTCTAGCCTAGACCTTCTAGATGTTATCGTTATGGTTCTAATGCTTTGCTAGGTAGATTGACATTAATTTTATGTTGATCTTGCTTAAAAATTTTCCTTTCAAAGGTTCACTGCGATGATGTATTGGAAAATTCCTAAAATGCATCTAAGAATGATAAGCAATCTTTCACTTTTAGTTTTTTAATGAAAATACTAGCTACTAGAGGGAAAGAGCAATCAATTTGTGAGCAAAAAAATATATAACACAAAGTAAATGTAGATTTCCTGATTTTTCCTTTTGCAAAAGACACAAACCACTACATGCAAATGCAGATTTTTATTTTCAGTTCCTTTAATGTTATGAATGCAAAAAAAGAAAATAAGTGCACTAAATCAACAAAATCAAATACATTTTACTTTTGAGAAATGAGGAATACAAACAAAAATTTCTCTTTTGAATGAAAAATGAAGAATGAAACAACAATTTCTCCTATTAGGAAACGAAGAATTTATGACAATTTCGTTTTTCGAAAGCAAATCGATCTAATGCAACAATAAAAATACTTTGAAATTAGCTTGCCAAAGATAAAGAAAAATGCTTGAAACAAGAATTGAACAAATTTTCTTTCAAAGGAGGAAGAGGTAGATGAATTCACTGGTCAATATGAGGCTTAGGCTTTTCAAAACACAATAGCAAACAAACTGAAACAAAATACAAAGACAAATTAAAGGGAATTTCGATGGTTTCAGGAGGCAATTGAGTCTCTAAAAATAGACAGCCCTTTGCAACACAGGCCTGAAAGGGAGACAGTGCTATGCAAAGCACGTTGTCCTGTCCAAGAGTGCATTGGGAAGAGTGTATAAAGAAAAACACAGCTATTTAACACACTTATTTATCAAATTTGGATCTTAAAAATCCTAATCTTTGGGAGTAACAAATATAGGATGAATAAATAGAGAAAATCAGAGGCTAAAACACCTAAAATAAAGAGTGATCTCCCCAGCGGAGTTGCCAATTTGTTAGTGCGAAATTATGAATTACGGATAAATCATTCTTCTCTAGACAGGTGCTAATCTAGAACAATAGATTAAAGACTTTACGACTACCTTTCCAAATTGTAAAAAGACACACAAAATGAAATAAGGAACCTACTTGGGATCTAAGTGCTTCCAAAGTTTCCTTTTGTCGCATTTGCTGTAGCTTCAAATTCGAGCTGGTTGGGAAAAATATTTCCTACAAGAATGAACACTAAACAACAAGAGATAGCAATAATACAGATGTCTATTCGAGTTATTTAGCTAAATCAATAAAGCATAAACCATATACATCAACTAAGAAATCATGATATTGAAAATCAAAGCTTATACATATGCATATAAGGAAAAATAAGTAGTAATATTTATTGATGATAGAAGGGGAGGTTACAACGTAGTGATTGATTTAGAGTCACCATCTCTAGCAACATCCCAGCCTCATCAAAATGTAGATATTCCAGCAATATGTCACTCAAATCAATCTCCTCAATGAAAATTCCACCAACATTTCTCTACACCAATTCTTCCTCTTCAAACACTAAGATCTATGCTCAATTTATAGAGGAGCTGAAGGTAGTTTTATAATCAATGAATTTCCAATAATAGGAGAGACATGTTCCCAATCTTGTAGATGTCAAATGGACACATGGATTCGAAGTTTGACACATGTGAAATCTTCTAGAAGGCACTGGCCAAGTAGAGATTTTGGAAAAATGAGAATTTTGCTCCCAATGTGACCAACACACCTATGGATGTTGGGAAGTGCTTTGCATAGCAGCCTTGCATGGGGCTACCTACATATGAAACACATTTAGTCCCTTTAGAGGCAACGTTGGTGAGCTCTCATACGATATCTTATAAACTTCAAACTTTGGAAACCTTTGCAAATGAAAGTATTTGATTGATTTGTCTTGTTCTTTGTCTTAGGGCATGTAGCAACTGAAATTTTAGGGGATTATAGACCCTATACATTTGTCCTCAATATGATGGCCAGTTAGCCAGGTCATTGGGAATGATGCCCAAATTGACCTATAACATTGATGATTTGTAATGAGAAAGGTTCACAACATGGCAACTACATGGCAGAGATGTTCAGTGACAACGCATGATGATGTATGAATATCAGGATGGAATATTGATCGATGAAAATATATGAGCAAATTGAGCAAAGCCATGATGACACTATCATGTAGAGAACTACAAGCAGATATTGGAAAGTGGAATTTTTCCTAGTTCAGAGGGAGTGTTAATATTTGAAAATCAGATCAAATTCCACTATGGACAACTCAGATGATTAAGATAATAATTTAATTAGATCCTCTTTTTGAGAGGATCAAAATCGACCTATAGATCACCCCAATTGGTTAAGAAAAAATTAAGTTATGGATTATTTTAGTATTTTATGGTCAGCCTAACCACATGTTGATCAAGTCAAAGCCCTAATTTGTCCCACACAAAGTTATAAATAGAGGGGACTTCAAGCTCGTGTGTACACTTTCTTAAGTGATCTATGATTTGCATCCATTATTTTGTTTCATGCATTTCTATATCTTCACTCGCAGAGGTAGATCAACAGGATCTCGCGTAAAAAGTTGGGATCACAGATGTGATCACACATCAGATCTTGGTGATATGAAGCAGATTCATGGGAAAGAAGAGCTAAGGTAGCGGAAAAGGTAAACAAAGCCATGGACTAGGTGTGTTGTATCCATGGCCAAGAACCCCAAATCTTGTATCTTAGCCTGTTAATGGTGTGACAAAGTATCATAAGTTAGATCGGGGTGATCTAAAGCAGAGTCGTGGGCACAGGGTGTTGTGGTAGCGGCTCAGAGCCCCACAGTTGTGGGTTGAATGTGTTAAGGCCGGGCTCAGATAATTACTAGGAAGATCTAATTTGATTCACCTTCATTCGATTGTGTAGTGCCTCTAGACATCATTCGTTCAATCAAAGTTGTGTTAGAATAGTCATTGATAGACTCTTGGATTGAGATCTAGGGCTTCAAAGTTGAGATCATTTGGTGATCTATCAAATATCTGTTTTGGTATTATAGATTTGATGATATTAGATCAGATATGTTTGTTTACGCTCGAAGATGTATCTACAATCCTCATTCAATATCATTTGTATTCATTAGTTTTCTACGATGAGTGTTAGTGCATTTAAGTTCTCAGATTCAGTTCCCTTCATGGATAAGTATGGGTATGGTTTTATTGAATGTATGCTATTTTTTTATGCATCGTAAAGATATGTACCTATAGATTATTATACTCTTGTTTTTGAATCATTTGATGACAATGTAAGAAGAATAATTTCCAAGGGTTTTCCACGTAGTTGGTTTTTCCCTAGTGTCTGACCAATCTTAGTGTCTCTATGTGTTCATGCTTCTCTTCCTTTGATATTTTTACTTTTCACTACTTAGGTGATGATGATATTATTATTTCTTCATAATTTCATATTTTGATGGTTAATGATACAAATTTGTACAAAGGTATAATTATTTGGAGTGAATATAACATGTCAATAATGAAATGTAACTATAAAAATAAAGAACAATGCTACTTTATAAAAATATAACACAACTAAGTTGGTTCTTAATTGAATTCTAAATCTAAGGCTAAATCATCATAAAAAATGGATGGTTAAGGATAACAAAAAAAAAACGTTTATAACTCAAGAAAGCGGTCTAACTTTGTACATTAATAAATAAATAAATCATTACTATACTATGGTATACTTTGGTATTTTTACATTAACAATAAAAATCAGTCATTACTCTACCATGGTTATATTTTTGTGAAACTCTAAGTTGTCTTTTCTTGGAGTTGTAAACTATTTTTTTACATCAATAAAATAAATAAATCAACTATTGTTATACTATGTTTATATTTTTATAAAAGAAAAAATGATTTATTGTTTTTTATAAAACTCTGGCTTATTGTAGAATTTAGGTTAGTGATTATTCATGTGAGCATTAACTTATAAAATTAGTTATGGTTATACTATGGTTATATTTTTATAATAATTTAATTTATTGTAGATTTTAGCTTAGTGATTATGTGTGGGAGTATTGTTATATTGAATCTATCAAATACTAAGAGGGATCAAATCTCAAGGTGTAAATTTCTAGAGGTGCAAACCTCTTTTCTAATTGTAAATTTTGAAGAAATGTTTACACCTAAAAAGATTTTATCCTTCTTGGAGCTTGATAGATCTAGAGTTAATATAGATCAGGATTGGTTTAATTATAAATTTTATTTTATTTTGTTAAATTTTATATTTTATGTAATTTCACAAAGTTAAAATGTTTTAATTAATATTATACTTTATTTTCAATTTTTTTTTTCTTTTTTGTAATTTGACTGGTCAAAATGTTTAAATAACATAATATAACAATACATTACAACATCTCTTTTATGATGCAGAGTGTGTGTTTGTCCAATAATGTATTGTTTTTGGGCATGTGGTATTGATGAACCATGGTATGGTATGGTTAACAATATCCATGGTAAAGTGGGTGAATATTCATGGTTAGAAATATTGTTATATGTTAAGTATTATTTTGATTCTGAAATGAGAGATGCTTTTTGGGTATGTGGTATTGAGGCCATGGTGTTGGCCTATGGTATGGTATAGTTAATAATATCCATGGTAAAGTGGAGGTGAATATTTAAAGTTTCAAATCTTGTTATATTACAAGTATTACGTTTATGTGCTTATTAATGAAATTTAAATATAGTTACAAAATTATTGTTTTAAATTATATGGTAAAATTGATCTTAATTTATAGCTACTATTTATACCTTATATATTTTAATGTAGGAAGTGTAAACATATCTCAAAATTAATTATAATATTTGTTTTTCATATTTAATCAAAAAAATGTTATAAAATAAAATTAAAATAAAATATTTATAAAATATCTTGATTGTGAAATGGGAGATGGTTTTTGGGCATGTTATATTGATGAACCATAGTATTGGCCCATGGTATTGTAAAAAAATATATTTTCAAGTTCATAATATTTATTGCAAAGTGGACATGAATATCATGGTTAAACATATTGAGTTTAGTTTTTTAAACCTTTGTGGATCGAGTAGACTGGGTTTGAGAGCGCCTCGTATAGCAAGAACACATAGTTTAGTTTTTAAGCTTTTGTGGACCATTCTGAAGAACACAAAGTTTAGTTTTTTAAGCTTTTGTGGACTATTCTTAGTTTATGATAATCTATAATTATTTAAATACATGAACAATAAGTGTTTCTTTTATTTCTTATTATAGGAAAACATACCATGCAATTTTGTTTAATATTTCTTCAGGATAAAAATGATTGACTATCAATTATAAATATCCTTCTTTAGTTGTCAAACTAGTAGTGAGGATATTTATTTGTTGATGTTATCCAAAATTCCTTCAAACTAGTAGTGAGGACATTTATTTATAAATGTTATCAACAAATACAGACCCATGTATTCTGACTCATCTTCTTTATTAAAAAAGACAGACTTTCACCCATGCTAGATGCCTCTCAGCATTAGCCCATTAACATGTTTCCTGAAACAAAAAAAACTCGTAATTCTTAACACTTGTTTTGTAATATATGAGAAAGAAGACCAAGCGTCGTATAATATGAAACAAAAGAACTTTTAAATCTTAAGACTTGTTTGATAATATATGACAAAGAAGACCAAGAAAAAGAAGTTTCAACTTATTATCATTGGTATTACCAATGTTTTTGATAATTATTAGTCATAATTCTTTCGAATGTTTGTAATATTGTATGGGAGCGTTGGATGCTACTTACATTTCTTTTAAATAGAAATAAATAATGGTAGCTGAGCCTTAATAAAAGGACTTACCATTTCAACCAGCATAGACTTATTGAATGCCTTGGCTAACATATCTATGAAACTTACGATGGTGACTTGTCATCAAAACCTGAAAGGAACGAACAAACTCTATTATTTCGTAAATTCAATTAATTCTGTTCTCCATTTTGCTCTTCAAATATCCCCTAGCAACATCAATTAGGTATGCAGATTTATTATTATTGGGTGAAAGTTTCCATTGTTTCAGTGTATTGATGCTGAAGATTAGATGTTTTTTACTCCATAAACTGACAAGTAGTTACATCTCTTGCTGAGAAATAGGAATAGTAACTACGATCTTTGGTTCCTAAGGTGATACGTAGTGACATGTCTGCTGTTAAAATATGAATAGTAACTAACAGCATCTATGCCATGATTGTTTCGTACAGATGCTTTCACTAACTGCTGTGAAGCATCTTGAAAGCTTGCTTGCAATAAATTTAAAGGCTTAAAAAAATGTTGAAACTGGCAGAACCTTATTTGGTCCTTACAAAGACTGTCGTGTAATCATGCAAATCCAGACTAACCAAATGACATGGGGTCCAAGCTTCCAGAATCAATGATAACCTGAACGTTGTACAGGCATTTGAATTCGAATCTTTCCCCACATTACACGTCAGACTCTGATTGTTGACATCTAATTCAATTGATTCTACATTAAAAAATACCATTAAAAAACGTATATGGTCGATGTGTTACCTATGATTTCAGTGCGAAGTTACTCCAGGTGTCTAGTTATCCCACAGAAGTGGAGAGTTATTCCCATGACTGATCGATACCATATTATATTAATCATAGATTGAGATTGCATGCATGGGTTGCTGCTAACAGAAGTGCAGTAAAACGACCAATTGCCCCCTTTCTTCTGTCTGTCTGTCTAAATGTTCCACAAAATTGAAAGGTGGAAATGGCGTAGAGAATATGGATTCTGATGACAGCAATTTGCAGATCTGCTGATTCTCAGAAATTCTCAATCCATTGCTTTTATGAATTCGTTTACTTTGTCCCCCGAGTTTTCTAGATAGAAACTCATGGGTTGCATGAATGCAAGAAGGTCTATCTGTGCGCTTGACTCAGTTCCCTTTTCTGTTCGAAATTAATTCCAACTGCTGAAGTCAATCAGCGGTAATGGCAGAAGTGAAAGATCTGCGGCACATTGAAGCCTTAGCAAAGGCGATTGCCGCTGTATTAATATAATTGCAAAATGATTGGAAAGCTCCACAGGTGTAGTACAGAACAGATGGGATTTGATCCCTTTGATATTTTATAAGGCGGTAGACGTTTTTATTAACAGCAGAGTTAAATGCCAAGACTCAAAGTCTCGCCAGCGGGCAGAGCTTTGATTACAGATTGAAACAGGCTTTAGAGCCTTACCAATATAATCGGCGGAGTAAATGTAAGAGGTGGTTTTCGCAAGATATTCCCGCAAGTGTCTTGCTGATGTGGTGAGTTCCGCAAGCGGAACGAATATACAAACCACAACCTTTTGTTTTAGGCCGATGTGATCACATAAATCACATATAATATTATAATCGCCCTCCACTTTAAGCCGAGGCCTGCGTGTGGTCCAACAGACCACGCGGCGTTGTTTAAATTTAATCGGAACATCGCAATCGGGAGAACCTTTTGTTATGCCCCGATTGCACTGACCAAGAGGCGGACCAGACCATGCGTTATATGGCGGAGTTTATTTGTTACATTGCGTTCGGATTCCAATCAGAATCGGAAGATCGGCGGGTCATGTGATTTGTTTGAAAGTTCCAGACCCGACGCAGTTATATGGTATAACATATATGTTACATCACATCCGCGGTTCAATCGCAATCATAGTTTTTAAATGATCGCGTGTTTTCTTATATGGCACGGACCCGATTTATATATAGGGCAGATTTAAAACATGTCCATCACATCCGTTTGCCAATTGGTGATCGTAACTTTTGTTTTATGGCGCATTTGTTTGTTTTAAACATGCGGACCCGATACGTTTATATGTTTTGTTTTTATGTTATAATATGTGCAGCATATATAATGTAAAAGGCCCGAGAGGCAATTGTAGTTTGTTTTTTTTATGCACAGCAGTGCGAATTAAAAAAAATAGAGCATTTTATTTTGTAAGACAGAGCATGAATAAAATACACAACAGCATATTTTTCAAAGAGACAGAGTGTTTCGTTTGAGCGACAGTGAAGGCTCTGTGCACTGTGTTGTAGCAGCAGTCACGATTTTGAATCCCTCTGTTAGAGGAAGAATTTGTAACAGATATTTTTTAAAGGAATAAAAGTCTATTTTCTGAGTTGAAACTCTGTCTCCTGTGAGTAAAATTTTTATTAATTTCTCTGTGTTGAACAAGGGAGTTTACTCTCTCCATTGTTATTCGGGAATTTTCAATATTCCAACATGGTATCAAAGCTAGTTCAGGCTCTTTGAAGATCTAAGAAGCTGAAGGAAAGGAGTTCTTTGTTGCAACAACTTCTCCAGCAGTGTGAAGACTCAACCAAAAGGATCCAAAGCTATTTCTCTATACAGTTCTTGTGTTATTGTTGCAGAACAGTCAGTTATTTTAAATACACAGTCAAGTGTTTTTGAATCATAGTTAAGAGTGCAGAATGGCTGGAGCCAGCGCTGGTATGGGTATGGGAAATATCCATCTTCCAATGTTTAATGGGAAAAATTATGACTACTCGCCAATAACTATGAAAGCATTATTTGTCTCCCAAGACTTATGGGAATTTGTTGAGGAAGGCTTTGAAGAGGCAGCAGATGAACATGATTTTAATATGTTAACTCAGGCAGAAAGAGAGATGCTGAAGAGAAATAAGAAGAAAGACTCCAAAGCTCTTTTCTTTTTGTATCAAGAAGTGCATGAGAGTGTGTTTCGAAGGATAGCAGCAGCCAAGAGATCCAGAGAAGCATGGGAAACTCTCAAGACACCCTATCAAGGCATGGAAAAAGTGAAGACAACAAAACTTCAGTTGCTGAGGAGAGACTTTGAGACTCTCTGTATGAAAGAGTCAGATCCTATTGACTCATTCTTCACTCATGTGATTGGAATGGTCACACAAATAAGATCTCATGGAGAGACTCTTGATGACAAGAGGATTGTGGAAAAACTCTTGAGAAGTTTACCCTCAAGATTTGATGTGATTGTCACCACCATAGAGGAGACTAAGGATCTCACAAAGTTTTCAGTAGATGAGCTACATGCATCACTGATGACCCATGAACAGAGATTGGGTTGGAGTGAAAACTCATCTGTGGAACATGCCTTTAAGACCCAGATGTCTTTCAGAAGAGGAAGAGGGCAAGGCAGAGGAAACAAAAGAGGAAGAGGCAGAAGCCAAAACAGAGGTGGAAGGAACAACCCTTCACATTCACATGGAAGGTGCAACAGTCAAAATCACAGCCACGACCAAGGCAGCAGCCAGCAGAGTGGTCCGCAGAATGCTCAAGGACAAAGGTATGATAAGTCCAATGTCCAATGTCACTATTTTAAAAAATATGGTCATTATGCTAATGAGTGTAGAAAGAAGCAGAATGATATGGGAAATAGAACTAGTGCAAATTTCACTAGTGAAAATATTAGTCAAAATAATTTGTTTTTAGCTTGTAATATGGCTGAAGAAAAAAGTGAGAATTTATGGTTTCTAGACTCCGGTTGTAGTAACCATATGACAGGAAACTTGGCAATGTTTTCTATGTTAGATGAGAGTGTGAAGTCACAAGTCACACTAGGAACTGATAGAAAAGTTTATGTTATGGGAAAAGGAGATGTAAATGTTTTAACAAGGAAAGGTGCAAATAAGTCCATAGTATATGTTTATTATGTTCCAGGAATGAAGTGTAACCTCTTAAGTATTGGACAACTTGTCCATAAGGGGTATAATGTTTTCTTTGAGGATGATGTTTGTACCATCATGGATAAACCACCCACCAAATAGTGTATTGCTGAAGTGAAGATGACAAAGAACAGGATGTTCTCTCTCAGAATGAGAGCAGACTTGAAGAATGAAGAAAGATAGCAGCAGTGGCACAAGATACTTTCCAAAGCGAACCAAAAGATGATAATTGGTTATTGAACTTGAGATTTGGACATCTCAACTTTGGAGGTCTTAATTTGTTGAACAGAGAAGGAATGGTAAGTGGTTTACCATTGATAGAGAAACAAGACAGCCTTTGTGAAGGTTGTATCTTGGGGAAAGAACACAGAGAAACTTTTCCTTCCGAGAAAAGCATAAGAGCAAAGGCACCCTTAGAGATTGTCCACTCAGATTTGAGTGGACCTTTGCAAACTCCATCTCTTCCATGCAACCACTATGTGTTAACATTCATAGATGATTTTACAAGAAAACCTTGGGTTTATCTTTAAAAAAAAAAAAGTGAAGTGTTTGAAAATTTTTGTAATTTCAAAGCACTTGTTGAGAACCAAAGTGGGCTGCATATCAAATTCATAAGGACTGATAGAGGAGGTGAGTATATCTCTAAATATTTTCTACGTTTTTGTAGAGAAAATGGTATTCATAAGTAGTTTACAACTAGATATACTCCGCAGCAAAATGGAGTAGCCGAAAGGAAGAATAGAACCATAATGGACATGGCAAGGAGTATGTTAAAGGCAAAGCATTTGCCTAATGATTATTGGGCTAAAATTGTACATTGTACAACGTACATTTTGAATAGGTGTCCTACAAAAGAAGTTATGAACAAAGTGCCAGAAGAGGCATGGAGTGGCACAAAGCAAGGTGTCACAGACATGAAGGTTTTTGGATGTGTGGCTTATGCACACATTTCGGATCAGCTAAGGAAGAAGTTGGACAACAAGGGAGAGAAATGTATTTTCATTGGATACAGTGAGGAGTCCAAGGCCTATAGGTTGTATAACCCATCCAGCAAGAAGTTTATTGTGAGCAGAGATGTTCAGTTTATTGAAGAGAAAGCTTGGGATGGAAGCACAGAGAAAACAGTGAATGTAAAACACCGTTTATCTCATGATGAAAATAATGATGAGTTGGCTGAAATACATCCCCAAACATTAGCACCAACACAAGAGCAGCAGTGGAAACCCTTGAGGAGAAATGACAATGCTTCTCCAAGCACACCACAAGGAGGAAATTCAAGTGCTTCTTCAAGCATTTGTACATCTAATGAAAAAGGTAAGAAATTCAGAAGTTTGAAAGATATTTATGAAAAAGATACAACAAATGAAGGTATCAATTCCTTGTTTGCTTTATATTGTCATGTTGATGATCCTGTTCATTTAGAAGAAGCTATCAAGAATAAGAAATGGATAGAAGCTATGGATGAGGAAATAAATGCCATAGAAAGAAGCAAGACTTGGGATTTGGTTGAAATCCCAAAAGGTAAAGATGTTATAGGAGTTAAATGGGTCTACAAGACCAAGAGTAATGTTGAAGGAAAAGTAGAGAGACATAAGTCAAGACTTGTTGTCAAAGGTTATAAGGAGAATCATGGGATAGATTATGAAGAAACTTTCGCACCGGTTGCTAGAATGGAAACCGTGAGAGCAGTGTCGTCCATAGCAACACCAAACAAGTGGAAAGTTTACCAAATGGATGTGAAGACAACATTCCTAAATGGAGTGTTAATGGAAGAGGTTTATATTGAACAACCTCTCGGCTATGAAAATAAAGGCCAAGAGCACAAAGTGTGTAAGTTGAAGAAAGCTCTTTATAGGCTGAAGCAAGCGCCAAGAGCGTGGTACAATAGGATAAATTCATATCTACTGGAAAATGGTTTTGAAAAGTGTGAGGGGGAACCCACCCTCTACATCAAAGAAAAATATGGAAAAATATTGATTGTAGTTTTATATGTTGATGATTTTATTTTTACGTGTAATGATGATTACCTTATTGAACATTTTAAAATAGTCATGAAAGAAGAATTTGAAATGAATGACATGGGTTTGTTGAGATACTTCTTAGGAATAGAAGTAGAAAAAGATGAAAATGGGATTTTTATCTCACAGGCAAAGTATGTTAATGAGGTGCTTCAAAAATTTAACATGCATTAAAGCAAAGTAGCGATCACTCCCACAGTGATGGGATTAAAACTCAGCAGAGAGGACAACAACAAGGATTTTGATGCTACCTTATACAAGAGCATAGTTGGCAGCCTTATGTATTTGACTGCAACTAGGCCGGATATGATGCATGCTGTTAGTTTGATTTCCAGATTCATGGAAAAGCCAAAAGATGCACATTGGCAGGCAGCAAAAAGAATTCTGAGGTATGTTAAAGGGACAAAAAGGTTTGTTATTTTATACACTGCTTCAGAATGTTCAGATTTAGTTGGATACAATGATAGTGATTGGGCTGGAAGTGTAGATGATCGAAAGAGCACTTCTGGTTATGTTTTTCACATGGGTTCAGGATCCATTTCATGGGATTCTAAGAAACAACCCATTGTGGCGTTGTCTACAGCAGAGGCGGAATATGTGGCAGCTACAGCAGTAGCATGTCAAGAATTTTGGATGAGAAAAATGTTGAGAATTTTATGCCAAGAACAGGTAAAAGGGACAGTGATCTTTTGTGACAATAGCTCAGCTATTGCATTGTCTAAAAATTCAGTTTTTCATAGAAGGACAAAGCATAGTGACACCAAGTTTCACTTCATACGTGAATTGGTTAACAATGGTGAGATAGTTTTGCAACATTGCAGAACAGAGGATCAATTTGCAGATATCCTCACAAAGCCACTTGCATAACATTTCAGGAAATGCCTAGGTATGCAGAAAAACCCAGCAGTTGAAATTAAGGGGGAGTGTTGGAAATTAATTCCAACTGCTGAAGTCAATCAGCAGTAATGGCAGAAGTGAAAGATCTGCGGCACATTGAAGCCTTAGCAAAGGCGGTTGCCGCTATATTAATATAATTTCAAAAGGATTGGAAAGCTCCACAGGTGTAGTACAGAACATATGGGATTTGATCCCTTTGATATTTTATAAGGCAGTAGCCGTTTTTATTAACAGCAGAGTTAAATGCCAAGACTCAAAGTCTTGCCAGCAGGCAGAGCTTTGATTACAGATTGGAACAGACTTTAAAGCCTTACCAATATAATCGGTAGAGTAAATGGAAGAGGCGGTAATCGCAAGATATTCCTGCAAGTGTCTTGTTGATGTGGTGAGTTCCGCAAACAGAACGAATATACAAACCACAGCCTTTTGTTTTAGGCCGATGCGATCACATAAATCACATATAATATTATAATCGCCCTCCACTTTAAGCCGAGGCCCATGGGTGGTCCCACAGACCACGCGGCATTGTTTAAATTGAATCGCAACATCGCAATTGGGAGGACCTTTTGTTATGCCCCGATTGCACTGACCAAGAGGCGGACCCGACCATGTGTTATATGGTGGAGTTTATTTGTTACATCGTGTCTGGATTCCAGTCACAATCGGAAGATCGGCGGGTCATGTGATTTGTTTGAAAGTTCCGAACCCGGCGCAATTATATGGTATAACATATATGTTACATCGCATTTGTGGTTCAATCGCAATCGCAATTTTTAAATGGTCGCGTGTTTTGTTATATGGCACGGACCCGATTTATATATAGGGCAGGTTTAAAACATATCCATCGCATCCGTTTTCCAATCGGCGATCAGAATTTTTGTTTTATGGCACATTTGTTTGTTTTAAACATGCGGACCCAATAAGTTTATATGTTTTTTTTATGTTATAATATATGCGCCACATATATAATGTAAGAGGCCTGAGAGGCAACTGTAGTTTGTTTTTTTTATGCACAACAATGCGAATTAAAAAAAACAGAGCATTTCATTTTGTGAGACATAGCGTGAATAAAATAAACAGCAACGTATTTTTCAGAGAGATAGAGTGTTTCGTTTGAGCGACAGTGAAGGCTCTGTGCACTGTCTTGTAGCAGAAGTCACGATTTTTAATCCCTCTGTTAGAGGAAGAATTTGTAACAGTTATTTTTTAAAGGAATAAAAGTCTGTTTTCTGAGTTGAAACTCTGTCTCCTGTGAGTAATTTTTTTATTAATTTCTCTGTGTTGAACAAGGGAGTTTACTCTCTCCATTGTTATTCTGGAATTTTCAATATTCCAACATTTTCAAATGTGTAGACTCACCTGACCATCAAATTCATGGAGATCTGGGAAGGCATTCAAATGCGTTATAATTCGTAGAATGGCTAGCATCGCTATCGCCATCATCATTCCAGAAATCAATCATTTTCATTTGCTCTATTCGATGAAATTTGTAGGTCAACCGAAGAGGTGGAAGGAACGACAGTGCACAAGAAGTGTGACAATCGCCAAGCAACAAGAGATGTGGAGGCTGAGGATAAAACACTGAAAATGAAATCCAATCATAAACATTTTTCGAGAATCAATATACAATGGGATGATGGTCATCCTGCATGGACGAATAATGAGAAATTAATACGTGGAAGATCAGTCAAGATCGGGTTTTGAATGCTGAAAAATACGAAGCATTTCATTCGTCGTTTCAGTCTACTATGTCATCTAAGTCATCGTGTTCCACCTCCAACTGCCCAAATTTAATATCAAATGTGGAGTCCCTCTACAAACCTACTTCTTCTCTTGCTACTACTAAAACAGAAAAGAATTTTGAACATGTGGGTCATGAAGCCCGAGCATGCAAATGGGCTACTGGTGGAGAACACTCTCAATATTTACATGGAAAATCATCCATTAGAGATGGGAGTATTCGATATACTAAGAAACATTCCATCCCTACTAATCATCGTGCTAAGAACAAGTCAAACTCCAGAACTTGCAAGGATTCCAGGAAGCCCAAGCACCCAATCTCCCCTGGCAGCAAACTCATAAGTTTTCTAAATTCACTATTCCTGGGTGGTAGTACCAAGAAGCCAAATCTTGTGTCATCTTGTTCTGTAAGTGAATCAAATTCATATCATTCTTGTGAAACAAAACCGTCTTCTTTTCCATATTCTTCCTCAATCCAATCCATACCATGTTTGAGTAAAACATCTAGAAGGTCGAAGAACATTCATGGGGCAAGAAGGCATGTAACATTTTACCCAAAAAAAATTATCGTGGATGAGAATTCTCGTCCGTGTGGAAAGAAGTGTCTCAAAGGAATGGAAAATCCACCCCCCCATCAAAATCCTTCTGATTATCAAAGTCTTGACAAGGATAGCGGTCATGTAGTAACAACGGCTAGGAACGTCATTGTCAAGCATAGAAAACAAATAGCATTACCGAAGTTGCAGTAATTGGGCATCTTGACAAACATGATGAAGACGAGGAGAAAGACGATAATGGAAGTTATTCAAGTGCTGACCTGTTTGAGCTGGAGTGCTTGTAAGAAATCGGCATCAACGTGTACGATAAAAAGTTCCTAGTGCAAACGACTAGTCATTTGTAGACCAATAAAGTTATTGCAAAGGAAAGGTTACCTCTATGATCACTGATAATGCACACTCTATAGCACCCACTACTGTAAAGTTTACTTATTCCTTTTCAAAGTTTATGATTGTTTGTAGAAACTCGAACACACAGTACAATATGAAGAAATTGTTGTTCAGTAGTTTATATGTAACCATCTCTACTGATGGGACTTTTCCTATGGCTTATTTGAGGCTGGTTATGAATATTTATTGTGATGATAAACACTAAAGTGGAGAGGTGGAGACAAAATCTTGTCACATCTCAATGTTATCACATACGTTTGAAGATGATTTCATTTTAAAGCGGGAATGTTATCACATACGTTTGCAATGTGGTGTTTGGAAATCCGCTCAACAGTGACCTTTAAAGCGGGAATACCCGTCGTTATAGGGAAATGAAAATAAGTAGAATGAGGGATATCCGGTTCATCTCGTTGTTAATGTTTCTAAAACTGTACAATCTATATTGCAAACTGAATGTTGAAACCAGGAACATAGCACATACGCATCTCTCCACCAAATATTACCCGGTCCTTCATTGGAAGCACTGGACTATTATCTACTACCAATGGAGGTTACTATAATATTCCCTTTCTTGATCCAGTCAAACTGGATAGAATCGATCCATGCTATTTTCCCATGGTATTGACCCATGGTATTTCTTGTTGGTATTGACCCATCAAGCATATAAAAGGGGAGAGAAGCTAGGCATTTAGAGCATTCTGGATTATCTATCTTATTATGTTTGGGTTGAGAGCCTGGCATGGCTACTTCTATCATTTATCCCGGGACAAAAACCCCGCGGTGATGTTTATGTGGTGGATCCATCCAGGATTCACAAGTGGGCTTCAGTTTCTTATATTTGTCATTTTCAAGCAGCTTTGCATGCCATTTGTAGGATTTTATGGTCTGGACATGTATTTTACTTTCAGTGAATAATAATATAAATAAATGGTTGCATTTTATTGTGTTCTAGTTCTTGATGAAAGACTTTATTAAATGAGAACACTAATATGTTTTGGATCCATGAAATGTTTTTATTTTTTGGAATCTTACAGTGGTATCAGAGCTATGCATCCTACCAGTCTGAGGGTTTTATGCAAGGAACTTCGGTGAAATTTAATTTTCACCCTAGCCAACATTTCTCACTTCGGTGATATTTATCACCCTAGTTGGATTTTTATTTTTCAGTAAATTATTTTATTGGGAGAAATAAGTGAAGGGAAAATCATTTATAATTCTATGGGTTGAATTTGTGAAAATATTTGAAGGCATGATTGACAAAATATTCCTATGAGAAATTAATATATTCTTGTTTGGGTATGGGAGAAGATGGACCTTCTTGAAGAAATTTTCAAAAATAACTTGAAAATATTTGATGTACTAGTGAGGGTATACGGTCCTTTAAGTAGCCATATCTCCATAGACCAAAATGATAATCAAATCAAGAACAAAATCTATAACAAGAATGAACTAGGGAGCAGAGGACTATGCTTTATCTACAAGGGACATTGGGCCCTTAACCATTCCTGTCCAGGTGATAAGAAGAAGGAAACAAAGATAGAACAAGAGGAGATTACTTCAAATCATGGGGAATATTTTGTAGATGGGTCTATTGATCTTCAGGATGGTGAGCAACATTGTGACATTATTCAAGGAGGCTTATAGGATGACAAACATTTGGAAGTGCATGAGGAAATTCTACCTAATGCCATTGATGAGGTTGATTCCAATACAATGGAGTTTGTAGATCCCCAGGGGAATATCCATGAAGAATATGAACAATCAAGTATACATAAAATTCCACCAATGCATCTATGTTCAACAGTTGAAAGGGATGAACAAATTGTCTGCACAGATGAAGAAGACATAGGAGATTTGAGTGAGGATCCAGCCATAATGAACCAGCATGATGAGTATGATCACGAGGAGCAACACGACAAACATAATGTGCAAAATGGATCATTCCTAGAGAGTTGGTCAAAGACTCAAGTTGAATATGTGGTTGTTGGGCATCAGGTGCAAATAGATACAGAGACAGTTAGCATGGCACTAGAATTGCCAAAAGAAGATTTTCGAGAAAGGATCAATAATTTCAAGATAGATCTTATGTTGTTGAAGAAGAAAGTTTGGACTATCCGAGACACTATCTTACAGGAGAACAAAAAAATTGAGGAAATCATAGAGAAATGTGCCAAATCATCGAACAAGCTGTCTAGTATTGAGGAACAACTCAAGTCCCTCACAAGGCTGCATGAGGAGTATAATTGAGAGTCCCATAGCAGTGCTCTATAGGAATACATAGATTAGGCTTTCAACACCAACAACCCACCTTATACATTGAGAAGAACATGGCAGAGTTATCCAAATACATCTTGTTGGGTAACCAAGTAGAGCAGCATGATTCGAGCATCAAACAACATCAACATAGTATATTTGCAGATATTCATTCTTTCCCAAGTATGGATTGGCGAGAGATAATGAGTTGGTATTCTATTGATGGGTTGATTACTTGGAGGATACCCATAACCAAGGGAAAATTACAGCTTGTACCATTTGGTGCGGGCAGCGATGGAGAGTTGAAATGGTACCATAACCCATAGGTCCCAGGATTTAGGTGGCATTGGGATCCAGGATAATCCATTGGGAGTAGGATTGGCCAAAGGATTGTTTGGGATCTAGGTAAATCTATTGAGGGAAATATTGGTCAGAGGATTGTTTGGGATCCAGGTATTGAAGGATCCATTCAGGACCATTCAACATGGAGGGTACATCGGATTGTATGGGATCTTGGTATCAATGTACAAATTCTTTTGTTGTGGATAGAAGTGGATTTCTTAAGGACAAGAAATCTTTGGGCGAGAGGATTTGTAATATTCCCTTTCTTGATCCAGTCAAAGTGGATAAAATTGATCCATGGTATTGACCCATCAAGCGTATAAAAGGGGAGAGAAGCTAGGCATTTAGAGTGTTCTGGATTATCTATATTATTATGTTTGGGTTGAGAACTTGGAATGGCCAGTTCTATCATTGGTGCTGGGACGAAAACCCCGCGGTGATGTTTATGTGGTGGATCTATCCAGGATTCACAAGTCGGCTTTATTTTCTTATATTTGTCATTTTCAAGCAGCTGTGCATGCCATTTGTAGGATTTTATGGTCTGGACATGTATTTTACTTTCAGTGAATAATAATATAAATAAATGGCTACATTTCATTGTGTTTTGGTTCTTGATGAAGGACTGTATTAAATGAGAACACTAATATGTTTTAGATATATCAAAATTTTTATTGTTTGGAATCTTACAGTTACTCTGAATTGTGTGATTAATAGAACAATGATTATGCCTGAAGATATTGAATAATTGTGGAGGAATTTCCAGAGGAGCAGATAGATAATCATTGATAATGAAAGAAGGTTGCAAACTGCTTAATAAAGATAATCTCGCTATAAACTTCATGTCAAGTTTCCTAAATTTGCACTCTTGTAAGCTGGAATTTTTTTTATGACAATTATTCGAAAGTGATAATGACCCGCTTATATAAAATTAACAGACTTGAGAAGGACTCTATCTTATCTAGCAAACGAAACAAGATTTTCATTAAATAGTGGATGGTTTACACTCTGGTCTGTAATAATAAGTAGAACCTCTTGTTGGGGGACTTACGAAGCTTACTAGATATGGGTACATATCAATACACATAACATGCTTGCTAAATACATGCGTCAGCCTCTTGATTAAAAATTTTAATTAGCATATATATCATTATAACATTTTAATTTGTTAAAATAAAGAGTTTCAAATTTTCCATAAAATTTAATTTTCTAAAAAGTGGTATATTTATTAATTCTGGTGAAAAGGAAGTTTACAATGAAGCATCTCTAATTGGTTCATACATTTCATTATGGGAAACATATCATGGGTTATTAACACTATGTTTCTAAAAACTATAATTATAAACTAAATATATTTGGCATTACGCTTAATTCAAGCATTATACAAGGGATATCATTTCATATATGTCGATTTTCATGCATGTCCCATGATATATAACATTTCTATCAAAATCGTTACTCTATGTTTTTCTCTTTGTGCAACTTCCACATGAATTTTTATAGTTGATTTTACTTGAAATGAACCCGTAGCCAAATTTCAGCCAAATTCTCTTATATAATATTATTATTGAGGGTTCTATGGAGATGGGTTTTGATATTTCTTGTTATTTCTTCAACTATTAATCGTATTCTTTTTATCAACATTAACCTTGACTCTATATGTTATTTCTCTTTTATCAATGAGTGTCTCCAACCTACATTTGGATAGCCTATATATGTTAATTGCAGTGTCATCCTTGCATTAATCAAATCTCCCTTTGATTGGGGTTTGAACCTATTTACAACTTACCATTGACTTCTTCTTAAGAGGTTTAGTAACAATGAAATTTGCACCAATGGCTTCCATTCATCCTCTATACCACAACACTAATAATTTTACAAAGGATTTCAACATTGTCCTTTGCATTCGATGATCCCAATGAATGCAGCGAGGATTGAAGTCAAAACTACCTCTTCACTCTCATCTCCCAACAAATTTTTACTCCGGTCTTACTTTCCTCATGGGCTAAATCTCATCTTTGCAAATAAACTAGGCATGCATGAATGTTGTTTTTTTCTACCCTCATATATGTTCTTTTCTTTTCTTGAAAGATTTATCTCTTAAATCCTTTATAAACTAGGACAGTGGCCACAGGTTCTTGTGGTTGTTTCCATAATTTTCCTTTCTTTGTTCCTTTTTATAATGTTTGAATTCAAGGAGGTTTCTTTTTGTTGGACATTGATTTCTCCTTTAGCTTGGTATACACACTTTAGGACCATCTCCATCTTTTACTTCTCTCTATGGAATTCGCAAAGTCATCTATCTACAACATAATGCTTAATAATGTAATATTCCCTTTCTTGACCTGGTCAAAGTGGATAGAATCGATCCATGGTACTTACCGTGGTATTTTCCCATGGTTTTGACCCATGGTATTGACCCATGGTATTTCTTGTTGGTATTGACCCATGGTATTTCTTGTTGGTATTGACCCATCAAGCCTATAAAAGGGGAGAAAATCTAGGCATTTAGATCATTCGGGTATTATTTATCTTATTATGTTTGGGTTGAGAACCTGGCCTGGCCAGTTCTATTATTGATCTCGGGACGAAAACCCTGCGGTGATGTTTATGTGGTGGATCCATCCAAGATTCACAAGTGGGCTTCAATTTCTTATATTTGTCATTGTCAAGCAGCTATGCATGCCATTTGTAGGATTTTATGGTCTGGGCATGTATTTTACTTTCAGTGAATAATATAAATAAAATAGTGCAATTCTTGTGTTCTGGTTCTTGATGAAAGACTGTATTAAATGAGAACACTAATATGTTTTAGATCTATCCAAATTTTTATTGTTTGGAATCTTACAGTGGTATCAGAGCTGTGCATCCTGCCATCTTGAGAGTTTTATGCAAGGAACTTTGGTGAAATTTATTTTTCACCCTAGCTAGCATTTCTCACTTCGGTGATATTTATAAGTCTGCCATCATGAGATGAGTTTACACATACATTGAAATCAGAATATTTTCTTGTGTAAAAGGGAACATGTATTTGGGCAGCATATCTCCAAACCAAGTGCTGAATTATTATTTCAAGAGGTTGTGTTATTTATATGGTTTTGTTGGTGCCAACTTAACCTAGTTTCACGAGGGCCAAAATCAAAATGTGAAAAGGTAGAATACATTTTTGTATATTTCTTTGTCTTGCTATGTAAAGATGGATCATCTTGCAGAAATTTTGAAAAACAACCAGAAAATCCTTGATGTACTAGTGATTTTATATGGTCCTTTAAGTAGACATATATCCATAGACCAAAATGATAATCAAAGCAAGAAAAAAATAAAAAACAAGAATGAACTAAGGAGGAGAGGAAAATGCTTCATATACAAGGGACCTTGGGCCCTTAACCATTCCTGTCCAGGTGATAAGAAGAAGGAAACAAAGATAGAACAAGAGGAGATTACTTCAAATCATGGGAAATATTTTGTAAATGGGTCTATTGATCTTTAGGATGGTGAGCAACATTGTGACATTATTTAGGGAGGCTTGCAGGATGACAAACATTTGGAAGTGCATGAGGAAATTCTACCTAATGCCATCGATGAGGTTGATTCCTATACAATGGATTTCGTAGATCCCCAGGGGAATATTCATGAAGAATATGAACAATCAACTATAGATAAAATTCCACCAATGCACCTATGTTCGACAGTTGAAAGGGATGAACAGATGGTCTCCACATGTGAAGGAGACTTGGGAGATTTGAGTGAGGATCCAGCCATAGTGAAGCAGCATGATGAGTATGATCACGAGGATAAACATGACAAACATAATGTGCAAAGTGGACCATTCCTAGACAGTTGGTCAAGGGCTCATGTTGAAGACGTGGTCGTTGGGCATCTGGTGCAAACAAGTACAGAGACAGTCAACACGACACTAGAATTACCAATAGAAGACTTTCGAGAAAGGATCAAGCATTTCAAGACAAATCTTATTTTGTTGAAGAAAAGAGTCTGGACAATCTGATACATTGTCTTACAGGAGAATAGAAAAATTGAGGAACTCATAGGGGTGTGTGCCGAATCAAAGACCAAGTTTTCTAGTGTTGAGGAATGACTAAAATCCCTCATAAGGTAGCAAGAGGAGTACAATTGGGAGTTCCAGAGAAACCCTCTACAAGAATACATAGATAAATCTTGCAACACCAACAACCCACCTTTATACATTGGGAAGAGAAGGGAAGTGTTCTCCAAATACATCATGTTGGGTAACCAAGTAGAGCAACATGAATCGAGCATCGAACAACATCAACATAGTAGACTTGCAAATATTAATTCTTTCCCAAGTATGGATTGGCGAGAGATTATGAGTTGGTATTCTATTAATGGGTTGATTATTTGGAGGATACCCATAGCCAAGGGAAAATTACAGCTTGAATCACTTGGTGCGGAAAACGATGGAGAGTTGAAATGGTACCATAACCCATAGATCCCGGGATTTAGGTGGCATTGGGATCTGAGAGAATCCATTGGGGAAAGGTTGTTTGGGATCCAGGAAAATCCATTGAGGAAAGGATTATTCAAAGTATTGTTTGGGATCCAGGTATCGAAGGATCCATTCAGGACCATTCAACATGGAGGGCACATCAGATTGTATGGGATCCTGGTATCAATGTACAAATGCTTCTGTTGTGGATAGAAGTGGATCGCTTGAGGACAAAAAATATTTGGGCGGGAGGATTTGTAATATTCCATTTCTTGATCCAGTCAAAGTGGATAGAATCGATCCATGGTACTTACCGTGGTATTTTCCCATGTTTTTGACGCATGGTATTGACCCGTGGTATTTCTTGTTGGTATTGACCCATCAAGCCTATAAAAGGGGAGAGAAGCTAGGCATTTAGATCATTCAGGTATTATTTATCTTATTATGTTTTTGTTGAGAACCTCGCCTAGCCAGTTCTATTATTGATCTCGGGATGAAAACCTTGTGGTGATGTTTATGTGGTGGATCAATCCAGGATTCACACGTGGGCTTCAATTTCTTATATTTGTCATTGTTAAGCAATTGTGCATGCCATTTGTAGGATTTTATGGTTTGGGCATGTATTTTACTTTCAGTTAATATTATAAATAAAATAGCTACAATCCTTGTGTTCTGGTTCTTGATGAAAGACTATATTAAATGAGGCCACTAATATTTTTTAGATCTATCCAATTTTTTATAGTTTGGAATCTTACAAATAACCATTACACAATGTCCACCAATACCTTACTTTATTTCTCAATAGCTCCCAAAATTTACCACTCATAAGTGGCACTCTACACCTAACTTACAACCATACAGCTTGAACTCCACATTGATTTACAATTATATCCTCTATCCAATCTTTCCAGCTTCAATCCTCTTCATTAGCTTTATTGGAACCGTTGTGTCTCCCTTTTTAAATTACCAATATAAACCTATTCACATTTTCCTCTAACAACCACATCACAAAGTATTTAATATCTCTTTAACATTAACATTAAACTACTCCCCACAGAGAATCTAGATTAACCTTACCTTTGATACTACTTGACTAAAATGTAAAAGAGAAAAACATAACAACCAAACAATTTTATCCTAGAAAATCTTTATGGAAAAAGTTAGCCTTGAAGATATCTTGGATTTCCATTTAAATAAATAGCCAAACTACTTGCTAAGGAAGTCTTCATCCATTCACTTATTAAAATTGTATGATAAAGAATTGCAATACATTTTTAGAAACTTCATTACATATAATCCATAAATTAAATACTAAGAGTCATTACCATCTAACCAAAAATCGTGACAAGAAAATAAACTTCTTTTATTATATAATCAAAACAAATTTGTTAACACATTTCCCTAACAAAATTGAAAAATATTATATAATTTAATTAAAAAATTATATTAATAAATAAAATAATAACCAATATGATAAATTTTAACAGGTACATAGATATTTGTAACGCTCTAATTCATAATCAACACAATGAGATAAAATATATCCACCCAAAACCGTACTTCGTGGATAGACTATTCATTTCCTTTTTATTGTACGTTATAGATGTTACATTGGTTTTTTATTAATAAAAACACGTACCATCTGTTAACTTAGCAAATAAAGTCTTTTTTTCTAACGTTCGGTATTATTTTTTATTTTTCTTTTTTCGATTTTTATTTTTTTAATTCTATCTTCAACAACATGTTTAAATCAAAGAGAATTAAATATGTGATGAATGTTATAACAACTTGTCTCATTACCATTTAGCCAAGACCCCATGAACAAGTGCAAGATCATCTGTTCCCGCAAAAACGGATACTATTACACAAATTTTGCTATAAAATTGGTTTTTATTAAAGCAAGGATTTCCATAAATTTTGTTATTATATTTATATTTTTATTCTTATTTATTTATGAAATTATAAAAAAAAAATATTTTTATTTTTTCTTATGAATGTGTTAAAAAATGTATAAATAAAGGTTGACAGTAATTTATAGTAAGTATATTTATTTATATCTTGCTTGTATCTATTTCTTTATAGAAGGTAGATATGTGAGTTACATTAGTATAAATTATTTTCAAGAATTTTAGTTTGGGTTGTTTTCTTATCAAGTCTCCCAATAAAAATTACTATACAAATATCTAAAAATTATGGTATAAATATTGCAATTACATCAAGGAATTATGGTAACAAAATCTGAAGAAATTGTCCACATAGCATTATATTGTGCAAAAACTTCAAGAAAACCTTCAAATTATAATCCAATCAAATATTTGAGAAATATTTTTCTTATAATATTGAATGTTTTTTTCAAAATTAAATATTAAATTAATAATAATAATAATAATAATAAATTAAATTACTTACTCAAAACTAATAAAAAAATTTAAAATTTACACTTCCCACATCAATATTATTATAAAACTCTCATGGTTTATTGTTAATGGTGTATATAATTCCACATTTTCCTTGAAAGATAAGCGTTGCACACAAACAAATCTTACACTGAATATTGTTTAGGCACCTCTACACGTAAAACCAAAAAAAAAAAAAAAAACAACAAACCGAAACCGTGCTCACTATTAGTTTTAACAAATTATCTTATAATACCACTACGAAACGTTCAAACCAATCACTTATATATTACGAATGGAAAACAAATTTTAAAACTGCCAAATGCCACAACCACTATCATGATTTTCACCATTATGATGCCAGAAGCACTACTAACATGATTTTCACCATTATTGAGTGATTAGAAATAGTGTTTTTAAATCAACTTAAATTTATTTTGACTCTAGATCTATTAGATCTATAAAGTGTTGAGAGGGATCAAATATCTCGAGGGATAAAAAAAAAATTTGAGTGCAAAACTTGAGAAAAAGTTTGCACCTCCAGAGATTTGATCCCTCTAAACGCTTGATAGATCAGGAGTTAAGATGGATCTAATCTTGTTTCAGGCTAGTTTCAATCATGTGCAGCTAAGGAAACTCTATCGATAATATAAGGAACATATGGTTAATTTTATCAATAATATGTAAATACATCTAATATTAATATAAACATTTTAGATATGCTAAATGTGTCCTAGATTTATGGAGTCATTTTAGTTTTAAATTTCCTTAGGTACCTAAGTTTGTTGAGACGATAAAGATTGTTAAATAACTTTAATGATGAAAAATGATGAAATAAAAATTTTGAATACAAAGTGACAATGTAATAGATAATATGAGGAACATATGATTACTTTTATAAATAATATATAAATACATATAATATTAATATAAACATTTTAAATATGCTAAATATGTCCTAGGTTTATGGAGTCGTTTTAATTTTAAGTTTTCTTAGTTACCTAAGTTTGTTGAGACGATAAATATTGTAAAATAACTTTAATGATGAAAAATGATGAAATAAAGATTTTGAATGAAAAGTGACAATGTACTAATATTGAATGATAGAAAATGTGAATAACAAAAATGTAGTCAATTGCAAATAGTCTTCATTGTGATCCATCTCAAACTATTTTCTTCTACTGTTCTTAATGTCGCCCATGTTAGTTTTGTTATCTGTTCATATATATTATATGAAA
Organism: Pinus albicaulis; assembly: GCA_034641835.2. Classification (NCBI taxonomy): domain Eukaryota; kingdom Viridiplantae; phylum Streptophyta; class Pinopsida; order Pinales; family Pinaceae; genus Pinus; species Pinus albicaulis. Next base: position 1,425,516,483 of record CM076577.1, read on the forward strand.
ATGACACTTGGAATCATAAACCATTTAAATATTTAGCTTGAACTATTGTAGTAAACATCATACTTTGTCTCTCTTGATATCCAATATTAATAGGTTTAATTACTATAACACAAAAATCAATATACATTGTCAATAAGCTTTTTTTGTGCTTACACTGAAATCAATGGATACTATTAATCAAATGAATTTAAAATTAATGTACCATCATACATCAAATTATATCAAATCATAAATCAACATATACACTCAAATTAATGCATCTAGTGCAAGAAATCAAATGAGATTAGAAAACAATATCTACACTGAAATCAATGCTTCTAATGCAGGTAATCAAATCGGATTAGAAATCAACATCTACACTCAAATCAAGGCATATAGTGCAAGTAGAAAAATAGGATTAAAAACCAATATCTGCACCGAAATCTATGCATCTAGTGCAAACAATCAAATAGGATTAGAAATCGCCATCTATACTAAAATCAATGCATTTAGTTCAAACAATCAAATAGCATTAGAAATCATCTACATTGAAATCAACGCATTTAGTCTGAACAATCAAATATAATTAGAAATCAACATTTACATTGCAATTAATGCATCTAGTTCGAGGAATCATATAGGATTAGAAATCACCATCTACATTGAAATAAACGCATTCAGCGCAATAAATCAAACATGATTAGAAATCACCATCTACACTAAAATCAATGCATCTAGTGCAAGAAATATTCTTCCCTCTCTCCTCCCTCCATATATGTCTATATCTCCCTCCACCTCTCCCTCATTGTCTCTTTATCACATCTTTCGAAACTCATGCCCTCTCTCACTCCATATCTATCAATATGTTTTTCCCTCCCTCCTTGTATCCATCTACCAATTCTTTCTCTTCACCTTCCATATATATCTCTATCTCCTCTATCTATCTATATCAACCCCAAAACATACACTCTCCTTCTCAAATCTATCTATCTATCAATCTCTCCTCATCTCCCTCCTGCTATCCTCTCTCCATCTTCCTTATCACTCCCTCACTCCCTCTCTCTCTCTCTCTCTCTCCACCTTTCAGTCTCTATGTATTTATTATTACCTCCCTCTCTGTCCCCCTCCATCTCTCCCTCCTTCTCTCCATCTCTCCTTGTTTTTTCCTTTATCTCACACAAAAACATACACACTCTCTCTCCATATCTCCCTTGTCACTCCCTCTCTCTCTCTACTACTCACTCTTTATGTCTTTTTTCTTCCCTCCCTCTCTCCCCATCCAAGTCCATCTCTCTATCCCTCCCTCTCTCCCCCTCCAACTCCGTATCTTTATCACTCCCTCTCTCCTCCTCTCTTTTCATTTTTATCTCTCCTTTTCTCTTATACCTCCCTCTCTCTTCCACCATCACTCTCTCTCTCTCTCTCCCCCTACAATCCTCTGTCTTCCCCCGTCACTCTCTTCCTCTATCTAAAGTCCTCTCTTCCCCTTTATCTCCCACCTCACTTTATTTACCCCAACACCCTGCTCTCTCTCTCTCTCTCTCTCTTTCTCTCTCTCCTCCCTCTAGTCTTCTCTCTTCCTCCATCACTCTATATGTATCTCAAAATATGTTACTATATCCCTCATTTTATCCTTCTCTCTCTTTCTCTCCCCCTTGTCTCCATCACTCCTATGTCCCTTTATCTCACCCCTAAACTTACAGACTCTCTTTTCATCTCTCCCTTGTTAGTCCCTCTCTCTCAACTTCTCACTCTTTATGCCTTTCTTCTTCTCTCCCTCTGCTCCGCTCCAAATCCATATCTCTATCCCTAACTCTCTGCTCCTCCTCTCATCCTTCATCTCTCTCCCTTTATTTCCTACATCCCTCTCCTTTCCCCTCCTCTCTATCTCTTTCTCTAGCCTACAATCCTCTCTTTTTCTCCCTCCGTCTCTCCTTCTCTCTATCCCACCTCCATCTTTATGTCTCCCTCCCTTTGTTACCCTTATCTACCTCTCTGAGTCCTCTCCCTCTCTCTCTCTTCATTCCTCCTCTTTCCTCTCCTTCATTTTATGTCTATCTCTCCCATGTCACTCCCCTATTTCTCCACCTCTATTATATGTCTTTGTTCTTCCCTCCCATATATATCTAGAGTTAATATACATATCATGGTATATTAATATATATTATAATATAACAAATTAAATATTATGTTAATCTAAAGTTATTAAAGTTAATAATATTAATATTATAGTATATTAACATGAATATTAGATTTAACAATAAAAATAAGTTATTAATATTAATACTAATAATTTAATATCAATGTTAGGGTTAATATATATATATATATATATATATATATATATATATATATATATATTGCATGGTATTAATAATAATTTGGTCCATGGTATTTGAGCCATAGAATTCATATATAATTAGATGTTTATTGCTAATCATATTTGACATATTTTTATTTATTTACCTTACCTCTTTATACCCCTTTTATATTTATTTATTTACTATAAATATTTTAGAAATATCGTATTTGGTTCATGGTATTTTTTCCATTCATATTTTAAATTTATATTGTTTAAATTTATTTTAAATTTTTAATTGTTTATTTATATGGTTATGTAAGTTATTGTTTACCCCGACAATATTTAAATTTTATTGTTTAACTTTTCTTTAGTCTTTTTATTTTGGCTTTGGACATACTTACACATCTTAGTCATACTCCGCTGTAGAATGAGCCTCTCACAACAATAAGCATGATTGCAATTTTTTAGAATATTTGAGAATTTTACAGACATGAGTTTGAATACTAAAACTACTTATCAACGTAAGCGAGGGAGAACATATTGGAAGGTATTAAATTTTTGTTATAACTATCAGTATAGATCTATGTAAATGTGATAAAGACTAAAACTACTTATCAATGTAAGCCAAGTAGAACATATTGATAGGTACTAAATTTTTGTTATAATTATCAGTATAGATCCATCTAAATCATGGATTTCACATGAGTTGAATCATGGATTTAACATGAGTTGAGAGACACCAATTTTTTTTTGTTGCAAACTTATTTTAAAGGGCAAAAAACAATATGTAATTTTTTACTGTTTAAATTGCATTTTTCAATTTTATAAATATTATATAACAGGTGACATTTTTGAATATTATAAAAATTACATAACCAGTATATTGAGCTATTTTATATAAATTCATGTTAAAATATTTTATTCATGACTCATAATCAATGTTTTATCTAAAATTATATTATTTAATATCAACATCCAAATATTATATTTATTACTTGAAGAGTGAAGAATGATATATCAACAACTGATATAATTGTTTTGTTAATAGATTTTTAATTATTTATTTATATGATTATTTATTGTTTATTTATATGATTATTTATTTATTTTTGTTTGACCTACATAAACTAAATTTATTTTAATTACAGAACCTGACATACTTACACATATCACTGGATTGTAGAATAAACCTCTCACTTCAATAAACCTTGAAATATTATTTACCCTTCTAAAGCACATTACCTGGGAAACGTATCGTTTTCCGTTTCCATCCCTTCAAGAATGTTCTTACGATAGGAACGTCGTAGAACACGCACAGAAAGCAATTAAGCAACGCCGACTTCCATTGGCAAACCTTGTAGAATGTTCACCTGCAAAGACAAGAAAATTCAAAGTTTCCGTCAATCCGAACAGAAGGGCCTGTACTATAAAGAATCCAAGTATAATTCAGCGATATTTATGTGAAAAATTAAATAATGATAAGAATTTCAAACGATAACTCAATCAAAATCGATGAAAAACTTGTACTCAAACATTTAAGCCAAAAAGCAAATTCACGACGAAAACTAGAATCATGAGCATAATCGAGAGACTGTAGGACTCTGATATCCAAATGTTGCATTGCCACATCCATCATAAGAGAATATTAGCCGCAACTAATCCCTTCTCTTAATTTTACACATATATTTCCTTCTGAGATTAATAACTGCAAACTACCCTAAATTACCTAGATTACCCTATATTACCTAGATTAATAGCTGAAAAACTACCATCATGACAGCCCACTCAATCCTGTGGCTTCATCGCTTACACTATAAGGCTATCGAGTCGTTAATGTATACTTTTAATATGGTGGTAGGATATAATTAATAGAAATTAGATCACTGCATTTTTGGATTAACGAACGACCCGCCAGTAAGTAAAATCCACGAAGATCGCACTACAGTTCAGCATGATTTTTCGGCGAAACCATTTTGCCAGATGTGCATTAACTAGACAAGTATCGACGTGGAAAGTGGAAGGGGAAGGTAGAAAAGTGTAGACGTGGAAGGTGGATGCAGAAAGTGAAGGCCCCAAGGTGTACGTGTAGAGGTGGATAAAGAGGGTAGTCCGTTGGTGGAAGCACAGGAGCCGTCTATGCCGACTTCTCATACTTACAAAATCGGCGTAGACAAAAGATTTGTGAAACTGTTAAGATGTACAAATGACATTAAGGTTGTAATGAGAAATCAAATTTTGTGTACAACCGAGTGTTTATAAAAATATATATATATATTTTAATTTAATAAAATCTATGTTATTGATTTTTAAAGTTTAATATTAGGTTTAATAGTAGTTTCTGTAAATCTACTTCTAGAGTCTTAATTTGGTAAGGACTAATAATGGTTATCCACATATAAGAGTTCGTAAGGAAACTTAAATCCAGAACTATGGTTACAAACGTAAAGCATGGCATGTTATGAAAGTGACGAATTTATCGTGATCTACGCAGATATAGTTGACCATCCACCTTTTCTATCAAACTAACGTAATCATTGATTGTTTTTTTAATGAGTGTTAGTTGTTGGGAAGATCAACTGTCTTTTTAATTCGGAACAACTTATTCAACTCACACATAAATTGTAAATATGGATAAGCTTTCTGCTTCAAGGCTATCATGCAAAGTATATGCAGAAACAAATGACAACTAGTACTCATAAAGTGTCGAAACAAATCGTTGTAATATCACGCTCGGCAGTGAAAACACACTTGTTGTTACACTTGAAATATTGCTCACGCTTTCAGAAAAGAAAGACGCATATAACATAATAAAAGTCACTTTGTCACACAATCACTCTTATTCAAAAGAAACAACACTCCTAGAAACCATTAAAAGCTCAGGAAATCACTGAAGCGCCCATTCAATGAAATAAACACACCAAAGAATTGTAAAAAAATCAAGTGAAAATCGCACTAATGAAGCGACTAGTCTCAGACCTATTCTATTACACAGTAATAGATATTAGAATTTTGCAACTACTCAATGCACGAACACGATTGTAAGAGTAATAGTAAATCACACATGAATCATAACTGAGAGGAAATAAATACAATACTACAATAGCTCTCTAACTCGTGATCCCTCCTAAGAAGGAGGGCCCTTCCTTCCTAGTAGGGGTTAGTAAATTAAGCAACACATAAGTTACTGAGAACAAAGATATGCAGCCATGAATGATAGAGATTTGAATTAACGAAAAGTTACAGTACATGATTACAATGTTATTACTTCCTTTTCTGATCACTTTCTATGCACACAGGGGCGTCACTCAATTAACCTATGGGATAGCATGTGCATTCGTGGAATACTAAAAAACACCCTTAATTTGACTACATATTGGAAAATAACTCTAAAAATCACTTTATTTAACCCCCTACCAATACTAACTCATTTCATTTTCCCAATTTAAAAAACCCCTACTTTCACTAGATATTGTAGGTATCCATTTTTTCATTAACATTGTTTACACCCCATTATATTTATATCCTTAACATAATGACATGATGCCTCTATTATGACCCCACATGCATTCTACAATTCACCTTTCTTCTTGTGATATACATAAGAGATGGATATTAGTATTCCCACAATGTGATTACTCAACCCACACTCAAGCACATCTCACTATGATTTGTGGCATTTAATAGTCTAAGCCATACAAAGATAAACCATGTTTTAGGAAGATTGATTATGTGAATGTCTATAAAATGACATATAAATTGATCTATATGATGATGAAAAATCAATTGATCAACCTTTATGAATATGTTTGCACCAAATAAGGTGTTCAATCACAAGTCTAGACCCTCTTCCCTTTAAAAGCTTCTTGTTCAAAAATCCAACTACAACCTCATGTACTCAAACTAGTGTATTATTAAGGTGGAAAAACAAAAGTTACAGTTTCGAATATTTATATAGAGAAGAAAAGGAAAGGTGAAGATGAGAGTTATGAGACCCTCCCTTTGCATTAATGAAAAAAAAAACATTGTTCTCTGTTGATTTTAATTTAAGTGTTTTAATGAGAGCCGCGTGGTATATTGTATTAAGACATCATTTGGAAACAACCCATGTGGATGGCATTAGTGGTTTTTTAACCTTGTTAATGTGATTTAAAGAGCTCTTACCACTAGATTTCTTGTTTTCGGGATTATCAAAAAGATTTTGTAAGCATTGTAGACAATCTCCCCCAATTCCAAATGGATGGTATTATGTGGCTATGTTTTATGAACCTTCCCAACATCAACATGCTAGGTAGGCCTACCCCGAAGTTTTTCAGTAAGCATCTTTCAAAGATGAGATTTCAAGTTTGGAGGGATCTGTGGAGTCACAACACTATCTTGGTTGGATTGGAGAAGAATTAATAAGCCCAATATTCACTAGCTTAAGACAAAAATGTGTTTTCAAAATGATACTAGAAATTTCAAGGCCCATTTGGAAGCACTGGAGATGTAGTCATAATTGCTATAACAACTATACTCAAAAACCTCAAGATGAATCTTCAATCATACTGTAACAAATATACTAAACGACCTCAAGATGAATCTTCAATAATGTTCACAAAAGGGGATCATTGTCATCATGTCACATAGAAGATTGCTACTATACAGATGCCAAGGTTATTGTGACAAAAGCAAGATCCGTCATGTTTTCATTAAACATTAGTATACAAATGTGAAACAGGCTCACTCACTGACACATAGGTCACAGTCTATAGATTACTTCCATTGAGAGTCTCATTATTATTTATCCAGAAGGTTACTATAAATGTGATTTTCAAATCAAGGTTTTCTTATGTCACCAAAGGTGTCAAGACATCATGACGATATTAAATGATCAATCACCATGGTCAACCATACTTCCTCAAGAATCAAATCTTGCAGCAACAACTGAAATTAAATTTGTTAATAAGATTCAGAACAAGCTATCTATGATACACAGATAGACTCAAGACTTATTTGCATCTATCTAGACAACTCAATATATCAAAATCCTAGACAATTGTATACTTTAAGGCTTGGTCATTAACGCACAAGCACATATACTTACATTAGTTCTTTTCACTTGCATAGAAGCCCTTGCTTTAGAAACTCAATATGCAATCTATTCCATGATGACAAGACTGTGATGGAGAGGCAAAAGTCTGTTGTTTCTGCTACACACTGATTAATCACCTGAAGAGGAAACCTTTATTGGATCTGCAAATGCCAAACTTTTGATTTGGGAGTGATCAAACTCAATTTTAGTGTGATGCCAACTTCTACCTTCTTGGCTCAAGATCTTCACTATAGAGTTCAGGATGACCATGTAATGAACAAGCCTAAATCAACAACACTTCCTACATGAACAAGTGCATATGAATTCAGGGTGCCGAAAAACAAGTCAAAGTCTGCAAAGTGTCAATTAAAAGATTGAGAATATTTTTAATTAAAATACATACACCATGCAAGTTTCAACATAATCACCTTTATGTTTTCTAGTTTCATTCTCTCTATGAAGATATTTTATAAATTTAAACAATAGCCTTATAAATCCATTAGCGCGTGGTCGCACATTCTAGCTTTTCCCACAATGAATACCAGTTTAAAACGCACGAGACTATCAAAATTCTCTATAAGAAGCTCCGGTGAGAGCAAGGCAAATAATTTTATGAACACAAGTTTCGTCTTATCTGGTTGTGTCAAACATTTTAAACTAATTTCACTAGTAAAAATTAGAAGGCAAATAGTCTTTAATTAAATTGTTTTCAGTGATTTAAACGCTACGTCAAAATGGAAAAGGTAGTTTCTTTAGCAATTTAAACACTAAATTAAAACCCAAAATGATAAAATGAAACCAGCAAATATCTTTCGAACGCAAGTCATTTTTTTGTGTTTATTTAAACAATTAGAGGAAAATAAGAAAAAAGTCAGAAGTTCTGAAAACGAGTGAAGAAGCCTTGTGACCCCATCATACTGTGGTCACATATTTGGAGCTTTTCCCACAATGAACATAAATATAATTGTCAAAAATCAAGATAAAAATCATTATTGGGGTCAGGCCAATGCTACAAGCTTAGAACATGATGAAAATATTACTGTGAGAACTCAAAATAAAACTCATTGTTGGGGACACACCAATGTTGCATGCTTAGAACATGATGAAAATTTAATAGTTAGTCATAGTTGGTGCTCGTAGTAAAAGCAGATTTTATACAAGCTATGGTCTCCAAGGAACTTATGGTCTCCTACTAGGCTATGGTTTGGTGGTTGAAATTGAACCAGCATAAAGAGAGCCCTGATTTAAATGTGAAGTGAAAGAGCCCATATTTAAATGTTAAGTGCAAAGTCACATTGTATGGGTTCATATAAATTACTTCAATCAGTCCAATACATGACATGTAGAGCAGATGATTTGATCTATATGGTGTGCAGATAAATTATTTGAAGAAAATCAATCCATTAGATGTAGAGTAGTTGATTTGATATTTGATTTTATTTATATGGTGTTTATTTCCCAAATCATTAGATCATCCCAAGATATGAAAGTGGAATCCATCGGTTAAGGGATTAAAACCGTTTGACCAAAAATCCAACCTCACAATCCTGTTAATAGTATTCCAACGGTAATATTGTTGCACCAGAGTTGATATCCATCTATCGTTACCACCATCATCAAAGTAATACCTATTAAGAAGTGAAGCAACAACTTGACAACAATAAGTGACAAAACGCTGAATATTACAAGCGCCCAATGGGTCTTCCTTTTTCCTGCAAATATCTTTCTATTGGGGCCCCTTCATGGATCTGCATCCCTGATCAAATCTGGGCCTGAAGTTCCAATATATCAAGGTCAGTAAAACACATATATGAAGAAAAGGGAAAAGAAACGACATAGATACCATCCATACACCCTTAAGAACATCAATATCTGATCAACAAAAAAACATAGACATGCTATCCCCAAGCATTATCTTCATCAACAATCTATAATGTAGACCTCCTCACTAATAGTGACACCTCATAGACCAGAAGACAGACACTTGACCAAATACTTGACCACAAAATACAGTGCTTCATAGATAGCTTTCATGGATGAAACAATTAACTCACATCACAAACTATCATTAGGACTCCATAAGCCCAATGATGGGTACTAAATATTTTCTATCTCAACTGAGGACTGATTTTCACCAATGTGTGATTTCATGACAATGAACAACACAAATTACATACAATTTTACAAGGCTTGACCATGAAATAAAAAACCATGACATTGAAAATAAGCCCACATATGACAAAAATAAGGAATGCCCTCTTTAATTTTCTAGAACTCATGACACTCTTTACATTTAAGCATTTTCATACTCATGAGATAGAATTTTGAAGTATCATCAACTCATATATATTACTACAACAAGACTCAAGACCCCCATATATACATCAACAAGTCACTCATAAATTCTTACAACCTACTATGTAGTAGCACATTATTTTTAGTGACACAATTACCTCAGTCGAAAAATAGTACTTGAGATATAACACTGATGTACCAACCCATGTAAAGAGACTTCAAATTGTAGCACATTTTATCCAAAATACTTCTCCCCTTCAAAACATCATACATTAGCGATCCAATATTGTCAAGTATAATGCAAAAAGTCTAACTGCCCAAGAGATAATCAATTATCCATTGTTTTTGAAAAGTGAATCTAGCCAGAACATAGGCCAACCCTATCTGTTACAACTTTTAATACAATGAATGAAACAACGAAAAGAAACAACATAATAAGGTAATTTTTTTCCACAAATTATCAAACCATTCACTAAATAGCATTGTATTGATCAAATCAATATATACCAAGCAACTATAAACACTAAACCAAGATGCAACTCAAGGTATCATCATCAAGGTTTTCACGTAAAGGATTTGCCATATCTGTGCAACGGCTGTAGAAGACATGCAACAAATTATAGGGTTATCGAGCACAATTAATATCCAAACAAATTCCAAGTTGAAACAACAATTACCTTAAAGTATAATCATCGTGTTTATAAGGCTAGAGAACTATCATCTTCAAGAAACAATTATAAGGAAGAGATGAAACATTAAAAATGATTTCAGTCCAAATAAGAAAATCACCGTAGAAACATCAATTCTTTCATGGCCATAAACATTCTATAACAACCAAAGCCAGAATCAACGATATTAATAAAATATTTTCCATACTCTTCCTGCAACAATAAACTATTATCAACAAGAATTCATGGTATCACATCAATCTAACTCAATACTTTGTCTCGAATCTTCACACACAATTAGGACTTTAGTAGGTCAAAAATTTTCCTTGCATAAGTTTACTTTCTAGATTGAATATGTTTTACGACATTCTTCTAGAAATGGAGTTCTGCATAAGACATTAAGGAACTAATTTCTGCACCATGCTACAAAATGAGGGAGGCATTATGTCCTTTCATAAAAAAAATTAAGATCCTTAATTCTGCAACAACATGTTATACTAGAGTAGAGAAATGCACTAATAACTTGAAAACAATAGGAAAATAAGTCAAGACCCCAATGTATACACAACCCATATATATTACAACAACAAGACTCAAGACACCCATATATATATCAACAAGACACTCATAGATTCTTACAACCTACTATGTAGTAGCACATTATTTTTAGTGACACAACTACCTCAGTCGCACAATAGTACTTGAGATATAACATTGATGTACCAACCCATGTAAACAGACTTCAAATTGTAGCACATGTTATACTAGAGTAGAGAAATGCACTAATAACTTCAAAACAAAAGGAAAATAAGTCAAGACCCCCATGTATACATCAGCCCATATATATTACTACAACAAGAGTCAAGGCCCCCACATATACATCAACAAGACACTCATAAATTCTTACAACCTACTATGTAGTAGCACATTATTTTTAGTGACACAATTACCTCAGTTACACAATAGTACTTGAGATATAACACTGATGTACCAACCCATGTAAAGAGACTTAAAATTGTAGCACATGTTATCCAAAATAGTTCAGCCCTTCAAAACATCATACATTAGCGATCCAAGATTGTCAAGTATAATGCAAAAATTATAACTGCCCAAGAGATAATCAATTATCCATTGTTTTTTAAAAGCCAATCTAGCTAGAACATAGACCAACCCAACCTATTACAAATTTTAAGCCAATGAATGAAACAACCTACTATGTAGAAGCACTTTATTTTTAGAAACACAATTACCTCAGTTGAACAATAGTACTTGAGATATAACACTAGTGTACCAACCCATGTAAAGAGAATTAAAATTGTAGCACATGTTATCCAAAATAATTCTCCCCTTCAAAACATCATACATTAGCGATCCAAGATTGTCAAGTATAATGCAAAAAATCTAATTTCCCAAGAGATAATCAATTATCCATTGTTTTTGAAAAGCCAATCTAGTCAGAACATAGACCAACCCAATATGTTACAACTTTTAACCCACGGTACTTAAATAAGTTTTTTTTTTTAAGTTTTATTTAGTTTATGGAGTTAATATAAAAACAGCTTTTATTTATTTACCATACCCCAGTAAATCAAAATTTCAAATTTTTACTTATGTTACATTTATTTATTTACCATACCCCTAAATAATTTACCATACCTTTAGAGTAAGTATACAAAGAGATTTTATTTATTTACCATACTCCCGGTAAATAAATAAAATATGCCCATGGTACATTTCAAATATTTACTTACATTACATCTACACACGTGCCTTATACTCCGACACCTCAAATATTCACATTACATTTCTCAATAAGTCCAATCTTAGCAGCAATCCTCGTTTATTTTTCAGATTGTGCATAATATGTTAAGAGAGGGAATTGATACAAAATATGTTCGAGAAGAAAGGATGATGCACCATGAACCTCTTCAATCATCTAACCAGTCCAAACTAAAGCATTCTTCGACCACATCCACTTTGATATTAGGCATCGAAGAGGCTTTGATATCTAACCATTGTTGTCTAGTGTGATCATCACATATTACATGTTTTAAATACCTTAGTTTGGTTAATAATTTTGGCATGATCTTCAGTCCAGAGCACTCCCTCGTGTCCAAAAACTTTAGGTTTGATAGTTGATCAAATTCTATGGGAAGGTCCTTCAAAGAGCTGCACAGTGAAATATCAAGAAATTCTAGTTGCTAAAGTCTGCAAATGGAAGGAGGAAGCATTGACAAGCTTGGACTTGGAGACAATCTCAACAACCTAAGTGACCATAAATTTCCCAAGTCATCAAGTAAATTTTGGATAAGATGACAATCCATGATAAAAAACCTTTCCACGGATAGTAAACTGCATATGTTTGCTAGAAATTCCTCCAAATCGCTATAGTGATCAAAGACAATTTCTACAAACTTAGGAAACTCTAGGACTTGCCCCTTGTCAAATAGAGTCATATTTCCCAAGTCCTCACAAAGATATAGAGAGAAGTTTTCCAAGTTCTCCTAGGATCTACAGTGCTCATAAAGAGAAGGTAGTATCAACTTCTCAAGGAATATATACTTAAGCTAGGTAACTGACGAAAGTACTGACAGACATTTAAGTACGATACGCTTTGAATTATAATTGTACATGATAAGAACCTGAAATTTTGGCATGGTATGTAAAAATGTTGGAAGACAGTATTGACTTGTATCAAAGAATAAAGCCATAGCTTTCACCTTAGAAAAACCTATTTGAGAAAAATCTTGTTATTCCATTGAACCTATAGTAATGTCCCAGAAATGAAAAAGTCAGAAAGCTAATCTGCTATGTTGATAAAAATGCTTCCTTATTAAATTTGAAAAAAATAGTAAATTGAACAAATAATTATTCAATGCTTATGCAGGTAAAAGAAAATAAGTTTTAGGGATGACTTGTATGAATTGAAACAATTTTAACCTGAGAAGTATGCTCTAGTGTCAACCAGTTTGTGGCAATACCATCCTCTTTAGCAGGCATGAAAAGCCTCTTATGAATGATACTATCCTGGCTAGGAAGATGCAAGGCTAAATCATGCATCACATCATGTTGAGTAAAGAAATGCTCACTAGCACAATAAAATGAGATGCATAGAATCCTGATACATAAAAACTTGTATTAACCAAAGGTAGTGATCTGAAAAACACCTTTATCTTTACCAGCTAACACATTGATTTATCTTACCTTCTTGATTTCTGATTTTTATTGCCTCAACGTTTTTGCAAAGCTGGTGCTCATAAAAGACTGTAGAATTAAGTTGAGATACAAATATGAAGAATGAGAAGAACAAAACAATAAGCAAATTTATTGAAGGCATCAAATTTAAGCAAGTTCCTCACCTTGAATCGCTTGTGAGATTTATGAGATTTCGACTTCCAAGTTCTAACAAGACCACAAAAGCATCTTTCCTATACATTCCATGGGCATATACCGAAATATCCAGCAATGAATCTACACATATCTTTCTACCCACTGGAAATTCCCCCAAGTCCATAAAGCAGTCCTTTGTTTCATCATCGAGGACATCAATTCTTGTTTCCAAGCAATGGAGAAGATCCTCTATGTGATGTTTCGATATAGATTCTGCACTTGAAAGTTTCTTCCTAGCATTTTCCCAAGCTGGCTATGGCTCATTGGGCAAAGAGCAACCAATCACCTTGAGGGCAAGTGGTAAACCCATATAGACTACTTCAGCCTACAAATATTTTAGCAGTTAAACATGTTAAACTTCTGCAGAAATATAGAGCATTAAAAAAAAATCTGGAGTTGTTAACTCTTCGATTTTAGACCTAGAAAACGATTCATATGTTAAAGGGACATAAAATCATTCTGATTTTGAACATTGTATAATATAATTCAAAGAATTCAAGCAGGATAGAGAAATAAGCAATTAGGGTATGAGATTTTGAATAGTATGCCATATTCAAACCTGTTTAACAACAACTTCATCATTTCTTCTTGGAATCAAAGGTTTTCCAAAGGCCTAGAAATAGAAATGAGATAGGGCATCAGCCTTCTGCACATGGGCATGTTATACATGTGACTGCTACCTGTATGTGGAATAGTGAGATCTTGTCTGGTTGTGATAACCGTTTTGCAACTCTCTGCTTCAAACAAAAATTGTTCCACATCTGATTTTGACTAAACATCATCAAAAATCATCAACGTCTATGGATTTCCTTTAAAATTGAGTTTCTTCTGCATTTTGTTGTGCGCATCCTCGATGCTCTAAAAAAAAAACCCTCGACCTCTGATTTTTTTACCACACATAATCTCCAAAAGGCCCATTACATTTGGAGACCGTCCAACATTTATGAAAACTATATTTTTTTGGAAGAAATCAGATAATCACAATGAGAATAAGCACTGAAAAAACCAAAAGGGAAGCAATAAAATGGAAGCTTGGTGTGACGATTAAAACAGGAGAGTTGTTCTTACCTTTGAATTCGAGATCATTGCATGGGACTAATGAAATGGTAGTTTGCCGCTTCCACCCATCCCTTCAACCCCAACGATACTAACTTCCTTCTTGAATAGGATATGTTTGACATCACTGACAATATTATTCAAACCCACTACAAAGTTTGGCATACTCGGAACTTGGGAGCTGTCACTGCCGGTGAACTGTTCAGACTGTTCAGACATTGTGGTATCATGCGACCCATCAATGGCGCTCTGAAATATTTCAGTTGTGCTCATTTGATGAAAAATGAATGAATTGGAGCTGGCATCATTCGACATCTTAAAATTAACCCTTTCCATTATAAGTCGAACCATTTCATCAATAAGTTTAGATTGTTCACTAAAACCCTTGATATCTACATCTGGGTTGTGGACATCAAGGGTACGCAAGAAAATGTTGACATTATTTTCTATATTTTGGATCTTCTTTCCATAGCGATACCTTCTGTATAAATTAAAGCTACTCATATGCTCTGTTTTTTGTACTATGTGAAGGCCATCTTGCAGCTGCGCTTGAAAGTCTTTGAATGGGTGGCCTCTCTCAGGCACGGGGCCTAACTGAGAAGATAGCTTGGCAATTTCATCAATGCTAGGCTTGACGAGAAAAAGGTTTTGTCTGAGTTCCTCACAGGAAGATTTTTTAGAAACCATACTATTCAGGATGGTTATGGTTACTATGAAGAACTTGCTGATGATTGATTGAGAAACAAAATCCATAAATATACTGCAAAAATCGATACCAATAACTTAAATGAGAATGTCAAATAATTCTTATATTTCAAGTAGATAGACAAAATAAATGACACAATTCAAGAATATATTGTGATAAAATAGTTATCTACGAGAATTGATACCATTGAAAAGTTATGCCTATCAAATTTTCATTATCGGTCCCAATAGCTTGCAACGGTTCAATGCTTCTGGTTCTCCTCACCCCTTCCTCGCATAATACTAATTCAGTTTCATTCAGATCCCACTTAAGCAATGCCATGCATAAACAAAGGTTGTTAACTCGCACCCAGTATATCAATGGAGGTGTCTATCTCTCCTTTCTCTCAATGATCCCTCCTCCCGCATCTCGCATCTGGCCTCTCAGTACAAGGAACATTCAAATTCTTAGTTCTGCACAAGAAATGTTTGGTCGACCAAACCTAACCCATCTTACTCCAATGGTGCTTGAATGCAAATGATGCCTCACACAATATCAGTCGGCGCTCCTTTTCTTTTGCCCGCAAAACAAGCCCATTTGGCCTAAAAAATAAATAAAAAATACCTTAAAATATTTATATTCCATATGTAATAAAAAAAACCTCCTAACCCTTAGTTATATATCCAATATAATCTTTTGGCTTTCTCTAAAAACAATTACCCCAATATGAACACACGTGATATAATATTTCTTTGTCAGTGATGCCCCCGTGTCCATGCATTCCTCATGGTCAAAGAGTACATTCTTTTATAATTTGAAATTACATTCATAATTTCGAAAGATGATATCAAAATGAGAAGCTATCGATTCTCATGTGATCTAAATTAAGAATATACAATAATTTTCTTATAACAAATGATATTAGTTGAAACAAAGTTGTAACATCTTGTATAATGTTACAATGATTTATCAATTGAGAATGTTGGAAATACTGTGAAGGGGGGTGAATATGTATTTCCTTTTAAATGTTATTTTTATGAGTTAAGAATTTTCACAATTACAATCACAAAAGAAATAATAGGAATTTTATTAGGAACAAATGAGAACACCAATCCTCCTTTTACAATAGTTTGAGTAAAATAATGTTGAGGGCACCAACCCTTCAATTTACCAGGCTCCAACCTATTTCCAAGCTCCAACTTAGGCTTTATGAGGCTCCAACCTCTAGGGCTCCAACACTATCTTTCTGAAGGATCCAACCTTCTATTTAAGATGCTTCTAACCCAAGGGATCCAACCCTTCAAATTTTAACAGAATGTATAAATCAATTACTTCAATGGTCAACCAAATTCTCCACAAGAATGCTCTAGAATTAAATTTATCAACTCTCCAAGATATCCAAATACTTCACTCCATATTTTTCTCGAACCAATGCCCCATATTTGTGAACATGTAACTAAGCTCAATATTGTACCTCAACACACAAGGCTTCCAATAAATTTCAGCCCTTGCAATGTTAAGCTGTAGGTCGTAAGTGTAGCTTCCAGTGCTTGCACACTTATGATCATTAAACGAGCTATACAAATGACTTATTATTAGTTTGAGGTTCTCTGCATATGATTGTTCATAGATTTAGCCTCCAAATCGAATTCAACTAAACTGTAGCTTCCTCAATCCTAGCTACTATAATGGTGACAGTGTTCTGTAATGATGACAAAGCTTCTCTAAGTGATTTTTCTTTAGGTCTGAAGTATCAAGGATCTGAGAGTTCTCGAAGTGTATAGCCTTCCAACTGGTGACGTCATCTCCCACAACTCAGGTATGTACTATGGTCCGATCTCTGAAAAACAAGTCCAAGATGTTGTAGGATGGTCTGAGCTCCACATACATATGTTGGAGGTGTTGTAGTATGGTTTGAGCTCCACAAACACAGGTTCGAGATGTTGTAGGATAGTCTAAGCTCCATAAAGACAGGTCTGAGGTGCTTTAGGATAGTCCGAGAGTATAAATACAAGTCTCACAGAGAACCTATAACAATATGAGCATCTTATAATTACCCATAAAAATATTAGTGATTCTTTACCATAGGTGGCTAGAGAAAATAATATGTTGTCCAAGTTTGAGGAATAACTAACCCAAAACAAAATCTTTTAAGTCCTCGTCGGCCTCCTTAGTTCACGAGATATGAACTCTGCTTTTTGTTATGTGTTCCTGATATCCTCTTCACCGAGTTGGATGCCTATAATAAAGTTTATAACCTTATATTTATACATATTTTGACTTTTAATGAAGAGACACGTCCCTTGCCCATGAAGCCAACTTGTGCATGTAGGCTCATGTCGGAGAGCATAAAAAATATATATATTTTATCTTGAAAAATCATTTTATCTCGGTATGTAAGGAGTTATAAGGTTATTAAGGGCTCATTGGAAAGGGGAAAAATGTCCTCTCCAAACCTATGTCAATTCCACCTTTAAATAAGGTCATTTTCCCATCCATAAAATTATATTTTGTGAACCGTCATTATTATTTTATCCATGGGAGCCTTTAGTATTTAATAATTTCGACAATGTTAGGGCTCCTTATTCATAAATGCATTTAGGGTATCTAGGGCTCCTTCATTAGGGATCCAAGTGCGACCTTCAATAATCGTCCATGCCATTATTATCTTAATCAATTTTCATATTGACATCAATGACAATTTTTACAAACCATCTCCCCCTTTGTCATTGATGGTAATGTTCTCTCTTCTTCCAAAATTTTCTCCCCCTTTGGCATCAATGGAAAATGGGGTGTCCAGGTACTCCCCCTATCAAGCTGCTTCTTGTCATGTTGCTCCCCCTATCATGGTGCTCCTACCTCTATCAATGTGATTTCTTAATGTGATGCAAGAGCAATGACCCCCATATTTTGGCAAAGATATTAAAATCCTTCTCACGGTAGGGGTTATGTGAAAATATCTTCCATTTGTTCCTTTGTATAAACATATTCCAATATGATATTTTAATTAGCAACCTGTTCTCGGAGAAAGTGCTATTTGATTGGAATATGTTTTTTCTTCGAGTGCATTACCAGATTATTGCAAAGACTGACGGTGTTGGTGTTGTCGCAATAGATAATGATTGGTTGATTAGTCTGTGATTAGTCTCTATGTTGAAATCTTTCAATGATTCCTACACCAAAAATATTTGTCTAAAACAATTTACACCATATATGTATTCAGCTTGTGCAATCGACATGGATATAGATGATTGTTTTTTGTTGAGAGAAGATACAAGACAATCTCTCATGAAGAATGCATTTCCACTAGTAATTTTTCAATAATCTATGTTGCTAACCGAATCATCATTAGTGTAAGTTGTCAAGATAAGAGTTGTGCGTTTGGGATACCATATGTGTAATACTCCAAAATTAGCATGCAGCTAATTGGAATATTGAATTTTTCTTTTGTCACCTAGCAAATGAAGAAATGGGTAAGAAGGCCCATGCATATTAAAAACATGAATAAAATCCCTCATATTGTGAAAAGGGATCATGATACTAGCTGGATTTTACACTCTCATGTGTGAACAACGGAAAATTCATGTGGACAAGGTCAAGTTTGACCAAGTCAGTAGCGTTGGTATGAGAGGAGGATATCATCCATAGAGACAACACAGTGCAAGTAGGAGGAAGATTCCTTGGTGGGGGAAACCCTAATGAGTGGGGCCCAAGGCCATAAGGCTCACATTTTTTTAAAAGGAGGGTAAGGCAGCCATAGGAGGACATGAATTAAATATTGTATTTTTGGTCTACATGACTATTATGCTTCTCCAACTATTTAGTTGAGATTGTTGTTATGCTTAGCACAAGGCATTCCTATTTAGGAATTCATTCTCCTTTCTTGAGAGGCCTCTTGAGGGAGCTTATACAAATTTATCCACATCCAAGCTTAAGACAAAGAATCGTCCTTCAGCTACAATGTTATTTCTGCAGCAGTATAACATTTTTTTGGAAGGTGATGCAGTGGGGGTTCACGACACCACTTCCAAAGCTTGTTTTTCAAAGGAGGGAACCTCTATTCCTTTGGAAGATCAATAAGGAATATTTTGAAGTAGATTTTAATATATTGGCACTTGGCCAAATTAATTCCATCATCTACAGTGTAGTCCCTTGCAGGAACTGCGTCATTTCTTGCAATGTTGCAGTAAGAGGGTTAAAACCCTTGTTTTTGAGTTAGTTTCCGAGCGAAAGGGCCAACCCTTCTCCGGAGAAGCTTGTAAGAAGGATCCTCCTTCATTTATTTTATTATTCAGTAGTATGTATGTAGAGATTTAGCTAGACTGTGTTATTTCAGATCTAGATCTACAAATCCACTCTTGTTGTACTCATTGTCTCAAGAAACCCTTGCTGGGTTATCTTCACATTGTGTAAAAGGGGCTAGATCTCTATTTTTATTTTTTATTTGATTAAATAAACTCTCGATATGTTGTTTATATCATATTATTGTAGAAACCCTTATTTAATCATGCTGTCACTTGCTTCAGAAATTCTGCATGGTAAAATTCATGGGATTTGGGGGTTTTTAAGCCATATCGAGACCGAGAGACTTGTTTAACACATCCAAAGGGATTTTTTTCTGATAACATTCTGGGTGTGAGCCCCAAAATATTTAATCTAAGGGATCCAATTTCTATTTCTCACAGTTATAGCGTAATTTTCTGAATGTAACGTTTTTATAGTCCATATTGCTACATTTCCCCACTTTGGGATAATATAAGGGGACATAATTTTACTGTTGTAACAATAATATGATGGTTGTGTGTTATTCACACATTTTATAAGTTGATTCATCACTACAACTCTAGTTTTGTGTTCATGTATTGCTGCATTCCCATTTTGGGATATTACAATATTC
The DNA here is from genome assembly GCA_034641835.2 of Pinus albicaulis. NCBI lineage: Eukaryota > Viridiplantae > Streptophyta > Pinopsida > Pinales > Pinaceae > Pinus > Pinus albicaulis. The sequence goes on from CM076577.1 coordinate 1,425,536,826, forward strand.
AAAAATTCGGAGTACCTTTCTGTAAAAATTCCGTTACCGAGAATCCTACTGCAGAAACTGATATAGTTTCTTCTATTTGTTAAATAAATTAAGAAAATTATTTATTGTGTGCTACGGTAAATAATGAAACTAATAAATTGCAAAATTCAAAAAATAAATAATGCAGAAGAAAAATAAACGCTCAAAGAACAGATGTACACACACAAAAATACACCGTTATTATTGGACTAATTCCCCCGAAAAACCCAACTCGTCAAAATGGGTGCAGCAGTTAAGGGTTTTATTATTATGTAGTAGTAAATATGAGTACAAAAATATGGTTTCTTAATATAGAAAACTAATATAGAAAAATTACTAGCAGTAAATCTAGTGAGAAAAATCTAACTTCCACATTTGATCTGACATTGACCTCAGCTTGCTTTCAGCTGGTCCTTGATACCTATGCATTTTCGCTACATTAGCCTATGTAGTACTATGTCCCACAACTTGGAACTACTTCTCCTCTTGCTCTCTGACCTCTTATTGTCTGGGAAATGGATCCTCCTGGCATATGAATTCTCTCTCTAGCCTCTGGCACTAAATCACTGCTTCTCCCTAGAAACATATGGAATCTCAATTGAACCTTTGTGTGGCTTTCTAATGCCTTTATGTGGATGCGCAAGTCCTCTATGCAATGCACTGATTAGAATTGGAAAATATTCCTCCGACCTTACTATGCCCGCCCCTCTCTCACTCCTTCTAGCTCACTAGATATCTCTTCGACCACAAAACATTGTTACTCAGGAAATCGATCTGCCAATGTAATCAAACTCTAAAAGTTTTTTCTCCAAGCCCCATCAAGCTTATTCTTATAATTTTTCTTTGAGACTTCAATGACCACGATTAAAACCTAATCGATGGCTATTATTAACTAGAAATCGATCCAAGTATTTTTCTAGAAGATTCTCAACATGAATTAATCAATTCCTTTTAATTAATAATATTCCTAAATTTAGACTTTGTAAATATTAAAAACTAATTAATTAATTTAATTAAGTCGTTTGTAGGTGGAATCATGGAAAACATTTATGGGTATTCGAGAATACATGCATTGTAACCTTTGCCAAATATCGAGTCTAGAAAAATTCCAATGATATAAAAACTAACAGTACCCCTTCGCGAGGAAAGTTTTCTAGTATTGCAACAACACCTATAGGTACAATAGACTGCCTCTGCACCATTTCTTATCATGATGCAGATTTCTAGTTACTACTACCCATCAACTACTGTGCATATCTTGTATATGTTGCATGTGTGTTACCATTGACTTTGTTGATCTATTTCCAACTACTGAATTTGCATTAAAACTCTTTTGTTTCTGCTACTCAAACATCTGCAACTCCCTCTGATATGTTTTTGCTGCAACTTCAGCATCTAAAATGAAGAAATTTTCATCATGCTGAACCTCATGTGGTCAGTGAGATGCATATGTCACCCGAGTCCTAGCTTCTACTAGTCTTTGTGCTCTCACTAAAGCCTTTGTGCTGATACTAACTCTACACTATGCCAAATGCACTTCAGCCAACTCTTTTATGTGTTGTCTAGTCTCTGATAGCTACTACCTACTGCATCTATTACTCTGGCATCTGACTGTACTAACTTCCACTGGTAAATCCTACTACTGCGTGTTCTAGGCTCCTGTGGGAAGGTATTGATTCATCAGGTGGACCTCCTCAAGAATCATACGCATCCTCTAACACTCTAGGGCTACAAAACCTAGTCACCCCACCTCATACCTTGATGGATGTCTGTTATCATGGAAAAATATTCCTTCAATATAGAGGAAAACCTATTCATTTCTACGGATGTAGCATGTTGGTCCTGCTTCTCCTCTTTGTCCTTCTTTCTAAGACGACAATGGGTGTTCTAGTGACCTAGCTCGCCACACCTAAATAAATTTCCCTTTGAAAGGTATTTCTTCCTACTGCGCTACTCCTGCTACCCCTCTGATGCGAGGGCCACATTCTCCTCTTCCTTGAATTGCTTGGTCCCACTGCTATTATTGTAGCCACTAATGGTGCTCTTCACCAAATCTCACTTCATCTCCTCCTACTACAGATCATCCCACATCTGGTCCAACTTTGGCAACTTGTCTCTACCGAGGATACTCTAGACAAATACCTACTAGTCTTTGGAAATGTTTTTGAGAGCCAACCACACCAATTATTTACTCGGATTTATGCAGAAACAAAAAAATATATAGAAATAAAAATAAACACACAAATGCAGTGGAAATAAAACTCCATTTCATTAATATCAAATAACAGAATTATGCTTATAGACATAATGAAAGTAAACTAGCTAGGGCGCTGGTAGCTTATCTCTGAGAAGAGATGTGGTGTCTACAACCCTCTGAAATTTGTTACAATGAGGCTCGAAGGCATTTTTATTGTTGAGAAACAACTGAAAAATATAAACATGTTAGAAAATTAAATATTATAGAGCAATGCAACACATAAAATATGCGAAAAATACAAGCACACAAAACACATAAAAAACCAAAGAGACACAGATATACGTGGTTCACCCAGTTTGGGCTACATCCACCTCGAACAACTAGTCCTTCCTTTCTATTATCCACCAAAAATGAAGACACAAAACCTACAGCAGATCTGTTGTAATATCCTCTGTTCTCTCTCACAGTCTCCCTATCTGTTTCCGCTCAGAGAATACACATACAATACATAGACGCAATACAATACCCTCATAAAAGCGAGGGGTTGCCTTCTAGGGCAAAAAACCCTAAACTAACATAACTTCTACCATCAGATCATCTGCCTAATGAACGGCCCAGATTGATTAGAAATTACTATAATTTTACAAGGCAATTTTACATCTATTTTTGGCTTCGGGGGTGCTACCCTTGAAACCCTCGCCGGGGGACCGCTGGCCCCCGGACCCCCTAGCCGGGGAGGTCAGCCCCCCCGGGACCCCGCGGGGGAGACAAGTCCCCCCCGCACCCCCCCGCGTGCAAGGGTGTACAATTTTTCTGGGGTATACATCCAGCTAAAACAAGGATCTCTGAATCAAGAAGAAAATCAGGCTCCACACCCAATAATCTCCCTCTTGGACACTAATTGTAGCAACACCATCGCTACTTCATTTGTTGGACAATGAATCCTCTTTGGACCTGGATGTTCCTCATATTCATCATCATCCTTGAAGACCAATTGAAACTGAGCACATTTTCAGTTTCTACCTGGTTACAACTTTTGTTAGCATATCTGCAGGATTCTGGCTAGTGTGTATCTTTTCCAGCTTCAACTCTCCATCTTCCAATACTGACCATATGAAATGGTACTTGAGATGTATGTGTTTAGTCTTGGAATGAAATGTCGAGTTATTTGTAAGATGAATAGCATTTTGGCTATCACTGTATAACTGCCCATATCATGCTTCCTACCCAATTCACCCATAAGCCTTTGTAACCAAATCATTTCTTTACTAGCCTCTGTAGCAGCAACATACTCTACTTCTGTTGTTGAAAGTGCAACAACACTTTGGATTTTTGAAACCCAACTGACAGCTGTTCCACCTACAGTAAATACATATCGTATAGTTCTCCTCCTGTTATCTCTGTCACCTGCCATATCTGCATCAACATATCCCTGTAGAGCAATGTTTGAACCACCAAAGCATAATGCTTGATTTGTGGTACCTCTCAAATATCTGAGAATCCATTTTACTACCATCCAATGTTCTTTTCTTGGATTATTCATGTACCTGCTTACAATTCCCACTGCATGTGCAATATCAGGCCTTGTGCAAACCATTGCATACATTAAGCTTCCAACTACTGATGAATATGGAAGTTTAGACATATAATCCATGTCTTCTTGGGTCTTTGGGCACATCTCCTTACTAAGTTTGAAATGGCTAGCAAAAGGTGTACTAATAGGTTTTGCATTGTGCATACTAAATCTTTTCAATACCTTTTCTATGTACTCATTCTGAGACAATGTTAATTTGCGATTTTTCTTGTCTCTAGTTATCCTCATACCAAGGATTTGTTTTGCAGCTCCCAAATCCTTCATTGCAAATGAATTTTCCAATTTTCTTTTGAGCACATTTATTTCCTACATGTTAGATCCTGCAACAAGCATGTCATCTACATATAATAACAATATAATATACCTGCCATCATTTTGCCTTTTTAGATAAACACAATGATCAGAGTGACATCTAGTATAACCTTGTTCAGACATAAACTTGTCAAATTTTAGATACCACTGCCTTGGAGCCTGTTTTAACCCATACAAGCTCTTCTTTAACCTGCACACCAATTTTTCTTTTCTTTTGACCTCATATCCTTCTGGTTGCTGCATGTATATCTCTTCCTCCAAATCTCCATGGAGAAATGTTGTCTTTACATCTAATTGTTCAAGATGTAAATCTTCCGATGCTACAAGACTTAAGATAGTTCTAATTGAAGTCATCTTAACAACAGGAGAAAATATTTCATCAAAATCAATACCTTTCTTCTGTGCAAACCCCTTCACCAAAAGTCTAGCTTTGTACCTCTGTTTTCCTCCATCTTCTTCCGTCAGCCTGTAAACCCATTTATTCTACAATGTAGTTTTACCTGCAAGAAACCTGACTAAGTCCCAAGTCTGGTTATGCATTAAGGAGTCCATCTCCTCTTGCATGGCTAGCTCCCACTTCTTCCTTCATTCAACCTGAATTGCTTCTTTATAACATTCAGGTTCACCAGAATCACTCAGCAATAAATAATATAATGAAAGAGAGTATCATTCATGGGGTCTACTTATCCTAGTAGATATTCTAACACCACTTTTAGGTGTTTGAGGTGCCTGTTGCTATTGTAGTCGTTGTTGTTGCTGTGGTTGTTGATTATTATCATTTTCAGGCACCTTTACTTTTTCAGTTATCTCATCAAGAACCGCGTATTCCTTGCTTTCTTTTTCCTGTTTCTTTTCCTGCAACTGATTCTTATACAAGACCTTTTCATTGAATATTACATCTCTACTCCTAATGATTTTGTGATTTTCATAATCATATAAGCGATAACCAAAATCATTAGCACCATATCAAATAAAGGTACATTTCTTTGATTTTGCCTCAAGCTTTGTTCTGTTTTCTTTATTAATATGGACAAAGGCCTCACAACCAAAAGGCTTTAAAAAAGAGTAGTTTACCTTTTTACCTATCCATGCTTCCTCTGGAATACCACCATCCAAGGAACTTGAAGGCCCTCTGTTTATTAGATAAACAACAATATCTATAGCATCTGCCCAAAATTGTAAAGGCAATCCTGCATGCAATCTCATGCACCTTGCACGCTCCATGATTGTTCTGTTCATCCTTTCTGACACACCATTTTCTTGTGGTGTTCTTGGAACTGTCTTCTCTCTACGAATTCCATGCTCTGAACAGTACCTATCAAACTCTTTGCTGCAATATTCACCTCCATTATCTGATCTGAGATGCTTCAACTTCTTTCCTGTCTCAATCTCAACCAAAGCTTTCCATTTCTTGAAAGTATCAAATACATCAGATTTATTCTGAATACAATAAATCCAAGTTTTCTAGTTGCATCATCAATAAGCAACTTGCCATAATAGCGGTATCTAGAAGATGATACCTAAGCAGGTCCCCATACATCTATATGCACAAGCTCCAATTTTTCGCTCTTCTTTTCTTTCCCAACTCTGAGAAATCTGACTCTCTTTTGTTTTCCATAAATACAATTCTCACATAAATCCAAATCAACATTCTTCAAACCTGGCAACAAATTTCTTGAGTGAAGAATCTTCATCCCCTTCTCACTCATATGTCCGAGCCTATGATGCCATAATGCTACATCTGCTCCTTTGGAAGTTAAAGCATTAACAGAATTAGAAATACCATTGCATAAATACAATGTACCAACCTTTTCACCTTTCAATATTACCAGGGCTCCTTTGGTGACCTTCCAAGTTTTATCCGTGAAAATTGTAACACAACCTTCACTGCCTAACTGCCCTGTTGAAATCAGATTTATGTTTAGATATGGAACATGCCTTACCTCCTTTAATAGCCATTGGTTTCCATTATACTGTTTTACAAGAACCTTACCCATTCGAACAATTTTATAGGGTTTATCATCACCCAAACGAACTTGTCCAAAATCTCCTTGAACATAGTCATGAAAATATTTCTTATTAGATGTGGCATGGAATGAAGCCCCTGAATCTACAACCCAAGAATCAGTAACAGTTTCGAAAGAAAGAATCAAAGCATCTTGTAACACATCACCTGTCACATTTGCTTCATGATTATTTTCTTGTTGTGCATCTCCTTCTTTTCCCTTCCGAGATCTACAGTATTTCTTTAGGTGTCCTTTCTTTCTGCATTTACAGCACACTATCCCCGATCTCGACTTGGATCTTCCTTTCCTTGATTTACTACGATATCCCGATCTCTTTCCTCTTTCCATTCTTCTTCCCCTAGACTCTGCACCCAAAGCGTTACCTGATGTCTCACCGAAGCTTTTCTGTCGCATTTCCTCACTAAGGATAGCACCGATAACATCATCAAACTTTAAAGTACTAGATCTAGAGACAAAGTTACTAATGGCCATTAGAAAACCATTCCAACTCTCCGGCAATGAGTACAAGAATAACAGAGCTCTAACTTCATCATCAAAGTTTACCCCTACAGAACTTAACTGACTGGTAACTGTATTAAAAAAATTTAAATGGTCTGCAACTGATCCACCTTCTGACATCTTCATATTAAATAGTCATTTCATAAGAAATACCTTGTTTGAGGCCAAGGGTTTTTCATATAGTTTCGCCAACGTCTGCATCAAACCCTCTGTTTTTGTTTCGGCTGACACCGCAAGGCACAACCGTACTGTTCTGAGTGCCTTTCTATCGAGAATGTTCCATTCCGTGTCTGTCATGGCTGTCGGCTTCTTTTCTTTTCTGCTTAATGGTAGGTACAGATCTTTCTGATACAGATAATCTTCCATCTGCATCTTCCACAGTGGGAAGTTTTGGCCGTTAAATTTCTTGACCCTAAACTTAGCATCTTCTGCCATTGTTCCCACTCGAACCAGGAACTCTTCTTTCTTGGGAGTTTATCAGCCAAATATACCTTTGGCTCTGATACCAGTTGTTAGAGAATTAAATATTACAGAGCAATGCAACACATAAAATATGCAGAAAATACAAGCACACAAAACACATAAAAAACCAGAGAGACAAAGATATACGTGGTTTACCTAGTTTGGGCTACGTCCACCCCGAACAGCCAGTCCTTCCTTTCTATTATCCAGCAAAAATGAAGAGAAAAAATCTACAGCAGATCCGCTGTAATATCCTCTGTTCTCTCTCACAGTCTCCCTATCTGTTTCCGCTCAGAGAATACACATACAATACATAGCCGCAATACAATACCCTCATAAAAGCGAGGGGTTGCCTTCTAGGACAAAAAACCCTAAACTAAACATAACTTCTATCGTCAGATCATCCGCCTAATGAACGGCCCAGATTGACTAGAAATTACCATACTTTTACAAGGCAATTTTACACCTATTTTTGGCTTCGGGGGCGCTGCCCCCGAAACCCCCGTCGGGGGACCGCTGGCCCCCGGACCCCCCAGCCGGGGGGGTCGGCTCCCCTGGATCCTGCGAGGGGGACAAGTCCCCCCTGCAACCCCCGCGTGCAAGGGTGTACAATTTTTCTGGGGTATACATCTAGCTAAAATAAGAATTTCTGAATCAGGAAGAAAATCAGGCTCCACACCCAACAAAACATCCAAAAACCTAACCCTACGAGATGAAGTGCCAAAATTGTGGCCGCGTCTAGGTAAATTGGTACATCAACTTCCCGAGGACGTAACTTTGGCATACGATCTTCGTTTTATGTCCTCAATACCTCTTTAGAAATATCTATCTAAGGACTACAAATTTTCAATGATAAAAATTCAAGTAACTTTTATGTTTCTCCCAATTTTTCCAAAAAATGTCGTTTAGGGCCTCAAAACAGCTCCAGAAGTTTAGGACTCGGAAAATTTCTAAAAATAGTAAGTTGTGATGAAACTAAAAAACTGAAAGAAACGATGGTGGGAGTCAAAATGGTATAGCAGGGTGGCCACCAATATCCACCTATTATGTAGGTTGGAGCCGTGATCCTATAACTGACAGCTGGTCTTGGACATACTCAAGCTTACTTCATTGCAGTACACCTTAGCTTCTCCTCAAGATACATTTTCCAATGCTAGGAACATGCCTAGTATAGTGTAGTGAGAGCATCCAATTGTTGCTTGAAAATATCTTTTCCAGATATCTGTGACACAAAATAATCTTCAACCCCGTCGAGAATTAGTCTCTTTGCCTTCGACATATCCTTTTTTGTGGGGCTTCAGCTGATATGTATTCGTGGGTACAACCACCACGTTATCAATATAGGAATTGAAATTATATTAATCTATAAGACAAGAAATCCTTGCCTTCGAGATTACATAATTTTATGCGATGTCCAACCGATCCTGATCTCTCAGACCTACTAAGGCCATATCTCAAAAAATGTGGAACTCTTCCTCTTCTCCTTTGCACAGCTGTTGCTAGGATCTATGCACTGTTTGCTGGAGTGGGAAAATATGGTCACAAATATTGCTGCTTTGTGTTGGGCCATGAATACGACCACTTTTTAACACTTATTTCATCCATTTTTACTCTTCTTTATCATGTCATTTATTATAATTTATTATATAAATCCATTTTATAATGATTTATGCTCTTATGGATGAATATTATTTCTTCTCCTTTATTTTTAATAAATGGATCATTGTTATGCATAATTTTATCAATGATCGTTTATTAATATATTTTGTACCAACATTCACCATTTTAGCATCCAAGATATTTTCCAGATTGCAGATTTGATCTCCAAATCGTCATCAAATATTCCAACTCAGAAATTCGCTGGAATAACAAGTGACAGTTTTGCAGTTGAGATTCTGGGCAAGTGAAGAAGCATATGGAAAATCCGGAACATGGGTTTTGTCGAGAACGTACCAAATTAACTTTATTGAAGAACATTTTGCCAAAATTTGGCACGTATTGAGAGAAAAGCAAGTCTATTTGAGCACGATTTTCTCAGATTTGTTGTTGCAGTCGTCCTCAAAATTATCTCAGTTGCAAATCCAAATTCGACTTGCTCTTGTTGAAAGATGGATGAAAATATATTTTCTTGTTGATCAATTGGTTAGGAACAATCCAATATTGTTATGAGAGATCATATTTGCTATTTTATTTCTCCTCTTTCTGATTATAAAAGGAGAGGATGTATTATGTATTGAGACCAACGAAGGAATGATGGAGGATAGATGGAGAGATTTCTTGTTGTAATTATACAATTCCTCATCGAATCTCATTGATTAAACAAAGATCAACTGTTTGTAAACGTTGTTATGCATGATTAATACCAGAACGTGTTGCCGTTTAACTTCTTAGTTCTGCAGTAGCTTAGCGGCGTTTCACTGGTGGTTGAGGGCCCGAACTTGGTGGATCGATCTGCTATTTGTATCTCTACCTTTTCATTATTGTTGTGAGATAGTTCATATTTCCTTTTATTATAGTTTTCAAGTTAATTGGTTTGTTGTTTAATTGCTTTGATATCAGTGTGTTATATTAACGAATCACATTGTTGTTCTTTTATTATTTAACAAGAATCTCAACACTGTATAATTTATCTTGTTAATACCTTAATAGCGTTTCGTTGTTCTATTTCCACTATGGTTTCATTCCACTTGTTGTTCCGTTTGATTGATATTCATTATAGATTGTTGTTCAATAGGATTGGTTATTCGATTCCATTAATTAGAGTTTGCTGTTCAGATTTATTAAATAGGATTTGTTGTATAATTCCTTTAATTACAGTTTGCTATCCATTTACTTTGTTGTTCATTTATGTTGATTAATTGCAAAGAGTTTTCTTTTAAAGAGTTTTCCCAGTTTACTTTCAATAGCAGCTTTATTTCAATTTCTATTTCCTTTTAATTTCTCTAAAGAAAGACTGTCAATTGTAGAGAACATTGGTTATTGCTTCCTCATTCCCAGATTGATTGTCTTGTTCCAGTTTGATTTCAATTACATCAATTTCTAGAGGAATGAGTTATTGCTACTATATCCTCGATTGATGTTTTCTGAGTGAATAGTTGGATTTCAGAGCATTTGAGTTTATGTTGTTGTAGTTAGATTTCTTTTTCAAGCATCCATTTACTATTGCATTTAGAACACTGTACTACATATTGAAGAGCATTACTCTTGGATAAATTGTTGCCTCAGACTGAGTACACTCTTGAAATAAAAAGTCACTCCCGGATTGATAATTAATGTGAGATAAATAGGTGTTAAAAATATACCTTTTATACCTCAACATTTTGGCGTCGCTACCGAGGAGAGTGTATGCCATTTAGAAAGAGTGATGCATATTTAATTTTTTTTCTGCTTACGAATAATTGGGTATTAAAGACGAAAGGTAGGAACCTGCACACCAAGCAAGGAACACACTTGTTCACTGGCCCGCTTCACAGCAGAATTGAGTGAAAGCTTAAGGTAGGAATGAATGCTTGCGTTTTTTTTATTTTTAGAGATAGAAATTTTGAAAAAAATCTTGTAATTCCACTCAAGTGGTGATGTCAGCACCACCCATTTCACTAACCAACTGACAGGAACATTGGAAGGATGATCCTTAAAGAAACACATGAAGAACATCTTCTATTATGGTAAGAAATGGCTCACATTGCAACTTTTGAATTCCCTATCAAATATCTAGGAGGAGTGACACAAATGCACATAATTCCCGCATTGTCTCTACCAAATTTTCATGGTTTGACAAATGAAGATCCAGATACATTCTTATTTGAGTTTGAAATAATTTGTAGAGGATATTATTATTGTACTAATGATGAAATATTGAAAGTGTTTCCTCTTACTCTAAAAGGAGCAGCTCTCCGATGGTTCATCAGCCTAGGTGGGAACTGCATCCAAACATGGGAGGACATGAAGAACATATTCTTGAAGAAGTACCAATACTACTGCAAATCCAATGAAGATATTTTTCTTATGATACAAGGGGAAGATGAAAGCTTGGAGGACTATGTAGAGAGATTTTGATATAACCTTCAAAAATCAAAGCATAAGCATTTGGAAAAAGAGATATTGAAAACACTCCTTCTTAAAGGAATCAAAGATGATTTTTTAGAACTCTTAAATATGATAGGAAAAGGTGATGTTTTTCAGTTATCATATGATGATGTTTGTGAGTTGTGCATAAGGTATTCAAGAGGAATTTCCAAGACTGGTAAGAATTCTAGAGAATTTTCTTTTTTCTTTTCCAAATTTACTACAAGAACAAGAGACATAAGAGCTGAAATCAATGTTTTATTTGGAAATTTTAAATATGATTTTATTAGCTCTCTAAATTCACAATTGAATGTTTTGCAGGTTCGAAAAAATCAAAAATTTGATGAAGTGTTTTGCCCTCATTACCAAAAGGAGCATCCCATAGATAGTTTTTCTTCCTTATCTAATTTGGAAGTGGCATATCAAAGAGATGGGGAAGCTGCAACAAGGTCAACAGGTATGGTTCAAAACACTTCCTCTCCATTCTCTTACTTGCATAATCCATTATGGAATACTCATATGTTAGGGCAGCCATGCCAATCTCAATATAACCACCACCAATCTTGTCTACAAGTTTGGCATGGTTCATCTTATGATTGCATGACTACTCTCCCTCATCTTGTAGCAAAAACACATCTTCCATCTCTTCCACAATATCTTGCTTTCCCATCAAAATCATTCACTCAACACAATCAAATACATCATCAAGAGGCTCCATTCCCTACACAATCTCGTGCTCAACTCATTCCACAACCTCACCATAATAAACCTATACAACATGCTTACAGTTTTGAACTGCAAAATTTACCCACCTTTCCCACCCATTCTATCTCACATGAACTATTGGAGAAAACTTACACTGAGACTCAGAATGAATCAAATCCAAAAATTGTAGAAGTTATCAAAGAAAATGAGGTTTCTTCTAGTTTGCACCAAAAAACCATTTTAAAATCTCAAGAACTTCATGATACGATGGCTATGGGAAATCAAGAAAGTAACGGATACATTGAAATCATTTGTTTGCAACATCACTCTATGCTTCAACAATTTTTGGGACCATCTTTTCAAGGGAAGTTGGCTTCTCATACCCTAATTTTTATCAACATGGATTTTTCAAATTTGGGTATGTACATACTAGAGGCCTTATTTATAAAATGGTTCCACTGGAAATACTCTTATACATAAAAATATTCGATTCTCAAAGAAGAGTAGAATAGTGGAGAAAATAAAATAAATAAGGAAATAAAACAAACACATTTTTTTATTTTTCTAAAAATAATTGTTTCTTTGTTGCAACACGCTGTGAAATCAGCATTGATGATAAATATTATAATTTATTTGTGTATGTAGATAAATTATATTGCAAATAACAAGTCTACAAATAGTTATATTCAATTTTATCATCAATATGTAAAAATTTCTTGAATATCATATTTTTTTGGCTTGCGGGCTTGATGAAATTTCTGAAAACACAGTTGGGACAGTCATGTTTTGGAGGACCAAAAGTGAATATTTTTAAAACATATTTATATTCTAAGTAGCCCTTGATGTCTACTTTCCAACCCAATTTAAATCACTCAATTTTAATTTGAAACGAAAAATTTAGAACCATAACATTGACAGGGTGTCTAGTAGGCAGCTCAAGAACAGAGTTGATACAGTCAGTTTTTGGAGGCCTAAATGACTATATTTTTAAAACCTATTTCCATGGGAGATCTATCTGTGAAGCCAGTTTACAATTCAGTTTGAATCACTCAATTTAGATATCGTATGAGGAATTTATGACCAAAATACTGACTACCTATCATAAATCAGCACTCTTGAAACTCTGTTTTCTCGGCTGTTCATTAACGTATTTGACCCATCAATTATTCTTGTCTTCAAAACCTGTTTCTATTGGAGATAAATAACTTAATCTAATTTAATCTCCAATTTTAATTAGTTCAAATTTCCATCAAACGAAAAATTTATGCTTAAAATATCAACTGTTGGTCTAAGCTGGAAAATCGAAAATGACTCTATGATGTAGGTTGTTCTAAGAAAATTTGACATACCATAACATTGAATTTTTAAAACCTGTTTCTATTAGAGATAAAAATTTTCATTAGCTCTCATTTAGCTTTGGAATCACTCAAATCAGATGAAAAACAAAGAAGTTATGATTGAAACACTGCTGGTGAGCATGATTGGTCACTGCTCTCCCGCAGGTAATAAATTAATTTTACTTTGTCCATGGATTTTTTCTATAGAATAACTATTTGTTAGTTTTTTTGCATAATTATTGGATTAGGGGAGCTCCTGCACCTCTCTTTTTCCATGATTTAATGTTTTATTGCAAGTAGATACTCTTTTTTTGCAGGTCTTAGCAGAACAAAAAAGGTCAATTTATGGACGAGCGATTCTTGAAAGAAATTTTAGTGAAACAAGGTCATTTCATCCAGTTCATTACCTAATAGATTCATAACAAGAAGAAATGAAGAATTGGTTTCCATTTGAAGATTCATGTCACCACTGCCAAAACATTTTTCAAAAAGATCATTTTTTCTCCATTAACAGAATGATATTCCCTTAGGAAATAACATCATAGCTATTGTAACTTAGCAAAGTGTTGTTTATTTTCTGATTTCTTTTATGTTTTTGTGTTTTAGGTGTTTATCTCTTCAAATTATAATTTTCGGTCCAGTGGAAATTGAACAATAAGGACCCCACCATGCAAGTTTCAATTGCAAAAGGTAATTCTTCGGTAGCACCAATTCTATAAAAAAATACTTTTTCTTGAAACCTGTAAATAGGTTTTCCTTTCTATCTGATTGGATTTGCTTGAAAGTGGATTGCACATTAGCTTTGTTCTTTCCTCTATTTTTTTCCTTTGCTGTTCCCTACAGCATCTTTGTGTGTTTATATCTGTTTGTTGTTCCTCTTAAGGAACAACAGCCATTCCTCTTAAGAAACAGTGTGTTTGTGTGTTTATTTCTGTTGTTCCTTCCAAAAGGAACAACATTTTCGCTGATTAGTTTTGTTATTCCTTAAAAAAAGAACAACATTTTTGTTGCATGTTTTTGCTGTTCCTTTCAAAAGGAACATCACCGCTCGTTTTTTTTGTTCCTTTCAAAAGGAATAGCGTCGACTGTTCTTGTTGTTCCTTTCCGAAGGAGCAACATTTTCGCAGATTGTTTTTGCTGTTCCTTTCCAAAGGAACATCAATTTATGAGTGCATTTTTCTTGTTTTTTAAACAGCATTTCTAGGACTTTTTGTGATTTTTTCATGACTCTTTGAAAGGCAAACATACAATTCATGCAAGGATACACAAATTAAAGGTTACTGGAATCAGCTAATCAAGAGAAATTGTCATTTTTAAGAAATTGTTTTGTAGTGATAAGAAAAGGAAAGGAAACAACTATCTATATCACTTTGTTGTTTATATTTTCACTAAAACTAATATGATCGACTATATTTATCATGTTGGTTCTTCCCTAACTCTTCACAACTCTCTTTGATTTTTATTTATTGAATAAGAATAAGGGCATAATTTCTCTACTGAGATGTTTAGATTTATTCCACCATCCCTACTCTTAAGGAGTGTTGAGCTATCCTCTATACATAAATAGGGAAGTGATACATAAAAAAAGAAAAGAAAAATCTCTATATGATTACTAACAATTCTATGATATGGCAGATGGAGGATGGGGGTCTCATCAAGAGCCAACCTACCATGATCATAAGGGAGCAGTGAAGTGGCATTCCCATTATGGCCACCACACCAGGGATATGATCCAATGGACAACTCAGAAAAATAAAAAGTCCTTGGAACAGGAGGTATCATCACGGGCCGGCCTGCCCACCTTTTACTCCTTCCTGGTGAATGGCATTGTGATTCATCTGGTCCAGAAGACAGCACAGTGGCCTCCATCATGACATCACACAACACTTCCCTAGGCATAAATAAAGGATAATGATTCCAAGGGTGAGAAAGAAACTTTGTCAAGGTTATAGACACCTGTGGGCAACAGAGCTTTGTTGATGGTATTGAAGTCATATTTTTCAGAAATCAATAGTAATGATAAACCCTTTTCTTATATCTTTATCTGATATCAAATGAGAGTATGCCCCTAAACCCTTTGTTCGGAACCTCTTATGCATGAAATTTATTTATAAATCGATCATAATGGTTTATGTGGATAATGACCGCATAAGTATTTTTTTCATCATTTGTCATTTTCTCTTATTTTCGAATCATTACATAAACATTTCCATATCTACTCACGATTTCAAAATATGCATTGATTTCAGTAATGAGATAATTTTTTGATCATATCATAAGTATGTATGTCTTTCCATGCTGTATAATTGTTGTGCAGTACGCTTCCATTTTTCCACAATATTCATACTGCATTTGTACAGAATTTTTGCTCATTGAACTTTTTGCATGCATCTTATCTGTTGCCATTCCAAACTAAAACTGTGGATTCAAGAAAATTTCATACAGAATTGTGATTTGT
Source organism: Pinus albicaulis (assembly GCA_034641835.2). Classification (NCBI taxonomy): domain Eukaryota; kingdom Viridiplantae; phylum Streptophyta; class Pinopsida; order Pinales; family Pinaceae; genus Pinus; species Pinus albicaulis. Next base: position 1,425,552,499 of record CM076577.1, read on the forward strand.
TTACAGGAGAACAACAAATATGGGGGGGAATTCTATTCGCAGCAGGACCACACTATTGCAACTAACAGCAAAGGCTCGCGAATGCGCACAATTCTTCAGACATGATGTGCTTGCATGGCTTCCACCTTTTGCATCACATTCAGTATCCGCTCATCCTACATTAGCTTCAACAAAGTCCAGTCTCTACATTTCCTTCCACGTTTTTTCGAAGGTAACACTTGAGGTAAAATAGCATAATTTTATGATTTATTATGAATTTAGGAGAATTTCATGAAAATCCATTGAGCATTATTTATCGTCATTAATTCCACATCTTTACCACTTCCCATTTTTTTTTAGACACGTCTCATCTTTCAGTTTGGGGGAGTGTTGATTACCTTCATTTCTTTCTTATGACCATGTCAGTAATATTCTTTAGCATCCATTGATATTCTTATTCATTCTCAACACCTCCCTTATTCCATGTTGTTTTATACCAAGCATAGATTTCAACAGATTGTAGCAACCACCTCTCTTTGTTTTCTAGCATTGCATGAGGACATGCTAATTCTTCAGTATGGGGGAGGGGGGAAATTGCTACACATTATGGATGTTTTCCACTTTCTTTCTCATTCAAGGCATATTATTTCATTTGTATATAGTGTAGAAATTGTTTTGCATATATCTTTAAAACTATGAATTGAATTCTTGTGATTTCTGGATAACAAAGAGGTATCATTAAAATACACAAACCCAGATAATTTCATGCTAAATTAGTTCATAAAATTTAAAAAATTATGCACTATCAGCTACAACCATTTTTTTTATATCTCTTGATCCGTGCATCAAAAGGATCTGATTTTTTAGAAAATGGTTAATGAAGTTTGTTGTTACTTATGTCAGATTTTTCTGCAACTTCATATACATATAGTTGAACGTCAACTGTAAAAAAATTTATGCCTCTATCAAGCTTTCTAAAATTGAATATTCATTATTCGAGGAAAAATTCATTTGTTCCATCCATATCATGAGTTGGGATGAACAATTTTTGCTTGGTTAACACATGCGTTTTGTCTTTGGGTTGCATGAGGACATGCAATATATTCAGTTTTGGGATGCATGAGGACATACAATATATTTAGTTTGGGGGTATGTTGGGCCGTGAATACGACCACTTTTTAACACTTATTTCATCTATTTTTACTCTTCTTTATCATGTCATTTATTATAATTTATTATATAAATCCATTTTATAATGATTTAGGCTCTTATGGATGAATATTATTTCTTCTCCTTTATTTTTAATAAATGGATGATTGTTATGCATAATTTTATCAATGATGGTTTATTAATATATTTTGTACCAACATTCACCATTTTAGCCTCCAAGATATTTTCCAGATTGCAGATTTGATCTCCAAATCATCATCAAATATTCAAACTCATAAATTCACTGGAATAAGAAGTGACAGTTTTGTGGTTGGAATTCTGGGCAAATGAAGAAGAATATGGAAAATCTGGAACATGGGTTTTGTCCAGAATGGACCAAATTAACTTCTTTTAAAGAATGGTTTGCCCAAATTCGGCCTGTATTGAGAGAAACACAAGGTTCTTTGAGCATGATTTTCTCATATTTGTTGTTGCGGCCGTCCTCCAAATTATCTCAGCTGCAAATCCAAATTTGACTTGCTCTTGTTGAAAGATGGATGGAAATATATTTTCTTGTTGATCAATTGGTTAGGAACAATCCAATATTGTTATGAGAGATCATATTTTCTATTTTATTTCTCCTCTTTCTGATTATAAAAGGAGAGCATGTATTATGTATTGAGAACAACGGAGGAAGGATGGAGGAGAGATGGAGAGATTTCCTGTTGTAATTATACAATTCCTCATCGACTCTCATTTATTAAACATAGATCGATTGTTTGTAAATGTTGCTATGCATGATTAATACAAGAACGTGTTGCCGTTTAACTTCTTAGTTCTACAATAGCTCAACGGTGTTTCACTCGTGGTTGAGGGCCCAGCCCTGGTGGATCGATCCGCTGTTTGTATCTCTACCTTTTCATTATTTTTGTGAGATAGTTCATATTTGGTTTTATTACAGTTTTCAAGTTAATCGGTTTTCTGTGTAATTGCTTTGATATCAGTGCATGTTATATTAATGAATCGTGTTGCTGTTCTTTTATTATTTAACAAGAATCTCAAGACTGTATAATTTATCTTTTTAATACCTTAATAGAGCTCCGCTGCTCTATTTCCATTATGGTTTCATTCCACTTGTTGTTCTGTTTGATTGATATTCATTACAGATTGTTGTTCAATAGGATTGGTTATTCGATTCCATTAATTAGAGTTTGATGTTCAGATTTATTAAATAGGATTCGTTGTTTAATTTCTTTAATCACAGTTTGTTGTCCATTTACTTTGTTGTTCATTTTTGTTCATTAATTGCAGAGAGTTTGTTTTTAAAGAGTTTTCTCAGTTTACTTTCAATAGCAGCTTTAGTTCAATTTCTATTTCTTTTTAATTGCTTTAAAGTAGGACTATCAACTGTAGAGAACATTGGTTATTACTTCCTCATTCCCAGATTGATTGTCTTGTTCCAGTTTGATTTCAATTGCATCAATTTCTAGAGGAATGAGTTATTGCTACTATATCCTCGATTGATGTTTGTTGAGTGAATAGTTGGATTTCAGAGCATTTGAGTTTATGTTGTTGTAGTTAGATTTCTTTTTCAAGCATCCATTTACTCTTGCATTTAGAACATTGTACTACATATTGAAGAGCATTACTCTTGGATAAATTGCTGCCTCAAACTGAGTACACTCTTGAAATAAAAATTCGCTCCCGGATTGATAATTAATGTGAGATAAATAGGTGTTAAAAAGATACCTTTTATACCTCAACACTTTGCACTTAGAAATAAAACTTATGAACTAGGAACTCCCTGAGTGTGTTCTCTTTCTTCCTCTTGACATTATTTTGCACTAGCAGCTGTTGAAAAATACCAGGTCCCAGCTAAAGATCTTATCTGAAAGGAAAATACTGTTGCTCCCTATGGGTTTGACAAAATTTGATCTAGAAAATATAATTTCTTTGTCGAATTAATAAGAGAAATATATTTTTCATTAAAAATTGTTCCTCCTAGCCAAAGGGACTATGTTTTCCCTGGGTTTTGAGCAGTTTCCTACATAGTGCTAGGAAGGCCCTTCTCCTCTTTACCAGTGAGCTCTCCGACTTTGTATCTGTGCTCTAATGCCATGTTAAAATTCTATTACCCGAAATCCTACTGCAAAAACTGATATAGATTATTCTATTTTTTAAATTAATTAAGAAAATTATTTACTGTGTGCTACGATAAATATCGAAACTAATACACTGAAGCCTTCACAAAACAAATATTGTGGAATAAAAATAAAAGCTGAAAGAACAGATTCACACACACAGAAATACACCATTATTTTTGGAATAAGTCCTGTGAAAAAAATACCTTGGAAAAGCTAGTGCAACAGGTGAGGATTTGATTATTATGCAGTAGTAAATATGAGTACAAAAATATGGTTGTTTAATCTAACAAAAACCAATACTGTTATGAAACCAACTCCCAATATATAAGAAAAGAGTGATCAATGCCTTAGAAATCCTCGATTTCGAGGGGGGAAACTCCTTTACATCACATAAATGAATAATTCTTGGATGATACAAATAAAAAAATGTGCTTTCCATATATAGGAGTCCATGGGTTCACAATATAATCCTAGCCTACCTAACAATAATAATTTAAGGGTACAATAATAACAATATGGGGACTAGAGGGGTAGAACAATAAAAATCAGGGGGCTACAGTAACAACAATAATGGACTACAATAGTAATATAGGGCCCTAACATTTCCCTCTCCTTCAAAAAAATTGTGTTCTCAACACCTGAGTAGTTCTGGATGCTTCTGTATAAAATTATCATCCTTCCATGTGGATTCTTCAATGGGTAAGTTGTTCCACATCATGAGATGTGGATTATAACCTTCTTTAAGCATGAAACATGGAAAACTATGTGCACTTTAGAACATGTAGGAAGCTCCAATTTGTATGCCATAGTACCAATATTTTGGAACACCTTGTAAGGACCATAGTACTTTGGCGATAATTTATTATCATTCTTAGTTTTTGTTGGACACCTAATCCTCTATGGGTAGGTATATAAGGCGAAGGGACAAAAGGTGTCCAAGAGACCACTTGGCATGTGAAACCAAGGGTCACTCCAATTTATTATATATTTTTATCTTTGTGAATAATAATGCAATTCATGCTTATATTTCCGTATCTCTTCCTATTTTTGTGTGCTCACCATAGCCGAGTTTAACATGGTATCAGAGCCATGATGAGTGACCTTTTTCTATGCATTTATGTGTTAGCTTTTCTACCATGATTTGTGGTATTAGCTTTGCCTCTCTGCACCATGCATTACTCCATTGACAGAATTGGTGTCTAATCATAAAATTATGGCAATCAATGTGGACCTCTTCCCAAAAGGATAACAAAAAATTTCATTAAATCTTGGTGCTCAAAGCTTGTCATTATTTCCCATCCACCAGGTTTAGAGCCTATCCCTCGTTCTACTAGGTCTACTACTTACATGCACCAAGTTGTTTCATCTTAGTATGTTTATGCCATTAGCACTTTTCTTCTAGCAGAAACATCCCTTTTTCCATCGAGTTCACATGGTGGGCGCTTGATTGTGTTTTTAGGGGTCATTTAAATTCTAGCAAACCATTCGCCTTCATTCAAGCACCAATCAACAATTGTTTTGGCATTTTTGGTTGTTTCCTACACCATAGTCGTTGTCTGCATACATTTCGTTTTTGAATTTGTTTTATTTTACACAACTCCATGTTTTTTTTATAAAATACCTTAGCATTCTTGTCTCTTCAACATTTTTTGATACTTTGAATGGAAACGCTCCTTGTTAGAACTGTCATAGTGCGTTACTCTTCAATTCTGGTCTAGAGTGATAATTAACGTCAAATAATCATACTAATCCCCTGTTTCGTCCTTGAACCATAACGCTCCCGTCCTCTATCACAATGTTGCTACATATATGCAATCCTTGTCATAACGTAAACCTGAATCTACCCTAACATCCCATTTGGGAGCATGTTGCCATAACAATTGAGAAAAAATTCTGATTTATTTGGGAAGATAACATTCAAGCGTTGATGAGTGTTTTCCTTCAAGGATACCATCATTTTAGTGGAAGCTGAGAGACTATTTTATTCAACCACTACATGAAATAAGTCACTAGTTTCCTCTCCATTTGCTACAAAAATTTTCTGCAATGGACAAAGAGAATTGATGTGGGGAAGGCGATTAAAGGAGTAAAAAAGGAGACATTCTGAATTTGAATGGAGATTCACAATGCCTGATGACAATCACATTGTTTATCACATTATTCATCCTGAACACTATTCAGATAGAATCCTAGAGCTCTGAAAACACTTAGTTTCTTGGCATTATTGTTGGTCAATATAGTGTTGAAGCGTTGGTTGAAAAAAGTGACTACAAGTGTGCTGGAATGGTTGGAATAAGGGTTGATTTAAACCTGTGTTGGATCATTGATGGTGATGTTATATGAGCAAAGATGTAGCTTCATTGGTAATTGTTACATTAAAAAATAATCGCATCTCTGCATTGAAATCCTATGTGTGTTTGGTCCTCTACGACATTAACCTTTATCAAATATCGTGAGTTGTAACTTTATCTGTGCGTTGAATTATTTTTTTCAAGATCGTTGAGAGAATGTTGGTCTTGTGCACATGTTAATATCACTGGTTCAATATTGTTGAGAGAATGGTAGTCTTTTACTAAATGTTGACAAGACTAAAAGAAGGAGGAAAGCATAGGTGGCACGATAGTTCATTTCATATTCTCAAAATAAAGCCACATACAATTTTAAAACTTAGTGATAGAATTTAAAGTCTAAATTTGTGCTTGAAGGTCGAAACCAAGTAGTGTAGAAGAGTACATGTCAATATTTTTTGATTAAATGTGATGCATATGGTTAAATGCATTGAATATTGCAAAGGAGTCATAGAACCATTTGAAGACCGCATCCAGCACCCTTTGCAATTGTTGAAGACCACATAAAAGGAACTCTTCAATAGAATATAACAAGGTAAATATGCAAGTTTACCTTGGATGACACCCACATAACTGTGTGAGTTAGAAATGACTTCTTGCATTTCCTATTTGATGTGGAAAAGCATTGAATAGTTCCCTCAATAAAATTATGACTTTCTACATTGAATATGTATTGGAATGCAATGTTGTGTTGTGTGTTTTAAGGTGAAGTGGGTTTGTTGGTTGTTGATCATTATATGCCAATGATTTGTAAAATCCATGGAGTGTGTATATTAAATCAAATGTTTCACGGACTATGTATGTGTTCAATTACATGTGCGGTGGACCATGGTGAAAGTGGATTGTGGTGAAAGTTGTTACACCTATTTCTTGATTAAATCCAGCTACAGATTGGACCATACGAACTTGGAATAAGATTTTCAAGGGATGTGTTCATCCTTTGAATCAGAAAAACTACCTTTATTTTCCTCCACGTGTAGTTACATATGCTTTTATTGCCCAAATATTATCCAATGACATTTGGTTATGTTGCTCTAAGAATCACATTTTTTATTAGCTACTTTGCTTCTACAATAACTCTTCATTTACTTACTCAGAGAAAATGGCCAAATTTCATGAAGCATTAGAGTTACTGAATACTTTTATGCATTTCATTGTTGATGGGATGGTTAAAATCAAACAAGCTTCTCTTTTTTACATTAATTCCTCTTTGCAAATTAAAATGAGAAGATTGGACTTTTGCAGCTTGAGTCAGAGCTACAAAAAGAATAATTACAACAGTGGAGTCATCATTTTGAACTTGTTATGTTCAGAAAATTAAAAAAGACTCCTATAAGAATCAAGTCAATAATGTTGCAGTCAATTGACATTTAATGTCTAGTTCAAGAGAAAATTTGCATGCACGTGTCAAAATTCAGCCTGCACTTCCCAAGCCCATCATCAAACCTTGGGAAGAGATGGTCCATAAAAAACAAAAAATTGATCTTGGATATGACAAGGATGTGTCCTTTCATATTCTAGACTGCTCCAAGCCCATCAAATTTCAGAGTGTTGGATTTCTTTATGAGAGTTCAGCTTCAACTCTTATATATTTCGCTCCTCTTCAATAGCAGCAACAACAGATTGTAAAATTCCAACACTATGATCAAGTTGGCCATATGAAATATCATTGTTTTAATTTTCACCCATGCAAGAATTGTGGTTGGAATACTCATTTTTCACAGAGATGCTTTAGAAACAAGCCTCCTATAATAACAAAGATTCATCTTGGATGAATCGCTTCTTGGCAATGGGCATAAACAACCAAGAAGACATTTTAGTAATATGACTGAATTTATTTTGGAATATTAAAAGGTCTTTCAATTGAGTTTTCACCATCATCTAACCTTGTATCTGACAAGGGGGGAAATAATTGTCATCTACAAGCTTCAAATCCACATCAAGGGAGCCCGATCCACAACGTGTCATTCCAGATTTAGAGTTATAGCCAAAGACGCAATTTGTCATTCCAGATTCAGAGTTGTATCTAGAGACACATATTCCCATGAGCATTCCTTTGGTTGGTAGTCACCCTTAAACCATCTATGCAATGTTTTTATTCTTCCTCCTCAAATAATTCATGACACTTCCTCTAATAGAAGACTTCCTCTTCTCGCCAGTTTTGAAAGAATTCCAGGAAATGCATCAAACATTTCAGAGTTGCTGGTCATCCTTAAACCATCGTAGGTTGTAGATCTCCCTTCTTCCAGGTTGAAGGTATCCCTCTTCAAAATAGGAGGAGAAACTCCTCTAGGAGAAGACCAGCTTGTTGCCATATTTTGAAGAGTTCCAGGAACCGCACTAAGAATTCCAGTGTTGGTGGTCATCCTTAAACCACCTCTTTATGCCAACATCTTAGAGAGCTCATTCACCTTAGTTCTATCATGCATACTTTTCATATTTGTATTACAAATCTCTTCTTATACTCACACATACCCCTTCAGATTAAGCGGGGGAATGGTGGACACCTAATCCTCTATGGGTAGGTGTAGAAGGTGAATGGAAAAAATGATTCCAAGAGACCACTTGCAATGTGAAACCAAGGATCACTCCAATGTATTATATATATGTATCTTTGTGAAAAATTATGCAACTCATGCTTATCTTTCCCTATCTCTTCATATTTGTGTGTGCTCACCATAGTTGATTTTAACATATTGTTTGAGGGACACTTGTTTGTATGGTTGTAGCCATAAAAATACTTAGTCTCCTACGTCAAAAATTCTCTCACTGTGATGTTGATCTTCCTATTCTTTCATTCGATTCAGTGCCAAATTTAGGTTATCCTTGAAGAGTTGGAGAACTTCTTGTTCATGCTCGATGTGAACTTCCACTGTTTGAACCTTAGAATTTTCTCTTAAAGATGATTTGATGGATGATGGATGATATATATAAAGTTCCATAAATGGGGTCATTTTTGCTGCAATGTGAACGGAAGTGTTATACCACCATTTAGCCAGAGGTAACCAATTGACCCATTATGTTTTTTTATCAAATATAAAGCAATGAAGATATTCTTCCAAACATTTGTTCACTATCTCAGTTTTCCCATCATATTGAGGATGATAAGATCAGCTATGAGCTAGTTTAGTACCCAAACAAGAAAATAATTCCGTCCAAATATTTCTAGTGAATATGGGATCTCTATCACTTATAATAATTTTTGGGTTTCCATGTAGCTTTTGAATTGTTTCCATAAATGCAATAGAAAATGTACCCACTTTAAATGGATGGGATAATGCACAAAAATGTGCATACTTGGTAAGCCTATCAACTACCACCATGATGACAATCTTCCCTTTGGACTTACGTAAACTTGTGATAAAATACATTGAAACCTCCTCCCAATGTTGATGTGGAATGGATAAAGGTTGTAGCAGACCTGGGATCTTAATTGTATCAAATTTATTTTTCTGTAAAACCGAACATTCCACCACAAAATTTTGAATATAAGATATAAGGCCATCCCAAAAAAATTATTTCTTCAACCTGTGGTAATTTAAAAAAAATCCTGAGTGTCCTCCTAAGGGAAAGGTGTGCAATTCCAAAATATTCTTTTGTTCTAGTTGGAAATTCTTACAAAGATATAAGTGATATTTGTACAATAAGGAATAATTTTTCCAACTAAATGTATCAGATGTAATGGGATCTTGCTGCAAATTTTGAATGAGTGTACATACTTCTTCATCTTTCTTCCATTCCCCCCTTATTTCGGTTATCCAAACTATTTGGATAATAGAAATGGAACAAAGAAATTCTTCCACATACTTATCATTTCTTCAGAGTGCCTCTGCAACAACATTTAGCTTCGTTTTTTTTTAGATGATTTCAAAGTCATACCCCAATATCTTTGTGACCCATTAGATTATGATGAAGGCATTCTACCATGTGACTATTTAGGGTCATTGATGGGAAGATCAGTATAAAATGGGATGAGTTGAGATACCTCTATGTAGTTCTGTGTTGATAGTGCGCTCCCCAATGTAATCACAAGGTCAAGATAGGCTCCCCTATGTGGATGGTAATTCTATTGCTAGATATGGGGTTGTACAGGTATCACTCCACTGTGATATTCCAAATCGACATGTGTTCCCCAATGCGGTTACAATTTGATATGTGTTCCTTGTTGATGTGCTCTCTGATGTTGATTATTGTCAATATTTCAGGTAGTAACCCGATAGCAGAAATTCCGAAATGATAGCCTGATTGATGAAGGGGGAAACCTAAGCTCTCCTACAGTGACAAATTATTCTTCTAGATCTGATAATGTTCAACATGCAAGCAGAAACAATCAAGGGATGAGCATAAATAAGCATGAAGAGTATATTGAGGATTAGTAATGAGAAAGGTTCACAGCATGATGAATACATGACAGAAATTTTCAGTGATGACACATGATGATGCATGAATATCATAATGGTATATTGGTCGATGAATAGATATTAGTAGATTGAGCTCGGCCATGATTCCACCATGATGCAGAGAACTACAAGAAGAGATTGGAAAGTGGAATTCTTCCTGTGTTGAGAGGGAGTGTTAATTTTTTAAAATAGGCTTAAAGTCCACTATGGACAACTTAGATGATTAATATAACGATTTAATTATATTCCCCTTTTCGAGAGGATGAAAATCAACCTATAGATCGCCCCAATCGGTTAAGTAGAAATTAAGTTATGAATTATTTTATTATTTTATGGGTCGGCCTAACCACATGTTCATCCGGTAAAAGCCCCAAGCGGTCCTTGAAAAAGTTATAAATAGAGGCAACCCCAAGCTCATTTGTACACTTTCTCAAGTGATCTATGATTTTCATCCATTAGTTTGTTTCGTGCATTTTTATATCTTGGCTCACAAAGGTATGTCGGGAGGAGCTCTCGCAAAGGGTCGAGATCAAATATGTCATCACACATCAGATCTAGGTGATATGAAGCATAGCCACAAGCAGGGAGAGTTAAGGTAGCTGCCTAGGTAAGAAAAGACATCAGCTAGGTGTGTTGTTTCCAAGACCAAGGACCCAAAATCTGTTATCTCAGCTTGTTAAGGGTGTGACCAAGTCTCTAAAGTCAGATCGGGTTGATCTGAAGCAGAGCCATGGGCATAGGGTGTTTTGGTAACGAATCAGAGCCCAAAAGTCATAAGCTGAGCATGTTAAGGCTCAGAATTAGAGAATTACTGGGCATATCTACATTTATATACCTTCATTTGATTCCAGAGTGCCTCGAAACATCAGTCCTTTAGTCACAGTTGCGTAAGAACAACGATTGACACTCTCTTAGATTTAGATCTAGGACTTCAACGTTCATATCACTTGGTCATCTATCAGATCCGTGTTTTGGTATTATACATCTATTTATCTATAGATCAGTTCTATTTTTTTATGTTGCAATATATATCTACAATCCTCATTCAATATCATCCGTATTCATTAGTTTTCTACAACCAATGTGAGTGCATTTCAGTTCTCGCATTTAGTTTCCTTCATGTAGAATTATGGGTATGGTTTTATTATGTGTATTCTATTTTCTTTATGAATTGTAAATATATGTACCTATGGATTATTGTACTCTTTTTTCTGAATCATTTGATGACACTCTGAGAAGAAGAATTTCCAAGAGTTTTCCCTGTAGTGGGGTTTTCCCTGGTCTCATACCAATCGTGGTGTCTCTATGTGTTCACGCTTCTCCTCCTTTGATATTTTTACTATTTTTCCCTTGTCTCATACCAATCGTGGTGTCTCTATGTGTTCATGATTCTCTTCCGTTGATATTTCTACTTTCACTACTTAGATGATGATGATGATGATGATATTGTTGTTTTTTCATAGTTTCATATTATGATGGGGTAACAATCCAAATTTGTGTTACACTTTTGTGAGAATCGCGGTGGAAAACCTTTTTCTCAAAAATTCGGCCGAACTATTATAAAATTTCGGCTGAACTGTTTGAGAGTTTGGCCGAACTTTCGAAATTAGTTCGGCCAAACTCATTCTACCGTTTACATTGACGGCGTACTGACAGCATGGGAAAACAAATTTTTGGCAGGAGATTGGAAAATTGAAAACATAAGTTTGGCCAAAATATTAGTTCGGACGAACTCTTAAAATAGTCCAGCCGAAGATTAGTTTATAAATACACCAGCAGAGAGGAGTTAACCAATTTTGAGCTTATCTGTTGTGATCGTGTTTATGTGTCTGTTGTGTGTTTCTGCATTTGTTGATCGTGTTTCTACATCTTCGATGTGTTATTCGGCCTCGACTCTTAGATTCAGGCTTATCTGATGTGATCGTGTTTCTACGTCTGCTGTGTGTTTCTGCATCTACTGACCATGTTTATACATCTGTCTGCGTTTGCGTCGTGCTCTTCGACCTTGGCTCTTATTGTTCAGATTTGCAGGTACGCTTTGAACTATGAATTTTGTTAGAGGTTTATGCTATGTACACTGGTTTATATTATGTACACTGCTTTATATTATGTTTTGTCTCAGAATGAAAAAACACTAGTTTATATTATGTTTTTTTTTTCAGAATGAAAAAACACTAGTAGATATTATGTTTTTTTTTTCAAAATGGAAAAACACTGGTTCATATTTAAAAACTATTTTATATTATGTTTTTTTTAGGTTAAAAAACATTGGTTTATATTATGTTGTTTTTTTCAGAATGAAAAAACACTAGTTTATATTATGTTTTTTTTTCATAATGAAAAATCACTGGTTTATATTATGTTTTTTTTACATAATGAAAAAACACTGGTTCATATTTAAAAACTAGTTTATATCCCAAAATTAGCTATACTGGCCTAGCAAACACGACTGGAAGGATCAACCATTTGTATCTGATGGTGAGATGAAATCCGTTGAACTAGTCCTCGTGGGTATACATATTATTTTTCCACTGTAAATCAGCCGGCATGATTTAGTGACTCAGTGAATGAGATAACACTGAAATCTTCTCTTATCCAAGATCCTTTCTGTGGTGGTAGTGAAACATAAGTAGCACCAATATTCTGGCTTTAATTAACTGCAATTACATTGAATAGCATTAGAACTGTATAACACCAAAACTATCCTTTGAAGAAATAAAAACTTCATCTGAATTTCATCTTTGTATTTGGCCTGAAATTTAGTCCTTCTGTAATTTTACAGAAGCCTAAAGTCACCCATCTCTATAATTTTAGTACAAAATTATGTCTTGGTAATGCGAAAGCCTCAACTGGGTATACATATTATTTTCCATAGTAAATGAGCCGACATGACTTAGTGACTCAGTGAATGAGATAATGAAATGTAGTCAATATAAGAAACAATAACTATAAGGAAAAAATTTAGTTCAACTCCAACTTATTTTTCATCCAGTAAACATACATCAGTAGCAATTCAAAGATCTTGTACAAATATTAGACATAAATGTTAACTTATGTTTCATCCAGTAAACATACATCCATAGAAATTCAAAGATCTTATACAAAAAGTAGACATAAATGTTAACTTATTTTTCATCCAGTAAACATACATCAACAACAATTCAAACATCTTGTATGAACAGTAGACATAAATCTTAACTTATTTTTCATCTAGTAAACATACATCAACAACAATTCAAAGATCTTGTACAAAGAGTAAACATAAATGTTAACCAACACTAAATTCTAGTATGCATAAATACTACGAATCCAAATATTAGTCCACTTAAAAGTTGTAGTGGATCAGAATAGACATACTATACAACCTTCCTAAATTGAAGGTCTCACTCTTTCATCATTAGTATAACCATTTGTCGCTTGTCTAGCCTTTTATTGTTTCCAAACAAATTTCTTTTGTTTTGATACTATAAAAACTTCCTCAATTGAAGGTCTCACTCTTTCATCATTAGTATAACCATTTGTCACTTGTCTAGCCTTTTATTGTTTCCTAACAATTTTTTTTGTTTTGATAATAGTTATAGATTTTTGTTAGGAAATAATAATTATAATTTTTTTTTGAAAAATATATTAATAATGAAGACTGAACCTAGATAAATTCTTCAACATCTAAGAGACACAATTGTATTGTGATATTTTCCCTTCTTTCCAACTTAGTCCATCCTTCTAGAAAAATCCCTTTTAATGAAGCAAATATACCCATAGTGATTCAATGATATTTGTTCACCAACAACTATTCCATTTTGGACTTATATATATCAAAACTATGCTCATTGAATTTATGTATCTATATCTTTAAACTATTCAACTATTTTATTTCACCATAGGAATCAATTTGATATATCTCCCATTTTAATGGTGTCTATCAAATTTCGAGAAAAACACATTAGCCATAAAAGTTTCGCATTGAAACCAACGTATTTTGATACAAAACATAGGTTTTAACCTTATATAGTTAATTGTTTCAAATAGATTCTTAATAAAATGAAAAATATTCAATGCAAAATACATGCATGAACATATAGTTTACTAGAGAAACCCAAAACGAGAATATCATTATTTTTATTAGTATATTCATTTTTAGACCATTAGACACAGACACACACACATATGTATGCATGTATATATGTATATATCCCAGGACAATTATAAACCACCAATCCATTACCTTGGACCAGATAAAACTTTAATTCTCTAACTGAAACTGTAGAACCATGGGGTAAACTACCATGCACTAGAAAAATGCTAAAAGAAAAAACCATGTGATGAAAACCATCATAAAGGGAGAATTTTTTTTTCCAAAAATGTTTTCTTGGGGCACTACCCTAAACAACTATGTGTGGGGGATTTTTTGTCTCTATGAAACCCTAAAGTGGGGGTCCTTTCCTTCCATTTTTTCCCACCACTAAGCTTAGAAAAATATATAGTGCATTGCGGTATTCGTATAAATAATATAACACATACCAAACATCCAATAATTCTCCTTAATGTGACCATCAATGTTGCAAAGGTTAGAATTATTTCTACTACCCTTGCATGGATGTCTAGTGGCTATTTTATTCTTATCCTTCTCCCATTTCAAGTTCTTATTCCCCTCCTTCAAAGCTTCTTGGTGCTAGTTTTTTCTTCAAACCACTTAAGTACCCTTTATTTTCGCCTATGGTTTCTAGATAATGTGCGTATACACATGGCTCATACATTATCCTTAGCTTGGAAAGAATCACTTGTTTTTGTAGATGGTTATATAGACCCAACACATACTTAAGGAGTACATTTGGGCCCTTGGGAAAGATATCCAACAATATGACCATATTTTTGAACTTAGTACACTCTTATACACCCTTATGTGTATGTAAATTAGTGTGAGTGATTCCATGGGTTCTCTACACACTTCATAGGGTATAATTGGGACAAGTATTGTTAACTTCTACAAGTTATATAGGCAGAGTCTGTAAAGGGCCAAGTAGTCTTTGGATCTCATCTTTTATGAAAGTTGACATATCCAGTAAATTCCCCTACATTCAATCTTTGGAATAGATCTAAATATAAGTTATTCATTCTAATATCCATAAACCACAACCACTTTAAGCAAAATCATGTACATGTGTCATTTCTCCCATACATGTATCATTTCTCCCATTAATTCAAGGAAAACTTTGAAGCCTAAAAACTGAAAGTAGCTTAACTTCCATAGGACAGGATCCCCCAAACTCAAATGGAGTAAAATGTAAAATGTTAAAAGTGCAGTGTTTTATGATGTAGTGGACCTTAATAATCTAGATTGACATGGCTGTATTTTATTAATGTACCTAAATTTACACCTTCCATGTTGATTTATTCTTTTAAAATGTTAAAAGTGTAGCGTTTTAGGATGTAATGAATATAAATAATCTATATTGTGTTAAATATGATGTAATGGATCTTAATAATGTAGATTTACATGGCTATATTTTATTAATGTACCTAAATTTACACCGTCCATGCTGATTTATTCTTTTAAAATGTTAAAAGTGGAGCGTATTAATGTTGTGAAACCAACTCCAAAAAGAGAAGAAAAGAGATATCAATGCCTTAGAAATAAGCCACTTCGAGGGGGAAACTTCCAATACATTACACGAATGAACAATTCTTGGATGATACAAAAGAAAAAACCTCCTTTATATTAATCCCATCCGACCTAACAATAATAATTTAAGGGCACAATAATAACAATATGGGGGTTACAGGGGTACAAAAATAACAATAAGGTGGTTACACTAACAACAATAAGGGACTATACAAGTAATATAAGGACCTAAGATGCTTCTCTACTTCAGAAAGGTGTTGTCCTAAACGCTTGAGTAGCTTCAGGTGCTTTTGTATAAAATTCTCATCCTCCCATGTAGAATCTTCGGTGGGTAAGTTCCTCCATTTGATGAGATACTCTAAAATTGATCGGTTTCGTATTTGTCGAGCTCTTGTTTCCGTGATTGCTTCAGGTTCCAATATGGTTTTTCCTTCCTCATCAAGTTCTGGAAATATTATTTGAACTGGAATTTTGTCCCCTATAACCTATTTTAAGCATGAAACATGGAAAACTGGATGCACTCGTGAAGTGGCAAGAATCTCATATTTGTATGCCATAGTACCAATCTTTTGCAAAACCTTGTAAGGACCATATTATGTTGGTGATAATTTATTATCTTTCTTAGATTGCTTGAGGGACACTTGTTTGTATGGTTGTAGTCGTAAAAATGCCTAGTCTCCCACATCAAAACTTATCTCACTGCGATGTTGATCTACCTACTGTTTCGTTCGATTTTGTGCCAAATTTAGGTTATCCTTTAAGAATTGGAGAACTTCTTGTTGATGTTTGATGTGATCCTCCACTACTTGAACCCTATCATTTTCCCTTAAAGAAGATGCGATGGATGGTGGATGATATCCATAAAGTGCCATAAATGGGGTCATTTTTTCTACAGTATGGAAGGAAGTGTTATACCACCATTCAACCAGAGGTAACCACTTGACCCATTGTGCTTGCTTATAAAATACAAAACAATGAAGATATCCTTCCAAAAATTTATTCACTATATTTGTTTGACCATCGGATTGAGGATGATAAGATGAGCTATGAGTTAGTTGAGTACCCAAACAAGAAAATAATTATGTCCAAAAATTTCCTGTAAAAATGGGATCTCTGTCACTTACAATAATCTTGGGTTTCCATGTAGCTTTTGAATTGTTTCCATAAATGTAGTAGAAACTGTACTTTCTTTAAATGGATGAGATAATGCAGAAAAGTGTGCATACTTGGTAAGTCTATTAACTACCACCATGATGAAAATCCCTCCTTCGGACTTAGTTAAACATGTGATAAAATCCATTGAAATCTCCTCCCAACGTTGACTTCGAATGGATAAAGGTTGTAGAAGACCCAGGGTCTTAATTGTCTTCGCTTTATTTTTCTGGAAAACGAAACATTCCACCACAAAATTTTGAATATAAAATCTAAGGCCATCCCCAAAAAAATCTTTCTTCACCCTGTGGTAAGTTTTTAAAAATCTCGAGTGTCCCCCTAAAGGATAAGTGTGCAATTCCAAAAGAATATTTTGTTTTAGTTGGGAATTCTTGCAAATATATAAGCGATCTTTGTACCATAAGTAGTCATTTCTAACTAAATGTATTAGATGTACTAGGATCTTGCTGGAAATTTTTAATGAGAGTCCACACTTCTTCATCCTTCTTCCATTCATCCCTTGCTTCGGTTATCCAATCTAGTTGGATAATTGAAATGGCACAAAGCAATGCTTCCACCTCTTCATCCTTTCTTGAGAGTGCATCTGCAACAACATTTAGCTTCCCTTTTTCGTAGACGATTTCAAAGTCATAACCCAACATCTTTGTGACCCATTTTTGTTGCTCTTCCGAAGATATTCTTTGTTCCAAAATGTGTTTAAGACTATCATGAACAATTTTTACCTTGAAGTGTCTTCCCATTAGGTAAGGTCTCCATTTATTTAGTGCATGTAGTAGTGCTAACATTTCCTTCTCATAAATAGTCTTTTGTAAATACTTTCCTTTGTTTGAATGACTTTGAAAAGAAATGGATATTCCTTCTTGCATTAAAATAGCACCAATTCCATTTCCTGAGGCATCACATTCCACAATAAAGGTTTTTGTGAAGTCTTGCATAGCTAAGACTGGTGCTAGGCACATTGCCTCTTTAAGATGTTCAAAGGCCTTAGTTGCTTCTGGAGTCCATAAAAATGCATCTTTCTTCAATAATGTTGTTATAGGTGCTACTATTCTCCCATAATTCTTAACAAACTTGTGATAGTACCCTATTAACTCGAGAAATCCACGTAACTTCTTTATGGTTGTGGGGGCTTTCCTTTCCTTAATGGCTTTAATTTTTTTAGGGTCTACCTTAACACCCTCGTGAGTTACAATATGACCCGGATATTCCACCTCTTCTACTCCAAAGAAACATTTGGATGTTTTTGCATATAATTGCTTCTCCTCCAATAGTTTGAGCACCCTGTCAACATGTAGAACATGATCCTTCCAAGACCTGATATATATTAGTATATCATCAAAAAATAATAGCACAAATTTTCTAAGGAATGGTTTGAAAATAGAATTCATCAACCCTTGAAATGTAGAAGGTACATTGGTAAGGCCAAAAGGCATGACCAAAAATTCTTAATGAACGTCATGAGTTCGAAATGTTGTTTTTGGAATATCTTCAGTCTTCATTCTAATTTGATGATATCTTGAACGAAGATGCAACTTGATAAAATAAATTTCTCCATGTAATTAATCCAATAATTCATCAATCACAGGAATGGGAAATTTATCTTTAATAGTGAGCTTATTGATCTCCCTATAATCTGGACACATGCGCCATGATCCTTATTTCTTGTGCACCAATACTATTGAAGCAGACAAAGAACTTTGACTAGGTTGAATTATAGCCGCCTCTAACATTTCTGCAATCATACGTTCAATTTATCTCTTTTGGACATAAGGATATCTGTAAGGCCTAATGTTTGGAGGAACACTTCCTGGAATCAAATGAATAGCATGATCATGATCACAAATAGGTTGGAGTCCTTTGGGAGTATCAAACACCTCGGAATGATTGTCCAAGATTTTTTGGAGATTTGGAGAAATAGATGATTTTAATGTTGGAACTTCTAGTGAGCATAATTTTGAAATTACGCCCTGTTGTTGTTTCTTCAAAAGCTTTTTCATGACATTAGAGCTTATTATCTTTCCTGGATTCCCTACAATACCCCATAATTCGATTTCCTTTCCTTCCAAAAACAATTTCAAGAAAATTTCTTGAAAATGAAAAGCTACCGTCCCCAAATATTGTAACCATTGTACTCCTAATACAAAATCAACACCTCCCATTAGGATGGAAAGCATTGGACTATTCAATACATATTCCCCCATGGCTAGCTTGATATTACGGAATTTTCAAGAGAAAATTATAGTTCCTCCATTTGCACCCATCACTTGAGATTCTGGTGCTGGGTATAGGAAACAATTCAATTCCTTGGCTACCTTACAATGAATAAAATTATGGGTACTACCGGAATCAATCAACACTATTACCTTTTTCTTCTTGATATGTCCTTCTATCTTGAGAGTTTGAGGAGTGGTGATTCCTACCAATGCATTACATGATATGGTCGGACTCATTTCTTTTTTCTACTAGGGTTTCTTCCAAGTGTATATGCTCTACTTTTTAAGTTTCTCCTTCATTTCTTCTTCCTGTTCACAATCTATGTAAAATAATTTCTTCTCATTGCACTTATGACCTTTAGTTTATTTTCTATCACAATTGTAGCAAAGCCCTTTTGCTCTTTTTTCTTCCAATTGTTGTGGTGTCAACCTTGTAGGTTGTGTAAGTCTAGATGTAGCAACACTTCCATATTTATAGATGTGAGTGGTAGGCTTCCTTGTCGCCATAATTTTATGTTCAATTTTTCTTGCCAACCTAAATGCCTTCTCCAATGAATCAGGTTCCCAAACGCAAACTTCATGTTGGATATTATCCGTTAAAGTCCCTATGAGGACATCAATCCTATGCTCCTCTGGAATAGCAGTTACCCTTATATTCAATTTTTGGAAGTCCTAAATGTGCTCCGCCATTGAACCATTTTGTTTGAGATTTATCAATTGGCTAAAGAAGTTGTTGCTCTTTGTATCCTCATAATGTGCTATCATTTCCTCCATAAAAATTGGCCAAGTGACAATTTTTTTATGGGAGAAAAGCCATCGATACCATACAAATGTATTTTGTTCTAAATGTAAAGTTGCAATGCCTACTTTTTGTGTCTTTTGCACATTATTGAGATCAAAATATTGCTCCATCTGTAGTATCCATGTTACAGGATTCTTGCCATAAAACTTCCTCATATCCATTTTTGGAATATGGTGGTTCTTCAATCCAACATTAGAGTTTATGAAATCACGATTAACTTGTATTTTAATCTCATCATGAGTTTCCTCTACTATATTTTTGCCATTAGGAAACATTTCTTGTATCAACTTTTCCAAATCATTCTTCATGTTTTCGATGTTGTCTTTCATTTTTTCATCGATATTAGCTTTCATGTCATCCATATTAGCTTCAATGCCCACTTCCATGCCATCAATCTTAGCTTCCAAACCATTCATCTTAGCTTCCATGCCTTTCTTCAAAACATCCATATTAGTTTCCACGCCTCTCTTCAAAACTTCCATTTCATTTTTTGTTGCTCTTTGCAATAGAGAAATTTGGTGCACTTGCTCTTGTAATTTTGATATCTCATGTTGTGTGTCTTCATCTTCATGAGTCATAATAGAGCCTTCTAAAGGCTCAATTGGTGTTGAATTATTTTTAGGAGGTATTTTAGAACACAATACTGATATCTATTCGTCAATATGCCCTTAGAATAAATTCAAACTAGTTTTTTTCAAATAAGAATTGGGTAATTCAAAAAAATACACACCTTTTTCTTGCTTTTGAGGAGCTCGATATTGAAATTGAATTATCTTTGTGCTTTCAGATCTTCAATATCTGAAATTTGGCTCTACGGTAGCCCTCTAAATCCTCTTTGGAATGCCATAGGCCTGACCTGATTTGGATTCTTCAAGGAAAAGTTATGTCCAATCTCCCGCAATGACCTAATTATGGACTGGTTCAGTAGAGAAAACTTGTACAACTTGCCACATGTCACTGTTTTCTCCTTTGGCTTTGAAATTGATGGACAGTACACTATTGTCCGTGTACTTTCAACCATGTTTTATAGAATTACAATCCAATGCTCAGAGAGAGATTTATGAACATTTTTCCACGATCACCTCTTTGAGATGAAATTCAGGAGCCTGAAACAAACCAAACTTCCACAAATCATATCTCTGACAATATTGTGAAACAAGCTCTAAAATTTTGCGATGATGTTCCTCAAGATTTCAGCTTCACAATCTAAAATTTTTATCTTTTGAACCATCGTAGAAAAACGCTATATTGAAAATGCCATGATGACCTGTTTAGTGCAGAGAAACCATAGAATCCAAAGCTCTGATACCAAATGTTGTGAAACCAGCTCCAAAAAGAGAAGAAAAAAGATATCAATGCCTTATAAATAAGCCACTTCGAGGGGGATGTTGGGCACCAGATTTGTATACTTTCTTCTCTCATTTTTACCCTACCTTCCTATATATTTGTGCCATTATTTATCTTAAAAGCATGAGGTAAAACCCTTCTTCCTATATTTTATGGGATATTTGATTAATGATGTACTTGCCATGGAGGTTTTACCTATTTACATATTAACTCCTATATTTCTTCAGATTTGGCTACAACAAGTGTGTCACAGACGCAAGACAGGGCACAACCCATCATTTTCTAGCACCTCCCTTATTTTTTGCTACAACGTAACATCCATGGATGTATCAGAATTATCTTTGGCTTTCTTACGGTTTCTTGCTGGGCAATCCAGTTGCGATTGTAACAATATGTATTTTTGTAACAATGGAGTTGTTGGGACAAATTGGGGATCTCAGGACTATGGTATAAAGAATCCTACGGGTTGCGAATAGAGGGACCCTAACACATATAGAAACCTTGTAATTAATCTTTCTATTATTAATTGAATATAAAACAGCTCGTTGTTTCTCCTGTAGTCTTTGAGTTTTCGCAACCCTGATCCAAGAGTTGGGCCCACTCTTGTGATCAGGTGCTGCATTCTTCTTTCTTTTCTTACAGTACCATGTTTTTTGTGATTATTTAATTACTGTTATAGTCGAGTTAATTTTTGTGGATAATTTTTATTTCTACAGTTCATTAATTGTTGTTACAATGGTATTTGTGTTATAGATTAAACCTGTGATTCACAGCAGACCATGTGCTTGTATCTGCATATACTTTTCCGTTTGTCTTGAAATAACTAACACCCTCGGGTTGATAATCTATGTGGAAAAAGGATTAAATCTTGTCCATATCTGGACAGCAAAATTTTGGCGTTATTGCCAGGGAAGGCTGACAGGTGCAGGAATAGGATCTGCAGTAGATCTCAGAGTCGATCTCTCATCTTGAGGTGGGAATCTATTGCCTAGCTTCAAGTCCTGAGCGTAAGTGCCTTGTATTCTCTTTTTTCTTTATTTCTTTCCTGATTCTTGTATCATTTTGTTTTCCGCAAAAATTAAACCCTCATCTTGGGGAAGGTATTTTGTAAAACCTTGCACTAAGTCCTGGGAGTAGTCCAGCTTTTCTTTCCTGTTTTTTTTTCATTTCCTATTTTTCTTTCTAGGGGCCAATTTCTTGTCCTGGGGAGGGTATGTTATTACTCTGCTCCAGTTCCTGAACTCTAATTTCTTTTATTTTGTTATTTTTTTTTATTTCCTCTGAATCTCTTCTCTCATCCCAGGGAGGAAGTTATCTGTCCTACTTTGGATCTTGACCTATTTATTGATTTTTCTTTAATGGACCCTCTCCAAAAATTTTATGAACAAATATCCAAACAATAGGGGTAGAGGAAGAGCCCCAAAGAAACGGAAGGATTTCGAAAGGAAGACGTATATTCAGGAAATTATTGAAAAATATGGATCTGAGGCATCATCCCGTGCTGCTGCTAGGGTTAGAGTTTAGACGAAATCCAAAGGGCAGTCTGTGGAACAACCAGTGTCATCCACGGTACTAGAAGATGTTATTTTTACAAAAAAGGATTTAATAAACAGGTACCAGTGGAAGAGAAATCGTTATCAACAGCCGAAGGGGAAGAAGTGGCAAGTAAGGGATCAGAAGAATTGAGCAACTCTAACTAGGGAGAAGAACCTCAAAAAGTGTTTTCGTCAGCAAGAGACCAAGGCAGCGTTGTGAAAATTTCCGTTCCTGAGTTAAGCGACTCTGATCCGATAAAGGAATTTCTGAAGGACTTTGAATCACCAAGGAACAAGGGGAGTGCGGTGCGACCACCTTCAATTGACTCACTCCAAATACCGGCTGTGAAACTGATCAAAACTCCAAGTGAGTATTGGAAAATATTTATGGCACCTGTAAGTTCCTCCATTGATTTTCCTATAGGAAACGTTACAGGTGATGCACCAATGAGACCCATACCTTTGACAACCTTGCCTAGTTCTCATGGGCTCTCTTCAGAAGACCCTGATACATTCGTCTTTGAATTTGATATTTTTTGTCGAGGATACGACTATATAAATGATGCTCAGAAATTAAAAATATTCCCTGCTACCCTAAAAGGGACAACCCTGAGATGGTTTATGGGTTTAGGGGGAAGCACAATTACTTCATGGGAAGAAATGAAGAAAGCCTTCTTGGAAAAATACCAAGATTATTGTAAATCTTGCGACATCAAGGAGGAAATATTTAAATTTGAACAGAAGGAAGATGAAAATATGGAGGACTATGTAGAACAATTTAAATACATACTGTAGAGATCTAGACGTAGTGACTTGGATAAGGACATTCTAAAGATCATTCTTCTCAGAGCACTCAGGGAAGACTCTCTGCAACTCCTGAATATAGTGGGTAAAGGAGATATTCAAAAGAAAACTTTCAAACTATATATGATTACTGTATTAAATGTTCAAGGGGGCTGCAAGAAGTGGACAGGGTATTCGGCCATTAAATACCTCTAGTAGAGGGGTCACAAAAGTAGATAATGGGAATTTTGTATATAATCTGAGGACCGATATCCTGAGTATGCTATCAGCCCAAATGGACACTCTACAGGAAAAAACAAAAGTAGATGGAGCCGGAAAAAACCATGGCCATATTCTGCCCTCAGTGCAAGAAGAAACACCATTTGAAGGAATGCCCACTGAACATGGTGGAAGCCTGCACAATCTACAGTATCCATCGCAGTATTTTCATAATTTTAGTATGGGTCCCCAATATACACCATTTTCATCCATGTGGCCTCAATACTAGTATCCCCCTTGGCAGCAATCGTCTCCTCAAGCCAGTCTGAATCCTTCCTGGAATCAGACTTGGTGCAGATCCCCTCCCACTGGATAGTTTCCTCAAACTATGCCTTAGCAACAAATTAATTTGCCTTCCAATGTGCCCCCAGGAAAACAAACCATTGGATCTCAACTTCCTCTCTAGCCCAGTCCAAATTCAAATAATAAAGGGGTTCAACAAACAGATACGTTGAACCTTCCATCCTACAACATTTCTACCGCAGGGCTCAATGAGATAAATCTACTGTCTGGCTGGGTAGTAAATGAACCTACTTCACCCATTATCACAGAACAAATTGACGAGGAAGATATAGAACCAGAAAAAATAATAGTGAGGGAGAATGTAGATGAAAAAATAATAAACCAGACAGCTCCCCAAGTTGTTTCTAATCAAGGTCATTTAACATCTCCCCCATATCCTAAAAGATTGACCTTGAGCAAACCAAACCCTCATGAAAAGTTTGATTTTCTAGGGTAACTACAGAATATTTTTGTTAAAATACCTCTTTTACAAGCTATGAGGGATGTACCTATTTATGCAAAAACTCTGAAAGAATACTTCTCAAAGAAACCGAGTAGAAAACCTAAGGATCCATTAACTGTGGATGTAATGGGCAGACTATCCGATATCATGTTAGGAAAGATCATGCCTGTAAAATATGAAGATCTTGAAAACCCGATTCTAATAGTAAAAATTAATGGGATTGAAATCCCAAATGTACTGGTGGATTTGGGAGCTACCATTAACATTATCACTGCTGAAACAATGAGCACATTAGGACTTGGAAACATTAAATCAACCCCTACTATCCTGGAACTTGCAGAGATATCCACAATTAAACCAATAGGGAAATTAGAGGATGTGATCATTTCAATAGACTCATGGCATTACCTTTGGGACCTCCTTATATTGCAGAATCGATCTTCGGTAGGTGGTCACCCATTGATCCTAGGAAGACCTTAGTTGGCAACTGCAGATGCATATATAGGATGCAGGTCTAGACATATGATAATATCAAATGGGACAGTTACAAAGGACCTCAAGCTTTATTCTCCTGCGAAACAAAGCCCATCTGAAAAATCATCAACCACTCAGAAACCTATGCCTGCAGAAGAGCTTGAACCTGAAAATGAAGATGTTAGACCAATTCTCACTATTGGCCAGGCCCTTCAATTTAAAACAGAGACTGAAGATGATGCCATTAACGCCTTCATTAATGATTCCAGTTCTATTCCCGATCGAATTCAATATATTATAGAATCTGCTATGAGCTGTGAGACATAGGAAAACATTGAACCAGAAGATGACATAGAAGACATTCCTGTGACCTCATTCCATGACAGTACACCAATTGATATTGAACCAGTGAAAACACTTAATATCAACCTGAACCTGTCTGAATCCCAGACCAAACAGCTTTTGAAAATCCTTCAAAGACATCAAGAATATTTTGCCTAGGATTATACCGACATGAAGGGTATCCATACTACCCTATGCACTCATCATATTTACATTAAGGAAGATTGTTGCCCTATAATACAACCTCAACAGAGGATGAATCCTGCTCTCAAAAATATTTTTAAAGAAGAATTACAAAAATTGTTGGATGTAGGATTCATTTATCCCATATCAGATAGCCAATAGGTATCCCCGCTATTTATCATTCCCAAAAAGAATGGTAAATGGCTGATCCATGTAGCTTACAAAAAATTAAATAAGGCAACACAAAAAGACCATTTTCCTTTGCCATTCATTGACCAAGTCCTAGACACCTTGGCTGGAAAGAAGTTATTTTACTTCCTAGAAGGATTCAACGGATATAACTAGATCCAGATAGCCCTGGAAGACTAGGATAAGACAAATTTCACATGCCCATGGGAAACCTTTGAATATAGGGTCCTTCCATTTGGCCCGTGTAATGCTCCTGCTACCTTCCAAAGCGCAATCTCGGGAATTTTTTCTGATTTGGTCGATGATAGTGTCGAAATCTATATGGATGATTTTAATCCATATGGGAATTCATTTGAGGAGGGATTGGAAAATTTGGAGAAGGTACACAGACCCATGTATCGTTGAGTACAGTCAAATTCCATATGATGAGGGAATAAGGAGTAGTATTGGGACATTTGATCTCAGCCACTGGAATTCAAGTTAATCCAGCTAAAGTAGAGGTAATATTACATTTTCCAGTACCGAAAACACCCACACAGGTATGTAGCTTTATTGGTTATGTTGGTTATTATAGGCGCTTTATAGAGAATTTTGCTAAAATAGCACATCCATTATTTCAATTGCTAACAAAATATGCTGAATTTTTGTGGACCAAAGATTGCGAGACAAATTTCATGAAAATTAAAGGGCTGGTGTGCATGGCCCCAATCCTTTGAGGCGCTGATTGGGCATTACCATTTCACATACATACTAATGCTTCTCAAACAATAGTAGGGGTTGTTTTAGGACAGCTAGTAGACAAAACACCGTATGCAATTTATTACGTCAGCAAGAATCTAATTCCTGTTGAACTAAATTATACAGTGACAGAAAAAGAATTCTTAGCTGTCATTTATGCTATCAATAAGTTCTAGCACTACATCACCAGGTACTCTACTACTGTCCATACTGATCACGCAGCAATCAGGTATTTGATGAATAGACCCATTACTCCTGGCCATATTATGAGATGGTTATTATTGCTTCAATAATTTTATATTACGATAGTAGATAAGGCAGGAAAAGATAATGTAGTAGCTGATTTCCTATATAGAATGGATAAAAATGATGAATTCACACCAATAGAAGACAGTTTCCCTGATGAACATATTTTTGCAGTCTCTACTAAACCTTCGTGGTATGAAGATATTGCTAAATATCTTCATACAGGGAAAGTGCCTCCTCATTTTTCATATAGGGAACAACGAAAGATTATTCATCATAGTGCCTGATATTCTTGGATGACAGGGTATCCTTTTCATAGAGGAGCAGATACATAGATCTGACGCTATGTGTCTGAAGATGATATCTATGAAATATTAAAAGGTGCCCATGATGGCCCTTGTGCAGGGAATTTCGCAGACAAAAGAACAGGCCATAAGGTGCTACAAATGGGATATTACTGGCCTTCCATTTTTCGTGATGCTCAGAATTATGTCAGGAGGTTTGATAGTTGCCAATGTATGGGGCAGCTTGGTAAAGCGGATGAAATGACTTTGCAGGCACAATTAGTTCTCAAGCCTTTTGAGAAATGGGCTATTGAATTTTTTGGACCCTTTAATCCACCCTCCCAGCAGAAATTCGACATCTTGGTCTATACTGATTACGTCACTAAGTAGGTGGAAGCCAAAGCAGTTGCGAAAGCAACAGAGCAGGTAGTCTCAGATTTTCTATTTGAAGAAATTTTTTCTCGTTATCGTACTCCAAGAGAGGTTGTTTCAGATAGAGGAGCGAAATTCACATCACACAAGATAGCAAAGCTTATGAAAAAATACGAGGTCAAGCACAGAGTGACATCTCCATACCATCCCTAGGCGAATGGACAAGTGGAAAGCACAAATAAGACATTAGAAATTTTTTTGACAAAAACTGTGGCATACCATCATCAGGATTGAGCTCAGAAACTTCCAAAATCTCTATGGGCATACATAACAACATGGCGGAATACAATTGGGTTTTCACCATTCGAGTTGGTTTATCGTAAATCCCCGTCGTTTCCAACTAAATGTGAAATAAGCACGCTTAGAACAGCTCTGGAAGTTGGTTTAGATCTATCAGATTCCCAAAAATACCGATTGGATCAACTTAATGAACTTTATGAAATACGTTCAATGGCTATCAAGCGAACTACTACTATTCAGCAGCAGAGAACAAAATGGCATGATACGTTTATCAGAAACAAGGTTCTTCAAAGTGGAGATTGGGCACTACTTTATGACTCTTGTTTTAAGTATTTTAAGGGAAATATTTGCACTCGTGGATGGGACCTTATGAGGTGAATGTTGTATTTGATAATGGAACAGTCAGGCTAGTCACAATTGACGATACACACACTTCCTTTATAGTCAATGGAAATTGCTTGAGACTATACCATTGAATGGCCTCTAAGGATGCTTTTATTAAACAACTCTCTGAGAAATCTGGTTTGAAGGTTATCACTGTAGAGAATCTTTCCTCTACACCCTTGTTGTAAATATATATATATATATATATATATATATATATATAATAACGAATTTTGTTCTATTTTATTGTCTTTTTGCAGGAGCTACGACTAAGGAGTAAAAATCAAGGAATTTTCATGTTACTGTTACTTGGTTGTTGCTACTCCAATGTTGCTACACCAGATGTTGTTACTCGGTTGCTGCTACTCAAATGTTCCTTTGGAATGCTGGTCCTCGGTTTATTGCTACTTGTGTTTATTATTCTTTTCTCAAGTCTTTGCTACTAGGATGTTACTTAGTTGTTACTTGGTTGATGCTATTAGGATCTTTTCTGAGATGCACAGCCTGGGATTTGCTTTGCTACTCATGTTGCTATTACTTGGTTGCTGCTACTTCGATGCTACTACACCGGATGTTGTTACATGGTTGTTGCTACTCACGTTGTTGTTACTTGGTTACTGCTACTCCGATGCTACTACACTGGATGTTGTTACTCGGTTGCTGCTACTCTGATGTTGCTACATCGGATACTGTTACTTGGGTTTTGTTAGTCATGATGCTGTTACACCAATGTTGTTACACCAATGTTGTTACACCGATGATGTTACACCGATGCTGTTACACCATCCCATCATCTAGGTAGGCTGCCAGGTACACCTCCACGTGACTTGTACTGATTTAATTAAATATCCCATGTGAATATTTTAATAGCGCAGATGTCAAAAATTTAAGTCATGGGGGGGAGGGGGGGTGTCGTCATGCCAAGGAGGATGTAATAACTACCCCATAAGTTAAGAATGACATCTCTCTCATGGTACACCTTACGAATCACATCAATATGTGGTATCATCATTTAATCCTATTAGGATTTGCAAAATGTCTCATATATCTTGTACGAGTAATTATTATTCCTATTCTACCACACTTACCATACTCCTTTATGATTTTTCTCAGTTTTCGAGAATTACCAATCGTATTTACCGTTACTACCTATCCATTTTAAATATGCAGTTCCTCCAACTCCGGTACCCACCACCTTGCCCAATGATCTACTGCTACAGGAAGTGCTGCTACAGGTCTCCAGAGTATGGGTGGGCTGGCTGTGCAACATGAGCCTGAAAACACAGTTTCAGTTTGCAACAATCCAGAGGTTTGGAAAATTTTTGTCGACGTAGGTTGGGATGTCTACTTTGATAGATTGCAGGGATTCGATGGAGGTATCACAATGGAATTCACACTCAATTTAGAGGAGAATCATTCGTGGGTTAGAGGTATATAAGTTCCTGTTACAAAGAAAGTAATTGTAGAGGTTAGTGGGCTGAGACAACAGGGGTAGCAATGGTTTTCTTGGAAGGTTTCTCTCTCGGAGTTTCCCGATTTTTTTTTTGAGGAAGGAGAAAGTGTAGTTCAATTGGGCAAGGGATACGAGTGCAGAACTGTACCGTATCCTTGGAACAAAGTTGCAGGGTTTGTAATCAAATATATTACCTACAAGGGTCGGGCCTCAGCTCTGTTCAACTATCACTTTAAAATTCTAATGCACCTCTGAATTCCATAGAATTAGGTGCATGCCATAAACATGCCACTTTTTCTATTGAAACAACTACAACATATGGCACAAGCTACTCGGCGGCTCCCGCTGGATGATGGCAGTAATTTCTAATCATGGATTGGTGTGATTATTGTTCGTGCATGGAATTGGCAGGCTACGTGTTTCTTGGGTGGAACTCTACGAATCCTCAAAAGAAGCAGTAGAAGCTATTATTGCTTCTAGAGAGGAAGAGCCGGCCTCTCAAGCTGGTCAGGTGGAAGAAGAACCTCAAGAGGAAATTGATCAAGAGGAACCCGAGGAAATGGAAACAAAGATTGATCAGGAAGAACCGGAGGAAGAGGAGATGATGATTGATCAAGAGGAACATGAAGAAATGAGTATGGAGGAAGTACTTAGCAATGCATCCAAAGCTGTCACACAACAACCAGCCTCGCTGGAAAAAGCCACGGAAGAGGAAATAAGAATGGAAGAGTTGATTACTGGCACAGACGAGGTTGTCACACAAGAACCAACTTCACTCGAGGAACCCATAGAGGAAGGGATTATGGACATTATGCAGGAAATTGATATTGTGATACAGTTAGCAACCTTTGCGAATGAAGAACAAAGGGATGGAATTGTGGATAGAGAAATGGCAAGTGATGATGTTTCGCAAGAAACACCATCACCTGCTCCGATAAAAATGGATGTTGATACAGTTGGGGGTGCTACACAAGAACCACCCCTAATTCGGCCGGAACAGGAGGAGTCAACCTGCAGAATCGATGTTGGACCTCAAGAATTAATACTAACTGTGAAAACAAAGGTTATTCCCAGGGAAAAAGAGGCTAAAGAAGGAATGAGTCGAGTGATCAATACTGTTCCACAAGATCCAGTATCAACCCATGAGGAAGAAGTGATAAGAAAAGGGCAGGAGGAAAGAAGGGAATTGAGCCACAGGATCAATGTTGCTCCACAAGAACCAGCATCAACTCCGGTTGAGGTATTAATGCATGAAGTCTCGGTCCAACCCAAGAATGATGATTATGGGTTTGTTCCCTATTCTCCGTTCCAGTCCATGATGCCCACAGGGGCAAGGGTATTTTTCTCGCCTAAACGGTTAGTGGAAGAAGATGCTATTCCCCCGGTATTAAAATTTGTTGACACGACCAAGGTTGACCCAGACACTACTGAACTGGAACAATTGGAGGTTCACCAGGAAGGCATAGTTCCTGTATCGAAACATAGAGGGGTCAATGAATTTGCCAGCCAAAAAACAAAAGTTTCTGGAAGAAATGGAGAAGAAGAAGAACCTGTGGGTCAGGCGCCTGGCCAAGAGGGTTTGACAAAAGAATCTAGAGAAGATGTTGGCAGCATTCCATCGCCTTCTGAGCTTGTTGTACGTCTAGAACTTGAATTCACTATTAAATAGGAATGGGTCAAACAGTGCAAGAAAAGAAGGTTACCTCTTAAAAAGAGGTACCAACTGCAATTTAGTGAAACCATGAGACTGAAGAGAGAGGTTCGGAGTTTGAAGAAGAAAGTTTAAAATTTAAAAAGGAAGGTAAAAATCTACAAATGGAGGTCAATAAAGCCGAAGGTTGAAGTCTCCACTGTAGCTACCCAGACCGACCCAATCGAATAATTGTTTGAAGGTCAGGAATTCGTATTGGCTGCTGAAATTAAAAAATGGTAGTCTGCAGCGAGCAAACACAATAAAGAAACACCTAGGGTTCAAGAATAGGCTGTTGGAGTCGTTACAGGTTACATAGATCAATTATACAAGGCTCGGCTGAAGCAGGCCAAACAAAAGGGTAGGATAGAAGAGTTGGAAGAACAAGTTCAGTTGCTAAAGATAGATAAGGAGAAGATGTTCTCCCTAGCACAGTAGGTAATGTCCTATAGACCTCCTGCACATATCTATGCCTTATTCCTTCATGAAAAATTTCTTTTCTTTTGTTTTGAAAGTATATATAAGGAGATTTGGTACAAAATTGAGGACCCCATTAAATTTCTCCGTATTTTAAGAATTCATGATGTTATTGGACAACACTTAATGTGTCAGCTCTACATGCATGGGTATTATTTAAGGCATGATTAGTCCTTTAACCCTGTTCCATTCATGGGGAACATCCACTTAAGGGCTTTCACCTACTATACCATCAATCAGATTAAATGGAGAAAGGCCTGGGATACATTTGAAGAAAATCAAGCCGGAAAGCCATTAATGGTGAGAAGAGAGCATGTTTAGTCCTTGAATGTTTACAATAAGAATTATACCTTTCTAAATATTGAGGGCTGTAAGGAACACATGAAGAAAACTCAAAAGTGGAATGCTGACTTGTGTGTTGGCCAGATTACGACATTTTGTAAGGAAGCCCTGGACAGTTGTCAGAGAAGATGGATGTTGTCTTCTTCAGCTGTCAGGGGAAGAGAACCACTTGGGGCACATAACTTTTCATGTGCCTTAGAAAGAATGGCATGTTATGTGGCATGTATTCATACCTGTGGGGTTAGATGGACAGGATTGAGATTTCAATTTCCCCTTTTATGGCTGCCAACTAAACAATATACTCCTGCTTATAACGTTGAACCCGACTGGTGGAAAGATGTTGTTTTGACAGAAGAATATAAGCCACCAGGAACAGAGATGGAAGTATAATATGACCTCTTAGAGCTTCATGCCGATCACAGTCAGTCCAATCCAGACCTCAGGAGACGACGAGCTGCATGAGGACATGCATATAAATTAGTTGGGGGGAGATGTTGGGCACTATATTTGTATAGTTTCTTCTCTCATTTTTATGCTACCTTCATATCTCTTTGTTCCATTATATATCTGAAAAGCATGAGGTAAAACCATTCTTCCTATATTTTATGGGATATTTCATTAATGATGTCCTTGCCATGGAGGTTTTACCGTTTTACGTATTAACTCCTATACTTCTTTAGATTTGGCTACAACAGGCACATCATGGCCGCAAGACAGGGCACAACCCATCATTTTCTAGCACCTCCCTTATTTTTTGCTACAGCGTAACAACCATGGATGTATCAGCGTTATCTTTGGATTTCTTACGATTTCTTGCTGAGCAATCCGGTTGCCATTGTAACAATATGTATTTTTGTAACAATGGATTTGTTGGGAGAAATTGGGGATCTCAGGACTATGGTATAAAGAAGCCTACGGGATGCGAATCGAGGGAATATTACACATATAAAAATCTTGTAATTAATCTTTCTATTATTAATTTAATATACAACAGCTCGTTGTTTCTCCTATAATATTTGAGTTTCCACAACCCTGATCCAAGAGTTGGGCCCACTCTTGTGATTAGGTGTTGCGTTCTTCTTTATTTTCTTCCAGTACCATGTTTTGTGTGATTCTTTAATTGCTGTTACAATCGAGTTAATTTCTGTGGATGCTTTTTATTTATACAGTTCATTAATTGTTGTTACAATGGTATTTTGTTTATAGATTAAACCTGTGATTCATAGCAGACCATGTGCTTGTATCTGCATATATTTTTCCGTTAGTCTTGAAATAACTAACGTCCTCGGGTTGATAATCTATGTGGAAAAAGGATTGAATCTTGTTCATATCTGGAAACCAACAGGTGCAACCTCTAATACATTACATGAATGAACAATTATTGGATGATACAAAAGATGAAACCTCCTTTCTATATATAGGAGTCCATGGGGCCACAATGTAATCCTAGCCAACCTAGCAATAATAATTTAAGGGCACAATAATAACAATATGGGGATTACAGGGGAACAAAAATAACAATAAGGGGGTTACACTAACAACAATAAGGGACTATACTAGTAATATAAGGACCTAACAATTAATGTACCTAAATTAACACCTTCCATGTTGCTTAATTCTTTTAAAATGTTAAAAGTGTAGTTTTATATGTTGTAATGGATATAAATAATCTAGATTGACATGGCTATAGTGATATGATGGTAGTGTAGGTTGATGTTGAAGTTCTAAAATTCTTGTACATATCAATTAGTATAAATTATTAAACATTTTGATAAGTGCTAAATCATACTTCTTATTAAGGACATAACTAATTTATGATGATAGTGTAAGTTGATGTTGAAGTTGTAAAATTATTGTACATATCAAGGTTCATTGATAGTACAAGCAAAAAATGACATTATTATAAATTATTAAACAATTTGATAAGTGCTAAATCATACTTCTTATTAAGGACATAACTAATTTTTCCTAACAAAATTCTGATATATAAGCATCGTCTTCAATTCCATTGTTTTGTAGGGAAAGTACTACCTTCACATTAAATAATTTTATAAGGTTACTCTAAAACTTAAGGCCTTCTCCCATTAATTAAAGGAAAACTTTAAAGCCTAAAAACAGAACCTAAATTGGCTGAACTTCCATAGAATTTTAGTCTATACATTGAGTGTTAACTTCTACAAGGTTCTACAGGTAGAGTTTGTAAAGGGCCAGGTAGTGTTAACTTCTATAAGTTCTAAAGGCTGAGTCTGGAAATGGCCAGGTAGCCTCTGGATCTCATCTTTTATGAAAGGTGACATATCTAGTAGATGCCCCTACAGTCAATCTCTGGAACAAATCTAAATATAATTTCTTCATTTTAAAATCTATAAACCACAACCACTTTAAGGAAAAATATGTACATGTGTCAATTCTCCCATACATGTGTCATTTCTCCCATAAATTCTTAGTCCAATTTTTTAAAGCAGGTGTCATGTTGGCTTTCTCACATTAAATTTAAAGAATATTTTCAGTAAGTGCATAAAATAATTTTGCAAACGATATAAATGTCATTTCTCCCACAAACTAAAGGTATTCTCTCATTAATTCAAGTCAAACTTTAAGGCCTAAAAATTGAACCTAAAGTGGCTGAATTTTCACAGGATTTTGAAATTCCATAGGATTTTAGTCTGTCTGTTGAGTGTTAGCTTCTACAAGTTCTAAATGCAGAGTCTATAAAGGGAAAGGTAGCCTCCAGATCTCATCTTTTCTCAAAGGTGACATATCCAGTAAATGCCCATATAGTCAATCTCTGGACTAGAAATAGAAGTTCTTCATTTTAATATCCATAAACCACTACCACCCCAAGGAAAACCTTATACATGTGTCATTTCTCCCTTCTCCCATAAAATTTTAGGAAAATTTAAGGCATGTGTCATTACTATTTCATATCTCCCACAAACTCATAAAGGTGTGACTTTTGACATAAATTCATCAACCACCACAACTAGTTGTTTTACTAAGTGCATAAAATAATTTTGCAAACCATGTAAAAGTCATTTCTCCCACAAACTAAAGGCTTTCTCCCATTAATTCAAGGCAAAATTTAAGGCCCAAAAACTGAACCTAAAGTGGCTGAACTCTCATAGGATAGTGTCCCCAAAACTCAAGGCTTTCCCCCATTAATTCAAGGCAAAATTTAAGGCCTAAAAACACAACCTAAAGTGGCTGAACTTCCATAGGATTTAGTTTGTTGGTTGAGTCTTAACTTCTACAAGTTCTAAAGCAGTCTGTAAAGGGCTAGGTAGCCTTTGGATCTCATCATTGCTTAAGGCATGTAAAGGGCCAGATAGCCTATGGATCTCATCATTTCTTAAGGCATGTTATTTCTAGATTTGATTCATGCCATAAATTTTAAGGGAAACTTTCATGAAAACCATGCATGGACCATGTATGTGTGTCATAAATCTCCCTTAAACTATAGGAAATGCAATATGGAAACCCGTGATCATTATAGTTTTCTAATAATTTCTTTTTTCGTTCAGTGCAACACATCAAATAATATTTCACATTTTCATCGCTGTCAGTAGGTGCAGTTATAGCAAAAACATCTCCTGCATAATAAAACAGACATAACAAACTTATGTATTTAAATTTATTTCTAGATCTCTAAAATTTGAAATCAATTCAAATGTTACCTTCTCTAACAAGATCAGAAAATCGATCACCATCAGATGACATTGAAGTCTCCTTTGATTGCATTTCTTCAAAAATTGCAACGAACATTTTCCCCTTTGTATTTAGCTCTATGTGTTTCTAGTATTTTACATACATTTTGTTTTCACAAACGTCATGAAATTCTGTGTTGTCTATGCAAACATGAAAAAAACAAGAATATTTTCTTTTATCTAATGAAAACACATTTGTAGACAACTTTGTTTTAATTGAATGCAATTTTCGAGTCCTTTTTATTGTTTCAACGTCATTTCAAATTGATCTATCTACATCTTCAATCCCAATATGACAAAATAACCTATATATGGAAAATTCATGGAAGGATGTAAATATGATATCAAAATACCATATTTTCTTCTTCAACATCCCTTTCCTCACGCAACACAACATTGCCCAAATTCTGGGATTCTCAATTTCATCTCTTCCCTCTAAGTATCTGGGCGCAACCCTCATTGATTATGTAATTAAGCACGTCTCCTAGAAAGATCTACTCAACAGACTGGAATCCCATATTTTCCTCCGGACCCACCGTGCCCTCAATATTGTTGTCCACCTTGTCCTGGTTAAATCTATTCTCCAGTCTATGCCTCTGTATATTTTTTCAATGCTCACTACTCCTAAATGGGTGATCAAAGCCATTAGAAACCTTCAGCGCAATTTCCTATGGGGAAGTAACAAGGATAAGAGGAAATGGGTGTTGCTCAATTAGAACGATGTGTGTGCCCCAAAAGTCTTTAGCGGGCTTGGCCTTAGAGACCCTCAGCACAACAATGAGGTCATGGGAGCCAAAATATGGTGGAAATGGATCTCTAATCCGAAGATCCCCTGGGCGCAACTTTGGATTTCCAAATACGTTGACAACTGGCCAATCAAAGATCTCATTCGATTGGATGTTGAGAAGGATAGATCTCTCATTTGGAACGTAGATAAAAAACATAAGGCTCTAGTAAGAGACCACAATTTCTGGGAAGTATGATTAGGAAACCAAGCCAATTTCTGGAATGATTCTTGGAAACAAATGCCCAAATTGGCCATGCTCTTCCCTAACTCAGAGTGGCAGGGCATCCTAATGCACCAGAATCAGCCTCGAATCAATCGCTTTTCAGATTCACAGAGCAACACGCAGGTCGCTCCCCAATTTTTCCATTGGCTCTCAACAGATAAGTTCCAAGAGATACATGGCTTTCATCTCACAGATGACATAAAGCAAGAGTTAGTAAAATGAATAATCCACCTTGTAGAAGGGGACGAGATAGTTCGATGGGGCTATTCCTCTATGGGGACCTTCACCATCAAGGAGGCCTATCGATTTCTCCTCCCCAACCTCCCTCATCGACAAGATATCATCTGGGAAAAAAATTGGTATCCCAGAATCTGGGCAAAGATTTATACCTTTCTCTAGCTTCTTTGCAAGATGTGTATCCTCACTTGGGATAATCTTTGCAGGAAATGGTTTGTGAGACCCTCCCGATGCCCCAATTGTGGAAATAAGGAAGAATCCCTAGAGCACCTCTTCAATGAGTGCCCCCTATCCAATACTCTTTGGGACAAGGTGGCACAACTGTGCAGGTGATCAAACACAATTCACAGGAACATCCTCAACACCATCGGTTTCTGGGCTGCTACCCCCTTCCTTTGTGATTTTCTCAACGACCTTTGGACCATATTTCCCAGGCACATTCTTTGGACTATCTGGAGAGAAAGAAATCACCGTATCTTCAGGGATAAAATCTCTCCCCCTGAAATTCTGTGGAATGCTATTTGCAGTAATATCCAAGAAACCTTGTCCCTCCATCGTTGGCAGGAGTCCGACCTCCCCTCTCATCGAG
The DNA here is from genome assembly GCA_034641835.2 of Pinus albicaulis. Taxonomy (NCBI): domain Eukaryota; kingdom Viridiplantae; phylum Streptophyta; class Pinopsida; order Pinales; family Pinaceae; genus Pinus; species Pinus albicaulis. The sequence continues at coordinate 1,425,590,033 of CM076577.1, forward strand.
GGGAGAAACTCATATGGGCTAACTAGAATCTCGTGATTCACTCATTCCCGATCTTCGAGCTCCCTTCAAACAATTCCCCTAGCTCCCCCTCTGTCAGGTCTCCTCCCCTATCCATTCTCTTCAAGCTTAATTTTGATGGTGCGTCCAAAGGAAATCTGGGGGATGCTAGTTTTGGAGGGGTCTTTAGAAACTTGGAAGGACATTTTCTTCTGATCTTCTTTAGTTCTTTGGGATGGGATACTAACAACTCAACATAGCTTGAGGGAATGCTCCAAGGGCTCATACTGGCATAGGAAAACAATTTCTTCCCCTTAGTAATTAAAGACGACTCCCAAATAATCATTGAAATGGCCAACCACCTTCAAGCTGGGTCATCGGCCTCAAAGTTAACCATGAGTTGGTGACTTGCAACTCGCTTCACACTCCTGAAATAATGGATTCACAACCACTCTGGAGTCGACTTCAAGCACATCAGAAGGACGACCAACTAGGTTGTTGATCTCTTAGCCAACAAAGGTGTTTTGCACAATTCTCCTCTTAGCTCTAGCACTCTCTCTACCCTGGATGATCAATCTCTAAAACAAGACTGCACTCTCGTGGTGCACAAAGATCTGCTCCCCCCAGATGTGGGTGCTAGCCAGTGAGATCGCAAGCCATAGAGCTACCATGTGGAGGGACACTTGGCCGCCCCACGTGACCACACAAGAATACCAACATTGTGTTAAATGTTGTCATGAGGGAGAATTAAACTCAACCTCCGCCACCTTCATTTCGACATACTCAAACTGCAGTGCATTACGGTTGCATGCCATGGTCATTAATCCAACCTTCTCCAACTATTCGCCCTCACTTCAGCCCTTTCTCCTGCTCTCACTGCATCTTTCTGTTCATTCCCCTCTGACTCTGGTGCATGGTCCTCATTCAGCTAGCCTTAGCCTTCCCTTTGGTGGAAATTCCTCTCCCGCGCTTTCCACTAGTTCCTCATGGCCCTACGCTTCTGCTCCTCAGACAATTATGCCTCAGCATCATCGAATGAGATGCAGAAGGGCAGGAGGGTGTGGCTTCTCGTCTAGACATCCTTTGTCGCAGTCCCTGGGCAGTGATTTCGATCTTTCGGTTGGCTAGGTAGAGAAGAACAGGAACTCCCCTGTCAATCAAAATGCCCAGCTTTACTTGCGTATTCTCGCTCTTCCTATGGCACCATCCAACTCCCGTAGTAAGAAGAGTCCACAAAAATAAACCATTCTGCCTGAGCCTACTTTAATCCCTCGCAATATGAAGGCTCTCCTAGTGTAGAGTGCCTCAAGCGACATCAAGAACACCAATGGTAACACAAGAAATAGTGATGGAAGAAATTCAAATTCTAAGGTAGAAAGCAAGGCGGAGCACTCTGGTCTGCAAGCTACCTCCTCTAAGAAGCTCTATTCTCCCACGTCGCCACATCCCCATAATTCATGCCACGCGCCGAGCAAGGAGAATGATGAGGAGTTCTATGTTTGCGGGATTGAAGAAGAAGCTCCCACCTCCAGAAAAAGGGATGAAGGTTTTACCTAGTTTCAGATTTTATATACTCTCTACTCTGCCCATGTTTTGACAATGTCTGCTATATGAATGTTGTTTAATTTTGGCCACTAAATCTGTTGGTTTCCTACTACAGGCAGCAGTGTCACTATGGTTTTTGGGGGCTGGATTCCCCGGCTGGGGCAGTCCAATTTCTGTTGGCAAAGTGATGAAACTTCGCTCTGTATTTGGCTTGCCAAACCCAGAGGAAGAGACCTGTAATTTTCTATTTTATATGATATAATAGAAGTAGTCAAACTTAGAAAAAAAAATATTAGATATCCAATAAAAATTAAATTCAATGTACCTTCACACTTCCCTTGATTGGTTAGTCTCATGGCGTAGAGTAGAAATGCACCATTGAATAACTTCTTTAGTGTCCCCAAGTCAGTTTGCAGAGGGGATCATTTGATATCTTCGAAGTGCTCGTTTTATAAATTCCCCTGCACTGTCATGTTCTCCTTTTCCATCGCCAGTCTCAAAGAATTTCCAACAATGTTTAATTCAAGTTTTCTTATGAAGAAAACACAACCAAAATAATGTTCATGAAGATTTGAATTGACCTGCACATCCATCTAACCATATCCAATATTCATTGAATTTTATCACACGACTTTTCGAGGAGTCATAAATCTTTCCAAATAGTGTTGTAAAAAATACTTATGATGTGTACGATTGTCACTGATACAAAAGCGATATTCTTTATAACATGTTGTTTTTCACTGGTGTTTTCTATATGATCGAAGTTTTGTTCAACATGTCTATATAGAATATGGACGAGCATGGAGAGTTGGTTAGAATGATTGTATTCACTATGAATTTCCTTTTGTGGAACAAATTTGTATTTTTCTGCAAAATCAATTACTGACAAAATGGTCCCTGGTGGAAAAAGTTCATGGTATTTTCTGAATTTCAAGTCTTGCCATCGAGCTCTATGGGAATGCTTGGTGTATTTATAAATTTCTGCCTCAAACTTTCTCAAAAAATCTATCACAAAAATTTCTTCTTCTTGTAATTCAATTCTTTTACCACTATTTGAACCTTGAATTGATGTATGGATATATTAATCTCTTCCATTTCACTTTCATGTTGGACAATGATTGATCATTTATATCGGTATGATATTTGTTTTGAAATTTAGTCAAATTTTCACAATCATTGTATTTTTTACCACCAACACATTTCTCTTCGAAAAATAATTCATCGCTTTCTCTTTCACATAGAATTTGAGATATGAAATCATGGATAGTGGAAGGAGGAGGTGAATCTTTCCAAAATGTTCTAAAAAAATTAAGGAATGTGTCATAATATAATTGAAATTCCACATTATAACGACAACAACAAGTGTCGCATACGGTGATAGGTTTTACATACCATGGTTTTTGCTGAACAAAAGAACTCATTGAGACATGAATTTCACGATTCTCTTCTTTGAACTTGTTGAAAAACTTTCTCTGAGTGGTTTCTAAGAATTTTTTCATGTTAACTTAGTTGATTTTACGTCTTTATTCCAAAAACCATCACATCCACTTTCATTTGGCGAAACACGTAATTTTTTTCCTCCAATATTCATATATTATTTTTTTAAACATTTTCTCCAAGTTTATATTTGTGCAGATTTCTTCCCAAATAGCTCTCAAACAAGCAAGTTCATCACTTACATCTATTTGCAATCGGAATTTCGGAGGATGTTTGTGAAACGTTTTTGTGAGGTTCCTAATGCTCATATCGTATGTTACCTTAAAGTGATTCTCTTTAGCACTTGATGAAATAGCTAATCATATGTAATTCTCTACATACAAACTAAAACATTTTTTACGTCTAGATCTTCTAATTGAATTTATAGCACTATTTATATTTTGTATCCCTACTGTTTTCCTTCATTTTACCTTTTTTTGATTTTTGAATACCCAATAAAGTCGTAGCCTTTTAATTTCCTTAATGATACGAGACTTTTCAACATTTGGGCTTGAACTGTCACATTTCCTTTATGAAGTATGTATCAAAAATGTGTTTAACACGATATGCGTCTAAACTTGCTGGTCAACTCTTTTATCTCCATATGTGTGAGTGTCAACATTTTCTAACATCTCATCATCAACATTGATTTCATCTATACATATTCGAATGAATATTACATAATAAGTTTACATATTCAATAAATAGCTAAATTAATAAATATGAGTAATTTCAATAATACGTGCATGTGTTCAAGACACACACACACACACACACACACACACACACAGATATACATACTTTGTGATTCAATTTCTTCAATTGAATTTCTTTCAACATTTTCACCATCTTCAATCATTGATTCAATATCTCTTTGACTTTCTCTTTCAAAATTTTGTATCTCATCATCAATGTTTTGAAGAATATCTGTCTCTGTTTACATTAGAAAATGTCTTTTGAAATTAGTTCATCAAATAAAAATTAAGTTTGAAGACATTTTACACTAGGAAAATTTTAAATATCAAATTCATAATATTTACATTTACATACCTGCTTCAACTTCTAGTTGAGGTTGATTTCCCTTTCAATATTTCAGAGAGATTCTCTCTTTCTTTCACGAGATTCTCTCCACTATTCTCTACGTTCCTTAGGGTCTCTTTTTCAATCATATTTTCTCACGCAATTCCATCGATTTCCCATGATAATAGAGTATCAAGCGCAAAAAATTTCCTTCAAAAATTTAGATAAAAACTCAATTAAAAAAAACATCACAAAAGATTTAATTTCTAAAAAACTCATTTTAATTTTTTTGCAAAAAATACTTACTTCAGTCCAAAACACTTACTTTAAAAAATCTGAGAAAAAAAGGTCTTATAACAATGAAACGAAGCTCAAAATATTTCCTCCCAAGTCCTGCAAAAAAAAATCATTTAAAAAGTTAGACAAAACTCATTTTAAAAAATCATTATAAAATATTTACTTCAACCCAAAACACCTACTCTAAAAAAATGTCACTTCAAAAAATACCTCCAAAACTGTCCATTGAAAATTAATTCCAGCTTCTCAAAAAATTTCCACTTTAAATAATACTTCAAAAACGCCTCTAAAAAATATCACTTTAAAAAATACCTCCAAAAAATGTCCTTTGAATATTAAGCCTAAAAAGACTCCTTTTAGAATTAAGTCAAAAAAATGTCTTTTGGAAATTAAGCCCAAAAGCCTCTCAAAATAGAATACTTCCAGAAAAATGTATTTTGAAAATTACGCCCAAAACCTCTAAAAACAATGAAAATTAAGCCCAAAACTTGTAAAAACAAAATACCTTAAAACCAAAAAATGTCTTTTGGAAATTAAACCCAAAAACCTTTAAAACAAAATACATCCAAAAAAGTGTCCTTTGAAAATTAAGCCCAAAACTTCTAAAAACAAAATACTTAAAAAAAAAATCAATGAAAATTAAACCCAAAACTTCTAAAAACAAAATACCTTGAAAAAAACAATGAAAATTAAGCCCAAAACCTCTAAAAGCAAAATAGCTTAAAAAAATGAAGCCCAAAAAATATCCAAAAAATGTATCACATGCCTCCAAGAAATGTCCTTTGAATGTACCTCCAACAAAAGTCTTTAAACCCAAAACAATCATTTGCAAAAATTTCCTTTGAATGTACTTCCAAGAAAATCCCTTAAACCCAAAACAATCATTTTCAAAAATTTCCTTTGAATGTACCTCCAAGAAAAGTCCTTAAACCCAAAACAATCCTTTGCAAAATGAGACCAAATGAAGAAATGTGCAAAATTATGCGAAAATAATGAATGCTTTTACGTCAATTTATATTGCCACGAAACATTTTTTTTTAGGGGCTTCGCTGTATGTTTCGACCGACGGAAAGTCAAATAAATGTTCATCTGAACTTTTATAATAAATTCAGCCGAACTTTTGTGTCATTAGACTTGACGGGTCGTCGGCGCAAAAAATAATTCGGCCGAAATTTTTTACAAGTTCGGCCAAACTAACACGTGTGCAATTATGCAGATCCAAGCTCTGAATAAATATCTTCAACTTTCGCCTGATTAAAGTCCATGAAAAATTATGAATTAACTGTTAGAACCAAGGCAAGCATTTTCAGAATTCAATCTACTTTCAGGAAATATAAATTTTATGGAATTTCATAAATATTTACTAATTTTAATTAATTTTGGAATAAAAAGAGTGCAAACAATTTCTAAAGGTCATTATGATTTAGTGAAATCAATATTTTGTATCTTTCAAAATACACTGTAAAAAAAATTGCAAAAATTATGGTGCATTACATTGGTTCATCGTCTTTAATGGGTAGTTTATATATTTTTAGATTATAACTTATATGTTAAGAAATTTCATGCATCGCGAAACATATTCAAAATATGCAGTTTTTTCATATTGGATCAGTTCAAAAATTTTAGTAATTATGATATCCATGGGTTGGTTTTGTAAATATAACAAAACTGAAGTAGACTATGTCTAGATTGTTGTAACACATTTTGTTTCTAAAAAACACAAAGCTTCAAAGAATACACTAGTGCGTATTAACATGACCTCTTATAAATCCTTTGATTATTAAAAAACACACACTCAAAGAAATGCCAAGTTGACATATCAAATGGGTATAAAAAAATTCCAAATAATAAGTAATAGAAAGCTAATGAAATTTCTAAAACCTTTTATTTTTTTCACAAGATGAAATTCTAAACAGAAAAATTGTTTTGGCTTGCAGAAAGTTGAAGAACAAAAAAAATAATTTTTTTTTCTCAAAAAAAAACAAAAAGTGTTAGCGAACTTCAAATTTTCACCAACATTTATTCTAACTTTTCACTCAGAAAAAAAAGTTTCCACATCCAAAAATTTGATCCCTTTTAATTCGTAATAAATCCAATGTAACAATGCTCCCACACATAATCACTAAGCTAGAATCTACAATAAATTACACTTTTATAAAAGTATAACCATAGTATAACAATAACTGATTTTATAAGTTACAATGCTCACATGAATAAGCACTAATCTAAATTCTACAATAAATCATATTTTTATAAAAACAATAAATTTGATTTTTATAAAAATATAACTATGGTATAGCAATGACTCCTTCTTTTTAATTGATGTACAAAATTAGTTTACAACATAAAGAAAGGACAACTTAAAATTCCACGAAAATATAACCATTGTATAGTAATGATTGATTTTATTTTTTTTATTTTTTATTTTTTTTGGCTGGCTATTTAGCTACCTTAGATATTTTTTTATGGTTATTTATCTATTTTAGATATTTTTTTATTAGAATTCAATTAAGAGCCAATTTAGTCATGTTAATTTTTCATATGGTATTGTTCTTTATTTTTATAGTTATATTTCATCATTAACATGCTACAATTACCTCAAATAATTATATTTTTGTACATATTTGTATTATTAACCAGAGAATTATTAGAGAGATTTTATTATATTTTATTTTTTTATATTTTGTAATTTGACTCGTGAAAATGTTTAGATAACATAATATATTAGTGCATTACAACTATCTTTTCAATACACTTCAATACTCGGAGTGTCTTTTTGTCCATTAATGTTATAAAATTAAATTATAAACTTTATTTATGTTTGTGTGATTATTAATGAGATTTAAATATATTCACAAAATTATTATTTTAATTAATATGGTAAAATTGATCTTAATTTATAGCTACTATTTATATCTTATATATTTTAATGTAATAGAGGTGTAGTTATATATAAAGATCAATTATAATATTTCTTTAGATTTAATAAAAAAATATTATAAAATAAAATAAAACTAAAATATTTATAAAATATTTCGAGAGATGGTTTTTGGATATATTATATTGATAAACCATGGTATTGGCCCATGGTATTGTAACAAAAGATATTTTCAAGTTGATAATATCTCTTACAAATGGACCTCAATATCATGGTTAAACATATTGTTATATTGTATGTTTATTTTAAGTATTATTTTAATGTTATATATTTTAATCTAATATGTATATTATGATTTTTTAAACCTGAAATGGACCTCAATATCAGGGCTAAGCATATTGTTATATTGTAAGCTTATTGTAAGTATTATTTTAATGTTATATATTTTAATGTAATATGTATGTTATTATTTTTTTAACCTGAAATGTTATTCGTAATTTTATTAATAATAATTTTTTTTAAAGTTTTTTTTATTACTTTTAACTTTTTACTTGTATATTAATTTTAACTAACATTTAAATGTTTACCCATCTATTAAATATTGATAAGCTTTCTTACATTACACGTACACATCACCACTATACTCGGTCTACACATCATCATTATACTCAGCTATGTTTACCCATCTATTAAATATTGACAAGATTTATTAAGTTACACCTACACATCACCACTATACTCGGCATACACATCACCATTATACTTGGCTTGAGAGCACCTCTCCACCAAATAACAAAAAAGTTTAGTTTTCTAAGTCTTTGTGGACTTTAAGCTTTTGTGAACCATTCTCAGTTTATAACAATCTCTAATTATTTAAGTAGATACATGAAAAATATTTTTTAATTTTATTTGTTTATGATGAGAAAACATAGCATGTAATTTTGTTTAATGTTTATTTATAATAAAACTAATTGACTATCAATTGTAAATATCGTTCTTTAATTATCACACTAGTAGTGAAAATATTTATTTGTTGATGTTATCCATAAATAGAGACTTAATACAATCTGACTCATCTCAAGCAGAATTTCACACCTGCTAGATGCCTCTGGGCATTAGCCCATTAAGATGTGTTTCCTATAATATGAAACAAAAAAAACTCTTAATTCTTAACACTTGTTTTGTAATATATGAAAAAGAAGACCAACCTTCTTATAATATGAAACAAAAGAACTTATTTTTTAATATATGACAAAGAAGACCCAACAAAAGAAGTTTTAACTTATTATCATTGGTATTACCAAGTTTTTTAATAATTACTAGTCGTAATTCTTTCAAATATTTGTAATATTGTATGATAGCGATGGATGCTACATACATTTCATTTAACTACAAATACTTGCCATTTCAACTAACATAGACTTATTGAATGCCTTCGATAATATATCTATGAAACTTATGATGCTAAATTGTCATCAAAACCTGGAAGGAATGAACAAACTCTATTATTTCGTCAATTCAATTAATTCTGTTATCCATTTTTCTCTTCAAATAACCTCTAGCAGCATCAATTAGGTATGCAGATTTATTATTATTGGGTGAAAGTTTCCATTGCTTCAGTGTATTGATGCTGAAGATCAGATGTTTTTTTACTCCATAAACTGATAAGTAGTGACATCTCTCGCTGAGAATGTTAGATAATAAGCATATGATTTATGTCTTCATTCATTGAACTAGATTACATTTATACTTGAGAAAGTAGTTCAGAAATTAGTTATCACTAACTACTAACTTCCTAACTACTTAACTGAACAGAAATCCTAAGGATTCCCGTAGGATTACAACATTTCCCCCCATAATTCGAAGGGACAGCTGACATACCAGGTAAAGATCTATATTTTTCAAACTTTTCACGTCCTAATGCTTTGGTAAAAATATTTGCAATTTGTTCAGAAGTTGGACAATGTGTCAAATGAATTGTCTTTGCCTCTACATGATGTCGAATCAAATGATATTTGGTGTTGATATGTTTGGTTCGGTCATGAAACTTTGGATTTCTGGCCAACTAAATTGCAGAAGAGTTGTCGACAAATAAAGGAGTTGAATCTCTTTGTTTCTCCTGCAAATCTTCGAGTACTTTTCGAAGACAAATGATTTCCTTAGTGGCTTGAGCTGCTACAAGATATTCGGCTTCGGTGGTAGAATAAACGGGAACAGATTGCTTGTGTGATCTCCAAATGATGGCTGATGATCCAGGATTCATCGAATATCCAGAAGTTGAGACTCCATTTTCTTCATCTCCATCTAAATCTGAATCTGAATAACCAGCAAGATGGAAGTCTAAAACTTTGGAATATTTGATGTCGTAAGTTTGAGTTCCTTTTAAATACTTCAAAACTCTTTTTGCTGCTACCCAATGCCCCTCACAAGGATGATGCATAAACCGGGAAAGTATTCCGACAGCAAAGGTTATATTAGGACAAGTAATAGACAAATAAATCAAGCTTCCAACAAGTTGCTTGTACTTTGTTGGATCTTCAAATGACTTTCCTTCTTCGGAAGTGAGTTTCAAATTTTGCTCCATTAGAGTAGCAACAGGATTACATTCCGTCATACTATATCTGTTCAATAATTTATCAACATATTTCTTCTGAGAGATGAAAATATGTTGTGGTTTTTTATCAACATCAATTCCAAAATAATAATGAAGTAAACCTAAATCTTTCATATCAAAAAACTTTTTCAATTCCTTCTTTATAGATGATATATATTCATCATTGTTTCCTGTGATCATCAAATCATCAACATATACAACTAGATATACAACTGATCTGCGAACTTTCTTAATGAAAAGAGTTGCATCATCTAGGTCAAAATGTTTATAGTTTAATTTAAGAAGATGTTCAGTTAGCTTCTCATACCATGCTCGTGGAGCTTGTTTCAAGCCATACAAAGACTTCATTAGTTTTCAAACCTTTTTTTCTTTCCCTTTAAAGGAAAAAAATTCTGGCTGAAACATGTAAACATCTTCTTTCAAATCTCCATTTAAAAAGGTAGTTTTGACATCCATATGATGAATTTTCCATTCTTTCTAAGCTGCAATAGCAAACACAGATCTAATAGTGCCCCATTTCATTGTAGGAGCAAAAGTATTTGTATAGTCGATACCCTTTTTCTGTGCATATCCCTTCACTATAAGTCTTGCTTTGTGCTTTTCTAGTGAACCATCAGCTTTAAACTTAGTTTTATAAATCCATTTGCAACCAACAGGTTTTATCCCAACAGGAGGATCCACCAGCCTCCATGTGCCAATTTTTATGAGAGCATCAAATTATTTTTGCATTGCATCTTTCCACTATTCATAAGTGGTAGCTTCTTCAAAGCAAGCAGGTTCACAATCCACAGAAAAATTAAATTCACAATGAGAATAGTTACTTGAGGAACTTCTAGCCTTAAACTCATCATATTTCTTTGGAAATGTTTGAATACGAGTTGACCTTCGCAAAGGTTGTGTAGGGAGTTGTTCAGGAAGTTTCTCATCTTCTTCATATGGCTCAAATCTTTCCATTTCTGTCATTGTTTTTGTAGAAACACTTGCATCAACTAATTCCTCATCAGCAACAATGGAATCATCATCATCAACCACAACCAATTTCTCATCATTAAGAGAAGGAAACTCAACAGACTGATCTAATATAGGAATCCCCCCTTCAGGATGGAGAAGTATATTATCTGTTTCATAATAAAACTTTTGAGGCACAAAATTTTTTATTTGATTAAGTTGTCCTTCAAAAATGAGGGAATCTTTATCATTTTCAAGAAAAATTACATCTCTTGACAAAATAAACTTTTTGTTCGTTTCATCATATAATCGGTATGCCTTAGAAGTCATGGAATATCCTAAAAATATGCATTTTATGCTTCGTTCACTCAACTTATTCCTTTGATGTTTGGGAATCAAAGCATAACATTGAGAACCAAAAATTCAGAAATGTTTAATAGTAGGAAGACGACTGTACCACATTTCATATGGAGTTCTGTTGCTAATAACAGAGGAAGGGCACTGATTTCTAATGTATGCCACACAGAGCACGACTTCTCCCCAAAACATTAATTTTACATTCTTAAAAAACTACATTGACCTTACCATATTAAGTAATGTTTGGTTCATTCTTTCAGCAACACCGTTTTGTTGTGGATTATATGGTATTGTGGTCTGGTGTTTGATGCCATTCTCTTGCAAATATGTTTCAAAAGCATGTGAAGTATATTCTCCTCCATTATCAGTCCTTATAGTACCAATAGTAAGTTGTGCTTCATTTGTTATCAAGAGATGAAATTTCTTAAACACATCAAAAACTTGTGATTTTTCTTTAAGCAGATGAATGCAGAACATCCTCGAATAATCATCAATAAAAGTAAGTATGTATTTATTTCCATTTAAAGTTGGTACAGACATTGGACCACATAAGTCAGAGTGTATGAGGCTTAATTTTCTTGTAGCTCTAAACTTAGAATTCTGAAAAGACTATTTGTGATGCTTGCCCAATATACAAGCATTACATGGGGTAAATTTTCTGGGAACTGTTGGTAGTCCCTTAATCCCCTGTTGTTTCATAATTCGAATACTTTCATAATTAACATGATCAAAGTGTGCATGACATAACAAATAAGATGACAGATTATCATTTTGCTAAACCAAATAAGTTGTGTTCAATGCAACAGATGACATACCATGCAACTTCAATAATTTATCTTCTTCCACACCAGACATTACAATTTTACTGTCAGTTACTCTTCTAATTTCTACTTTACCATCAAATATGTGAATGGAATGTCCCTGTTGTCTTATATGTATAAGAGATAAAAAATTTCTTTGGAACTGCAGAATGTAAAGAACATCATTCAAAATATAATTTGGATGTGCAGGAATCTTTAACTGAATTGAACCAATCCCTGATGGTTTGATTTGGGACTTATCAGCAAAATACACTACTCTGTCAATATTATCACTGAATTGATCAAACAAATATTTTCGAAAGGTCATATGACACATGCCACTTGTGTCTAGAACCCAACTGTCATACCATAAAGAAAAAGAAGTACTAAAAACATCTTCCATGTGGAAATTACAATGTGCGACAACATAATGTGCATTCTCAAAAGACTATCCTCTGTCTGGAATTAAATGATCTTTCTTTTCAAGCAATTGTTCTTTTTTTTCATTAATTTTATCCCAGGGAATTCTGCAATTTGCAGCAGTATGTCCATGTTTACCACATCTAAAACATTTTATAGCTGGTTTATCATAAAAATTTCTTTGTTGTTCATTCTGTTGTCTATCTCCCTGAATATATCTACCCCCCTGCGTCTATAATTCTTCCTACTTCGACCTCTATTACCTATAATATTTCTGAAAGACTCCTCCTGAGGTTTTTGGTCTTTTTGAGCAAGACATAGGGTTTCGGTATTAGAACTATGTGATGCTTCTTTCTTGCCAAAACCCTTCTCTCTTTCTGCAATTTTCCCTACTAATTTGTCAAAATCTATATCTTTTAATTGCCCACTAGCTTGGAGAGATTCCAAGTAGTGTGAATAACTAGGGCAAAGAGCTTTTATAAAGGCAGTAAGCGGCAAATCAACTGTAACTCCAGTACATTCAATTTCATGATTGATGGCTTTAATTTCAGAGACAAGTTTTAGAGGATCATTATTGTTCATTTCCAGATTAAATAACTTTAACAATCACGGAATTATCTCCAATTCAGAATTTGAATAATAAAGCTCTTTTAGTTTTTCTATGGCATCATAAGTTGTTTTACTTTGAGTAATGTATCTGCTTACCTCTTTTGAGACTGAAGCGGATATTAAGGCACATGCCTTTTTATCCTTACTTTTCCAGATTGCGAGTTGTTTCCGATCATCAAGCTGCACCGGTGCATTATCTCCATCTCCTTCACAGACTCCATCCCATAAATCATTAAAGATAAGAGTATTTTTAACTTTCCTAAACCACTCCTGGTAATTTTCTTTTCCGGAAATGACAACCCCAATTAAAGACACCAAGGAGTTCATATTTTACAAATACTGTTTAAATCACTCTCAACAGTAAAATAAACTTATGTTTTAATCACTTCCAAACTTCAAATTCTTTTAATAAATACTCCGATCTTTAAAAAATACTCTGTTTAATCTTAAAAATTTAAAGACACAAATTTCTCCTCTCTCTCTTTTTTTTTATAAAAAAAAACTCTGTTTTAACCACTACCACTGGGAGAGAAAAAAAACATGTTTTTAAATTTACAAATCAGTAAATTTGTCTACTACAAAAATCTGAAAAAAAAAAAAAAAAAAATGCTAGTAGATTCGCCACTGGAACAGAAATGAGGGTTTCTGTCAATCAAATGCTGCAAACGCAGCTGAGGAAAATGCTGGCAAACAAACTCCGCTTGCAGTGTTGTCACAGGTTGAAAACAATCTGCTGCTCCCTTAATATCAACGCTGCCACCTGCCTCCTCGGATCTCCAGTGCTTTGATACCACTGTTAGATAATAAGCATATGATTTTTGTCTTCATTCATTGAACTAGATTACATTTATACTTGAGAAAATAGTTCAAAAATTAGTTATCACTAACTACTAACTTCCTAACTTTCTAACTACTTAACTGAAGAGAAATCCTAAGAATTCCCATAAGATTACAACAGAGAAATGGGAATAGAAACTACGATCTTTGGTTCGTAAAGTGATACCTAGTGACATGTCTGCTGTTAAACTATGAATAGTAACTAACATCTATGCCATGATTGTTTCGTACCGATGCTTCCACTAACTGCTGTGAAGCATCTTGGATTCTTACTTGCAATAGATTTAAAGCCTTAGAAAATGTCGAAACTGGCAGAACATTATTTGGTCCTGACAAAGACTGTAGTGTAATCATGCAAAACGAGACTAGCCGAATGACATGGGTCCAAGTTTCCAGAACCAATGATAACCTGAACCTTGTACAAGCATTTAAATTCGAATCTTTCCCCACATTACACGTCAGACTTGATTGTTGACATGTAATTCAATTGATTCTACATTGAAAGAAATTAACATAAAGAAACATATATGGTCGATGTTTTACCTATGATTTCAGTGCGAAGTTACTCCAGGTATCTAGTGTTCTCACAGCAGTGGAGAGTTATTCCCATGACTGATCGATTCCATATTATATTAATCATAGATTGAGATTGGACGTGTGGGTTGCTGCTAACAGAAGTGCAGTGAAACCATCAATCTCCACCTATCTTCTCTCTTCTGTCTGTCTGTCAAAATGTTCCACAAAATTGAAAGGTGTAAATGGCGGAGAGAATATGGATTCTGATGCTAGCAATTTGCAGCTCTGGTGATTCTGAGAAATTCTGAATCCATTGCTTTTATCGATTCGTTTTCTTTGTGCCGTGAGTGTTCTGGATAAAAAACTCATGGGTTGCATGAATGCAAGAGGGACTATCAGTGTGCCGGACCGAATTCCTTTTTCAAATATGTAGACTGACCTGACCTTCAAATTCATGGAAATCTGGGCAGGCATTCAAATGCGTTATAATGCGCAGAATGGCCAGCATCGCTATCGTGATCATCATTCCAGAAATCAGTCCTTTTCGTCTGCTTTGCTCGATGCAATTTGTAGATCGACCGAAGAGGTGGAAGGAACGACGGCGCACAAGAAGGATGACAATCGCCAAGCAACGAGAGATGTGGAGGCTGAGGATAAAACACTGATAAGGAATTCCAATCATAAAAGCTTTTCCAAAGTCGAAACAGAATTAGACGATGACCATCCTGCATGGACGAATAATGAGAAATTAGTGCGTGGAAGATCAGTCAAGATCGGGGTTTTCAATGCTGAAAAATACGAAGCCGAGGCTGCAAATATCAAGAACAGAACAGAATTTCATACTATGTCATCTAAGGCATCGTGGTCCACCTCCAACTGCCCAAATTTATCATCAAATGTGGAGTCCCTCTACAAACCTACTTCTTCTGTTGCTACTGCTAAAACAATAAAGAATTCTGATCATGTGGGTCGTGAAGCCCGAACATGCAAATGGGCTACTAGGGGAGTATGCTCTCGAGATTTACACGGAAAATCATCCGTTAGAGATGGGAGTATTCGATCTACTGAGAAACATTCCATTCCTACTGATCATCGTGCTAAGAATAAGTCAAAGTCCAGAAATCCTAAAGATTCCAAGAAGCCCAAGCACCCAACCTCTCCTGGCAGGAACTTCGTAAGTTTTCTGAATACGCTGTTTCTGAGTGGCAGTACCAAGAAGCCAAAGCTTTCGTCATCTTGTTCTGTAAGTGACTCAAATTCATATCATTCTTCTGAAAGAAAACCGTCCTCTTGTCCATCTTCTTCTTCAATCCAATCCAGACCATGTCTGAGTAAAACATCCAGAAGGTCGAAGAACATTGATGGGGCAAGAAGGTGTGTAACATTTTACCCAACAAGTGTTATTGTGGATGAGAATTCTCGTCCGTGTGGGGAGAAGTGTCTCCAAGGAATTGAGAATCCATCCCCCATTCCAAATCCTTCTGATTATCAAGAAATTAAACATCCATCTATATATGCTCACGAGGTTCCACTGCTCAGCAAAAAATTGAAACATCAACGTCTTGACAAGGACAGCGGTCATGTATTACCAACGGCTAGGAACGTCATTGTCAAGCATGAGAAAACAAATAGCATTACTGAAGTTGCAGTAATTGGGGATCTTGACAAACATGATGAAGACGAGGAGAAAGACGATAATGGCAGTTATTCAAGTGCTGACCTGTTCGAGCTGGAGTGCTTGTAAGAAATCGACATGAACGTGTACGATAAAAAGCTCGTAGTGCAAACGACTAGTCATTTGTAGAACAATAATGTTATAGCAAAGGCAAGGTTACCTCTGTGATAATGCACACTATACAGCACTACTTATTTCTTTACAAATTTTATGATTGTTTGTAGAAACTTGAACGCATAGTACAATATGAAGAAACTCTTGTTCGGTAGTTTATATGTAACCATCTCTGCTGATGGAACTTTTCTTACGGCTTATCTGAGGCTGGTTATGAATATTTATTTTGATGATAAATAGTAAAATGCAGAGGTGCAGAGAAAATCTTGTCACATATCAATGTTATCACATACGCAATATCAATGTTATTTCATTTTAAATGCAATGTGGTGTTTGGCAATCCGCTCAATAGCCACCCTTAATGAGGGAATACCCATTGTTACAGGGGAATGAAACTAAAGGGAATGAGGGATATCCGGCTCATCTAGTTCCTAAAACTGAATGCTGAAACCAGGAACAGAGCATATAGGCATCTCTCTACCAAAAATTACTATGCCCTTCATTGGAAAGCGGTGGACTATTATCTACTACCTATTGAGGTTACTCTGAATCGTGTGATTATAATAACAATGATTATGCCTGAAGCTATTGAATAATTGTCGACCAATTTCCAGAGTAGCAGATAATCATTGCTGATGAAAGAAGGCTGCAAACTGCTTAATAAAGATACTCTCGCTATAACCTTGATGGGAAGTTTCTTAAATTTGCACTATTGTAAGCTGGAATGTTTTTTATGACAATTATTTGAAAGTGCTAATGCCCCGCTCACATAAAATTAAAAGACTTTGGAGGAAAATTAAACGACTTGGGAGGGACTCTATCTTATCCAGCACTAGAGTAAACGGTACAAGATTTTCATTAAATAGTCGATGCTTTACAGTTTGGTGTGTAAAAATAAGTAGAACCGCTTGTTGCTGATAAACAGTGATGACAGCACAGTGGGGAACTTACGAAGCTTACTAAATACACGCATCAGCGTCTTGATCAGCAATTTTAACTAGCATATATATAACTATAACATTTTAATTTATTAAAAAAAAATGACATTGAAAATTTCCATAAGATTTAATTATCTAAAAAGTAGTATATTTATTAATTTTGGTGAAAAGGAAGTTTACAATCAAGCATCTCCAACTGGTTTATACATTTCATTATGGGTAACATACCATGGGTTATTAACGCTATGTTTCCAAAAGACTAATTATGAACTAAATATAATTGACATTATGTCCAATTCAAATTATTTAGCAACAACTCATTTAAACTTATACATTTCATTATGAATAACATACCATGGAGCAATGCAGATTTGTTATATTTTCGTCTAATTTATTATATGCCACAATGAAAACGTGATTTTTTTTTTTTTTTTTGCTGATTTGAACCCATTTTCAGAAATAGGTGTCATTAGAGATTGCTAATCACATGCATCATAATTGGATGGTGATATCGTTTCCATCTTGTTGAGAGGTCGTTCGTTGCTCAAGCCGAGGGCACTGAGACCTGCGTGGCATAGAAGCCACAGTCTACAAGGTTCTACTGTTGAAGAGCTACCAAAGGGAGGATTCTAGTCTGCGTGGAAACAGGGTTGTTGGAGCTCGTAAGAGGACCGAGTGGAGTCGAAATCTGGAAGCAAGACAAAAGCAGATAAGCTGGACCTTTTTAACAACATGTCTATTTTTTTAGATATTTTTTCTGATGATGATGATAATGATATTCTCATGTTGGCATTTGGAGGCTTTAGCATGAGTAGTATTTTCAAGTCTGGAAAATTTTCAGAAAAACAATGTGGTTCTGTTGATGACCATGAAAAACAAGAGGCACAATCCGTTGTGTAAGATCCTGATATTGAAGAGTCACAAGTTGATCTTCAGGAAGGATGTAAAGATGAACAAAGTGTTGAAGATCAATTCGACGAGCCACATGAAGCTGATGACGAAGACGTGGCAGAAGAAGATAGAGCTGGAGAGAATTTAAAACGTGATAATCTCATCAATATTTATGTGTGTGCAGACGATAACATTGCTGAAATTTACATGCGTGACACCAAAAATGGTGAGAGAAAACAGTTTCCTATTAAACTTGTCATAATTTTCAAAAGGGCAAGGATAAGCGTTCAAGCTTTCCATCATTGGGGAAGAAATGACGCGAAGATACATCACTATCTCATGAAAAAGAAAGTGAAGATGAAGCCTCCTCCACGAATGAACAAATATGGTCTCACAAGCATAAAGACCAAGAAGAAAACTCTGTTACCAAGTTTTTTATGTCTTTTTACCATTGTAAGCCTAGCTGAGAATAGACCAAGAGGCGTATGTTATCATATGTTATTGTTCAATATCCTTTCTCAATTAAGGGGGAGTGTTGGAATTAATGGAGAAATCCATAGTTAGGTTGATGTTATCATAGAGATAGGATTGAGATTCTAATCATAGATCTCATATCCTGATATTAAGAGAGTGGTTGAAACCATCCCGTTAGTGTGAGAGCCTATATAATTAAGGCTCATCTCATTCAATGTAATAGAGTGTGTGTATGTGTGTATACACTCTCCAGGTTCTCACCTGGAGAGCTATTTGATCAATAGCTAATTTTATCAAGGAATCCTCCCTTTGATAGCTCTTCAACAGTAGAACCTTGTAGACTGTGGCTTCTATGCCACACAGGTCTCAGTGCCCTCGGCTTGAGCAACAAACGACCTCTCAACAAGCTGGAAACAATATCGCCATCCAATTCTGATGCATGTGATTAGAAATCTCTAATGACACCTATTTCTGAAAATGGGTTCAAGTCAGCAAAAAAAACAAATCATGTTTTCATTGTGGCATATAATAAATTAGATCAAAATATAATAGATCTGCATTGCTCCATGGTATGTTATTCATAATGAAATGTATAAGTTTAAATGAGTTGTTGCTAAATAATTTGAATTGGACATAATTTTAAATATATTTAGTTCATAATTAGTCTTTTGGAAACATAGCGTTAATAACCCATGGTATGTTAGCCATAATGAAATGTATAAACCAATTAGAGATGCTTGATTGTAAACTTCCTTTTCACCAAAATTAATAAATATACTACTTTTTAGATAATTAAATCTTATGGAAATTTTCAATCTCATTTTTTTTTAATAAATTAAAATGTTATAGTTATATATATATGCTAGTTAAAATTGCTGATCAAGATAAAATTAGCTCCATGGTATGTTAGTCATAATGAAATGTATATGTTTAAATGAGTTGTTGCTAATATAATAGATCTGCATTGCTCCATGGTATGTTACTCATAATGAAATGTATAAGTTTAAATGAGTTGTTGCTAAATAATTTGAATTGGACATAATGTCAAATATATTTAGTTCATAACTAGTCTTTTGGAAACATAGCGTTAATAACCCATGGTATGTTACCCATAATGAAATGTATAAACCAACTAGATATGCTCGATTGTAAACATCCTTTTCACCAAAATTAATAAATATACTACTTTTTAGATAATTAAATCTTATGGAACTAACCTAACAAATAGGAATAGACTCTAACTGAAGACAAGTAGGAATTAGATATTCCAACACTCCCCCTTAATGACTACTTGTCTCAATATCCATCTGCAAAATCTACAATGACTACTTGTTGATGTCCATATAGAGGAACAACCATCTACCGAAATGCATGGGTTTCAATCGTTGCAACCGCCAGTCTACTAGGAAGTCCTTCACATACATGGTTCATCCAACCTCTCAATTAACTCCCCCTTGATATAAAATTTCACCTTTTGGAGTCTAAAACCAATACGGCCCACCCAACTGTATCCATCCCGCATGACACACTCTTCTAGGGTGTTAAAACTCTCTGACAGAGGGAACATATAAAAAAGGGGTATGCATGCCTCTCTGGGTCTTACAGGACATACAAATAGTAAATGACTTGTAGACTTGCTTCTAATTACAAACTGTGACTATAAATGTCATGATTCTATTCCAAGAAACTCACACAAAACAAACTCTCACGAACTTGATTTTCCATCATCCTTTGCCGCTCACCATACCATTCACCTCCACAAACACCGCACTATTCATATGCTAGAACACACGATTACTTTGGCTTTGTACTTTTGAGTCTTTGGCATCTTCATTTTACTTTGGCAAGCTGGTCTTGGTCTTCATTTTTACCTATCATCAATTAGAGTTGTGAATTCTAACAGAATGACATCATATTGAGCTAACAAATCTCAATATTTATATAAATTTCCAAGACTTGTCCACATTTACCCATACTAAACAAAAAAAATACCAAATGACACTATAAGCACAAGCGATAACCATGACAATAATACAATATCCATGAAGAAAAAAATTGGCATGCAAACATTCAACATATTGCTACGCCATTCACTGCTACAGACAAACTGCCCCAAATTTCAGCTCACCAGAACACTGCCCACACTGTTGTTCTGAGCAGATCCAAGATCATACACTGAACGTTGTCTTCGATTTGATCCCTACCAGATCACTAACAAATGATCACTCCATGTTGCTTCATAAACATGCACGAGAAACACCCTTTCACCTGCTTGCTAGTTCACATTTCGACAAGTAGTAATTCACCTCCACCACTGAGGCACTCAACCTTGGGGAGATACAATGTAGCCAACAAGGCTCAACTCAGCCACCAAGGCTTATCACAGCCATGAAGGCTCACCACAGCCACGAAGGCTTATCACAGCCACAAAGGCTCAACACAGCTGCAAAGGTTCAACACAGCCACGAAGTGCTCAACACAGCCACAAAGGCTCAACTCAGCCATGAAGGCTTATCACAACAACAAAGGCTTATCACCACCATGAAGGCTCTCCAGCTACCCAGGCTTATCACCGCCACGAAGGCTCTCCAGCCACAAAGGCTTATCTCTGCCACGATGGCTCTCCAGCCACCCAGGCTTATCACCACCACGAAGGCTCTCCAGCCACAAAGGTTTATCACTGCCATGAAGGCTCTCTAGCCACAAAGGGGCCACAAGCCATTAAGGCTTACCAGCTCTTCTCTAGAGCATGCAATGACACACAGGTTGGATCTGCAGTAACGTCGCCATAGTAACACAACTAACCCAACAAACATCCATCCTCATTGCACCATATTCAGCTCTCCATCATCATCAATGGACATCTGGAGCCAACACAAGAGACTTCCAAACATGCCTTCTCACAAGCTCGCTGACAGGTTGCAACAATGAAGACCCATTATCAAGCTAATATCTTCGCAATTGAACATGCAAATCTGTCTCCACAATCTGTTTCCATCACATTGGGCTCACAAAAACTAGATCATCCTCCAATCTCTGACACTCCCATCTTCAGTGTCATGTCATCAATATATATCTGGTAGATAATAATTTTCCTGCAAATTTGTGTATTTTTGGAATGATGAGTTCCAACACAAACTCATAATTGTGACAGTAGTTGATTAGACCAGTGTCACTTTAATGACAACCACAAATATTGTTTCGTGACATATTAATATAATGAACAATGACATAGTAATAACAATTCTATGTAACACGCATCATCCAATCACATGTCCACAAATTCCACTATTACCCATCAAAGGAGCGATTTCGGCCACCACCATCGCAAGACGGACCAACAAGGGATCTTCCTTAAAGAAATCATCTCACAATCGATCTGTGGAGATCTCACCTAGGCACTTTTCCCATGCGTCCACTAAACCTTCAACCTGTGATCAGCTTCAATTGCTCCAACGAGGAGGAGCTCATAGCCTCCTCTGACACAACCAGCTACTATTACTTGTCTGAAAAATCATAATAGTAGTCAAATTTATTTGCGATTGAGAAATTGATTAAGAAAGACATAGACAGATCAGGATCTGAAGGGCCATCACGGCACTTTCCCCTCCATCAAGAATTGTGGCGCGTGACAGCCTGCGCTATTAAATTTCTCAGGAGGGCCATCACAAAACTTTCCCCTCTACTGTCAAGAACTTTAAAGTGTGACATCTTGTGTCATCATATGCTTAAATTCCGCAAAATCGACGAGTTCGTCAAAATTTTGGTCCACACTGTAAATCATCTGTTCCACATTGTCCTCGTCGGCCAAACCAAGCCGGGTCAGGATGCTCTTCAACTCCACGGCAGAGATAAAATCGTCACCATATTCGTTGAAAAACCCAAAAAGCCTCTCGGAACTATCCCTCTAATTTCTTCCTTATTCGGCCCCAAACGATCCTCGACTGTGAGAATCAAAAGATCCTCAAATGGCTCTGCTGCCATAAAAAATAACTCCTCATTCCAGAAAGGACTCATGTTTCGAATGGACACAGCCAGCTTTTTCTTCAACATCTGATTTCCCAACTGAACCTTGACATGAAAATCAGGAAACTTCATCCTGTCACTGTGAATCAAATCATGAGCTTCAATCACATTCACCCTGACATACCACAATTTGGGCAAAAGATAGACCTTGGATCGAGTATTCACAAGCCCATCCGATTGCACTGCTACTGCATCCGAGTGCCATGCCTCTCAAAACGCTTCATCTGCCTGAGTGCCCAACCAGACAACCAACATCAACTCGGGAATTCAACCAGAAAAAAATTCTCAAATGAGCGCGCACAGGCTTCAAGCCATAGCGCTTCGCCAGCCTGGTTTCCACAGGTAATGGAGAGACTGAGGAGGAAGAAATGAAATCAAATGTTTTTTTATCTTTTCCTGATTCGCTAGCGCTTGAAGAATGACTCCAGCGAAGCTGATACCATCGATAGATGCTATCTACTGTCATCCCTCCCATATGTGTGATGATGCTCTGGTGCTTTTGCTCGCATTTCAGTCCATATGAATCCTCTTCGTAGCCACGAGGATTCGAACCTGGGTCTGTGCAGAAGCAGGCGAAATTCATTTAAGATGCATGGAGAGAATTTGATCGCTTACTCTATAGTAGCACGACATGAAATCTCATGCCCAACATTCACTTTTCCCATCTTCGCAAGCTTAGGCGTCCAATGTTGGCCTTTGGGCTTCACAAACTGTGCATAATGCATCTGCAATTCACGAGTGTTGCAAAGCTTTTCTCACTATTATCAGTGGAATCCTATATGGATGCTGGAATGGACTATTTGGAAAGTGCAGAAATTAAATAGGAACTAATAGGCGATCTCACACACGCATAGGAGAAGCTCATAAAACATACACTAGAACCATCAACAGGCAATCACATGATGAATCGTGATCCAAGCAGAAGTGGCTTGATACATCTAGTTCTCCTATTCACCGCTCAACCTCGGCAATGTCTCTAGGGCCCTATCGTGGAACAGGGTCGCCAGCAGTGCCAGATTGAAAAACTAAAACAATATATATTCTTTTATTTCGCCAGGCCCAAACGGGCTCCGATACCAACTTAGAAACTGAGCATGCAAGTTCAATTGTATTAATCAAACAAATAGAGTTACATATATACATGAGGATTTTCTCAAGATAGAGAAGCTATCTTAGACGCACAAAAATTTGGTTGAGAGAATATCTCAACCTCACACCAAACTAGGAACTAACCTAACAAATATGAATAGACTCTAACTGAAGACAAGTAGGAATTAGATATTCTAACAGGGTTATTAATGCTATGTTTCGAAAAGACTAATTATGAACTAAATATATTTGACATTATGTCCAATTCAAATTATTTAGCAACAACTCATTTAAACTTATACATTTCATTATGAATAACATACCATGGGTTATTAACGCTATTTTTCCAAAAGAACAACTCATTTAAACTTGAAATGGAGAAATTTTTTAGATCCAATTAAAAAAGGTTCATTTCACCATCATTTGTTGTTAACTTTTTCTAAGGAACCTATACTTAACTGGGTTTTATAGTCATATATCTATTTACATGTAGTTTATAATTTTTTTCATCTCCAAACTAAAAAATAATTTATTGTTATTTTAGTAACTAAGTTGTCATTTCTTGTTGTTTTAGTAACTGAGTTGTCACCTTCATGCACTGCAAGAATTTCATCATGTTTTTCTAACTTCTTTACCTCATGAAGAACCTCACACCTAGGGCCATTGTCTACATGGACACCGAAACCACCACCACTATTCATGCTGCCTATCATGATCATCGATGTCTCAACCTCTTGCACAACATCTTGCATGTTTGGCCTTTTCTCTACACACTACTATAGTTGGGGTTTATTTTCGCCTCCGTCAAGAATTACACAAGGAATCTCATCTCATCGATGTATGTCTTCATGCATGTCGCATGTTATATAACATTTCTATCAAAATCTTCACTCTATGTTTTACCCTTTGTGCAACCTCCACATGAATCATTATCACTCATTTTTCATGAAATGAACCTATAGCCAACATTCAACAAAATTATCGTATATAATATTATTTTTGAGGGTTGTATAGATATGGATCTTTTGATCTCCTGCTATTACTTCCACTATTGGTCCTAGTCTTTTTATCAACATTAACCTTGACTTTATATGTTCTTTCTCTTTTATCAATGGGTGTCTCCAACCTACATTTGGATAGCCTATATATGTTAATTGCAGTGCTATCCTTGCATTAATAAAATCTCCCCTTGATTAGTGTTTGAAACTATCTACAACTTACCATTGACTTCTTCTTGAGAGGCTTAGTAACAATGAAATTTGCACCAATGGCTTCTCCTCATCTTCTATCACATAACACTAGTAATTTCACTAAGGATTCCAACATTGTCCTTTGCATTTGGTGACCCCAATGAATGAGGTGAACATTGAAGTCACAACTACCTCTTCAGTCTCATCTCCCAAGAGATCTTTACTTGGTTCTTACTTTCTTCATGGGCTAAAATTCCTCTTTTCAAATGAAGTAGGCATGTATGATTGTTGTTTTTTCGACCCCCACATTTTTTTTTCTTGAAATATTTATCTCATGAATCCTTTATAGACAAGGATAGTGGAAACAAGTTCTTGTTGCAGGTCCTTTTAATAGAGTTTGAAGTCAAGGAGGTTTCTTTTTGTTGGACATTGATTTCTTCTTTACCTTGATTTGAAGTCATGGAGTTTTTTTTTGTTGCACATTGATTTCTTCTTTAGCTTGATATACTCTTTAGGACCATATTCATCTTTTACTTCTCTCTATGGAATTCAGAAAGACATTGATCTACAACATTATGCTTAGTAACCATTACAAAATGTCCACCAATATCTTAATGTATTTCCTAATAGCTCCCAAAATTTACCACCCATAAGTGGCACTCTACACCTGACATACTACCATACAAATTGACCCCCACATGGATTTGCAATTATATCCTCTATGCAATCTTTGCAGCTTCAATCTTCTTCATTAGCTTTATTGCAACCATTATGTCTCTCTTTTTAAATTCGCAAAATGAACCTATTCACATTTTCCTCTAGCAACCAGATCACAAGATATTTAATATTTCTTTAACATTAGGATTAAACTACTCCCCACACAGAGTTTAGATTAGCCTTAGATTTGATACTACTTGACTAAAACGTAAGAGAGAAAAACATAAAATCATAACAACCATACAATTTTATCCTAGAAAATCTTTATAGGAAAAATTAGCCTTAAAGATATCTTGAGTTTTTATTTGAAAAATTGACGAAGCTACTTGTTAAGTGAGTCTTCATCCATTCACTTATTAGAATTGTATGATAAAAAATTCCAAAATTTTTTAGAAGCTTCATTACATATAATCCATAAACTAAATACTATCCATCATTATCGAATAACCAAAATTCATCACACGAAAATAAACTTTTTATTATTATATAACAGAAACAAATTTCCCTTAAAACTAGGAAATATTATATAATTTAATAAAAAAATTATATTAATAACTAAAATACTAATCAATATGATAAATTTTAACAGGTGCATACATATTTGTAACGCTCTAATTCATAACCAACACAATGAGATAAAATATATCCACCTACCACCGTACTTCGTGGATAGACCTTTCAGCCTTTAATGTCAATGTTATTTATTTTATTCATTTGACTTTTAATTTACGTTTGAATATGTTACATTGGGTTTCATTAATAAAAAAAACACGTACCCTCTGTTGAACCTAGCAAATAAAGTGCAAGATATCTGTTTCCCGCCACTTAAGAAACAAATCCTATCACACAGACTTTTAAATTTTTTTCTATATAATTGGTTTTCAGGTAAGGATTTGCATAAATTTTGTTTGTATATTTACATTTTTATTCATATTTATGAAAGTAAAGTAGAAAATGCTAAAAAAATATATAAATAAAGGTTGAAAATAATTTATGGTAAGTATATTTATTTACATTTTTTTATATTTTTTTTTATGCATAATAATTATGTCATTTACATGAGATTAACAATAATTTATGATAAGTATATTTATTTACATCTTGTGAGTATCTATTGTTTTATATAAGGTAAATATGGCATTCATATTAGTATAAACTATTTTCAAAGATTTTAATTTTTGGTTGTTTTCTTATGAAGCTTGTTGGAATTAATGGAGAAAGTCATAATTAGATTATTATAATGATGATGATAGGATTGAGATGCTAGGATTGGATCTCAAGTCCTAATATCTCGAGAGTGATTGAAACCATCTCGTTGAGCCGAAAGGCTCATTCTACAATCCAATATGAGGGAGATGTTGGGTATGTCACGTCCTCAAAAAATAATAAAAATAATTTAAACAATTAAAAATCTATTAACCCAACAATTAAGTGTTGATTGAGCTGAAAGGCTCATTCTACAATCCAATATGAGGGAGATGTTAAGTATGTCACGTCCTCAGAAAATAATAAAAATAATTTAAACAATTAAAAATCTATTAACCCAAAAATTAAGTGTTGATATTATAATTGAGCCAAAAGGCTCATTCTAGAATCCAGTACAAGGGAGATGTGAGTAAGATGTTTAAACCTTACGTTTTTAAAAAATATTTTAATAAGTGATATCAACTTTATATAAATCTATATATAGAAAAAAATGTTAAAAGAAAATATTTTAATGTATGATAGAATCAAATATCCAATGTGAGTTATGAATAAAATAATTTAATATGAATTAATATAAAATGTTTCAATACACATGTTATGTAATCTCTATAACAATCAAAAGTGAAATTTAAACAATAAAAAAAAATTGTATTCTAAAATAAGTTTGCAACAAAAGGAATTTGATCCCTTTCGGCTCATGTTAGAGCCATGTTTTAGATGGATCTATGCTGGTTAGTGTGAAAGCCTATATAATTAAGGCTCATCTAATTCAATGTAGTAGATTGTGTATGAGTGTGTACACTCTCTAGGTTCTCGCGTGGAGAGCCATTTAACTTATATTCAATTTTGAACATGGTATTGGAGCATCAGGTTGAAGCTTGATGAGTTTGCCAACAGATGGAAAACGGGAGCGACTGCTAGATCTGTTGTTCTCGGTTTCATCACTCATCCAAATGGCTCTAGAGTGGTGACAGTGACCGCCTTACCACCGTCCAGGGAGGCCCATTCATTTTTAACGATTAGAGAGACACTGAGACACTTAGGCATGAGCGTGTGTTGTGTGTAAGTATCTGAGTGATGTGAGGTAGCAGATCTTAGTGCATTGTGTCTTATTCATGGAAGAAAGTTTAGCTAAGGTTGGATAGCCCTTATTGATGTGTGCGTAGTTAATATTGCATTGAACCAGGCACAGAGATCTACTACCATATCAGAGATCGCCAAGATCTACATCGTGGGAGAGGATGGAGGTGACAGAGGCAAGCCATGGCTGGAGCGCGGCGTGGTATTGATCTACGACAAGCGATGGAAATTGGAAGAGCTGTGGTGGTGATGCCTTCTTTTGTGGATCGATCTTGGTAGCCTGATCAAGGCCATGAAACGACTGTACCTATACCCTACCACGATCACGCTCTGCATTCAGAGGCATTGGAGAATATTCTTGAGGTACTCCACTTGGAAAATATCAGCTCGCTCAAAATTTTTATTTTTACGCATGGTGATGGGGTGAGAGAGTATGATGGAGCTCTGGAGCTCATGGTCACCGAAAAATCCATGGTGAAGTGTGCACTGCATTGTTTGATTTGCAGGCAATGATTCACCATTTTTTTTTCACTCCCAAAAAGGAAAACGCTAGACCTTCTTGTCGACGATTCCAATCTTTATTTAGCATACTTCACTCGCTTTCCCAATTGTCAGAAAAGTCACCCAGTCCACCCGGGGCGAAGTCGACGAATGATGAAGAGCCTGTTGAGGTATCCCCTCCTCTGATATGCAGTCGAAAAGTACTGTGGAGGAAGAGAGAGTATTCACGAAATTCGACACTGACAGTGACCTGATGGTACCGTCATTGGCGCAGGCATTGTTTTCATTACCGCTGTCGATTTCTTTATTTGATGGTTATGAAATTATTTAAGATTGATTTCAGTGGCTGCTGCATAAGTGGAGAATTTCCGTTGGTGGTATATCCCTTGCAAACATCGTTTTGTGAAGCATGGATGGCTGCGAAAAGGAGTGTTGGTGCTCGACCTCAATTTCGAGGTGCTAGATCGTTGGAGGACGTGTTGTGTGCACTGTGCGCTGAGAGCAGTGGCATGGAGGCACGGATCCCGCTACTGCGACGCCTAAAATTCCAGATCCGTGTTCGGTGTTGGGGGTGAACGAGTTGTGCCAGGGAGATCCGAGTGCCTCAGTTTTCTTTCTCCACTGGTTGAAGAGGTCGTGGGAGGAGTTGTTGCATAGGAATGATCCAGTGTTGCTGCCAATCATATTCATTCTCAAATTTTATTGTTCGAGTAAGGTCGCAGGTTATGGGGATCTCGAAACTATTTGAGTAAATTTTCTTCTAATTTATTTTATGCCACAATGAAAATGCGAAAGTTTTTTTGTTGATTTGAACTCATCTTTATAAATATGTGTCATTACAGATTGCTAATGACATCCATCAGAATTGGATGGTGATATTGTTTCCAGCTTGTTGAGAAGTCGTTTGTTGCTCGTCGCAAGAGCCAAGAGCACTAAGACCTGTGTGGAACAAAAGCCACAAGTCTACAAGGTTCTACTATTGAAGAGCTGCCAAAGGGAGGTTTCCCACTTGCATGGTAACGAGGTTGTTGGAGCTCATTAGAGGACCGAGTGTAGTCGAAATCTGGAAGCAAGATAAAACCAAATACGCTGGAACATTTAACAACATGTCTATATTTTTAGATATTTTTGATTCTGATGACGATGATGATGATATTTTCATGTGGACATTTGGAGGCATTAGCTTGGGTGGTATTTTTAGATCTGAAAAAAAATTAGAAAACAATGTCGTTCTGTTGATGAGCACCAGAAACAAGAGGCACAATCTGTTGTGCAAGATCATGAAATTGAAGAGTCACGAGTTGATCTTCAGGAAGGATGTAAAGAGGAACAAAGTGTTGAATATCAATTCGACGAGCCACATGAAGCTGATTGCAAAGACGTGGCAGAAGAAGACAGAGTTGGAGAGAATTTAAAATGTGATGATCTCATGAATATTTCTGTGTGTGCAGATGTTAACAACAACAAGGAAGAAGAAATGAAGTTTGAAGAAGAATTGAATTTTCTTGAAGCAAGGCTTGAAACATCGTGTCTTTATGAAGCCAACACAGAAGTCGCATCCATAAATGTTGAAGACTGCGGTGTGGAAGTTCAAATGCGTGACACCAGAAATAGTGAGTAAAAACATTCTACTATTAAGTCTGTCATAACTTTGAGAAGGATGAAGATAAACGTTCAAGCTTTCCATCACTGGGGAACAAATGAAGTGAAGATACATCACTATCTCATGGCAAATAAAGTGAAGATGAAGCCTCATCCTCAAATGAACAAGCATGGATCTCAAGAAAAGAAGACTAAAATGAAAACTCTGTTACCAAGTTTTTCATGTTTTTATTGTAATCCTAGCTAAGACTAGACTAGCAGGCATATGTTATTGTTCAGTACCCTTTCTCCATTAAGGGAGAGTGTTGGAATTAATGGAGAACGTCATAATTAGATTATTGTTATGATGATAATAGGATTGAGATGCTAGGATTAGATCTCAAGTCCTAATATCTCGGGAGTGGTTGAAACCATTCTGTTAGTGTGAAAGCCTATATAATTAAGTCTCATCTGATTCAATGTAGTAGATTGTGTATGAGTGTGTACACTCTCCAGGTTCTCACCTAGAGAGCCATTTAACTTATATTCAGTTTTGAACAAAGCTTCACAATGAAAACCACTATACAAATATCTAAAAATTATGGCATAAATATTGCAACTACATTCAGAAATTATGATAAGAAAATCTAAAGCAATTATACAAATAAAAGCGAAAACACTACGCAGCTTTCAAACGAATAACGCATATATTAAGAATGGAAAATAAATTTTAAAACCGCCAAATGCCACAAGCACCACCATGATTGTCAAGTGACGAGAAATAGTGCCTTTAAATTAGCATGATTGGATATTTTTTAAAATATTTGAGAATTTGGCAGACAGGAGTTAGAATTCAAAATACTCAAGAATACAAATTAGCAATCCAATCAACCTTTATTCTTAAGCTAGGTGGTATGAAGACTAAAACTACTTAACAATGTAGGCTAGGCAGTTACTAAATTTTTGGTATAATTATTAGTATATATTTTTTCTAAATCCGTGATTTAACGTGAGTCAAGGGATACCACATTTCTTTTGTTTTAAATTATTTGAAAATATTTTATTTATAATCTGCAATGGATGTTTTATCTCTGTAAAATTATATTATTTCAAATAGACATCAAATATTGTATTTATTACTTGAACTGTGAAGAGTGAATGTGAAATATCAATAACTGAGTTAATTTTTTTGTTAATAGATTTTTATTTGTTTATTTATATGGTTATTTAATTTGTGTTTTTTGTTTCATCGACATAAAAGATTTTTTTTTTAATTATTTTTTTGAGAACATGACAGACTTACACATGTCCCTCATACTGAATTTTACAATCATAAACATAATAAAGAGGGTATGTCTCTGATATTCAAATGTTGCATTGCCACATCCATCGTAAGAAAACTTAAAGAAAATTAGTTGCATCTAATCCCTTCTCTTAATTTTACTCATATATTTCCATCTGAGATTAATAACTGCAAACTACCCTAGGTTAATAGCTGTAAAACTACCACCATGACAGCCCACTCAATCCCATGGCTTCACTACATACACTATTAGGTTATCGAGTCGTTAATGTATACTTTTAATACGGTGGCAGGATTATAATTAATAGCAATTAGATCACTGCATTATTGTATTAACAAATGGCCCATCAGTAACTAAATGAGTAGTCTATAGTGTGACTTTTTGAAGGCTTTTACGGTAGTTTTTTCCAATCTGATTTCTCCAAATTCCTCTAGGATTTTATTGAAAATAAATTTTTCATGGTTAACCTTGCACAATCGAAGTGCCCTAAGGGTTCTTTAGGGTGTTCAATCCATATATAGAGTCAAAAAACTAGTTTAAATAACATAAATCAAGATTTTACCTCAAATTTCTTCATCGGATTCTAGCACTTGAAACTCCAAAAAGTCGCACTAAAGATAGCTCCGTAACTAAATGCCACTATAGTTCTGCATGATTTTTTGGCGAAACTATTTTGCCGGATGTGCATTACTTAAACAAGTGTCGACGTGGAAGGTGGATGCGGAAGGTAGAAAAGTGTCGAAGTGGTTTTCAGATGCAAAATGTGGAGGCCCCAAGCTGTCCATGTAGAGGTGGATAAGGAGGGTATTCCGTTGGTGCAAGCACACGTGCAGTCTATGTTGACTTCTCATAGTTACAAAATAGGCGTAGACAAAAGATCTGTGAAACTCTTAAGATGTAAAGATGACGTTAATGTTGTAATGAGAAAACAAATTTGGTGTACAATGAAGTGTTTATTAAATATAAATTTTTAATTTGATAAAACACATGTTGTTTAACATTAGGTTTTGTTTAAGTCAGAGCTAAACTAAGAATAGCTAAATTGTTCCTAAGAATTATGGTCACAAAAGAAAAGCATGGCATGTTACTGAAGTGAAGAATTTATCATGGATATAGTTGACCATCCACCTTTTCCACCAAATTAATATAATCCTTGATTGCTTTTTAGGAGTGTTAGTTGTTGGGCAGATCAATTGTCCTTTTAATTCAAAACAACTTATGGAACTCACGCATAAATTGTAAATATGAATAAACTTTTTACTTCAAGGCTATCATGCAAATTATATGCAGAATCGAATGACAAATAGTATTGATAAAATCTCAAAACCAATCATTGTAATATCACACTCAACACTCAAAACACACTTGTTGTTACACTCCAAACCTTGCTCACGCTTTCAGAAAAGAAAGACAAAGATTACATAATAAAACTCACTTTGTCACACAATCGCTCTTATTCAAAATAAACAACACTCCTAGAAACCATCAAAGCTCAAGCAATCACTAAAGAGCCCATTCAATGAAATAAACAAACCAAATAACTGTAATAAAAATCAGGTGAACATCGTGCTAATGAAGGGACTAGTCCTGGACCTATTCTATTACACAATAATAAATATTAGAATTTTCCAACTACTCAATGCACGAACAAGGTTGTAACACTAACAATAAATCACACATGAATCATAATTAAGAGGAAATAAATACACTGCTACAATAGCTCTCTAACCCATGATCCCTGCTAAGAAAGAGGGCCCTTCCTTCCTATTAGGGGCTGGTAAATTACACAAAACATAAGTTATTGAGAAGAAATATATGAAGCCACAAATGTAAAGATTTTAATTGATTAAAAGTTATAGTACATGATTACAATGTTAATACTCGCTCCTCTGCTCACTTTATATACATGCCTCTTGGTCAAAGAGTACATTCATATTTTAGAAATATGATATCATAATGAGAATCTCTTGATTATAATGTGATCTAAATTAAGAATATACAATAATTTCTTTTAACAAATGATCCTAGTTGAAACAAAGTTGTAACATCTTGTCTAATGTTAGAATGATTTATGAATTGAGAATGTTGGAAACACTGAGACGGGAGGGGGGGGGGGGTTGAATCAATATTTCCTTTCAATTGTTATCTTTACAAGTTAAGATTTTTCACAATTACAATCAGAAAATAAATAATAGGAATTTTATTAGGACCTATTGAGGACACCAATCATCTTTTTACAATAGTTTGAGTACAATAATGTTGAGGGCACCAACCCTTCAATTTATGAGGTTCCAACCTGTTGGAAAGCTCCAACTTGGGCTTTCTGAGGCTACAACCATATCTTTCTCAAGGCTCCAACCTTTTATTTAAGAGACTCCAAACCCTAGGGTTCCAAACCTTCAACTTTTAATAGAATCGATAAATCAATTACTTCAATGGTCAACAAAATTCTCCACAAGACTATTGTAGATTTCAATTGATCCACTCTCCAATGTCTCGACATACTTTACTCCAAAATTTGCTCCAACCAATGCCCAATATTTGTGAACACAGAACTAAGCTCAAGATTATTCCTCAAGATCCAATCCTTCCAACAAATATGAGCCCTTCCAATGTTAAACTATAGGTTGCAAGTGTAGATTCTAGTTCTTGCACACTTCTGATCCTTCGACGAGTTGTACAAGTGACTTCTTATTAGTCCAAGGTTCTATGAATATCATTGTTCATAGATTCAACCTCCAAAGCTCATTCAACTAAACTATAGCCTCTTCCATCCAAGCTACTATAATAGTGATATTCTTCTGTAATGATGACCAAACTTTTCTAAATGTTTGTTCTTTAGTTCTAAAATAACAAGATTCCAAGAGTTCTCTAATTGACTGGCCTTCCAACTGGTGATTTGGGCTCCCACAACTCAGGTATGTAGTATGTTCTGAGCTCTCAAACACAATTCCAAGATGTTGTAGGATGGTCTGAGCTCCACAAACATATTTTTGAGGTGTTTTAGTATAGCTTTAGCTGCACAAACATAGGTTCAAGATGTTGTAGAATAGTCTAAGCTCCATAAACATAGGTGTAAGGTGCTTTAGAATAGACTGAGAGTATAACTACAAGTCTCCCACAAAAATTATAACAATTTGAGATTCTTATCATTCCCACCAAAATATTAGTGATTGTTTACCATTGGTGGCTAGACAAAATAATCTCTTGTCCAAGTTTGAGGAATATTTAACCCAAACAAAAAGCTTTTAAGTCCTCCTTAGCCTCCTTAGTTCACGAGATATGAACTCTCCTTGTTGTTATGTGTTCCTAATATGTTCCTCACTAAATTGGATGCCTATAATGAAGTGTATAACCTTATATTTATAAACATTTTTACCTTTAACAAAGAGGCACACCCATTTCCCATGAAGCCAACTTGTTCATGTAGGCTCATGTAGGAGAGCATAAACAAATATAATATTTTATCTTGAAAAATAAATTTCTCTCTTTATATGAGGAGTTAGAAGGTGAGTAAGGGCTTATTGGAAAGGGGAAAATGTCCTCTACAAGATTGTGCCAATTCCACCTTTAAATATGGTCATTTTCCCATCCATAACACTATATTTTGTGAACTTCCATTATTGTTTTATCCATGGCAGCCTTTAGGATTTTCTCATTTCAAAAATGTTGGGATCCTTCTTCATAAATGCATTTAGGGTATTTACAGATTCTTCATTAGGGATCCAAGTGTGACCTTCAGTGATCGTCCATGCCGTTATTATCTTCATCAATTATCATATTGACACCAATGAAAATTTTGACAAACAATCTCCCCATTTGTCATTGATGGTAATATTCTCTCTTCTTCCAAAAATTTCTCCCCCTTTTGACATCAATGGGAAATGGGGTGTCAAAGTACTCCCCCTATCAAGATAATTCTTTTCATGCTACTCCCCCTATCATGGTTCTCCTACCTCTATCAATGTGTTTTCTTAATGTGATGCAAGAGAAATTACCCCCATATTTTGGAAAATATATACAAATTCTTCTCGTGGTAGGGGTTTTGTGAAAATATTTGCAATTTGTTCCATTGTATTGATGTATTCCAATATGATATTCGGTTCTGCAACTTGTTCTCGGAGAAAGTGGTATTTGATTGGAATATATTTTGTCTTCGAGTGCATTACCAGATTCTTTGAAATATGGATGGCGTTGGTGTTGTCACAATATGTAATGACTGGTTGATTAGTATCTATGTTGACATATTTCAATGATTCCTTCATTCACAATACTTGTGTAAAACAATTTGCAGCAAGTATGTATTCAGCTTTAGCTATGGAGAGAGATATAGATGATTGATTTTTGTTGAGACAAGATATAAGAAAGTCTCCCATGAAGAATGCATTTTCTCTAGCACTTTCTCGATCGTCTATACTTCCAGCCCAATCATCATCCATGTAAGTTGTTATGGTAAGATTTGTGATTTTGGGATACCATAGCCCAAAATTAGGAGTACCTTTTTGCAAAAATTCTGTTACCTAGAATCCTATTATAGAAACTGATATAGTTTCTTCTATTTGTTAAATAAATTAAGAAAATTATTTATCGTGTGCTACGATAAATAATGAAACTAATACACTACAACATTGAAAAGGAAATACTGCAGAAGAAAAATAAACATTGAATGAACATATGCACATACACAAATATACAACGTTGTTTTTTCACTAATTCCTCGAAAAATCCCAACTAGCGAAAACGGGTGCAATAGTTGATGGTTTGATTATTATGTAGTAATAAGTATGATTACAAAACTATGGTTTCTTAATATATCAAACCAATACAGAAAAATGACTAGCAGTAAATCTACTGAGAAAAATCTAACTTCCACATGTGATCTAACATTGACCTCAACTCAATTTGAGCTGCTCCTTGCTACGTTTGCGTAATCACTGCGTTAGCCTACATAGTACTCCATTGAAAAACTTAGAACTTCCTCTCCTCTTTCTCTCTGACCGACTGTTGTTTGGGAAATAGATTTTCCTAGCCTCTCGACTCTCTCTTCGGGTTTTTGCACTAAATCATTGATTCTCCCTTGCAAAATAACTAATCTCTATTGAATATTCGTTCTGCCTCTACGTGGATTTGTGATGCCCCTATTTGGCTGCTACTTCCTTTCTCCAATGTACTTACTAGAATTGGAAAATCTTCCTCCAGCCTTACTATCCCCACCCCTCTCTCTCTGACAAATTTTTTTTTTTACTTAGGAAATCGATGTGCGAGTGAAATCAAACTCTATAAGTGTTTTCTCCAAGACGTGTCGAGTTTATTATTATAATATTTCCTTGAGACTTCAACAACCATGATTAAAGCATAATCAATGGCTATGAATAAATATAAATCGATGAAATTCCTTTTCTAGAATATTCTCACCATGAATTAATTAATTTCTTTTAATTAATCATATTTCCTAAGTTTAGAATTTAGAAATATTGAAAATTTACTAATTTCTCAGTATTGGAGAATACATGGATTCTAGCCTCTCTGCCAAATCTCGAGGCTAGAACACATCTGATGATACAAAACCTAACACTCCCTCTTAGCGAGGAAAGTGTTATAGTATTGCAACTGCAGTTGTTGGTACAATACACTACCTATGTACAATCTCTTGTCACAGTGTCAATTTCTGGCTACTACTCCCTGCCAACTATTGTACATATATGATATGTACTGCATCTCTACTATTGTTGACTTTGCTGAACTGCTGCCAACTACTGAATTTGCACTACAAATTTGTTGTTTCTACTATTGCAACATTTTTAGCTCCCTCTCATCGATTTTTGTTGCAACCACAACATCTTCAATGGAGAAATTTCCATCATATTGAACCTCCTATGGTTAGTGCGATGCATCTGTCACCTGAGCCTTGACTGATGCTAGTCTTTACACTCTCACTGAATCCTTTACATTGCTACTGACTCTGCATTGTGCCAAACACACTTCTGCCAACTCTTCGTTGCATTGTCTAGTCTCTGATGACTACTAGCTATTGCATCTATCACTCTGACATATGACTACACTAACTGCCACTGGTCCATCCTGCTACTACATGTTATGGGCTCCCGTAGCAAGGTATTGATTCATGAAGTGGACCAGCTCAAGAATCCTACCCATCGTGTACAAATATAGGCTACAGAACCAAGTCACCCCACATCACACCTGGAGGGATGTCTACTATCATGGAAAAGTTTTCCTTCATTCGAGAGGACAACCTATCGATTTCCATGGATGTAACTTGTTGGTCCTACTTCTCGTCTTTTTCATTCTTTATAAGAGGACACTGGGTTTTCTAGTGGCCTAGCTCACCACACCTGAAGAAATTGACCTTGAAAAGGTCCTTCTTCCTCCTTTATTTCTTCTTTTGCCCCTGTGATATGATGCCCACATTATCCTCTTCCTTCACTTACTTCATCCCACTATTGTTGTTCGTGCCACTAAAGGCACTCTTCACCAAATCTCACCTTATCTCCTCCTATTGTAGATCCTTTCACATCCAGTCCCACTCTCACAACTTGTCTCTTTGGAAACATTGTTAATAGGTAACCACACAAATTCTGTAGGTTGGGGCCCCGACCCTAAAACTAATAGTTTTTATCAGACATCATAAAGCCTCCTTAATATGAGTACACCTCAGAATCTCTCTCATAGTCACCCTTTATATTTCTTGCTCATAATACATATAACATACGCAACTGAAATAAAATACCCTCATACAAAACGAGGAGCTTCCTTCTAGGGAAAAAAACCTAAGTTAAACATAACTTCCACCATCAGATCATTCGCCGTATGAACGACCCAGATTGACTACGAAATTACAATATTTTACAAGGGAATTTTACATCTATTTTTAGCTCTGGGGGCACCTCCCTCGAAAGCCCCTGCTTGGGTAGGGGCTCCAAAAGGTCGTCACTCCCCCTTGGACCCCCCTAGCAGTGATTAAATGACAGGTGTTGTTTCCGCCACGTTAAGAATATGGGTCCAACATGACGATACATATAGATAAAGAAGATAATCATGCTCCACACCCAACACATCCCACTGTTTCTTGGAAGTATCTTTGCCAGCTATGTGTGACACAAAATAATATCGAACGCCTTTGAGAGTCAATATTTTCACCTTTTCCATCTCCTTCTTGTAGGCCTTCAACTAATATGGATTCGTCGGTACAATCACCACGTTATCAATATAGGAATTGAGATCATATTCATCTAGAAAGCAGGAAATCCTTACCTTCCACATTATATAGTTGGAGGCTCTGTCAAAACGATCCTGATCTGTCAGCCCTACTAAGGCCATATCTCCAAAAATTTGGAACTCTTCCTCTTCTTCTTTGCGCAATTTTTGTTAGGCTCTACACACTCCCTGCTTGAGTGGGAAAATATGCTCACAAATATTGCTGCAATGTAGTTACAAATCAAACTTCTAGACTAGAAATTCCTTGACGAAATAATTCCCTTAGTGTGCACTCTTTCCTCCTCTCGAAGCTATTTTTCACTAGAAAATGCTGTAAAATACCACATCTGAGTGGAAGATCTACTCTAGAAGGAAAGTATTTTTTATCCCTATACCTTTGAAAATATTCGATTTGGAAAATATAATTTTTATGTCGACTTTGTGATAGAAACCTGACCCTCCTAGCCAAAGGGACTGCGTTTCCTCTAGGGTTTTGAGTAGTTTCCTACGCAATGCTATGAAGCTCCTTCTCCTCTGTGCAACTGAGCTGTCTGACTTTCAATCTGCGCTCTAATACCATGTCTAAATTCCATTAGCCAGAATCCTACAGTAGCAACCGATATAGTTTATCATGGAAAATTTTAGGGGCTAATATTTGTAGGTGGGCTAATTTTCCATGGTTTTTCCAAAAAAACGATTTTCCAATTTCCATTTTTTTGTAAAAATGATTTGCTCAAATGTTACAATATAAATTATTTTACCTTAAAATAGCCAACATTATATAGATAATATATATAAAATCATCATAAATTTGCATAATTTGACAAACATATCAACAAAATTTTATAGTTCACATATTAGGGACTAGTGAAATTCGCCAACGTTTTAAACTTCAAAATGATTTTCCATCCTTAAAATTATCCATGTAGTTTATTTTATTCGTTAAATTAGTTAAGAAAGTTATTTACTATGTTCTATGGTAAATACTGAAACTAATAAACTGCATCCTTCACAAAACAAATATTGTGGAATAAAAATAAACGTTGAAATAAAATATGCGCACACAAAAAGACACTGTTATTTTTGGTCTAAGTCCTCGCAAAAAACTAACTCCAGAAACCAGTGTAGTAGGTAAGGGTTTGATCACAATGCAGTGGTAAATGTGAGAACAAAAATATGGTTTCTTAATATAGAAAAAATGACATCAACAAATTTGAATTCGGGTCCTGCAAGTAGAGCTGGTCTCTATTGGAGCTTTGTCAACATTTCTTTTTGAATTAACTCAGTTCAATTTCCACGTAGTCTTCCTCGACTCTTTTGTAATTTTATTTATCAATTTCAGATAAATTGACAAATAAATACATTCAGCAAGCTTTGGAAATTCAAATGTATCCCCGAACCTTCGTTCTCTCGTCGAACCTTATACTAAGGTTTTCACCCCTTGGTATCTTGTATTAATAACCCAATGCTTTTTAAATAAACAACTTTAGGCCTTGGGCCCACCATACAATGCGGGTTTTAACACTTTTTAACGCCATGCCTTGGCTTATCTCCCGAGCATCTCCGAGGGTGATCGCCGTTCGATAGCCAGGCTCCAGATCAGACGGCCTACGCGGATATCGCGTTGACTTAACTGTCAATCGTTAGCATGTGATGAGTGCGGTTTTGGGAACCCGCCTTATGCCACGTGTCAGCCAGTCTATGGGATCGCTCCAAATTCTCAAATACAGCTTATCCCATAAGGCGGTGTGATCAAACTACTCCAGTTCACTAACTCAAGTTTAACTCTCAGGATAGCATTCTCAGTTCACAACCAACCGAACTAATTCTTTGTAAGCGGGGTTTTCACTACCACGAGATAGAGCTCAATGATCACAACCATACACAAACTCTTCTACGAGTGGGAATTTTCAACAAAGCTTGCGGTGGATACCTTTACGAACTCACAATGTAAGTCTGTTACAAGGTGGAATGCATTCGGTTATGGCTTCTTCCGGGGATTTAATTCAACGGAGCTTGTTCGAACAATTCAAGAGAAAACAATGGACAGAGATATGTGGAGATTATACAGCAACTCTATCCAACAATTCTTCATAGGATGGTGTTCCAATCACCTCACAGTTAAACAAATTCTCACACAAATATCAATTCAAGACAAATAGATAATCAACAAGCACTGAAATTTATTCAACAGGAAGCAATTGATCGACACCAACCTTCTCCACGGAAATCCCTCCCCTCAACACATCCAAGGGATACAATTTATATGAATTACAATGTGTCTTTTCGGTTCCTCGGTGAGGACTGTTTATCTTATAACAAAACATAATTACATTATTTTAATAACTGAACATGACAGATGGAATGAACCAAACTATTCGACTTCTACTGACTCTAACTGAACTAATGCAATAGACAGCTAAGGTATTGACACCTTGCTGTTACAAATTCAAATGGTTTTGAACCCTCCTAGCCACAACTTGTGGACAAAACTTCCTACATTGCTAGCTAGTGTCTAATGCCCCTCCATCAGACTCCTGAGGGAAATTTTCTTCATGGACTCCTGTCCATGAGCTCCTCCTTAACATTCATTCAATCATCCAAGTGGCGTCTTCCTCTAGCTAGTCCTTCCATTTGATTAACTACTGAAAGTACTCCTATCCTTTGGTCTTCCTGAACACTCTTTTGTCCAATGTCTTCTCTGGTTGCAATGGTTGTGTTGGAGGTAGCTGCTTTTC
This sequence comes from Pinus albicaulis, assembly GCA_034641835.2. NCBI lineage: Eukaryota > Viridiplantae > Streptophyta > Pinopsida > Pinales > Pinaceae > Pinus > Pinus albicaulis. The sequence goes on from CM076577.1 coordinate 1,425,631,086, forward strand.
CCACTCAATCCATTTCTTGTCTGCTGGTCCCTCTTCTGCACCATCCTCTTCATACTTGTACAGATCTGGAACATTTAAAATGGGAGATATTCCAACATCAGGAGGCAATTCAATCTCATAAGAATTTGCAAAAAACTTTCTAAGTATCTTGCATGGCCCAATATTTTTGAACTTTAGTTTGTTATATTGCTTATTTGGGAATCTCTCCTTTCTCAAGTGTGCCAAAACCATATCTCCTACTTCAAAATGGACTTATTTTGTGCTCAAATCTGCTCTGCCCTTGTAATTTATGTTTCTTCCTTGTAGCTGTTGTTTCACTTGTTCATGTATGGCTTGGATTTCTGAAGTAAATTCCTCACCATCAGCACTTCTCAACTCTGCCTTTCCCATATTTCTTAACTCTGATATTCCTCTGGGTGCATCCCATAAAAAATATAGAATGGACTTTGCCCTGTGCTTCTGTTTGGTGATTCATTATATCCATATTCTTCCTAGGGAAAAATATGGTCCCACTGCTTGGGATGCTCTCCTGCAAGACTTCTCAACAAATTTCCTAGACTCTTATTCACTACCTCAGTTTGTCCATCAGTATGTGGATGATAAGTTGAGCTGAAACTCAGCTTGGTACCAAGTTTTTTCCACAGTGTCCTCCAAAAATGGCCCACAAATCTGGTGTCTCTGTCTGAAACAACCCTTTTGGGTAACCCATGCAACCTAACAACTTCTTTGAAAAACAAGTTAGCAACATGGGTGGCATCACTAGTTTTATAACATGGAATAAAATGTTCCATCTTGGAAAATATGTCCACTACAACAAGGACTGCATCATTCCCTCTCTGAGTCTTGGGCAATCCTAGAACAAAATCCATACTCACCATGTCCCAAGGCCTCTCTGCAATAGGTAAGGGAGTGTACAATCCTACATTTTGTCTCCTTCCTTTGGCATATTGACAGATTTTGAAAATTTTCACAAACTTTTCTACTTCTTCTCTCATCTTGGGCCAATAATAGAAGTGACTCAGCTGCTCATAAGTTTTTTCAGTTCCAAAGTGTCCAGCAAGTCCACCACTATGCTTCTCCTTGATCAAATTTTCTCTCATGGAACATTTTGGTACACACGGTTGGTTTCTTCTGAATAGTAAGTCCTCCTACAAGAAATAATCTAGCCATTTCCTTCTATCTGTTAGAATAGGGTTACAACATTCCTCAAATGCTTCCTTAAAATCTAAATCTGTTTTATACATTTATTTGAGAAAATCAAATCCTACAACTTCAAAATTGGTTTCTTGAACAAGCACACGCCTCCTACTCAAAGCATCAGCTACTTTATTTCCTTGGCCACTTATATGTTTCAAAACAAAGGTAAAACCTTAGAGATACTCAACCCGTTTGGCATGCTTATGATTCAACTTGGGCTGCTATACAATGTACTACAAATCATGATTGTCAGAGTATAATACAAATTCTTTGGACATCAAATAATGCGTCCACTTTTTCAGGGCCTGAACAACTGCATAGAATTCCTTCTCATAAGAGGAATACTTGCTTATGGTGTCATTCAGCTTTTCACTGAAATAGGCTATAGGCCTATCATCCTGACTCACCACAGCTCCAATGGCTTCTCCACTGGCATCACACTTCACTTGAAATGGTTTAGTAAAATCAGGTAGAATCAACACGGGCTTTTTAGTTATCTTTTTCTTCAAAAGTTCAAAGCTTTTTTCTACTTCAGCAGTCCATTTAAATGGTTTTTTTCTCTTTTTTATTGTCTCAATAATAGGTTCATTAATCTTACTGAAGTTTCTTATAAATTTCCTGTAAAACTGGCAAGTCCATGGAAACTTCTTACCTCAAAAACATTTCTGGGTGAAGGCCACTCCACAATTGCCTTAACCTTTTCTGGGTCTATCTTCAATTCTTCTCCAAAGACAAAAAAGCCCAAATACACCAACACTTCCTTCATGAATGAGCATTTCTTTAAGTTTATCATAAGTTTCTCTTGGTGCAACTTCTTCAAGACATAATTAAGATGCCTTAAATGTTCTTCTTTAGTTTTGCTGAAAACTAATATATCATCCAGATACACTATCACAAATTTACCAATGAATTCTTTCAATACTTCATTCATAAGTCTTGTGAAAGTGCTAGGTGCATTTGAAAACCCAAAAGGCATTACCATCCATTCATACAGTCCTTCATTCGTTTTAAAGGCAGTTTTCCACTCATCACCCTCTCTTATTTTAATCTGATGATATCCACTTTTTAAACCTATATTTGAAAAATATTTAGCACCACTCAAACAATCCATTAAATCCTTAACTCTGGGCAAGGGGAATCTGTACCTGATTGTTATCTTATTGATTACTCTAGAATCAATACACATCCTCCAGCCTCGATCTTTATTTGGGCTCAATACTACTGGTACTTCACATTGACTCAAACTTTCTCTGATCAGTCCCTTGTCCACCAATTCCTGTACTTGTCTCCTGATTTCCTCATTTTCTGTGGGAGTCATTCTGTAGGCTGCCTTATTTGGCAGATCTAAACTAGGGATAAAATCTATCTGATGGTTGATCTTCCTCAAAAGTGGCAGCTGATCAGGTAAATCATCCACAACAATGTCACAATAACTATCTAACATCTCTTCGATTTCTATTGGAAAATAAGAAATATTTGTAGAAGTAAGAACTACCTTAGGTTTGCAAACTAAAGCAAATCTTACCTCTTCTTCTTCAATCTACTTCAGATATTCCTTCCTGCTCAGCAACAAAGTATTTAGATCAACCACTCTGCTGGATGGCTCTCCTTCTTCCATGGGTATCAATGTATGATGTACCCTATCCTTGAAGAACTTGTAAGTGTTCTTCTTTCCATCATGCACTAATGATTTGTCAAACTGCCAAGGTCTACCCAACATTATGTGACACACATCCATGGACATCACATCATATAGGAATTTTTCTTTGTATTTTCCCATTTGCAGCTCTATCTCACACTGTTCTTTTACAATCAGTTGGTGCCCTTTGTGTAGCCAGGACACCCTGTAGGGAGTTGGATGCTCCCTTGTCTTCAACTTCAACTTCTCTATCACCTCAGTGGAAACCAGATTGTCTGTGCTACCACTATCAATGACTAGCTAGAAAAATTTCCCCTGGACTTTACATATGATCCTAAACAAAGTCTTCCTTTGTGGAGGCTCGGTAAGCTCTTTGGCTTGTTTCAACAAGACCTTATTAACCACCAAGGACTCTCCCCTTTATGGTAGAATTTCTTCTTCAATTTCTGCCTCTTCTCCAGCGTGGGCAACAACAACATTCCTTGGACTATTACCCATGTTCTTTGGGCACTCATAGTGCTTGTGTCCCACTTGCTGACATCTATAGCACCTTAATTCTATACCTCTGCCTCTACCTCCTCTTCCTCTATAAGAACCACTTCTGCCTCTTGCATCACCATCTGTAGATGCATTCTGAGGTGAGCTACTCTTAGCTCCATCTCCGGGTGTAGTAGGCTTTCCTCTACCACCCTGACTTCCCTTTCCACAGAAAGTACCTCTCCCTTTGGAAGACTACTTCCTCAAGAGTTTCTCTTCTGCTTTGAAGGCAATCTTATAGGCCTCTTCAACTGTCTTACTAGACAGAAGACCAATCTCATCTTGGATCTCCAGCTTGAGTCCATTCACATATCTGGCATTATTCTTTGGTGTATCTTAAAATTTCCCAGCTCTTATGCTTACTCTATAGAATTCTTCTGGGTATTCCTTTACTGCCAGCAACCTCTGTCTTAGGTTCTGCATTTGCCTAAACAATGTTAGTTGATAATCACTAGGAAAGAATTTACCTTCTAACTTAGCCATCATTCTGGTCCAGCTCTTGATAGGCTGCTTGCCAACTCTCCTTCTTTCTGCTTGCACTCCATCACACAAAGTGCAGCATGTCCCTTTAGCTTTGTTACTGCAAACTTGACCTTCTTATCTTCGCTCATTTCTTCATAGTCAAAGCCCTTGTTCATTTCATTAATCCAATCCACCAGCTCCTTTGGATTCAGTCCTCCTGCAAAACTTGATACTTCAATCTTGGGATTAACTGCAGACTCGAGAACAGTTCTAGGAGCCTCATGTCAGAAGGAATCTCAGCAATTTCTCTAGATTCTATCTCAAGTTCACTGATGTCTTCAGGATCTCTGGGTTTTCTTCACTCTATGGCATCCATTCTGGCTTGGACCCTCTTTAAGGTCTCCAACACTTCTGCATTGGCAACGGGTCTCCTTCTGCCAGCACCTCTACCAACTAGGATTGGCATGTTAATTCTCTACAAAAACAACTCAAAAATAGCTCTGATACAACAATTGACAGCAAAAAATTTGAATTCGGGCCCTGCAAGGAGAGCTGGTCTCTATTGGAGCTCTATCAACATTTCTTTTTGAATTAACTTAGTTCAATTTCCACGTAGTCTTCCTTGACTCTTTTGTAATTTTATTTATCAATTTCAGAGAAATTGACAAATAAATACATTCAAAAAACTTTAGAAATTCAAATGTATCCCCGAACCTTAGTTTTCTCGTCGAACCTTATACTAAGGTTGTCACCCCTCGGTATCTTATATTAATAACCCGACGCTTTTTCAATAAACAACTTTAGGCCTCGGGCCCACCATACAATGTGGGTTTTAACACTTTTTAATGCCATACCTTGGCCTATCTCCCGAGCATCTCCGAGGGCAATCGCCATTCGATAGCCACCCTCTAGATCGGACAACGTACGTGGATATCAAGCTGACATAACCGTCAATCGTTAGCACACAATGAGAGTGGTTTTGGGAACCCGCTTTATACCACGTGTCATCCAGTCTATGGGATATCTACAAAATCTCAAATACAGCTTAACTTGCAAGGCGGTGCGATCAAACTGCTTTGGTTCACTAACTCAGGTTCAACTCTTAGGATAGCATTCTTAGTTCAAAACCAACCGAACTAATTCTTTGTAAGCAGGGTTTTCACTACCATGGGACAGAGCTCAATGATCACAACCATACACAAACTCTTCTCCGAGTGGGAATTTTCAATAAAGCTTGCGGCAGGTACCTTTACGAACTCACAATGTAAGTCTCTTACGAGGTGGAATGCATTCGGTTATGGCTTCTTCCGGGGATTTAATTCAACGGAGATTTTTCAAACAATTCAAGAGAAAACAATGGACAGAGATATGCGAAGATTATACAACAACTCTATCCAACAATTCTACACAGGATGGTGTTCCAATCACCTCGCAATTAAACAAATCCTCACACAAAGATCAATTCAAGACAAATAGATAATCAACAAGCACTGAAATTTATTCAATAGGAAGCAATTGCTCGACACCAACCTTCTCTGCAGAAATCTCTCCCGTCAACACATCCAGGGGATACAATTTATATGCATTACAATGTGTCTTTTTGGTTCCTCAGTGAGGACCGTTTATCTTCTAACAAAACTTAATTACATTATTTGAATAACTGAAAATGATAGATGGAATGAACCAAACTATTCAAATTCTACTGACTCTAACTAATTTAATGCAACAAAAATCTAAGGTATTGACACCTTGCTGTTACAAATTCAAATGATTTTGAACCCTCCTAGCCACAACATGTGGAAAAAACTTCCTACATTGTTGGCTAGTGTCTAATGCCCCTGCATCAAAAAACCAATTGTTAGGTCCCTATATTACTAGTATAGTCCCTTATTGTTATTAGTGTAACCCCCTTATAGTTATTATTGTACCCTTGTAACCCCCATTTTGTTATTATTGTGCCCTTAATTATTATTGTTAGGTTGGCTAGGATTACATTGTGGCCCACTAGGATTACATTATGGCCACATGGACTCCTATATATAGAAAGGAAGTTTTGTAAATTGTCTCATCGAAGAATTGTTCATTTATGTAATGTATTGGAGGTTGCCCCCTCGAAATGGCTTATTTCTAAGGCATTGATATCTCTTTTCTTCTATTTTTGGAGCTGGTTACACAACATTTGGTATTAGAGGTTTGGATTCTAGGGTTTTTCTGCTCCAAATAGGTCATCATGGAATTTTCGCTATAAATATTGTTCTACGAATTTTCAGAGGCTGAAATTGTTAGGCTGTGAATCCGAGATCCTAAGGAAGATCGTCTAAAAATTTCAAAGCTTGTTTCACAATATTTTTGGATATATGATCTATGGATGTTAGGTCTTGTTTCAGGCTCCTAAATAGGTCATCGTGCCATTTGCACTATAAAGTTTGTTCTACAAAGGTTTGGAATCTGAAATTTTTAGGGTGCGAAGCCAAAATCTTGAGGAAACCCATCAAAAACTTTCAGACCTTGGTTCACAATATTTTCGGAGATATGTTCTATGGAAGGTAGTGCTTTTTAAGGCTCCCAAATTTCATCTCAAAGAGGTGATCGTGGGAAAATATCCATAACTCTCTCTCTGAGAATCGGATCAGAGTGCCGTAAAAAATGGTCACAATTACACAGACTGTAGTTTCTTGGCTATCAATTTCAGAGCCAAAGGAGGAAAAAGTGACACGTGGAAAGTAGTACAAATTCGCTCTACTGAACCAGTCCATAATTAGTTCATTGTGGGAGATTGGACACAACTTTGTCTTGGAGAATCCAAATCAGGTCTGACCTATGGCATTCAAAAGAGAACTCAGAGGCTACGGTAGTACCAAAATTCAAATATTGAAGTGCTACAATCACAGAGATAATCCAATTTCAATATCGACCTTCTCAAAAGCAAGAAAAAGGTGTGTATTTTTTTTCCCGAATTGCATAAGTCTTGTTTGAAGAATCAATTTGAATTGATTCCAAGCGAATATTGTAGAACATATATCAGTATTGGATTCTAAAAGATTCCCCGTAAAAATAATTCAACACCCATTAAGCCTTCCGAAGGCTCTACTATGACTCATGAAGATGAATAATTGCAACATGATCTATCAAAATTACAAGAGCAAGTGCACCAAATTTCTCTCTCGCAAAGAGCAACAAAAAATGAAATGGAAGTTTTGAAGAAATTCTTGGAAGATAAGATGGATGGCATGGAAGCTAAGATGGATGGCATGGAAGCTGGTATGGAAGCTAAGATGGATGACATGAAAGACTACATGGAAAACATGAAGAAGGATCTAAAAGTAGACATGGAAGGTTTGACAAAGTTGATACAAGAAATGTTTCATAATGGTGAAAAGATAGTAGAAGAAACTCATGATGAGAACAAAAAAAATGTTAATCGTGATTTCATAAACTCTAATGTTGGCAGGGACAACCACCATATTCCAAAAATGGAGATGAGGAAGTTTGATGGAAAGGATCTTGTAACATGGATACTAAATATGGAGCAATATTTTGATCTCCATAACGTGCAAAACACACAAAAGGCACATATTGAAAATTTACATTTGGAAAAAAATACATTTGTATGGTATCGATGGCCTTGCTCCCGTAAAAAAATTGTCACTTGGTCAATTTTTACGGAGGAAATGATAGCACATTATGAGGATACAAATAGCAACACCTTCTTTAGCCAATTGATAAATCTCAGACAAAAGGGTTTAGTGGAGGAGCACATTAAGGAATTCGAAAAATTGAATATAAGTGTAATTGATATTCCAGAGGAACACATGATTGATCTCTTCATAGGCACTTTAAAGGATAAAATCCAACATGAAGTTCACGTTTTGGAACCCGATTCATTAGAGAAGGCATTCAGGTTGGCAAGAGAAATTGAATGTAAAATTATGGCGACAAGGAAGCCTACCACTCACTTCTATAAAGAAGGAAGTGTTTCTACGCCTAGATTTCCACAACCTACAAGGTTGACACCACAAAAATTGGAAGAAAAAAGAGAAAAAGGGCTTTGCTACAGTGGTGATAGAAAATACAGTAAAGGTCATAAGTGTGTTGAGAAGAAATTATTTTACATAGATTGTGAAGAGGAAGAAGAAAATGAACAAGAAGAGGATATACACCAGGAACCAACCCTGGAAGAGGAAGAAATGAATTCGATCATATTGTGTAATGCACTAACAGGAATTACCACTCCTCAAACTCTCAAGATAGAAGGACATATCAAGAAGAAAAAGGTAATAGTGTTGATTGATTTAGGTAGCACCCATAATTTTATTCATTGTAAGGTAGCCAAGGAATTAAATTGTTTCCTATACATATCACCAGAATGTGAAGTGATGGTTGCAAATGGAGGAACTATAAATTTCTCTGGAAAATGACATAATATCAAGCTAACCATGGGGGAATATGTATTGACTAGTCTAATGCTTTCCATTCCTATGGGAGGTGTTGATGTTGTACTAGGAGTACAATGGTTACAATCTTTGGGGATGGTAGCTTTTAATTTTCAAGAACTTTTCTTGAAATTTTTTTCAGAAGGAAAGGAAGTCGAATTATGGGGTATTGCAGGGAAGTTGGGAAAGATAATAAGCTCTAATTTCATGAAAAAGCTTTTAAAGAAAGCACAACGAGGTGTAATTGCACAATTATGCTCACTAGAAGTTCCAACATCAAAATCATCTATTTCTGCAGATATCCAACAAGTCTTGGACAATCATTCCAAGGTGTTTGAAACTCCCAAAGGACTCCCACCTATTTGTGATCATGATCATGCTATTAATTTGATTCTAGGAAGTGTTCCTCCAAACATCAGGCCTTATAGATATCCTTATGTCCAAAAGAGAGAAATTGAACGTATGATTGCAGAAATGTTAGAGGTGGGTATAATTCAACCTAGTCAAAGTTCTTTCTCTGCTCCTTTAGTATTGGTACACAAGAAGGATGGATCATGGTAAATGTGTCCGGATTTTAGGGAGCTCAATAAGCTCACCATTAAAGACAAATTCCCGATTCCTGTGATTGATGAATTATTGGATGAATTACATGGAGCAATTTATTTTACCAAGTTGGATCTTTGTTTACGATATCATCAAATTAGAATGAAGACTGAAGATATTCCAAAAACAACATTTCGAACTAATGAGCGCCATTATGAATTTTTGGTCATGCCTTTTGGCCTTACCAATGCACCTTCTACATTTCAAGGGTTGATGAATTCCATTTTCAAACCCTTCCTTAGAAAATTTGTGCTAGTATTTTTTGATGATATACTAATCTACAGCAGGTCTTGGAAGGATCATATTGAACATGTTGACAGGGTGCTCAAACTATTGCAGGAGAAACAATTATATGCAAAAACATCCAAATGTTTCTTTGGAGTACAAGAGGTGGAATATCTGGGTCATATTATATCTCACGAGGTGTTAAAGTAGACCCTAACAAAATTAAAGCCATTAAGGAATGGAAAGTCCCCAAGACAATAAAGCAGTTGCGAGGATTTCTCGGGTTAACAGGCTATTATCGCAAGTTTGTTAAGAATTATGGGAGAATAGCAGCACCTCTAACAACATTATTGAAGAAAGATGCATTTTCATGGATTCCTGAAGCAACTAAGGCCTTTGAACATCTTAAAGAGGCAATGTGCCTAGCACCGGTCTTAGCTACGCCAGACTTCACAAAAACCTTTATTGTGGAATGTGATGCCTCAGGAAATGGAATTGGTGCAGTTTTAATGCAGGAAGGAAGACCCATTGCTTTTGAAAGTCATCCAATGAAAGGAAAGTATTTACAGAAACCTATTTATGAGAAGGAAATGTTAGCAATACTGCATGCACTAAAGAAATGGCGAACTTACCTAATGGGAAGACACTTCAAGGTAAAAGCTGATCATGATAGTCTTAAACACTTTTTGGAACAAAGACTATCTTCAGAAGAGCAGCAAAAATGGGTCACAAAGATGTTGGGTTATGAATTTTAAATAATCTACAAAAAAGGAAAGCTTAATGTTGTTGCAGATGCACTCTCAAGAAAGAATGAAGAGGTGGAAGCATTGCTTTGTGCCATTTCTATTATCCAACCAGATTGGATAACTGAAGCAAGAGATGAATGGAGGAAGGACAAAGATGTATGGACACTCATTCAAAAGTTGTAGCAAGATCCTAGTACATCTGATACATTTAGTTGGAAAAATGATTACTTATGCTACAAAGATCACTTATATCTTTGTAAGAATTCCCAACTAAAACAAAAGATTCTTCTGGAATTGCACACTTCTCCTTTAGGAGGACACTCAGGATTTTTAAAAACTTACCCCAGGGTGAAGAAAGAATTTTTTTGGGATGGCCTTAAATCTGATATTCGAAAGTTTGTGGCGGAATGTTTGGTTTGCCAGCAGAATAAAGTGGAAACAATTAAGACCCCAGGACTTTTACAACCTTTATCCATTCCAAGTCAACGTTGGGAGGAGATTTCAATGGATTTTATCACAGGTTTACCTAAGTCCGAAGGAAAGAGTGTCATCATGGTGGTAGTTGATAGACTTACCAAGTATGCACACTTTTGTGCATTATCTCATCCATTTAAAGCAAGTACAATTCCTACTACATTTATGGACAAAATTCAAAAGCTACATAGAAGCCAAAGGGTTATTGTGAGCGATAGAGATCCCATTTTTACTGGAAATTTTTGGACGGAGTTATTTTCTTGTTTGGGTACTCAATTAGATCATAGCTCATCTTATCATCCTCAATCCGATGGTCAAACTGAGATAGTAAATAAATTTTTGGAAGGATATCTTCGTTGTTTTGTATCTGATAAACAAACACAATGGGTCAAGTGGTTACCTCTCGCTGAATGGTGGTATAACACTTCCATACTGCAGCAAAAATGACCCCATTTATGGCACTTTATGGATATCATCCACCATCGATCACATCATCTTTAAGGGAAAATTCGAAGGTTCAAGCAGTGGAAGATCACATCGAGCATCAGCAAGAAGTTCTCCAACTCTTAAAGGATAACCTGAATTTGGCACAAAATCGAATGAAACAACAGGCAGATCAACATCGCAGCGAGAGAAGTTTTGATGTAGGAGATTAGGTATTTTTACGGCTACAACCATACAAACAAATGTCCCTCAAGCAAGCTAAGAAGGATAATAAATTATCGCCAAATTACTATGGTCCTTACAAGGTGTTGCAAAATATTGGTACTATGGCATACAAATTGGAGCTTCCTACTTCTTCGCGAGTGCATCTAGTTTTCCATGTTTCATGCTTAAAGAAGGTTATAGGTCAAAATATTTTAGTTCAAACAATATTGCCAAAACTTGATGAGGAAGGAAAAATCATATTGGAACCTGAAGCGGTCACGGAAACAATAACTCGACAGCTACGGAATCGATCAATTTCAGAGTATCTCATCAAGTGGAAGAACTTACCCACTGAAGATTCTACATGGGAGGATGTGAAGTTTATACAGAACCACCCAGAGCTACTAAAGCGTTGAGGAAAACACATTTTTGAAGGAGAGGGGCATGTTAGGTCCCTATATTACTAGTATAGTCCCTTATTGTTATTGTTGTACCCTTGTAACCCCCATTTTGTTATTATTGTGCCCTTAAATTATTATTGTTAGGTTGGCTAGGATTACATTATGGCCCACTAGGATTAAATTATTGCCACATGGACTCCTATATATAGAAAGGAGGTTTTGTAAATTGTATCATCAAAGAATTGTTCATTTATGTAATGTATTGGAGGTTTCCCCCTCAAAGTGGCTTATTTTTAAGGCATTGATATCTCTTTTCTTCTATTTTTTGAGCTGGTTACACAACACCAATATAGAGAAATGATTGGCATTAAATATAGTGAGAAAAATTTCACTTCGATAGGCGATCTTACACTAACCTTAGCTCAATTTGAGCTTCTCCTTATTTCCTCTCTGTAGTCAATACGTTAGCCTATGTAGTACTGCATCCCACAACTCGAAATTGCTTCTCCTTTTTCTCTCTAACAATTATTTTTCTGGGCAATGGACCCTCCTAGCCTCCAGATTCTCTCTCTAGCTTATGAAAATGAACCACTACTTCTCCAAAGAAAAATACATAATCTCCACTGAAGCTCTACCCTGTTGCGGCATGGCACTCACCACCTCTCTACAATGCATCCACTAGAACTGGAAAAGCTTCCTCTCACCTTACTATCCCTACCTCTCTCTCATTGCTTTGAGCTCACTAGCTCTCTCTCCAACAACAAAGCACTACTACTTAGGAAATCGATCTTCCAGTGCATCAAACTCTGCAAGTTTTTTCTCTAAGCCCCATCGAGTTTCTTCTTATAATATTCCATTGATACTTCAACAACCATGATTAAAACTTAATCGATGATTAATATTAACGATAAATCAATCCAAGTCTTTTTCTAGATTATTCTCTCCATTAATTAATTAATTCCTTCTAATTAATAATATTTTTTAAGTTTATACATAAGAAATATTAAAAAATACCGAATTAATTTAATTAAGTAGTCTCTAGGTGGAATTTCCATATACTATTTCTATGTATTGGGGAATACATGAATTTTAACCTCTCTACCAAATATCGAGGCTAGAACACATCTGATGCTACAAATAATAACACTTTCAAATATCTGAAAATTCTTTTCACAACCATGAGATGGGATTCCTTAGGAGTTGATTGAAATATTGCTACCATTCCTATTGCTTGCAAAATATCAGGTCGTGAAGCAATTAAGTATAGAATACCTCCAATTATTGATCTATAAATGAGTTGCATATACCGAAGGGGATTCGTCATCATTGCTTAATTTGCAATATGTATTCAACAGTGTGCTCATATAAAGACATTATTATATTCCAATCTCCTATGTATTTATTTAAGATAATTTTCTTGGGATATGAACATACATGATTTAGTATGAACTACTTGCAGCCCAAGGAACTATGAAAATTTATTAATCATATAAATTTCAAATTTGTTAGACATGTTTTGAGAAAATTCATGACTCATCTCATCCTTTTTTCTCTCAAAAATAATATCATAAACATATACACGAGTGACTAGAAATTTATCCTTGTCCATGTTCATGTAGATATTACTTCCTGCCACCCCGTTTTTGAAACCTTGTTGTTGTAGATAATGATCTAATCTTGTGTAGCATGCTCTAGGAGATTTTTTCAATCCATATAACACCTTTTTTAACTTACATATGAAGTCTTTTCCTTCTGCTAGATCAAACCCTTCTGGTTGATCCATGTAAACTTCTTCCCTTATATCACAATTTAGAAATCCTAATTCACGTCCATTTGATAAAATTTGAAAATTTTTTAACAAGAAACTGCCAAAAACATTCTTATAGCTTCGAAACACGCTATTGGTGAAAAATTTTCTTCAAAGTCAAATCCTTAAATTTGTGAGTATCCTTTACAAACAAGCCTTGCATTATTTCTGATGATATGTCCATATTCATCATTTCGGTTTTGAGCACACACTTGGTTCCGTTATATTTTTATATTTTGGATGAGGAACAAGTTCCCATGTTTCACTCTTCGATTTGAAAAATTCATTCTTCCAGAACTTCCACCCAATGGGGGTTCTTACTAACTTGAGAAAATTTTTTTGGTTCTATCATGTATAGTAAGGGAGCCTCATCTTTTATTGGTGTTTTTGTCATTATTCTTTGGGTTTGTATCCCATCATATACATTACCAATAATTTGTTCTTTCAAATGGTGGTTTTTCTGTAATTGTACTTTTTATGGAGTTTGAGATGGTTCCTTTTGATTTTCTTGGTCCTTCTATTCCTTTGTTGAATCTTCTTCAAGTTATTCAAGAATAGAATATTCTTTGTTGAAGAACGTAACTAGGTTTGGTCTTCATTATTAATATATTTGTCAAAAATAATTTATTATTACTAAATGGATTATTAAAGGATGGGTTTCATGCTTGGGTCATATTTAGATTAAGGTCCCCATTGTGGAATTCTAGGTTAGTCACTACAAATTTAAATTGATCCATTCTGGGATTTTAAATCATGTAATATAGGTTTTTTATTATTTCTTCAAAAGGCTCCTCCATAAAGTCATATCCTTCAAGGTCATCATCCTTAATATCTTCAAAAAAGTGTTCAACTCATCTTCTTCAACAAAAGTCTCCAAGTCGGCCTAAATAAGTCTCCTTCATGTTGGATTCACACAACTATTCACGTGATCCTTATAATAGAGACATAACTATTCAAAATGAAAATGTCAGATCTTTTATGGATGAAATACTATAAATACAAGTACAATATTTCTCATTACATCATAGAAATTTTGGATCACTCTAAAATTCATAACACCTTCTGGAGTTTGGATCAATTCAGATGTTCGAAAAATTATAGGGGTAGCAAGCTCGATCAAGCTCTATAATCTCAAAGATATTTTCGGTGTAATTACAATAATGAAGTTTCAGTATTATTACAGGTCAAACAAAGTCTCAGTGTCAACAAAGATACACCATAGAATTAGCGCTATGATGTTATCTCGATTATGATCCTCGGTGCTATGATTCTATATGAGTCATGATGTTTCGGTGCTATGAATTGTGTGCTACACAACACGTTCAAGGTAATGAGGATGAATTTCAGTGTAAAAAAATTAGATCTCACTATCATGAATATATCGGTGCTAATGCAGTGAAGGGATGACTTGGTGGAGAGATTCTCTATTTAGGGTCTTGTTCTTCTCATCTTAAATCTACTGAAGGAATAATTTCAACTGGGTTTTTCCCCAAAGGGTGGGTTTTTTCCCTACCATGTGCCTACATCATGTGTCTTCTTCTATATTTTCATTGGAACTAATATTGATGATAAGAAAATATAATTGAAAGAAAAAATGATAATAACAAAATATCACAAGATAATGTCATAATAAGAGAAATTAATTAACTTCCATTTCTCTAAAATGGTATCAGAGCTATGGTCATTGAATAAGGCAGTTTGAAGGCCACTTATAGTACTCTTAGTAATGACATAGTGATGGATTCATAGAAATACAATGGAAATATCTTAGAAGTATCATGGCGACACTACAGGTATTAAAAAACAAAGTGAATGAGTGATCAATTTTGATGCAATATCAATGCATCCTCAGAAAATAATTTCAGTAAGTGACATACTACAAAACAAACTATGATCATATTCTTTGTTGTTATCTCATAAATTACTTCAGTATCACAGAAGAATTAGAGTTGATTGATATGTTTTAAGAACTAAGTGTTGAATAAATGATAAGGTTAAAACAATAATATATACAGTGAAGTGACCTCAGCATATCTCTAAAGAAAGTTCTCATGTCTAAATTATTTCAATACCATAATAGTGAGGAGAGTATATGATAAAGGTGTATTTATATTAATGATTATTTGGTCCTAGTTAAGGGTATAACTATTAAAGCTCTATGTCAAAATAGAGAAATATATATTACGGTGAATATATTCAATGATATATAACAATGAGGAATTCAATATTAATGATTCAGTGTTTTCACCATCGTGAGGAAGCTTTAACTGGTAGCAAAATGAGGAAATATTGATGCTATTAAAGTAATAATCTCACGATGTCTCGATGCTATTACAAATTTTGGATCCATCCCAGTTCAATGCTATAATGGTACTACAATGCTATATAAGACACTCGTTGATATTACAAGATGACAACTCAGTGGTACCTCAAAATTACCACATAGAGTTAGTTTCAAGACTCCGACATAGAGATAAGATAATTGACAGTGGCTTCAAAATGACAAAGATCTTGGACTCGGTGATTCCTATGCTTCCATAATAGGCTTCCACATGAATAAAATATCTTTCATCACATAGAGAATTTGAAATCTATGGAAATAAAAATTTATAATTCAAGGAACCAGCTTAAAAAGGATTTGAGTACAAGGAACTGGGCAAGTATTGGGACTACAAATTAAAGGTATGAAACTACAAGGCATGTATATAAGCATTTGAATTTCTATAATCCTTGTTTATATCTAGTCTAAGGTCAAGAATGTACAATTAAAAACTTAATCCTATCCCTCTAGGGTTTACAAGTTATTTTGGATGTTCGGTAGAATTTTTGAATGAAGGAAAAACTTTTATAGTATCCCATCCTCCATTAATACATAAGTAATATATCTTAAGAAATAAAATTATCCTCTTGGTATCACAGTTTTTCTTGAAAGTACATATTACATGTATAAGAAGATTGTTACTTCTAGGAAATGATTGGCTAAATGATTGTGGAGCATGAAGGAATGAATCACAAGAAGGTTTTTCGAGAAACAAAGGTATGTCTTAAATTATAAGGCTTTGATAATTCTCTTTATAAAATCCATTCTACACTACTAACATTTTTTGCGACTAGCTCTCTTGAATCTTAAAAGATTCTTGTTTTGGGGTTATTCATCACCTAATAAATCTACCCACTTTATATCTATCACTGTATGCATAAAGGAACCATCCAAGGTTTTCTAGAAAACTCTAGCTTAAGGGTGTGTTATTAATGTGTGATACCCTAAACCTACATAGGGCTATTGATGAAGAAATTCTTATTATGTTGATGATGTCATGTTTGGGATTTTGGTATGATCATGGAAACTCTAACTTGTTAGGGATGAAATGATGTTTTCCAGAATCCCAAATATTTGAAATCTTAATATAATATGGTTTTCTTTGTTATGATCTGAAACCTAGGTTTTGGTTAAGTCTACAAGCAAAATCCTTGTTATGTATTTAATGTAAAGTCCTAGCAATGAAACCTTAGGTATATGTTCACTTTCATTGAATCCCTGTATATTGGTAATGTATTTATATTGTCTAACATATGATATTCTTATGCATGATGGTAATATCCTAAATATATGAGTTAACAAAATGTACAATGGTCATTAGTTCTATGGTTTCGAAGCAAGCTCTAGTCAAAGTTTGAAATTCTAGGATGATGATTGAAATTTTCTAGGGATTTGCATCTAAGACTTAGTAATGGTTAAATTCTCTAGCATGTGTATTCATCTAAATCTATATAATTTTTGTTGAGAATTTATAGATGAAAATTCTAGGGTTTACATCGGACCCTGGTAGAATTTATTCATGTTGTGCTTATGAAATCTAGGGTTTACATAAAACCCTAACGAATAGTCTATCATATGGATTCTAAAAGTTATAAAACATATTTATTTATATTTTGACTTATTTATAGGGATCGGTATGTGACAGATCTAATTTCCTGTCATCTTGATTGAATTATTGATGCGATATAGGGTTTATATCAAACCTCGGCTAGAAGATGAAGTATTGAAGTATAGTCTCTTGTTTATTATATTAATTCTAAATTATTCTGCTACTATAAGATTTTATTATGAATAAATTCATGCTTCTATATAATTGGTTGTACTTGCTATCTAATTTGTGCAGTCACATCATATTGAGGAAGAGAAGTTAAATATGATGAGAAGGATGGAAGCCATGAAATATTCTCCAACACCGAAGGAAGAAGTTAATCTCCCTAGATTAAGAGGGAGCTTGGATAAAATAAGAAGTACTAGTTATGGTTCTCTAGTTCATGTGTTATACAATTTAAGAGGACTAACAATTGTAAGTCTTAGTGAAGGCCATGAGTAAGAATCATAATCATGATTGGAGAATACTTTGTTGAGGTGTTGTTATAAGAAGGAAACTGGGATTTTATTAAAGAATATGTTGTTGCGTATAAAGTAGGAAAGGAAATTATATGATTGAGGAATCTTCTATCAAAGATTTAGTTGATAGTCCTACTATTTTGAGAAGAAAAAACAAGTTTCTTGAAAGACTCCAAAGGTTTGTGTTTTTTTATGAACATGCGAAAGGATATTATTAATTAGGGTTTTATTTTTATAGGTGACTCTCTCGAAGGTTTCGGATAGCGTGCTAGTTACCAAATAGTTTGATTGGGAGAGATTTTTGGTCCTTTATTTGTTGGATCAAGGGGTGTTGAGGGTTTGTGAGTGAAGCATTGTCTGGGAGGCAATCTGGTTAGCACTTTGTGTTGATGTCTAGGTCCCAAAGTTGGAAGCGTGGAGTTGGTCATTGGGCTCTGACACACCTATGGTTATAAAATAAGCTCGATGGTACCTAAAGAGGCTGAAAGCTTCAGTCCATCTTAGTCCCACCCGAATAGATTTCACTGGTCAGGAATCTAGTCTGTGGCATTGCGGTTCCTAAACTGTTGAGAGAAAAAATGCATAGATTTCCCTCGTCATGAATCTAGTCCATGGAATTGTGGTGCCTAAAATTCTTCATAGTTAAAGTGAGATCTTCTATGTAATTCTTTAATTACATGTGAATACCACCCTAGCTAAGAGGGAGTGTTGAAGAATGTAACTAGGTTTGTTCTTCATTATTAATATATTTATGAAAAGAAAAAATTACTATTATTAAATGACTTATTAAAGAATGGGTTTCATGCTTGGATCATATTTATATTGAGGTCCCCATTGTGGACTTCTAGGTTAGTCATTACATATTTAAATTGATCCATTTTCAGCTTTTAAATCATGTACTATAGGTTGTTTATTATTTAGTGAAAAGGATTCTCCATCCTTCGTCTCTTCAGCAAAGTATTCAACTCATCATCTTCAACAAAATTCTCCAAGTCAGCCTAAATAAGTTTGCTTAAGTTGACTTCATTTAATTATTCATGTCAGCCTTATAATAGAGACACAATTATTCACAATGAACATGTCGTCTCATTTATGGAGGAACTAATATAAACACAAGTACACGATTTCAAATTACATCACCGAAATTTCATATCACTCTGAAATTTGGATCAATTCATAAGTTCGAAGAATCATAGAGTTAGAGTGTTAGATCAACCTTTATAATTTTATAGATATTTTCAGTGTAATTATAGGGATGAAGTTTCAGCATCAAACAAAGTTTTGGTGTCAACACATATCTACCACAGAATCAATGCTATGATGATATTTCAATTATGATGCTTGGTGATATGATGCTATCTCAATCATGATGTTTTGGTGATATCAACTCAGTGCTAAGTAACTCGATCAAGGTAATGAGGATGAAGTTTTGGTGTAAGAAAAAGAGATCTTAGTGTCATGAAAATCTCAGTGCTAACATAGTGAATGGGTGAAATGGTGGAGAGAGTCTCTAGTTAGGGTATTGTTCTTCTCATTTTTAATCTATTGAAGGAAGAATTTTGACTTTGTTTTTCCCCAAAGAGTGGGGTTTTCCATGGCGTGTGCCTACATATTTTGTCTTATTCTATTTTTTCATTGGAATTAATCTTGATGATAAGAAAATATAAATTGAAAGAACAAATGATAATAACAAAATATCACAAGATAATGTCATACTAAGAGAAATTAACTAAATCCCATTTCTGTAACATTATTCACGGTCTTCAATTTCCTTTTCTGGAAGTGTTTCGTCAATATTTACATCAATGCTTTCTACTACATTTCGTAGTCGATTATTTTATCACTTGTATGTGTGTCCCCTTGTAGAATATCCAAGAAATATTCATTTTTTATCAAGAGAAGAACACTTTTTTTTTGAGTCATCATTGATATTCATAAGGAATTTTCTTTGGAAAATTCTAAACCATTTTACTGAAGCATTTCTTCCTTTTCGTATTTCATACGGAGTCTTGATATTATTTGGTATTAGTTGAGCTATATTCAAGTTATATATTGTCGTCCCATGTGCTTCTCTCCAAAACTTGGCCAACAACTAAGCTACATCATTCTTTCCATATCTTGTAAAATTCTGTTTCTTATTGCCACTACTCCATTTTGTTTAGGAGTTCTAGATACATAAATTTCTCTTTTGATTCCATGTATTTTACAGAAATCATTGAATTCATTTGAAGTTAATTCTCCTCCTCTGTATGTTCTAAGGAACTTGATTTTTTATTCTTTTTCATTTTCTACAAGAGCTTTGAAATTCTTAAAAAATTCATAAGCTTCGTATTTGAATTGGATAAAGGATACCCACATCATTGTAGTATAGTCATCAAGAAATAGAGAAAAGTACATTTCTCCTTGTATAGTTGGAGTTATGTTTGGTTGACATAAATCTGCATGTATGATATCCAAAGGTTTTGATGTTGAGAATTACTTAGTCTTTAAGAAGGTTCTAATTTGATTTCCATCTTAACATGGGTCACACATAACCTGCTTGAGATTTATAATTTTTGGAATGTTCCTTACAAGACTTTTTTTGTTGATATTAACCAATTTGTCAAAATTTAGGTGTCCTAATCGCTTGTGACATAACCAAATTTCATCTATTTGACTCATATATCATTTTTCTTATAGAATTTTACTCAAACATATATGTTATATGGTGTTCTTACTCCATTTTCCACAAGTTCTCCTGAAGAGGATTTTCTTATCTCATAAATTTTAGTACTAAAGATAACGTTATGTCCTTGGTCACAAATCTGCCTAACGCTTATAAGATTTTGTTTGATCCCTTCCATGAGCCAATGAATTTTGTGTTTTTCCCTTTACATTAACAAGAGAAACTGTACCTTTCCCAAAAAATTTACTATATTCACTTCCAAAGGATACATTTCCATCTTTTTTGTTTAATGAGATAAAATTATTTTGATCACTTGTCATGTATCTTCACAAAACGTTTATTTTCATAAATTAATTCACATAAATCTAGACCACATTTATCTGTAGTGGGTTCCTCCTTTTTCAAATATTCCTTTTCTAACATAAATATACTATTTGTTGTGTCATGACCAAAATCATTGCATTTTGAATATTCCAGATCATACCTCGCCAAAGGATCAAATGAATTTTAGGTCTTGATTTGACCTTGTTCTTTTCAGCTAAGAATCTTGCTTTGATAATTGGTGCTTTATGTCCTTGAGATATTATCCTTATAAGCCTTGCAATTCTTAGCTTGATGACCGAAGTGTTTACAATGGAAACAACCAAGAAAGATAGTTTGATACATGTTATGATCACCTTGAATTGATGTAATATCCTTCTTTGGAGATAGTTTTCCTTCATTCCTTGTGTTTTTGTAGGTGGATATTTGTTTTTGGTTGAATGGATTCTCCACTTTTGAATGATTGCAAAGGATGTTATCATAACTTCTTTGAATTTTTCCATTCGAATTATTCTTTGAACTTGATGATTCACATTTGAAGCCAATTCCCATCTTATAATTTTTAGTTCATTGAGTATTAAGGGTGTTATCAAGAGTTTGAGATTTTTTCCAACTCTTATTAACATGATTCAACTCTTTCTTTAGAGAGGGAATTTTAGCTTCATGTTTTTCACATATTTCTTATCTTTATTTTAGTTTTTTGTTCAAAAATTCTTCCTTCCTTTTTGCTTCTTCCTTTTCTATTTTCCGAGAAATGACCTTCTTCCTTAATTTATAATTTTCTTGAATAGAACTCATTAGTATTTCATCTACATTTCCTTCATATTTTTTTTCGGAATCATCATCATTTGTAAATGCCATGAACAATACTTCACTTCTTCCAGCATAACCATCTTCTTCATCAAACTCATCATTATCCCTTTCGAGTAGAAAGGTATTTTTAGTTGATTTTTTTCTTTGTAGTCAAGAATTATTCTTCATTAGATTCATCTTGTTTGGAGAATAAATTCATCTTACTTTACCCTTTCCTTTTAAACATTTACTTTTTATACTCGTCTTCATCATCACTATCATGTTTATGAGGACATTTTGCAGCATAATTTCCTACTATTCCTAACTTAAAACCAATGAGAGGATACTTTCATTTGAGTTTGGACCCTTTCCTTAGCTTCTTCATGAATTTTTCTAGTTCTGTTTTAGTATTACTACTATAATTAAAAATTTTCCCTTCCTTTGATGCTTTTGAAGCCTTGAATGCAACTTACATAGATTTTGGATTCCTTTTCTCATTTCATGTTAAATGAGAATCCCATGAATTTCATCCATATTTGGAGTATCCAAGTCATTTATTTCTTCTATGTAAATTACATGGATTCAAGGCGTTATGGAAATGATCTGAAAACTTTTTGGACAACTATGCTCTCTTCAATGTTTTCACCTAGACCCTTGAGTGAGTTGACAACTTCATCCACTCAGAGGAAAAATACTACAATATATTATTCATCATCCATCTTAAGGTTCTCAAATTCTATTTTATTAGTTTTGATATTTTCCTTCTTGACCTTGGAGTCTCCATCATACATAGAAATACTATTTTCCCACATTTCCTTAGAAGATTCATAGTTCATAATTTTTGTAAACTTTGAGTTAGAAATTCCACTTGTTATGTAATTTAGTTCTTTGGGATTTTCTATATAATTTTTCCTTCTGTCTTGATATGTTCATGGAGAATATGGAACTTTATAGCCATCTATAATTTATTACCATACTTATGGTCCAAGAGACATTAAATACAATTTCATCTTACGTTTCCAAAAGGAAAAAGTTGTTCCTTCAAATTGGGAGTTTTTTCATAAATGCTTCTTTTTCAGTGTGACTAAGAATCCTTCTTCCAGCTATTAGGATGATTATAAAGAAGATGGATGTAAAGCCAATAGTTGGAAATAATGAGAGGGGAGGGGGGCAGTGAGCCAATATTTTTTTTCAATTCTTATTTCTACCACTTAAGATTTTTCACAATTACAATATGAAAAGTAAATAATATTAATTTTATTAGGAACAAATGATGAATTCGATCATATTACTACAATAGTTTGAGTACAATAATGTTGAGGGATCAAATCCTTCAATTTACCTGGCTCCAACCAATTTCCAAGCTCCAACTTGGACTTAATGAGTATCAAACCTCTAGGGCTCGAACCCTATATTTCTCATTGCTCCAACATTATATTTAGGAGGCTCCAACCCCTAAGACTCCAAGCCTTCAAATTTTAACAATATTGCCAATGTATAAATTATTTACTTCAATGGTCAGCCAACTGCTTTACAATATTGCCCTAGACTTCAATTTATCCACTCTACAAGCGTTCCAAATACTTCACTCCAAATTTGGTTCCAACCAATGCCTAATATTTGTGAACATAGAAGTGATCTCAAGACTGTGCCTCAAGATCTAAGACTTAAAACAAATGCGAGCCATTACAATGTTAAACTATAGGTCACAAGTGCAGATTTGAGTTATTGCTCACTTCTGATCCTTCAACGAGTTGTACAAGTGGCTGTTTATTAGTCTGAGGTTCTTTGAAGATGATTGTTCATAGATTCAACCTCTAAAGCTGATTCAAATAAATTGTATCATATTCAATCTGAGCTACTGTAATGGTGAAATAATTTTGTAAAGATGATAGAGCTTATTTAAATGATTATTCCTTAGTTCCGAAGTATCATGGCTCTAAGAGTTCTCTAAGTGACTGGCCATCCAACTGGTGATCGAGGATCCCACAACTTAGGAATGTAGTATGTTTTGAGCTATCAAATGTAGTTCCAAGATGTTGTAGGATGGTTCGAGCTCCAAAAACATATGTCTGAGGTGTTGTAGTATGGTATGAGCTCCATAAACATATGTTTGAGATGTTGCGCATAGTTTAAGCTCTAGAAACATTCATCTGATGTGCTTTAGGACAGTTTGAGAGTATAATTACAAGTCTCCCATAAAACTTATAATAGCCTGAGCTTATTATCACTGCCCACCAAAAAAATTAGACATTTTTTATGACAGGTAGATGGAAAAAATAATCTAGTGTCTGAGCTTGATGAGGCATTAGGGGAATTTTGAGGTCTAAAATGGGCCTCCTAAAGAAATTATAAAATAATAGTGGAAATAATAAAATAATATTTGATTACATCATCAAACTTTACAGGTGAAAAATAAAAAATATTTTTTCAACTCCTATTTTCAACTTATATCGCAAATTGTTTACTCAAATTTCAAGTGGGAGTACTCGTTGGATGAAACATTTAATTCCTCATCGAAGGAGTACCCATGTTTCATACTTTCGATGGACCCTGCTACATGAAAAATGAGAAATACATGAAAATCGTGATTGCAATCACATTTTTTCATGAATTTCTCATTTTTCACGTAGAAGGTTCCATCGAAAATATGCAACAAGGATACTCCTTGGATGAGGAATTAAATTTTGCATTCAATGAGTACCCCCGCTCAAAATTTGAGTAAAAGAATTGGGAGATAATTTCAAAATACGAGGTGAAAACTAGTTTTATTATTTTATTATTTTTTAATCTTCTTACCCTTTTCCTTAAAAAATCGTGAATCATCCCCCATGGTTGGAATCATCATCTTGAATCCAATTAGTTCTTATAAAGTTTATTTTGGTTATACATTTTTCTTATTAGGTCCATTTTAGACCTCAAAATTCCCATAATGACCTACGCAAAGAAAAATATTTGAAG
The DNA here is from genome assembly GCA_034641835.2 of Pinus albicaulis. Classification (NCBI taxonomy): domain Eukaryota; kingdom Viridiplantae; phylum Streptophyta; class Pinopsida; order Pinales; family Pinaceae; genus Pinus; species Pinus albicaulis. The sequence continues at coordinate 1,425,655,384 of CM076577.1, forward strand.
TCCTCTTCGACCTCCTTAGTTCATGAGATGTGGATTCTCCTTTTTGTTATGTGTTCCTCAGATGTTCTTCAACCAATTGGATGTCTAGAATGAAGTTTATAACCTTATATTTATATGCATTTTGACCTTTGACAAAGATACACATCCCTTGGCCATGAAGCCAACTTGTGTATTTAGGCTCATGTCGGCTAGCATAAAAAAATATAATATTTTATCTTGAAAAAAGAATTTCTATCGATCTATGAGGAGTTAGAAGTTGAGTAAGGGCTCGTTGGAAAGGGGAAAATTTCCTATACAAACCTATTCCAATTCCATAATTAAATGATGCCATTTTCCCATCCATAAAATTATATTTTGTGAATTTTCATTATTATTTTATCCATGGCAACCTTTAGGATTTTATCATTTGGACAATGCTAGTGCTCCATTTTCATAAAAGTCTTTAGGGTATCTGTAGATTCTTCATTAGGTATCCAAGTGTGACCTTAAATAATAATCCATGCCATTATTATCTTCAACAACTTTCATATTGACATCAATGATAATTTTTATGTCAAGATAGCTCTATCTAGGTGTCTCTCCAAAATCAATGTTCATTACAAATCATAAGAGAACAATTTGTCTAGAATAAGCTCATTGTGTATGAAAAACATCAAGAAAATATTTGTTCCATGCTTGGTTAGGATAAACTGGGATATATGGTTCCATAAAAATATATCAACAATCCACACACCCTCTAATAACCCCACATCAATTTATTAAAAAATTATCCTAAATCAGTTAGATTTTATGTAAAATTACAAACAAAACTAGATAATACAGATGACATACAAGAAGGAAACATAATTGATCTAATGATGACTATTATAGTGATAATGTATGCCTTTAGGAGTTGAAATTGTAATAAAAGGTAGGGAAAATAGGTGTAAAAAGGTGCCAAGTATATGTCCCAACATTTCTCTCAACTTAAACTTTTGCATGTCTTCATGCAAACCCTTGTAACTAGTTTCTGAAATTCTATGAATGGATTCTTCAACTGGTGCTCTATATCCATGGGAGACAATCAATTCCACTTCCCACAACTTTTCATTTATATGTTATGGGTTTTCATACTTGTAAACATAAGCTAATTAAGGGGAAATGTGAATCTAAGTCCATGCAAACTAGACCCAATTTTTATGATACAATGTACATGTTGTTGTACCGTAGAAAGTGCATGTACAAAACTTTGAAATAATTAAGTGTCCTCATTTATTAGTTCCTCCCTATAGGCATTCCATATGAGCCTATTTCCTTCAATTTGTTTTTAAATCAGCACACTAACACTCCTCAGACAACATTTTAGAACCATGTTATAGAACTCCATCAATATATTTTCAAAAATTGTTTGAGCATGCCCTGACTCATCTTGGATAAGAAGTTTCACCACTACCTCATTTGTTGTTATAGTTTCAGAAAAATCCTTCTAGCTAACTTGGTTTTGCATGAATGACACAAACAACCATAGTTGAACATATCCAATGTAGGGTGTATTGTTAAAGGATATTTCTCTAAAACAAGCATAATCATATAAATATAGTTCACACAATAGATGTTTCTCGAAAAATTTAGTCTTCTATAAAGTTTCCAGAAAGGCTTAAACTTCCCTCACTACATGTGGTTGTTTTTCTTTAATTGGTGTTAATTGGAAGACTGTAACATCCCCGGCTCAAAATCCATGTAATTAAGTTAATAAAGGGAAAAAATGACCAATGTTAGGGGACACACATTACAAGATGAATGTTGGGAAAATCATCCTAGTGGGCTGTTTATTTTCTTTATTATGGCTAAGGGGAAATTGGAAAAGGCATTTAAAAGTAAAAGAGGGTTTTATTGGTATTTTATTTATGAAAATAAAGGAAATTAGGAGAAAAGGAAGGTGAAAGGTCATAGGTTGCATGTGAGAAGGAAAATGGAGGGAAAATAGTGGGAATTGAAGAAAACAAAGCCCTCATTGATATAAAGGCTTTTGAGGATCAATCCATAATTCTTGATAGTAAATCGTTTGTTAGTTTCAGCTTGGACCTCTCTCATAATCTTGCACACTTAGAGCATTCTTGGAGCACTCTAACATTGGAGAAAGGAAGCAAAAGGAAGGACAAGGAATCAAAGGGAAGAAAATATCAAGGAAGAAAGAGTTGGATCAAGCGGCTACATCGGGATTAGTTGTAGGTATCAAGTTGCATGTATGAGTTCCATGCTAGTTTCAGAATGCATGGTAAAGGCATCTGTGTAGTTCATTCTATTGTTACCATTGGCATGGGATTTTCCAGTTGTGACATTGGTTTTTAGCCTTTCCTTGCCATTATTGGATATCCATGGTGTTATATGGTTCTTTTACTTGACTGAGCTAGATTTCCGGATGGTTTTGAAATAGAGTAAGGTGGTCTTAGGAAAATTCTGAAAGGCCTAAAAATCCTTGGAATGGTAATCGTGGGATATGCAGTAAAGCTTGAGGGTGGAGATGAAAAATTCCTCGTGATTTAGGTGGAGATATCCATAGGGATCCATGATTTTTTAGGGCCTAGTGGTCCCCGAACCATTAATGGTCATATTGTGGTAATTCTTTGTAGTGTATGTTTCTTCCTTGGGCCTACGAATTCTTGACGGGTTATGGGGACATATACAGTAAAGCCTAGTTATATAACTTTTTGCTTTGACCCAATAAATCCTTGATGAGTTTTGACAGGATATGCACTAAAGTTGGCGAAGCATGGTCATTTTTTTGTGTTTCCCACTTTCATGCTTAAAATAGGGCACCATGGTAATTCCTTTAAAGAAATATTTTGTTCAGCCCAATCTATGGTAGGATGGTACATGGAAGTCCCTGACTTGGTTTTCTTTTGGATATGAATACTAAGAAACTTTCCTATTTATTTTCATGAGTAAATGTGCCTGTTATTATGTAATTTTAATGGTTGTTCTATCATTGTTAATATGTTGGCTATACGTTGGTTATAAGCATGGTTTTATGAAAACCTTAGTTACGAATCTCATTATGATTTGATTAGTGAATGAATGGACAATTAATGTAAGATATAATAGATTTTATTATAGGTATTATGAGAGGGAATTATACCTTCTTGAAGATTCTCAGATAAGTATGAAATCCCTATTTTTATGTGTAATTATGACCTGTACATTACATGTTCATGGTGTATTTGAAAAAATGTATGAGATAGTTTGGATTGGCTAGGTAAGGTCCGTGAATAAGTTTTATGGTGGAGGATTTTTCCTTGTGTCATTTACTATTTTGGAAAGTTTCATGAAGTTTTGGGTAGTGACCTAGAGTGTAGCCGGGAAAAGGTGGCGCGAATTTCATGGTAGCAGGAATAGAACTGTGAAATTGAGACTACATTCACACCCTTCCAAGCCTATGCATGTTACTAGAGGCTTATAATCGCATGGATTAAAGCTTGTGCACGCAACTAGGAGTTTAGGTTAGTTAAAAACAATGCTAGATTAGGGTCTCGGCACTTATAAGGGTACAAGACCCACATGGTCTTCCTTATTCGTGTTTTACAAGATTTCTCTGGTGATCCTTTGAGCTATCAATGTATATCTATTATTACATTTCCCCATAGCCTGAGTATCCATATATGACTAAGCTAAATTTAAACCAACTTGTGACATCATCCGCTTTCATAGTCGCGATAATACTTATCTCCTCTAGAGTCCAGATACTAGACATTATCAGTTCTCAAAGGGGAAATATTGCCCCATAGTGTTTTAGCCTCCATGAAAGTGTTTTATCCCTTGGCACTGGTGGGTATGCTCCAACACACTAAGAAAGATTACAATGTTGAAATTTGAGGCATTTTATTAAGGCTTGGGGTGTTGATAGGAAGGCAAATTTATCTAAAGGGGATGGCCAAGGTTTGAACAATAGCCTTTGACAGATGAAACAACTATAGAACTTAACCCTTGATGATTTTATCATGTTTTTTCTCAATATGGTGGAATATAAGTCACTAATTCAAAGTTCTAATTCAAGAAATGAATAACAAGGATATACTTATGAGATTTACAATTTTCAACTATTTTCATAAGATATAATCTTGCCATTACAACCTTGTACAAACATAGCTATCAACATACATATAACTGATATATAAAAATAACATAGTAGTTCTATGGTGCTACAAAATCATTTGAGACATAATAGCTAAAATAGCCAATAGTAAGTGTAATAAAAACACTCAACATCCATAGATGAATATGCATTACGATAACAAAATTCATCATTAAAACAAGGCTATAAGAACTTTAAAGTTAGATATAAAAAACTTGATACTTATATGGACAAATTGAGATGGTTGTAAATTGAAGGGGGGCATCAACATTATTCCCAACCATAGGCCAGCATACTGCAATTTTTCTTGCAACTAACCACCCCTGATACAGATCCAAAGTCTAAGGGTGTTACAACGAATTTTGGTCATCTAACCATTTACAATTAGATGGATCGAAATACACCATGTAAGACCAATTTTACCATAGTAAAATTTATCTCACTATAATAAATAATTTAATGAACCATAGTTTATTAAGTTATTTATGGTCAAAAAAGAAAACCCCATGAGGAATAATTAAATAAATCCTTATTTATTTGATTTTCCTCTAGGAATAATTAATTAAACCTCTTTTTGATAATATTTTTGGTCATACTTAACCTAGTTACTGAAAAATAATTAGATAAATCCTTATTTATATTATTATTCTCTAGGAATAATTAATTAAATCATTATTTAATAATATTCCTTGTTAAATTTTACAAAACCATTTAGGAATAGTAAAATAAACCATTATTTGTTAAATTATTCCTTGATCCCATCCTTGAAATGATAAATAAATATTTTACTTATTTATTATTTGTAAATAAAGGGATTTAACCAATTTAAATTCATTTTCCCTCCAACAAAATATAATAAAATATTCCAAGCGCTTAGATCTAGATCTTCATTAATGGTATATTACTATGCACCATTATCAAGGATAACTCAATATTTTGTTATAAATAGGAGATTTTTCCATTCACTTCTGACCTTTGATCCTTTTATGATGGTCAGGCTTTCATCCTCTTATCATTGTCATAGATTGATTACTTTTATTTTCTTTTTTCTTATTGAGCTCCCTTTGAGTTCTACATGTCTTGGCGACACCATTGAGAGAGAAAATATGAATTTGAAGCATTTGAGGAAAACCAAGGACCCATCCCATTGAGGGGGAATAGTAACCTCATTAATATTTCTCTTCCAAGGTATTAATATAATACAAAAAATTCTTTATAAATCTTGTCTTGTCCATTGGATATTTTGGAGAAACTCTTATTTCATTGTACTGTTTAGCTACTTTATTTGCATAGATATGGGTATCTTTTGCATTTTTTTCCACCGTCTATTGAATATATAAGAGGTTAGACAACTATATTTGTTTTTAGGGATGTTTTTCAAGTGCTGCTTGTTAGCCCCCTATAAATTTTCGACAAGAAAATAAGGGGCTAAGATGTTTCTGAGCCTTCAAGGAATGCATTTCCTCAGAAAACACATCATCCTTGAAGCCTCCTTGTGCCTTATGTCCTATGATAAATTCCCTTCTGCTGATTCCCATCATAAAGCCTCTCTGTTTGTGAAGAGATGCCCAAAGGCCCCCTTTTCCCTCTTATTTCATTCCCCTAAGCCTTTGTTTTCTATCCCCTTTGTCTCCCCTTCTTTTTCCCCACTTTCCTTTCATTTCCCCTCAAAATCCCCTTTAAATTCTTTCCCCTACCCTTTGTAGGCCATCTTCCCCTTTGTTCCCTTATTACTTCCCTTCCTAACCTTCAGATCACTTTAAAGGGACAAATACCCACTGTCCTATCTTACTACAGACCTTGGACCCCTCTTCCCCTCTTTTCCGACTTCCATCACATTATAAACCATTTTAATACAAAATATGCATTTATAGCCTTCCCCCTTGCATACCCCGCTTGTTTGTTATAAACTTTATTATAAAGTTTATATCACATTATATAACTGTCGCCTATCGTAAGTCGCGAATCGCAGTTTCGTTCGCTTGTTCATTGGATCCATTGCAAATATTTGCGATGCGATGGGATCGCATCGCTCGATCGCATAATCACACCGTTGCATTATCGCATTCTCACTTGTCCGTTCGAGTGATCCATCACAAATATTTGCGATGCGATCCGATTGCGTTGCAAATCCTCCACCGTTGATTCCCGTGCGAACCCAACCGTCATCGCATTCCCAACCGTTTCCCCTTCCTCGATCGCAATCGAAAATTATAAGCATGTGATCCCCCCTCGTCCATCGCGACTGCGATTCCCCACCTAAACCTTGTCCAACCGTTGGGTTTAAGATCCAACGGCTCGAAGCAAATCGCCACCCGCCTGCGGCTGGGTTCCTCCTCATCGCATGTCACTGCCTTCCATTCGCATTCCTTTGCATTTTGTCACCATTTTTTGGTGAAAGCCTCCATTCTGTCGCCGCGCTATCATATTTTTCGCCCTCCGCTCCACCGGTCTTCCATTGCATCGATTTTCCTCACACAGTTGTGATTTTTTCTACAGAGTACAAGGGTTGAAACGCCACCATAACTGCACAGTATGGAGGCGACCGCAAGTTTTCCACTGTCAGAGGCAAAGAATTTAATGAAGGGCAGGTGTCCACACCGGCAGAATGTCTTCGTCTGAAGAAGGATGAATTTCCCCTACCACTTGATTACATGCCGTGCTCCAGAGGAGATCTCCGCTCAGCATGCAGTCCAAGGAGATTCGAGAATTTGCTGCTCAAGTATGGCGGACCAGTCCGTTTTTCATTACCATTTTGTTTATTCACCAAAGGTACTACACCAGGATGCATCTGAAACATACCGGGAATTAATGAAGCCTGACGAAGACCCTCCTTTTCTCCAAAGAGTGCCAAAAATTAAGGCTCAGAGTTCCAAACAGAATGGGCTTTGACTCTTTCCTTCTTTTCTGAATTTAATGTTATATTTAGTGTTCTACCTACTTCCTCTGCTCTTTTTCAGCTATAAAAACTATGAGGAAGTTGTTGTAAAGGTGTTTGATGAGTTATCAGAGAAATGTAAGCAGTTCCTCCTGAAATAAGAACTCTGTGTATAATTGTAACATAGGCCGAGTGAGATGTATTCAGATTAAGTGACCAAATTATTGGCTATGTTGGACCTGATTGGTGTTGATATTTAATATAATGAGCACATTCCTTTGGATCCTGATCTAAAGCTGCGGTGATGTTTTCCTATCTCTGTGTTTATTTCATTTCATTTCAGTTCTTCTGGCTCGCATCAGAAATTTGGCGTAAGATTCACCCATGTTAGGTGCCTTATGTTGCTGCTTTCCCAGCCCTATATGTTTTCTACTTATATGTGTATCTGAATATTGATTTCAATGGATTTAACGAGTGTAGTGGATGTAATTGCCTGCTCTCTGATGTATGAATTAAGGAAATCCATGTTTATATGTTCTTCTTGGGATTTGATTGAATGTGTTGAGAACACTGGGAGGTCTAGAGCTTTGTCCCTGCCTCACTAGGATCTTTCCATTCCATTAAGCCTGTCTAAGATCCCTCATGCTGCCCCTGATTGTGTTCAAGAAGGTATGGAGTTAAATGACCTCTGACCTGATCTATAGACAGAATTGGACGGTTCTTCTCCTTTCATCTTCAGTCCTTAATGTTTCATTCCTACTGTCATCTTTAGGATCCAAGGCTTTAGATGACTAGCCCAACTGAAAGCTTGCATGTTGAATAGCAAGTAAATCCTTTCTTGACTCCATTTCCTAATGGACTTGGTATTCCCTGGACTATTTCTCCTCTGTCTATATCCTTTGTTGCGCGGCCTTGTCTTATGATGAACCCTTCCTTCCTGATTCTCAACAACCAAACTCTAAATCAAACAAACAAACCCTGTGCCTATAACTAGCCTAATATCTTAAACTTGAGCTTCAAAGCCATATGCCTTGACTATTATAGAGAGATCCCTCTCTGGACCTAGGAGGGCTAGATCCTAAGGTCCGAAAGTGGTTCTATGTTGTCTCATATTTTAGTATTTCCAATCTTTCCAAAACATGGGAACCCCAACACTACTAAAGTGATCACTTTTCGCACACTTGCATTAAGAATTCATTCTAAAATTTTGCGACTCCACAGGTTTTTATTCAGATGTCCTACGTGACCATATTCTTCAGTACCTAGGGTTTTTATTAGGATATTTTTAAGCCTCTTAATTTTTTTTTTTACACCTTTTATGCTCTAAAACAGTTAAAAATCTAACTTCTACATGTTTTTGGGTGTTTTTCGTAGGTAACATGTATAAACCGCACCATAGACGACAATTTTTTTCACAACCTACCGCCCAGGGCTCCCAAAAGTGAATATTTTACTTTTCAGCCCTCAAATTGTGATTTTAGGCTTATATAACAAATGTTGGGGCAAAAAATGTGAGTTGAACAGCCTACAAGTCAGTACCTATGAGTTGCAACTTTTTGCGAGATTTTTTCTATAATTTTCAAGGTTTGTTGCAAGCATTGTTCAGGGTTTTCTGACCTCTGTCTCCACCTATCTTGTGTCTGGATAAGATTAGTTTCTGTTTTTGAAGTGAGAACAATACCCTTATGGCTTCAGCACGCTTCCACCCTTTTAGGAAGGGTTTAGCTCAGTAGATAGTTTGATATTTTGTAGCATTTTCTGCCATTTTTCATGGTCCGATCTCTCTTTCTTTCAGATCAATTTAGTTCGGTTATTAACTCATGAAAAAATTCCTCGTGAGTCTTGTTTGAACTCTCCCTGAGGGTCCCTCTTGTTTCCCTTAGGATTTTAGCCTGTCACCTCCCTTCTTGCAGCAATTTTCCCTCTGATTTCTTCTTGTTTTCTGCACCTCTTTTCAGAAGATCTGAGTGATTAGATCCATATCCCTTAGACCTTAGACCTTTTGGGGGCCTTGTGTGTTTTGAGTCAATCTCACCTGCCTCTTAGGACAGTTTCTTGGGAGCCATTATTTTTGGGTTGAATTTATTCATCTTTAGCTGTTTATTTTACTATCGTTTTAGTTTTATTTACAGTTATACAACCTTTTTTTTATTTATACACAACTGACTGGGCTTAATCAAAATTTACACACAGATTGCTTACACACACACTTAAAGATAAGATATTTTGGTTTACACCACCAAGCCAAGACATAAACATCATAATTAATTTATCTACCCATTTTTCGCTTTCTTTATCTCTCTCCATTATTGGGTTACTTGTGTCCTGCGATCAATGTGCCCCCAAGGTGTCTATCCTGTAGGATCCTAGGCCTTCATCCTCATTTTCCATTAGCAATACTTACTCCACCTCGTAGACGCCGTGTTAGTCCTCAACCGAGTCCTTATACTAACTTTGATTCTAGTCCATCAGGCACACATTCTAATTCCAAACCAAGTTCCCCTCTACCTCATTCTCCCACCATGTCAGGTGCCAATGTAGGTACTAGTCCTAACACTGGTGGTCACCCCAATCCTAACTATAGTTCTACTAGTAGTGGAACTAACACCAGAACCATCCGAGCTACTCCCTTGCTACCTTCTATTGTAGGTTTGAGCCTCCCAGATTTCAGCCAGTGAATAACAACCTTATACACCATGATCCAGGTTGGCCTATTATGCCAACTAAGATTCCTTATGAAATCACTAAGTTCGAAGGAAACACTAGAGAGGACCCTACTAATCACGTATGCTCCTTTCAGATGTGGTGTTTGTCCAATTCTATCATTGATGACTCTATCCGTATTCGTTTATTCCACCATACGCTCACTGCAGATGCTGCAAAGTGGTATGTCAACTAGGTCTCTGCCTCTCATTCCACTTTTGTGACTCTTGCCAACACATTTCTATCCTACTTCTAGTTACCTCTCCAATATGATACCAGTACCGAGATGTTGACCTCATTCTGTCAAACTTCTGCTACCCGCCTTTTTGACCATGTCCAAGAATGACATAGAAGGAGGAGCATATGTCGAGCTCCCACATTCGAAGACCATGTATATATGGATTGGTTTGTCAGAACATATTTTCCTTATATTGGTAAATATGTCTCATCTCACTTTCCTCAAAAAGAGAAAGAAGCTATCCAAGTCACGTTGAAATATGACTTCATCTACGCCCAATCTAGTTATGTTTATACCCTCTTAACGGATATTCCTAGACCTTGTAGTTCCAACCCACCAGGGGCATCTCACGCTGCCGACGGTATCATTGGAACTCTTTCACATCCATATAATCATCCTCCCATGGGTTATGGTTTCCCTTAGTTAAGCACCAGCTCCTCTAGCACTTATTCCCCTCTCAAAAACATGTATCCGGGACAAAGCAAATTTTCCCCATTGCATTAACTAATGTCAGGGCCTACAATTGCTCAACATATTTAGCCCAATGTTGGCCAACCTCCTTCCAATCCTCATCAACATCCCAGTGCTCCAACCCTTCTGGCATTAGCACCCCAGCCTCTATGCCTTCTCAACCTCTATTGCATCAAGCACTTCCACCTTCGAATCACGTGTATACATAACAGAGCGAGACCGATCCTCCAAATTCCAAGAAAAATAGGAAAGGAAACCAGAACCAACCAGCTCAAGGTAATGAAGGGTGCTAAGCGAACCCGCCAAACACTAACATCCAACAACAGGGAATTCAACCCAAGCAGGACAGGGCTATTCGTACGAATAACACTTATTCTTGTTGTGGTTTCCATGGCCATTATACTCAATATTGTTGCCTTTTACCCCAAATTCATTATTTGTGGGAAGCACAAGTAGCATCTAGAGGACAACAGGCCATGGATTTGGCTCCTCCAAATACTGCGCTTGTTCAACTTGTTGTTTTTACTGACCCTTTCCCTCAGTAAGGATATGTGGCTGCCCAACCCCCTCAAGGTCAGTCCACCCCTCAAAATTCACATTCTACTACCTCTGATTACCAGATTCTCATGATGAATTCTGAAGTGGTTAATATCTCTTATGTCAACCTTCAAACTCAGTCGCGCAAATATGGCAAGCCTCCTTCTTCGTGTGCAACCGAGTCTTAAACCAAAGTTTCTATAGAGTCTAGTTTGACCCCTGATGTCCCCTTATAAATCCCTCAGCCATGAGAAGAGGCCCTTTACAAGATTCCGAAAGGGCCATTACGCTGAATTTTTTCTTCTTTCAAAGCCACCCATAATTACAATATAATCGATGACTTATCACAATATCCTGCTGCTATGCTAATGATGGAAACCCTTCTGTCATGCCCTTCACAATGTAAATCTCTATTATCTAATTTACACGTTATGGATCCTTCAGATTATCATTTTATTTTCTTTAATGTTGAAGAGTCAGAACATTCCCACTTACCTTCCTTATTCGCCTTCAAAATACCAGTCAAGGCTCGGAATTCCCATGTTTCGTGTTGTATCAATGATGAGGGTGCTTCCACATGCGTGATGTCTGCCTCTGTTGGAATAAACTTGGATCACCTAAGTTAGCCCCATCCACCATCACTTTGCATGCTTGGCACAATAACTCTTCTTGGCCCATTGGCAAGTACCGCAATTGTCATGTCACTCTCGCAGGAAAGATTGTTTTTGTTGGCATTGATGTCATTGATCACCCCTTGGATTACAACATTCGATTGGCTCATAGCTACACTGGTACGATGTCTATTGTCACATATGCAAGTCAGCATAATATGTGCTTTCCTGACAATGGAAGATCATTACCATTGATTAATTTACATATTATGAATTGAAGCCTCAACTCTCCCCCGAGTCTATCATATCTTCAACAGCTAAAAAACAGGCAGTCGCACCTCTTACCAATGTTTCACTTGGAGTCTATAAATATTGCACCTTAATTTGTGCTTTAGCTATTCCCCCCTATTCTTGTACATCCCAGCTCGTCGAATGTTTGCGTGATGTCACAAGCGGTCTGGTTCGACCACCCAATAGCCTATACCTCCGCAACCTGCTGATGGTCACTTAACGAAGCATGCAGAGCCTTCCTTTGAAGGAACTTCCTCCTTTGATGGTGTCTCTTCCACTCCTTCTCAACCATGAATGGTTCCCCTTAGCCTTAACCCATTGGGAGCCATTCTTCCAGTCCATTACCCCTTCAGTCAGATACCATTTCTCGCTCCCCCCTTTGGAGTCTTTTCGGTGCCTGTTACTGCTACGTTGAGCCTTCCCAATTTGACCATGTGGATACTGGTCTGGTACACCGGTCCCCCAGCCTAAACCCCGCCTGATGAGCTCAAACCTTATATCACTTTGACCCTGGTCCAATCGGTCGCCACGACTCCTAAATTTTCTTCAGTGCCTAAGCCACCTCAATAGGAATGTAGTCATATTGCGAAAGCATCTGGTCATGGAAAGAAATAAAAAAGGAACCTAAGGATAAGGCTACCAAAAAAATCATGCTCCTCCTAAGCCTCCAAAGAAGTCACCTTAGTGCGCTTTGTGTGATATTGTTGGGCATGCTACCCAAAATTTTCTTGAACTTCCTCTTGTCAAACTTATGGTCAATAGAATGTTTCCTGAATCTAATATCCCAGAGGTCCATGTTACCTTACCCAATTTAGCTAAGAAACTAAAAACGTTGTGCATGAATCACCCTTGTGCTTTGTGTGATCATTATGGCCACTATTCTCACCTTTTCCCTCATCTCGAAGATTTTTGCAACACTCGTGAAGTCATCCACCGAATTGAGGCCGAACGTAGTGAACCTGCTACTCCTTTACTCGTGTGTTTGGCTCAACCTAAACCAAAGGGAATTGTCATACCTCCACCCAGTGTAAAAATTATGAAAACTTCAGCCACCATCCTCTATCTGTCATCATCCATGAGATACTTGGCCCAAAACTGCTATGGGGAATTCCCATTTGTTCTGACTGAACCTCCTTTGGCAATTACCTTGGGCACAACATCGGTAGATGTTTCATCTACTAGATTTTTGTATATCCTTCATAAAGATGGGTATGTGAACCATATCTCTCATGATGATGCATCAGGTAGCCCCATCGTGTCATGTGGTCTTCCTTCTACCAGTCCCCCCATATTTCACTCTGATGGTGACATTATGGAAGCAATGACCACCCCTAACTTTGCTTTGGATGATATGCACCACCATTTGTACTTCCCTCCATAGAATTTCCATGAACAGTATGTTGTGGATTCTAAATACTTCATCTCATATGAGGTTGATTGGTTTAGAAATCCCATTCCTGCATCTGATTATTTCAACAAAGAAAACATTGCCTTGGACGAACTTTGTGGCCTGGATAAAATTGAGGCTTCAACATGCTACTCAAAGAATTCAAAAATATTTCTTCCAGGTCCTATTCAGAGAGGCTCAGACATGATCCTGCCACTGTCGACCACCATATCGACACATGGCCCAATGCCTACCCTGTACCTCAAAAGTTGAGATGCATTTCTCGATGAGAGACTCTCAAAACCGAAATCGATTAGGTCAAGAAGGATGGTTTCTCCTATCACGTTTTCAAGAAAACATTCACCATTCGTGCCTGTATGGACTTTCGTGACTTGAATAAATTTTTTCCCCAAGACAACTTCCCTACACCATGTATTGACCATATATTTAACAAGTGTAAGGGGCTTAGAAATTTTACCCATAGCATCCCCCATGTGTGTTTTATTTCTGCCATGCATTTAGGTTTCTTGCGTTGTCCATCATATTCTCTGTTGTTGTCTTGTGACGCTTTCAGATGGATCCTTCATCCACACTGTACATTGGGTATGCCGACTATGTATGTTACTACTTGCGGAAGGTAGCCTCAGCAGCCTAGGCCATTTATACCCCCATACATTTATTACTCATTTACAACAACATATGTATTGGATCTTCCACCAATAATCAGTTTGAATATGATGTACTGATCAGTTTGTTAGTTGATGCCCTTAACCATCATGTCCTTTAGCTTCATGTTCGTTTATATTCCCTGCTGCTTTTCAAACAATTGATTGATATTCATGTACCTAGAGCCCAAAATCACTATGTAGATAAAACTGCAAACAATATTCTAGATTGGCACTGATCACATGCACTTAACACAAGACAATAATAATAAATAAGTGGTGAGCCACATACTCTTCATATATAAAAATTTACATATCCATAATATGTGTCCACACAATCATAATTGTTTTGGAGTTCTCTACTCTAATACATCCGACATGCATATATCATGTTCCAAAAATCAAAACTGGGGGCACCTCATGCCCCTACATCTAATCACTATTTGGAGGGTCCCAAGCCAATGGATTGGCTCTTTCAACCCTAAGAACTCACATACCCTATCCAGCCATATGCATGCGCGGCATGACCCTCACCACTCCGAGGGTAGAACAACACATGCCTCAATGTAGAGTTCATATAGAACTTTCTAGGCCTTCTCTAATACCTCGGTCATAAACACCTTACATCTGTCCCGAACATCCTCCCATAGTGCCTTTAAATCTTCTTTGTCAGCTCCTCTAGTTGTAGTAGAATCTGCGCTGCGGTTCATCCCATATACCCAGTCGGTTCATCGGTGCTATATATGCATAGCAAAAGTCACGAATCAATACCATATATATCATTCAAAAAATTAAATGAATCATGAAATATAACAACTTGTCACTTACCTTCTGGTCTCCATGCTTGATCGGGCGGAAGTGGCAAGTCTAGGTTCCCTTGATAGTTCATCCCACTAGATGGATAGTTGTCTATATACAACAGAATTTTGTCCCAATGTGAAAAGAACTCGGTTCAGAACACCTGCACGACTCCCTCGCCTCCTCCTCTCCTCAGTATCTACCACCAATGGTGCATCTTGGGCTCTTGTGGGCCCCCATCCTGGATCTGTACATGAGGTCGAAGTATCGGGATCTTCTTGAAGAATAATGGGCACAATAATGTCCCAAAAGCATATTTATGGTTCACTTGTCTCTTGCATAGTGCCAACTTTCATTTCAGTGACAACAGCATCATCTAGGCCCAACCATAGTAGGTCCTGCTCAACACACTCTCAACAAGCATCAAGTGCCCGCCGGTGATGCGGTGGAAGGCCTGGTTGCCCAAGATCCGCAACACTACTGCTGTGACAACTCGAGTCTCTAGTATCTCTAGGTCTCCGATAAGTATTCTCATGCCCTTGACAAACTCAGAGATGTTCTGCCCCCGTGGTAATACTAGTTGGATGTTTCCCACCATCCCTAATGGTGGGATCCTGATTAGGAAATAAATGTCATGAACAATCAAGTCGATCTAGTGCCCCTGCACTATAAATGCCTCATAGTTCGGCTCCCAATATATAATTATCTTGTCTAACAAGGGCTCTACTACCCTCATGAAGGGGTTCTGAACCACCTTGAGAACCCCATATCTTGTCACTACGCCTTGAACAACCTGATCCCCTTGGATATCAGAAAAAAGTGCCTCAAGACCTCTCTCTCTCCAGTTTATATTTAACTCTTCCATACCTACACAAAACCAGGAATTTTTCAGTTAGAGGAAAGAAAAAATACCTAAAAAACATCAAGACCTAGTTCCCAGCCAAAATTAGGACAAAACCCAACTTTTGGTACCTTGAACTTATTTCAATCCTATACTTGCGAGGTCAGAGTTTTCCCTCTGAAACATACTAACCAGGTCACAGAACATGCCCTAGAAGGTCGGAGCCGACTGTGAGGAGGGGCACAATGTAGTTCCTGGGCTTTGGGCCCCCAATCAGAAATTCTAAACCACTGAAATTGAAGAGTGTGGTTAGGCCACCTACTTGCAAGTGAATAATCTCTATTTGAATGGTCGGTTTGTTCTCTATGAACACCACAATATTTAGGACCTTCTCCTCCTCTCCACATTCACCACAACTACACTTCCAAATGAATAAAATTGTAGGGAAATCATCCAATTAAAAGAGAAAGCCTAATTGTTCTTTCGCCAATTGAAACAAAACTGTAGTTTTGTTTGATGAATCTTCAACACCATTGGAAATATCTCACCAAGCTCTAAAATGGGTGTTCATTCATTTTTGGTGATTTTATACTTCATCTGGAAGCCTTTTTTCCAAGACGCGTCACTTTGTCACCTCTCAAAATCGAATTTTTGCACTTGTGCTACTTGTAATATTGGCACCACCTAGCCTTCATACTTGTTGATGCTTCTGTCAATTTTCGTCATGAGTAACCATCTTTTGATCCTATTTTTATTGTCCCCACTGGGCCTATTCTGTGTGGCAGCATCATCGAGTCACCCTTGATGAGAGGATTCAAGTTGAGTCATCATGAAATTCATGGTGTATGTCCTGATTCCCTTTCTCTTCCCGTTATGGTATGTTGTCCATTCATGCCTCGTCCCTCTCTTGTGTAGCCCATTTTGGCCTCAATTCCCACTGTCTCTCATCCCCTCAGTAGTCGAGTCAGTTGGTGCCAGGTCATCCATGCTTTCTATGTTCTGACAAAGTAAGTCATCCATTTTATACTTAATATCCCCCATTGCATCATCATCCCTGTTGTCAGTCCATCCGTCGCTCTACTATGTTCCCTCATGCCTTAGTTGAGGACCCTCAATGCCTCACCTATGGCAGAATTCCTTCTATAGACATGAGCACATTCATTCCAGATGACAGGTCTAGATGGTGGTGTATCTTGGTTCTAGCTTCCATTATTTTTTGGTGCCTCAGATCAGGCAAAGGGACTCCTTATTTCCTTTTGAATTGATTGTTTCTCATCCACTCCACTTTAGCAAGATCAAGATTCATATACTTGATAGTTCAGTGATCCAGTAGATTGATCCAGTCATTCCCAGGTGTGTATGAGATGTTTCAGACCTCATCACGAGGTAGACCTTCAGGTAGCCCCCTACATTCCCACATGACTTCATTGTATTCTAGAACCTTAGATACAGCTCCACATATTTGATGGGGTCAGCCCCAACCACTTGTAGTGCCTATACCATGCATGTATCACTTAAATGATACATTTATATTTTTAGAGCCCTTTCATGTTTATTAGGGCTTCCCTGGTTGTTATTATATCTCATGGGCTCAAATATTATTATATTCAGTCTTGGCTATTTTCCCAGGTGCAGTATGTATGTGGGATCCATTCTATTTTTTTCTGGCCCATTTTTATGTTTGCATATCATGTATTTTATAGCTCTGTTTCATTTTACTGGACGAACCATTATTCTTTGTACTTTGTCATCTCGGCGGGCATAGGTATGCCTCCGCCGCCTCACTCAAAACAAGTACCCAAATTTTAAAGGAGACTTACCTTTGTCGGTTTGGCCCCCTTAGGGTTATCGTCCTCTAGATCTTCACTTTTCCTATGTCTCTCTCTCACTACGACTCCCCTTCGGTGTCTAGTGATTGTGTTCATACAACATACTTTGGTCATACGATTAGCTCCTAAGGCTCACACGTTGGGGGGGAATTTGTTACACCAATTTTTGGTCATCTCACCATTTACAGTTAGACGGATCCAAATACACCATGTAAGACCAATTTTATCATAGTAAAATTTCTTTCACTATAATAAATAATTCAATAAACCATCATTTTTTAATTCATTTATGGTCTAAATAGAAAATCCAATGAGGAATAATTAAATAAATCCTTATTTATTTTATTTTCCTCTAGGAATAATTAATTAAGCCTATGTTTTAATAAAATTTTAGATCATATTTAACTCAATTAATGAAAAATAATTAGATAAATCATTATTTATCTTATTATTCTCTAGGAATAATTAATTAAATCATTACTTAATTAATATTCCTTGTTAAATTTGACCAAATCATTTATGAAAATATAAAATAAATCATTGTTTCTTAAATTATTCCTTTATCCCATCCCTGAAATGATAATAAATATTTTCTTTTTTTATTATTTCTAAATAAAGGGATTTAACCAATTTAAATTCATTTTCCCTCCAACAAAATATAATAAAATATTCCTAGTAGATAGATCTAGATCTTGGTTAACTAAATTTTGTTATGCACCATTATCAAGGATAACTCAATATATTGTTATAAATAGGAGGGTTTTCCATTCACTTTTGACCTTTGATCCCTTTATCATGGTCGAACTTTGATCCTATTATAATTGTCATACTTTGATTACTTTTATTTTATTTTTTCTTCTTGAGCTCCCTTTGTGTTCTACATGTCTTGGGTATTCTACACCATTGAGAGAGATACTTTGAAGCTGAAGCGTTTGAGGATAGCCAAGAACCCATCCCATTAAGGGGGACTTGTATCATCAATCGTAGTTCCCTTCCCATGTGTTATTATAATAAAAGAAAAAATTTATAATTCTTCTCTTCTCCATTGAATATTTTGGAGAAACTCTTATTTCATTTTACTATTTAAATGCTTTATTTTCATAGATATGGGTTTGTTTTGAATTTTTTTCGACTGTTTATTGCAGATCTAAGAAGTTAGACAACCATCTTTGTTGTTAGGGTTGTTTTTCATGTGAAACTAAAGTGATCTCTTTTCGTACACTTGCGTGAAGAATTCATTCTAACGAAGGGGATTCTTGCTCAAGGGAATCACAGCAAGGGAAAGGTCGCACACTTAAGAGGTGGAGTCCACTATATAGACAAGTTATCTATTTACATCTAGTAGTAACCCCAATAGTGACTCCCTCACTCCTCTGAGCTCAATCATAAGGATTCAACGCAAAATCTAGTCCATTTCATTCTTTTTGTTTGAGGTACTCCTTTCTATTTCTCCTCCCAATATTTTACCAACTCACTCCATTGATCCTTAATGACCACTCTCCTTATCTATCTAATTCGTGAGAGAGTGAATTCTTCCAGCATTCAACATAGAAGTTCTTCTCCCTTCTTGCTAACCAAACTCACAACCTCTATCGTAATGAATATATCGAAGACTAACATAATATCCAAATTTTCTACTCCTTTGTTTGCATTGTATTTTTTCTTTGCTATCAATTCTCTTCCATCTAATCACCTATATTCATCTGGCATGTGATAGTTCAATATATTATGCAACCTCCTCCCTCTTCAGGGTGATGACACCATCTCCACTTCTCCACTCTCGCCTATATTTTATCTAGGCTTTTGTTCCCTCCTTTTCTATCAATGAGGAGGGGTGAAAGGGATGGATCCATCCGAAAACCATGCTACCCACTCTAAAACCTTAAATTAAAGTCAACATAGGTTAGTGGGTGATAAAAGAAACATTAAATATGGTAGATGTTATCGGTATGTACCTACTTAATAGTCATGCAACATGTGTAACCATAGGAAACTAATATGCATGCAACAAGTGTAACCACATGAAAAAAACATTCACCAAGTAGGTGTAACCACATGCAACCAAAATTCATGCAACATGTGTGACCATAGAAAACGAACATGCATGCAACATGTATAACCATAATAAATCAACATGAACCCCCTTAAAACATTTTATCAATGTTTCCCTCCATTGAGGTTATCCACCAATATAATTTAGATTTAAATTATTTTATGTTTACAACATAACGTCTCAACTAGCCATGGAAACCTACATGCTTGCATGACATAGTCACAATTTCTAAAACTACACAAGTAGGGGAAAAGTGAGGGATGTTACAAACCACTCCCCCTTAAAATAAAACCATCCACAATGTTTTTTAATAGAGAAAAAATATTAATACCTAAGCTTTATAGATATTACAACTATGACATTTTCAATGACCTAAGTTGTCATGTATAGCCACATTTTTCATTGTCCTCAAGGCTTCCATAGGGAACAAAATCAACTCTCTTCTTCCTATAGGACACCCAATTCATTTTTTATAGCAGTGAGTATGCACATAACTCCTTTAAAACCAATTTAATCATGTTTCATCTTCCTTGCATTCACACGCCTTCCAAGTTCAACCATCCCCTTCTCTTCTCCCCTAGCTTCTTTCGAAATTCATTCATTGAGAAGGCTTCATTTTACAAGAATATTCTATATTGAGTCTCAAATCCAAGGATACACTTGGTCTTCCTCCAACAACAAAACTCGTTTATCCGAACATATCTCATGGTGATCAATGCGTATCATGGAGTTTCAGTGTCACCTTGAAATCCTTTTCCATATAGGCTTTACCTCCACTATGCCTCCATTGCACCGCTCTCATATTAGTTGTAATCAACATCATATATATTTAATGGGTATTCCATTACTTCACCTATACCAAATCATCTAGTTACCATGATATTGATCATAAAAAAATGAAATCAAATTACCCTAAAAGTTAATGGACAATGCTTTAAATCGATACTTATCTTTATGGTTATTATCAACTTCGTTTAATTTTTAATAAGAATTAAATTGAACATGTAAGTGTATTTCTCTCCTATAAATGAAATGTAGACATTATTCAATGTTTATTCTATTAATTCCATGCTTGGATTACTATGTATCTATATATTCATGGGTTGAATGTTGTTATTTATAATCATATTGAATGTATATTTAAGTGATCATGAATAGAGAGAAAAGAGTTTCACATAACTTGCATAGATTTTTATTTTCATCCACTTTTATGATTTTGAATTTTCTATGTAGTGGTATCATTTTTCCTATTCCATTTAATATTTCTTGGTATTTTCCCGAGGTGGAGAACTAGCCCTAGCTGTAATGGCTACATTCTCAGATATGTTTCAAGAATGTTACTAATTTTAAATGAGGCTCATATTTTATTGTTGTGGTAACCATCTATGTTGGAGATGGAGAGGAAACCTACTCAAAGGAAGGAATTTGTTGTCAACCTTGTAACAATATGAGCAGTGCCAAAAATATTTAACAACATCTCTGATTCTTTTAGGAAATATGGAGTTTTCGGAATCCCCAACCAATCCCTTGGTCACATGGGCTAAGGGGATAAAAGAGCCAGATTTAGCTTATAAAGAGGCTTATTGACATATTGGCCCCATGATTAATGCATTGAATGATTTATGGATAAATCTTCAAGGTGTCATAACCTGGGTGTGGAATTGGCACTTGATGACTATTTCTGTCTATTAGAGCCATTAGTTAATTCCTGAATATATTGGAGTATTAGTAACTCATATGCTTGATTTATGAAAGAAACATGATATCATAGGTAGTGACATGGAAACACTATATGGATGGAAATTTTTGCCCACATATAGCCCATTTTCCATGCTAACTATACAAAAGTAACAAATACATTTCCATGTGGCAGTGGCATGTTACCATGTTTCATGTGTCATACACACCAATCAATGCCAAGTGGAAATCCATGACTAGTTGGTAGAGTTATGCTGTTGAATGTTGTATGGGCCATTATCCTATTGTACCATTAATGTTTTTCGGGGGTTTCCAATTACAAAATTTTTTCTATGGACCAAGTGTCCCTGGTCGAACTAATTCCATGTCGACATATCGAAAAATCTATTGAGTGTTCCCACATTGACATATTAATGGATTAGAGGGCCAATATTGTACAAACATATCAATGCTTTCAAATATTGAGTAATATTATCTATCAACATATTGTTGGTTCAGGTCATCTGCTTATTAGTCAATGAACCCAAGACACTATACTTGAGAGGAGCCATATTAGCCATATCAACTATCAAAATCCTAGGAGCTATGAAAATTATCGAATTCTATGATATGGTGAGGCTCTATATGTCATGTGGGCCTTGAGACGTGGACCAACAAGGAGATATATATGGTCAAGAGAGACACATAATAGTCACGTGGGTGTATATATTATGGTGTGGAATTTAAGGGGTAAAACATTACAGGGGAATAACATTGCACCTATAAGCTCATAATGGAGCAAAAATTATATCACTACAAAGCTCTTGATGAGTGAAAGATGACAATGGTATTGAAATTCTGAGTTGATGTGATTCAAGAAAAGGATTTTAGATAACACCATCTTCATAATATACCTTAAATATTGGGTCTAATTACGCCCCACAACCCCGATATAGTATTAAGGGGTTGGGCCTATCACAAATAACTTGGTTATTAATTGAATTCTAAAACAACTAGTATCCAAGGTAGGTAAATAATCATAGAATATGGATGGTTAAGGATAATCAAGAATTTTTATCTCAACAAATTTCTAACATAAACTAACTTTATACATTAATAAAAAAATCAATCATTAGAAGAATGAATGTAAATAGAAGGAGTGTGACGTGAGGTAGTGTTGAAGGAATAGTGTCCGAGATAGAGGATGCTAAACAGAGTAGATAGAAAAATGAGGGATACAAATCCTTATCCATTGAAAAATATCAAAGGGGAACCCTACGCAATGAGTTCACTATCATGAGTTCAAGAACACGTGTGTTAATCATGTGTAGAGTTTTCATTTGGGGAATGGGATGGTTGTGCTTTCCCCGTATGACGAGTGGGTTTAACTTGGTTATTAATTGACTTCTAAAACAACTAGTATTGAAGATAGGTAAATAATCATATAATATGGATGGTTAAGGATAATCAAGAATTTTTATAACTCAAGAAAGTGATCATGTAAACTAACATTTGTACATTAAGAAAAAAATCAATCATTCAAAGAATGAATGTAAATAGCAAGAGTGTGACATGAGGTAGGTTGAAGGAAGAGTGTCCAATATAGAGGATGTTAAATGGAGTAGAAAGAAAAATGAGGGATACAGATCCTTGTCCATTGAAAAATATTCAAAGGGAACCTTGTGCAATGAGTGCACTATCATGAGTTCAACAACAGGTATGTTAATCACGCATAGAGTTTTCATTTGGGGAATGGGATGGTCGTGCTTTCCGTGTATTACGAGTGGGGTGACAATAGTGAGTCATCCCATCACCCATATTATCTTATTTTATCACCCCATTCAAGGTTGAGTCATTCTTGATAGAGGACACTTGATCAATTTTCTTTGCAAGAAGCACATGGAAATTGCTGAGTAGGAGGGAATATTTGATGGTGTACCATTGGTAGGAGAGATATATATTTACATTAGAAAAACCCAAATTGGCTATAAATTATACCACACTATTGCCTGATTTCCTAATATGGTTAGCAAGAATGAAAACTATGAAGGGGTGGAGAAACAATGTGTGAGAATGGATTTTTTCCAACCTCCAACTTGAAGATAACTTCTGTATTGTTGTACTATTCAAAATATCTTTTAGGATTGAAAACACTATGTTTATGTCTCCTTCCACTATTATTTTTCTAAAACTCATGCTTTTGGAATCTTGGAGATTTGAGTCAAGAGAAAAAAACTTCGTTGCGTTATTACCATTGAGTCCCATGGAACTTTCTAAGATGAAAATGGGATTAGTAGAATGACCTTGGAAAGTTCCACCATAATAAAAAATGTTGAGTTTCCCTTTGGAGAGTTCATCAAGGTTGAACATAAAGATGCACAGGGGATAGGGGGACTTGAATGAGCTGAATTAGGGGGATATTTTACTTCAAACAAGTTGGGTTGGATTTTTCAATATATATATATATATTTTGAGATATTTTAAACTATGAAATATGGTGGATAGAGAGAGAAGAACACAAGGTAATTTTGATAAAAAATCCATACTTTATTTTGTTATAAATATGAATGTAGGAGGTGAGGAATTTAGGGTTCTTTAATGTTCTTCTAATATTATTGGAATATGAAAGCTAGGAATTTTCAATATAAATTTATTTCTAATATTTTTCGAAAAATAAAACGTGAAGGATGCTAAGGAGATACCCATAGGTACCTTCGGTAAAAAATTTAGAACTCAGTAACCTTTAGGAATTTAGAAACCTTTTTGTCTATAATTACATATATATTCCGTGTTGAATACATTATTATTGAATAGTTCTGAAATCAACTTCAAATAACAAAATTTGGAAATTTTTCTATAAATGATTTTATGGTATATACTTTACTGTGGAAAGTTTAGAGATCCAAAGATACATATAAAAATTTCCTAGGAAAATATTTCAAATCAAGATTGCAAAATTTTATGTCACATTGTGCAAGATCTTCCTTAGGAAGAATCCAAAAGCATAAAGGTTCCTAAGACGTGAACCTAGTGAAGAAAAAAGAAGCAACTATATTGTGAAACATATGGTTGAGTGAGAGTTGTAGAAAAGAGAAGTAGAAAATTTATTATAAAAATGTTTTGTAGGTTGGTTTTTACACATCGGGGAATTGTGCTTCCTTCAAGTGGGTTCCTAAGAAACAAATCAATGTTTTCTTTCTTTCCTGTTGTTCATGTAGTGCTTCTCGTTAGTTGCTAACAATAAAAGAAATTAGAAGTTGGTGCCTATTATGAGTGAGTAATCACAAAAAGTTGATGTAATAAGAAGTGGTAGTTTAATATTTGCATCATAATAAGAACAATATATGTGATTTTCTCCCTTTAATAGTTCGCACATAAAAAAAAATCTATGTCATATGTCTATGATGCTTATAATTTTTGTTTGATTCTTTTGAAATTTTTGATGTTAAAATTACTTAATTTCACGCTAAATTTAATGATTTCAATAAAAATTCAATCCCTTAAAAAGTTCAGAATCTCCAAACCTATCAAAACTATAATTTTTTCGAATGAGTTTAACTATCTCCAATGAAACATGAACTTAAATATATTCACTTATATTCCTCAAAACTAGTTTGGGGTATCAACATTAACAGGGAGCTTTTGAAATGACCATGGCACCTAGGTTTTCCTCTGATCCAAGATCTTAGGCCGTCACCCTGCCTTCGCTTCGCCCTTCTCGTCCACATTGTTATGGATTGCTGGATTCTGCCGTTGGCACTGCACCTCGAGTCTTCCATGACCCGCTGGGCGCACACCTCCCCCCACACTACTTTACTCAGGAAAACGGCGAAGCTGAACCTCGGCCCTCTGCAGCCACGATCTGTAATAGCCACTCCCTTCAGGCAAAGGATGTACAGGTCAAGAACGGCTCTACTGCAAACTCTCTGTCTTATCCTCTGGCTGCGGCTCTAGGGACGAAAGCCTGCGCACAGAAAGGCCGCTCAACCCATTGCGATCCGCGTTTGCTTTCCCAAAAACGTCGATCCTCTGTTTTTCAGAATCAGAATGCTTTGAGCTATCTGGATCTGCCTGAAGGGAGCGCTTGGCAGTGCTTTAGGGCGGAAAAAAATACCCATCCCTATGGCTATTTGCCTCACCCCATAGTTTTTCACAAACCCCAGCAGCAAGTTATGGAAAAGACGGATCACCAGGGTACCAGTTTCCTCCTTTCTCAGAAATGCAGAGGCAAGTAGAAGATTTATCAGTCTGCCTCTTTTCAGATCTAGATCTTGCTGCTTTCAGGCAAAAATTTGCTGCAATGGGTGAACTCTTCGAATCTAGTGCAGGACCTCAAGCAAATCCTTGAATATAGGCTGGGGATTCCTTATGCATCACAGAGACTCCTCCACGAAGGTAAACAACTTGAGGATCTTTATCCCCTCTCTTTTTAAAATATTAAAAGAAATGCATCCATTGTTTTCACCCTTCATATGAGTGGGGGAGTTGTTGGACAGTCATCTACAGCTCCGAATTTTTCTTACAAAGATGTTTTCCATGCTCAGATACCCAAGAAAACAGCTCCACCAGCTCTGGCTCCCAAGCCTTTCTTGGTGGACAAATTGGAGGAAACCTCCTCCATTGAAATATGGCATCCAACGCTGGATGAGCGAATCCAAGAGTATGTTGAGCATGCCATTATTTGCATATTTAATGGACTCTAGCCACGCACGGCAGACCTCTATCAATGGATCCACTCCAACTGGACCAACAATTGCAAGGTTCTTTTATGCTCAAAGGGCTTCTTCATTGTAGTATTTGATTTCAGTGAAGACTACCAAAAAGCTTTAACAAAAGGTCCATGGTTCTGGGGCACAACAGGTTTATTCCTCACCCCCTGGTTCCCAGATTTCGATCCATCTACTGCAGTCATCACCAAGCTCCCCATTTGGGTCAGACTTCCTAATCTCCCGATGCATATATGGCACTTTGTTGTATTCCAAGGGATTGGAAATACTCTTGGCCGCTTTCTTGCCACAGAAACCTCGAGGGGGGATAAGGGCATATACACCTTCAGCAGAATCTGTGCAGAAATAGACATGAGCAAGGGTCTACCTGATCAAATTAATCTCAAAATTGGAGACTTCCATTGGACTCAGACCCTGGATTACGAGAACACAACCTTTCGTTGCCGGCATTGCCATCAAACAGGGCACCTTCAGAGCTCCTGTCCCTCGATGCCTTCCCAAAAGAAGAAGGCCAATCATAAGCCGAAATCCAAAAGCTGGAAACCTCAAGAACCTCCCCCCATCGATGATATTGATTTCAGCTCGGATGAAGAGGAAGGGGAAGCAGAAGGAGTGGACGCAAAGTAGTCACAGGTTCCACCTTCGGCAAGCCCCGAGGAATCCAATTCTCCTCCAACCTCTTAGAAAATAACTCATGAGTCCTCTCCCTCGGATTCAGACAAGGAGACCTCTCTGACGCCCAGCTCAGTCTACAAATTGTTCCAGCTCAACCGCATCATCTTGGTTGGGTCAAAGTTGGGAAAAAGAAACAGAAAAAATGGTGAATGGATGATTCGACCCATGTTGGGTAGAATCCCTTGTTCAGCTCTTGTTAGCTTGTTTTTTCTTGTTCCTCATTGCTTATTTCATTGCTCTCTTCATGGTTTCTCTTAGGAGCCGAGCTGGATAGTTTATCCTTTCTGGCATCCCGTTTTCTTGCTTCTCTTGGTTGTAACTTCATATTGTACCATATGCTCTCTTAATAGAATTAGTTTTACGGAGAAAAAAAAAAAACTAGTTTGCGGTAAACTAGGTTTAGCTCATCAATTTAAAAAATGGAGTTGTTTAGCTAGCCGGGGGAATTTCTCGGCTCCTGTCACCTGTTAGGAAACCTTCAGCTCCAACTAGGAATTCCTCCAACCTCCAACACAGTCATAATTCAATCTAATCTGAAAAAATCTCTGACAAAGAATCTACCCACCTGTCTGATTACCACCGTCCAGGTAGTTAACGCATATCGTTTCCTTCCAATTCAAATCAAAACTTTTCTCCCAATGCCAAATTTCCCTTCTCTTCAGTTGAAAATAATTATGTTATTTTGTATTAATGGAGAAAAGGTTACACAAGTTGTAACGTATCTCCTTAGTTTAGGATTTGTTCCTATAGTTTAGGGGTTTGGTTGCAACTTCCTAATTTCTATTATTGTACTTAATGATGTAATCTTTCATTCATGAATGTAGAGTGTACGAGAGTGATCTCTCAGTTCTTAGTGTAGTCTCCAGGTGCAGGCCTCACCTGTGAGCTACATCTCATTTTTTTCAATTCTGCTCATATTTTATCTTGGTATCAGAGCTCAGATTGGGTGTGCCTGATCTTTTATTGCCTTTGTGGCTGAAGTGCCTTTGTGGCCAGCTTGCCTTTGTGGTAGAATCGCCTTTGTGGCTTGAGGTGCCTTTGTGGCCGCGTGTACACGAGAGATTCGTGCTCAATTGAGGAGGTGGAATGCAAAACACCTGGCTCGGACTCAAATGATTTTTTATTTTTCTGAGTAGAAGGGGGTTGGTGCGCTTTTCGCACTGACAGTCATGCCAGGAAGTGCAACTGGCGCGTCTGTTCAGCCATTAATCGCGCCACCGTGCCAAAATACCAGATTGGCATGGAATCGCATGGAAAAATCACTCCAAGTGTTTTGCCTTAAACCATTTTCATCTAGGCGCGGATTTTTCCCTCGGGAGGGCGCCAACTCACCTTCAAGGGGATCTGCGAGAAGAAGATCAGAGAATTCGTGGATCTATCCAGGAGAGGCAGATTGGATCAGTTTTGATCAGATAGTTTTGTGGCTGTATTGAAAAAACAACGAATTTCCTCAACGGAGCGAGATTGAATTGCAGATTTTGTTGGATCTGAATCGAAGATACAGTGGGTGGATCAGGAGACCAGCAGATCAGTGGCAGAAAAGTGGCAGATTAGGTGTCAAGATTGACAGGTATCAATTTTTTTTACTGTTGGGTAGATTCATTTGCTTCTAGATCAATATGAGTAATACGATGGAATATTATCTCCACGAGTCTGGCAAACTCGATGGATCTAACTTCACAAACTGGAAGTTTAAGATTCAAACCTTTCTTGAGGGTGCCAATGCTTGGTCCATAGTTATAGGTGATGAGCAGAGGCCAAATTTGAACACAGGGACACAGGAGCAAGAATGGGATAAACGAGAGAACAAGGAAAAAGTTTTGCTGAAGATGTCCATAAAGGACAACATTATCCCTCACATCAGAGACTGTAAAACATCCGCGGAGATCTGGACGACTATCAAAAGGATGTATCAGACCCAGAATAAAATTTGAATTATGGCACTTAAAAACAAATTATTCTCAATGAAGATGGACGAAAGTGAGACCGCTGCTGCATTTATCACACGAATCAGAGATGTGAAAGATGGATTGGGGGACATCGGGGAGAAGGTGTCTGACTCCGATCTCACAAAAATCATAATGAACAGGATGTGAGATGAATTTCAAATGTTCATCACTGGATTGGAGGCAAGGGAGAAAGTGCCTTCATTTGAAGATCTGACAGGGATCTTGCTGTAAGAGGAGGAGCGGCGGCAGAACTTGGACACCCAAAGTGATGATCTAGCGCTAATAGCGAAACAACAACCTTTCAGAGGGAAGCAGCCACAACAGCAATCACAGTCGCAACTGCAGCAAAAAGGAGGTACATCGCAGAAGATTCTGTATAAAGGTATGCTTGCAAATAATCCTGTAAAGAAATGCTATTATTGTGGAAAGAAGGGTCATGTATAGAATGTATGCTTTAAGAAGCAGGCTGATGATGCAAAGAGGAAGCTGGAAATCGAAAAACATAGAGGATACTTTGTTGAAGAAGATGTAGATGAATATTTCAGTCATGAATTTTGACTGTTCACAGTCGACTGTGCCCTTTCAGCATCTAATGAGGACGATATCTGGTATGTCGATTCCAGAGCATCCTCTCACATGACAGGTAAAAAGAAATTTTTTGAAAGTCTTGAAGAAAGTACATATGGATCAAAAATCTATTTGGGAGATGATAGTGGATACGAGATTAGAGGTTATGGGGTTATTCCATTCAAGTTACCAAATGGAAAAATCAATCATCTTAAAAATGTTTTATATGTACTTGGAATTAAGAAAATTATGATATCTGTATCCATGATAACTGATCAAGATATGCAAGTCGAGTTCTTCAAGACTCATTGTGTCATAAAGGATTGCAGGAAATAAATTTTTGCAACAGGCGTGCGTGTAGGAAGCCTATACAGACTGGATCTAAAGAGTATATCAAAGCGAGCCATGGTTGCAGGTGGATCGACAGCCGAACAACTCTGGCATCAGAGATTCGGTCATTTGAATTTCCAGGACCTCATGTTATTGTAGAGAAAAGGTATGGTTGAGGGGATCCCTATCTTTCGTAATACTCTGTTAAATTGTGATGGCTGTGCCTTAGGTAAAATGCATAGAGAACAGTTTCCTGTGCATGATAGGAGGAAGGAAACAGATATTTTGGAACTAGTGCACACTGATATATGCAGACCTATGCAGACAAGGTCGCTAGGTGGAGCGTATTATTTTCTGTTATTTACTGATGACTGCACTAGATATTCATGGGTTTATTTTCTGAGTAAGAAGAGTTAGACTTTCCAGTGCTTTATAGAATTTAAAACCTTGGTGGAAAGACAGTTTGGTAAGAGTATAAAAATTCTCCGATCTGATCAAGGGGGAGAATACAAGTTAGGGGAATTCATGAAATTCTGCAAATCTCACGGGATTGTACAGTAGTTTACAGGGCCACACACACCACAGCATAATGGAGTTGCAGAGCGTAAGAACAGAACCTTAGTGGAGTGCGCAAGGAGCATGGTACAAGGTAAGGGTCTATCTAATAGTTTTTGGGCAGAGGCTATTAAAACTGCTATATATTTGAAGAACAGAAGTCCTACCAGGTATCTTGGCTTCGAAACTCCTTTTGAAGCTCTATATGGATTCAAACCAGTAGTAAACCATCTAAGAGTATTTGGGTCAAAAGCATTTTCCTATATACCCAAAGCTGATAGGAAGAAATTAGACCCTAAAGTTGTTAAATGCATCTTTTTGGTTATGGCACAGAATTTAAAGCATATAAGTTGTTCAATCCTCAGTCTCATAAGATATTTGCAAGCAGGGATGTAGTGTTTCATGAACAGGTTCGGGAAGGGAAAGATGACATTGGTGATGATTGGCACATTGCATTGTTGATGGATGAAAGCAGCAAGGATGAAAGAGAGTTGGAGCAGAAATAGAAAGAAGAACAGGAAGAAGGTGATAATGCAAGCCCAATTAGAGTTGAAGAAAAAAAAATTGAGGTAAGTCCCCTACTAAGGAGATCAAGTAGGAAGACTCAAATACCATTAAAATTGAAAGACTATGCTTTGATGTCAAATGTTTTGAACATTGTAGAGCCCACTAATTACAAAGAAGCTAGTCAATTTAAGGAGTGGAGAGCTGCAATGAATGAAGAGAGAGGAATATATTCTTAGAAATGACACTTGGGACTTAGTTGAACTGCCTAAGAATAAAACACCCATAGGATGTAAATGGCCGTTTAAACCAAAAATGAATGCAGATGGAAGTATTGAAAAACTGAAAGCTAGGCTGGTTGCAAAGGGGTACTCACAGCAGGAAGGTATAGATTTTGATGATACCTTTTCACCTGTAGAAAAGTTAAATACAATCAGAATGCTTATTTCTTTAGCTACTAAAAATAATTGGTAGCTGTTGGGGTTCCCATGTTTTGGCCAGGTTGACAAGACCAAAAGATGAGACAACATAGAACCACTTTTAGACCTTAGGATCTAGCCCTCCTACCTCCAGAGAGGGATCTCTCTATATGAATCAAAGTGTATGTCTTTCAGGCACGAACGTTAAGGTTTTAGGCTAGTTATATGGCACTGGGTTGTTTGTTTGATTGTTTGTGTTTGGTTGTTGGGAATTAGGAAAGGAAGGTCCAATACAAGACAAGGATGATGAACGAAGGGATTAGGCTGAGACAGACACCTCAGGGGATATCAAGGCCATTGGGCAATGGAGTCAAGAAAGGGTTTATTTGTAATCAATGTGCAAGCTTTCAGTTGGGCTAGTCATCTAGAGCATTTGGATCTTAGAGATGATATTGGGAATGGGACATTAAGGATTGAAAATGAAAGGGGGGAACCATCCAATCCTGTCTATAGATCAGGTTAGAGGTCATTTAACTCCAGACCTTCTTGGAAAAAATCAGAGGCAAGACAAAGGATTTTTAGAAAGGGTTAATTGGGATGGAAAGGTCCTAGTGAGGCATAGATGGGGTTCCAGACCTCCCAGTGTTCTCAACACATCCAACTAAATCCTAACAAGAACATCTAAACATAGACTTCATTAATTCATACATCAAAGAGTAGGCAACAACATCCACTACACTGGTTAAATCAATTGAAATCAATATTCAGATACACATCCAAGCAGAAAACATAAAAGGCTGGGAGAGCAGAAACATAAGGTACCTATCAAGGGTAAATCTTATGCCGAACTTCTGATGCGAGCCTGAAGAAACATGATGAAATGAAAGCATGTCAATCACAAATACGGAGAAAGGAAAACATCACCAACTGCTTAAGATCAGGATCCAAAGAAATATGCTTGCCATATTAAAAACAACACCAATCAAGTACATCATAGCCCATAGCTTGAACATTCAGTCTGAATACATCAAATCTCAGCCTATCTTACAATATTACACAGAGAACTTGTCCTAAGAGGAACAATGCTTGAGTTTCAACGATATCTCATCAACAACCACAACAACGTTTCCTCCTGTGCTTTATAGCAGAGGATGAACCTAAGATTAACTGAAGGAGTAGGTGAACATTTTAAAGCGTCATTAAACACAAAGCAGAGAGATAGGGCCGAGGCCCATTCTGTTTGAATACTGAGTATTTAATGTCTATCACCTCTATATGTAGGGATGATCTTCTTCAGATTTACCTTTGATCTATATATGACTTTGATGCACTTTGGTGGCCACACTTTGTTGTACTTTTGGGGAATAAACAAATGGTGCACAATTGCTGAGAGGTATGCTTCATAAATGTCTGATTGTTTTTGAACTATAGTTAGGGAAGAAATTCTTTCAGGGACATTCTTCATAATAAGAGTTGTATGGGTACCCTGTGCATGATGGAGAAAAGCATTCTGCTGATGAATAAACCTAGATGGTACCTACTACTGTGCTCAGGATCCTTTGGATCAATCCTTGGGGTCTTCAAACTGCTGCTTTGCCTTCTAAACCTCTGATTAAAGGCTCAAGATCATCATTAGCTCGCCTTAATCTTCCTTTTCTCTGTACTGAAAAACTCTGCCGCTCCATTTTGCTTCTGAGAGTGTTCCTCAGGTTTTAATGTCGTTGAAAGGTTTCCAGTGTTTGAAATCTTCCTTTTCCTTAATGCGAATCCTGCCAACCGCTTTCTTTGACTATCCCACGGCAGTACCAGATCTCGGATTTGATTCTGTCCGCACAACTCACCATGTAGAATCATGGGGATCTTCTACCTTTAGAGACCCTGCAAAACAACAAACCTGTGAGGGAAACCATGGATGTGAATGATGGAGGGGTCGAGGATGCAACATGGATGTAGAGAATAGCAATACAGATGAAGAACTGGGGAAAAATCGTGAAAAACGGTGAGAGATTGTTCTGGCGGAGGTTTGGTAGAACACAGAGCAACTACATGAAAAACAGATGACAACGTTAAACAATACGAAAAGAACCAACTATACCTCATGGACAGGGAGGGAGTACGGAGGGTGCACATGGAGCTGACATGGTGGGACCGAGAGACCGTGGAATATTCAACGTTGGGTGGAGGAATCAGGACCGTCGATTGTGGCAGAGATCAACAACAGAAGATGACTGACGGTGGACCAAGGGTGCGACGAGCGGAAGTTAAACAGCGTGCAGTTTTGACGAATGCCGACCGTTGGATAAGCGAGTGGAGATCTGACGCCTGAGTGTGATTCCGCTGTGAGACATGGACCAGATGATAACGCATGGGGAATGGCCGGTTTTGCCGCCGTACAAAAGACTCGCGCTGAAATTTGTATGGATTCACTCCACGTTCGGGAAAAATTGCCTCTCGGCCAAAGGTGATGTGGAATACACCAGCTGTTTTGCAATAGTGCGGGACGAGGTCCACTGGCAGAGAGGATGTGGACCATCAGATTGACACAAAAATGGACGACGATGGTGCCATATGGGAAACGAATAGAGAAACACTGGTGCTGGGGATCTAATTAACACCGTCCGATCAGATGAGATCTACGGTTGAGGCTGCACCCGAAATGGTTTGAAATAAGTGCCTTCCTGCCAGCGGGTGGTTCCAGTGCAAGGTCTCATGGAGGAAAGGGGCGCGGGGCTGCGGCTGAGGGGGCTAAGGCCTGATATAGTGGAATTTATCATTTTGTTTCAATTTTAATGTATTTCCATGCCCAGGGAAGGTAACGATAGGGAGGTGAAGTGGAAATTCGAAGGAACAAAGCGTGATGGTGGGGTTTATATAGGATTTAGGGGGAATTTAAGGGGATGATGGAGGGATTAAAGGGGAAATTTGACAAAGGGAAAACAAATGTTGTGATGGGGAATATTGCCAGGATATAGGGGTAAAAGAGGGAGTAATAGGTCCCTTTGAGCAATGGATCAGCAGAGAGGATTTGTGTTGGGCACAACTCATAGAGACTTCAAGGAGGATGATTTTTCAGGGGAGAGGCATTCCTTGAAGGCTCCATAACAATCTAGCCCCCCAACTTGCTTGTCAAGTATTTCATAGGGGGGCTAACAGTGGCTCCACATGGGGGTGGCTTCTTCTTGAAGGAGTCAAGAAACCAGAAATGATCTTTGGAGTAGGCCAAATTCCTGCCGCTTAGCACATCCCCTTTTTCTTCAATCTTAGCTGCCACGATATGATAGAAACATCAGCAGAAATATTTCCCAACCAATCTACCTACCCAAACTACAGTCCTAACAATTTCCCTTTGGGTGAATTTGAGCTAGCAGACCCTTTACATTTTATTTTTCAAAACAAAAACAAACCTATTCTAAATCTACCCTTGTTTCTCCGCGAGGCCAGATTAAACAGTTGGCCCCATATGCTTCTCTACCTAATCTACTACCTGTTGGGATTAAACTATCCAACATGTTTCTTCTCCTATATTCTAAACAGGAAATTGAGAAACAACCAAGCCAGGATTGGACTGTCTGACTTGCTGGACTGAAAACTTGTAGACAACAGCAAACAAAACTGTGAAGGCAAGAAATCTGTAGCTTTGAAGTATCCTTCTCTATGTGTGACTCGGATTTTGAGCATATTAGAGTCACCCTTTCTTTGATTTTAGCTCTGGTTTTGGGCATATTAGAGTTGATTCTTCTTTTCCTTTGCTGATCTAGGTTTTGCGCATGTTTGGACCAGCTGCTTTCCTTTCTTTGGCTCAGGTTTTGAGTTTATTAGAGCCAATATTTTGCACATCAGAGGTTCATGTTCTAAGCATGTCTGAACCTCTCCACTCTTTCTGTTTTTTGAAACATTTTTTCTTTTCTTGAAAGCAAAAACTGCAATGGTATGTACAATGGAATGAAATTGGAAATTGAAAATCAGCAGAAGTAGTGTTTGAGCATCCTGCCATTGACAGGACCCCCAAACAGCTCTGCACCATCAAGTTCTTGTAAGAAAAACGCATTAGGACCCACAGTGGCTTGGATGATATATGGACCTTGCCACAAGCTGTCGAACTTTCCATGTTTACCTTTGTCCTCTCTTCTTGAATCCCATTTCAGAACTTTATCCCCAACCTTGAAGTCTGAAGCTTTGGCTCTTTTGTCAAACTGCCTTTTTATGCTTTCTTGAACTCTGACAGCTCTGTTATAAACCTGCTCTCTTGTTTGCTGCAGATATATTGTTTCGTTTATTCTTCTTATCATGTTGTCTTCCTCTGATTGGATCTCTTGGACAAGTTTGATTACTGGAACTCCAAGGCTTGTAGGAAAAAATGCTTTTGTACCATAAACCAGCTGGAAAGGTGACATGCCAATGGATTTATTTTTGGTGAGCCTGTCAACCCACAAAGCATGTACCAACTTCTTATGCCATGACCTTTTTTTTCCTCCAGCAGCTTCTTGATGATTGTAACCAGGATTTTGTTAGATGATTCAGCTAGACCATTACCTTGGGGTTGATAAGCAGTTGAATGAACAAGCGCTATTTCGTACCTATGACAGAAATCAACCATTCTCTTGGATCCGAAAGCAGCAGCGTTGTCAGTTATTATTTTCCTTGGATAGCCAAACCGAGATAGGATGAAGTCTTCTAGGAATCTAATGATGACAGAATTAGTGGCACTCCTAGTGGGTATGGCTTCTATCGACTTAGTGAAGTAATCTGTAGCAGTTAGGATCCATTTATGTTGTCCAGAGGAGGCAGGATGAATTTCTCCTATAAATTCTAGGCC
The DNA here is from genome assembly GCA_034641835.2 of Pinus albicaulis. Taxonomy (NCBI): domain Eukaryota; kingdom Viridiplantae; phylum Streptophyta; class Pinopsida; order Pinales; family Pinaceae; genus Pinus; species Pinus albicaulis. The sequence continues at coordinate 1,425,691,016 of CM076577.1, forward strand.
CCATTGCATGAAGGGACCTTCTATGGTGATAGGTTTTAAAGGGAGGGGAAGGAGCTTTCTTTTGCCTTCAAAGATCTGACATTTATGGCAGGCAAGTATCATTTTATGGACATCACTGAAGAGGGTAGGCCAGTAGTAACCAGCCCTGAGTATTTTGTTTGCAGTGGCTTTCCAACTCAGGTGGCCTCCACATTCTCCAGCATGGAATTCCTGTTTGATTTTTTCAGCTTCAGTTTCAGAGAAACATTTCAGTAAAAGGCCATTTGGATTTTTCCAATATAGACTCTCATTCATAATGTAGTAATTTCTAGCTTTGAGTTTTATGAATCTGGCCTTTGTTTTGGACAGTTCTGGAGGGGCATTGAGGTTTGTGAGCACGTAAAGGATATCAGTATACCAAGGAGAGTTCTGAAACTGCTCCTCAACAGTTGGATGGGGCAACCCTTCTTGCTCATCTAAGGCATTTATCATGTTAATGTCCAGGGCTTGCAGATTTGATTCAGCCATTAACCGGGCTAGGCCTTGACCTCTAATCAGCTTGGTGGGTTTTATTTCAAGGTCGTATTCCAAGATTGTAGCAATCCATTTGCCCCTTTTCCCATCAGGGTCTTGGGACAAGATATCCTTGACCACTATATTTGGCACATAAGCAATGGTGTGAGAATGCAGAATGTATACCCTAAAGTATTTTAAGGCCTTCACCAGATCATAGGCCTGCTTTTCTATAATGTTGTATTTCAAGGGTGTGTCTCTTAAGGCTTTGCTAAAGAAGGCAATTGGCTATTCATGACCTTCTGAATTCCTTTGCAGCAAGACTACAGCTATTGTATGTTCAGAGGCAAAGGAAAAGATCAGAAAATATTTTGAGAAGTCTGGGCTGATAAGTACAGGGGCTTGAGTTAGTGCAAGCTTTACCAAGTCAAAAGATTTCTTGGCTTCAATAGTCCACTTGATTCCTGCATCTTTCTTAAGCATGTTGGTCATTTTTCTAAGATGCTCTGCCAGATTAGGAATGAATCTCCTGAGGAAATTGATCTTCCCTATGAAGGACTGCAACTCCTTGATGTTTCTTGGATGTGTGATTTGATGTATTCCCTCAACCCTCTGCGATTCTATCCTGATCCCTTTCTCAGATATAATGTGACCAAGAAGTTTACCTTCTTGCAACCCAAAAAAAAGTTTTCTTAGGGTTCAGGGATAGACCATACCTTCTACATTTTTCAAAAACTTTCCTCAGATGTTTTAAGTGTTCTTCTTCAGTTTTAGAAAAGACAGTCAAGTCATCCAAGTAGATAACTATGAAGTGTCCTATCTCCTCTGAGAAAGCTATATCCATCGCTCTTTGGAAGGTAGCTCCAGCATTCATAAATCCAAAAGGCATTTTCACATACATGAAGGTGCCCCACGGAGTGGTAAAAGCTATTTTGAGTTGATCTTATGGGAGTACTAGAACTTGGTTGTACCCTGAAAAACCGTCAAGCAGGGAGATTCTCCTAGAACCCACTACCTTCTGTAAGATATGTTCCATTATAGGCAAAGGGTAGTTGTCTTTCAGGGAGGCTCTGTTGAGGTTTCTGAAGTCTATGCATAGTTTGATTTCTCTTTTTTTCTTTCTTACAACCACTAAGTTTGACACCCAATCAGAAAACCTTACAGCAACTATTATGCCTGCATCATACATCTTCCTGATCTCTTTCTCTACTGCAGGCAATTGTTTTGGATTGATTCTACGAATTTTTTGTTTGAAAGGCCTCTAATTTTTTTTCAAGGGTATTTTGTGTTGTATGATGTTGGTGTCATAGGCCTTTAAGTCTTCATAGCTCCATGCAAACACGTCTATGAATTCCTTGAACAGGTCAATGTATGTTTTCTTCATGTTAGCAAGTATAGACTTGGCTAGTTTGATCCTTTTGGGTTTGTCTTCAGTGCCTGTGTTGCATTCTTCCACATCAGAATCAACATGTTATATTGTGGGCTTTTTTGCTACATCATCAAAGTCAAAAAGGTCCTCTAAGGGTGCCATGCCTCTAGGTATGTTCTTATCTTTGGCCTGTAGCACCTCTACCTCTTCGGTACCTGCTTTTTCACAATTTTTTGATTGGATTTCCAGTTTGCTAAGAAAAAGAATTTATTTCTATGTTACAGGGTGTTTCTTGTTCATCTGGGGGATCCTCGCTTGGGCAGCTGCCAACAGAAATCGAGTCTAGATCAGAAAATTCAAACTCATTCCTGCCCACCAGGAAATATTCGATCTGTTTGTCTCCTTCAAAGACCTGCCAATATTTTTCATTGTCTAGCACTGCAGGCCTAAATTTGGTCTGAATGATGATCTGTTGGTCAACTAGGGTCTTAGGATATGAGCTAGCTAGACAAGCTAATCCATTTGCAATTGCATTTTGACCCCTAGGAACGAACACTAATTCATATTCAACAAATGTTTTCAGCAAATCCAGAGTGTCATTCATGTATGCCCTAAGCCTGGGGTGTTTTTCTGAATACTCACCATTCACTTGTTTGATAAATAACTCACATTTTCCTCTCACATCTATCCTATGGGCTCCTAATTTCTTCAATAAATTCAGACCCAGGATGAGAGCTTCATACTCTGCAATGTTATTGGTGCATTTGAAGTGCAGATTCACAGCATGGCTCTCTACATGATCGTTTTCTGTGTTACGTAGCCACACCCCCACTCCATCATTGTTTCTAGTACAGGACCCGTCGAAATTCATTTCCCACAGGGGTTTGCCATTATGTCACGCTAGAGGATCTGTACTAGGTTGTGGGTTGCCTTGTTCTTCTCGTGGTGTACCAATTTGAAGGGTATGACTAATAGGTTGACTGCATTGTGTTCCTAGTTCATTCTGAGTTTCGTTTTTTGTACCCTGCCCATGGTTTTCATCATCATATTCTTCTAGGGTAGCCATTATGCTAAAGTCCACGGGCTCTGTGTTTTTGCTCGAATTTTTACATTCAGATTCTAGCTCTCCTAAGGATTGGTCATTATAAAGGATGAAATAATCCAGATCTGTGTGTACAGAGTATAATGGTGAATTTTTAGGCTTCTCGGGACTACTGACTAAGAATTTCATCTGAGACTCTCTATACAGTATTCTAAGTTGGCCAAATATAGGGATAGTGGCATATGAGCCATCCATCTGCATTGTTCCTTGCAGCTTAGCTCCCCGTGATCTGGATAGTAACATGCCATACTTAGGTGGCACATCTGCCACCACCACATCCATGACCATACATTTGGCAGGAATCTGGGTCAAACTCACACATAAGTCTTTGATTAGGCCTAGGCATTTTACTCTGCTAGAATCGAATGAGTATAATTCCTTGTAGGGTCTGGTGATTTCTAGGCCTAGCCTTTCCATCACTACCTTAGGCATCAGATTGTGGGATGCACCAAAGTCATGCATGGCATTATGAAGGATCTTGTCATGAATGTTGAGACTAACATAGAAAGGTGGAACTACCCCTTCCTGAAACCTTCCCTCAATTTTTGGACCAAAGAGTAGGGCTGGTTGATCATCATTCAGATTTACAGAATCATTTATTTCTCCTAGATTCAATGCTTTCAAAATTTGGCCTTTATATACATATTGAGTGACCAGCTCAGATAATGGTACAGAGATTTTTATTTTTTCAAGTTCACTCTCTAGATTGAAAGTGGATTGGACCTTTGTAATGCTCAATTCCGTTTTACTTGCTACTGCTTTAGTAGCTGAATCAGTTTGTGATTTCTCACTATGTACAGGGTTGGGAATCATTTTTTCAGGAGCACTGGCTGCAGTGCTAGTGCTGATAGCTGGTAGGCTTGGTTTTTCGGTGTCTTGGTTGTCTTTTTCTTTGTGTTTACTAGAAATTTCAGCTGCTGTTTTGTTATTTGCAGTAGATGCTTTAGAGGATTTATCAGGTCTTTTCTTGATGGTTACCTCAGGAGTTTTGGCTTTGGAAGTATCTTGGATTTTCTTGCTCCTAATTTCATATTGTTCCTTGACCTGTAACATGGAATTTTCAAATCCTAATCTGTAATCCTCAGTTTCCAACCATTCCTCATCCCAATAAGAGGGTGAGGGTTGGTCTTCCCCTGTATCATAGTTAAGGACTGAGTCCTCCGTTTCAAACATGTTAATTGCATCCCCTCCAGAATCTTCTATAATTCCCCCATCCTCATCTCAAAAGTTTTGGAATGGGGGAATAACTTGTTGATCTGATTCCTTTTGCCTGTTGGGAGCATTGTTGTTCCTTCTAAGGTTTTGGTTCTGATTCTGGTTCTGGTTTCTGTTCTGATTGCTAACTGTGACAACCATTTTTTCCATCATTTGTTGTAGTCTCTCCACGTTTTTAGACAATTTGTCATAGTTTGGATCGGATGTGGAAGCTACATTGTAATACCTATAGGTTACCCTCCTCTCAGACCTTAGTCTTGCTCTTTTCTCAATCAAATTGGCTTCTATGCTTACATCCCCTTTCTGCATGTCTTCCAAAGTGGTGTATTCTTTGTCCCTAAGCTCATAGGCCATGTCAGCATCAAACCCATAAGGGTATTTTGCTAATGCCATACCTTGTGGGGGTTGCATATGTGGAGGGAGAGCATTGCAAATGCTGTTAAATATTGTTATGTAATCATGGACACTCTCTCCTACATTTCTTTTCAGGCTCATGTATTCGGCTAGGAGTTGGAGAGGGTTTGCCCTGGACTCCCATTTGTTTATGAAGGTCTGATATAATGCAGGGAGATCTGGGATACTACTAGGAGGTAAGCCCTTAAACCATTTCTTTACATCACCTCCTAGGCTTTGGGAAAATATTCCCATTTTGATTGACTCATCGTCAATCTCCATGTAATCAAAAGAATCCTCCATCTTATCTACATGTTGCTGCGCTGTGATGGATTCTTTAGCATTGAAATGTGGGATTTTTGAATGATAATCATTGGGTAAAGGTAACAAGAGCTGTGGTAAAACTAAAGGTGCGTACCAAGCTTCCATAATGATGTTTTGATGAGGTAAAGGGTTAGCTTGAGCAGTTGGTATTTGGATGATAGGGATATTAGGACCAACAGAAGTCTGTTGAGGAGATCTAGGGTGGGAGAGCCCCAAGTTTTAAATGAAATGGATATCAGGTGGTGTAGATGGAGGGGTTTCTCTATTCCTAGTGTTTTGACCACTGTTAGATGGTGTGCTATGAGGCTCAAGGTCTTGCTGGTCTAGGTGATTGACTAACCTGGTTCTTGATAAACTATCAGGTAGGTCTAGGTCAGGGAGAAAAGGTGCTAGAGCTGTTAGGTTTTCTGGTGCAGAATTAGCTCTATGAATGTGACTAGAAATAGCTGGTCTGTTAGGTGTAGGATATCCTTTGAGGATACTCTCCAGATTGTCAACTATTTCAGGTGGGTCAGGGTCAGGGTGAGCTCTGGTGTGAATGGTTCTAAAAGCCATAATGTTATACTTCTACCTAAGCAGCTTAACCCTTCTTGTTACTTCTTTCGTGGTTAATGTTGTTTCAAAGGCTAGTCTCCCAGCGGAGTCTAATGTGAAACCAAGACAATCAGCAGGCCTACTAATCACCAGTGGAGTCTTTGATCTTTTAGGAACTATGGAGTCGCCAGGTGGATGATTTAGGGTATGTCGAAAGGGTTACACTGTCCACCAAAGTGCTCATGCACTATCACCTCTCAAGAATAACCTCAGAACACAACAAACTCTCACTATAGATCGACTATGAGGGCATTTACCAGATATGTCACCTCCTAAAGAGGATGAGATCTAGAGGCTACCTGGCCCTGTCCAGGCTCCGTCTAAGAGTATGGTGGTTATTCAGTAATGGAGGTCGATTCAAGAAAGGAGTGACTTACTGTCAACCTAACCAGACATCTAAGTTTCTAAAGTTTTTAAGAATGTTTAAAGTGAAATTTACTCAGAACCTCCCCAGCGGAGTCGCCATTATGTTTGGGTTCCCATGTTTTGGCCAGGTTGACAAGACCAAAAGATGAGACAACATAGAACCAATTTTAGACCTTAGGATCTAGCCCTCCTAGGTCCAGAGAGGGATCTCTCTATATGAATCAAAGTGTATGTCTTTGAGGCTCGAACGTTAAGGTTTTAGGCTAGTTATATGGCACAGGGTTGTTTGTTTGATTGTTTGTGTTTGGTTGTTGGGAATTAGGAAAGGAAGGTCCAATACAAGACAAGGATGATGAACGAAGAGATTAGGCTGAGACAGGCACCTCAGGGGATATCAAGGCCATTGGGCAATGGAGTCAAGAAAGGGTTCATTTGTAATCAATGTGCAATCTTTCAGTTGGGCTAGTCATCTAGAGCATTTGGATCTTAGAGATGATATTGGGAATGGGACATTAAGGACTGAAAATGAAAGGGGGGAACCATGCAATCCTGTCTATAGATCAGGTCAGAGGTCATTTAACTCCAGACCTGCTTGGAAAAAATCAGAGGCAAGACAAAGGATTCTTAGAAAGGGTTAATTGGGATGGAAAGGTCCTAGTGAGGCAGGGATGGGGTTCCAGACCTCCCAGTGTTCTCAACACATCCAACTAAATCCTAACAAGAACATCTAAACATAGACTTCATTAATTCATACATCAGAGAGCAGGCAACAACATCCACTACACTGGTTAAATCAATTGAAATCAATATTCAGATACACATCCAAGAAGAAAAGATAAAAGGTTGGGAGAGCAACAACATAAGGTACCTATCAAGGGTAAATCTTATGCCAAACTTCTGCTGCGAGCCTGAAGAAACATGATGAAATGAAATCAATTCAATCACAAATACGGAGAAAGGAAAACATCACCAGCTTCTTACGATCAGGATCCAAAGAAATATGCTTTCCATATTAAAAACAACACCAATCAGGTACATCATAGCCCATAGCTTGAACATTCAGTTTGAATACATCAAATCTCAGCCTATCTTACAATATTACACAAAGAACTTGTCTCAAGAGAAACAATGCTTGCATTTCACTGATATCTCATCAACAACCACAACAACGTTTCCTCCTATGCTTTATAGCAGAGGATGAACCTAAGATTGACTGAAGGAGTAGGTGAACATTTTAAAGCGTCATTAAACACAAAGCAGAGAGATAGGGCCGAGGCCCATTCTATTTGAATACTGAGTATTTAATGTCTGTCCCCTCTATATGTAGGGATGATCTTCTTCAGATTTACCTTTGATCTATATGTGATGCACTCTGGTGGCCACACTTTTTTTGTACTTGTGGGGAATAAACAAATGGTGCACAACTGCTGAGAGGTCTGCTTCATAAATGTCTGACTGTTTTTGAACTGTAGTTAGGGCGGAAATTCTTTCAGGGACATTCTGCATAATAAGAGTTGTATGGGTACCCTGTACATGATGGAGAAAAGCATTCTGCTGATGAATAAACCCAGATGGTACCTGCTACTGTGCTCAGGATCCTTTGGATCGATCCTCAGGGTCTTCAAAATACTTCTTTGCCTTCTAAACCTCTGATTAAAGGCTCAAGATCGTCATTAGCTTGCCTTAATCTTCCTTTGCTCTGTATTAAAAAACTCTGCCGCTCCATTTTGCTTCTGACAGGGTAGCTCGGGTTTTAATGGAGTTGAAAGGCTTCCAGTGTTTGAAATCTGCCTTTTCCTTAATGCGAATCCTGCCAGGCACTTTCTTTGACTATCCCACGGCAGTACCAGCTCTCGGATTTGATTCTGTCCGCACATCTCGCCATGTAGAATCATGGCGATCTTATACCTTTAGAGACCCTGCAAAACAACAAACCTATGAGAAAAACCATGGATGTGAATGATGGAGGGGGAAAGGATGCAACGTGGATGCAAAGAATAGCAATACAGATGAAGAACTGGGGAAAAATCATGAAGTACGATGACAGATTGTTCTGGCGGAGGTTTGGCGGAACACAGAGCAACTACATGAAAAACAAATGACAAAGTTAAACAATACGAAAATAACCAACTATACATCATGGACAGGGAGGGATTACGGAGGGTGCACGTGGAGCTGACGTGGTGGGACCGGGAGACCATGGAATATTCAACGGTGGGTGGATGAATCAAGACCATCGATCGTGGCGGAGATCAACGGCAGAAGATGACCGGCGGTGGACTAGGGGTGTGACGAGCGGAATTTAAACATCGTGCAGCTTTGACGAATGCCGACCATTAGATAAGCGAGTGTAGATCTGATGGTTGAGTGTGATTCCGCTGCGAGACATGAACCGGACAATAACGCGTGGGGAATGGGCGGTTTTTCCGCCATACAAATTGACATCTTACCATCTTTCTCCTTGATGTACAATGTGGGTTCTCCTTCACATTTTTCAAACCCATTTTCCAGTAGATAGGAATATATACTATTGTACCATGTTTTTGGTGCTTGTTTCAACCCATATAGAGCTTTCTTCAATCTGAAAAATTTGTGGTCTTGGCCCTCTTTCTCATAGCCCAGAGGTTTTTCAACATAAAACTATTCTATCAATACTGCATTTAGAAATGTTGATTTCACATCCTTTTGGTAAAATTTCCACTTGTGTTGTGCAGCTATGGACAACACTGCTCTCATTGTTTCCATTCTTGCAACTGATGCAAAAGTTTCTTTATAATTTCTTCCATGTTGCTGCTTGTAGCCTTTGACAACAAGTCTGGCCTTGTGCCTTTCAATCTTACCTTTAAAATTTCTTTTGGTCTTGTAGATGCATTTCACTAAAATTACCTCTTTGTCTTTTAGGATATCCACCAATTCCCATGTTGTAATCTTCTCTATGGCATTCATTTCTTCTTCCATAGCGTATATTCATTCCTTATCTTTCACTGCTTCTTCAAAATGAATTGGATCATCTACATGACAATATAATGCAAATAAATATTTCGTACCTTCATTTGCTACCTCTTGCTCATAAATCTCATTCAAATTTCTGAATTTGGTTCCTCTTTCACTTGGTATACTTGTGCTTGTAGAAGCACTTAAATCTGCTCCTTGTGGTGTGCTTGGAGAAGCACTGTTATCACTTCTCAAAGGTGTTCTCATACCTACTTTTGGTGTCCCTTTATTTCCTTGTATTGGTGGAGGTGGTGTTGCTAATGAGGCATTCCTTTTAACCATTTCTTCCTCATCATCATCATGAGACAAACAGCTCTTCGCATTGATTGTTTTCTCAATGCTTCCATCCCAAGCTTCCTCCTCAATGAACTGAACATCTATGCTTATAAAAAACTTCTTGGTGGATGGGTTATATAACCTGTATCCCTTTTATTGTTCATTGTATCCAATAAAAATGCACTTCTCCAACTTACTCTCTAACTTCTTCCTTAGCTGATCTGGAATATGTGCATTAGCCACACAACCAAAAACTCTGATGTGGGTGACACCTTTTTTTATGCCACTTCATGCTTCTTCCGGAACTTTGTTCATTACTACTTTGGTTAGGCATCTATTCAAGATGTATGCTGCACAATGTACATCTTCAGCCCAATACTCATTTGGAAAATGTTTTTCCTTCAGAATATATCTTACCATATCCATGATGGTCCTATTTTTCCTTTCAACAACTCCATTTTGCAGTGCAGTGTACCTTGTTGCAAATTTCTTGTGTATGCCATTTTCTCTGCAAAAATGCAGAAATTATTTGGAGATATACTCGCCTCCTCTATCATTTCTTAAAACTTCAATATTCTTCCAACTTTGTTTCTCTACAAGAGCCTTAAAGTGGCATAAGCTCTCAAACACTTCACTTTTATATTTCAAGAAATAAAACCAAGTTTTCCTTGTGCAATCATCAATAAAAGCCAGCATATAGTGGCTTATTTGTAGTGATGCCATTTGCGTAGGTCCACACAAATTTGAATGGACAATTTCTAAGGGTGCCTTTGCCATTATGCTCTTTCTTGATGGAAAACTTTCTTTGTGTTGTTTTCCCAAGATGTAGCCTTCACAAAGGCTGTCTGGTTTCTCAATCAATGGTAATCCCTTTACCATTCCTTTTCTTTGCAACAAATTCAAACCTCCAAAGTTAAGATGTCCAAATCTCAAATGCCATAACCAGTTTTTATATTTTTCTTCTCTTTGGAATGTCTCTTTTGTCACTGTTGCCATTTCATCTCCTTTCTTAAAATTTTCTCTCATCTTGAGAGGGAACATTCTCTTCCTTATCATCTTCACTTGTGAAATGCATTGCTTTCTTGGTGGTTTATCCACGATGGTGTGTACATCATCTTCAAAGAAAAAATTTTACCCCTTTTGAATGAGTTGTCCAATGCTCAAGAGGTTACACTTCATACCAGGCACATAGTAAACATCTGATATGGATCTTCCTTCTCCCTTCTTTGTCAAACCACTTACTCTGCCTTTTCCCATGACAGAGACCTTACTGTCTGTCCCCAATGTAACTTGAGACTTTAAATTTTCATCTAACATGGAAAACATGGAAATGTTTCCAGTCATATGGTTACTACATCCTGAATCTAGAAACCATATATATTCATTCTTTTCTTCAGCCATATTACATGGTAAAAAAAACTTATCTTGGCTGATATTTTCTTTAGTAAAATTAGCACTGGGTCTATTACCCATGTCACTCTGTTTCTTCCTACATTCATTGGCATAATGCCCATACTTCTTACAATAATGACATTGGACTTGGGATTTCTCATACCTTTGTCCATGTGCTTGATTCTGTCCTCCTTGTTGGCTGCTGCCTTCGAATTGGTTCTGATTTTCATTGGTACCCCTTCCACTTGCAGAGTTGTTTCTTCCTCCTCTATTTTGGCTTATGCCTCTTCCTTTTCCTCTGTAGTTTCCTTTGCCTTGACCTCTTCCTCTTCCAAAGGACATTTAGGTCTTGAAGTCCTGCTTCAAAGATGAGTTTGTTGTTCTTCCAAATCTTTGTTCATGATTCATCAATGATGCATGAAGCTCATCAATGGTAAACTTTGAGAGATCATTTGTCTCTTCAATGGTTATAACTATCACATCAAACATTGAGGGTAAGCTCCTCAACACTTTCTCCACTATCCGTCTTTCTTCAAGTGTCTGTCCATGAGACCTTATTTGGGTAACCAAACCAATAACATGTGTGAAGAATGAGTATATGTTATGAGACTCTTTCATAGAGAGAGTTTCAAAGTCTCTCCTCAAAAATTGTAGTTTTGTTGTCTTCGCCTTCTCCATACCTTGATAGGAAATTTGGAGGGTATCCCATGCATCCTTGGACCTCTTAGCAACAGCTATCCTTGGAAACACACTTTCATGCACTGCTTGATAGAGATAGAAGAGGGATTTTGAGTCCTTACTATTACTCTTAAAAAAATCCTCCTCTGCCTGTGTCAAGGCATTAAAGTCATTTTCATCTGTTGGTTCTTCAAAACCATCTTCAACAAGCTCCCATAAGTCTTGAGAGGCAAACATGGCTCTCATGGTTATTACCCAATAGTCATAGTTTTTCCCTTTAAACTGTGGGAGTTGATTATTTCCAATACTCATGCTTGTGCTGGCTCCTGCCATGGCTAGCACTCTGAAGTATGTTTTAAACTTGACTATTTTTTTAAACGAACTATCTCTCTGCTTAAGAGACCAAATCTGTCTTCAAAAAGACTTCTCTGGACTACACTTTTTAAACATAAAACAAAACTCTAATTTTTGAGAAATACCTGGACTTTTGTTGAGCCTTCACACTGCTACAGAACTGCTTCAACAACTCTTTCCTTTAGCTTCTTTGGAAAACTTCAAAGAGCATGGACTAGCTCTGATACCATGTTGGAATTTCTGAATGATTCCAAAACACATAGAGGAATAAAATAATTCCTCCTCTCAACACAGAGATTTAAAAAAAAACTTGCTGGAGAGAGATGGCACACAAACAGCTTGTATTTCATTAAAAATAAAAATCTATTACAATATGATATTCTTTCTCTTCGAGAGGGATTAAAAAATGGAACTGCTTCACACGTAGTGTCCTTCAAGTTCCTCTCTATCACATACAAAATAAATGCACATACAGTGCTTCACACTGCTCTTTTGCCTCTGTTGGCTTTAAAAAAAATAACATGCAGTGCTTTTCAATTCTTTGTTTTTCTTACAGAGTCTCCAAAAATAACACAACAACACTCTGTCTCTTTAAAAATAATACTGCAGCATCATTTTCCTTTGGGCATTACGATCAAAAAATATATATAACACAGTACTTTATATGCATTCATCCCTTTTCTTTTATCATAAACCATAAAAGGAAATTAAAAAAAAATATATTAATTATATATATTATAAACTTGAAAATTTTATAGTATATATATATATATATATATATATATATATATATATATATATATATATATTAACCATATATATCTAAAGTCAAAATGACTTTCACCATTGCATTAACATAAAAAATATAAGTGAAATGATATGCTAAGGTTTTAAAACCTTAAAACATTTGCTGCTAATTAATAAACTTTAAACCAAATTTTTAAACCTTCATGGAGGGCTTAAAAACTGGGATTAAATTCCTTTGAAACAAATTATTGCATACCAACTCCTCTTGCTGACGTAGGGGTAAATTTCCATGCAATCAATCTCTGATTGGTTGGTGGTAGGACCCACCGGACTTCAAACTGAAACTAAGCTCCAATTCATGAAATTATCGCATACCATTTGGCCTCCATGATGTCATCAAGAAATTTGTGTGATAATATTTGATTGGTCCACGTGTTTGCTGTGTTGGTGGTCTCCAAAAATAAATTCAAATGTGTGGTAAACACGTTGGTCGGTGAGGTATTAAAGAGGCGATATGGAGCAGGTTTAAAAGTTGCAGGTTTCATGGTTAATCCATGGCTTCACCATACCATATAGGTTATGGCCTTATCCAAAAAAATAAACTTGCAGGAAATTTAAAACTTGCATTGAATGTGTGCTTGAGTGTGAGATAAAAAACAAGCAAGCCCGGCCGCTGTCCTTCAAGATTTTATATCAGGGTTTAAATTCTGTCCTCCCTGCCAGTGTGTAGTTGGAAATTAAATTTCAATATTAGGTTAAGTCATTGCATAGAAAAATATACAAATTCCACTCCATTGATGAGCCTCATCAATCATGCATTGGAAATAATTGTGCTCGTTGCAGAAGGATTCACTATACACTCCACCTAATCATCATACAAAAATGTTGGCACCCTTGTATTATGATCAAGAAATGAACCCTTAAATCATGCGTAAATAAGATCAATTTATATTACATAACGAAACCAAAAATCAAGGACTCCTTAATTGTATGTGTGGATGCAAGAAATATGAATGTTGTTGTATGTTCAACTAGATAAAAACTATGACGAAAAATATGACCCTCCATGACATTTTTCCATATCCATCACTTGAGAATCTCTTCCCAAGGCATTAATTGCATTCAAATCCTTTGATAGACTCCTCCCTCAATTCAAATTTTTAGCCCATACATGCACGTAAAAGCTTGCACTCATTTAGAAGATTAATGCCACCGCCTCATCTGAAGCCAGAGTCAAATTTGCCATAATTTTTCAAAAATATCACTGCACCATCAACACCATCATTTTCATAGCCTTTTATTTTTGAATATATGCCAATCCCAACTTCCATGTCATCAAAAATATTCTTCCCAACATAACAGAATGTCGGAATTCTTTGAGTCCATCCACCACTTATACTTCTAGCATCTTCATATAAAAAAATATTGTGTTTGAACTTGAGAAATTTTGTCTACGACTTCTTTTGCAACCTCCAGAATTGAAACTACGAGTTCGATTTTATCCATGCCAATAATTTTGTTTTCAACTTCACCGCATATACATGATTAGAAAAACAACAACGTGTATCCAAAATTACAAGGGTTTCAACCTTCTGCTGTGTTGAGATATGCCATGAGTAAAATTGGTACCTTGTGTTCACAAGAGTCAACCATCAAAGATTTTTAAAAATGCATTAACATATCTATAAATTGAGCATATCAAACCATAATGAATTATGTTTTGCACTATATAAACATGTATCATTCATCACGAAAAAATAATGGTCAACCAAATACCATATAAATATCATTACTACCACTAACTCGACAACTAAAAATTACACCATTCATACTATTTAGGAAAATTTTAACGAGATTTATCTTCAACCTGGTGGAAATAACTCCCAACCACTGCCATGAATAAGGAGTGACAAGAGCCCACACTTGAGTAAATTTTTGTTGCAGGAAGGACAAGCAGGAGGTTTCATGCCTGCAGGCATTTTTGTGAAATCCACGCAAAAGATCAAACAAAGTACTTGAGCCGTACACCCTATGTTAATTTCCTTACCCATCGCATTACTTACCTTTCTAGCCCACACTTCGCCACCCACAACTTTTATGTTTTATCCATAAGCCTTTCTCCAAAGTTATTTCCCTGCTGATGCGATATCAGCAGACCCACCTACCTTACCGCACTGCAACCACACACAAACCTTTTCATTCCACCTTTCCTTAGCTTTCCGCCTTAGCGCACTTCCCAATGTTTACTGCATCGCTACCTGCACATCAAAACTTTTATTGTTTAACTCTTAAGCCCACAAAAAAAATTATTTCTCCGCCGATGTGATATCAAGGAGACCCACAAACCTCATCGCACTTCGCAAGATTTCACACTTATCATTTATGCCGCCCGTACTTCGTAAGTTTTTTGATTTAACATTTTCCATCGCCCATAGTGTGCACTTCGCAAATTTTATAACTTACCATCTAGCTGCCCGCAAGATAATTTTTTTTATTTGCGATGCAATCACAAAAAGAAACACGTCTAAACTTGAGGAGGATAGTGCATATTGGTGCTTGCAAGATCAGGAGCTTAAATGGATAAGTGCCCACAAGTTAAGTTGTTTGTATTGCAAAGTAATATGTGCTACCATAATGCAATAAAAAATTCTTATGTTTTCTCGTAAGCGCATATGTTAAAAGTTAAAATCTGCGATGAGCGATTTCAATGGGGTGATGGTTACGATGTGTTTTTGAACTAAATCGCATAAGTTTTAAAGTCTGCCCTTTTCTATGTTGAACGTGGTTTTCATATATAACCAACCAAAGAGAGTCGAGGACAATTTTGATGTTAAAATTTTGATCCTACATTGAATTGCTGTAAATGCTTAGGCTTTAGCCATTTTGTATAAAAACCTGTGTAATTTCTCATATGTTTAAGAGAATGAAATGAATTGAAATAGGGAAGAGTTGAATAAATTTCCTCTTTTGTGTAATTCATTGTTTGTCTATGATTGACTGTTATTTTCACATTATTTGTGCATTCTTTGTGTTGTGGGGGAAACACATCTCCCCGTGTTTGTTGTATTTAATATTTTTCTACATGGTACCGGAGCAAGTCTAGGCTCTCAGTGAAAGAACGAGCTCTCTTTACTGAAGAAGCTGTAAGATTGTTTGTAGAAGAAGAAGTCTCTAGTAGTGAGAAACCTTTTACAGAAGTGAGAAAATTTGTGTTTACACAATCAAGATGGTAGCAACAAGCACAATCCTGACAAATCCCCAACTACCATAGTTCAATGGGAAGAATTATGATTATTGGGATATTAAAATGAAGGAAATATTCTCCTCACAAGATATTTGGGAGTTGGTGGAAAATGGTTTCCAAGAGCGAGAAAAGGCAACATAACTTAATGCTTTGACACAAGTAGAAAGATATTTGTTGAGAGAAATAATAAGAAGAACTCCAAATACCTCTTCTATATTTTCAAAGAAGTACATGAGAGTATTTTCCCAAGTATTGCAGCAGCAAAAAAGTCTAATGAGGCATGCGATAGCCTCCAGACAACCTACCAAGGTATGGAAAAGTAAAGACAACAAAACTTCAAATGTTGAGGAGAGATTTTGAAACTCTATGCATGAAAGAGTCTGATAGCATAGACTCATTATTCAAACATGCGATTAGGTTCGTTACCCAAATCAGGTGTCATGGAGAGAAACTTGAGGAAAGAAGAATAGTGGAGAAAGTGTCAAGAATTATACCATCAAGATTTTATGCCATAGTAGTGGCCATATAAGAGAGAAAGGATCTCTCACAATTTTTAGTGGATGAGCTTCATGCACCACTGATGTCTCACGAACATAGACTGAATAGAGCAACAAAATCTTCATTGGAGCATACATTCAAGACACAAATGTCTATTGGTTGAGGTAGAGGTCGAGAAATATCAAAATACCAAGGAAGAGGAATAAGCCCACACAGAGGTGGAAGAAGAAGCCCTGCAAGCACAAGTGGAAGGGCCAGCAACAAGAATCCAAGCAAAGGCTGAAGCTGCAATCAAGCACAAGGACAAAGGTATGATAAATCTGAAGTCCCATGTCATTATTGAAAAAAGTATGGGAATTATGCCAATGAATGTAGAAAGAAGAAAAATGACATGAGTAATCAACCTAGTGTAAATTTCACAAAAGAAAATCAGAACCATGGTAATGTGCTTTTAACTTGTAATGTAGCATAAGAAAAACAAGAAGATGTATGGTTCTTATATTCAGGATGTAGTAATGATATGACTGGAAACATAGCAATGTTTTCCAATCTCAATAAGAGTGTGAGATTTGAAGTGACAACGGAGACTGATAGTAAAGTCTCTATCACAGGGAAAGGAAGAGTAAAAATACTCACAAAGAAGGCATAAAAGAAGTTTGTGCTAGATGTATATTATGTACCTGGCCTGAAATGTAACCTTCTAAGCATTGGATAGCTCGTGAATAGGGAGTGCAATGTGTTTTTTAAGAATGATGTGTGCATAATCATGGATATACCTCCAAGTAGACAGGTTATTACGAAAGTGCATATAACGAGAAATATGATGTTTCCTCTCATGATCAGATCAGACTTTAAGGAAGGAGGTGTTATAGAAGCTATCACACAAGAAGTCTTTCAAGAGTAAGTGAAAGATGAAAACTAGTTATGGCATTTGAGATTTGCACATCTCAATTTTGGAGGTTTGAATTTGTTGCATAGAAAAGTCATGGTAAAGGGATTACCACTCCTAGAGAAACTGGACAACCTATGTGAAGGCTGCATCTTGGGAAAACAACACAGAGAATAATTTCCAGTAGAAAAGGGTATAAGGGCAAAAGCACCCTTCGAGATTTTCCACTTTGATTTATGTGGACCAATGCAAATGCCATCATTAGCTGCCAGTCATTATGTTTTGATATTTATGGATGATTACACAATGGGTTTATTTTTTAAAATAGAAAAGTGAAGTGTTTGAAGAGTTCTACTACTTCAAATATCTTGTTGAGAAGCAAAGTGGACACTACATAAAAGTGTTTAGAACTAACAAAGGTGGATAATATATCTCCAATGAATTCCTACGTTTCTTAAGGGAGCATGGAATACACAAGGAATTTTCCACAAGGTATACACCTCAACAAAATGGTGTAACATAAACAAATAATAGGACCATCATGGACATGGTAAGAAGTATGTTGAAGGAAAAGAATTTTCCAAATCAGTATTGGGTAGAGGCTATCAATTGTGCAACTTATATTTTAAATAGATGTCGAACCAAATATATTATGAAGAGAGTTCCAGAAGAAGCATGGAGTGGAACAAAGAAATTTGTCACTCACATGAGGGTGTTTGGATGTGTGGCATATGCACATGTCCTGAATCAGTTAAGGAAGAACTTGGAAAAAAAAAGGGGAGAAATGTATATTTATTGGATACAGTAATGAATCCAAGGCCTACGAGCTCTATAATCCATCAACCAAGAAAGTAATAATTAGTAGATATGTTCAATTCATTGAAGAAGAAGCTTGGGATGGAAGTTTAGAGAAGACTGTAAATGTGAATACATGTATTTGACATGAAGACAAAGAGGAATTGATTGCAAAAAATAATTCCTCAATGGTGATACCGCCTCAACCTACACAATCTCAACAGAGCACACCACAAGCGAGCAATAGAACAACTGTCCAAAACTAAGGAAGTGCTTCTCCAAGCACACCACAGGGCTCAACAACTCCCTCGAGTTCAATTGAAACCCCAAGAACATCTACAGCAAATACAAGAAGACCAATACTTAGAAATTTAAGAAAAATTTATGAGAAAGAAGAAGTAAATAGTAATGTTGCTCTTAATTCTTTATTTGATTTATATTGTTATGTTGATGACCAATCAATTTTGAAGATACAGTAAAAGAAGAGAAGTGGATTGAAACAATGAATGAAAATATAGCAGCAATAGAAAAGAATGACACATGGGATTTAGTGGACCTCCCACAAGGAAAATAAGTTATTTGAGTGAAATGGGTCTATAAGACGAAGAGAAACATTGAAGGCAAGATAGAAAGACATAAAGCAAGACTCGTTGTCAAAGGCTACAAGAAGCAACATAGAAGAGACTATGAGGAAACCTTTGCACCAGTTGTAAGGATGGAGATAGTGCAGACAGTGTTGTCCATAGTAGCATAGAAAAAATGGAAAGTGTCTCAAATGGATGTGAAGTCAACATTCTTGAATGGAGTGTTGAAAGAGGAGGTGTATGTTGAACAACCTCTTGGCTATGAAATTGAAGGCCAAGAACACAAAGTGTGTAAGTTGAAGAAAGCTCTTTATGGGCTGAAGCAAGCATCAAGAGCATGGTACAACATGATTGATGCTTACCTGATAGAAAATGGGTCTCACAAGTCGGTTGGTGAATCCACACTCTACGTCAAAGAAAATGATAGTAAAATTATTACTGTTGTTTTATATGTATATGATTTTATTTTCACAGGCAATGATGTTTCTCTCATTGTTGATTCTCAAGTAGTCATGAAGAGTGAATTTGAAATGTCTGACTTGGGTTTATTGAGATATTTTTTGGGCATAGAAGTAAATCAAAATAAAAAGTTAATTTTTATCTCCCAAGAAAAATATGTTGCAAAATTTTTAAAGAGTTTCAATATCCAGAACAACAAAGCAGTAACAACTCCAGCTATCATGGCGTTGAAGCTGAGCAAGGAAGATCACAGCAAGAATGTCAATCCAACATTAATACAAGAGCATGGTTGGAAGTCTAATGTATTTGACTACAACTAGGGCTGATATTATGTATGCAGTGAGATTAATATCTAGATTCATGGAAACACAAAAGGAGACACATTGGCAAGCAGCCAAGCAAATTTTAAGGTATGTGAATGGAACAAAGAAGTATGGTGTTCTATACTCCCCAAATGATAATTTTAAGTTGATTGGTTACACTGACAATGATTAGGTTGGAAGTGTATATGACATAAAGAGAACATCTGGGTATGTATTTCATTTGGGATCGGGAGCCATTTCATGGACTTCCAAGAAACAGTGAATAGTTTCATTATCAATAGCAGAAGCTAAATATGGAGCAGAAAGAAGAACATCGAGTCTAGCTGTTTGGATGAGAAGGATGTTGAGAGATTTATGTCATGAGAAAAACAAAGGAACCACAATTTATTATGATAACATCTAAGCAATTGGATTGTCAAATAATTATTTTTTCCAAAAGAGAACAAAGCATATTGATGCAAAGTACCATTTTATAAGAGAACTAGTTAACAATGGTGAAATTGTTTTGCTCCATTGCAGGAAAAAGGAACAATTTTCTGATATCCTCAGAAAGCCATTGGGACAAAAGAGTTTTGTTTATCTCAGACAATGTAGGGGAATGATTGATGGTGGCAGTTGTGATTAAGGAGGGTTGTTGGAAATAATTCCCAACCACTGCCATGAATAAGGAGTGGCATCGACCCGCACTTCAATAAAATTTTATTGCAGGAAGGACAAGCAACATGTTTCAGGCCTGAAGGCGTTTTTGTGAAGTTCACGTAAAATATCAAACATAGTACCCAAGCCACACACCCTCCATTAATTTTCGTATCTACTGCATTACTTACCTTTCTTGCCTGCACTTTGCCGCCCGAAACTTTTATGTTTTACCCATAAGCCTTTTTCCAAAGTTATTTCCCCACTGATGCGATATCAACGGGACCAACCTACCTTACCACACTGCAACCATGCACAAACCTTAAAATTATGCCTTTCCGTACCTTTTTACCTTAGCGCACTTCACAACGTTTACTGTATCGCTGCCCGCATATCACAAATTTTATTTTTTAGCTATTAAGCTCACAAAAAAACTTATTTATCCGTCGATGCGATATCAACGGGACCCACAAACCTCATCGCACTTCGCAAGATTTCCCACTTACCTTTTATGTTGCCCGCACTTCACAAGTTTTTTGTTTTAACATTTTCTGCCACCTATAGTGGGCACTTTACAAAGTTTATAACTCACCATCCATCTGCCAGCAAGATAATTTTTTTTGTTTGCAATGCGATCGCAAAAAGAAGCACGTGTCAAGCTGAGGAGGGTAACGCATATCGGTGCCCACAAGCTCAGGAGTTTAAATGGATAAGCACCCACAAGTTAACTTGTTTGTATTGCACTGCAATATGTGCTACGTCACATTGCAACCTTAAATTATTATGTTTTCCCATAAGAACATATGTTAAAAGTAAAAATCACCAATGAGCGATTTGTGATGGGGTGATGGATGTGATGTGTTTCTGAACTGAATCGCATAAGTTTTCAAGTCCTCTATTTTGTGTGTTTAACATTGTTTTCGTGTATAACAAAAAAAATAGAGTTGAGGACGATTTTGTTGTTAAATGTCCAATCGCGCATTGAATTGTTGTAAATGCTCAGGATTCAGCCATTTTGTATAAAAACATGTGTAATTTCTCATATGTTTAAGAGAATGAATTGAAATAGAGAAGAGTTGAATAAATTTCCTCTTCTATGTAATTTTCTCTCTGTCTGTGTTTGAATTTAATTTTCAGATTATTTTTATAGTCTCTATGTTGTTGGGGAAACGAATCTCCCTGTCTCTGTTGTATTCAACATTTTTCAATACAATCACGGACCAAAATTCACCATTGATATGGATGAAAATTTTTACTATAGGCCATTTCTATGAATTCTGCCCATGGTATTTCCTTATGCATAAATGATCCAGGTGGATATTGGTGGCCACCGACCTATTCCATTTGGATCTGCACCATCAATTCTTGCAGCTTTTCACATTCAGCACAACTTACTATATTTAGCAAGTTTTCAGGTCCTTCACTGTCAGAGCCATTATGGAGCCCTAATGATCCAGGTGCATATTGGTGGCCACCCAGATATTCCATTTGAACCCCCACCATCAGTTCTTTCATTTTTTAAGTTGCAGCACAACTTACTATTTCTAGCAGTTTTTCGGGTCTTGAACGTCTGGAGCCATTTTGAGTTCCTAAATGATGTTTTCTGGGAAAAAAGGGAGCAACATGAGTCCATGGACTAATGTTTATCACACCGAAAGTAGTAGTCCTCGAATAGATATTTATAACAAGCTATTGACAATGTCAAATGGAGATCAGATGCCAAATTTACATCCCAGGGAAGTTGAAACACCAATTTACCCAAACGAGACCCACATTTTTGGCGCTTCATCTCCTACGGTTAGGTTTTTGGATATTTCAGGTTTTCCATTATTTCTCAATAATATATAGGCCCTAAAGCCTTATTGTAACACATTTTAGAGGTCTGTAACCACCAAATCTCTTCTCAGAGATATCCTACCAGCACCCTAGCTATTTTTATCTCCATTATGTATGTAAGAATATTTCAGTTATTTGTTTTTAATAAAAGGAAGAATTATTTCCGCTGCGTCTCTGTGTTTATGGTTATATGTGTATTGTGTTACATTCTTGCACAAATCCAGATCAGTGGTATGAGAGCAGTCTCCTCTTTCTCTAATTTTCTTTTCCTGTCCACAAGCAGTTAGGGTATAAGGAGTTAGGGCTCGATCTGGTTGAACCCTTGAAATACCAGCCTTGGAAACCCTGACAACCTCCCATGGCGGAAGAAAAGAAAGATGAGGGAGTAGGATATCCTATCAAAATATTGCTCTAGGAGGCCCTTGAGAAACAAAGGAACGCGATGATGGATAACTTTGCTTAGATCGTTTAACCACTGCCCACTGATGACGCACCTACATCCAACAACCACTCTAGAGGTGCCACTCTCTTCAAGGTACAGGTAAAATTTGAAATTCTTGTATTTCAAGTCCAGATAGATGCAGACACCATATATATATGGTTAAATTTGCTGGAAGGGTATTTCTCGGTCCACGATTTCTCTGATCAAGAAAATATTATTTTTGCACTTCTCAAAGCGACTCCCCATGTCAAAGACTAGTGGGAAACCTACTGTGAGAAAGAGGATGAAGGGGAATCCTCTTTTTTCTTGACCACACCATATTATAATTTGCCTCAGATGGCATCAAATAACAATATTACCCCATGGGGAGCTATAAGGAAAAATACATCCAATGGACCATGCTGCGGCAACAAAGGGATCAAGAT
The DNA here is from genome assembly GCA_034641835.2 of Pinus albicaulis. Lineage (NCBI taxonomy): Eukaryota > Viridiplantae > Streptophyta > Pinopsida > Pinales > Pinaceae > Pinus > Pinus albicaulis. Next base: position 1,425,713,443 of record CM076577.1, read on the forward strand.
ATGCATGAACTGATGAATTTGTTCCATACCCTATGCACAAAGTTGGGTATTAAAGACTGAGAGATAAATTTGGTGCTTAAGTACCGTAGCTATCTACATGAAAACATTAAGGAGGGAATGGAGTTCCTTGACATTACATCGCTTGGCATGGCATATTGCTATGCCGCCAAGATCGAGCAGAAATTTAATAGAAGAAATAAGACTTTGGATCTGCGAATCCGAAGTGAGGGAAAGGTGCCCCTGAACCATAGAAAAAGGAGAAATTCCAAAGTTTGGCGGCTGAGAAAACCACCACAAATCCAAAGAAGGACATTAGGAAGTGGTGTGAATTTCATAACAGACCCACTCAGAGCACAAATGAGTATCGAACCAAAAAGTCCTTGGTGGACGAACTAAAGTCACCCAAATCAGATGCATTTTCTGATCCTAAGTCAGAACTAGACAAAGCCAATGAAAAAGGGAAGAAGATCATTGATGCAGATCCTAGTACCATTGTTTCCACCAACAAGATCCAGAGGGAGGATCCTAAGGATCTAGAGGATGGGAGCACCTCTTCCGTTCGCAGAAGTGGGTGAAGGGTTTTCCACTGAAATTCCTTGTTGATAGCGGAAGCCAAAAGAATCTCATTTCAGCAGAGGTTGTAAAGTGGCTGAGCCTACCGACCATAGTACACATGATTCTTTATACAATCGAGTAGCTTCACCTAAGGAGAGATATCCGCATCTACCAACAGTGTCACCTTCCGTACAGTATTAAGCAATTCACACATGAGGTATTATGTGATGTTGCTCCTCTTGATGTAGCTTATGTATTATTGGGACAACCATACTCATGGAGGCGACATGTTGTGTATGAGTCTAGGCCTCATGGTGTTATTATTACTTTTGGAAATAACTTGTATAGGATACTGGAGGTAGTACCCCATCCTGTCATCTCTTTGAATATTGCAAAACAACGTAGTAAGATTGTTTCGCAAAATAGGAAATTTATTTTGCTTACAACTCGCTCACATGGAAAGAAGAATATTGTGGCCACAACCTCGAAACAGGGCTCCCCTACATGGTTGCAGCAGATGGACAAAGTCATGAAGGAATACGAGGACATTTTCTCCTCACACACAAAGGTTCCTCTATATTGTCAGGACAAGGACTCCATTGATTTGACCCCCGACGCACCACCACCTGATGTTTCCATACCTCCTAAAACTACACATATAGAATCCACACATGTACTGTCTGAGGCTGATAAAGAAACAAAATTTACTAAACGCATCCAGCATGTCCGCCCATAGGTCCATGACATCTTCGACAAATCTAATACCCAGTTCAACAGAATTTTCCTCATCTCATGGAGGATATCAATGTAATGGGGAAAATTTATTCCTAAGGAGGGAGGAATGATCTAGGTGGATATCGGTGGCCACCCACATATTCCATTTTGACCCATACCCATCAATTCTTGCAGCTTTTAACATTCAGCACAACTTACTATTTTTAGTAGGTTTTCAGGTCCTACATTCTCGGAGCCATTTTGGGGCCTTAATGATCCAAGTATATATTGGTGGTCACCCACCTATTCCACTTGAACCCACACGATCAGTTCTTTCAGTTTTTAAGTTGCAACAAAACTTACTATTTTTAGCAGTTTTTTGGAACCTGAACTTCTGAAGCCATTGTGAGGCCCTAAATGACGTTTTTTGGGAGAACCGGTAGCAACATGGGTCATAGATATTTCTAACAAGCTATTGAGCATGTAAAACATAGATTGACTGCCAAAGTTACGTCCCTAGGAAGTTGAAACACCAACTTACCGAAACGGGACCCACAATTTTGGCGCTTCATCTCTTAGGGTAAGGTTTTTGGAAATTTCAGGTTTTCCATTCTTTCTCAATAATAAATAGGCCCTCAAGCCTCATTGTAACAAATTTTAGAGGTTTGTATCCACCACTTCTCCTCTTAGAGACACGCTACCAGCACCCTAGCTATTTTTATTTCCATTATGTTTGTAAGAATATTTCAGTCATCTGTTATTAATAAAAGGAAGCATTATTTCGTTGCATCTCTCTATCTATGGTTATATGTGTATTTTGTTGCATTCCTGCATAAATTTGGATCAGTAAGAAATTCAAATTTCCTAGATCATCTAATAGTGTTACCAATAATGCACTTCTCATCCTCTGTGAAATATTTGTCACTCATCATATCTTCATGATGAAGTTAAAAGAGAAAATATTATTGCACCTAAATCACCCTTGTGCCAGTAAAAACAAAATATGCAATACCCAAATCGAATTCAAAAACAAAAGGTAAAAAAAATCATTAGAACAATCAATATATGCGATTTGGACATCCTCAGATTGTTTGACAAAAAATTCAAATAATATCCTCAAGTGAAAATCCATAAAAAAATGTAGAGATTAAATGAGAATAATGACTTTTAATTTTCCTCTTCTTCATATGTATTTTTACAAATTCCGTAGAAATATTCTTCCTTATTCACACATGTTTTCATATATAAATTTTTTCATTTTATTTGATTTGTTTTTGTCTCAACATGCTTTTCAATTTTAAATGCAGGTATTAATTTGTGAGAACAACTTGGAGCTATAATTGACGAACATAGAAAAATAAAATAAAACTCACACCAGAAGTTAATGAAATTTTTGTTCTTGGGGGAGCACCCCCTGAAGCTATGTATTTCCTGCTTCAAGCTCCCCCCAAGGCAAGTTGGCCTTAATTTTTTTTTTCTCTTTCATTCTCCAAACTCTGATGTACTGGTTCATGCTAGAGTATTATTTTTGGTTTATTTTATCTCCTCGAATTCCCCAATTGTTGATTAGATCTCTCAATGGCTACAGGGAACAACATGTTTTATGCCTCTATGGCCAATATTATTACAGATAAAACATGTAATTTGTCCAACAAATAGCGGAAATGGCACCCTTTTACAATAATAAATTTTATGTGAACAATACCCATACAAAAAAAAATTATACCTGGAGGACGATGGAGATGCATTCCCTTAATTGATTACTTGGGTGCTCTCGACATTCAATTTATTCTTTTGCTCAATTTTTTTTTTTTATACCATTTGTGGCAATGTGTCCAAACGTCTCACAATAAAGACACCTTACGTTTTTCATTTTTTCATTTTTTTTCTTTGGCACATTATTTGGATCTTTTTTTAATGTTCATTTCCTTTATTTCTACTACTGGATCATTATTCTTTGGTATCTTCAATAGATACATCATTTAATTTCTTTAGAATATATATGATTTCTTGTAATTCCACTTCTAATTTCTCACAATATTTGAATTTATCCTTTCGTTGATTTCTAGTTTCCACTTCAGTTATCCTTGCCTTCTCTAATTTTTTTTTTCAGATCTAAACATTCTTCCTTGAAAGAATACTATTTCTCCTCAATATTTTGCAGTAATTTATTCAGATCTCTATTCTCTAAAGTCAGCTGCTCAATTAGCCTTGCTTGAGAAATTTTTTCAGCCTCAACTGTTACTAATCTTTTAAATTCATCATCCTCAAATTCATACATTCGAAACACACCTTCTCACCTCTTGAGGAATCAAATTCAAAGCAATTATTGTATTCTTCTAAGCCATCAACCTAAAGAAAATCACTATCACTACATCCGTAAGGAGATGTACAACCATAAATAAGAGGAGCACTACATTTAACATCATCATTCTTTACCAGCAAGAGGAGGTGCTTTTTTGAATTAGAAATATTCTTCACTTTCTTGTTGCTCTTTCTTTTTTGTGATTGCTTCCTTATATTCGTGGTCATGGCCCACAATCTGCTCTCAAGAGATCAAGCTTTACCAAGATAACTTTGGTTTGATACCAATTTTTGTAAATGGTTTCACTACTAATGGGGGTGTGGGGTGTGAATAATTAGTGGCTGTAACTATATGAATTTTATCTCTTTCTACCAAAACAATAACCCATTAAAAAAATTATGAAACCAGCATGTCATCAATGGAGAAAAAATTCTAAAATCAACATAAATTAACATAAACAATATAAATGCATGCACATAAGAGAACACATTTTTCTCTAGTGGAAACAAATCTCCAGGGAAAACAAAACCCACCCATTGTTGTCGGTGCTCAAAATTATATTATGGTGAATGTTTTTTTGACATAGAGTAGCTAGAAACCACTAGATGGAAGAATCGACTCCTACAACAATGTTCTAACATCCATCAACTAAGAAGTACCTACTCACATGACTTTGTTGATAAACTTATACTAGAAGCCTCCACCACCAACAAGCTTTTCCCATCATCATCCATCAGACTATTCGACCACCATTTGACTGAGATTATCCACTGCTAATCAATGTCTACTAGTCTCCACAACCATAAAGTCTCTATGCATCGAACTCCTCCATCTGAGCCATGCTTCAAAATTTTTCAAAATGGGTTCTTAAAACTTGCTCACAATGAAAAACCTAGCAACATCTCTACTCTGAATAATACAATTATATATATATACTCTAAAGTAAGAATCCATAAGCCAAGCCTACCACAATAGACCTAACCTACAACTAGGGATACAACCTGTAACCTTTAGCTAGTCACCAGGAGTCCTAAGCCTATCATCTTTATCCTCTAGCCTGGACAACCTGGAACCTGGAACCAAGGGCCTTCACCTTCTGCCTTCATAACCAACCTCACCAAGGAACACTAATAGCTTACTCAAATTCATGTAACCCGTCGCACCAAGTCCAGTAGAGAGAAGGAAAGCCATGTCCAAAAAGCTATGTCCAACAATCCAAAATACATTAACAAGTTATATTGTACATGTTGATACTTACGTTGATTATTAATCTACATATGTCTAATCATAAATGTAAATTACTACGGAACTCACTGTTAGGTCCCTATATTACTAGTATAGTCCCTTATTATTGTTAGTGTACCCCCATTATTGTTAGTGTTGTACCCTTGTAACCCCAATATTGTTATTATTGTGACCTTACATTATTATTGTTAGGTCGGCTAGGATTATATTATGACCCCATGGAGTCCTATATATAGAAGGAGGTTTTGTCATCTCAGGCTGCAAAATTTCATCTCAAAGAGGCGACTGTGTGAAAATAGTCATAACTCTCTCTTTGAGCATCACATTGGGGAATTATGTAAAGCATGGCTCTAGGTAAACTGACTATAGTTTCCTGTGTATAAATTTCAGAGCCCAAGAAGGAAACAGTGACACGTAGCATGATGTACAAGTTCGCTCTATTGAACCAGTCCATAATTAGGTCATTGTGGGAGATTGGGAATAAATTTTCCTTGAAGAATCCAAATCAGGTCAGACCTGTGACATTCAAAAGAGGATTGCGAGGGCTACTACACAGCCGAATTTGACATATCGAAGATCTGAAATTATATATACTACTTAGTTTCAATATGGAGCTCCTCAAAAGCAAGAAAAAGGTATGTATTATTTTTTTTAAATGCATAAGTTTTGTGTGAAAAATTGGTTTGAATTGATTCAAATTGCATATTGTAGAATGATATCAATATTGGGTTCTAAAATTCCCCCCTAAAAATAATTCAACACCCATTAAGCCTTCAGAAGGCATTACTATGACTCATGAAGACGAAGAAGTGCAGCATGACATATCAAAATTACAAGAGAAAGTGCACGAAATTTCGCTCTTGCAAAGAGCAACAAAATATGAAATGGAAGTTTTGAAGAAATGAGTGGAAGCTAACATGGATGGTTTGAAGAAATACATGGAAGCTAACATGGATGGCATCGAAGCTGACATGGAAGCTAAGATGGATGACATGAAAGACAACATAGAGAACATGGAGAATGATCTAAAAGAAAATGTTACACCAATTTTTGGTCATCTAACCTATTACTATTAGATGGACCAAAGTACACCATGTAAGGCCAATTTTACATTGAGTAAAATTGCTTTCACTATGAAAAACAACTTAGTAATCCATAATTAATAAGTTTTTTATGGTCTAAACATGAAACCCCATGAGGAAAAATTGAATAAATCCATATTTTTTTGATTTTCCTCAAGGAATAATTAGATAAACATTATTTTATTTAATATTCCTGGTCATATTTAACCCAAAACATGTAAATTGATTAGATAAATCACTATTTATCTTATTATTTTCTAGGAATAATTATTTGAACATTATTTAAATAATATTCCATGTTAAATTTGACTAAATCATTCATAAATAATTGAATAAATCACTATTTATTTAATTATTACTCAAACACACTCTTAAAATAATAAAGAAATCATTTATTTATTTATTATTTACAAATAAATGGATTTGACAAAATTCAAATTCTTTTTCCCTCCAACAAATTGTGTAAAATATTCCATAAAAGTTGGATCTAGATTTTGTTAATAATATTTTAACTATGCACCAATATATAGACTAACTCAATATTTTGTTATAAATAGAAGGGTTTTTCCATTTATTCACTACCTATTGATTCCTAAATATCACTCTGGATTTATACTTTTGGTCTGACTTTGATCCTCCATCATTTTCATATTTTGCTACCATTTTTCTTCTGAGCCTCCCTTGAGTTCCACTTTTTGTCTGGGTTTTCTACACCATCAAGAGAGAGAGAGATCTTAGATCTGAAGCACTCAGGACATACAAGAACCCGTCCCATTGAAGGGGACTGTTAACATATTTTTATGTTCTCTTCCCAGGTGTCATAAATACAAAATTTCTTTAAAAATATTCTTGTCTTGTCTATTGGATGCATGGAGCAACTCTTGATTTTATTTAATTCTTAATGTCTTTAACTGCATAGATCTGGATTTTTTAGCATTTTTCTAACTAACTGCAAATCTAAAGAAATTGGAAGCCCTCTTTAATGCTAAGGTTGCTTTTTATGTACAGCTAAAGTGATCTTTCTTTGTACACTTGTGATTAGAATAAACACTAACAACTGTCAACTCCACAAGGGTTTATGATTATGACCACTGTCCTTTTTTAGGTCCCGCCATGACCAACTGCTTCAAACCCTAGGGTTTTTCTTCAGCTTCTTTTTTTTCTTTCCTTGATGTTGTTTTTAACCTTTAAAACCCTAAAAAAGTAAAAATTCTAAATTATGTCTGTTTTTGGACCTATTGTGGAAGTGACAGGACTCAACCACAGCTGAGACGACACTCTTTTTATGAAACCTAATCCCGAGAGTGTCAGAAATGAAAGTCACACTTTTTGGGCCAAAACATGTGACCTCAACCTTCAATATGTAGAAAGCAGCCTCAAACCTGTGACCTCTGCAAAAATCAGGTCAAAAACTGCGACCTGTACTTTTTGCGGGAATTTTCTGTGATTTTTCTGGGTTTGTCTGGGCTACTATACAGGGTTGTCTAACCTCCCTCTCTGCCCATTTTGGACCTATACTTGCTCTGTTTTAATCGTTGAATTAGGAACCTAGCCCCTTAGGGATTTAGTACGCTTCCACCTTCCTAGAAGGAGTTTAGTTGAAGCAAGTCATTTGTGATTTTGGTGTGTTCAGCCATTTTTCAGATCTGATCCTCTACCTTCAGATCCATTTCAAATGGGTTATCCATCCATCCAAACCACCTCTTTTCAGTTTTTTTTGGTCCTCCTCTAAGGTTCCCTCCATTTCCCTTCAAGTTATAGCCTTTCACCACCTCGTTTGGAGCACTATTCCCTCTGGATTTTTGTTGTTTTCTGCACCTATTTCCAATAGATATGACCTTTAGATCATTTTCCCTCCCGAATTTAGATCCATTGGCTATTTTTATGTGTTTTGACTAGATTTTTTCCCACCCATAGAGTAGTTGTTGGGAAGCCCACCTCCTTGGGTTTAGATTGATTTATCTTTAGATATTTATTTTCTGTTATATTCAGTTTACTTTACTCTTATTTGAAATTTTATTTACAGTTATACATCACACTTTTTATTTTGTCTCTACACACATATCGGTTTAAAAATTAAAATTAACACACACACCCTAAGTGAAGAGAGCCTATTTTACATCGTCAGACAAATACTATAACATTGTAATCATTTGATCCCGCACCTCCCTACCCTTGTTTCAACATTGAATCATTTGATCCTACACCTTGTTGCCCTTGTTGGTCTCTCTTCCTTTTGTGATCCATGTTTTTTCTTCCATCATTGCGCCCCCAAGGCGTTTATCCTATAGACTTCTTGGCTTTCATCCTCAGTTTCTGTTTGGAAGAATTACTCCTCTACGTAGGATTCGAGTTAGTCCTCCACTAAGTCCCCATTCTGAATCTACTTCTATTTCATTGGGTTCCCCTTCCGATTCTATCCCTGTTTCTACTCCTGTCACCTTCACCATGTCTGGTTCAGGACCTAACTCTGGTGGTAGCCCCAACCCTAATGTTGGGAATACTACTAGTGGGACCGTAATAGGAACTATTCGGGCTGCTCCCTTGCTCCATTATATGGAAGGCCTTAGTCTTCCTTATTTTAACTTGTTGATCAATGGCCCCATACACCATGATCCTAGTTGGCTTGCTATGCCATCCAACCTCCCTTCCAACATACCCAATTTTGAAGGTCTTGCTGGAGAAGATCCTACAAACCATGTTCGATCTTTCCACATGTGTTATTCATCTAAATCCATCACCGATGACTCTTTCTGTCTTCGATTGTTTGAATGTACACTTATTGGAGAAGCTTCTAAGTGGTATTTTGACCAGGTCTCCTCCTCTCATACTACTTTTTCAACTCTTTCCCAGGCTTTTCTGTCTTACTTCCAGCTTCCCTTTCATTATGACACTGGTACCGAAGTTTTGACCTCTTTCTATCAACCGTCTATGACTTTCCTATCCGATCATGTCGAGGAATGGCAGAGGAGGAAGAGCCTATGTCGAGCCCCTACCTTCGAAGACCGTGTCTACATGGACTGGTTTCTCAGATCCCTTTTTCTTGCTATAGTAAAATATGTCACATCTCATTTCGCTCAAACCAAAGATGTTTCTCTCTAGATTGCATCAAAATATGACCTACTCTACGCATAGTCTGGTTATGTTTATACTGTCTTACCTGATCTCCCTAAAAGCGATGGTACCAATGCACCAGGGGCATCCCATGCCGCCGATGGTATCATTGAAGCCCTTTCTCATCTGTACACTCATCCTCCCATAGGTTATAGTTTCCCTCATGTAGGGGCTAGCTCCTCCTGCACTCTTCTCCCCCCCCCCCCTCCCCCAGCAGGTATCCAGGATATGGCATGCCTCCTCCTTTTGCCCAACCTATTTACCATAGTATTTCCCAACCTCCTTATTATCTGTATCCACAACTTGGTGCTCCAACTCCTCTAGCATTACCACCTCCACCTCCCTTTCTTTCTCAACCCCTGCAACAGCAACCAACCACCCCCCTCCCAAGGGAAGGAGTATGCATAGGATGGCGAAACCTATCCTCCTACTTCCAAAATTAAGAGTAAAGGAACCCAAAATCAATCTTCTCTATGTAATCTAGGACCTAATCCCTAAGGGAACACACCTACCACTGCTAACTAGCAACAGAGCACTGAGTCCAAGCAGGATAGGCATATTCGCATGAATAAGCCTTGTTCTTGTTGCGGTGTCTATGGTAACTACAGCCACGATTTCCCTATTTTACTTTAGATGCATAAGATGTGGGAGACTTGAGCAACATCGCGAGGACAATAAGCCTCCCCTTTGGTTCCTCCCAATTTTGCACCTATCTAGTCGGTTGTGTTTACCAATCCTTTCCCTCAGTAAGGATTGGTGGGTACCCAACCCCCTAAATTATAGGTGGCCACTTAGCCTCCTCCATTTGGTACCTCTGATTACTAGATTCTCATGATGAACTCTAACCAACCCATTACCATTGACCTCAACCTTCAGACTCGGTCTCGTCAGTACAACAACCCTCCCACTACGTCTGCCCCTGAGCCCCATTCTTCAGGTTCCACAGAGCCTCTTTTGAAAACCAATGGTCCTTCATAGATCCCTTAGCCTAAGGCAGTGGCTTATACCAAGATCACCAAGGTACCATTACGCCAAAACGCTAGAAAAGATGGACATTCATATAGTATAGTACATGATTTGGTGCAATCCCCTACTGCCATCTCAACGCTGGAATTCTTGCAGTCATGCCCTTCATAATGAAAATATCTAATAACTTCCATGGGCACTATGGATCCTTCAGATGATCGTTTGATCATCTTCGATGTTGACTAGTCAGAACATCCTCCCCTTCCTGCTTCTATCACCTTCTAAATCCCCGTTAAGATCCCGAATGCCAACATCTCTCATTGTATCATTGATGAGGGGGAATCCACCTATGTGATGTCTACTTCGGTTTGGAAGCAACTTGGATCTCTTGAGTTGGCCATTTCCACTATCACCCTCTAAGCATGGGATGGTCACTTTTCCCAACCCGTAGGCCTATTCCACAACTGTCTTATTACCCTTGGAGGTAAGACAGTTTGTGTTGATGTAGACGTCATCGATGGCCCCTTAAATTACAACATTCTATTGGGTCGTAGCTACACTTATGCGATGTCTGCTATCCCATCTACGATTCACCATAAGATGTTCTTTCCTCATAACAGAAATATATTCAGCATCAACAAGTTGACATATTACAAACCGAAGTCTCAGACCTCCTCTCATTCCATCGTCTCTTCGGTGGCCAATAAAAAAATAGTCGAACCTTTGACCAGTGTTTCACATGGATTCTACAAAGACTCCCCTTTATTGGTTATTTTCCTGGTCTTTCTCCTCCTGTCTCTGATACCATCTCATCGAACCTTTGCATGATGCAATCATCCCGATCCAACCTCAAGTGGGTCACTTCGACTAGTCAGTAGCTCTGGCCTCTGCAACCTGCTCCTAGCACTTCAACTCGACCTTTGGGACCCCCTCCTCAAGGCCTTTCATATGTAGATATTATCCATGAGCCTCTCAACCCTCCTGGCACAGTTCCTCCTGGAATTAACCATCTCAGAGCTTTCCTTCCTAGCCATTACCCCTCTAGTAAGATATCGTTCCTAGATCCCCCTCATGGAATATTTCTGGTAACTTTTATGGCTACCTTATACCATCCTAACATGATCCTGGAGATATCAGTCTGTTACATTGATCCCCTAGCCACTATCCTGCCTAGTCAACCCAAATCTTATCTCACTTTTACCCCAGTTCAACCGGTAACCATGACCCCTCCCTTTGCTTCCGTGCCTCAGCCACCTGCACAAGAACCTACTCGTATTGCAAAAGTTTCGGGTGAGGGGGGAAAATACCGCAAGAAGGCACATAAATACAATTTCACATTGAAAAACACCACTCCTCCTCAGCCTCCAAAGCATACCCCACCATGTGCTTTGTGTGATGTTGTTAGTCGTGCCACCCATCATTGTCTTGAATTGCCTCGTATCAAACCCATAGTCAATGTCGTTTTCCCTGAGTCTACTATCCCGGAAATCTCTGTTCCTTCCTCGAATACTACCAAGAAATCCAAGACTATCCACACCAACCAGCCTTGTGCTTTGTGTCATCTCCATGGCCATTATACCCACCATTGTCCCTGCCTTATGCATTACCATGCCTCTTTGGAGGTAGTTCGGGAGTATGAGATTGAACATAGCTAGTCTGCCTCTCCCGTCCTTGCATAGTATGCTTCGGGCCAACTTGAGGGTTTACTTGCTCCCATTGACATTCACCCTCCTGATGTTGAAATGACAGAGCCCTCAGCCACCATTCTCTACCTATCATCATTCATGAGATCCACGGTGGAAGTTCCCTCTGAGACTTCTCATTCTGTTTCGCTAGACCTCCCTTCAGCGACCACCCTTGGCTCAACATCATTGGATCCCTAAACCTGCTTGTTCTTTCGTCATCCCCCGTGATGATGCACATGTGAAAATTTCTTCTCATCGTGATGAGTTAGGTAGATTCATCGTTTCATGTGGTTTTCCTTCCACTATTCACCCCATCTTCTATTATGATGATGACATTATGGAAGAAATCACCACCACTGACTTTATCTATCCTCCCTTACATCGAACCCATGCATTCAAACCACATACTCCTTGTGGCCATTACATTGACATCCAACATTTGGGTAAGGGGGCACCCATATTTGAGAGTCTAGGAGAAGTAATTCTCCACAAGTCTCCTAGTGCATCTGGTACTGTCGACTCTAGTACCATCATTCTTCCATGTTTAGAAGAATGTTTAGAGTCCCATATCCCTTTAGATCACTATAGGATGATCCCTATCATCATTCCTTCCTCTTACATCAACAACCCAGTCCCCTACACATTTTTGTTGACCAACCTATGGGTTTTTTAGGAGAGCACAATTTAATTATCTCCAAATCGACTCTTTTGGATAGTGACACCATGTATGTGAACCTAGAAAATTATTCCATTTTCTTCATATAAGAAGTACCAAAAGAGATGGGTAATCCTCCATTCCCTTTCTCGATTTGCATAACCATAATGAAACAAAAGTGGCACACCACCTCATATAAATGTGTTTAGATTCCCCTTTTATAAATACATTTTGGAATTACCATAACATTCTTGGGAGCACCTATGCCCCTCAAGCATAAAAATCCCAGCTCTCAGCCAAGAATAGCACTGAAACCCCCTTTCTCCGGTCGCACTTTTCTGGTCATTTCCTGGGATAGGTCACCATTTTGTAGCAAGTACCTACTACCCAGGTCAAATAACAGACCCCAAAAAGTGCAAGTTGGCCTATTCATGAGCTCTGGGTACCTAAACTGAAATTTCAATCCCCTTAGTTGAAAGATTATGGTTAGGCCTCTTACCTGCAATTGACGGATCTCAATTCCATCGGTCGGTTTGTATGCTACAATCATTGCAAGATTTAGGGCCTTTTCTCCTCTCTACATTCACAACAAATACACTTGTATATGAATTAAATTGGATGGAAAATTCCTTATTAAAAGAGAAACCTTGGATTTTTTTTGCGCCAGCTGCGACCAAATCGTAGTTGTGTTTGAAAAACCATCAGCATCGTTGGAAAGCTCTCACCAAGGTCTCAAATGGGTATCCTTTAGTTTTTCTGATTTGATACTTTACCGGGAAACATATTTTCCAGGAAGGGTCACTTCACCACACCTCAAAATTGAATTTCTTCACTTGCAACACTTTTACTTGGGGCACCACCTTGCTGTCATACTTGTCCATGCTCCTGTAAATTTTCGTCATGATTACCCACCTTGTACACATCGTTTTATGGTTCCTACTGGGCCTATGCTATGTCGCAACATCATCGAGTCACCCTTGTTTAGAGCATCCAAGTTGAGTCATCATCGCATTCATGGAGTCTATCCTGAGTCCCTTTGTATCCCGCCATAGTCCTCCATCCTTCATTTCTTTGTCCCTCTCTCATGTCACAAATTTTTTCCTTTGGTCATACTATCCCATATCCCCTATGATGTTCAATCACTACTTCCAGGTCATCCATGTCCTTTATGCTCTAACAAGGGGAGTCATCTGCCCACTACTCAGTACCCCCCATTCCACCATCATCCTAGGTGTCATTCTATCAATCGCTCTATAATTATCTCTCGTGCCTTAGTTGAGGACCCCTTATTTCCTCACCTATGGCAGACCTCCTTTTATTGATATCATCTCATTCAATCAAGAAGACATGTCTAGAGGGCGGTGTACCTTGGTTCAATCTTCCACTCTTATTCAGTGCCTCGAATCAGGAAAAGGAATCCTTATTGCCCTTTGACCTCATTTTTTCGCAACTCCAGCACCTTACGGCATGATCAAGATCTGTATACTTGATGGTTCAATGATGAAGCAGATTGTACTGGTAATTCTTGGGTGTGTGTGAGATGTTTCAGACCTCATGAGGGGTTGGCCATTCAGGTAGGCCCCCACATGCCCAGATGAATTCTTCATTACAACCTTCAATGCAGCTCCATAGATTTTATGGTTCGAGCATTAGTTGCTTGCAACACCTTTAAGTTTGCATGTATCATTCAAATTTTCAGAGCCGTCTCATGTTTACAGGGCCTCTTTGGCTACCCTTATATCTCATGTACTCAGATATTATTGTATAAGTCCTGGCTATTATCCCAGGCACAATATGTATGTTGGATCCATTATAATGTTTTTATCTAACCCATGTTTATGAAAGCATGTACTATATAGTTTAGTTCCTTGTTTACTGGACGCATTATTATTTATACTTTGTTATCTCGGCGGGGATAGGTATGATTCCCCTGCCTCTTGTAGAACAGGTACTCACTCATAAAAGAGACTTGTTGCACCTATAATTCTCGCCTCCTCAAGGTATTTTCCTCTATCACTTTAGTCTACCTTATATTTTTTCGCTCTCTAACTTCCCCTTCGGTGTTTGGTGATTGAGTTATTACAATGTACTTCACACATACGATTAGCTCCTAGCACTCATACGCTGGGGGGAAATTTGTTACACCAATTTTTGGTCATCCAACCTATTACTATTAGATGGACCAAAGTACACAATGTAAGACCAAGTTTACCCTAAGTAAAATTGATTTCACAATGAAAAAAAACTTAGTAATACATAATTTATTAAGTTTTTTATGGTCTAAACAGGAAACCCCATGAGGAAATATTGAATAAATCCATATTTGTTTGATTTTCCTAATGGAATAATTAGTTAAATAGAAGTTTAATTAATATTCCTGGTCATATTTAACCCAAAACAGAAACATTAATTATTTAAATCACTATTTATCTTATTATTTTCTAGGAATAACTATTTAAACATTATTTAAATAATATTTCTTGTTAAATTTGACTAAATCATTCATAACTAATTCAATAAATCACTATTTATTTAATTATTACTCAACCATACTCTTAGAATAAAAAAAAATCATTTTTTTATTTATTATTTACAAATAAATCAATTTGACCAAATTCAAATTCTTTTTCCCTCCAACAAATATAATAAAATATTCCATAAAAGTTGGATCTAGATTTGGTTAATAATATTTTAATTATGCACCAATATCTAGGCTAACTCAATATTTTGTCATAAATAAAAGGGTTTTCCCATTCATTCATTATATTTTGTTGCCGAAATATCACTCTAGATCTATACTTTTGGTGTAACTTTGATCCTCCATCATTGTCATATTTCGCTACCATTTTTCTTGTGAGCTCTCCTTGAGTTCCACTTTTTGTCTAGGTTTTCTACACCTTTAAGAGCAAGAGATATTAGATCTGAAGCTCTGAGGACGTACAAGAACCCATCCCATTGAGGGCGATTGGTAACATATTTCTATGTTCCTTTCCCAGGTGTCATAAATAAAAAAATTCTTTAAAAAAATTCTTTTCTTGTCTATTGGATGCATGGAGAAAATCTTGTTTTTATTTAATTCTTAATGTCTTTAACTGCATTGATCTAGATTTTGTATCATTTTTCTTGGTAACTAACTGCAGATCTAAAGAAATCAGAAGCCATCTTTGATGTTGGGGTTGTTTTTTATACAAAGCTAAAGTGAGCTATTTTCGTACGCTTGTGATTATAATTCACACTGACAACAGACAGGAAGGTTTGACAAAGTTGATACAAGAAATGTTTCTTAATGGCGAAAAGATAGTGGAGGAAACTCATAATGAGAACAAAATAAATGTTTATCGTGATTTCATAAACTCTAATGTTGGAGGGAAGAACCACCATATTCCAAAGATGGATATGAGGAAGTTTGATGGAAAGAATATGGTAACATGGATACTAAATATGTTGCAATATTTTGATTTCAATAATGTGAAAAAGACACAAAATTTATGAATTTCAACTTTACATTTAGAACAAAATACATTTGTATGGTATCGATGGTTTTGCGCTCGTAAAAATATCGCCGCTTGGTCAATTTTTACGAAGGAAATAATAGCACATTATGAGGATACAAAGAGCAACAACTTATTTATCCAATTGATAAATCTAAAAAAAATGGTTGAGTGGTGGAGCACATTGAGGACATCCAAAATTTTTATATAAGCATAAAAAATATTCTAGAGGAAAACATGATTGATGTCTTCATAGTGACTTTAAAGGACAACATCCAACATGAAGTTTTTGTTTGGGAACTTGATTCATTGGAGAAGGCATTCAGTTTGGAAAGAAAAATTGAATGTAAAATTATGGCGACAAGGAAGCCTACCAATGACATCTATAAAGATGGAAGTGTGGCTACTCCTAAAGTTCAACAACCTAAAAGGTTTAAATCACAATAATTGGAAGAAAAAGGAGAAAAAGGTCTTTGCTACAGTTCTGATAGAAGATGCACTAAAGGTCATAAGTGTGCTGAAAATAAATTATTATACATAGATTGTGAAGAAGAGGAAGAAAATGAACAAGAAACTTCAAAATAAGAGGATATACACCAGGAACCAACCCTAGAAGAAGAAGAAATCAGTCTGACCATGTCGTGTAATGCATTGGCAAGAATTACCACTCCTCAAACTCTCAAGCTAGAAGGACATATCTAGAAGAAGAAGGTAATAATGTTGATTGATTTGGGTAGTACCCATCATTTTGTTCATTGTAAGGTAGCCAAGGAATTGAATTATTTCCTATACCCAACACCAAAATGTCAAGCGATGGTTACAAATGGAGGAACTATAAATTGCATTGGAAAATGTCATAATATCAAGCTAACCATCAAGGAATATATATTGAATATTCCAGTGCTTTCATTCCAATAGGAGGTGATGATTTTGTACTAGGAGTAAAATGGTTACAATCTTTGGGGACAGTAGCTTTTAATTTTCAAGATTTTTTCTTAAAATTTCTTTCAAAAGGAAAGGAAATCAAATTACAAGGTATCAGAGGGAAATCGGGAAATATAATAAGCTCTAATGTATGAAAAGGCTTCTAAAGAAAGAAAAAATAGGCGTAATTGCACAATTATGCTCACTAGAAGTTCCAACATCAAAATCATGTATTTCTCTAGATCTTCAAAATGTCTTGGACAATCATTCCAAGGTGTTTGAAACTCCCAAAGGACTACCACCTATTTGTTATGATTATCATGCTATTCATTTGATTCCAGGAAGTGTTCCTCCGAACATCGAGACTTACAGAAATCGTTATGTCCAAAAGAGAGAAATTGAACATATGATTGCAGAAATGTCAGAACCTAGTATAATTCAACCTAGTCAAAGTTCTTTCCCTGCTCTAGTAGTATTGGTGCACAAGAAGGATGGGTAATGGCGCATGTTTTTGGATTATAGGGAGCTCAATAAGCTCATTATTAAAGACAAATTTCCCATTCCTATGATTGATGAATTACATGGAGTAATTTATTTTATCCAGTTGGATCCTCATTTAGGATATCATCAAATTAGAATGAAGACTAAAGATATTCCGAAGAAAAATATTTGGAACTCATGAGGGTCAATATGAATTTTTGGTTATGCCTTTTGGCCTTACCAATGCCCCTTCTACATTTCAAGTGTTGATGAATTCCATTTTCAAACCCTTCCTTAGAAAATTTGTCCTAGTATTTTTTGATGATATATAATCTACAATAGGTCTTGGAAGGATCATGTTCAACATTTTTATAGGGTGATCAAACTATTGGAGGAGAAACAATTTTATGCAAAAACATCCAAATCTTTCTTTGGAGTACAAGAGGTGGAATATCTGGGTCATATTGTATCTCACAAGGGTGTTAAGGTAGACCGTTACAAAATTAAAGCCATTAGGGAATGGAAAATCATCACAACCATAAAGAAGCTGCAAGAATTTATTGGGTTAATAGGGTATTATCGCAATTTTTTTAAGAATTATTGGAGGATATTAGCACCTCTGACAACATTATTGAAGAAAGATGCATCTTCATGGGCTCCTGGCCTTTGAACATATTAAAGCGCAATGTGCCTAGTAGCGGTCTTAGCTATGCCAAACTTCACAAAACCTTTATTATGGAATGTGATGCCTCAGGAAATGGAATTGGTGTTGTTTTATTGCAAGAAGGAAGATCCATAACTTTTGAAAGCTGTCCAATCAAAGGAAAGTATTTACAGAAAGTTATTTATGAGAAGGAAATTTTGGAAATATTACATGCACTGAAGAAATGTTGGCCTTAACTAATGGGAGGACACTTCAAGGTAAAAACTAATCATGATAGTCTTAAACACTTTGTAGAACAAAGACTATCTTTAGAAGAGTAGCAATAATGGATCAGAAATGTTAGTCATTAGTAATTTTTACTATCTGAAGATGACTAAATGTCAGTCCTAGATTTCTAAAAATAAGATTCATGAATATTTTGAGTTTTAGAAATCTCACTGCCTTCATTATCCTTAGGATGAATTTTTCATTGTTTCACTACTATGTCATGTCATGGTCATCTTACCACCCCTAGAGGACCCCTCATATGCTTATGCTATTCATATTTATCCAATTTCGTCACCCATGACCTCAATACTCTTTTTTTATTTTTCCTCACCCCTTCACTTGCCATCTAGGATCACCAACCAACCTACTCTTTCCCATGTTCATCGGATATCTTAAGAATTGATGGTCTCAAAAATACCTATATGAGCTCTTTATATCAATCAAGTACATCCATTTCTATATATTCGGATACACCCATTGATTAAGAAAGCTCTGTTTTTACACTATCAAGATCCCAAGCCTAATCTCAGTCAAGGACAAAGTTAAAACCCTACCACTAGATTATTAGGTTTTCCCTAGGTTATAGGATCTTCATTGGTATTTTAACCTCTGTTCTTCTCATACTAGTTCTGGTTATAATGAAAAAGAAGAGCACCACATGGTTGCTCAAGAAACGACAGAGGATCTTCAAAGAAGGCTATTTGGTCAATTTCAGAGTTGTACAAAAGTAACTATGAATAATGATTCTGCAGGAATGTCATGAAGTAAATCAACAAAGGAAATTGATAGGGTAACTGATAAGTCTGTAAAAGGAAAGTAGGGAGCACTAAGTCTAAAAGAGAATCAAGCTTTTTTAAGCCTAATTGGGTCAACAGTATGTCAAACAAAAGCCCAATTCAATAAGACACAAAAAAGAAGATCAAGATCTCTTCTCAGCCATTTTCATTCAATGGTTAAAGAATAGAAAACATGGTGTGAGCTACAAGGGAAAAATGAAAGGTTTTGAAGGTACTAACACAGTGTCAATGGGTAAAAGTTATCAAAGTGATTACAACATTTTCAAGGATCAGAAGGAAAGGTCACTTCAAGTTTTCATAACACCTTCTGAAGTAAAAGGGCTCAAGGACATAGGCCACTCAAAGGAAATAAGCCTTTTCATTCAAAACACCATCTGCAGAAGAAGAAAGTAAAGAGTATCATTAGGATGTGGGCCAAGTTCTTTTTCAAATCCAACTAACTTTCACTGATTAAAAAGGGGTAAAAACAAAGTTTTGATCTCAAAAGTGGAAAAAAAAAGGTTAATACAAGTTAGCCACCTACAAAAAAAGGCTAAATTCATCATGTGTTCACCTACAACAAAAAGGGACAAAGAAATGTAAGTGAAAAGTTAAAAGGGGTGACAACATTAGAAAAGTGGGTTTTATACTTGAAATAATTTTTCTAAACCTATTAAAGCCTTTCTTCCCTTTCAGAAACTCACTTTCTCTTAAAAAGTATCATTGAAGAGCATTCAAAGTGAATTTATGAGTTTTGGGCATATTCAGGCAAGAAAACTCTGTGTTACACTCCTGGGACATAGTGGTACGTGCCTGTGGGTGCTTTCCTCCAAACATTTCATGGTGCGTTGTGCTCTTGTGAATGAATGCTATGCATTCATTCTGTGCAGATGTGGCAGCCCAAGGGAAATGGTGTGCAGAGCTAACCCAACAGGCCTAGGCACTACGTATTTGGTGCTGCACGTAGCCAAGCCTGACAGGCTCGGGTGCTACGCACTGAAACTGCACGCAGACTGCTCGACAGGCCCATGCCTCAGTCATTTTAGAGACTCGACATGCCTATTCAATCTACTCTCTGGGAATTTGACTCTACACGCAGTGGCCTGACTGGCCCATGCAGTCACACAACTAGCCAGTGCTACGCGCTTGCGCTGCGTGTTCAGCAGTAGCCCGAGTGGCCCGGTACTACATGCCTGCACTGCACGTTTCGCTAGAAGATTTCTCCAGCAAATAAAGCCTTCAATTTGCTGTAAAATCCTCAAAGTCACCTCCAAAGGTTCCATAACACCTCTGAGGGGTAGGTAAAAAAGCACCTCCTTCATTTCCTAAGTTCATTTCATTTAATTAGAGGAAAAAATCCTAGATTTATCAATTAGTTTCACAAAGAAAAATTAGGATTTTGGCCTTTAAGGAAAAAGTAAAAGAGAAAAATTTCAAGGGAAACAAATAGTGGTAGTGGTGAGGGAGGTGAAGGGCCTAGAAGATGGCAGAAAGGGGAGGAAGGGTAATCAGATTTGAGCCGCTAAATACCAAGGAATTGATGGCCTCTCCTATAATAGTTGCATATTTCCAAGGGGTGGGTTGTTTTGACTTCTTTGAAAGGGTACAAGAGGTCCAAAGTCATTCTGAGTTGACCAGGAATTTTATCCTTAACCTCCATGACCATCAAGTAAACTTAGAAGGAGTAAACTTTGAGCTATCCATCAATACCATTTCTATGGCCACCAAGATACCTAGTATGGGAGAAAAGTTGTTCAAATAGGAAAATTTTGACTTGAGCCATTATCAACCCTTCTTGAAACCTAGATACCAAGCTGACTGCAAATCCATTCTTCCATTTTCACATCTACTGGAGAGATATGCGCCATTGATGAAAGTCATCATGAAATATTTTACATCTGGGGGTAGGCTTTCTAGGATTTATTCCTACCATGTAAGGCTGCTCATGCACTTCACTAGGGCCAAGTTGTACATTTTCCTTATTATCTTTATATAAGCATTGATAAGATGTCTTACATTGTGTTCACAACAAATGAAAATCCTTTTTCACCATTCTCTTACAAAGATGATTGTGTTGCATCAATTAGAGCAACTAGGTATTCCATGGGAAGTGTTCATCACCCATGAAGTTTTCACAAACTCACAGCCTCATTATCAGCCAAATTTACCTTGATCATCTCATCGACCTCCCTCCACTCCTACATCACCCCCCACTAACCATGACTCCTCATCTACACATGAATCCTCTCCTCAAGAAAACCTTTCTCCCTCACCTTCTCCTAAAGCATCGAATCAAGAAGAGAATGATGAAGAAGATGCAGACAATGAAGAGGAGGAAGAGGAGAGTGATGAAGATAATAGTGACAAAAAGGAAATTGATGATGAAGAAGAAGAGGACAGTGATGAAGAGAACAATGACAAAAAGGAAACTGATAATGAAGAAGAAGAGGATAGTGATGAAGAGAACATTGACAAGAGGGAAATTGATGGTGATGAAGACGTAGGTGAATATGATGTTTGAAGTGTTGTCATTGATGGCAAAGGACAACAGTAGAGGCAAAGGAGAAGATATTTTGGTGAATGGTGTAGTAACATTTACAGGGAGCATGAGGAGAACAGAGTGAGAAGTAATTTACACTGCAGCAAACATTTACAGGGAGCATGAGGAGAATAGAGTGAGAAGTTATTTACATTGCAGTAGCAGATATAAGGCTTGTAAAGATAAAATGAGATTTTGTTTACAGAGACAGGGCAGCAGAATAGACAGAGATTGCAAAGATCCAGAAGGGGTTCCAATGGAGAAGAGCTCACAGAGAAAGAGTTGGACTATGCAGAAGAGAAAGAAGCACAAAATGTTAGAGGAATATTCAGGGCCATAGCGCAAATTTTAAAAGCCATTAACACTCATCCTATGGTAGCTTTCATATATAGACAGAGTGAGCTTTTCTAGAATCGAGATTCCAATATTGAATGAGCAGTGTCAATTCTGATAGAACTGTTGTTTTTAACATGTGAAGACGGCGAGAGCACAACGAAATGTTTATAAGAAAATGTTGAAGGGTTAACACAAAACCCTAAGTGTAAGAGGTGGAACCAAGAGTTAAGCAGTAAAAACCTAATGTAGTCAGGTGTTAAACCTTATGGTAGTGTTGTATTAAAATAAGAGTGAAACGTGGGTTTATATGTTAAGGTAGAGTTAATATATTAAAGTGCTGAAGAAATAAGAAATGAAACCTTTGAACGGAGTATATATATATATATATATATATATATATAACGAAGGTGCGAAGAATTTGAATCGGAACCATGAATAAAAGAGAAACCCTGAACGAGAACAGTAAAACCAGAGGTGAGAAAACCGGCAGTATCGCGCGGTGTTTAAAGTGGTAAGTGGATTTCACATTTCGAATGTGATCTATGTATTTAATTCACACATGTCCTAACGTAGCTTTACAAAACAATGTTTATCGCGCAATTTTAAAGTGTTAACGTTTGTATCAATAAAAAACATGAAACCCATTAAGGATCATCAGATTGAGATTGAAGGAGTGATAATCTCATGACTGTTGGATGCATGAGGTAAGTTAACAAGTGGGACCAGTTCACTGCGTGAGTTAAAATGAATAACACCCGTGCATTTAATCTACGCGACACTCGTTCATTGCCATTGGATCAGTTGGATGGGGCACAACGAGATTGCGACCGTCGGATGAAATGGTATGTATGCGTGGGTCCAATATTGTTTTATTGTTAGCGTTTGATTTGTAATCAAGTCGGGGCTGTGTAAGAATGAATGTATATATACATTGTGTAAATAATGCGTGAAGGTTCATATGATATATTTGGATGCCATGGTATTGAATCCACTAATCTGAACTTTGGTTTATGTGATATATTGCGAGGTTGGTTTGAACCAAAACCAATTTGTAAATTTGAATGTACACAGTTGGTTAGTGAATGCCGTGCAAATATGAATATAAAGTGGCCAATACATAATGTGTTTTATTATAATGTTCATAATAAAATTTAACAGGGCCGTAATATATGTCTGTATATTATAATTGATATGCAACTCACCAAGGGGTGCTACGTATGATGGTTAGCATATAGTAGTACGCTATGGGCCCGAGCACTATTACATGAAGTTAGGGTTTGATATCTATTGCAATGTTGATATATTAAAGTTGAGTGCGCATATAAGAATGGTCTATGTGGGTTGGATATGTTATGCTGTGGGACCCAACCGAACCTTAATATCTGTCGGAGTAGTAATAAAGTCCAAAGCTTTTTATATGTTTGATGGCTCGTATTTTGGGTTAAAGGAAATATGAGTAATTAATCTGAATACTCTTAAGAATAGGTCCTCATATGGTGAAATTGTAAAGTCGATATTAATCATGAGGATTGGGAAAAACTTCCGAAATTGAAACGAACATTGGCTGGGTTTTATTAAAAGAACATCGTATATGCTTGAGGGTTTATAAACTTATAAAAGGAAGGTTCCACATAGTATCGAAATTGTCAATTGAGATTAGCGTTAGTTGCCCATACTATGCATTGTATTGGAGGATAGATTACCCATTGGAGTTATGGTTTCTAAGGATCGAATATTAAATTATAATGCCGAGAATGAACATTAATTTGCCCAAATTTAAAATCAGCAGTTATATATATTGCAGAACTATTATATGTGCAATAGTTACACAACTGTAATGAGAAAAGAAAATGAAAAAACGAAAAAGAGAGATATAGCAAAAGAAGTTTGTAAGAGAAAATAGAGGAAGAAAAGTTGTTGAATGGATTCAAAATTTATATTGTAATTGAATGAAAGGTTTTTTAATTGTTTTTACATTATTTGTGATGTAATTGGCAAGTCTCTGGAGAAAGAAAAATTCGTACTGTAAAGTTGAAATGAATACATTTTTCTAAATAAGTTTGTAAAATAAAAGAGAATGCAGAATTGAAGCAAAAGAAATAAATAAAACAGATATGAAGATTGGAGGACAGTAAAAAAAAAGGGTATAGAACAGAGCTGATATCCAAGGTAAATCAACAAGTGTTTCTGTAATGAAAAATTAAGGGAGTTGGAGGTTCCTTGCAAGTTGTACCTTGCAGAATTGAGGTTGGAGCTTCCTGTAGGTCGGTGCCTATAGAAAATCAGTGGTGAGAGGGAGTTGGAGCTTGCCTTTGCATCACAACAATAATAAGATCTGGTTTTCTCCCTTTATGGCTTTCCACTTATATATGTTGTCTCTGTGTGTGATGTTTATGTGTTGATATGGTTTAATCAATCTGCTAAATACTTTGTGATCTCATAATAAGTCTGTTGTACATTATCTTAACACTTCTGCTCATATATTAAGTTTGTTCACTTATAAAGTTGATCATGAAGTTAAATTGAAAATAAGTTTAATTGAAACTTTTAAAAAGTTCATGAATGTGTTAAACTGATTCACCCCCCCCCCCCCTCTCAGTTTAACTAAGGTTTGAACAATTCGTATCAGAGCAGGTTCCCTTTTTAGTAGTTTAACAACTAAAAGGAGATCCTAGGTCCCCAGGAAGGCTAGTCAAGAAGGATCCTCAACTAGCAAAGCCCCTTTTTTCACTAGTACAAATTATGCCTTCTGGAAAATCAGAATGAGAACATACATAATGTCTTTAGGAATAGAAGTTTGGGCTATTGTGGAATTTGGATATGACCCTAAGGCAAATGTCTCATAGAAAGAGGCCAAAAAAGATTTTGTGGCTAATGCAAAGGCCATGAATGCAATCTCGAATGGACTGTGTGAGGCAGAATTCATCAAAGTAATGCATAGCAATACTGCCAATGAAATGTGGGAAACTCTAGAAAATATTCATGAGGCAGACAAAAAGGTGAAGACAACCAAACTTCAAGTCTATAGAGCCTAGTTTGAAAATTTAAAGATGAATGATGATGAAGACATTGCGAGTTTCCTTTTAAGGGTTGCAAAAATTGTGAATAATATGAAAGCTCTAGGAGAAACCATACAAGAATGTGTAATTGTTCAAAAGATCCTAGGATATTTTCCATCTAGTTTTAATCCCAAGGTCTCTGCCATAGAAGAAACAACAAATTGGGAAACCTTGACCATGAACCAACTACTTAGAAAAATAACAGCATATGAGATGGGAATGCCACAAATAAAGTCAAATGTAAGGGAGGCAAAGTTTAAGACAGAGAAGAAGAAAGAAGAAAAAGAAGATATATGCTCCTGCTCTAATGAAGAAGAGGCCAAATTTATCATAAAATTGGATAAAGGTTTAGGTAAATATAAAGGTAAACTTCCATTTAAATGTTTCAATTGTGGAAGAGTTGGACACTATGCTTCTAAGTGTCCTTATAAGAAAAAAAAGAAGCAGATTTAGGATTCAAAGAAAACCATATCAAAGAACTAGTAGAAAGGGAAGAGATTCAATTGAAAATATTTCTATTCTCAGCAAGACAGTAGTGCATCTGAAGACTCAGTTGAATTCTCAAGTGAAGAAGGAACATCTGAATTTGTATTGATGGCTATAAAAGAGTTGGAAGAGTGCCTTCTAGAAGATGAGGAAGAAGGTGAAGTGGACCTTGAGGGCGATCTAAGAAGTGCCTTGGAGGAAATTGACAGACTCAAACTGAAGTGCGAAAAATAGAAAGACGTTCTCCTCAAATATGTAAGAGAAGAAAAAAATTCAGAAGTCCTCATTCAGTCGAAATTAGAGCTTGAAGAAGCCAAGAAGGTAGAAGATATTTTAGTTAAGAAAATCAAGGATAAAACTCATGAACAAGAGAAATTGGAAGAAGAAGTAGTATGCTTAAGGAAGAAATTAGAAAATGCCCAGAGGAAAATAGATACTTCTCAGATGACAAGATTTGGTAAGTTGAATGAGATTCTAGATGCTCAAAGATATCCTCTGATAAAAACTGGGATAGGCTATGAAGGAGAACCAAGAAAAGGCAAAGAAAATGAAAACAAAAATATCATTTTTGTAAAAGCAGATGAGAATATCAAAACAGTTCAGAAGATTCCTAAAGAAGAACAATCCTGCAATGAAGTAGATAGAAACTAGAATGAGGCTCAAATGACAAAGGATGAAATAAATAAACTGTCAACTAAAAAAGGTTCATATACTCCTGAATATGTTAAATTTGGAAGCCATCAAAGGAGATTTTTCCTCCTATGAAAAGTGCCACCTGTTATGCCTGCCACAAACCGGGACATATTGTTGCATATTGTCATACAAGAAGAATAGATACAAACCAGAAAAGGATGCAAACAGTGAAAAGTTTTCCTCAAGAAAACAAATGGAGAAGACAATCTTTCATCAGGTATGAAAATTGTTTTTATGGATACTATTTTTAATGTAAATAATTTGGCCATAAAATCATAGGATGTAGAAAATATGGACAAAGACTGATGTTGAAAGCCTCAAGGAGGTTTATGAATCATGGAGAGTTTAATCATACTTATAATTCTACTAAAGACATACTCAAATGTTGTGTATGCAATAAAAGTGGACATATGTCTTCCAAATGTCCTCTTAGAGAATTTGATTCATCACCTCAGAAAACGTACCAAACAAGAGGATGTTTGCAGTGGAAAAAGAAGGTGAATAAACGTGACTTCGCTCTAATAGCTCAAGATCTGAAAAGCCATCTATATTTGGACAGTGGTTGCTCAAAGCATATGTCTGGAGATAGAAGCAAGTTTATAACCTTTGATGAAAAGAAATCTGGAAATGTTACTTTTGGCAATGATAAAGGAGGAAAAATCAAAGGAAGAGGCTCAGTTAGTTTGGATAATGGTAGAGGAAAAGCCCAGGATGTACTATTTGTGGATGGGCTGAAAGAAAATATGTTGAGTGTTAGTCAAATGTGTGATAAAGGCTGTGAAGTTATATTTAGAGTAGAATACCATGAAGTAAGATCAAGCACCACTGGAAAGACCCTGATCAAAAGTGTTCGAACAGAAAGAAATGTCTACGTAGTGAAAGAAGAAAATGAAGCATGCCACCTTAGCAAATTTGAGGAGTCATGGTTATGGCATAGGATATTGGGACACCTAAACTTTCATCATATCATAATTCTAAGAAAAAAGAATGCAGTCAGAGATATGCCAGTCATAAAGAAGCCTTCAAATACAATATGTAAATCTTGTCAGCTAGGTAACCAGACCCGCACATCCTTCAAAGCCAAAGAGAAGCTATCTACAAGCATACCTCTTCAACTTGTTCACATGGATCTCTGTGGACCTTCAATAAATAGAACACCAAGTGGAGAATCCTATCTCATGCTAGTAATAGATGATTTTTCCAGAATGACATGGGTTGCATTTGTCAAACACAAATTGAAAGCACTTGAGAAATTCAAGATATTCAAGGCATTGGCAGAAACTCAAATAGGATGCAAGCTAAAGTGCATCAGATCAGACAGAGGAGGTGAATTCACATAATATGATTTTGAAAATCTATGTAATGAGCATGGGATAAAAAAATAGTTCACAATTGTAGGAACACCTCAGCAAAATGGAGTGGCAGAGAGACAAAACAGGTCTATACAACAGATTTCCAGAGCCATGATGCAAGAAAGTAACATTCCTCAAACATTTTGGGCAGAAGCAGTACACACAATTTTGCATATCCTAAACAAAGCTCATTTAAGAACAAACAGTAACAAGACTCCTTATGAACTATGGCATGGTAAACCAACATCAATCAAGCACTTTAGAGTCTTTGGAAGTAAGTGTTTCATAAAAAATAATGATGAAAATCTAGGAAAGTTTGATGCAAGAGAAAATAAAGGAATATTTTTAGGATATGCATCCAAGAGTAAAGGTTACAAGTGCTACAACAAAATATTTCACAAGATTCTGGAAATTATTGATGTAAGATTTGATGAAGAACTACTAGACAAGACAAGAAGTATAGATTGCAGCAATCCTCTAGAATATCATGAAGAAGAGAATCAATATGATGATGAAATAAGCAAGACAACATAAGAGACTGAACTGAGATCGAAAGGCCCCTCAAGATACACTCAAAATTACCATCCAGAAGATCAAATCATTGGGGACAAGAGTGTAGGTGTACAGACAAGAAGAGAACTAACTGAACAGATAGAAGAGGAATACCTAGCAATGTTATCACAAATAGATCCAGAGAATTTTGAAGAAGCCAGCAAAGAAAAACATTGGGTGAATGCTATGAATGAATAATTGGACCAAATTGAGAAGAACAACACCTGGGAACTAGTTCCAAGACCCAGTGAGAAAAATGGCATTGGCTCAAAATGGGTATTCAAGAATAAGATGAATGAACAAGGACATGTAATCATACATAAAGGCAGACTTGTATGCAAGGGATATTCACACGTTGAAGGTCTTGATTATGATGAAACATTTGCCCCTGTAGTGAGAATGGAAGCTATCATATTGTTTTAGCTTTTTCTTGCTTTCATGAGTTCAAGGTATATCAAATGGATGTGAAGTTTGCCTTCCTGAATGGAGTTTTAGAGGAAGAAGTCTACATGGAACAACCAGAAGGGTTTTTCCTTAACATATAATGCAAACCATGTGTGCAAATTAGAGAAAGCATTATATGGGCTGAAACAAGCTCCTTGAGCATGGTATTCAACGTTGGACAGATACTTGTAAAAACAAGGGTTTAAGAAAGGAGGAGTAGACAAAAATTTGTACATAAAAGAAAATGAAAATTAACTTCTGATTGTAGTAGTGTATGTAGATGATATCATGTTTGGAAGCCGCAAATATGAGTTAACAAAAAAATCTGTTGAAGAGATGAAATCAGAATTTGAGATGTCTATGATTGGAGAGTTCACCTTTTATCTATGACTTCAAATTCAACAAAATAACACAGGCACATTCATCTCACAAGAAAAATACTTAAAATAGATGCTGAAAAGGTTCAAAATGGAACTCAAATCCAATGATTACTAGATGAAAACTTTGTGCAGATGGTGGATCAACTGATGTAGATGAAAAAATTTACAAATCCAAGGTTGGAAGTCTATTATACCTAATAGCTTCTAGACCAGAAATTGTGCTGGCTGTAGGAATTGTGGCAATATATCCAGCAGCACCAAAACAAAATCACTTATTAGAAATTAAGAGAATATTCAGATATCTACAAGGGACTACACATCATAGGCTATGGTATCCAAAAGGTAAAAACTTCATTTTGATAGCATATACAGATGCAGATTGGGCCAGCTGTATTGATGACAGTAAAAGCACAAGTGGACGTGCATTCTATTTAGGAGAAAGTCTGGTGGCATGGCTAAGCAAGAAAAAAAAATCTATCTCTCTATCTACATTAGAAGTAGAATACATAGCAGCAACAGCATGTTGCATAGAAGTCATGTGGATGAAACAAACCCTCCAATACATGAAGGTAAGAATTGATGAACCTATCTCTATCAAATGTGATAATACAAGTGCAATAAGTATATCAAAAAAATCTTGTACTTCATTCAAAAACTAAACACATTCCAATCAAGTATCATTTTCTCAGAGAAAAAGTAACATAGAAGGTAGTGAAGTTGGAATATGTGCCAACAAAATAACAAGCTACAGACATATTCACAGAACCTCTTGCTAGAGAACCATTTGAATATTTGAGAGATAAAGTAGGGGTAGTGTCTGTAGATGCTACTCTCTGATATGAAGAGAAAGCATTGTTTTAGGGGGAGAATAGAAATGAAAATATCATTCTAGGGGGAGATTAGTTAACAAGGAATGCCATAAAGAGCATGGAACAGGTCCTCAAGATCAAAATATCAACCCTTTGCCATTGATGTCAAAGGGGGAGGAAAAACTACAGACAGTGAATATGTTAAAAAAGACAGAGAATATGTTAAAAGGCCTAGCAGAGGAAGTGTATTGCCATCAATGCCAAAGGGGGAGACTGTTAGAAGTGTTGTCATTGATGGCAAAGGACAAGAGCAGAGGCAAAGGAGAAGAAATTTTGGTGAATGGTGTAGTAACATTTACAGGGAGCATGAGGAGAATAGTGTGAGAAGTTATTTACACTGCAACAAACATTTACATGGAGCATGAGGAGAACAGAGTGAGAAGTTACTTACATTGCAGAAGAAAATATAAGGCTTGTAGAGATAGAATGAGAGTTTGTTTGTAGATACAAGGAAGCAGAATAGATAGAGAGTGTAAAGATCCAGGGGGGTTCTGATGGAGAAGAGCTCACAGAGAAAGAGTTGGACTATGCAGAAGAGAAAGAAGCACAAAATGTTAGAGGAATATTCAGGGCCACAACACAAAGTTGAAAAGCCATTAACGCTCATCCTATGGCAGCTTTCATATATAGACAGAGTGAGTTTTTATAGAATCCAGATTCCAATGTTGAATGAGAAGTGTCAATTCTGCTAGAACTGTTGTTTTTAACATGTGAAGGTGGCGAGAGCACAACAAAATTTTTATAATAAAACGTTGAAGAGTTAAGATGGAGCCCTGAGGGTAAGAGGTGGAACCAAGCATTAAGTAGTAAAAACCTAATGCAGTCAGGCGTTAAACCTTATGGTAGTGTTGTATTAAAATAAGAGTGAAATAGGGGTTTATATGTTAAGGCAGAGTTCATATATTAAAGTGCTGAAGAAATAAGAAATGAAACCTTTGAACAGAGGATATATATATATATATAACAAAGGTGCGAAGAATTTGAAGTAGAACCATGAATATAAGTAGAACCCTGAACGTGAACAGTAAAACCAGAGGTGAGAAAACCGGTAGTATCGTGTGGTGTTTAAAGTGGTAAGTGGATTTCACATTTCAAATGTGATCTATGTCTTTAATCGACACATGTCCTAAAGTGGTTTTACAAAAAAAAAATTATCGCGCAATTTTAAAGTGTTAACGTTTGTATCAATAAAAAACGCGAAACTCATTAAGAATCGTTGGATTGAGATTGAAGGAGTGATAAGCTCATGACCGTTGGATGCAAGAGGTAAGTTAACAAGTGGGACCAATTTAGTGTGTGAGTTAAAATGAATAACACCCGTGCATTTAATCTACGCGACACTCGTTGATTTCCGTCGCATCAGTTGGATGGGGCACGACGAGATTGTGACCGTCAGATGAAATGGTATGTATGTGTGGGTCCAATATTGTTTTATTGTTGGCAGTTGATTTGTAATCAAGTCAGGGATGTGTAAGAATGAATGTATATATACAGTGTGTATATAATGTGTGAAGGTTCATATGATATAGTTGGATGCCATGGTATTAAATCCACTAATCTGAACTTTGGTTTATGTGATATATTGCGAGGTTGGTTTTAACCAAAGCCAAGTTGTAAAGTTGAATGTACATAGTTGGTTAGTGAATGCCGCAGAAATATGAATAAAAAGTGGCCAATACATAATGTGTTTTATTATAAGGTTCATAATAAAATTGAGCGGGGCCGTAATATGTGTCCATATATTATAATTGTTATGAAAGTCACCAAGGAGTGCTATGCATGATGGTTAGCATATAGTAGTATGTTGTGGGCCCGAGTCGGGGTTTGATATCTATTACAATGTTGATATATTAAAGTTGAGTGCGCATATAGGAATGGTCTATGTGGGTTGGATATGTTATGCTGTGGGACCCAACAGAACCTAAATATATGCCGAAGTATTAATAAATTCCAAAGCTTTTTATATGTTTGATGGCTGGTATTTTTCGGTTAAAGGAAATACGAGTAATTAATCTGAATACTCTTAAGAATAGGTCCTCATATGGTGAAATTGTAAAGTCATGAGGATTGGGAAAAGCTTCCGAAATTGAAATGAACATTGGCTGGGTTTTATTAAAAGAACATCATATATGCTTGAGGGTTTATAAACTTATAAAAGGAAGGTTCCACACAGTATTGAAATTTTCAATTGAGATTATGGTGAGTTGCCCAGATTGTGAATTGTATTGGATGATATATTAACCATTGGAGTTACGGTTTATAAGGTTTGAATATTAAATTATAATGGAGAGAATGAACATTAATTTTCCAATATTTAAAATCAGCAATTATATATATTGCAGAACAGTTATATGTGCTACAATTACACAACTACAATGAGCAGAGAAAATGAAAAAACGAAAAAGATAGAGATAGCAAAAGAAGTGTGTAAGAGAAAATAGAGGAAGCAGAGTTGTTGAATGGGTTTGAAATCTATACTGTAATGGAATGAAAGGTTTTTTAATTGTTTCTACATTGTTTGTGATGTAATTAGCATGTCTCCGAAGAAAGACAAAATCCTACTATAAAGTTGAAATGAATACATTTTTCTAAATAAGTTGGTAAAAGAAAAGAGAATGCATAATTGAAGCAGAAGAAATAAAAAAAACAGATATGAATATTGGAGGACAGTAAAAAAAAAAGGGTATAGAACAGAGTTGATATCCAAGGTAAATCAACAAGTGTTTCTCTTATGAAAAGTTAAGGGAGTTGGAGCTTCCTTGCAAGTTGTAGCTTGCAAAATTGAGGTTGGAGCCTCCTGTAGGTCAGTTCCTACAGAAAATTAGTGGTGAGAGGGAGTTGTAGCTTGCCTTTGCATCACAACAATAATAAGATGTGGTTTTCCCCCTTGATGTGTTTCCACTTATATCTGTTGTATGTGTGTGTGATGTTTATGTGTTGATATGGTTATTCAATCTGCTGAATACTTTTTGTTGTCATAATAAGTTTGTTGTACATTATCTTAACACTTCTGATCATATATTAATTTTGTTCACTTATAAAGTTG
Source organism: Pinus albicaulis (assembly GCA_034641835.2). NCBI lineage: Eukaryota > Viridiplantae > Streptophyta > Pinopsida > Pinales > Pinaceae > Pinus > Pinus albicaulis. The sequence goes on from CM076577.1 coordinate 1,425,746,122, forward strand.
ATCATGAAGTTAAATTGAAAATAAGTTTAATTGAAAGTTTTAAAAAGTTGATGAATGTGTTAAACTGATTCACCCGTTCCTCCCCCCCCCCCCTCCCCCTCCCTCTCAGTTTAACTAAGGTTTCAACATAGGAGGAAGAAGAAAATGATGATGAAGAAAGTGATGAAGAGGCAGATGATGAGGAAGAAACAAATTACAAGGAAGAAGAAAATGAAAATGATGAAGAGGTAGAGGATGATGACGAAGAGGAAATTGATTATGAAGAAAATGAGGATCATGAAGAAGAGAGAGAGGCAGAAAATGAAGAAAAAGACAGTGATCAAAACAATAAAAAAGAGACAGATGATAAAGATGAAATAGATAATGATGAAGAGGAAGATGCAGATGATGATAACGAGGAGGAAGAGGGTAGTGATGAAGAGAGAAGTGACAAAGAGCCCAGCAATGATAAAGATGATGACAATGAGGAAAATTTAGAAGCTAAAGGCAACATAGATGAACATGAAAATAGTGAGGACAATAAAGAAACTAAAGGCAGCAGTGACACCAATGAAGCAAGCCTCAGTGATGGAAAAAAAATAAAAGATGAACAAAATGAAGATGATGATTGTGCAGAAAGACAAGAAGAGGGTAATGACAATCATGAGAATAATGAAGGAAATGAAGGTGCTGATAGTCAAATTGAAGATCATAGAAATGAGGAGGTAAGAAGCTTTGATGAAGAACAAAATAACAATGCAGAAATTAGTGAAGAGGTTGAAAGAGGTGATGATGTTGAGAGCAAAGAGTACAATGATGAGGCAGAAAGCATAATGATTGATGATACTAATGATGAAAATGAAAAGGCTAATGACAACAACAATTATCGTAGCTATGATGAAGACACCAAAAAGACCACAATCACACCTCTTTCATTGGCCTATCAAACAGGGCCAAGGCTTGTGTTTGTTGCCTCCAAAACGCAAGGGACCATGCCATCCACCTCAGCTCAGCCACTAGTCAAAGGGAAACAAAAGATAAAGGAAGAAGAAGAATATAATGAGATGGACAGGGAGTTTGAAATTATTTAGGTGGATAGTGATGAGGAGAATGAAGCAAGGATCAAAAACTTGCTCCTCCAGAATATAAATGCACAAATTGAAGATCTCCAAGAACATTTGGATAAGGCCAAGAGTGTGAATGATGCCCTTGACTTGGAGAACAGGCAGCTAAACGCACAAATTTCTATTTATGAGGCTAGGGTCATCAAGGCCCAAAAAGAATCCCAAAGAGCACAGGTAAAACTAGAAGAGTTCATGGGCACTTGTGAAGAGAGTGAGGATGAGGAAGAACAATCTAGGAGGAGACCTAGAACCATGGGGTTTAAGAAGACATTGGCAAAACAAAGGGAACAAGAATCAGCGTTAGCAAAACAACTCCCTTTAGATGAGTTCTTAGCCATGGAGATAGCACGTGATCGGGAACCTTGGTTGGAAAGAGCCAACATGCACTTAGAGGCTAAATTGAAGAAATCAAATTATAATCTTGATCTCCAAAGAAGGATGACTAAACATTATGCCCCGAGAAGCCAAATTGCAAAGGCTAAACTCAAGAAGCCTCAAACAAATATACAAGCACAAAAAGAAGCAAAATCCAAAGATAACCTTGGAATTTTGGCACAATCTTATCTATAGGTCTCTCAAAACCCATGAGGCACACTTCCACCCAATTTGGGAGAATTTTGACAAAATTTGGTTTTTCGCTGATTTGGAGGGCCAAGGGGGTAGCACCCATGGTGCCACGCTTTTTCTCAGAGCATATTCATTCATCAAGGCTTACATTATTTGAATCCTAAGCTTAATTATAGCATTCTCACACATTTTCAGGTCAATTGGAGTTGTTTTGGTCCTCCAAAAGAGTTAAAAACACCCTAATTTTCACCTTTCTGCCTAGTTTTCAGGACAGGTGTGGTGCCTTTAACAACCTTGGAATTTTTTATTTTTGAATAGGTAACAGGGGTCCAATTAGAAAACTAGGGGTTTTTATAGAAATTAGACTCAACAGTCTTTCTAATGAGCCATCACAGATCCTATTCCGACATCGAGAATGCCTTCAAAACAGTGCTGCAAGTTGAGCCATTTTTCTTGCTCCTATGCTATGACCTTCGCATGGAAATTCATCTTAAAAATTAGTGCTGCGCCCTTACAGAGGAAAAGTCAAGAATGTATGCTTGGTAAGTTTTTGGAGGCTTGGCAGAGCCCAAATGTTAATTTCTTTGCTAAAAATGCTCAAAAAGATATTTTGTGCTTTGGGCCTTGCAAGGCCTCAAGGAAAAAAATGACATTTCTGATTAGCCAAGTGGGTTCTAGAGACTCTATTAGGTTTTCTCCTCCTTGATTTTTAAATATAGCATTGATGATTCATGCTTTATGGTTGTTGTTATGAATCTTGTGAGTAATACATAGTCTTTGGAGCTTGAAAAAAAATTGGTGTTGTGGAGCTTGTGAATGGCTTGTTTTGCTTATTGATGGAGAAGGCTTGCTTGTAGGATCCTTGAGCTTAGTTAATGGTGATGGTCTTATATTAAGTTATTTTTTTCTTGTGTATCATTTTCTTTCATACTTCTATATTGCAGTAGGATAAAATATTTAGACTAAGAAATGTTGTTTAGAGACACATTAGCTTTATTTATCCTTCACTGCTTCTATGTTTTCCTCTACTACATCAATTTAGAGAATTCTTAATTGCTCTCTAAACCCACCCAAGCTTGTTTAAATTATGAATGGTTTAATACAGTAGATATCATAGATGTTTTATGGTAAACCCTGCTTGTTTGATATAGTAAAACATTGTTTTGAGGTCTCTCTTTGAAGTACCACTGTAAGGTTTTCCAAGGAGGCTATGTTTTGATCATACCCTTTTTCCATGCTTGAAAAATTGTTTCAAGGATCTTTGTAGCTCTCATCAATAATGTGTATGTTTTCCCTCTTCCTAGATTAAAGTTATGTGTTAATATTAAATGTTTTCTAACCTTGAATGTGAAATCACTAGAGGTCAAATGAGTTTCTCACCCTCTATATTTCATTGGATTGTTTGTCTGAAATGTTTACTTACTTGAGTTGAATCAAAGAGTTATTGGTGTGCCCTGTATATTGATTACTTATTTATCCCAAATAGTGTGGAAGTCCCTTCTTATTTTAAGTATTGGAAAAAGGATTCTTGATTGCCCTTTTCCTTACTTTGTTCACAAACTTGATGTTCATTTCCTTTCACCAAACCTTGAGAATCCATCTGACCATGCTAGATTTTCCCTATGATGTTCCCCGATCTGTTGTTGAACCTTCCATGAATTTTTGTAGACTCCATAGCCTAATGACTTGAAAATCTCTCATTCCATCTATTCTACTTAATCATTTACCCAACTGAAACAAACGAAAAAAATCTTAAACTTAACAACTAGCCTAAAATCACACCCTAAAAGCAAAAAAGTTCACATCCTTTACACAAAATAGAGAGAGCCCTCTCTGAGTCGAGGAAGGCTAGGTCCTAGGACTCCAAAGACTGGTCTGATGTTAACCTATGGATTTGGTCTGCCAATCTGCTAAGTCACAGGACAATAACATAATGCCGATCATGGTGGGACATTCTGAGTAAGTCACAAATTGAAACATTCTATATCCATTGATTCATTTCCACCTCATCACCATCACTAACATAATGGCGATCATGGTGGGACCTTTTGAGTAAGTTGACAAGCTGAAACATTCTGTATCCATTGATTCATTTCCACCTCATCACCATCACTAACATAATGGCGATCATGGTGGGACATTGAGTAAAAAACATCCTATGTATCCCTTAGGAACTCTCAAATCTCAGTCAAAATTAGAAAACTAAGGTGTTAGCTAAGAGTAGAATCTGACTATTTCACCATCTTACCAAAATGATGACTCAACTGGAGGACACTCATAGAAAAGTTAGGGCTACATAAAGGAACTCAAAAAACCCCAAAAACATCCTTAGATTGGATTTTGTAAATTTTTGGCCATGGACCACAAATACTTATCTTCAAAACAACACAAAAAAAATCAAGCTCGCGACTCCACTAGCCTCCAGTAGGCCTTCTAACATTACTATTTCTCATTAGACTTATGTAGGATTGTGTCGAAATAGCCCTGAGACGTTTAAAATCCTAGTCACACATTATGCGAGTTTAACAAACACCTAGAGAGGTCAGCCTTCCGAAAGTAGTCATAAAATTTCAGCCTCTGTAAATATTGAGTTTGAAATCTAGCTTCACAAAGGATCAGTACTAGATCTCATCCAGACCCAAACCCTCCTACTATAGTTGATGACCTAGGAATGATTTTGTGGAAAACTTCCAAAACTAAAGATTGAACTACTGATAGTACCATTCATAGAGCAAGTTTTGTCCCTCAAAATATTACAGCCTTGCAAGATCCCCAGTTTGACTTGCACCATACAAGAAACCTTTTCAAAACCAAGTCACAAATTAGGATTGACCAGAATGAACTTGAGCCCATATATTTGCAGCAGAGTCCTAGCAGAGAAGCCCCTCCTTCCACTCCTCCTGATTTTTAACTTCTCCATCACTTTGGCTCTTTCATCCCAAGTCTCCTCAGAATCAGTTTGCTGGTCCAAGTACTTCCACCAAATCCATTCATGCCACCACGATGCAATGCACTCCATCCCATCTCAAAAACACTCCTCTTGTAAATCCCTCTTGGATTCCATTAGCTCCCATCATGGTAGGATGGTATGCCCCTCTAATGTTACCACAACCTCTGGTACCTTTACCAAATGAATACCAATCAAGAATTCCCCACTTCATTAGAGCTGAATCTACCACTACTCAATAACATGTAGATAAAATGAATGATGCCTCAGACTACATGGAATTAGAAGAGGAGACCATAAAAATTAGAATATTTTCCCAAATTCTAGGAGGAGGAGACAAAAAATGGTTCAAAAGCTTGACTCCTAATAGCATACATGATCTCTCTTCCCTTTACCAAAAATTCATTAAAAAGTGGGAAATTAAGAGAAACCCTCTCCAAGTCGTCTTAGAATATAACAACCTTAAGAGAAATCTTGGGGAAAGTATCCAAGACTATTGCACTAGGTTTAATAGTGTATACAATGCTCTCCCACCTTACATGACACCCCCACAAGGGGTAGCACTAGTAGAGTATCCAAAAGGATTTCATCCTGACATGACCTACCAATTAAGAGAGAGAGATCCCCAAACATTAGAAGAAATGTAAAGAGGAGCTGTTAGTGCAGAGGCAAACCTCATTGAAAAGAGGGATAGGATGAGACCATAAAAGATCGTTACCTACAAAGATGAAAGTATGCCCTCAACCTCTTCATTTGATGCCAAGATTGACAACTTAGTTAGAAAAATGGGGAGAATTATGGAAGGATAAACCTAAATGAAAGAGCACCTCCTAGGGAAAACCAACCAAACCCCTAAAACAAAAATAGAAATCAGAACTTCAGAAGAGACCCACCCCAAATCAAAAAAAGGGAAAATTACCAACAGATAAGGCCCCCTTTCCAGGATAACTGTGTAGACGAAGGGCAAAGAGATAATGAACATGTTGAAGAAAACCATGTAAAGTTGATAGGCTCTGATAATGAGGGTGATGTTTTTCTCATTGAAGAAGAACAAGGTTTATTCTCCTCAGATCAAACTGAAACAAACTATGATTATTCTGAAGACTACAATTTGGGATTTGAAAATGCCATAATGGAAGTCCATAGGCAGTATGACCTTAGGAGCAAGAGGAACCAATAAATCTCCAAAAATAACAAATCAGACACTGTTGTTAGGAAACCCCTGAAAATACTCCTAATAGGACCAAAAAAAAACCAACACCATGGCTAAGAATGTTGATCCAAACAAAGACCAAACTAGCCAGAAAAGTGCTGACCCAAGCTACCCTAGTGCACCTACTAGTGGCCCTAAGAAAACTCTTTTTTCCAAAGCCCCAAACCAGAATCAACAAATTAAACTTGTATAAAAAAATTTGGCTGATAAAATTGATGTAAATATTCCTAAAACACAAGTACCTATCATGATCCAAATGGAAAATGGCATCAACCCATGGTATTCATCTACCCATGTTATCCATCCACCCATGGAATTTACCCATGATATTGTAAATGGCATTGACCCATGGTATTCATCCACTCATGATATTTATTTGCCCATGGTATTGTAAGTGACCCATGGTATGTATCCACCCATGGTATTCATCCACACATAGGATTTACCCATGGTATTGTAAGTGGTATCAGATTCAGGTTACGCCTCCATGGGAATGAGGGTTTGAAACATATTTCAGTTTCAATGTTTTGCAGCAATCTTCAGCGAAATCCATGAATGTTTTTGGGCGGCAAGTTTTCAGATCAGATCTGAAATTTTTGGTGCAAAAATTACAAAAACAAAGACCAGATCTGGATTCCTTGCGAAAAAATACTCAAATTCAAAAAAACAATCGGCCAAATTGGAGATCGGATGAGGGAGATCTCGCTGATTCAAAATCAGCAATGTTGAAGCAATTTTTCTGACGACAATTCATGGACGGCGGCTCTCCTGTCATTTTTTGCAATTTTTAAAACAAAATTTCAGAGAAATGGAGATATATCTGAGCTCCTCTTGAAAAATCACCCAAGTTCAAAAAAAAAATCGGTCGAATCGGAGTCCGGATGTGAGAGTTATCGTTGATTTAAAATCAACTATTTTTTCAGAAATTTTGTGACGGCGTGACAGTTCCAGTGCAAATCTGAGAGTCTAGAGTCTCCAGATAGTGGTTTCAAACACATAAGATGATGCAGAATGATCATTCCATTTCCAAAAACAGGTTATAATAAATATTTTGAGTTATATTGACCGAGTTATGCTCATTTTAAATCTGGAGCAGCATTCGGAGCGGGTTCCCTTTGGAGACGTGCCCTCTCACCCCGCTTTAGTAGGCACCTGCTTCACATTCATCAGTTTCATCATAGAATCATTTGGCTTGGGTTATTTGGAGACGTGCCCTCCCACCCCAAGCTATGTAGGCACCTGCTACTTCATCAACAATCAACATCACAGTTATGGGTCAAGCACACAAAATCTTTTTCATCGAAGTCCATTTGCTAGGCCGCACACTGTTAGTCACACAGTTGGTCACAAGCATTACAGGGTATCTCTATCCTCGAATCTTCGTTTGTCATGGTTTTGTTTCATCCACAAACCCACACTTCATCTAAGTCCATTTGCTAGACTGCACGCTGTCAATATCACAGTTGGTTACAAGCATTACAGGGTATCTTTATCCTCGGATCTTCGTTCATCATGGTTATGGGTTAACTACACAAAACCCTTCTCTTTAGTGGCTCTTCATCTTCAACAAAGGCTTCTCAGGAGGGAACTTCACGCAATGGGGACCATTTCTTCTTAAGGAGGGAGGAATGATCCAAATGGAAAATGGCATCAACCCATGGTATTCATCTACCCATGTTATCCATCCACCCATGGAATTTACCCATGATATTGTAAATTGCATTGTCCCCTAGTATTCATCCACTCATGATATTTATTCGCCCATGGTATTGTAAGTGACCCATGGTATGTATCCACCCATGGTATTCATCCACACATGGGATTTACCCATGGTATTGTAAGTGGTATCTACTCATGGTATTGGCCTATGGTATCTACACATGGTATTGTGACTCAAAAAAGACTATAAATAACAAGCCTTAGTTTGTAAAAGGACAGATGGTCCGCCACAATGTAGCTTCTACAATTATTCTCTGTTTTAATAAAACAAGTTTCTTTGTGGTTTTATTTTATTTGTGTTCACTCTTCTTTTCTAGCATTCTAATTTTGCAGATCTTGTCAGATCCATTTCAACTTTTTAGATCTTGGGGGCTTCCCCCCCAAGATCTGGATCAGTTGCCCTTTTACAAAGTGAGGCTTGTTAATGCCAGACTGCATGCAGGAACGCAACAGAATAAACACATAACCATAAATACAGAGATGCAGTGGAAATAACACTTCATTTCATTAATATCAAAAAACTCAAATTTGCTTACAGACAGAATGGAAATAAAACTAGCTAGGGCACTAGTAGCTATCTCTGAGAAGAGATGTGGCAGCTACAGGCCTCTGAACTCCAATTTGGCCGATTTTTTTTTTTAATTTGAGTGTTTTTTCGCAAAGAATCCAGATCTGGTCTTTTTTTTGCAATTTTTTCACCAAAAGTTTCAGATCTGATCTGAAAACTCGCCGCCCAAAAAAAATTCATGGATTTTGCTGAAGATTGCAGCAAAGCATTGAAATTGAAATAGGTTTCAAACCCTCACTCCCATGGAGGCGTAACCTGAAGGATCTGGAAAAAAAATGTCCATCATCACGTTCCTCTGTTTCTCAAGGGCATCCTCGAGCAAGATTTTAATAGGATCTCCTGCTCCCTCGTCTTTCTTTCCTTCTGCCATGAGGGGTCGTCGGGGTTGCGAGGTTGAACTCCTTATACCCTAGCCACGTTGGGGACATGAAGAGAAAAACAGAGAAAGAGCAGACCCGCTCTAATACCACTGATCCGGATCTTGGGGGGGAGGCCCCTAAGATCTAAAAAGTTGAAAATGATGTGACCAGATCTGCAAAACTAGAATGCCAGAAAAAAAAAGAGAACACACTGCAAATAAAACCACAAATAAACTTGTTTTATTAAAACAAAGAATAACTGTAGAAGCTACATTGTGGCGGACCATCTGTCCTTTTACAAACTGAGGCTTGTTATTTATAGCCTTTTTTGAGTTACAATACCATGTGTAGATACCATAGGCCAATACCATGAGTAGATACCACTTACAATACCATGGGTAAATCCCATGTGTGGATGAATACCATGGGTGGATACATACCATGGGTCACTTACAATACCATGGGCGAATAAATATCATGAGTGGATGAATACCATGGGTCAATGCCATTTACAATATCATGGTTAAATTCCATGGGTGGATGGATAACATGGGTAGATGAATACCATGGGTTGATGCCATTTTCCATTTGGATCATATCAGTTTTGAAGGAGAGATTGCTAAGATCAAGTTAACTATACCTCTCACTGAACTGATTACCTAAGACATGTACAAGTCCTAAGTTTTGAAAGTTTTGAACATAGGAAATGATACCGACACTCTGAAATTCACTAATAACAACACCCATGTTTATTCCAGTCATTCAGACCTTCACTCATTTATCTTTTATAACAAAGATGACGTCAGTACACATGTAAATGAAATTGAAATAGATTCAGACACACCATGACAGTCAAAACAGACACCCAATGAAGAGCTCAACATCCAAAGCTTTAGCAGCCTTGAATAACAACATAGTGGTGAATATGATCTAGAAACACTTTGGAACATGAGATTTGATGGCTCTTGTGGCAAAGATGGTTCAGGAGTTGGTTTCTGGATACATAACACAAATGAAGGCCATTCCTTTAAACTAGATTTTTAATGCATTAATAACATTGCAGAATACGAGGCTCTCCTCCTTAGTTTACATTTTCTAAAAAACATAGAAGCTAAGAAAATCTCAGTCCAAGGAGATTCAGAATTGGTCATTAGGAAAATCAAAGGGGAATATTCTGCCAAGAATCCTAGACTAAGAGAGTGTAGGAATGTTGCCCTAGATCTCCTAAAAACCTTTGAAAAATATGAATGCACTTTTATTCCTAGAGCTCAAAACAACCTTGCCCATGAGCTTTCCTTTGCTACCTGCAATTTCCAAATATCCCATGCAAATGAACAATACATTTTCAAAGTAAAAAAATGGCCTACAGTACCTCACAACATAGACTATTGGCATGTGTTTAAGGGTGATAAGAAAATTGATGAATTTCTGCAATCTAAGAATGAATTTGCAATACAAGAAACAAGCTTAGGGCATGAAGAATATTATTTTGCTGAAATACAAGCCCACAAAATAGAGCTGTCCTCTACTATTGATATAAATCTTCTTGAAAATCCTTATAAGGCAGAATTGTCCGAAAATATAGATCAAAGGGACCTTGAGGGTTTACCAAGGGGCCTTACATTGTTAGAGGAGCTGTTTGATTTTAATGATGTGGCTAAAAAGCCAAATATGGAATCTACTGAGACTAAGGTAGCATAATATAACATAGGCAACATGAATGAACCTAAAATGATTAAGCTATCCAAAACCCTTCCTCCTTACATAAAACAGAAATATATTGATCTTTTTAAAGAGTTTTAGGATGTGTTTGCATGGGGGTATGAGGACTTGAAGTCCTATGACACAAGCATTATTCAACATAAAATTCCTCTCAAGGAAAATCAGAAACCATTAAAACAAAAAATGAGAAGAATAAACCCCATCTTACTACCTTTAGTTGAGAAAGAGATTAAAAAGATATATTATGCTGGGATCATAGCCCCACTTAGGAACTTATAATGGGTTTCAAACCTTGTGTAAGTTAGGAATAAGACTGAGGAGATTAGGTTATGCATTGACTTTAGAAATTTGAACAAAGCCTCCCTGAAAAATAATTTTCCTTTGCCCAAAATGGATCATATATTACAAAGGGTAGTTGGCTCTAAGAGAATATCATTTCTTCATGCCTTTTTAGGTTACAATCAGGCACTATGACTTCCATGTGATCAACACAAAACTACTTTCACTACACCTTGGGGAACATTCATGTATTTAAAAATTCCATTTGGGTTAATGAATGAAGGGGCTACTTTCGAAAGAGCCATATACATAGCTTTTACTGAAGACATAGGTTACTTCATAGTCATTTACCTTGATGACGTCACTGTCTATTCTAAGACTGATGAAGAACACTTACTCCACTTCAGGAAAGTCTTCGAAAAATGTAGGAAGTATGGCCTACCTCTAAATCTTAAGAAAAAATTGTTTGGTCTTCAAGAAGGTAAGCTCCTAGGCCACATCATATCTAAAGAGGGAATAAAGATAGACCCCAAAATGATTGAAGGTATACTACAAATCAACCATCCTAGAAATATTGAAGAGCTACAATCTTTCACTGGAAAGAAACATTTCCTAAGAAGATTCATTCCTAACCTCACTGAACTCTTAAGAAATATCACAAACATGCAAAAAAGAGAAGTAGGAGTCAAGTGGACCACGGAAGACAAAAAAAACTTTCAACTAGTGAAACAATCCCTTACCCAAACACTGGTTCTAATCAGCCCCAACTTTACCAAGGATTTCTTCATTTTCTCCTTTGCATCCGAACACACTGTTGCTATTGTATTTCTTCAAAAGAACATGATGGGACAGGAACAACCCATAGCCTTCTTTAGCAAAGCATTGAGAGATGATCCTCTAAAATATAACAACATGGAGAAGCAAGCCTTCACCTTGATCAAAGCATTGAAGGACTTCAGAGTTTACATTTTGCACTCCCATGTTATTTCTTTTGTTCCACACACGGTTGTTAAAGATGTTTTGAATCAAGAACTTGATGGTAAAAGAGGTATATGGATTGCTATTATCTTAGAATATGATTTAGAAATCATACCCACTAAACTGGTTAAAGGACAAGGACTCGCAAAACTGATGGCTAAATCAAATTTTCAAGTATTAAACATGAATATGGTTGATGTATTAGAGGAACAGGAAGAGTTCACAACTCCACACATTGAAGAGGAATTTCTAGATTCATCTTGGTATGCTAATATTCTATATGTGCTTATTTATCTTAATGTTCCTCCTAATTTATCCAAAATAAAAGCTAGGTTATTGAAACAAAAAGCTTTGAATTTCTGCATTTTAGACGGAGCTTTGTATTGGAAAAATTATGTTGGCATATTTCTTAAATGTTTGCTTGAAGATGATGCAAATAGAATTATGCATGAATTTGACGAAGGAGAGTGTGGAGGTCACCTCTACTTGAAAACCATAGCCAATAAAATCCTTAGAGCTGGTTACTATTGGCCCACTCTTTTCCTCGATACCCATAAACTAGTTGCAACTTGCCATAAATGTCAAAACTTTGATGGCAAGAAAAAAACTACTACCTTTTCCCTTGCATCCTATTATTGTTGAAACTCCTTTTTAGCAGTGGGGTTTAGATTTCATTGGCGAAATTCACCCCGCCTCATTTGCCCAACACAAGTGGATTCTCACTACTACTAATCATTTCACCAAATGGATAGAAGCCATCTCTTCAAGGAATCCTACCAACTTAATCATCATAAAATTCCTTAAAACCAACATCTTGTCTAGATTCGGTTGTCTCAAGAATATCATCACCGATAATGCTGCAACATTTAAGTCGAAGAGAATGGTGGAATTATGCTATAAGAATCACATCACACTGGGGCAATCTACAACTTATTACCCTCAAGGTAATGGACTGGCTGAGTCCTCTAACAAGATTTTGGTGAACATCATCAAGAAACTGTTGGAAGAAAAGAAAAATCATGGCATGGCAAAGTGGTGCATGCACTATGGATAGATATACTAACAACTAAGAAATCTATTAATATGTCTCCATATTAGCTGGTTTATGGCATGGATGTTGTTTTCCCAACATCCTTCAGATTTCTGGTTATGAAGCTTATTCAAGAGGTTCAATAAGAAGAAAATGACATGTAAATAAGGTTGAACCAAACCATTCATTTGCAGCAATCAAGGGAAGAAGTTTACAAAAGAGCACAAGTAGTGGAAGAAAACATAAAGAAAATCTTTGACAGAAGAACCAAAGAAAGTGATTTCCACATTGGAGATACAGTGTTGAAATCGGATTCAAGGAGGGAGGACAAAGGATAACATGGCAAGTTTGAAAATTTGTGGAAGGGTTCTTACATCATTCTTTCAGGTATAGGTAATAATGCTTTATTTTTACAAGAGCTAGATGGATTAGAGGTGTTTGGAGGTCCTATCAATGGAAGGATGCTCGAGCACTATTTTTTTCAAGAGTCATAGTTTGAAGCTTTCATTCATTGTACATAACATTGCATGATGAGAAGTCATGTAAAACAATAAACATTTCAAAAAAAAAAAAAAAAAGGAAAAATAGGGTAGATTTAAAGAAGAGGTATAGCCCCATACCCAAAAAAGAGTATTGCTGAAAGTGAGCAAGCTTAAATGCCACTACTTGTTGAGAAAAAGTGTCTTGTTCAGTCATCTAGCCTAATCAAGGATGGACATGTTTTTAGTTTACTGCTGATAGGTTAGTGAAATAGAACTTGTGAAAACACCTAAAAGCTTTACTTGTCAGTAGAGATAGATTAGGAAGAAAAGATATTGGTTATCCATGCTCAAATATGAAACAAGGAGAAAGATAGGGATGATTAACAAATGATGAAACACAACCCTCGTACTTTCTAGTTCTTTTTTACAAAAATAATGTCTCTGTGCAGCTTGTCGCAATGCCATAGCCCATGTTGAATCAGATTGTTTAATCGTATTTCAAATCATGTTTCAATTACATGCCAACAGCTTAGAGAATGAAGTCTATCATACAACTATTCTAGGTAGAGAATAAAAGAGTTCACTAGCATAATCTAAACTCTTGGAAGAAATAAGGGTACAAGTAGATAGTTTATTTTCTCTTTCAAAAGAAAAGAATGTCAAGGGTTTGCCAGTTTAAGTGCACCCAAGGAAGAAAACAAAATTCTAGGGAAAATAGGTTGGGTAAGTAGAGATGAGGTTGAAGTAATAATGTTTTCCAGATTCTTGAGATCATAACTTCAAAGAGAAACATTAGCAAATGAAGAAGAAAAAGTTTCCCAATGGATGAGGCACTGGTCTTCATAAACTTAGAGATTTGATATCTGAAGTTTAGTACACCTCCTCAAAAGGAGCTTCCCTCCCCAAGTAGAGCCACTGTTAGTCATCAATAATTTTTACTATTTGAGGATGACTAAATGTCAGCCCTAGATTTCTAAAAACAAGATTCATGAATATTGTGAGTTTCAGAAATCTCACTACCTTCATTATCCTTAAGATGAATTTTTCACTATTCCATTATTCTGTCATGTCATGGTTAGTTTACCACTCCTAGAGAACCCCTCATGGCGTCATGCCATTCATATTTATCCTATTTTGACACCAATCACCTCAGTACTCCTTTTTTACCTTACCTCACCCCTTAACTTTCCATCTAGGATCACCAACCAACCTACTCTTTCCCATGTTCATCAGATATCTTAAGCATTGATGGTCTCAAAAATACCTCTATGAGATATTTATATCAATCAAGTACATCCATTTCTATATATTCATATACACCCATTGATTAAAAAAGCTCTGTTTTTGCACTATGAAGATCCCAAGCCTAATCTCAGTCAAGGACTAAGTTAAAACCCTACCACTAGACTATTAGGTTTTCCCTAGGTTATATGATATTCATTGGTATTTTAACCTCTGTTCTTCTCATACTAGTTTTGGTTCTAATGAAAAATAATAGCAACACATGATTGCTCAAGAAACAGTATAGGATATTCAAAGAAGGCTATTTGGTCATTTTCATAGTTGTGAAACAGTAACTATGATTGATATTTCTGTAGGAATGTCATGAAGTAAATCAACAAAGGAAATTTGCAAGGTAACTGATAAGTCTCTAAAAGGAAAGTAGGGAGCACTAAGTCTAAAAGAGAATCAAGAGTTTTTAACCCTAATTGTGTCAACAGTATGCCAAACAAAAGCCCAATGCAACAAGACACAAAAAAGAATATCAAGATCTCTTCTCGGCCATTTTCATTCAGTGGTTAAAGAATAGAAAACATGGTGTGAGCTCCAAGGTAAAAATGAAATGTTTTGAAGGTACTAGCACAGTGTGAATGGGTAAAAGTTATCAAAGTGATTATAGCATTTTGAAGGATCATAAGGAAAGGCCGCTTCAAGGTTTCATAACACCCGCTGAAGTAAAAGTGCTCAACGACATAGGTCATTCAAAGGAAGTAAGCCTTCTCATTAAAAACAACATCTACAGAAGAAGAAAGTAAAGAGTATGAGTTGGATGTTGGCCAAGTTATTTTTCAATGCCAAATCACTTTCAATGATTAAAGAGGGGTAAAAACACATTTTGGAGCTCAAAAGTGGAAAAACAAAGGTGACAACAAGGTTGCTGGTTTATGTCATGTTGTCAAGACCAAAGAGAAAACTAAAATAGTGCTTTAGCCACCTACAACAAAAGTCTAAATTCATCACTTGTTCACCTACAACAAAAAGGGACAAGGAAATGTCAGTGAAAATTTAAAAGGGGTGACAAGATTAGAAAAGTGGGTTTTATACTTGAAATTAATTTTATAAACCTATTAAATCCTTTCTTTCCTTTCAGCAACTCATTTGTTGTTAACAGGAATCATCGAAGAGCACTCGAAGTGAATTTGTGAGTTTTGGGAAAATTCAGGCAAGAAAACTCTGTGCTACGCTGCTGTGACACAGTGCTACATGGGTGTAGGTGCTTTCCTCCGAAAATTTAATGGTGTGTTGCACACTTGTGAATGGACGCTACACATTCATTTTGTGCAGACCCAACAGCCAGACAGAACTGACGTGTAGAGTTGACCTAATAGGCCTCGACGTTATGCGTTTGGCACTGCACGTAGACAGGCTCGACAAGCCCGGGTGCTATGCACTGAAACTACATGGAGATTGCCCAAAAAGATAGTGCCTCAGCCGTTTTAGAGACCAAATAGGCCTATTCACTCAATTTTTTGCGCATTTGACTTTGCATGTAGTTATCCGACCGGTCCAGTGCTATGCACCTGCCCTGAGCATTCAACAACGGCCCGATTGGCCTGTGCAGCCTCCCAACTAGCCCGGTGCTACGTGCTTGTGCTGCACTTTCAGCTAGAAGGTTTCTAGACAAAATCAAGCCCTAAATCTACTGCAAATATCCTCAAAGTGACCTCCAAAGGTTCCATAACACCTCTGAGGGGTAAGTAAAAAGATGCCTCCTTGATGTCCTAAGTTCTTTTCATTTAATTAAATGAAAAAACCCTAGATTTCTCCATCAGTTTCACAAAAAAAAAATTAGGGTTTTTGACTTCAAGGCAAGACTAAAAGAGAAAAATGTGAAGGGAAACTAATAGTGGCAGTGCTGAGGGAGGCCAAGGGCCTAGAAGACAACACAAAAAGGGTGGAAGGGTAAGCAGATTTGATCCACTAAATAGCAAGGAATTGATGGCCTCTCCTATGACAGTTTCATATTTCGAAGAGGTGGGTTGTTTTGACTTCTGTGAAAGGGTACAATAGGTCCAAAGTCATCTCGCGTTGACCAACCATTTTATCTTTAACCTCCATTACTTGATGCCAGTGTGGGTGCAGGATTTAAGGAGAGTTTCCCAAAATTTTGTACAATGTTCCCTAGTTCAAGAGGAATCTAATCCTGATCTCCCTTTTCACTCTCGGTCATCAAAATTTATCAAATTTGTTGATAAAATTAATAAAATGCACATTCGGAAGCAATGGTACCTTTATTCCTTCATAACATAATGCTGCACTTGAAAAAGTGTTAAATCTTTGGAACAATTCTTATAACCCTTCGGAATGTATTATAACCCACTTTAACCAATGTTTATAGACCCTTCAAGAATATCATAATTGACTTTTAAAACAGTGTTTTAAACCCTTCAAAAATGATGTTTTAAACCTTTGGCAATGTAATATTATAACACATTTTAAACAAGGTTTAAAATCCTTCGGAGATGTCAAAACCTTCGGAAGTGAATGTTTGAAGACCTTTGAAATGGGGTTTCAGATCTCAAAGCATTGAAATGAAATTATTTTGCATTAATCATCGGGTCCATACCTTATCATTAAAGCTCCACACATTCCCGACACGAACACCGTCGGATCTTCGTTGGTCACGATCGAACATATATCGCATCCATTCCACCTCCAAACTTTATCACCCAAAAGTGACGTGAAATGGGTGGTATTGCACCCGTAACGTGTCGAAATATGATTCAATCGCATTCAAAATGGAAAAAACCACTCACAACCCAAAGGCTGTGCGACAACAGTGTCTGGTTTTTCTCAAAACTGATTAACCTTCAAATCTTTGTTTAAATGGCATTTTAAACATGGATTTATGCCATTTCTTAGGTTTTAACTACAATTCTTCTTAGAAGCCTCCTTTTCCAATGCATAACTCTGATAACCATAGATAAATTAACACTTCCCGATGTCAAGAAAATGAACTAGAATTCTTAAAATTCCTCCAAATTCTTACTACAGAAGTTAAATACATTCAAATCCTCCTTGACACAGAAACAAATCTCTCTCAATTTCTACACAGAATAATATAAATCAAATGGAATTTTGAAGGGATGAACCTCTGGGAAATTTCCAAGTAACAATAGTTAAACAATTACTGCAATCTTAGTAAAACAGAGGCAAAACCTCTCAATCAATTCTTCTACGGCCAAATTCTGAATTCCTCCTTCTTAGAGGTTACAATTTATAGTTATTTTACATAACAATCGACCTCCTCTTGAGGATCAAATTCTCCAAATTTAGAAAAATACTAATTACATAATATCTTCGTAAATTCTATCAACTGAAGACTAAATTTACTGAATCTGATCGAAAACTGTTAAATCTTCCTAGATACTAGTTCAACCCTTATCTAGTAAAACTAAAATTTGACAGCTAAAGGTACCAACACCTCTGCTTGGAACTTTTTTATTTTTATTTTTGGAAGAATTAATGAAGCGTTTTGTCTCTAAGACTCATACCCCTGCATCAGACTGCTGAGGACAAAAATCTTCATGGGCTCTTGTCCATGAGCTCTGCCACAGAACTACCCAATTTTTGTAGCATGGTTTCTGTCATCTAGGTAGCATCCTCAATTGGCTAATCCTTCCAATTTATCAAATACTGAAAATATTCCTATCCTTTGGTTTTCTTAAACACTTTCTTGTCTAAGATCCCCTTTGGCTGTAATGTCTTTGCTATGGGTAACTGTTTTACCTAGTCAATCTATTCTCTGTCTGCTGGTCTGTCATCTGTGCCACTATATTCATATCCATACAAATCAGCAACATTGAATATTGGAGATATTCCAACATCATATGGTAATTCAATTTCTTAAGAATTTGCAAAAAACCTTCTCAATATCCTGCATGGTCCTATCTTTTTGAATTTTAACTTGTTATACCGCATCTTTATAAATCATTCTTTTCTTATGTATGCCAAAACCAAATCACCAACTTCAAAATTAACTTCTCTTTTGCTTAAATCTTCTCTGTTCTTGTACTTGATGCTGCTATCTTGTAGCTGCTTCTTTACCTATTCATGTATTGCTTGAATTTATAAATCAAACTCCTCTCCTTTAGCACTTCTCATTTCTTCTTTTCCCAAGTTCCTCAATTCAGATACTCCTCTTGGGTGCATTCCATAAAATATATGGAATGGAATATTCCCTATACTTCTATTAGCTGAATCATTATATGCATATTTTTCCTGTGGTAAAATATGATCCCACTGTTTAGGATGTTCTCCTTCAAGACTTCTCAAAAGATTACCCAAAATTTTGTTCACTACTTTAGTCTGTCCATCAGTCTAAGGGTGATAAGCTAAGATGAAACTCAGTTTAGTACCAAGCTTCTTCCACAACGTCCTCCCAAAATGACCAACAAATCGGTTGTCTCTATCAGAAACAATACTTTTAGGTAACCCATGCAATCTGACAATTTCCTTGAAAAACAAATTGGCAACATGAGTAGCATCACTAGTTTTATAACATGGAATAAAATGTGCCATTTTTGAAAATATGTCAACTACAACATAAATTGCATCATTTCCTCTTTGTGTCTTAGGAAATCCTAAAAAAAAATCCATACTTACCATATCCCAATGTCTGTCTGGAATAGGTAATGGAATATACAAACCTGCATTTTGACTTTTCCCTTTTGCATATTAACAAATTTTACAATTCTTCACATACTTTTCCACTTCAAATCTCATCTTTGGAAAAAAATAAAAATAACTTAATTGATCATAAGTCTTATCAACATCAAAATGTCCAGCAAGTCCACCACTATGCTTCTCCCTGATTAAATTTTCTCTCATACAACAATTTGGTATGCACAACTGATTTCTTTTGAACAATAAATCCTCTTGCAAGAAATAATCTAACCACTGACTTCTGTCTACCAAAATAGGATTACAACATGCTTCAAATGCTTCGTTGAAATCCAAATCTGTTTTATAGAGTTCTTTAAGAAAATCAAAACCTAACACTTAAGTTTGACTTTCTTGAACAAGAATGCTTTTTCTACTCAAGGCATCAACTACCTTATTTGCTTGACCACTTATATGCTTCAATACAAAGTTAAAAATGTGAAGATATTCAATCCATTTTGCATGTTTTTGATTCAATTTAGGCTATTGCATAATATACTATAAAGCATGATTATCTGAATATAGCACAAATTCTTTAGACATTAAATAATATCTCCACTTCTTCAATGAGTGTACAATCGCATAAAATTATTTGTCATAAGAAGAGTACTTCTTTCTTGTTTCATTTAGCTTCTCACTGAAATATGCTATAGGCCTATTTTCTTGACTTAATATAGCCCCAATAGCTTCCCCACTAGCATCACATTTTATGTGAAATGGTTTGTTAAAATTAGGAAAAACTAAGACAACTTTCTTAGTTATCTTTTTCTTCAAGAATTAAAAATTCCTTTCAGCTTAAGCAGTCCATTTGAATGGTTGTTTGTCATTCTTTATGGTATCAATGATAGGTGCATTGATCTTACTAAAATTCCTTATGAATTTTCTATAAAAACTAGCAATACCATGAAACATTCTTACCTCAAAAACACTTTTTGGTGAAGGCCACTCCACAATGCCTTTATCTTCTCTAGATCTATTTTTAATCCTTCAGCAGAAACAACAAAACCTAGATATACCATTTCTTCTTTCATGAATGAAAATTTATTTAAATTTATTAGTAACTTCTCTTGATGTAACTTCCTTAAGAAATAATTAAGATGTCTCAGGTGTTCTTCCCTTGTTTTGCTGTAAATCAATATATCATCCAGATATACTATTGCAAAATTACCAATAAATTCCCTTAATACTTCATTCATAAGCCTCATAAAGGTGCTAGGTGCATTTCATAAACCAAAAGGCATTACCATCCATTCATAAAATCCCTCATTTGTTTTAAAGGTTGTTTTCCATTCATCACCTTCCCATATCCTAATTTGATGATACCCACTTTTCAAATCTAGTTTTGAAAAATATCTTGCTCCACTCAAACAATCCATCAAATATTTAATTCTAGGTAAAGGAAATCAATACATGATTGTTATCTTGTTGATTGCTCTAGAATCAGTGCACATTCTCCAACCTCCATCTTTCTTCGGACTTAACACTGTAGGTACTGCACAAGAACTCAAAATTTCTCTGATCAAACCTTTGTCAACCAATTCTTGTACTTGCTTTCTGATTTCTTCATTTTCTGTAGGTGTCATTCTGTAAGATTCTTTGTTTGGCAGATTTGATCCTGGTCTGATGGTTGATTCTTTTTACAGGTGGTAATTCATCAGGAAAATCATCCACAATAATATCACAATAACTCTCCAACATTTCTTGAATTTCAATTGGCAAATCAGAAATTTTAGGAGAAGTAAATACTACCTTAGGTTTGCAAACTAAAGAAAAATTTACCTGATCATCTTCAATCTGATGCAAGTATTTTTTTCCACTCAACAATAAAGTCTTGGGATCAGAATTTTTACTTGATGCATCTCCTTCTTCCATAGGTAACAGTGTTTGATTCATACCATCTTTGAAAAACTTGTAAGTGTTTCTCTTTCCACCATGTACTACTGCTCTGTCATACTGCCAAGGTCTACCCAGAAATATGTGACACACATGCATAGGAATCACATCACACACAATTTTATATTTGTAACTGCCCATTTGCAATTCTATTTCACATTGTTACTTTACTATCAGCTGATGTCCCTTCTGAAGCCATGACACCTTGTAGGTTGTTGGATGTTCCCTTGTCTTCAATTTCAACTTCTCTATCACCTTTTTAGAGACCAAATTATCTGTACTGCCACTATCAATTACCAATTTGAAACATTTCCCTTGAACTTTTCACACACTTCTGAACAAAGTCTTTCTCTCTATTGGTTCAACAACTTCCTTTGTTTGTTTTAACAAAACTTTGTTAACCAACAAAGATTCTCCTTTCTCCCACACAATTTCTTTCTCTGTTTCAGACAACTTTGCTGCTTCTTCTCCAGTCTGAGCAACAATTGCATTTCTCTGTTTTTTCCCCACATTCTCTTTCTCTATACATTCATAGGCTCTATGTCATAATTTGTTACATTTGTAACATCTGACTTCTCTTCCTCTGTTTCTGCCTCCTCTTCCTCTGTAAGAACTCCTTCTTCCACTTGTATCACCTTGTGTGGGTGCATATTGAGGTAAGCTGCTGCTAGCTCCATCTCTTGGTGTTGTAGATCTTCCTCTACTGCCTTGACTTCCTCTTCCTCGCAGAGTACCTCTTCCTCGCGTAGATTTCTTTCTTAGGAGTTTTTCTTCAGCTTTTAAAGCCATATGGTAAGCCTCTTCTACTGTCTTAGGAGACAATATACTTATCTCATCTTGAATCTCCATTCTGAGACCATTTATGTACCTGGGAATCTTCTCTGTTGTATCTTGAATTTGTCCTACTCTTATGCTCACTTTGTAAAATTCTTCTGCGTATTATTTTACTGTCATCAATATCTATCTAAGATTCTAAATTTTTCTAGATAATGAAAGCTGATAATCACTAGGAAAAGACTTACCTCTTCGCTTTTCCACCATTCTGTTCCAATTCTTGATTGGCTGCTTACCAAATCTCCTTCTCTCTGCTTGCACTCCATCCCACCAAAGTGCTGCATGTGCTTTCAACCTTGTGACAACAAACTTAACTCTCTTTTCTTCACCCATTTCTTCATAATCAAATAATTTATTCATTTCATTGATCCAATCTATCAATTCTTCTAG
Organism: Pinus albicaulis; assembly: GCA_034641835.2. Classification (NCBI taxonomy): domain Eukaryota; kingdom Viridiplantae; phylum Streptophyta; class Pinopsida; order Pinales; family Pinaceae; genus Pinus; species Pinus albicaulis. Next base: position 1,425,768,149 of record CM076577.1, read on the forward strand.
ATTCAATCCTCCTGCAAAACCTGATACTTCAAGTCTAGGTTTAGATGTAGATCCTAAAACTGATTTTTAAATAATTTGATATCAGGAGTAAGCTCAACATTTTCTTCTTCTTCTTCACCTTCAGGTTCACTGATATCTTTAGGATATCTATGTCGTCCTACCTCAATTGCTTCCAATCTAGCTTGAATTCGCTGCATAGTCTCTAATACTTCATCATTTGTAACTAGTCTACCTCTTCTTCTACCAACACCACCTCTACCAATTTTGACAACCATGCTGGATTTCTTTCTCTGACTTTTGGAAGCTTGTTCAGTATCTAAAAAATTCTTTGAAGATTGCTCTGATACCACAAATGATGGCAATGTGGGTGCAGGCTTAAAGAAGAGTTGCTCAAAATTTTGTACAATGTTCTCTAGTTTGGGAGGAATCTGATCCTAATCTCCCTTTTCACTCTCGGTCATCAAAATTTATCAAATTTTTTGATAAAATTAATAAAATGCACATTCGTAAGCAATGGTCCCTTTATTATTTCATAACATAATGTTGCACTTTAAAAAGTGTTAAATCTTTGGAACAATGCTTATAACCCTTCGGAATTTATTATAACCCACTTTAACCAATGTTTAAAGACCCTTCAGGAATATCATAATTGACTTTTAAAACAATTCTTTAAACCCTTTGGAAATGATGTTTTAAACCTTTGGCAATGTAATATTATAACGCATTTTAAGCAAGGTTTAAAATCCTTCGGAGATGTCAAAACCTTTGGAAGTGAGTGTTTGAAGACCTTTGAAATGGGGTTTTGGATTTCAAAAAATTGAAATAAAATTCTATTCCATTAATCATCGGGTCCATACCTTATCATTGATCCTCCACGCATTCCCAACGTGAACACCGTCGGATCTTCGTCGATCACGATCAGACAGATATCACATCCATTCCACCTCCTAACTTTATCACCCAAAAGTGACGTGAAGTGGGTGGTATTTCACCCGTGACGTGTTGAAATATGATTCGATCATGTTCAAAATGGAAAAAACCACTCACAACCCAAAGGTTGTGCGACAACAGTGTCTGATTTTTCTCAAAACCACTCAAGCTTCAAATATTTGTTTAAATCGCATTTTAAACACAGATTTCTACCATTTCCTAGGTTTTAACTTCAATTATTCTTAGAAGTATCCCTTTCCACTGCGTAACTTTGATAACCATAGATCAATTAACATTACCCAATCTCAAGCAAACGAACTAGAATTCTTTAAATTCCTCTAAATTCTTATTACAGAAGTTAAATACATTCAAATCCTCCTTCACACAGAAATAAATCTCTCTCAATTTCTACACAGAATAATATAAATCAAATGGACTTTTGAAGGGATGAACCTCCAGGAAATTTCCAAGTAACAAGAATTAAACAATTACTGCAAAATTATTAAAATAGAGGCAAAACCTCTTAGTCAATTCTTCTACGGCCAAATTATGAATTCCTCCTTCCCAGAGGTTACAATTTATAGTTATTTTACATAACAATCGGCCTCCTCTTGAAGATCTTATTCTCTAAATTTAGAAAAATCCTAATTACATAATATGTTCCTAAATTCTATCAACTGAAGACTAAATTTAATAAATCTAATCTAAAACTATTAAAACTTCCTAGATACTAGTTCAACCCTTATCTAGTAAAACTAAAATTTGACAGCTAAAGGTACCAACACCTTTTCTTGGAACATTTTGTTTGGATTTTTGGAATAATTAATGAAGCCTTTTGTCTCTAAGCTTCATGCCCCTACATCAAAACTTAGCGGGAGTGAACTTTGGACTATCCATCAATATCATTTCTATGGCCACTAGGATACCTAGTATGGGAGAAAAGTGGTTCAGACAGGAATATTTGGACTTGAGCCATTATGAACCCTTCTTGAAACCTAGATACCAAGCTCACTGCAAGTCCATTTTTCCATTTCCGCATTTACTGGAGAGATATGCACCCTTGATGAAATTCATCATGAAATAATTTACAGGTGAGGGTAGGTTTTCTAGGCTTTATTCCTACCATGTAAGACTACTCATGCACTTCACTAGGGCCAAGCTATTACATTTTCTTTATTATATTTATAGAAGTATTGTTAAGATGTCTTACATTGTGAAAAATAGACCTCCTTCACAACAAATGCAAAGTATTTTTCACCATTCTCTTATCAAGATGATTGTGTTGCATCAATTAGAGCAACACGGTATTCCGCAGGAAGTGTTCGTCACCCATGAAGTTTTCGAAAACCCACAGCCTCATCATTAGCCAAATTTACCCTCATCATCTCATCCATCACCCCCCACTGAACATTACTCCTCATCTACACATGAATATTCTCCACAATAAAACCTCCCTCCCTCACCCTCTCCTAAAGCATCAGATCAAGAAGAGAATGATGAAGAAGAGGTAGACAATGAAGAGGAGGAAGAGAATAGTTATGAAGATAATAGTGACAAAAAGGAAATTGATGATGATGAAGAGGCGGGTGAAGATGAGGAAGAAGAAAATGATAATGAAGTGATGAAGAGGAAGATGATGTGGAAGAAACAAATTATGAGGAAGAAGAAAATGAAAATGATGAAGAGGCAGAGGATGATGAAGAAGAGAGAGAGGAAAATAATGAAGAAAAAGGTAGTGATAAAAATAGTGACAAAGAGACAGATGATGAGGAAGAATAATATAACGATGAAGAGGCACATGAAGATGATGATAAAGAGGAGGAAGAGGGCAGTGATGAAGAGAAAAGTGACAAAGAGGCCAGCAATGATAAAGATGATGACAGTGAGGAAAATGTAGAAGATAAAGGCAACATAGATGAAGATGAAAATAGTGAGGAAAATGCATAAACTAAAGGCATCAGTGACACCTATGAAGCAAGCCTCAGTGAAGGAAAAAACAACAAAGATGAACAAAATGAAGATGATGATTGTGCAGAAAGACAAGAAGAGGCTAATGACAGTCATGAAAATAATGAATGAAATGAAGGGGATGATAGTAAAATTGAAGATCATAACAATGAAGAGGTAAGGAGCTTTTATGAAGAAAAAAATGACAATGCAAAAATCAGCGAAGAGGTTGAAAGTGGTGATGATTTTGAGAGCAAAGAGTACAATGATGAGGCAGAAATCATGATGACTAATGATACTAATGATGATAATGAAGAGGGTAATGAAAGCAACAAGGATCACATATATGATCAAGACACCAACAAGACCATAATCATATCTCTTTCATTAAACTATCAAAGAGGGCCAAGGCTTCTATTTTCTGCCTTCAAAAGGCAAGGGACATGACATCCACCGCAGCTCAACCACTAGAAAAAGGGAAAAAAAAGATAAAGGAAGAAGAAGAATATCATGAGGTGGAAAGGGAGTTTGAAATCATTCAGTTGGATAGTGACGAGGAGAATGAAGCAAGGATCACAAAATTTCTCCTCCAGAACCGAAATGCACAAATTGAAGACCTCTAAGCACATTTGGATAGGACCAAGAGTGTGAATGATGCCCTTGACTTGGAGAACATGCAGCTAGGAGAAAATTTTTCTATTTATGAGGCTATAGCCATCAAGGCTCGGAATGAAGCCCAAAGAGCATAGGTACAACTAGAAGAGTTCATGGGAACTTATGAAGAGAGTGAGGATGAGGAAGGAAAATCTAGGAGGAGACCTATAACCATGGGGTTGAAGAAGGCATTGGAAAAACAAAGCAAACAAGAATCAACCTGAGCAGAACAACTCCCTCTAGATGAGTTGTTGGCCATAAAGATAGAACACAATCGGGAGCCTCGGTTGGAAAGAGCCAACATACACTTAGAGGCTAAATTGAAGAAATAAAATTAGAATCTTGATCTCTAAAGAAGAATGACTAAAAATTATACCTGGAGAAACCAAATTGCAAGGGCTAAACTCAAGAAGGCTCAAACCAAGATCCAATCACTAAAAGAAGCAAAAGGCCAAGGTAACCTTGAATTATTGGCACAAGATTCTCTATAGGTCTCCCAAAACCCATGAGCCACACTTCTACCAAATTTGGTATAATTTTGACAAATTTTGGTTTTTTGCTGATTTCGAGGGCCAAGGGGGTAGCACCCATGGTGCTATGATTTTTCTCAGAGAATATTCAGGTGGAAAGGCTTACATTTTTGGAATCCTCAATTCATATATAGCATCATCACAAATTTTCAGGTTGATTGGAGTTGTTTTGGTCCTCTAAAAGGGTAAAAAACACCTTAATTTTCACCTTTCTACCTAGTTTTCAGGACAGCTGTTGTGCCTTTACCAGCCTTGGAATTTTTTCTTTTTCAACCGGTTAGATGGTTCCAATAAGAAACATAATGGTATTGATATAAATTCCACTCAACAAGCTTTCCAACGAGCCATCACGAAGCCTATTCCGACATTGGGAAGGCCTTCAAAACATTGCTACAAGTTGACCTAGTTTTCTTCCTCCTGTGCTACGCCTTTGGCATGGAAACTCATTTTAAAACATAGTGTTGCACTCTTACAGAGGAAAAGTGAAAAATGTATGCTTGGAAAGTTTTTGGAAGCTTTGCATAGCCCAAATGTGAATTTCTTTGCTAAAAATTCCTGAAAAGATATTTTGTACCTTGGGCCTTGCAAGGCCTCAAGGACAAAAATGACATTTCTGATTAGCCAATAGGATTCTAGAGACTCTATTAGGTTTTCTCCTCCTTTATTTTTAAATAGAGAATTTATGATTCATATTTATGGTTGTTGTCATTACTCTTGTCAGTAATACATAGTATTTGGAGCTTGAATAAAAATTGGTGTTGTGAAGCTTGTGAATGGCTTGTTTTCCTTATTGACGGAGAAGGCTTGCTTGTAGGATCCCTGAGCTTGGTTAATGGTGATGTGATTCTATTCAGTTACTTTTTTCTTTTGTATCATTTTGTTTCATCCTTCTATATTGTAGTAGGATAAAACATTTAGACAAAGAAATGTTGTTTAGAGAAACCTTAGCTCTGTTTATGCTTCACTGCTTCTATGTTTTCCTCTGCTAGGTTAGTTTAGAGAATTATTAATTTCTCTCTAAACCCAACCAAGCTTGTTTATCTTAGGAATGGTTTAATACAATAGATAACATAGATTTTTTATGGTAAGCCCTACTTGTTTGATATCACTAAAACGTTGTTTTGATCTTTCACTTTGAAGTACCACTGTTTAGGTTTTCCAAGGAGGCTATGTTTTGATCATACCCTTTTTCCATGCTCGAAAAATTGTTTCAAAGATATTTATAGCTCTGATAAATGATTTCTAGGAGTTCCCTCTTCCTTGATTAAAGTTATGTGTTAATATTAAATGTTTTCTAACCTTGAATGTGAAATCACTAGAAGTTAAATGAGTTTCTCACCTTCTATATTTCATTGGATTTTTTTTTGAAATGATTACTTTCTTGATTTGAATAAAATATTTATTGGTGTGCCCTGTCTATTGATTACTTCTTTATGCAAAATATTGTTGAAGTCCCTTCTTGTTTTAAGTATTTGAAAAAGGATTCTTCATTTCCCTTTGCCCTACTTTGTTCACAAACCTGATGTTCATTTCCTTTCACCAAACCTTCAGAATCCATCTGACCATGCTAGATTTTCTCTGTCATGCTCCCCGATCCATTGTTGAAACTTCCATGACATTTTTTAGACTCCATATCCCAATGACATGAAAATATCTCATTCAATCTATTCCACTTGATCATTTACCCAACCCAGACAAACAAACAAACCCTAAACTTAAAAACTAGCCTAAAATAAAACCCTACAAGCAAACAAGTTCACATCCTTTTCTCAAAATAGAGAGAGCCCTCTCTGAGTCTAGGAAGGCTAGGTCCTAGGAATCCAAAGACTAGTTTGATGTTACCTTGTGGATTTGGTCTGCCAATCTACTAAATCATGAGACACTAACAACAAAGATGTTGGGTTATGAATTTGAAATCATCTACAAAAAAGGGAATCTAAATTTTGTTTCAGATGCACTCCCAAGAAAGGATTAAGAGGTGGAAGCATTGGTTTTTTCCATTTCTATTATCCAACCAGATTGGATAAGCGAAGCAAGAGATGAATGGAAGAAGGACAAAGAAGTGTGGAAACTCATTTAAAATTTGCAGCAAGGTCCTAGTACATATGATACGTTTAGTTTGAAAAATGATTCCTTATGGTACAAAGGTCGCTTATATATTTGTAAGAGTTCCCAACTGAAAAAAAAGGAATCTTTGGAATTGCACACTTCTCCTTTAGGAGGATGCTCACGAATTTTAAAAACTTACCACAAGGTGAAGAAATATTTTTTGGGGATATCCTTAAATCTGATATTCAAAAGTTTGTGGTTGAATTTTTTGTTTTCCAACAAAAAAATTTGAGACAATTAAGACCCTAGGTCTTCTACAACCTTTATCCATTCCAAGTCAACGTTGGTAGAAAATTTCAATGGATTTTATGACAATTTTACCTAAGTCGGAAGGAAAGAATGTCATCATGGTGGTAGTTTATAGACTTACCAAGTATGCACACCTTTATTCATTATCTCATCCATTTACAATTGCTACTGCATTTATGGAAACAATTCAAAAGCTACATGGAAACCCAAATATTATTGTAAGTGACAGAGATCCTATTTTTACTGAAATTTTTTGGACAAAATTATTTTCTTCTTTGGGTACTCATCTAGCTTATAGCTCATCCTATCATCCTCAATCTGATGGTAAAACTGAGATAGTGAATAAATGTTTGGAATGATATATTCGTTGTTTTGTATATGATAATAAAACACAATGGGTCAAGTGGTTACCTCCTGCTAAATGGTGGTCTAACACTTCCTTCCATACTGTAGCAAAAATGACCTCATTTATGGCACTTTATGGATATCATCCATCATCCATCACATTATATTTAAGATAAATTCTAAGGTTTAAGTAGTGGAAGAACACATCGAGCATGAACAACAAGTTTTACAACTCTTAAAGGATAACCTAAATTTGGCACAAAATTGACTAAAACAATAGGTAGATCAACATTGCAACGACAAAATTTTTGATGTAGGAGACTGGGTATTTTTACGGCTACAACCATACAAAAAAGTGTTCCTCAAGAAAGCTAAGAAGAGTAGTAAATTATCACCAAAGTAGTATGGTCCTTATAAGGTGTTGCAAAAGATTGGTACTATGGCATACAAACTGGATTTTCCTCCTTCTTCGCGAATGCATCCAATTTTCCATGCTTCGTGCTTAAGGAAGGTTATAGGTGAAAAAATTCCAGTTCAAAAAATATTGCTAGAACTTGATGAGGAAGTAAAAATCATATTGGAACCTGAAGCAATCACAGAAACAAGAACTCGACAGCTACGAAATCGATCAATTTCAGAGTACCTCATCAAGTGGAAGAACTTACCCACTGAATATTCTATATGGGAAGATTATAATTTTATAAATAAGCATCCGGAGCTAGTCAAGTGTTCAGGACAAATTTTTTTTAAAGGAGAGTGGCATGTTAGGTCCCTATATTACTAGTATAGTGCCTTATTGTTGTTAGTGTACCCCCCTTATTCTTATTTTTGTACCCATGTAACCCTAATATTGTTGTTATTGTTCCCTTACCTTATTATTGTTAGGTCGGCTAGGATTATATTATGACCCCATGGACTCCTATATATAGAAGGAGGTTTTTTCATTTGTATCATCTAATAATTGTTCATTTATGTAATGTAAAGGAGGTTTCCCCCTCAAAGTGGCTTATTTATAAGGCGTTGATCTCTATTTCATTCTACTTTTATTGTTGGTTTCATAATACTCACTCAATCCACCAATAAACTCACACCATCAATCATTAAACTCACGAAAAAAATCCATACATCCTCTCCAAAATAATGACAAGAATATCTGTCAAAAATATCATCAATAATATCCAATTAATACCTTTGGAAAATACCATGGACATATTTACCAAAGTAAACTCTCTGGGAATAACATGGGTTAATACCATCCTTATGCCAATTCCATGGACCCCTGTAGTATGGTAATGCCCAAGTCGATACCATAAGCAGATACCACGGTAATATTAATACCTGTCACGTCAATATCAATGTAAAAAACCTAAGAATAACAAGCCAATCCAAGAAATTTAAGCATCTACATAAGTCAAGAACACATAAGCCAATTGCAACACATTCCTAGGTTGACATCAATCTCAACCATAAATCATTGCATCATCCTAGTGGATATTGGTGGCAACCTGCCTATTCCACCTAGTTAGTTTCATCAGTTTTATTATTTACTATTTTTAGTAGTTTTTCCAGTCATTAACTTCTAGAGCCATTTTTAGGTCAACATATTTCTCTGAGATACCTTTCCAATGATCTATCATATGCCTAAAACGAAGATACTATGACCAAGTTATGACCTCGGGAAGTTAGTTGCCCAACTAACCCCAAAGGTTAGGGTTTTCGTTGTTTATCATTTTATCTTATTAATCAATAATAAAAAGGCCCTTGAGCCTCATTATAACACATTCTAGAGGCATGTAGCTACCACATCTCTTCTTAGATATAACCTACCATTTCCCTACCTAGTTTATGTCGATCATGTCTGTCAGCATATTTCAATCATTTGATATTAGTGAAATAAATTTTTATTTCTACTACATCTCTGTGTTTATGTTTATTTCTGTATTTTATTTTGTTCCTACATAAATCCAAATTCAGGTTACAGCTCCACAAGAGTTTAAAACATATTTAAGTTCCAATGTTTTTCATTAATATTAAGTAAAATTCATGCAAGTGCGAAGATCTCCACAAATAATATTATAGAGTGAAAAATATCTGATTCTAAATTATATTTTATTATCTCAAATGGGTTTTTTATGGAATTTGATTTTGTTTCCCGGTTTGAGAGATATGAGCAATTGACGTTACACCTATCTAGAACATTGTGCCACTCTGCATCCTATGAATTTGTGGAATAATTTTCTCACCCCATAGGTCATCAAATTGAATTTTCTTATATCAATGTAAATATATATTCAATACCTCAAATGGGTCTTTCACGGAATTTTATTCGATCACCTATAGCAGAAGTTATCAACAAAGTTGCAGCAAGAGGTCCATTTCAACCAAGATCCGGATCACCGCAAACAACAACTAAACCATAAAACTCATCATCAATGGAAACATAATCATGAATGTAACACTATGGGATTATTCAATACTCCATTTGCATCGTTGTTCCAAAAAGGTTAGCATATTAGTTGCAAGCGTAAGAGATACATGTCCATCTTCATGAGTGTGAAAAAAATATTCTCCGATATCATGATAATAGGTTTGGAAGGGACCCACGATGCAAATAATTTTTACTTAATATCATATTTAGACATCGTGCAGAATATTTATCTACATTATTTATAAAGGAGAATATGACATATTTACCAAAGATAATGGAGGGGTTAGAAGAAAATTTACGAAATATTTCATATTTATGACTTGGAGAAAGTTTGACTCGATTTAGAATTGTATTAAGAAGCACATGCTCATATTGCAGTAAGTTTTTTGTTGAGTTATATGATTTTGTTTGACATATTTGGTGTCCTACAATATTCTTCCTACTATGTACAATCGATATGCAATAACCATATTTACATCAATTTATGCCAAGTACATTTTTGCATATAAAAAATCACGTATAAACCTGGAGCTTCATCCCACACATGTTTTAGTAAGTTTCAATAATTATATGGGAGTATCATGGGATGAATCATCCCCTCAAACAGTTCCTATTACAAATATTAAAAGAGGTAGTAGAAAAAAAAATTCTTTGAAACTTGGTTTGGGCTTAACAATATTGAAGTCACAGGAATTGACTATGGATGAGAAAGTTACTATTAATATTGGGAAGCAAGAGAAACAAGGTATGATGTTTGTTGGAATAGCTCGAGTTAAAGAGATCAATGGTCTACTATTTCAACCTCCCTTTTCATATGATCGATATGAAAAGATGGAAAAGATAGCAGGTGTGACTGGCAAAAAAGAAGAAGAGTGATTGAAATCAATCACATTGTAAACTATTTTATCATGGACTATATTCTTATTATTATTTGCACTTTAGATCATTAATCATTCTAACTTTGTATTCATCATTTGTATTATCATAATATATCATCTTATATGTATTTTCATAATATATAATCTTAGACCTATTTAATATATTTAAAATGAGCACTTTAATTATATTCTCAACATATTATTTGTTGCCAAGCATGACTAAACCAGCCTAGATCCATCTTAACCCCGAATCTTTCAAGCGTTAAGAGGGATCAAATCTCTCGAGGTGAAAACCTCTTTTTTGAGTGCAAAACTTGAGGAAAGATTTGTACATCAAGAGAATTTATTCCCTTGGGTGCTTGATAGATTTAGTGTTAATATGGATATAGGTTTGTTGATACCATGTTGGGAGGTGAGGGGAACAAAAGAATAGAGAATACATAACAAAATATAAATAATAATAATAATAATAATAATAATACTCGAAGAATATGGGTGTTTGTCTACAAACATTATTATAACATTTGAGGGCAATGAATTATTATTAGAACATCAAAAGGCATGAAGAAAAAATGATTCCTGATGTTCATCATAGTTTTTCATATTCTATTGGCAGGGTCCTTTAGGTATACTGTTCAAAAATAACCAAATTCCTTATACCATAGATCATTTAGTCAACAAACGTGTAAGGATTTTTCCAACAACTTTTGTGAAATATATATTTTTTTATCGTATAGTATATTGTTCTATTTGACACATTTTTCATTAATTATTGGATTTGCAAATTCACACTAGCTATCTATTTTATTCTTCTAAAGATAATGATTCCTTTGACCACTTAGTCTCTTGTCCCACTACTCAACCACTTAACAGATTCACTATTGTATGGTTACTTGAAAAACTCCATTACCATTCAATTAAATATAGAGTTTACCTCTCCATTATTCAACTATTCAAGTAATTATTGGTTATTAGTCTATCCTTCTATTGACTATCTCTAAAAATTACATAGGTGTGATTAACTAGCATAACCATCCTTTCCAACAAATATCATTTCAAAGTGAGCGATATTGTATATACTAGACATTGTGACAAGGATTGTCTCAACCATGGACAACCATGTTTTAGGGTTTATAATATTTACCTTAGGTTTTATAACATTTATCTTAAGGTTGATATATCTTGGGTTTATTATTTTTTTCCCTAGTGTTTTTTATTCCCTTGGGTTTATAATATCAATCCCTTGTATATATGTTATTCATAAGGTTTATAATATTAATATTTGGGTTTAATATAAATCCATTGGGTCTATAATACTAGTCAATCTCGGTCCAACGTCACATTATGATAAAGATTTTCTCAATATAAAAGTCAACCGTCAATGTCGCATTGTTACAAAAATTGTTAACATATAAAAATCAATCACGGTGAACCATGGTCCAACGTCGCATTGTAAATTTTTTTTGTCTCAATATGAAAATGAATCATGGTCAACCATGATTATTTTACGGTTTATAATATTTACCTCAGGGTTTTTATACTTTGAGTTTATAATATTGATCCAATATTATTTCCTTGGGTTTATAATCGCTTGATTTTTTAGTATAAATTCCCCGGGTTTATTATTTCCCTCGGTTTATAATCAATCTCTTGGGTTTATTAATCTAAGGGTTAATCTCTGTTATTTAAAGGCTTTTTAAAATTAGTCATTAGGCTAAATCTAACTCCTTGAGTTTAATTAATTAATAATAATTATTATAAATTATTAGAAAAACAATGTTTATATTAATGTTTTTAATATAAATGTTATTAAAACATTATTAGTTAATTAGTTAATACAAAATAATAATAAGTTAATAATATATATTTATATTAATTTTTTCTAACCAACTTAATAAAAATAATATTAATTATTAATAGTAATAATATTAATTTATACACATGTATATCATCTACATTTACTAATATGAATATGGTTGTGCTAGTTTTAAAATCATGATTAAATTAATATATGTAATTAGGGGAAATTTGACAATTCCCACTCTTCATTTCATTTTTTAATATCACCAAATATATCTAAATCAAGATTATCTAACATCCATTAAATAAAAAATGATATATTATTTTTATTTTCCAACCATTGTTTTTTTTCCAAAATATTATTTTATACATAAATAATGCCACATAATTATTATTTCTTCTAGTTACATTAGATTTATAAGAATTCATCTCATTACCTATTTATCTATTTTATGTATGCGGGGTTTCAGCAGTGCATTATATTAGATATCATTTTGGGGATTCATTTATGACCATTTTCATGAGAAGTAGTAGCAATTGATTAATTTCTCATGATTTTTGAATAATCCAATTAGCACTCATTGCATCGCGTGATGCTCATAGGAGTGAAGAAGTGAGATTGAAACTAGTGAAATGAATCACATAGCATCAATCATCACTTCCTGGACAACTTTCTATTTATTATTATTATTATTATTTTCTATCTTACCTATTAAACATATCGGAAAGCTCTGCAACTCTCAATGTAAATAAACCGGATTCATCTGAATGCAATAAAAAACAGATGCCCCAAAAATCTACCATACCTACTCAAGCTACACATTCTAACAGCCTCTTTACATCCTAACATGCCTCCTCCTTCGAATAGTTTATTGTTTTCCTGCATATCTGATGCTGCATGATATGCATGATATTCTGACAGTGCCTGCAATTTTAAACACTGCTATAATGGTGCAAACGTGGATCTCCCTGTGTTTGTTGTATTCAAGATTTTCCAATACAACTATTAACCAAAATGTACCATTTTACTATGGGCCATTTCTCTGGATTGTGCCCATGGTATTTGCTTATGCATACGCAAGTCAAATTTCCCAGATCATCAATTAGTGTTACCAATAATGCACTTCTCATAGTTTTTTAAATATTTGTCTCTCAACGTGTCTTCATGACGAAATGAAGAGAGCAAATATTGTTGCACCTAAAGCACGCTTGTGCCAGTAAAAACAAAATATGCAATACCCAAATCGAATTACAAAAACAAAAAGGTCAACAAAATCATTGGAACAGTCCATTTATGCGATTTGGACATTCTCAAATTGTTTGACAAAAAAATCAAATAATATGCTCAAGTGAAAATCCATAAAAAATTGTAGAGATTAAACGAGAGTAATCCCTTCGAACTTTCCTCTTCGTCATATGTATTTTACAAAGTCCGTAGAGATATTCTTCCTTATTCACACATGTTTTCATATATTTTTGTTTTTCATTTTATTCGATTTGTATTTGTCTCAGCATGCCTTTCAATTTTAAATGCAGGTATTAATTTGCCAAAACAACTTGGACCTATAATTGAAGAACATAGAGGAATAAAATAAAATTCACACGAGAAGTTAATGAAATTTTTGTTCTTGGAGGAGCTCCCCTGAAGCTACGTATTTCCTGCTTCAAGCTCCCCCAGGCCAAGTTGGCCTTAATTTTCTTTTTGCTCTTTCATTCTCTAAACTCTGACGTACCGCTTCCTGCTAGAGTATTATTTCTTTCTTTTTCTTTTCCCGTTTTTTCATTTTTGCTCTTCCAATATTTATTTGCCTCTGGCCAATATTATTGCAGATAAAACATGTAATGTGTCAAGAAATACCGGAAATAGTAGCGTTTTACAATAATAACCTTTATGTGAACACTACCCATAAACAAATATTTTTATATTTGGAGAACGATGGAGATGCATTTGCTAATTGCACTAAAGACTACTCCTTTGCAGCAATGTCTCCAAACGTCTCACAATAAAGACACCTTACTTTTTTCATTTTTTCATTTCTTTTTTGTTTGGCACATTATTTAGATTTTTTTTTAATGCTGGTTTCCTTCATTTCTACTATTCGATCTTTATTGTTTGGTATCTTCAATAGATATGTCATTTACTTTCTTTAAACTAGATATGATTTCTTCTAATTCCACATCTAATTTCTCACAATGTTCGGCTTTATCTTTTAGCTGATTTCCAGTTTCCGCTTCAGTTACGCTTGCCTTCTCTAATTTTTTTTCAGATCTGAACATTCTTTCTTGAAAGCATATTCTTTCCCCTTAAGGGTCTGCAGTAATTTATTCAGATCTCTATTCTCTTAAGTTAACTGCTCAATTAGCCTTGCTTGAGAAATTTTTTCAGCCTCAAGTGCTACTAATATTTTAAATTCATCATCCTCAAATTCCTACATTTCAAACACACCTTCTCACCCCTTGGCGAATCAAATTCAAAACTCTGATTGTGTTTTTCTAAGCCATCAACTTCAACATAATCACTATCACTACATGCATAAGGAAATGTACAGCCATAAATAAAAGGATCACTACATTTAGCTTCGTCATTCTTTACCAACAAGAAGATGTGCTTTTTTGAATTAGAAACATTCTTCACTTGTTGGCTGCTCTTTCTTTTTTGTGATTTCTTCCTTATAGTCGTGGTCATGACCCACGATCTGCTGTCAAGTAATCAAGCTTCATGAAGAGAACTTAGGTTTGATAGCAATTTTTGTAAACGGCCTCACTACTAATGGGGGGGGGGGCGTTGTGAATAATTAGTGACTGTAATTATATAAATTTTATCTCTTTCTACCAAAAAATTAACCCATCAACAAAATTATGAAACTAGCGTAACATTAATAGATAAAAACTTCTAAAAGCAACATAAACAACCATAAACAATATCAATGCATGAACATAAGATAACACAGTTGTTTCTGGTGGAAAACCATCTCCACGGAAAACAAAGCCCACCCATTATTGTTGGTGCTCAAAATTCTATTCTGATGAATGTTTTTTTTGACATAGAGTAGCTAGCAACCAATAGATGGAAGACTAGACTCCTACAACAATGTGCTAACATCCATCAACTAAGACGTACCTACTCACATGAACTTATACTAGAAACCTCCACCACCAACGAGCTTTTCCCATCATCCATCAGACTATTCGACCACCATTGGATTGAGATTATCCTCCTCTGATCAATGTCAGCTAGTCTTCGCAACCATAAAGTCTCTATGCCTCAAACTCCTCCATGTGAGCCACATTTCAAAATGTTTCAGAATTTGTTCTTAAAACTTGCTCACAATGAAAAACCTAGCAACATCTCTAATATGAATTATAAAATTTGATATACATACTCTAAAATAAGAATCCATAAGCCAAGCCTACCACACTAGACCTAACCTACAACTAGGGATAGAGCATGTAACCTTTAGCCAGTCACCAGGACTCCTAAGCCTATCATCTTTATCCTCTAGCCTGGACAACCTGGAACCTAGAACCAAGGGCCTCCACCTTCTGCCTTCACATCCAACCTCACCAAGGAAGTACAATACCTTACTCAACCTCACCTAACCCACCGCACCAAGTCCAACAAGCGGAAGGAAAGCCATGTCCAACAAGTCAGAAGACATTAGCAAGTTTATATTGTACATGTTGTTACTCACGTTGATTATTCATCTACATATATATAATCATCAATGTAAATTACTATGGAACTCATTGTTAGGTCCCTATATTAATAGTATAGTCTCTTATTGTTGTTAGTGTACCCCCCTTATTCTTATTTTTGTACCCCTATAACCTCAATATTGTTATTATTGTGCCCTTACATTATTATTGTTAGGTCGGTTGGGATTATTTTGTGACCCCATGGACCCCTATATATAGAAGGATGTTTTGTCATTTGTATCAACCAAGACTTGTTCGTTTATGTAATGTAAAGGAAGTTTCCCTCTTGAAGTGCCTTATTTCTAAGGTGTTGATCTCTCTTTTCTTCTATTTTTGGAGCTGGTTTCTTAACATTTGGTATCAGAGCTTTGGATTGTAGTGTTTTGCTACTCCAAACCGGTCATCGTCACATTTCGCTATAGTGTTTTTTTCTACAAAAGTTAAGAAGCTGACAGTTTTATCACGCGAAGCAGAAATCCTAAGTAACGGCATGTAAAAATTTCAGATCTTGGTTCGCACTATTTTCAGAGATATTGTCTGTGGAAAATAGGGTTTGTTCAGGCTCCCGAATTTCATCTCAAAGAGGTGACTGTGGGAAAATCGTCATAACTCTCTCTCTGAGCATCAGATTTGAATTTTGTAAGATGTGGTTACAAGTAAACATATTGTAGTTTCCTGTGTATAAATTTCATAACCGAAGGAGGAAACAATGACATGTGGCATGTCATACAGGTTTTCTCTACTAAACTAGTCCATAATTAGGTCACTGTGGGAGATTGGGCATAACTTTTCCTTAAAGAGTCCAAATCAGGTCAGACCTGTGACATTTGAAAGAGGATTCAGAGGGCTATTACACGACTAAATTTTAGATATTGAAGATATGAAATCACAGAGATAATTTAATTTCAATATGGAGCTCCTCAAAAGAAAGAAAAATGTCTGTATTGTTTTTTCGAATTGCATAAGTTTTGTGTGAAAACTCAATTTGAATTGATTCCAAGTGCATATTGTAGAATAGATATCAGTTTTGGGTACTAAAATTCCCCCTAAAAATAATTCAAACACGTTAAACCTTTAGAAGGCTCTATTATGACCCATGAAGAAAAAGAAGTGTAACATGACATATCAAAATTACAAGAGCAAGTGCACCAAATTTTGGTCTCGCAAAGAGCAACAAAAAATGAAAGGAAAGTTTTGGAGAAAGGAGTGGAAGCTAAGATGGATGGTTTGAAGAAAAACATGGAAGCTAAAATGGATGGTATGGAATTTGACATGGAAGCTAAGATTGATGACATGAAAGGTGAGAAGGATAACATGAAGAATGATCTAAAAGTAGACATGGAAGGTTTGAAAAAGTTGATACAAGAAATGTTTCCTAATGGCAAAAAGATAGTACAGGAAACTCATAATGAAAAAAAAAAAAATTAATCGTGATTTCATAAACTCTAACATTGGAGGGAAGAACCACCATATTCCAATGATGGATAGGAGGAAGTGTTACGGCAAGGATCCCGTAAAATGGATACTATAGATGGAGTAGTATTTTGATCTCAATAATGTTCAAAACACACAAAATGTATCGATTGCAACTTTACATTTAGAACAAAATACATTTGTATGGTATCGATGGCTTTGCTCCCGTAAAAAAATCGCCACTTGGTCAATTTTTATGGAGGAAATGATAGCACATTATGATGATACAAAGAGCAACACATTCTTTAGCTAATTGATAAATCTCAAACAAAAGGGTTCAATGGTGGAACACATTGAGGACTTCCAAAAACTGAATATAAGCGTAATTGATATTCCAGAGGAACATGCGATTGATTTATTCATAGGGAATTTATAGGATAACATCCAACACGAAGTTCTTGTTTGGGAACCTGATTCAGTGGAGAAGGCATTAAGGTTAGCAAGAATAATTGAATTTAAAATTATGGCCACAAGGAAGTCTGCCACTCACATCTATAAAGATGGAAGGATGGATCGTCCTAGACTTCCACAATATACAAGTTTGACGTAATAATAAGTGGAAGAAAAGGAGAAAAAGGGATTTGTTACATATGTGATAGAAAATATACTAAAGTTCATAAGTGTGCTGAGAAGAAATTATTTTACATAGATTGTGAAGAAGAGGAAGAAAATGAACAAGAAACTTCAGAAGAAGAGGATATACACCAAGAACCAATCCTAGAAGAAGAATAAATGAGCCCGACCATATCGTGTAATGCATTGGCAGTAATTACCACTCCTCAAACTATCAAGAGAGAAGGACATATCAAGAAGAAAAAGAAAATAGTGTTGATTTATTCGGGTAGTACCCATAGTTTTATTCATTGTAAGGTAGCCAAGGAATTGAATTGTTTCCTATACCCAACACCACAATGTCAAGTGATGGTTGCAAATGGAGGACCTATAAATTGCATTGGAAAATTTCATAATATCAAGCTAACCAAGGGGGAATATGTATTGAATATTCCAATGCTTTCCATTCTAATGGGAGGTGATGATTTTGTACTAGGAGTACAATGGTTACAATCTTTGGGGACGGTAGCTTTTAATTTTCAAGAAATTTTCTTGAAATCTCTTTCGGAAGGAAAGGAAATCGAATTACGAGGTATCACAGGGAGGCTGAGAAATATAATAAGCTCTAATGTCCTAACAAATCTTTTGAATAAAGAACAAAGAGGCGTAATTTCACAATTATGCTCACTAGAAGTTCCAGCATCAAAATCATCTATTTCTCTAGACCTCCAAAAGGTCATGGACAATCATTCCAAGGTGTTTTAAACTCCCAAAGGAATCCCACATATTCATGATCATGGTCATGCTATTCATTTGATTCCATGAAGTGTTGCTCCAAACATCAGGCCTCACATATATCTTGATGTCCAAAAGAGAGAAATTGAAAGTATGATTGCAGAAATGTTAGAGGCTGGTATAAATCAACCTAGTCAAAGTTCTTTCTCTGCTCTAGCAGTATTCATGCGCAAGAAGGATGGATAATGGCGCACATGTCTGGATTATAGGGAGCTCAATAAGATCACTATTAAAGATAAATTTATCATTCCCATGATTGATGAATTATTGGATGAATTACATGGATTAACCTTTTTACCAAGTTGGATCTTTGTATAGGATATCATCAAATTAGAATGAAGACTCAAGATATTCCGAAAAAATCATTTTCACCTCATGAGGGTCAATATGAATTTTTCGTCGTGCCTTTTGGCCTTACCAAAGAACCTTCTACATTTCCAAGGTTGATGAATTCCATTTTCAAACCCTTCCTTAGAAAATTTGTGCTAGTATTTTTTGATGGTATAGTAATCGACAGCAAGTCTTGGAAGGATTGTGTTCAACATGTTGATAGGGTGATAGAAGTATCAGAGGAGAAACAATAATATGAAAAAACATCCAAATTTTTCTTTGGAGTACAAGAGGTGGAATACCTAGGTCATATTGTATCTCAAGAGGGTGTTAAGGTAGACACTAACAAAGAAGGGAAATTTCCGACAACCATAAAGAAACTGCAAGGATTTCTCGGGTTAACAGGGTATTATCGCAAGTTTCTTCAGAATTATAGGAGAATGACAACACCTATAACAACATTATTGAAGAAATATGTATCTTCATGGACTCCTAAAGTAAATAAGGCCTTTGGACATCTTAAAAAGGAAATGTACCTAGCACCAGTCTTAGCTACGTGAGACTTCACAAAAAACTTTATTGTGGAATGTGATGCCTCAAGAAATGGAAATGGTGCTATTTTAATGCAATAAGGAAGACCCATTTCTTTTGAAAGTCATCCAGTCAAAGAAAAGTATTCACATAAAGGTATTTATGAGAAGGAAATTTTGGCAATACTACATGCACTAAAGAAATGACGATCTTACCTAATGGGAAGACACATCAAGGTAAAAACTGATCATGATAGTCTTAAACACTTTTTGGAACAAATAATATCTTCAGAAGAGCAGTAAAAATAGGTCACAAAGATTTTTGGTTATGACTTCGAAATCATCTACAAAAAATGGAATCTAAATGTTTTTGAATATGCACTATCAAGAAAGGATGAAGAGGTGGAAGAATTGCTTTGTGCCATTTCTATTATCCAACCAGATTGGTTAACCGAAGCTAGAGATGAATGGAAGAAGGATGAAGAGGTGCGGACACTCATTCAAAAGTTGCAACAAGATACTAGTACATAAGATATGTTTAGTTTGAAAAATGATTCCTTATGGTACAAATATCACTTATATATTTGTAATAATTCCCAACTAAAACAAAATAGTATTTTGTAATTGCACACTTCTCCTTTAGGAGGACACTCAGGATTTTTAAAAACTTACCACAAGGTGAAGAAGTATTTTTTTGGGGATGTCCTTAAATCTAATATTCAAATGTTTGTGGTGGAATGTTTGGATTGCCAACAAAATAAATTTGAGACAATTAAGACCCCAGGTCTTCTACAAACTTTATCCATTCCAAGTCAATGTTGGTAGGAGATTTCAATGGATTTTATCACAATTTTACCTAAGTCAGAAGGAAAGAATGTTATCATTGTGGTGTTTAATAGACTAACTAAGTATGAACACTTTTTTGCATTGTGTCATCCATTTAAATCAATTACAATTGTGATTTCATTTATGGAAAGAATTCAAAAGATAAATGGAAACCCAAAGATTATTGTAAGTGATAGAGATCCCATTTTTATTGGAATTTTTTGGATGGAATTATTTTCTTGTTTGGGTACTCAACTATCTCATAGCTCATCTTATCACCCTCAATCCGATGTTCCAACTGAGATAGTGAATCAATGTTTGGAAGGATATCTTCGTTTTTTTGTATTTGATAAGAAAACACAATGGGTCAAGTGGTTACCTCTCGTTGAATGTTGGTATAACACTTCCTTCCATAATGCAGCAAAAATGACACCATTTATGGTACTTTATTGATATCATCCAGCATCCATCACATCATATTTAAGATAAAATTCTAAGGTTGAAGCAATGGAATATCACATCAAGCATCAATAAGAAGTTCTCCAAGTCTTAAAGGATAATCTAAATTTGGCACAAAATCGAATCAAACAATAGGCAGATCAACACCGCAGCGAGAGAATTTTTGACGTAGGAGACTGGGTATTTTTACGGCTACAACCATACAAACAAATGTCCCTGAAGAACGCTAAGAAGGGTAATAAATTATCACCAAGCTAATATGGTCCTCACAAGGTGTTGCAAAATATTGGTACTAGGGCATACAAATAGGAGCTTCCTCCCTCTTTGCGAGTGCATCCAATTTTCGATGTTTCATGTTTAAAGAAGGTTATAGGTGACAAAATTCTAGTTCAAAGAATAATAGTAGAACATAATCAGGAAGTAAAAATCATATTGGAACTTGAAGCAGTCACAAAAACAGGAACTTGACAACTACGAAATCGGTCAATTTCAGAGTATCTCATCAAGTGGAAGAACTTACCCATTGAATATTCTACATCGAAGGATTAGAATTTTATACAAAAGCATCCGAAGCTACTCAAGCATTGAGAACAACAATTTTTTGAAGGAGAGGGGCATGTTATGTTACTATAATACTAGTACAGTCCCTTATTATTGTTAGTGTACCCCCCTTACTATTATCGTTGTACCCCTGTAACCCCAATATTGTTATTATTGTGCCCTTACATTATTATTTTTAGGTCAACTAGCATTATATTGTGACCCCATGGACTTCTATATATAAAAGGAGGCTTGGTCATTTGTATCATCCAAGAATTATTCATTTATGTACTGTGAAGGAGGTTTCCACCTCGAAGTGGCTTATTTCTAAGGCGTTGATCTCTCTTTTCTTCTATTTTTGGAGCTGCTTTCATAAAAATCACTCACTCAAATAGTAAACTCACACTATCAATCAATAAACTCACCAAATAAATCCATACTTCCTCTCCAAAATAATCACAAGAATATATGTCAAAAATATAATCAATAATCTCCAATTAATACCTTGCAAAAATACCATGGACATGTTTACCAAATTAAAATCTCAGGAAATAACATGGGTCAATACCATGGTTATGCCAATTCCATGGACCCCTGTAGTATGGTAATCCCCAAACCGATACCATAGGTAGATACCATGGTAATCTTAATACATGTCCTTTCAATATCAAGGTAAACAACCTGAGACTAACACACCAAGCCAAGAAAGATAAACATATACCTAAGCCAAGCACACATAAGCCAGTTGAAACACATGCCCAGTTTGACATCAACGTCAACCATAAATTACTGCATGATCCACAGGTGGATATTGGTGGCCACTCGCCTATTCCAGCTAGTTAGTTTAATGAGTTATATTATTTACTATTTTAAGAAGTTTTTCTGGTCGTGAACTTCGAGAGCCATTTTGAGGTCCTAAATGGCGTAGTCCTTAGAGGAACCTTTCCAACGAGGTGTCATATGCCCAAAACGGAGACACGATGACCAAGTTATGACCCCAGGAAGTTGGTTTCCCATCTAACCCCAAAGGGGCCCATAAACTCTTGGTGTTACATTTCCTTCGATAATGGTCTTGGTTGTTTATAATTTTCTCTTATTGTTCAATAATAAAAAGGTCCTTGAGCATCATCATAACACATTTTAGAGCCATGTAGCCACCACATCTCTTCTCTGAGATAAGTTACCATTTCCCTAGCTGGTTTATGTCCATTCTGTTTGTAAACATAATTTAGTAATTTGATATTAGTTAAATGAATTTTTATTTATGCTACATCTCTTCGTTTTTGTTTATTTCTGTATTTTATTTTTTTTCCTACATAAATCCAAATTTAGGTTACGGCTCCACGAGGGTTTAAAACATATTTTAGTTCCAATGTTTTAAATTAATATTGAGTAAAATTCAGGCAAGTGCCAAGGTGTCCACAAAAAATATTAGAGTGTGAAAAAAATATGATTTTAAATTGTATTTTATTATCACAAATGGGTTTTTTACCGAATTTTATTTTGTTTCCCAGTTTGAGAGATATGAGTAATAGACTCTACGCCTATCTAGAACATTGCGCTACTCTACGTCCTATGAATTTGTGGAATAATTTTCTCACCCCATAGGTCATCAAATTCAATTTTCTTATATCACTGTAAATATATATTCAATACCTTAAATGTGTCTTTGATAGAATTTTATTTGATCGCCTATAGCAGAACTTATCAGCAAAGTTGCAGCAAGAAGTCCATTTCAACCAAGATCCAGAACACTGCAACCAACAACTAGACCATCAAATTCATCATGAATGGAAACAAAATCAATGAGTGTAACAATGTGGGATTATTCAGTATTCCATTTGCACCATTGTTCCAAAAATGTTAGAAGATTAGTTGCAAGCGTAAGAGATACATGTCCATCTTTAGGAGTATGAAAAAAATATTCTTCAATATCATGATAACAGGTTTGGAAGGGACCCACGATTCAAACAATTTGTACTTAATATCATATTTAGACATCGTGGAGAACATTTATCTATAGTAATTGAAAATAATAATATCACAAATTTATCGAAGATAATGGAGGGGTTACAAGAAAATATACGAAATATTTCATATTTATGACATGGAGAAAGATTGATTTGATTTAAAATTGTATTAAGAAGCACATGTGCATATTGGAGTAAGTGTTTTGTTGAGTTATATTACTTGGTTTAACATATTTGGTGTCCTACAATATTCTTCATACTAAGTAAAACAGATATTCAATCACCATATTTACATCAATTTATGCCAAGTAGATATTTTTCATATGGAGGGGAAACAAGGAAATGGACACATCAAAGTATAATTGATAATCCTCATGTTGTAGAACATTTAATGCACTTAAGGCATACAATTTTTCAAGATGAAAATTTTGAATGTTTTCATGAAGATATAGATTACTGGTGTCACTATGAATAGAAACATCATGAGTCTCACATGTGCACGGATTTCTATGATTAAAAAATTATCCTAATATGGATACATTGAACTAGGATTATCTTGTGCAATTTAGATTTTCAAAAGAATATTTTTATGGATGTGTATATGCAATGAATCCACTCTATTGATAACAAAGAAATATTCATGTTAGACTCAATATTGATGATCACCATTTATTAAAGGAAAAAATACATATATTTCAATATGATTCTATGATATATTATGAAGAATTTATTAATTATGTTTAGTGTGACATAACTTGCAATGAGAGATCATATCTTCAGAAGAAGGCAGGAAGATTGGTATATCGATACAAGGCACCATGGGATCAATGTGATGAGTGCAAAATTTATGTTGATGAGAATGGAGAAGATATGTAGGAACTAAGAAGAAATGATGATAGATTGAATAGATACACTTCTAAAACATTGATGATGTGGAGAGATACTATAAATTTTAAGCTTCTTGTTTTGAAGTGAATCATCATTAATTACATGGAAAAATATGTAGAAAAATATGAAGAAATGATCGAAAACATTCAGTGATATGTTGACAAATGTCTCTTCTATTCAAAATCCAAATGAGGTAAAAACATTAATACAGGGGTTTATTGTTTGTAACCGTTGTTGGAAAGTATATAAGTGCACAAGATACATGTCATTTTCTTCTATATCTCCCTTTTTCTTAATGCAGCTATGAATCTAGCTCTAAATGTTAGTACGCAAGTTTTCAAATAATTAAAAATTGACACAAACGATGCAGAAAATGTTAATTCCCTTATTGAGGCATATACTAAGAGACCAACATATATTTAGCACCTTTCATTGGTGGATGTTGAAAAATCATCGTCATATGACAAACATTGAGGTGGGAAAAATGGCTAGAATGGAAGAATGCAATTATTGTACATGTGTTCCCTTGATTTAACTCAGTTCATGATCAAGAAGATCACAAGCTTGTAAAATTTTGTTTATCTCGGTTAGTATTTTACAATGCCATTCATGATTTCGATACAGATATAGATCAATAGTATAATGAGATAATGCATAATTGGGAAAATTTTCAATACAAGGCATGAAATTTTGATCTTAATCCATTGCCTCCAATTAATTCAGCTGAATATGATGGAGAAGAAGAAGTTTGAAATCGACTTGTAGATTCTAGGGACAATTAGTGGGATATATTTTGTGCGTAGTATCAAAATAGATATATGAATTACAATGAGTTTGAGATGTTGAGACACAAATATCATGATCGTGCACATAATTGGAACACACATTTTGTTGAAGAAGTAACTTTCAATCATGTTATTCATTTCATATTTGAGAAGTGAAATTTGAATTCCATTTGTGCTAACCAACACGAAAACTCTTATTCCTTTGAATTTTTTGAGGGTAAGCAAAGAATAACATTTTATATTATCCTTGATTTTTATATATTATGGGTCATACAACTGCGTATGATCATCCAAATAACTATAGGTAAGAGAAATTATTATTTGATTGGATCTACTAAAAATTCCCTTGAAACTAAGTCATTTCCACAAAAGACTCCACACTTCATTTAGCGCATACATAGGTTACAACTTTCAACGCATCTACAATAACAATTAATTTTTCACTTCATCTTCCAGTGAAATACATGTCACCCTTTAAATGACTATATTTAATGGCCTTACATATAGAGTTGAAGCATGTGAAATATATATTGATAGATTAAATGTGTTTCATTGGAAGAAATCTATTACAAAACATTAATAAGTGACTTCAACAACCATTCTGAGGACGTGAGAAGATTTATTTTGGTGGGAGGTTGACCATATTGATTGGTGATTTGGGAAGTCACTTCATCTTCTAGATAAATTTGTATATGTATGTGATGGTATTACAAAATAATTGTGAAACTTATTCACAATGGTTGTGACATTTGATATTGTGTTTCGGCGAGATGGACAAATAAATCAACAAATATATTTCTCTCATTTGTTAATGAATGTAGGGGATGAAAAGCCAACTACGGAAGACTAGAAAAGACTTATGACTTGTATAAATACATTCTTGGACCCTTTCACAAAAGATTCCTTTTATAAGAAAATACATTTTCTTGTGACAAACGATGATATACAAAATCATAATAAGTTTTGTTTAATATATTCCCACTATAGCAAGTGTCACTACAAAAGTAAAATAAAACTACATGGGAATAGATGATGAATAACTAGACTTGAGTTACTTATTGAATTTGGAGCTCAAGTGATGCTTACATCAAACATATATACTGATGCATGACTCTTGAATGGTGCTCTTGAAATTGTATAAAAAATTGTGTATAAACCTAGAACTTCATCTCACACATGTTTTAGTAAGTTTTGATAATTATATGAGACTACCATGGGATGAAGCATCTCCTCAAATAGTTCCTATTACAACTATTAAAATATGTAGTAGAAAACAACATTCTGTGAAACTTGGTTGGGGCTTAACAATACTGAAGTCACAAGAATTGACTATGGATCAGAAAGTAACTATTAATATTTGGAAGAAAGAGAAACAAGGTATGATCTTTGCTGGAATAGATTGAGTTAAAGAGATGAATGTTCTACTATTTCAACCTCCCTTTTCGTATCATCGATATGAAAAGATGGAAAAGATAGTAGGTGTGACTGCCAAAAAAGAAGAAGAAGAGTGATTGAGATCAATCACATTGTAAACTATTTTATCATGGACTATATTCTTATTATTATTTGCATTTTAGATCATTAAAGATTCTAACTTTGTATTCATCATTTTTATTCTCATAATATATCATCTTAGATGTCTTTTCATAAGATATAACCTTCGACCTATTCAATATATTTAAAGGGAGAACTTTAATTATACGCTCAATATATTATTTGTGGCCAAGCATAACTGAACTAGCCTAGATCCATCTTAACCCCGAATCTATCAAGCATTAAGAGGGATCAAATCTTTTGAGGTGCAAACCTCTTTTTTAAGTGCAAAACTTGAGGAAAGATTTGGACATCAAGAGAAATTATCCCCTTGGACGCTTGATAGATTCAGTGTTAATATGGATATAGGTTTATTGATACCAGGTTGGGGGGTGAGGGGAACACAAAAATAGAGAATACATAACAAAATACAAAATAGATAAAAAAATAGTACTCGAAGAATATGGGTGTTTTCTACCAACATTATTATAACATTTGAGTACAACGCATTATTATTAGAACATCAAAATCATGAAAAAACAATGATTCATGACGTTCATCATAGTTTCATATTCTATCCATAGGGTCCTTTATGTATACTACCCAAAAATAACCAAATTCCTTATATCTTAGAAGATTTAGTCAACAAACATGTGAGGATTTTTCCAACAATTTTTGGGAAACATATATTGTTTTATCATATATTATATTTTTCTAGTTGACTCATTTTTCATCAATTATTGGATTTCCAAAGTCAAACTAACTATCTATTTTATTCTTCTAAACATAACAATTTCGTTGACGACTTAGTCTATGGTCCCAGTAGTCAACCACTTAACTTATTCGCTATTGTATGGTTACTTGAAAAATTCTCATTACCATTCAATTAACTATAGAGTTTACTCATCCATTATTCAACTATTCAACTAATTATTGGTTACTAGTCTATCCTTCTATTGACTATCTCTAAAAGTTACATAGGTGCGATTAACTAGCGTAACCATCCTTTCCAACAAATATCATCTCCAAGTGAGGGATATTGTATATACTAGACATCGTGACATGGATTGTCTCAACCATGGACAACCATATTTACTTTAGGGTTTATAATATCTATCTTAGGGTTTATAACATTTATCTTAGGGTTGATATATCCTATCTTTATAATTTCTATCCCTAGCATTTATTATTCCCTTGGGTTTATAATATCAATCCCTTGTGTATATATTATTCATATGGTTTATAATATTAATCTTTTGGTTTATATATTCCGGATGAGGATTCTCATTGACGTGGATGGGATGTTCGTCCCGCGGAGAATCCCAATGGCGACCGTGTGGGGTGGCCATATGGCCACCCATAGAGGCATTTACTACACATTAAATGTGGACAGCCTACTCACCATTTGCAGCTTCAATACGCTCCACTGCCATTTCATCCCACCCCTCTGGTTTTTAATGGCGTTCAAATACAGAAACTAGATTCATGTCCACTCTGTTTGCAGGTCTCTTGCTCTACAGAGTAGCTCCTGTCCTCCTGCCTGTGCCGAGACAAGTGCTCGAATGCACACAGGGAGACGCTATTTGCTACTATGCTGCATTGAAACTCTGTCAAACTTTAACTTCCCTCAGAGTGCACTTTACTGCACGAAGTATCAGCCCTGTGCCCAGCTTGCTATGCCTTTCATATATGCTCAGTGTCATTCCTGTTCGCATCTCAGTCGACATAGCTCGCGCTCCACTGCCAACATGCCTCAGCTCCGTCATAGGATGAGAAGCCGCCGCGATAGTAGAAGGGGCCGAGCTACTCTCTCCCAGTCCTCCCCCAGCACTGACTCCTCCTTTGAGGATTTATCTTGTGGCCATTATCCGGAAACCAGAAGCCAAAGAGGTAGAGCCCACCTTGTTGGGCAAGCGGATTCCACCCAGGGCTCCCAGCCTCACCATGTGGTGTCTCCTTCGCAATTGGTCGCCCAAACCTTTGTTTCCCCTATCTCCACTCCATCTGCTGACATTCCCTTACGCCAAACCTCCCAAAGAGCTGAATTTCGATTTGAATGCACCATGGATAGGCCTATAATCATCGCCTACATCACTGTCACCCTCCGAGAGGAAGCTGCTGGCTTCAACCCCCCTTCTGCTCCTGCTCCTCAGTCCCCTCCGGACAACGACGCTACTAAGGATACAAGGGAGCCGCTGGAGATGGCACGAGTTGACACGCATCATGAACAGGTGAAGGAGGTTGTCGGCAAAGCCACCTGTGCAAAAAATGAAGATGAATATGGCAGCAACAACGAATACAGATGCCGCATTGTGGAGGAACCTCCCTCTCCTGCTAATGACAAGTAAAAACAAAAAATTATGCTGGAACAAGGTTCTGAAGCCCAGGTTTCATGGGTTGGTTTTTTTTCTTTTGTTTAATTCTCCTTTGCTGAAAGAGCAGAATGTTGTTTTCAGAGGTCAATTTTTTTCTATATGGTTAAATTATCTGAACTCAATGTTGGTTTCCCCTCTGAGGGCGGAAAGAAAAGCTTCTAAGGGACTGGTTTCCCCTTTGTGGGCAGTCCAAAACCATCCATTTTTTGACAATCAAGCCCAGCTCTCAGGCTCACTCAGCTGAAACTATGGCAGTTTTGTACTTTATGTTATATAAATAAAAATTAGACTTATTAAGAAAAAAAGAAAGATATCTTTGGGTTTATAATCATGGTCAACCTCAGTCCAATGTCACATTGTGCTAAATATTTTTCGAATATGAAAATAAACCATAGTCCAAGGTTGCATTGTTACAAATATTATCAACATATGAAAATCAATCATGGTCAACCATGGTCGAACGTCACATCGTGAAAAAAATTATCTCGATGTGAAAATGAATCATGGTCAACCATGATTGTTTTAGGGTTTATAATATTTATCTTAGGGTTTTTATACTTTGAGTTTATAATATTGATCCCTTGGGTTTAATATTATTTCCTTGGGTTTATAATCACCTGATGTTTTAGTATAAATCCCTTAGGTTTATTATTTCTTTGGTTTATAATAAATTTATTGAGTTTATTAATCTAAGGGTTCATATTTGTTGGGTATAATGTCATTTATAGACTTTTTAATATTAGTCATTGAATTAAATATAAATCCTTTAGTTTAATTAATTAATAATAATTACTATAAATTATTTAAAAAACAATGTTTATATTAATGTTTTTAATATAAAACGTTATTAAAACATTATTAGTTAATTAGTTAGTACAAAATAATAATAATAAGAAGAAGTTAATTATATTTATAATTATATTAAATTTTTGTTTAATAAATTTAAAAAAATAATATTAATTATTAATAATAGTAATATTAATTAATTTATATGTGTGTATATTAACTACGTTTACTAATATAAATATGGTTGTACTAGTTTTAAAATTATGATAAATTAGGAGAAATTTGACAATTCCCACTCTTCATTTCAAACTATCCTACTCTATCCTACTCTAGATTTCAACTATAATCTTCATAGAAAATAAAATATTTTTAATATTTTAAACTCAAACTAATTTATAGTATTTTAATATCACCTAAATATATCTAAATCAAGATTATCTAACATCCATTAAATAAAAAATGATATATTATTTTTGTTTTCCAACCATTGCTTTGTTTCCAAAATATTATTTTATACATAAATAATGCGACATAATTATTACTCTTTCACTTACATTCGATTTATAAGAATTTATCTCATGACCCATCTATCTATTATTATTATTTTTTTATTAGTTTCTATCTTACCGATTAAACATATCGGAAAGCTCTGGAACTCTCAATTGTAAATATACCTGATTCATCTGAATGCAATAAAAAATAGATGCCCGAAAAATCTAGCATACCTACTCAAGCTAAACATTCTAACAGCCTCTTTACATCCTAACATGCCTCCTCCTTGGAATAGTTTATTGTTTTCTTGCATCTCTGATGCTGCATGATATGCATGATATGCTGACAGTGCCTGCAATTTTAAACAGTGCTATAATGGTGCAAACATGCATCTCGTGCTATCGCCTCTTTGATTTTATATGGACCCATAGCCTCCATCATTCTCCTAATCCCCCGC
Organism: Pinus albicaulis; assembly: GCA_034641835.2. Taxonomy (NCBI): domain Eukaryota; kingdom Viridiplantae; phylum Streptophyta; class Pinopsida; order Pinales; family Pinaceae; genus Pinus; species Pinus albicaulis. The sequence goes on from CM076577.1 coordinate 1,425,798,505, forward strand.
CTTTGCTGACATCGTGAATTATTCCAGTAGAAGAAAGTCAGGAGAATAAAACTAAACAAATTATATGCCCGCATGCAGCCTATTTAAACATTATAATGGAAACATAGCACATACAGCTAACGTGATTTGTGGGATGCGAATAAAATTCATATGTCAACTATTTAAATGCAGGGGACAGCACTTGAATATAGTGGTCATAATTGTTAGATTGAATTCTCACATAATGATTGAATGTTTTATTGAATTCATCCAACTCTATGTTCTCGTCTTTCCAGGAATTGTTTAAGCTAGTTGATTCCGATTAGATTGTATAAATCTTGCTCAGCAGGGAGAGGAAAAGGACCGTGCCTGTGCAAGTCTATGATGAATTTTATTTTGCTCAGATTCCGAGTCAGTTTATTAATAATAAATTCAACTTTTAAAGTTACGCAATAGTTGGATGTGAAATTGATTATTGAAACTCTCTGGACAAGGATTCCCGTTAAAGCTGAAGCATATTCAAACAATGAGTTACACTCAGCCTGTATCTATAGAGGGCTGAACCCCATTGTCTCAGTCCCGCTTTCACAGCCGTCTTCAAGTTAATCTCCGAGATGCATGTCCTCGAAGTTAATGGTTTGAAGTTGTGTTTTTAAACGAGTAGTTTTTAGTGCGATTTTTTAAAGACTTTTAAGGTCATTTTTTATAGTGTAATTTCTCTAAATTCCGGCAGGAATTTATTGAAAAGAGAAGTTTGATTGCTAACTTTGCACAATCCGTGTAATTAAAGACAACTCCATTTTTAAATGGTTTTATGTGAATTTTAGATAGTTTATTTGATTGATTTTCAACCAGGTGAATATTTTTAGATTTAGATTTTCCATTACACCAAAACGTAAAGTTAAAAAATATTAATAAACTTCCAAAACATTATCATTACTTTTTTAAGTGATCACAACGTAAATCCCCTATTAAAAATAAACATACATTATCAATTCCCGGTAAATTCCCAGTAAAAATGAGTATAAAAATGCAATAAATGATGTAAAGTTTGAAAAAGTCATTAATGGAATTTATTCATATTCAAGCGTTTAACAGAATATACTCCCATTCATATTTACCAGCTAATTTATATCTCTATTAAACTATTTGTGCTGGGTCAAATTGTTAATCATAATATTGGATTTTGTTTCTATTATTTAAAATAGAGCACTTGATGAGCTCTCGAAATAAAGGATATAGCATTCACACTGTTGGAATTTTTGAGGAATTCCAAACAAACAGTGGAGATAATATAAACTCCCCTCTACAACACAAAGATGTTTAAAAACAGAAATTTTAATCGCAGACAGAGATGGCATGAAATATTCTTTCTATTTCATTAACAGAACTTAAAAAAAAAAAAAACTATTACAAATTTCTTTCTCAACAGTGAGGGATTCACAAAATATGAATAGGGACTGCTACAGACGCAGTGCTCCACAAAATAAAACTTCTCTCTGTCTCTCAAGAACACACAAAACAGTGCTATGTTCTTCTTACTGTGTTTTCTTTGCTTGCGGGCTCACACAGCGATACAACAACATTACATTACATTGGCTCTCGGGCCTTTTCTCCTTTTATATGGTGCGGCGGAAAAAAATACGTAAAACAACAATAAAAACAATTACAAAGGAGAACCTTTGCGCAACATAAATCTTTAACATTGACGCGACGTACGAGTGGGGACCACATCGTAGTCGGCCATCGCAATTGTGGAAATTTCGATATGCGATATGGTGGAATAACAAAACTTGCAATCAAACAAAAATGCGACGGTGCGATGATGCGGTGATCGCACATCGCAATATTCAACTTTTGCGATGACACATGGCGGAACACATATAATGAAAATGCGATATTGCGATATTGCGATGGTGCGACGAGCGCACATCGCAACTTTCAACATTTGCGATAACATATATATATGTGGCGAAACAACTTTGCGATATGTGATTGTGCGATCTTGCCATGATGCGACGATCGCACATCGCAACAAACTAACTTGCGATGGCGGAGAGCGATGACAACATTGAAATATGGGATATGCGATTGTGCGATGGCGCACATCGCACATCGCAGATTTCCACATCAACAAGACACTTGGTTTTCTGAACTTCTGAAATTGCGATCTTGCGATCTTGCGCTATTGCGCTCAAGTGGTAGGGACCACTTGTCCTTCCGCTTCATAAGTGACTTCCGCTTGTTTCATTCAATATTTCATTCCTTTGATTGTAGAGGGCTTTTAAGCCCGAAATGACTGTCTTAATGAATTCTTCTCCTCCGTAGACTTCAACTACGGAAAATCTTCGCTCCTCTGTCAAAAATGACTTCGCCCATACTTCAAAATTAGTTCATTTCTCTGTCATACTTGGTTGCGGCCCATCATCAGTAAATTCTTCTCCTTACGTTCTTCATTCTTCTTTAATACAGAGTGTTGTGCACTGAAAAATCTGCGCTGCTGTTGCTGCTGTACTTTCTCCTCCTTCCTGTACAAAGGCACAGCAGGTGACTTTAATATTTCAACACTCCCCCTTAAATTCAGCTGCTGGGTTATCCATCATACCCAAACATTTTCTCAAAAATTCAAATGTTTTTTGTGCCAGTGGCTTAGTTAAAATATCTGCATATTTCTCCTCTGTTTCACAATGCTGTAAAACAACTTCTCCATTGTTCACCAATTCTCTGATATAGTGAAACTTTGTGTCTATGTGCTTCGTTCTCTTATGAAACACAGAATTCTTTGATAATGCAATAGTTGAGCTATTGTCACAATAAATTACTGCCCCTTTTACCTGTTCTTGACATAGACTTCTCAACATTCTTCTCATCCAAATTGCTTGACACGCTGCTACTGTAGCTGCCACATATTCTGCCTCTACTGTAGATAATGCTACAATAGGCTGTTTCTTATAAGCCCATGAAATGGCTCCTGAACCCATATGAAAAACATAACCGGAAGTGCTCTTCCGATCATCTACACTTCCAGCCCAATCACTGTCAGTGTATCCAACTAATTCTAAATTTTCTGAAGCTGTATACAAAATACCAAATCCTTTTGTTCCTTTCACATACCTCAGAATTCTCTTTGCTGCTTGCCAATGCGCTTCTTTTGGCTTCTCCATAAATCTGGAAATTAAACTAACAGCATGCATAATATCCGGCCTAGTTGCAGTCAAATACATGAGGCTGCCAACTAATATTTTATACAGACTTGGATCAAAATCCTTGCTACTGTCATCTTTTCTCAACTTCAATCTCATTACTGTGGGAGTAATTGCAGCTTTGCACTTCTGCATATTAAATCTTTCTAAAACTTGATTCACATACTTTGCTTAAGAAATAAAAATTCCTTTCTCACCTTGCTCCACTTCTATTCCCAAGAAGTATCTCAACAAACCCATGTTAGTCATTTCAAATTCATCTTTCATGACCGTTTTAAAATCTTCAACAAGGCAATCATTATTACCTGTAAATATCAAATCATCAACATATAAAACAACAATTAACATCTTACCATCCTTTTCTTTGATGTAGAGGGTAGGCTCTCCCTCACACTTTTCAAATCCATTTTCCAGTAGATAGGAATCTATCCTACTGTACCATGCTCTTGGAGCTTACTTCAGTCCATAAAGAGCTTTCTTCAATTTGCAGACCTTATGCTCTTGGCCTTTCTTCTCATATCCGAGAGGTTGTTCCACATATACCTCTTCCATTAAAACTCCATTTAAAAATGCAAATTTTACATCCATCTGATATACTTTCCATTTGTTTTGTGTTGCTATGGACAGCACTGCTCTTACTGTCTCCATTCTTGCAACTAGTGCAAAAGTTTCTTCATAATCAATTCCTTGCTTCTGCTTATATCCCTTGACAACAAGTCTAGCCTTGTGTCTCTCTATCTTTCCTTTGGCATTGCTTTTGGTCTTATAGACCCATTTTAATCCAATGACTTCTTTACCTTCTGGGAGATCAACCAACTCCCATGTTTTGTTCTTCTCTATGGATTTAATTTCATCATCCATAGCTTCTATCAATTTTCTATCTTTAATAGCATCTTCAAAATGAATAGGATCATCAACTTGACAATACAAAGAAAATAGGGAATTCATACCTTCGTTTGCTTCTCCTTGCTCATAAATTTCTCTAAGGCTTCTGAACCTTTTTCCTCTTTCACTTGGTGTAGTTGTGCTTGATGAAGCACTCAATTATGTTCCATGTGGTGTGCTTGGAGATGCACTCCCGCTTCTTCTCAAGGGTGTTCTCGCTGCTGCTTGAGGTGTCCCTTGCTGTCCTTGCACTGGTGGAGGTTGTGCTACGGATGGGTTGTTAATTTCAACCACATCTCCTTCATCTTCATCATGAGACAAACAAATTTTAACATTGATTGTTTTCTCTATGCTTCCATCCCATGCTTCCTCTTCAATGAATTGCACATCTCTGTTTATCACAAAATTCTTTGTGGATGGGTTATATAATCTGTATCCTTTGGAATCCTCACAATATCCAAGGAAAATGCACTTCTCCCCCTTACTATCCAACTTCTTTCTCAACTTGTCTGGGATGTGTACATATGCCACACATCCAAAATCTCTCATGTGGGTGACTCCCTATTTTCTTCCACTCCACGCTTCTTCTGGAATTTTTTTCATTACAAATTTTGTAGGGCATCTATTCAAAATATACACAGCACAGTTTGCTACTTCTGCCCAATACTCATTCGGCAAGTGCTTTGGCTTTAGCATGCTTCTCATCATCTCCATTATGGTTCGATTCTTCCTTTCAGCAACTCCATTCTATTGCGGTGTGTACCTTGTGGTAAATTGCTTGTGTATGCCATTCTCTCTGCAGAATCGCAGAAATTCCTTCGAGATGTATTCTCCTCCTCTGTCGGTTCTGAGGACTTTAATATACAATCCGCTCTATTTCTCTACAAGAGCTTTAAAGTGGCAAAATTTCTGAAAAACTTCACTCTTATATTTCAGAAAATAAACCCACACTTTTCTTTGTGAAATCATCTATGAAGGTCAACATATACTTGCTGCCTGAAACTCGTGCTGTCTGCTTCGACCCACATAAATCTGAGTGAATGATTTCTAAGGGTGCTTTTGCCCTTATGCTTTTCCCTGAAGGAAAATTTTCTCTGTGTTGCTTTCCCAAGATGCAGCCTTCACATAGGCTGTCAGGCTTCTCAATCAATGGCAAACCTTTTACCATTCCTTTTCTGTGCAGCAAATTTAATCCTCCGAAATTGAGATGTCCAAATCTCAAGTGCCATAAAAAATTTTCATCCTTTGCTTCCTTTTGAAAGGCTTCTTGTGTTACAACTGCTACATTCTTTCCTTTTCCTTTCAAGTCAATGTTGAGCTTGAGCGGAAACATTCTATTGTTGGTCATTTGAATTTCAGCAATGATTTTCTTGCTTGGAGGAATATCTTTTATTGTGCACACATCATCTTTAAAAATTACATTGTAACATTTGTTTATGAGCTGCCCAACTCTCAAAAGATTACATTTCAGACCTGGAACATAATACACATCAGGGGCAAATTTCTGCTCCCCATTTCTTGCTCGAATACTAACACTGCCTTTCCCTTTGACAAATATTTTAGTATCAGTCCCTGTGGTCACTTCAGATTTTACTTCTTCATCTAAATTGGCAAAAATTGCTTTGTTTCCAGTCATATGATTACTACAACCTGAATATAAGAACCAAACATCATCTTCTCTATCTTGTGCTACATTACAGGCTAATAGCACATTACTTGGGTTCTTTTCCTCTTTTGCTATATTAGCATTCTGCTTATTTTTCATGTCATTTTGCTTCTTTCTACATTCATTGGCATAGTGCCCATATTTCTTGCAATAATGACATTGGACATTGGATTTATCATACCTTTGTCCATGAGCATGTTGGTGTTGATGTCCACCTTGCTGGTTGTTGCATTGGCCGTGGCTCTGACTTTGACTGTTGCTCCTTCCATGTGAATGTGACGGGTTGTTCCTTCCACCTCTGCTCTGGCTTCTGTCTCTTCCTCTTCCTTTTCCTTGACCTCTTCCTCTTCCTAAAGGCATCTGGGTCTTGAAGGCGTGCTCAAGAGATGAGTTTTCATCTCTGCTCAATCTCTGTTCATGAGTTATCAACAAGGCACGAGGTTCATCAACTGTGAACTGTGAGAGATCTTTGGTCTCTTCTATAGTGGTAACAATAACATCAAACTTTGAGGGTAAGAATCTCAAAAGTTTCTCCACTATTCTTCTTTCTTCAAGACTTTCTCCATGGGATCTTATCTGATTTACAATCCCAATCACATGTGTAAAAAATGTGTCCACATTATCTGACTCTTTCATGCAAAGAGTTTCAAATTCTCTTCTCAGCAATTGAAGTTTTGTTGTCTTAACTTTCTCCATACCTTGATAGGCTACTTTCAGAGTTTCCCATGCCTCCTTGGACCTCTTAGCTACTGCTATCCTTGGAAACACACGCTCGTTTACAGCTTGATACACATAAAAGAGGGCCTTAGCATCCTTCTTTCTATTGTTCTTCAGTAAGTCCTTCTCTGCTTGAGTTAAGGCATTAAAAGCCTGCTCATCAGCTGGTTCAACGAAACCATATTCTAGAAACTCCCATAAGTCTTGTGAAACAAATAGGGCTTTCATGGTAATGGCCCAATAATCATAGTTCTTTCCATTAAACTGTGGAAGTTGAACATTTCCAATGCTCATTCTTGTGCTTGGTCAAGCCATTGCTCTTAAATTGAACTCTGAATCTTAAATGAACTGTCTTTCCTTTTCTGAAAGAACAAAATCCTTTAAACATAAAACAAGAACTCTGTTTTCTTTGAGAAATACTTGACCTTTTGACTTCTGTTGAGCTTTCACGCTGCTGGAGAAAACGCTGCAACAAGTCTTCTTCTTCTTCAGCTTCTTTGAAACATTCAAAGAGCTTGAAATAGCTCCGATACCATGTTGGAATTTTTGAGGAATTCCAAACAAACAGTGGAGAGAATATAAACTCCCCTCTACAACACAGAGATGTTTAAAAACAGAAATTTTAATCGCAGACAGAGATGGCATGAAATATTCTTTCTATTTCATTAACAAAACTTAAAAACAAAAAACTGTTACAAATTTCCTCCTCAACAGTGAGGGATTCACAAAATATGAATAGGGACTACTACGTATGCAGTGCTCCATAAAATAAAACTTCTCCTTGTCTCTCAAGAATGCACAAAACAGTGCTATGTTCTTCTTATTGTGTTTTCTTTGCCTGCAGGCTCACACATCGATACAACAACATTACATTACATTGGCTCTCAGGCCTTTTCTCCTTTTATATGGTGCGGCGGAAAAAAATACATAAAACAACAATAAAAACAATTACAAAGGAGAACCTTTGAGCAACATAAATCTTTAACATTGGCGCGACATACGAGTGGGGACCACATCGTAGTCAGCCATCGCAATTGCGGAAATTTCGATATGCGATATGGAAGAATAACAAAACTTGCGATCAAACAAAAATGCGACGGTGCGATGATGTGGTGATCGTACATCGCAATATTCAAATTTTGCGATGACACATGGCGGAACAGATATAATGAAAATGCGATATTGCGATATTGCGATGGTGCGATGGGCGCACATCGCAACTTTCAACATTTGCGATAACATACATATATGTGGCGGAACAACTTTGCGATATGCGATTGTGCGATCTTGCGATGGCGCGACGATCGCACATCGCAACAAACTAATTTGCGATGGCGGAGAGCAATGAAAACATTGAAATATGAGATATGCGATTGTGCGATGGCACACATCGCACATTGCAGATTTCCACATCAACAAGACACTTGGTCTTCTGAACTTCTGAAATTGCGATCTTGTGATCTTGCGCTTTTGCGCTCAATTGGTAGGGACCACTTGTCCTTCCGCTTCATAAGTGACTTCTGCCTGTTTCATTCATTATTTCATTCCTTTGGTTGTTGAGGGCTTTTAAGCCTGAAATGACTGTCTTAATGAATTCTGCTCCTTCGTAGACTTGAACTACGGGAAATCTTTGCTCCTTTGTCAAAAATGACTTCGCCCATACTTCAAAATTAATTCCTTTCTCTGTCATACTTGGCTGCAGCCCATCATCAGTAAATTCTTCTCCTTACATTCTTCATTCTTCTTTAATATAGAGTGTTGTGCACTCAAAACTTTGCGCCGCTGCTGCTACTACTACTACTGCTGTACTTTCTTCTCCTTCCTATACAAAGGCACGGCAGGTGACTTTAATATTTCAACACACACATATCCATCGTAGGGGGAGACTTTTACATCACTTTCAATCTTACGGTGTCAGCGATGCATTTCGAAGGCAGGCTAACTGCGTTGATATGTGCCCCTACTCAGGGGATTGTTTTTATTTATTTTCAGAAAAAAAATCCATAAACCATTCCTATTTAAATAAGGAAGCCACAATATGCATATACTAGGGAAGTGTATTCATAAATTTCTCCAATCATGGGGTTTTGGTTTGAATATGCATTAAGAAACAATACTGTCTACATTAAAACATCCATAGTAGCTGAAAATAGTTCTGATCTGTGTCACCAAAAAGGTTGTTGGCGGAAGTAGGAAGGAAGGTAGTTATAAAGCCTTGTGACTATATGTGCAGGCAAAAACACCATCACTTGTAGACCCATAAAAACAAGTATTTACATACTTTTTAGCCTTAAATAAGTGTTGCATGCCAATCTGTGAGTTTTCCAAAACAAAATGAAAACGAGATTTTCATGAATGGAACCGTTGAAAAAACTAGTGAAAATATTGTTCTAGTTTGGATTTGGATAGAAAACCGGAAATACATTTTTAGAAAATATTGTTGTCCCCACTGTCACCATAGTCATAATGTTTCATACTAAAACAAGTGCCTTCGCTAGATTTATGTCAGGTTGGTGGAGATATTAATATAATTAATCATTAAACGTTTCAGCTATAGCCCAAAGACCCTTCTCGAGAAAGAGATCAAACATTTCATTTATAGCCCAAAGACCCTTTTGGAGAAAGAGATTATATTTTGACTTGTCAATTTCATGATTATCTTTCTTGTAAATGTGATGAAAACATAGTGAAGATAGCTTTATCTCCTCAAGATAGGAAGATCATGTACCTTCATGTAAAGGCACCAAGGTTGTATTTAAGTGGGGTCTCTCACCATTGTTATTATAATTGAGTTGTTCTAATAAAATATATATGTAAGTGTCAAATGTAGTAATTAGTTGTGATTGTTACATTATTATGAGAGTTAGGTTTTTCAATCTCGACCTCTCGCCAGTAAAGTCATTGTCAACTTTATTGTTTTTGCTATTGAATTATTTTGCTACATGTTTTTGGAGTTTTTCTGTTTCGCTAGTTGAATTTGGAAATAAAGGAATAATTAATCAAAAGAAAGAAAAAAAGAAGAGAAAAATAAAACAAAAAAGCCTTTGGCAATTATTTGGAAAACCAAAATATCAAGAAAAAAAGTGTATATATTAGAAATAAATAAATAAATGAGAAATATTTTTTTTTGAATATTATTAAAATATATATATATAATAGAAAATAAAATGAAATAAATAAATAAATAACGGAGAAACAAAAGTGAAAAATAAAAATAGTCCTACCACGATAGACCCACTACCATCACAGCCACCAGCGCACCGCAACACTCCTCCACCATACTCAATAACACATCAAGAAATGTCCACAACAAACACATGTTCACCTCAAGCCATCATCATTCAGACTTAGACCAATACCTCTCTCACCACATGTCAACTTTTTGTTGGAAATATTTTCATTAATGGCAAAGGAACAGAATGGATCAGTACGAGAATTATCATTGAGAACAAAGGAGAAGATCAGGATCAGCTGGAGTATAGAGGAGCTATAAGGAAAAGTAGGCAAAAGTACAATGGAGGAGAAGAAAAGAGGAATAGGAGGAGCAAAGTGCCAAAGGAGCAACATTAGAGGCAAGGGAGTATGACAAAGGAGCAACATTAGAGGCAAAGGAGTAAGGCATAGGAGCAACAAAGAGGCATGGATCAACACTAGAATTATCATTAAGGTAAAGGAGTAGAGAGGAGAAGTAAAAAGAAAGTAAAGGAGAAACATTAGAATCATTATCAAGGAGCAAAGGAAGCAAAAGCAACAAAGGAGCAAAGGCGGAAAAAGTGCAAAGGCTGCAAAGGCAGCAAAGGTAGCAAGCTTGGGTCAATTCATGAATGTATTGAATCAAGTCGTGAATGTGCTTGGTTGAGTCATGCATGAGTGGGCAGAGTCGTGAACGTGCTAAGACAAGTAATGAACGTGTTAAACAAATGGAGAAAGTCGTGAACGTGCGGGGCTAATCTAGGATTATGAATAGAATATTCAACATTTATTTGTTTAATGACTAATTCTAAATCTCCCATGATTAAAATTCTCTTACCTCCTAAATTTCTGAGGATTTGGAGGCCTAAGATAAGTGCTCATACTCTGCCATGTTTTTGGTGCATTTGAAGTTGAGTCTAAAGGCATGTCCTTTCGAATGACTGGTCTCAATGTTTGTGATCCACACTCCAGCTCCTGCTCCTGGCTTTTTCACTGAGCCATTCAAGTCTAAGTGCCAAAGGGCTTCATGAAAAATATTATAATTGTTTGTTTTAGGCTTTATGTCAATTAATTCAGTTTCGATTTCATTATTATCAGAGTTACATAAAATGAAAGAATCAAGATCATTTCGTGTTGAGTAAATTGGGTAATTTATTGATATCTCAGCACTGCTAACCATGTATTTCATTAAAGATTCTCTATAAAGTTTCTTAGGTTGTCCAAACACTGATATGGTGGCATAGCTCATGTCTAATTCTAGAGATCCCTGCAACTTAGCTCCCCATGAGCGAGAAAGAAGCATACCATATTTCGATGGGATATCAGCTACTACAATATCCATAACCATGTTTTTACCAAGATACTGAACCAAATTAACACATAAGTCTTTTATCAATCCTATGCACCTAACCTTGCTTGAATCAAAAGAAAATAAATCTTTATATGGCCTTGTTATTTCTAAATTCAAAGTTTCCATGATAGCTTTTGGCATTAAATTATGGGAAGCTCCTGAATCTAACATTGCATTGTGTAAAATTTGATCGTGAATAGTAAGACTAATATAGAAAGGAGGAACTAATCCATATGAATGCTTAACATTTACATCAGGGCCAAAAATTAATTCAGGCTAATCATCATTTAAATTAATAGAATCTTCACCATCATTCATATTCCAAGTTTCAGTAATTGTTGATTTATATAAGTCATTTTTTATCAATTCTGTTAAAGGAATTGGTATTTTTAACTTAGCTATTTCAGTTTGAATATTACATGATGATTGAGACTTACTAATCTAAATTATTTCATCTTTAGTGACAGTTACCTGAGTGGGTGTTTCATGAGTTTCAACAGATGTAATTTTATCTTGAGTTGTTCTTTTGTTTTCTGTCTGAGTTTCTTGAATTTTGATGTCTTTAGTTCTCTTTTCAGGGACATATTCAGGGGCAAAAAAAGTTTTTTTCAGATTTTGAACTTTCAGCAGAAGCTTTGGTATTAACAGTTTTAGGATTTGTTGATTTAGAATCCGCAAGATTCTTCTTTGGATCAGAAATTGCTGATTTTACTGAACTAGGGGCTTTATTAGTGTTGGCCTTTTGGGAATTATTGGAAGATTGGGCCACTTCTTTAGTGATGTCAACAATTTTTGGACTTTGTGATTTTTTGGGGCTAGAAGGATTGGAATTTTGCTTGTTTTCCCTTGGAAAAATTTGCAAAATCTTTGTTTTTTGTGCTTATACATTCATTTTGGTTTGATTTTGAGAAGTGTGTTTTGTAGAAGTTTCATTGTTTTTTCTATTTCTAGGGTTATACTGATTCTCAATTTCATTAATAGTGAAATCATAACCTTGTTTGAAATCAAAGGATTCACTATATTCTAATTTGGGTTGTTGAAGCTCAAAATTTTTTTGATCCTCTTGAGTGAGGAAAATAGTGTTTTCTTCATCTATCCCCATTATTAAATTGATGTTATCCTCATCTTCATCATTATTACGAGAACTCTCAACATATTTCTCCTGGAATAGGGGCGTAATATTTTGATCTGGAGCAACTTCTTTAGCTTTTCCAGGGTTATTGTTTTTTCTGAAGTTGGGATTTATGATTTGTGGTTGGTTATCCCATTGTGATTTTCTCTCAATATTTTATAATCTATCAACCACCCTTTCTAATGTTTTAGCAAGGAAATCTATTTTAGCATCTGAATTTTATGTTTCTTCTTTGATTGTGACTCTCCTTTCATTCCTAAGTTTGGATTTTTTGGCTAGAATATTAATTTCTACACCAACAACATCTAATTGGATCTATTCTAATGTTTCAGCATTCCTTTCTCTTAGTTGGTAAGCCATATCTGGATGAAATCCATCAGGAAATTTAAGAAGTACAGAATAGGGTGTAGGTTTAAGATCAATCAAAATGGAATTATAAACATTGTTATACCTAGTGTAGTAATCTTGAACAGACTCATTAGGAGCTCTTTTTAAAGAATCAAACTGAGTTAAAATTTGCAGGGGGTTCTTTTTATTTTCCCATTTATTTAAGAATGCTCTATGAAATGCAGCTAAATTATTTATACTAGTAGCAGCTAAATTTTTAAACCATTTCTTAACCTCTTCAGTTAGGCTTTGAGAAAATAACCTCATTTGAACATCTGACTCATCTATTTCATAGATTTCACAATAATATGTTATTCTTGTAACATGTTGTTGAGAAGTATATTGTGATTGGCCATCAAATAGTGGTATATATTTTTGATAATCTAGGGGCATATCATGCAGGTTTTGGGGCAATACAAGGGGAGCATACCTAGCAGCCATGGCTTGAATTTTTCCTGAACTAGGAGGTATAACAGTAATGATAGGAGCAGTGCTAGATATGGTAGCTGATGAGTTGAAAGTTGTGCTTGAAGAGATTGGAAAAGAGGTTGGTATATATATGGAACTATTTGGAAATAAGGATGTAGTGCTTATAAAACTAGTGGATGCAGTGGATCGAGTGAATGAGGAAAATAATAACCTAGGCTGCAAAGGAAACTTATGACTAATTTTTTTTGTGGATGAACTTGCAGTGGAATCTAAAAATGAGTGACGGCATACAGAGTTGAATCTGCTGCTGGAGTTATTGTTGTGTGCAATTGAGAAACTGGAGGCTTAATGTGAGATAATAAATGGGCTAATTTAATAGATACATCAATGTTTTTAATCAATGTAACAATAATCCTTTCTATTTTACTTTGAGATTCAGCTTTATCTGATTTTCTTTTTGCTGAAATAATATTCTATTTTTCTTTGAAGAAAGAAGTAAAACCAAGATCTATTACAGTATATTTTAAATCAGTTTCAGATTTAGTTTTAAATAATGATTGTTCAAATTTGAAATCAAAATCAATATCGGATAAGCTCAATAATTCTTTGGGTAAAGAATTAGCTTTTCTTAATGGTACTTCAGTTTCTAAATTGACAATTTGTTTTTTCTTTTTATTTTTTCCAATTTGTTCTAGGTTATCTACTATAACTGCAGGCTTAGAATCCCAGTTATACCTGGTATAGTAGGTTTTAGTAGAAGCCGGAATGACTGTTTATGAATACCCGCAACCCTTTAAAAATAATCTTAAAGTAAAAAGATAAATGAAATATCTTCCTTTAATACTAAATTTAAAAATGAAGATTGGTTAGGTCCCCATTATGGTCGCCAGTATGTTATCACCCTAGTAATTTCTAAAGATTGTGGGCTTTTTGTTTTTAGTTTAAGAAATCTAGGGGTAACCACAAACCTACTTTGGAAATTTAGGATCTAGCCTTCCTAAATTTCAGAGAGGGCTCTCTCTTTATGATTTAACTTTGTTTTTGTTTAATGTTTTAGGCTAGTTATGATAGAAAAAATTGTTTTTGTTTTGAAATGTTTGGTGGAAAATAATATTACTTAAATAAAAATTAAAGAGGGATCTACTTGTCCATTGGGCTATGGAGTCAAATTCTAGCAACAAGTACTAGAAGGCAAGGCCAAAAGGATTCTAATGTATTCAGGGAAAGGTAGATAACCCTCAGCTATTTGGATAGATTGTTTTGATGAAATGGCTTGCTTCAGGATAAAGGGCAATGAAAGATCCTTTGATCCCGAAAAAGAGGAAGGAGGCAGGGGTCAAACGGGACTAGGAGCAATTAATAATTCCTAAATCCGGAAATTAGCAGAAAACATTTAAATGTTTAAGTAGTTAAAACAGGGAGTTTTTCCACTAGTCCTAAAGTAATACTCTTAATTAATCATTAAGATTGAACAACATATATGAAATTGTATGTAACTGAGAAAAGGAAACAATGACAGTAATAAAGTACTTTACTCATTAAATTATTGCATGAATCATGAATTATGAAGTCCAATTGGCTATTGTCCAAACTGCTGCTTTGAAATCAACACATGTAAGCCTCCAACATACCAGCAAAATGCCTATAATGTTCTTAGCAATTTTATTCCACCCTGAAAACTTCACAAACTAAAGTATTTATACAAATTATTATTAAAAATATCCTAGAGAAATCTCGGAATAGTTCTAGGAAATATAAAATATCTTTGCACATTAAGAGGGACAAATCCTTAACAACTTTAGCAAGTTGTCCTCTAATCTAGAAAATATAGAACTAATATTATCTAACAAAAACTATTTGTTGAATAGATGTCCATGTTTTCTGGCACATTGAAAAATATCTTTTGGAAGATGACTTAACTGATACTCTTTCCACTTATACTCTTTAACACTGTACTTCATCTCTGATGTTTTTTCAAGATCCTTATTTATCATTTTACTACTGTAAAAAGGAAACTATAGCAGTCAAAATCAATTGGCTATTGCTTTTCTCTCTGATACACTTTGACTCTGTTGTTCACCCTGATACTCTTTTAACTGATATTTTAACCTATAAATGCTGTAAAAAAGAGACTTATTAGCAGTAAAAAAAATCAAAATCAAATAACCGTTTTATTGTTTCCTCCTCAAATTGACTGTTTCACCTGCACCTTCTTTCATTGTTCTACGTCTTTGCTGCTACAACAAATCTGTAAAAGTCTACCATTGTTCAGCATCTGGTATTTTTATGTTTTTGAGTTTTCTGAAGTTCTCATCAGCATCAGTATACTTGGAAAATTTTGTTTTAATCACAAACAAATGTTTGATTTCATTTTGAACAAAAAATAAGTCTTCAATATACTGGAGAACAACTCTCCCTGTTTGAGATCCCTGTGGCAGTGGCTTGTTGACCTGTTCTTTGGCATGACCCTTTATCCTTTTGTCATATTCCTTCTGGTCCATCAACCTCTCATTGAAGACATGTATATTTGGAATGATAGCTTGTCTTAGCATAGTGTACTTTGCTAAAAATTTGGTAATATAAAAATTCATGGCATCACATTTTTCTTTCAAATTGTTCATCAAAGTTTTCTTTTTCAGTACTTTCTTGATTTGCAATATAGTCTCTGTCTTATCCTGTATTTTCAATTCTTCTAGCTCTTTCCTATTTTTACTGCTTAAGAAAGTAATTAGATTTAATTACTATTCTAATTTATCTGCTAATTCTTTTGCTGCCTTTTGTATTTCCACTTGTGCTGCTAGAAGGAGGTCTCTCTGTTCATATATTATTTGGATTGATGACCACTCAAGAATGTATAGCCTCAATTATATTGGTCCATAGGTAATTTATTATATAAGAAATTTGTGCAGTGAAACTTAAGTCTTTTTGAAGGCTTTTGACTTGCTCTTCAAGACTTTTGGCTTTTTTTCTCATAGTTGTTAACATTAATTAATGTTTCTTTGTTAGATACTTCCATATTCTGAATCTTTTTTTCAAACTATTAATTTCATTGTTTTTCAGTGACATCTCTTCCATAGCCTTTACTATTTGTCCAGCATCATTTGTCTGCTGTACCTATGATGTTGAAGATTCTATATTGTAGGTAGTAGCTAATTTCACTGACACTGCAGTTGCTAGTGGCTGTTTTGGTGCTAACTTTTCTCCCAGTGTAGAAGGAATAGCAGCTGTAATAATAGGTATGACTGTAGGAATGGTGGAAGTATCAGTTTCCTTCACAGTTTATTTTTCTTTCATGAGGATATCCATTTGAATTTCCATATCTTTAATTTTGGAAGTTAGCTTTATAATCAACTGCATCATATCCTCTTTTTCTTTCTGTTGTTGAAGTATCTCTTTACTCTATGGGTGCTCACTTTGAGGAATTTTTAACTGTTTCCTTAAAGAATCAATATCATTATTTTTCTTCTTGATCAATACCTCAATAGCTTTTACATTTGATGGGTCAACTCCTATTTGTAAAATCAAATCCTCTAAGGCCTTGATCCTTAAATATTTGGCATACAGAGAGCCTTTTTCAAGTTTCATTTGATCTTGCATGTTGATAATGGTATTCTGCAAATTTGTCACAATAGTAAAATATAACATCTTAGAGCTATGTCTGTGGAATTATATTTGATCCAGTTCATGAACTTTTTCAGTATCTACTTCTTCATTTTTTTTGTAGTCAGCCACTATTTTTCGAGTTGAAGTAGTTGGTTGTAAATATGACATGATAATTTTATTTGAGGAGTAATCAAATGTTGTAAGAATCCTTTTCTGATTTCCTGGCTTCTGTTTGAGAAATTGAGAATAAATCTCACCTTTAATTTCTTCATTCATTTGTTTTATCTGCTTATATCTTTCTTTCATGTCCAAATCTTTTTCTCCTGCTGTCTGACAAGAAGATGCTTCTATATTAACCTGCTTTTCAATCATCTGAGTGTCTGATTTTTTAGCTGCTGCTTGTTCCTTTTCTATCTCTATTAAAGTCTCTTTAATTATCTTTGTGGCATCATCATTGCTGACTTCTGGCTCATTGACATCTTCAACCTCAATAAATTTCTCTTTTCCTATGGAACTGAATCTGAGCCTTTTGTTGTAGATGATCTTGAACTTAGTATCTGTAGTAGTTTCTGTTGTGTAGGCTCCTTCATCTTTGCCTCTTTTGTTTGAAGATTCTGGCTGTTTAGAAGTTACCACAACAAGTCTGTTGTCAATTTTTCCTATTGGCTATTCATTTGCAGTTGCATCTACCAATATATTTTCTGCCCATTCTGTATGATTAGAAAACTTTTCAATATCAGGCTTTGGCTAATGTATGAAAGGGGATAGTTTATTTTTAACCCTTATACTACTAATAAGACCTTGAGGGTCATAATTCCAAGGGAAGCTCACTTGAAATTTCAGCTCTGATAATCTTCTTTCTATCCCTTTATTAGCATCTCTATTATTCACTATGAAAGGACCAATCTGATTTTTTAATTTTAACTGGGTCTTCTTTTTGGAAGCCATGAAATTGATGGCATGAATATTCAAAACCTGTCTAAAATACTCTAAAGAAAAGACTCTGATAGTGAAAAACTTATGTAATTTTTATGGAAGAAAATTGGTTCCAAAGATTCTTAATTCAGTGTGTTTCTCATACAAGTACCAATCTCCCATTTTGCATTCCTCTGATAGTTGTAATATCCTTTTCATTTCTTCACTTACCCTAGGCTATTCTGATTTATGTAGCAAATTCATAGCTGGCCTGATGAACAAATCTGTAAAATCTGTGTAGCTATATTCACTTCCTTCTTTTCTCAATGGTGATGTCCAAAAGACAACTAATAGAGGTTGGCCCTCTACATTCATTTTGTTTAATGCTATTGGAAAGTGATCAGCTTGTGAGAATAAGAACAAGTGAAATAAATAGGAAGAATATTTGAATACCCCTTCAGTGGGTAAATTGTCAATTGATAATGTATGGAATCAGTTATAAAGCTGGCAAAGTCAAAGACCATAGCAGGAGGTTGACCAGGAGACAAGGTAGAAAAAACCCAAGGATGGATTCATCAGTAAACTCATCAGTGAAGTATCCTAATATGAAGGATAACATTGAAATTACATACCTAGAACCCTCTGGAAACTTTCCAGTGGAATAGGGAGGATTCGGCTTTGGAATATCCACATGAATAGGCATGAAGTTCTGAAAAATTATGAATCTCTTAGGGAAATCCAATCCCAAATATAAATTAGTTAATGCTTCAATGGATATGGGAACTGCCCTAGGGTCAAACTGAAATTGTAACATTTCATTAATAGATTCTGCAGTGATAGAAAATAAAATCTCCCTATCAGTATTCACAATTGCTCTTTGGTCTGGAACATAGTACTTCTGACACAATCTTACGAAGTCTTGACTAGGATGTGTTACTGGGACTACATATTTTGGTAAATTTGTATCCCAGAGAGGCATGTTATCTTTATCTAGGAACTTTTCATGACACCAATTGTGAACTTCTAATAAGGTAAATTCTACCACTAGGTCTACAAATTTATAATCTACATCAATCAAGGGGATGATTTCTTCAGTAGACACTGGTGGTTGAAGTGGGTTAACAGTCACAATGGTTTTTGCAGTGATTGCAGGAGTATATTTTTGGGCTTTTGCTACTTCAGACTTGGGAGGTTTGGATTCTCCAGGTTTGACAGGCTTGGAGCCTCCATCTTTAGGTGTCATTTGCTTCTTTGTCATTTTGATATAACTAAAGCAAGTTTACATAGTTTTCAATAGTTAATTTCTTGAAACATAGGGTAATTGAGCACTCTTATAGGTAAAAATGATGACAGTGGGTATTTCAATGCTCAATTAGGAATTTGGGACACAGGAAACAGGTTTAAGACAGAAAGCACAGGTTTTCTAAATGATGGTGACTACAAAAGGGGTTTTTTAGGTATTCTGTAGGTTTTAAAACCCTTTTGAGCCATTAAATTAATCTTTCAGGGGTTTTGGACTGAGAATTTGGCTTTAAAATGAGGCTTTCTCTAAACAACAATTTCTGGGAAAAAATTGGGAGGGTTTGCCCTATTTTTTCAAGGTTTCTGATAAGATGGGATGGACAATTTCTCTGATAGTATCTTAATTGGTTCACCAAAATGTTTAAATTGTGAAATTTCAGGTTGGAATGTCGAAAAATACCTTCAGTGCAGGTATTTTCTTAGTCCGAAGGGTTTTTGCTATACGTTGTTCTTCAATTTGAGCTCTGGTTCGGCTTATTGGTGCATCAAATGGCTTAGCGAATCTTCAAAAGGGAAATCAGTGGTCAAATCTGGGTCTTTGACAAAAAATGGGTAATAGGGTCTTGAAACAGCTAAAACAGTAAAGCAGGGCTCTTTTAACAATTCAAAATGCAAATAAACAATGAAAATAATGTTTATAAAAGGCTTTAACATTGGAAATTGGTCGCCATTAATGCATTAAATAACTGTCTCGTCAAAAAGCATAGGAGAAATTCTGTTTTTCGAATGCAAAATGAATGCGATCAAATTAAAATGCGACACGTCACCGTAGGTGGAAATGGGAAAACCACCCATTTCGTGCTCATTTTGTTTTTGGATTGACGATTACTTTATGAGAGCGAAATGGATTTTGCGCTATGGGATCATCGAGACAGGAGCGAACGGTTAGGATCATTTCAAGAGTTGCGGTTGAAAAGTAGAGTGGGACCCGAGGTGACTTTATGCGCTAGGCAATGGACTAATAAAATAAAACCTTTATATTATATGAATTTTATATCCAAGGTTTTATATCCAAAGGGTAATGTTTATATGCGGAAATATGGTTAAAAAGGGTTCGTATATATATAAAACAAATTTTATATATATAGTAAGTAAATGGGAGGGATGTGCGTGAGGCGGGTTGTTTAACTATGGGTTAATTTTGTGCGGTTGAAATGGATGGAAAACGTTTTACAAAGGTGCGAGTGAACCTTTATAAAAATTTAGGATAAAGTGTAAATTGCTGGATAATATTTTTAATTTGCAAATGTTTAGAATACATCTGAATAGTTCATATATGTTTTATTTTATTATATAGTTTCAAAACCATGGGGGCTTTAATAACTATAAGGGGCAGGTTTTTATATATAGTTAGTTTTAGGCCAAAAGGGGTATTTTTTTGGATTTTATTTCATCATGTGGATAATAATTTTGGCCTAAAATCTTATAATAATGGGTTTTTGGGGATATTTAGATAAAAGGGGTTATAATAATAGGATAAGGTTTGTTTTATAGGGATTTAATAAATAAATTAGAAGTTAATATGACCAAGGACAATGAAAAACACCAAAATATAATTATATGACCAAGTAAAGTGATAATGTAAAAGAAAAGCTTTATCATTTCTAATTTGACCACTTTGACCTAGAATATAATATTTTTGGAGGGTTTTTTATATTTTTATGAATGAAGGAGATTAATCAAAAGGGGATTTTATTTTTTCATTAAGTAAAAGGTCTTTACTTATGAAAGTGTAATGGATGAATGTAGGGTAAATGATGATAATTAGGGATTATTATAGGAATTCAACACTTTTAACTTAACAGTCATTGAGCCTTGGATCTGGTCTGAACAGAAGTCAGAGAAATGCTCCGAGCCTCTTTGACTGGAAGTTTAGAATGAAGAATAACTATAAGGAAGGGGAAATAAGTGATTTTTGCCTGGTAACAAATATTACAATGATTTTCCCATCCTTTTCTACCTACCCAACTTTAATCTAACATTTTTTCTTCCATTTTGCAGGTGCATTTGAGCTAGCAATCTTGAACATTTTATTCCTTTGAAAGCATAAAAACTGTCTAAATCTATCTTATATCATCTGAGGGCTCAGATTAAACTGATGAGCTCTTCTTTATTCTCTCCCTATCTATTGATTAGTCAGGATTAAACTTTTTGACTAATGTTTATTCACTATCTACAACAATAAAATTGATACAATACAAGTCAAGATTGAACAGTTCAACTGATCATGGATTATGGCATTTATTGACACTCTGCGATAATCATCAGTAACAAAGTAAAAAGTAGTGGCATTTGGACTTGCACACTTTCATGTTTTATTTCCATTTTCTTTGGGGTATATTATTTTTTCTCAGTCCTTTGATTTTTCTTTTAGGACTTTACCCTCTTTTTGATTTTCTATTTTTTATTTTTTTACAAAATATGGGAAAACAACTTGCAGAAAGAAAGGTATGTACATATTTTTACAAGAATATCATAAGTCAATTCCAAATTATGAATCCTATACTTATAGGACCTTAACACATGTTAGAATATTACACAAAAATTTTCAGACAAATGTCTTGCAAAAACCCAATGTGGGAAAACCGGTGCAACATCTTTAGAGGGTTTTTATTATTATGCAGAAAATAAATACAAAATTCTGGACAACATACATGGTTGGCCCTACAGAGAAATTACACGACAGTTTGTACCTTTCACTCGAAGACAGAATATGTGGTTGTATGACACCCTCAAATGAGATTTAAAAATCAGAAGTCCCTTTTATCCCACTTGAACCCTCGGTGTTTCCTCTATAGCCTCTACGTTAGCCCTCACTGGCCAGTCTCTCCATTGTGCCACCTTTACTGGTGCTACGATGCCTATGCGCTACCCTAGATAGGACTACGTCAATCTAGCTGGTGTTGTGCTGTGCTGGCTAGGTCTACGCCACCCTCGCTGGCCTTACACAACGTCTATGCATTATCTGTGTAGTGTTGGTTGAACTATGTCCTCATGGTTGGCTCTGTACTGGTTGGTACTCACTACCCCTCTGCCTTGTTGTATTATCGACCTTCAATCAGATCATCCCTCGTCGATATCTTCCCCTCATTGCACTCCAAAATCATTTCGAATTTCTAAGAAAAACCCCGCACTAGAAATTTGACTTAGCTTCACTTCTCTGCCAATGTGTGTGTGTGTCTCCAACTAACCCCAAGCCTTTCTCTTATACTTTTCTCATTGGAAAACCAATGTATGTGATCTAATCTGTAATCAACGACTCGTATTAAAATACTTCTTGATCCATGTCACCTAGAACATTTCATCACATGTGTTTAATTAACTCAATTTAATTTTTATAATTTCCTAAGTTAGACTTAGGATCCTCATTAAAAATATAATTATTAGAATAACTTCAACATGAGATGAAATTTATCCAAACACTTTCTGGGTTTTGGAGGTCTCATGTGTTTTAGCCCCTCCACAAAATTTTAGGGCTAGAACACACGTGATGCTACCTCAAAATCTCAATAATGATTAATGGCCATGATGAAGGCATTGCTGCAAGTGTTGGAAACCATGCTAGTTTGTTTTTTCATAGAGACTCCTAGAATTTGAAGATATGATGAAGCATAGGGCCATGTTGGAGAAATGGTGGTCATGTGAAAGTGCTCATGGTAGTGAGTCTGCATTAGAACTCCTTGCATAGTGGGCACACTATAATAAAAAATTAAATGACTATGACATAGAAGAATCCCCCACCAGCTAGGGCCACTTGTATGTGCTAATGGGAGTCCACCATTATGTAATAGAGAGTCACCAAAGAGAAAGGTTTGAGGGGAAATGCATAACATGAAAATGTATGTGCAAGGACAAGTAAAGTAGGCTAAAGACAAGAAAATATTTGTTACAGTGCGATGTTAGATAGTGGTTGATTTTCATATTGAGACAATCTTAGTCACAATGCAACATTGGACCATGGTTGACTATGGTTAATTTTCATATTGATACAATCTTATTTCAATGCGACATTCGAACATGGTTGACCATGGTTGGGTATGATTGACCATGGCTGGCCATGATTAATATTATAAACCCAAATGACTGATGTGATAAACCCAAAGGAATAATAAATCTAAGGGATTAATATTAAAACCAAGCAGATTATGAACCGAAGGGAAAAATGTTAAACTTAAGGGACAAATATTATAAACCTAAGGTATATAAAGCCTAACATAAATATTATAAACACTAAAATAAATAGATCGTTATCAATGGTTGACCATGGTTTATTTTCATATTGACACTATCCTTGTCACAATGCGACATTTGACCATGGCTGACCATGTTTAACCATTATTGATTTTCATACTAACATAATCTTTGTGGCAATGCGACGTTCAACCATGGTTGATGATGTTTGACCATGGATATCCATGTTTAATTTTATAAAACATTATTTGATCCAAGTGGATATTGGTGGCAACCCACCTATTCCATTTGGACCGACACCATCAGTTCTTTCAGTTTTTCAATTTCAGCACAACTTTACTATTTTTAGCAGTTTTTCAAGTCATGAATTTTTCGAGCCATTTTGAGGCCCTAGTGATCCAGGTGGATATTGGTGGCCACCCACCTATTGCATCTAAATCCCCACCATCGGTTCTTTTAGTATTTTAGTTTCAACAAAACTAACTTTTTTTAATATTTTTTCAGGCCCTGAACTTCCAGAGTCATTTTGAGGCCCTAAACGAAGTTTTTTGGGAAAATCGGGAGAAACATATGTAGATGGACTGATTTTTCTCACTAGAAATTTGGATTCCTTAGATAGATATTTCTAACGAGATATGATGCGCGTCAAACAGAGATCGTATGCCAATGTTACGTCCCCGAGAAGACTAATGTACCAATTTACCCAAACGGGAATCAAGCGAGGATGTTCAATCTTCTTATTTCATCAGACCAAAGAGACCTTGGCAGCCACGACCGATAGGTATGACTTTAGATTTTTCCTCTTTTTATCCTTGGAATAATGTTTATAATAGTCAACAATATCCATGGCAGTATCCTACTCCTTTCGCAACACAATTTCATTCACCATGGAACCAGTAGTCATCTCCTCCACCAATGCAATATCATCCATCACAACCCAATCCTTGGGGTCAGAACTAGAGAAGTAATGGCCAAGGTCCAGTACCCGCTAAAATACCAATACAACACCACCAGTTACAACTGATTTCTATTCAAAATCCTACACCTTTTGTCCGACCCCAATTACTTGTGCAACCTAACCCCAATCCAAATAATAAGGGAGCCTAAAGCATTGATTCTCTAGTTGCCCTCCAGAATTATCTTATTAATCCTATTGGACATAAAAAGGTTCAACTTTGATCAGAGAAAGTAATCAGATCTGAACATACTCCCATTATTACCGAAGAATGTGAATCACGTAGAAAGGATATGGATGATTCTGAGGCAGTTGTTACACATGTAACAACTGATACAACACCTACTATTACATTTGTAGTAGCCAACTCAGGAGGATCTAATGTTCCTACAACAGCTAATCCAATCAAACTTGGTGCATTTGTGATAGTTGACTCAGTTGTTAGCATTCAGAACCCTCCATACCCTCAATAATTAACTGAAACTGGGCTAGTCTCACAACCTGAATCTGAATTCCTCAAGGAATTGCAAAATTTGTATGTGTGAAGTCTGTTGTTACAAGCTATTAAGGAAGTACCTATATATGCTAAAACGGTGAGGGATCTATGCATCAAAAGGCGTAGAAGGAAACCTAAAGACCCTACTACTATCCATGTCATGGGGAAATTATCTGATCTCATGGTTGATCAGCCTTTGTTAACTAAATATAATGACCCATGGAATCGTACAGTGACTGTCCATATTGATAATCAGCCTATAACCAATACTTTGATTGATCTATGGGCAACCATTAATGTCATGAATAAAGACCTATTTCTCTCCCTAAGACTTCATGGACTTAGACCTACACCTACAGTTCTTGAATTAGCAGATACGTCGCATTTCAAGCTTAAGGGAATGATAGAATATGTGGTTATCACTATGGCTTCCTAGAATTATCTGGTTGATTTTCTCATTTTACAAACCAAATCCAACCTAGGTGGTCATCCTTTAATCTTGGGAAGACAGTTGCTGGCCATTGCAGATTCATATATTGTATGTAGGTATGGATCTATGGTGATATTAGATGGACAGGCCACTTAGAACCTAAATATTAATCCCCCGGCAAAAATTCATATGGATTCGAGTGGTCCCTAGTGGGATGAATTTTCACTTGAATCTGATCTTGCCCTATCTTAAATAATAATTTAAGGATGAAAGAGAGGACAATATCATTAATGGTTTTATTAGTAATTCACTCCCTATTCTAGCCATTATAGATATGGGGGAGGAAGATGAGGTATATGATGCAAATATTGAACTTTTTAAAACAACTCTGCATATTATCAGCAATCCCGTTGAAATCAAACCTGGGAAATATTTTAACGTCAATCCTAACCTAACTGCTGAACAAAAAATATCGCTCATACAACTGTTACAAAAATACAAAGAGGCATTTGCATGGGACTATATGGATATGAAAGGAATCAATCTTTGCCTATGCACTCACTGCATTTACCTTAAACAGGACTGCAAACCATTTAGACAACCGTAGCGCGGAATGAACCCCATACTTAAGGAGATAGCGAAAGAAGAATTGTAGAAACTCCATAATGAAAATTTCATCGACCCCATTTCTGAGACCTAGTTGGTTTCTCTGCTTGTCATAGTTTCGAAAAAGAATGAAAAATGGAAAGTCTGTATCAACTATAGAGAACTTAACAAATCCACTCAAAAGGACCATTTTCCTTTACCATTCATTGATTAGGTCTTGGATAATTTCTTTGAAAAAAAAATATTTTCATTTTTATATCTGTGTATTGGCTATAATCAAATACAGATTGCCCCAAAAGACAAAGACAAGACAAGCTTCACTTTCCCATGGGGTACTTTTGCATACAGAGTTCTTCCCTTTGGCCTCTGTAATGCACCAAAAACCTTTATGAGGGATATATTGGGTACTTTTTCTGATATTTTGAATGACTGGCTTGAAATCTCTATGGATGATTTTACACCCTATGGGGATGCTTTTGAGACAACATTAGTTAACTTGGAAAAAGTGTTTGAACGTTATGAACAAACTAAGGTTGCTCCGAGCATGGAGAAATGCCACATAATGATGAACGAGGGAATTTTGATGGGAAATTTCATTTTGACAGATGCAATCAAGGTAGATCCTACAAAAAGTTAGGTAATCTCGAAAATCCCAACCCCTAAGACTCCAGAAGAGGTACGTAGTTTTTTGGGACATGCAGGATACTATAGGAGATTTATGGAGAACTTTTCAAAGATTGCATCTCCTCTACTTTCATTACCCATGAAGGGTGCAAAATTTGTGTGAGAAGGGAAGTGTGAGTAGGCCTTCTTAATGTTAAAAAACTGTGTAACAACAACATCTGTTTTATGAGGACCAAATTGGGAATTGGCATTTCATATTACTACGAACTCATCTGACATAGTTGTGGGTGTTTTTCTAGGGTAGTTGGAGGAGAAGAAACCTTATGCCATTTATTATAGCAGTACGAACTTAACTCCAGCATAACTCAATTACAGTGTTACTGACAAGGAATTCCTAGCAGTAGTGCATGCTATCAACAAATTTTGGCACTACATCACCAGGTATCAAGTATTTGTACACACTAACCATGCTGCAATTCAATTTTTGATGAAAAAACCTATTACTAATGGTAGATTTACAATATGGTTATTTTTGTTACAAGAATTTGACATTACTATTTTAGATAAACCTGGAAAAGATAATGGAGTTGCTGATTTTATTTCTAGATTAACTATAAGTGATGACTACACTGCCATTGAGGATTATTTTCCAGATGAATATATTTTTTCCATCTCTACTCACTCACCATGGTATGCAGATATAGCCAATTACCTTGCTACAGGAAAATTCCCACACCAATTGTCTTCCAAGGAAATAAGGAATATTATACAACAGAGTGCTGCCTACTCTTGGATAGAAGGCAATGTCTATCACACCAGACCAGATTTTCAAATTAGGCAATGTGTTAAAGAAGATGAGGTATTTGAGATATTGAAGGCTTGCCATCAGGGACCTTGTGGAGGGCACTTCGCTGACAAAAGGAAAAGATATAAAGTACTCTCAATATGGTACTATTTTCCAACTATATTCGAGGATACCAAAAATTTTGTGAAAGGATTTGATAGCTCCCAAAGGATGGGCCAGCCTCTGAAATCAAATGAGATGTCATTACAGCCTCAGGTAGTGATAGAACCATTCTAGAAATGGGCCCTAAATGTTTTGGGGCCAATTAATCCTTCATCATAAAAAAATTCATTTATATTGGTTTGCATCGATTATGTCACAAAGTGAGTTGAAGAAAAGGCACTAATTAGAGAAACAGAGCAGGCTATTTAGACTTCCTGTTTGAAGATATTTTTGTTCGCTTCGAGGTACCAAGAGAGATAGTGACAGATAGGGGGCCTCAGTTGACATCTCATTTGATCAAGAAGTTGGTTGAAAAGTATGGAATTCATCACACAATCACTTCACTGTATCACCCACAAGCAAATGGTTAAGTGGAAAGCACTAATAAAGTCATTGAGGGAGTCTTAACAAAGACAGTAGCCAGCCACCGTAAGAACTGGGTCGAGAAACTTCTAGAGGTACTCTGGGCTTATAGGACAACATGGCGTAATAATACAGGCTTCTCACCATATGGATTGGTGTATGGTAAGAATCCTCTATTCCCCATAGAGTCTGAAATAAAGACATTAATAACAACATTGCAGGTTGATCTGGATTTGAGTACGACACAGACATAAAGACTTAACCATCTCAATGAGTTGGAAGAGAAACGGTTGGCTACTATTCAATAGACAAAGATCATTTACCAGCAAAGAGTTATATGGCATGATGGGTTTGTTAAGAAGAAAAAGTTCTAGAAAGGGTATTGGGCTCTTTTGTATGATTCAAGGTTCAAGGATTTCAAAGGCAAGCACTGCACCAGATGGATAGGTCCTTACGAAGTGGACACAATCTTCGATAAATGGGACCATATAATTAGTCACCATTGACAATGTTAAGACACCGTTACTGGTTAATGGGCACCATCTAAGGTTATATAATCAAAATTATTCAAAGGAATCATTTGTTAACATTGTCACGGACTCCAATATTCATGTAACAACAGCAGTGGAAAATTCTCCTATGTAGCCTGAAAATTAAAATTCCAATAAGTGCAGCAGCTGAAAACCACCCTTGTGGAAGTTGTTACACCTGTTATAAATAATAATAATAAAAATATATAAAGAAATAACAAATAAGAAAAAACAAAACAAAATTAATAAATCTAACTGTGAAAGCCTCTTTCCGGGGCAGATTCAGACAGTTTGTAATAGCTGAAAACCACTCTTGTTGTGGCTGTTACACCCATATTTTTCTCCCTTAAACATCATCTTCCCTTCCCGATCCATTTTATAGGATGATGGTATTCATTTTATTTTCTTTTCTATACCAATTTCTCCTAATTATTATGTTTTTTGAATAATAATCTAAGGGTTGTCTTGGTTGTTACACATGTAACAGTCGATAGCCATGAACATGGTTTCTTATGTTTCATCCCATAACAACAATAATCATTCCAGCGAAACGCAACAACATGAGCGCTAAAATCAGTATGCCAGGAATTTGAAATCTTCCTCCACGTCACCTTAGGTATGTCATTCAAAAGGTAACGTTATCTTTTATGATTTTGTGATTGTTACACAGTAATTTGTCACCGTCCCTACCATTCCCCATCCCGCACAATGGAGGACCCATTTTGTGACCTGTGAACATCGTCATGCCTTGAAATCATCATCAATGCATTCCTCTAAGCATGAGCTTCAACTGCCATAAAGACATCTCCTTGCAAAAAACCATGAAAACATCTTCTTTTGCATTGGCGCGGGCAGAGAGTTTATCACTTGCGCTAATGGGGAAAATCCTACAAAGAGGTCGTGCCAATTGGCGCTCTTTCCCAAAGCAGCAGTCGCGCCAGCCAATTTAAGGAGTGTTTTTTAAATAAAGATGGCAGAAGTTGTGTTTCAGCAAACTCAGAAACCATTGCCTATCTTGAGTTGGGAGGTTTGGCTGTGGGAGTTCCATGGAAGGGAAGTGGTTTTCCACCTCTCATGGAACCTTCCTTGATGATAGGGCCAATCCCACAATAATAGGGATCCCAACTCCCTCCTTCCCCATCTATAAAAGCTTGCCTATTGCCATTGCAAGCTAGTCTTCAAGTGCCTAAGCTTTGAATCTCCAAATTCCCAAGAGCCTTTGTGCTGTAAGAGCCCTCTTTATTCCCTTAAGGCTGACTCAAGTAAGGAGACTATCGTCGAGGGAATCTAGAGAGGTTTTCCCTTTCCCCGGTGAGCTTTGCGAGACGTGAACGACTCGGGACCCTTCCGAAGGAGACCGCAGCGTCAGAACATTGGTTGTACTCTCTTTAGATTGTTATTTAATGAATGATTACGGTTATGGTTCCACTCTGTTTTCACTTATGTTAATAATGAGTTATATCCTTTCTGACTGATATATAGTTGCGTATTCTGCATTTTATGCTTGTATTCGTGTTGTTTCTTGCATGTGCAGGTGTCCATCCACGGAGATCGTGGGGGGATCGTGATCTGCCAAGGCTGAGGAACAGAAATGCTCTCTTCTATGGATCATAGCATTGGATTCAAGGTAGGCCTCCATCTTTGGTATTTTATTCGTAACTAGGAACTTGCGCTGTAACATTTGATGATAGTTGCTAGACCCCTGCTGGGCTAGTAGGGATCGCCTCTGTCCACAGAGGGGATTTACCTCCTCAACAATTTGGCGACTCCACTGGGGATCGTCTAGATTTCACTGTCTCATTTGGATTATCTCGTTTTGATTGTTTTATGATTTTCCTTGCTTGGTTAGCCTTCTGGGATGGTTTCTTTTGTTGTTTTTGCTTCTTGGTTTGCTTAGTTTACATTGATCTGCTTTTGGAGTAGTTATTTTTTGTTTTTTACTGAGAAACTCGACTGGCTCGCTTTTTAGCCCGACAGTTGCGCCAATTGGCACATGTTGCTTTTCTATAGCCTACGCCAATTGCTTGCTGGCGCCAGTTGCAGCCTTACAGTCGCGCCACTCCTGTAGGGTATTTGAGTTTGCTCAGTTTTGAGCTCTCTAGGTCTGGTCAGTGCTTTTCTTCTTGATTTTTCGACTACCTGAGTGTGTTGGGGTCCTGTTTGACTGGGAATTTGCCTTCGTCCTTTGGTTGTTTGCTTTTATCTATCGATTTCACGTTTTAAGCCCTAGGGAATCTAGTGGCTTTGTGTATCGAGCCCTCCTTGGGAGTTTTGGTGTTTCGTTTATCCAGTCAACTCTCTGATTTCTCCTCCACATCCTTTTAGTAGTTGTTCACTGTTTTGTTTCAATTTTTGGGTGATTTCTCATTTCTTCATTCAAATTTCATTTGGTCTTGCTTTGGGCCTAGATCACACGGTCCATTGGAGCCTTTGAGTCTTTTTCTTGGTTTTGAGAGACTTTGGTCGATTTGAGATCTGATTGCTTGTGTCATTGAGTGAAATTTGTTCGTTTTTCTCTCTCGATATCGTTTCTCAAGTTGTTCCATTTATTTACAGTTTGTTTAGTGCATCTAGCTATCAAACATTGAAAATTATAAAAAAAAAAATCTCTTTTGCTTTTGGTTGATTAGTGCAAATTGAAATTTTTTGATTTTACTAGTAATTAGTGATTGGAATGAAAAATTTTCGATTTCATTAGTTTCATTAGAGATCTCATTGTTTGTCTTCTAATCATTTTGTTTGTGTAAAGACTCTCAACTCTTTTGTAGCTACTTTTCATCGAACGAAATGGTGTACTGTGGCATGTAGCTTTGCATTTAGGAGTTTTTGAAACAACACATTCATTAGGGCCTGAAAACTGAAACGTAATTGAAGATCAACTTTAAAATCTACTCAATTTAAACTAAGGCAGCATTGGAATCTAACTAAACATATTTAGAGGTCTAGGCTAGAGACGTGTTTCGGCGTCTTTAAACCTAGCAGCTGTCGTTCGCCTTTTGGCTTTAGACAGTGCTAGCACGGACTTATGCTCCTCGTATCATCACGTATATAAATGGATACCCCTCTAGGTTTTCAATCCTTTATCCACAGGAAGCCGAGTCTGCCACCCTATACCCTTGATACACCGAACACAGCATTTGGGGAGATTTCCTGCACGTACGAAAAGTCCTTGGTTGATTTATTTTTCATTATTAAAACCAAGGTGTATATTGCAGTTCACGATTATTTGCTACACCCTTTGTGCCTAGTATTCCTGAGCAGTCATTTGGTCTTTTCTGACTCCCTAAATTTGAAAAGACCGTCAAGCGCTTGTCCTTTCACGCTTGTGTCAAATCTGAAAGAGATAGAGTCATATTTTATCGTTTCTCGACTCTTAAAACATGAAAGGGTGAAGTTTCTTATTTTTCAATGTGGTAAAAAATTAATCACCCACGATTATACGCCCTATTAGGTATTGCTTGTTGATCGTTTGATCATGTGTCTTGACTCTTTTTCAACCCATGTGTGTGTTTGCTTCTTTTTCTTTGGTCGTTTGCCACAGTGGCAGAACCTTCGGTTTCGTCTACTGGTAGTCCTTACACGGACGATTCTTCAGAGGCTTCCCAATCCTCTGCTGAACCGCAGTAGCCTATTGTTTCTGAATTTCCTGACGGGGGACCGCTTCTTGCTGAGCAACCCTTTGGAGGACCAGTTGAGTTCAATTGGCCCTTTTCGGACCCTGTGTCTGAATTGATATTAGGAGCTGATTTCCTTTCTCTTACATCGGATTCGCGTTTTGTTGCTATTGTATTTCCTCCTAGTCCTCGCCATCTCTTGCGAGATTTAACGGCATGATCAACCATGAGTGATTCTAGTGAGGAAATCCCAACGTCTGGTGAAGACTATCAGCTCTTCCCACGAAGATTGTTTCAGGGAGACAACTCTGAGCTGGCTGACATGTCAACAGCCAGTCTCTCATTACCACAGGGATACAGATCTTTGGGTCAGATCATTTCCGCCGCAGCCTCTATGGGAGTGTCAGATCCTTCTCCGAGGTGAGCTGCTACTACGCCCAGGGTGTCTCCTCAGACGCCCGTTACTTCTGTTCCCATCCGGCCCACTGTCTGTGTGGCTGCCTCTTCTCCTGTTGTCACAACATCCGCTGCAAGGGCTGTGCCAACTCCTGAAGATGTTTATCTAGCGACTGCTATACCGGAGAACATCTCTCCGGAGGAGTATCGGTTGTCTTTGCAACAGTTGAACCCTGAGGTTGGGCCATCCTCCCAAGATCCTAACCGTTCTTACTTTTCGCACTATGCATAGGATGGTACTCTCGTGTATGCTTTCCCAGGTCAGTATGATGAGCACGGGGAGATTTTATGTCTACCCGCTCCTGAGGCTTACCTCTATGCTCAAGGTTTACCTTATAACCAGGCTTATAACCCGCAAGGGAAGCCTTTCCAAGGCCAGCCTGTGGGCCAACCTGGCTATCTTTATGATCCACAGGGGCAGCCCATGCAAGGATATCATGTCGGCCAACAAGGGTCATCATACGATCCGCAAGGACAATATTATAGCCCTTTCGGTCAACCTATTCAGCCTCAGCCGAGGTATCAACCGGGACCGGTCTATGGTCCTGGGGGGAAAATCCAGCCTTCTTTACCGATGGAACCACAATACCCTTTTGTTTCTAACGTTGCATATCAGCCGAGACCATCCTATGGTTCCGCCTCGGGTCAAACCGGTTTTCAGCAAGCACCTGGCCCTGTTCCATCACCAGGCCAACCGACCTATCCGGTACAACCTGGTGTTCCGCGTCCAGGCCAACCGGCCCATCTGTTACAACCTAGGGCTCATTCACAACCAGGTCATCCTGCTTAACCGGCGCCACCTGTTTATTCGGGTCAACCTGTTCATTTAGGGCAGCCCTCTCAGTGGGGTCAACCTGTTCACTCAGGGCAGCCCGCTCATTCTATTAACCCTGCTCAGCAGCCGACTCATTCAATTCCGCAGCCAAATCAACAATTGTTCGCTACTTATCAGGCTCCACAGGGTTCCACTTTTCAGCAGCCTACTCATCCTCAGGGTGGTTATTATCCTCATGGTCAATCTCAACCGAATTATAACCACCCCTGAGGCTCTCAGTATTATCCTCCTCCACCCGATTTTACCTATACTCAGCAGCCAAATCCAAACGCTGCTTACACCAGGCCGACATATAATCAGGGCCCCTACCCTGGTTATCAGGCCCCACACTCTGGTTACCAACATCCAAATCAGTCTGGTTATATGACCTACACCCCCTACGGTCAGAATCCTATGGGACAGAACCCATGGGGGAAAGGATATTCACAACCATTGTGGAGTACAAGTAACGGTCCTCATCCTGGGTTTGGCATGCCGGTCAATCCGCCATTGCCGTTCCTGGCCACCTTGGAGTTGCCGGATGTTTCAAAGTTGACCAATGATCCGATTTTACATAATCCATATTGGCCTCCGGTTCCCACCAAGGTACCAGGTGATTGCCCCAAGTTTGAAGGAAAAGCTGGAGAGGACCCCCAGGCGCATGTGATGACGTATCATCTTTGGTGTTCGTCTAACTCTTGGGTCGATGATTCGATGCCTGCGCCTCTTCCAGCGTACTTTAACTAGAGCTGCTGCTAAGTGGTACATAGAATTATCCCGTGGCATTTTCCAAGATTTCAATTCTTTATCCATGGCTTTCCTCACGCACTTTCAGTTACCAGTTCGTTAAGAAGCCGGGACGCACCTCCTGACTTCTCTGAAGTAGGATAAAGCCACTCACATCTCTGATCACATTCATGAGTGGCGGCGCCATCATAGACTATTCAAGTTTCACATACCTGATCAGATACTGACTCACTAGTTCACCACCTCCTTTGTGAATAAAATCACTCAGGATATTGCGATGGGAGCGTGTGTGACAGAGGAACAAGCCATTTCGCGTGCCCAATATCTGGATCTTGTATATTCTCAATCCGGCACGCTTTATGATATCTTGCTTGATGCCCCACGGTCTGGAACCTCTAAGGCTCCGCCTACCCCTGTGGTGGATGGTGTCATTGGTTCTGTCTCTCAGAATTCGAAGAAATCTTCGAATGGGAAGTAGAAGTCTAATTCTTCCAACAATGCTCTTGCTAATCCTGCCCCCTCTGATTCTGGTAAAACCGCGGAAGTGAATGCCGTTTAGGCCAATCCTATGGAGAAAAATTCCAAAGGGTAAAAGAAGGGCAAAGGAAAATCTAAATCTGATGCCCCAAAGCCAGAATCTAAATCTCGTACTGAGGATGGCTCTCAGCGTAAACCGAGGTACCCTTGCCTCATTTGTGAAGGGGACCATTATACTAAGTGTTTTCCACGACGATCCAAGGTTAGTCAACTTCTCAAGGGCCCTAAAGGGACTCCGTCTGTTCTGAAAGAGCCATTTCTATCTCAGCAGACCCATATGGTCGAACAGCTGTCACCATCTGCACCGTTTGGGTCTCAGGTTTTCATGATGAAGAGTGTTGCACCTATCTCTGTCACTATGCGGTCGAAGGATTACAACGAATCGCAGCAGGCACCCGGGAAGGCAGTCGTGGATGGACCGCCTCCCCTACCTACCTCCGGTTCGTTGGAAATCGAGAAGCCTACTCTTGAACCCGTTGTGAAACCACCTTCTAAAGGTGTCCTTCAAAGATCTTCTTATAATCCGAATGCTCATGCTGCTCAACATTACAGCATTGTTGAGGATTTGGCACAGGCGTCGTCTGCCATTTCTGCGCTAGAAGTTCTTAAAAGTTGTCCTTCGCAATGGAAGGCTTTACTATCTGCGATCGGGGGCATTGATCCCGCCAACTCGAGTCTTCTCATCTTCGATTTAGAGAATTTCACTCCCCGGCTTCCACATCAAATCGCTCTTATTATTCAAGTCAGGATTAATGGTCTGAACATTCATAGGGCCATCGTGGATGAAGGTGCATCTACCTGCGTTATGTCCTCCGCTTGCTGGAAGGCCATCGGCTCTCCAGTCCTTTCGTCATCTCCCAATGCCCTTGAGGCATTTGATGGTTGGGAATCCAAACCGCTAGGTGTTCTAGAGAGTCTAGCGATCAAATTACAGGGGAAAAATGTCAACGTGGAAGTGGAAGTGGTTGAAGCTAAACTCAACTACAATATAATTCTTGGTCGCAGCTGGACTCATGCCATGCTCTGCGTGCCGTCCACCGTCTTTCAATTTCTTAAGTTCCCTCACGAGGGAAAAATTGTCACGGTGGATCAGTTGTCATTTTTCACCTCTACCTCTAAGAAAAACATGCCATACATGGATCAGATTCTGAATCCCCCCGACAGTGTGGGACCTGGTCTCTTCAAAGACCCGGTCCTCATGGGTATTTTTCCCGCACCGCCACCGCACACCGCTCAAGTCAACATGATGTCCAAGTTTGATGACCCGTGGCTTATTCCTATGCCTGAGAAGGTGTTTGAGTCTGGAGAATCAATGCCCTTGACTCCAGTAGAGATCAACTATTGTGAAATTATTGTCGCATCTGATCCTCTACCTCCTCAGCATGCTCCTTTGAGCATGGCTCTTGACGTCCACTCTCAATCCCCCTGGCTTGGTCAGGCCGATTCACCTGATCCTCTCAAAGAGACTTTTCCTTCCGATGAGGCGATCATTGAAACTATGTCTCTCGAGGAGCTGCCTTGGGGCGATGGACATCATCACTCCTCTTTTATGCC
The DNA here is from genome assembly GCA_034641835.2 of Pinus albicaulis. Lineage (NCBI taxonomy): Eukaryota > Viridiplantae > Streptophyta > Pinopsida > Pinales > Pinaceae > Pinus > Pinus albicaulis. The sequence continues at coordinate 1,425,834,189 of CM076577.1, forward strand.
TAGCTTGGGGGCAATGACTGACTGTCTGGAGCGTTATGCTACTTAGGTTCTTACCCCTCCTCTTCAAACACCCATTTTGACTCACGAAGTTTTTTCGGAGGGTAACCTGAGTAACATTACTCAAACCATCCCAATCAACATCTCCATTAAACCGGGGATCGTTGAGGATATTCATGTGGGTGTGACTTGTTCTCCCGATGAGATTCAAGTCTATACTGAGCTTCTCAAAGAATTCAGAGATGTTTTCGCATGGTCCTACAAGGAAATGTCGGGGATTGATCCCAGTATAGTAGTGCATGAGATTCCAACCTATCCAGGTGCGAAACCTGTGTGCCAACGCTTACGCCCCATGCATCCTCGGAAAGCCACCGCCATCAAGGTAGAAGTTGAAAAAATTCTAAACGTGGGCTTTATTTATCCTATCCCCTTCACAGAATGGGTGTCTAACATTGTCCCTGTCGATAAAAAGTAGGGTACAATTAGAGTCTGTGTTGATTATCACGACATCAATCGCGTCTGTCCAAAGGATAATTATCCCACTCCGTTTATAGACCAGATCATCGACGAATGTCGCGGAAGTGCGATCTACTCCTTAATGGACGGTTTCTCAGGATATAATCAGATCAATATTGCACCTGAGGATCAGCACAAGACCACATTCATCTGTCCGTGGGGTACTTTCGCGTATCAAAAGCTCCCGTTCAGCTGGAAGAATGCTCAAGCCACTTTTCAGCGTGCGATGTCCTACGCTTTTCATGAAATTCGCCATATTGTTCAGCCTTATCTGGACGAATTGCTAGCCCATTCGGCTAAGCGAGAGGACCATCCTGAGCATCTCTGCCAGATCTTTCTTCGTTGCAGGCGCTACAAAATCAGGCTCAATCCTCATAAATGCGTCTTCTACATTGATTCTGGCCGTCTTTTAGGATTCATAGTCTCGAAAGATGGAATTTTCCTTGACCCTTTAAAGGTTGAGGCCATCATAAATCTCCCATCACCCTCCTCCCTATATCAGTTACAGAGTCTGCAAGGGAAAGCGAACTTTCTTCGGCGCTTTATCCTGAATTATGTCGAGGTGGCCAAAGGATTCACTCGTTTATTAAAGCAGAACGTTCCCTTCCATTGGGACGAAATTGCTCAGCAATCCTTTGAGAAGCTGAAGACGTTTCTTGTCAATGCTCCATTGCTTCGTCCTCCGGACTACCACCGCGACTTCACTTTATATCTTGCCGCCCATTTAGCACCATCGCCATGGTCTTGGTGCAGCATGACGATGACGGTGATGAACATGTTGTTTATTATCTGTCACAGAAGCTTCTCGATCCAGAAACGCATTATGCTCATGTCGAGAAGTTGGCATTAGCAGCAGTACACGCTGTACAGCGCTTTCACCATTACATCCTTTTGCGTACGATAACAGTGGTTTCAGATTGCAACCCTATGACGTATATTCTATCTAGATAATTACTGGGGGGCAAGTACTCTAAATGGATTGTTATCCTGCAGGAGTTTGACTTAGAGTTCACTACCGCTAATTCAACTAAATCACTGGTCTTTACGGATCTGATATGCTCTCTCCCTACAGACTCTGCTCCCTCACACTCTGAAGACCATATACCGGACGAAACGCTTTTCCTCATTAGTACTCGTGACCCTTGGTATGGTGACATAATAGTCTATCTTCGGACCTCGACATTTCAGTCTGAGTTGGATAAAGTTGCTCGCCATCGGATTCAGCACTAGTCCCAGCCCTACCGTATAGTAGGAGATACCTTATACCACATTGGAGTATATTCGGTGCTCCGACGATGCCTAACCTTGGAAGAGGCTGAAAAGGTCCTAAATGACTGCCACAGTGGCGCCTGTGGTGGACATATGTCCGGTTATGCTACTGCCCAGAAGATTCTGCGAGCAGGTTATTTCTGGCCTTCCATATTCAAATATTGTATTACTGCAGTCCGTAAATGTCATGCGTGCCAGATATTTCCGCGCAAGATGCGTGCGCCACCTTTACCCTTGCATCTTGTTATTACTCTCGGCCCTTTTGCGAAATGGGGCATGGATTTTATGACGTGTAACCCTCACTCGGCCAGGGGGGCATGCGTATATAATTATCGTCGTCGACTACTTCACCAAGTGGGTCGAGGCGATGCCTACACTAGCTGCTGACGGTAAAACGGCTGCTCAATTTATATTGAACCACATTATTGCACGGTTCGGGGTTCCTCAAGCCATCGTCACTGATCACGGTACTCATTTCCGAGATTATATGATGGTGGAGCTGACTTCAAAGTTGGGCTTGCATCACAACAGCTCAACACCTTATTACCCTCAGGCGAATGGTCAGGTTGAAGCAGTGAACAAGGTTTCGGTCACCATGCTTCAGCGAACAGCTGGTATCCACAAATCTAATTGGCATCTCCAACTGTTCTCAGCTCTCTGGGCATACCGAACATCTGCAAAGAGTGCAACTGGGTTCACACCATTTCAATTGGTGTATGGTCTCGAAGCAACTCTTCTGGTTGAATGCGAGATTCCTTTGTTGAAATTAGCTGTGGAACTTCTACCTAATACTTCTGCTGAGGAAGAACGTCTTCTGTATCTGGAACGGTTAGATGAAACCCGTCGTCTAGCTGCTTTGGTTATTGAAGCACAAAAGAAGAGGGTAAAAACTCATTTTGATCAATCTGTTTCTCCTCGTTCCTTTATTTAAGGAGACCTCGTCCTCCTGTACGATCAAGCACATGACAAGCTTGGAGCTAGTAATTTCGAGCCTATGTGGCATGGGCCCTATATAGTAAAATGTGTTTTGAAAAATGGGGCCGATGAGCTTATAGATTATGAAGGAGTTCCGCTGGCGCAGCCCAGGAATGGGCTGTACCTCAAAAAGTACTATGCTTGAAGTGATTTCTTGGTGTGGTGTGTGTACATAGGTGTGTGTTTTTCATTTGTGTGCATGTATGGTGTGGTGTGCCTTGTAAACATCTTTCTGCTGATCGGGTCTTCCTGGTTGTGCAGATGTCTATTCATCCATTTGTTGGTTTCGCGGATGGTGCCTCCCGCAGTACCAGGAATCTGTCTTCAGCAGCCTGGGTAATCTATGATCCTGCTGGTGAGTTGGTCAACCTGTAAGGAGTGTGTCTAGGATGTATTACAAACAACATCGCGGAATATAGTGCTGTGTTAGAATTATTAACCGAGGCAGTAAACCTTGGTATCCGTGAATTGCTCGTGTATCTAGATTCACAACTTGTAGTGTTACAGCTGAACGGACACTATTCGGTAAGAAACCCATCCATTTTACGTCTGTATCTACGTATTCGATTACTAGAAAGGAATTTTGACTACATTACATATCATCATATACCCAGGCATTTGAATACATTAACAGATGCAGTAGCAAATTTGGTATTAGACAGACATTTGCACAATTTGTAAATCATCATCACATGTAAAGAAAGATCCATCCAGAAATAGATATGCATATATATATAGATATTGAAATTTTTACATAGAGTGTGTCACATAAAGTCAAAAATACATAATCGTCTTAAGTACATCCGGAGATGATATGTCTCTCAAAAAATAGGTGTGGTATAATCCCTAAGAGCTAATCTGCATGGTGCTCATGATAGCATGTAACTGCACGCACTAAGCGCCTCAAGATTCGGTGGATCCGACTTGGAACTCCCACCGTATGACGCTGGTACGCCATCGGTACGTCCGCGAGCCGAGCATAGTCCGGGATCCCTCGGGCAATGCCCTCGAGATTCTGGATCAACTCCTCTCCTCCTGTGCCCTCTCCTTGAGGATCAGGGGCGAGATGAGTCCTCCGTGAGATTGGAGACATCCCAGCTGGTCTCTCAGGTCCCACATCTGCATACATATATAAAATGTGTTAGGACGAATGTGTATTAACAAAAAAAAACATAAAACATAAAAATAAAAAAACATGAGGTCTTACCCAACTCCTCGTCCCAGTCATCTCCTTCTGGCAGTGGGAGATCTGGGTCTCCGGTGAAGTCAGTTCCTGCATATGGCCAGTCCTCCACTACAATCAACTGGCGCCGTAACCACCTAAAGAACTCCGGCCTCCAGGACATCTGTTGGCCGCCTCCAGCTCTAGGCATTAGTGCTGCCCAGCGAGCCATTCTTGGCTCTCGTGGTATCGGATCTGCTACTATGGCCCCTTGGCCCTGGAAGATTGGTAAGCATTCCAGAATGAATGATACCAGGATGGAACCATAGCCAAATTGTTTCAGTTTAGCTTGCTTGCATTTTGTGAGCTGTCTTTTCATGTTTATTGTTACTGCTGTTGCCCAGTCAAACAGTAAGGGACTCATGCATTCTGAGGCCAGCAGGATTTGGGCCTTTGTGGCCTCATGCGGTGCCTGCGACCCTGCAGCCCGTGTGATGGTATGTAGGACAACTCTCAATGCCAGATCAGGGATAGTGTGGATATCCACCTTTTTTCTCCCTGATCCCATTTGTGCTCCTTGGCACACTCGTGCGATCACTTCTTCCATCTTCTCGCCAAATGGTCTACTCCCAGTCAAGACGGGGATCGGACCTCTGCGAGACAATCCGGTGATGAAATACACATCAGAAACCTCCAGCTCCAATACCTGATCTCGCAACTTGAACACTTGTTCATGTTCGTCCCAAATACTGATCAAATACTGGAGGAGCTCGGGCTGAGCTCGTAGATAGGGTGTAAGGAAGAACTTCTTTAGCCCACAGTTTCTAAGGGCATTCATGCAAGCCTCACTTTCTATGGCCTGTTCATCCTCTTCTCCATGCTCTCGTTCTTTCCACTCAATCACCATTTTGCTTGATTTCCTGCATCCACATGGTCATTAACCCTTGATTAGATCCCTGGTAGGCTTCAAATTTCATTCAATTTGGTTAAAATCTCGAATTTTTAGGTGGAATTTTAGGTTCGGCCACAAGCGCGGCTGTTTTGTGAACAGGCGCGCCACGTGGCACGAGCCCTTTGCATAAAAAAGCCCATTGGCGTGGGTCCGTGCCCGATACCCGCGCCAATGAGCGCGGCCCTAAAAATTCAAAGAGTGGCCACAGAGAGCTGATACATAAGGGAAAACTATTAAAAAATGGATTGAAATGAAGTACAGGGAAGCGCCTCTTACCTGTAGCAGACGAGAATCTGAATGGTCAACCGGATCTGTCGCAATCGCCGTCAGAAGTTTGCACTCCAAATGGACCACTGCTGCTTTTTACCAAGGTAAATAGTAAATGTAATTTTATTTTTACCATTTTGGCATATTTATAACTTTTTCGACATAGGATGGGTTTTAAAAGTTATTTTTATCAAATATTTTAATATGTTATGTCGAAAATGGGTTTTACGCTTGCTTGGTATGTGCAGCAGCAGGTTTTTGCGACTTTAACGATGGAAACGAGTTGTATTTTATACTTTTTCGGACTCGGTAAATACACAAAAAAGTCACTTTGGAGTCATCTTTCAGCTCTTTTCTGACTCTCTAAACATGAAAAGATTGTCGAGGCCCTTGTCGTTTCGATCTCGTTAAATTGGACATGAATCGACATCTACCCAGTATACGTTTAACCCTTTTTCGGGCTGGGATGGATTGATTACGAAAAAGGAATACCCTAGCCTATCGCGACTAGGAGGTTTTCTCGGATATTGTTTTCTACCTTTTCGGATCTGAGGAACTATCTACAAAAAGGGACCTATGGAGTTTACTTTTCTGCTGTCTTTTCAAACTCTCTAAACATGAAAATACGTCGAGTTCTCCCTTTGTCAAACTTGTTAAACCCTAATGACATCGGATCCAGTCGAAATGACGTTCTCCGAGTTCCTCCTTCCTAGGACTCATTAAATGCACTAGGATGGATTTGATCGAAGGGGTACTCGCCAAAAATGGTGACGGAAAAAATGGAACCATCATCATTGTCGTCGGCAGTATGTCGCTCTTGAACATGGCACTTGTATGCATTCATGTCGGGTTGGGGACATCTCATCTCGTTTCTTCCCTTTTCCTCCATGGGTTTGGATAATCCCTTTTGACCTCTCATCTGCTCATTGCCTCGTCACCATGACCTCTGATTCGTTGATGTCAAATACTGCCAAGTCCACTGTCGTGCCATTTATATGTTCAAGAGAAGTTGGCCTCTGCGAATATCAACCTTCCTCTGATTCTCATACGATCCTGATTCACAACAAAAACATCATGTTCCTCTGTCTCGTGTCGATGATGTGGGAAAAATTATGGCCCACCTTCGATCAAGGTCACTTCCTGTCGACTTTAGCTCATTATCCAGGAAGTTGATCTAGAGACTCCTTTATGGTACCTTGGAACCTGCATGCGTCAATGGCAGGTTCGTCGCATTCGACGTGGGGTTTTCATCATTGGCCTCCGATCGAGTGATTCTATGGGTGTTCGACGCCAGCTCATTTATTCACACGCCGTAGATTGTACCTATAGTACCTTGAGGGCCATTGTCATTATTGGTGGTTCCTCTCGCATCTGTTAACAGCTCTCATCATTGGCTGGTAATCAGACGATGTTCTTGCATGTTTGACTTCATCTCACATATTCGCATGCTTGAACTTGTACTTTGTTTGGGTTGAGATGGAGCGCAAGACCCTGGATTGTGTCTGTTGTAATCCAGGCTACGATTGTGGATTATTACCATTATTTACATGACTCATTGATTGGATGTCTGCGACCATACCTGAGTCTATTTATTTGATCCTCGCTGGATGGCTGCGCCCATACCCTGGATCCAGATTATAGTGTACTTTGTTTCGGATGGCTGCGCCCATACTGCATATACATGATGTACTTGAGATATCACTTTTTTTGCACAGGTTTTTTGACGGCGGGACTTCAGTTGAACATGTTCTCGTAAAGAATTTCACCCCCCTCTCTCTCGGGCCTCATACTTTACGGGGCATCTGTTACACAGTAATTTGTCACCGTACCTACCATTCCCCGTCCCGCACAATGGAGGACCCATTTTGTGACCTGTGAACATTGTCATGCCTTGAAATCATCATCAATGCATTCCTCTAAGCATGAGCTTCAATTGCCCTAAAGACATCTCCTTGCAAAAAAACCATGAAAACATCTCCTTTTGCATTGGCGCGGTCAGAGAGTTTATCACTTGCGCCAATGGGGAAAATCCTACAAAGAGGCCACGCCAACTGGCGCTCTGTCCCAGAGCAGCAGTCATGCCAGCCAATTTAAGGAGTGTTTTTTAAATAAAGATGGCGGAAGTTGTGTTTCAACAAACTCAAAAACCATTGTCTATCTTGAGTTGGGAGGTTTGGCTGCGGGAGTTCCATGGAAGGGAAGTGGTTTGCCACCTCTCATGGAACCTTCCTTGATGATAGGGCCAATCCCACAATAATAGGGATCCCAAATCCCTCCTTCCCCATTTATAAAAGCTTGCCTATTGCCATTGCAAGCTAGTCTTGAAGTGCCTAGGCTTTGAATCTCCAAATTCCCAAGAGCCTTTGTGCTGTAAGAGCCCTCTTTCTTCCCTTAAGGCCTACTCAAGTAAGGAGGCTATCGTCGAGAGACTATAGAGAGGTTTTCCCTTTCCCCGGCAAGCTTTGCGAGATGTGAACGACTGGGGACCCTTCCGAAGGAGACCGCGGCGTCAGAACATTGGTTGTACTCTCTTTCGATTGTTATTTAATGAATGTTTACGGTTATGGTTCCACTCTGTTTTCACTTATATTAATAATGAGTTATATCGTTTCTGACTGATATATAGTTACATATTCTGGATTTTATGCTTGTATTCATGTTGTGTCTTGCATGTGCAGGTGTCCATCCGTGGAGATCGTGGGGGGATCGTGATCTACTGAGGCTGAGGAACGGGAACGCTCTCTTCTACGGATCATAGCATTGGATTCCAGGTAGGCCTCCATCTTCGGTCTTTTATTCGTAACTAGGAACTTGCGCTGTAACATTTGATGATTGTTGCTAGACCCCTGCTGGGCTAGTAGGGATCGCCTTTGTCCGTAGAGGGGATTTACCTCCTAAACAGTGATTATTGGCAGAAGTAATGATATCCCTGTGACGGTTGTGGGCAGTCATCACCATTAAGGTGGAGGAGGGGATATGTCTTTAAATCAGTTCAAAAATTCATAGTCATAAACATATATCAAATATGCATGCACCTAATTAATAGCACAATTGCCAATGATGATTAATCCGGTTGGAAAAGACTGTGTGTACTAGAACCCATTACTTTCCATAACGAGACATTTATGAAGATTAGTGTGAGGTATTATTCAGTAATCCGTAAAATCTATCACCTCCCATCAACCTCCTCGACTTAAACCTTGTATCCTCATTGCAAACTCATAAATTGGGGTAGGCAGAGACGTCGAGAAGTAGTAAGCAGTGCAGTGATATTAAAGTGGGGATGAGAAGTAAGAAGAAAATGGAGAAACAAAAGAAATATGGGTGGAGTAGCGGTCAGGCACGAGTGAGATTCTATGGACACCTTTAAAAATTTTCCAAAATCCTATCGTATATTCAAAGACGCCGGAAGGATTTATTATTTCCAGAAGTTAGAAAGCACAGATGAGGCGGTGGCAATCGAACTCGCTCAAAATTTGAACAACAATCAGACAAGAGTTAGGGGCTTGCAAGTTAAGGTGACTGAAGAGTTAATTTCCTGGGTAACTAAATTTCCAGTAGAGGGCTGAGGTGGATTAACAGAAAAATCAATGACCCCTCCTTAAAAGAAGACTTCCTATAACGACAAGAAAAAATGGAGAAGAAAGGGAGAGGAATTGACAGGTTTTCGCTTCCTTGGCCTTGCGCATATGTCGCCCTGGGTTTAATTAAATATATCACTTGTGAGGGAAGATCCATCATAGTGTTTAACTATCAACTTCCTCTACTTAATCACCTTCGGTACTAGCAAAATATTAATTTTCCATTCTACTTATTAGGGAACATCAAGCATATGGCGGTAGCAGTAAATACAACAACACACCTGGAAGCATGTGTGACCAATCACGAACTCGTTAAATTAATCATGTTGGATGCCCTATTCTAGCAAGGAAATACTTGAGAGTAATTCAAGTGAAAGAGGCCAAGGACAATCTGAGGGAAATAGACCACGACTTTAGGAGGAAGTTAGGCAAAAGAAAAAAACCGATACTCGGCCTGCCAAAGTCAGAATTGGGAAAGAACTTACTGATGAACCAATTGGGGATAGATGGCCAAAACAGAGGTTGAAAGTCAACATACCTACATAACCTTTTCCTATAGCTAGAAATTAGATATATGCAGAGGCATTAGAAGAAGAAAGACAACCCTCCCCATTAGGTAAGTTAGAAACTCATGTCCTGTTTTTAGAACTTGAAAATCTAAGAAAGGAAAATGAAGAATTCAAGAGAAAATTATCTGAGGGGGAGGAAATCCTGGTGTCTGTATGCACAAAATTATTTCAAGAACTAACAATAGCAGAATATAATATCTGTGGAAAAAACATTATCCCAATGGAAACAAAAAAAGAACGATGGGAGGTTGTTACACAAGAACCTGCTAAGGATACTACTGTTACACAAGAACCAACTATTAAAGTAGAGCCTCCTGTAATAATTGACCTAGAACACACAAGAACCTATGGAGACCACTTTTAGTGTAGAAGAAACAAAAATAGACACAAAGGCTACTCTACGTGGAAACGAATGGGCTGACACACAAGAACCCACGGAGCAAGCTATTGTTACACAAGAACCAAAAACAAAGGTAGAACAACCCCATTCAGCAGAGGCGGTTACACCCATTATTTATGTTGATATTGAATGACAAATAATGTCGGGTCCCGTCTCGGGATGGAGTTCTGAGAAAATCTTGTTAATTTCTGAATTACGAAAGTGGAAACAAGAAGCAATATCCCTTTGGGAGGGGATGATTTCCTTAAAAGAACATCGGAGGGAGGTAGCCTCGCTACATAAAATATGGATGAAAAAAGAGTTGAGGAAAGGATGGGAGAATTATAAGAAGAAGGAATCCCTAAAGAAACAGGAGCAACAGTGGCTGCTGTTACAGCAGCAGGTTCGGGATCTTACCATAGACAAGAAGAAAATTCATGATCTCGCCCTCAGTTTGCTAGGGTGTAGGTGGCAAGAACGTTACTATTTTTCTATGGGAACATTACTTCATGTTCTAGATGAAAGCCATTATGGAGGATAGACCCTATTTATGTTCTTCCACTCACACATTTTTAGATGTGTTTCATGCCTCCGATTTCGATGAGAAAATCATGTTGTGTGAGTTATTCTTACACAACATCATTTGTGAGCATGTGAGTATGTAGATGGTTGTGACAATATTCTCCTATATGGGGGTGTTGGCTGTGGGGATTACACTTAATCAAACTCTTCAACACTTAATTTGTCAACCCGGGGGATCCGTAAACTTATAGATGAAGCACAGGCAATGCCAGACATGGTATGAATCCTCCTCATATAAATCCCTACCTTCTTTAAAGGAAATATTGCAGAATCAAATTAAAAAGAGAAAAACACAACTTGAACCATAAAAATAACCTAAGATTCGAACAAGGAAGAATGCATTTACAAGACGGAATTAAAGATAAAAGGAAATAACTCTAGCTAAGTAATGTTTAACTACTGAGTGTGTGTTTTTCTTTAGCAGAGACACTTGTAGTCTCATCAAATGGGCCCTTAAACCTACTCCTTTAGAGATTTCCTTCTTGCCCTAATTTGTCCTACACTTTCGTAGTCTGATTGCACTAGTGCAGGAAGAAATATTTATGCAGAAGGTATAAATGGTGTCTTTACTAAAGGAATTTTACTTCATGCAAGGGCTTGAACTTTTCCAGGTTCAAAGCACTAAGATCTCGTGGCAAGAAACTAGTTCTTGCACCGGATCAGAGCGTCATGCACTTAGCATTTAATTCTTAAAATGAGTGCTTAATTATTGCAAGTGATATTATAATGTTAAATCAAATTGCACACATAAAAATTGAATGTTTCTAATCTTAACAGAGTGAATTAATAAAGAAACAATCAATATACATTTATCATGTCATAAGAATTTAATGAAAGAAAGAAGATTATGCGAAGTAGACTTAGAAGACTTGCTACATCACACGAATGTGCACTGGTGCAGGTTCATTTCTCCCACTTGGACCAGGTGGGGAAAACCAATCAAACAGAAATGCAGAAAACGAGATATCACACCAACGTGCACTGGTGCAGGGTTATTTCTCTTGCTTGGACCAGACGGAGGAAAAGAAATTTGAAATCAAGTGCAGGAAAGGCAATTGCAGGAAAAGTAAATTTATCTACTTCAGACAACAGATCCTCTTTCACTTAGAAAAGAATGCATGTGCTTAAAATTAAATCACACTTGACAATGCAAACACAAATTACAGGAAAACGGGAAATGGGGTAAATGTGCTGGGTTGGCTGGGCCCTAGCCAACCAGCGTGTTTCTCTTTTAAATAAAAACGCTGGTCAGTACCTTAATCAATTCATCAACTCAAATACAAAAACAAAATTTGTACAACATGAGGCAGAGCTCCCTTTTATTAATTTAATGAGGCAAGTACATACATTAATACATCGTCCAGCCCAGATTCGAGCGATAACAAAATACAACAACCTGTTACCACCTCTCTGGATGTGTCTCTATTCTCTTATGCTATCCAAAACTTCCTTTTTTTAGTCCTATTTAAATTCTACATTATATAGATATTTGGCAAAAGTCCAAAATATATCTTTCAACCGGTTACATAACCAAACGCAAAATTTAGCTTTTCGGCCTTCAAAATTAGAGAGTTGGAAAAACTGGTCGTAGCCAATCTCCAGCTTTTTTCCTTCACATATTTGGTCTCGGCTTCCTTTGGGTTGATCTTGTTGTTGTGGCTGAAGCTGCTGAAAATGAGGCGGTGATCAAGGAGATTCAGATCTGCTACAAGGATTTTTTGTGCTGAAAACGGTGCAGGATCCGATCCTACACTAGGATCAGCTATCACGGTAAGTACTCTAACTACCAAATAAACATTGTAGATATCAATAAGTTACAAGGAGTGATTAAAGGTAAGAAATCATGTAATAAATGATTAATTAATGCTAAGTTGAATTAAAAGTATGAAAAATAAAGTTTATACGAAATATGTCACCGTGCTTGGACTAGTACAAGATGAGGGTGCATAAAAGAGGTAAAACAGAGGTAAATGGTTATGATTTAGGAAGGGGAAAATTGAAAAAAGAGAGAAAACTAGGGGGATAACATCCTCCCATCCCTAAGATATTGTGTGTCCTCACACAACTCTCTGCCTTTGCAAAAATCCTTCAAAACTTTGAGCATTCCAGCTCAATCCTGCTCTGACATACTAGCATTAGCCTGCAATGTTTCAGACTTCTTCTTTCTGATGTTCTTCAGTTTCCTTTTCACCTTTTTAAGTTGTTTCAAACATTGTGCTGCTCGTTACTTCCAAACCCTAACTTCTCCTTTATTTTTCTGGATCTCCATAGTTAATTCTTCTTTACTTTGTTCTTTATCCTCCTGCACTTTAGCTATGAGTTGTTCTAAGTTCTGCACTTGAAGCTCTAGTTCAACTATCTGAGCAGCAGGAGTTTCCAAATCTTCTTCTTCATCTGTCTCGACAAGGGCTATGTATTCTTCAGGGACCTCAGTATCCCTCATGGTTAAATCAAGAAATTCTTCTTCTTCTGTCTCGACAGGGACAATATCTTCTTTACGGAACTCAATATCCCTCGGGGTTTCAGCAAACACTTATTCTTCTTCTTCTTCTTCTTCTTCTAGTTCTTCCTCTTCTTGCACTGGTGTAGAAGGGGATTCAATGTCCTATAGGGACTGTGGTTCTTTGCATGCACTATATTCTTCATTATTTTCTAGGCCCTTTTAATGAAATTGGTCAACAGATTGTCATCTTCGACCTCTACAAATTTTGTTGCATCCCAAGGACTGACAGGTTGTTTTCTTCAAGGGTCTGATCCTGTACTGGTGTCGTAGAAGGAGTTTCTTCAAGAGGTGCACTAGCTGTATTATTATTTGGATATGGGTCCCTTTATTCTATTTATTTTTTAGGTCATTTCCTTTTTTCACTGGTGCAAGAAGGACTCCCCTTTACATTCTTACTCGCACTCTTGCTTGTGCTGGCGGGGTCCTCTGTCTACTTTCCAGCAGCTGTCTTTTTATGTAGCTATTTTAACAGCGCCTCGCAAGTCATGCCTTTAACTTCTAAATGTTTCTGGACCAAACTATTTATCAGGTCATGGTGATATGACTTCTTGTTGGCCTGGTTTGCCCATTCATCCCACACATGCTTGGCCATTTTTTCCAAGATCTTAAGAAAAAAATGGGGGAAATTAATCCGCCACTGGGCATGCCAGCCGGCTTTGAAATGTCGCAGAATCCTAAAATTGTACACAAAATTTAGGGAGTACCTTCCCTCACAGGTTACGAATTTGTGTAGGATAAAAATGAGGTCTCGCCACTGTCCCAGTAGGGCACTACGCGAAATTCATTTCTTCCAATCTACCTTCATCTTCTTTTCGAAGACGAAACGCTGCCATCACTTCCATTCTAGTTTCTGATTTTTAAACCACTCCTCACCAGTATTTTCCAAGCCTGTCGCTACTACTATAAAATCTTCCGTAACCTCAAATTTTAGAGGCACAATTTTACTTGGCCATTTTTGAAACTTCCGGAAAACTATAGGGCCACTTCACTGTTGTGGCCATCAAAATTTTTCAAGAATTGAAGAAAGTATAAGTCTTGCAATAGTGCAATACTATTGCGATACTTAGCAGTCTTCTCTATGCTACTGAGAGATGAAGGTTCGCTTCGAACAGGTTAAACACTTCCACACTCCTTCATAATTCAGAAAAGAACTTTAGCATTCATTAAAAAATGATCATGATTCTTAACTTAAAAACACCTTGTACTTTAAATAATTTTCTCCTAGTTAATATGATAGCACAAGTACTGATCGACTAAGTGAAAGGACTTCTTATAAACGTTCATGATGACCACTTTCCTATGATGTATGCTCTGAAAAAAAAAATTGTACTATGTTTCTGACACGGTGCATGCTTGCACCGGTCTGCTTGCACTGCTTAAACTATTCTATTCTACTGGTACCATTCTGATTGCATTATTATATGGAACAACATGCTTGCACTAGTGCAAGCATAGTATCTAAAAGGAACAGGGAAAAAATATAGGCTGGACTTCTAACATGGCTTCCTCAACTTATACTGTAAATTTTCTTCACCCTTTCTTGATGCTTCAGAGCATATCGTTTTGCTCTTTTTGAACAAGATCCTACAATGAATTCATGAGGGAACAACGAAGTGGGAAAAAAGAAATTTTAGAATGGGAAGGAATTTTTTACAGGGATTCCAGGAATAGTACCACAAGAGGGGATAAACAGAAGTGGGATAGGGAAAAAAATTCAAGGGTAAAATGGGGTTTTACGAAACTGACAAGGTAAATCAGAATAATATGGGAAGGTTAATCATTCTAGGATTGATTAAAAAAACTAAGTGAATATTACGAAAGGTGAATATGAAGAAACGTAAAAAAAAATTCTAGAAGGTCTGCCTGCACTGGTGCAAGAAAAATAACTACAGCGAGAATTAAGTGTTACTTGAATAAAAATATCCATGCTAATTACCCCAATTGTATAAAGGTTGGTTCTGCTGAACCTGCTTTCACTTGGTGGTCACTAGCATATCTAAAGATAAAGCAACATTCTCTTTTTTTTAGAAATTTTTGATCTTCCTACCAGCAAGTTGGTTTTTAGGTTGATCCTTCTGCAATCATGTCAACGAACTGATTTTCATAATTACAGGAAAAAAAATTTCTTTTCCTTTTATTTAAATTTTTTTTTGTATTTAAAATTTTGTATTTTGTATTTTTATTTTTTTTAGAAGAAGAAGAATTCATGTTTTCAAAAGGTTGGTATTACCATTTGTTAGCCCCCCTGTGAAATTCTTGACAAGAAAGCTGGGGGCTATGTCATTTTGCAGACCTTCAAGGAATGCATCTCCCCAGAAGACGCATCATCCTCGAGGTCTCTCCGTGCTTTGCACTATGCAAATGTCCTCTGCTAACTTTCAGCTTCAAAAAGCCTGTTTCTATCCCTTACCCCTGCAAATTCTCCCTCTTTAACCTTTTATTTTTCCATTGCTTCAATTCCCCTCTAATTCCATAAAAATTCCTAGAAACCCCCTTCGAAATTCCACCCATACTCATTTGTTTGACCTAATTCACCCATCGTCCTTCTATCATTAACCTTGGATGGCCCTAAAACGTATTAAAAATGTGCAAAAATCATATATTTTTTCTATCGGGCCTTAGCCCCTCCGGCCTTAGCCCCTCCAACCATAGCCCCGTCCCCCATTCCTCCATGAAACCTTGCATCGTGACCAAAGTGCTAACCCCGAAGGCGCTGGTCCCATGGGTTTTTCAGGCACGTCCTCGACCATCGATCTTGATAGATTAGATGGCCACCATTTAATCCGCAGCTCCATGAGTTTCCCACTCACCTCCTACACTGTGCCATCGCCGTCCATTTCACGATTGATCTAATAGTCCGGAGCCTCCCCGCCTTGTGGTCCCCGCTTGCACTGTTTTGAAACCATGATGTTTTTTTCGCACCACCTTTGGGCGATGGGTGGTATTTCCTGATAGCCCAGCGATTCCACTAGTCACCCGCCGCATGTCATTTCTACGACTCCAAAACCACTTTCTCCCCGCACATTATATTTTGACCAGAGTCACGCAGTGAAATGCATACAAGCCGTCAGATCTTGTGTGCCTCATCCGACAGCCATCGTTCGCCAAAGTTGCACGCCGCTTAACCCATGTCATGTCCCGTCCGCCGTCGTTGATCTCCGTCACTGTTATGGATGATTTTGTCACCCTCCTAGAGACAGCCTAGAGTTGCCATAGACCAGTGCCTAGGACATCTTAATATAGCGGGGAGGCATGTAATACAGCTTGGGTTGTCAATCCAAAAGTCTTCCTACTATCTCTTATTTGAACAAGGAAATTAGTTTTGAATGGAACCAATCTCTCTCAGAAGCTGATACAAAGATAAGAACAGTGTAGGGACATCATGTAAAACTCCAATACAAAGGCATCAGACAGTTAAGAGACAACTTACTGTAAAGAGGGCCAGTTCAAGTGATATATCACAGAAATCAAATATCAGGAAGTGAGTGCAATGAGGGAACATAGAGAAGATATTAGCTAACATGAGACTGATACCCAGATACACAACAGAACCACATAAGGGCATACCAATTTATGAATCCTTATATGATAATGGCGTTTTAAAAGCACCCTCCTCAAGCAACTAATATAGCAGAAAATATGGAAAAGATGAACATGGAACAGTATATCATGACTAGGCCTATTTAAAGCGCTTGACTAATTCCAGAAAGGGCACCAACAAAGATGAATCCTTACTGCAAACTAGTGAGCCACTCGCATTCTAGAACATGATACAAGAAGATAAATAGCATGAAAGGAGATATTGTATTAACACATAAGATAAAATTACATACTGTGAGATACCAAAGACCAGAATCCTCATTACAGTTATAACTCCTCCTCACTGAGACCCTACGGGCTCTGAACCTTCATACAGAAATATTACAAAATGTATAGAAAAGCCTTTTCACTGCACGGTTTGCTGATAGAAATCTGGAACCCTTATAATGTCTTCTTTTTGGGCCTTTATAGATGAGATAGAGAATTCTAGAGGAGGAGGTAGATAGAAAACATTTAATGACTCAATTTGAATAAAATGGCGGAAAAAAATTGCGCCCACTCTATGAATGACTAACTATAAATGACTGTACTTTACAATCTGTCTATAGAAATAAATCCTGGGAGATGAAAATCACCTTATATACAAGACACAAATAATAAAATATATACAATGCTCGGCCTTTTGCTGAGGAAACATCTGCTGCCGTAAGAGCCCTGAGATAGTCTGCAATTTTTTACTGTACTCTCGGCCCTTACTTTGGATTCGAGTCTTGGATCTTTAATGTATGGCGAATTTCTCTAGAGGGTTCTGCGAATTCATATCTTTGTCTTCTTTAATGGCGATCATTTCTCACACCTACCCTCGGCTTCCTGTTTAAATTTTGTCAGAAATATATCATCCTTTAAAATGCTCCTAACCTCTGCTACGGAAACCATGAATTAAAATGCCCTTCCTATTGCTTTGAAACCTGCAAAACCCACAAAATATTAGAGAAAACTGACACAGGTGGGGGCGAGGACGATGGATACATGGTCGACCGGGAGAAATACACAGGGTGGTGGAAGAGAAGTAATGGAGACATAGATTTCACAAGTGAAGCGCGACCTTTTTATGTGAAATAGTTTAGACGTGAGGGGTGAATGAAAATGAAAGGTATGGATGAAAACATATGCACATATATATATATATATTTATATATATATATATATATATATATATATATATATATATATATATATATATGACGAAGCGTTTCGGACGTGTAGGAGTAAGACACGTGGATGTACGATAGACAGATGGGGAACTGACGTGGCAATGGAGTCAATGGACGGAAGAGAGTGTATCCTGGGCCGTCAGATTGCAAACACAGATCAACGACTGGGAATCAATGAGAGTAGCAAAATGGTGGGCCATATGACATGGCGGACACGAGATAACGGGTGGGTGACTCTGGAGGATATCCACCGTCGGATTGACATCGCCAGATCTGACGGTTGAAACGAATTCCGCTGCCCGGCGATTGTACAGAATTTAACGCGCGGGGAAAGTGGTTTCGTTGGCCGTACCAAAGACACGCGGCACTTTTTCTATGGAGTCGCTGCCCCCGCGGTAAATACTGTCGTTTTGATGAGAGTGGTGCGGGAGTTAGCACCGGTTTTCTGCGTGGGGCCCTCCACACAGGACGATTGCTGCTTCGTTGATTTGACTTCGATCGGACGGCCACCATTGCACCCGAACATAAAATGATAAGCCCCTTTTTCTTTTGACTTGTGGTTTTCGGGCTCGGGTCATGTGATGACGACAGGAAAGGAGCTCAGGCCCTGGGGCTTTGGTCTAATAGATTTAAACTGCGGGTTTTAAACTTTGGCCAAGTGTATTTTTTGAACGGGGATGGCGCTATTAAGCGGGAGCATCTGGATTTAAGCCACGGTGGAGGTCTGAAAGAGATTTAGAAAAGGTGGTAGGCCGAAAATTTGCATGCAGGAGTAAATATGTACAACATCAGCTCCATCTGGGGACGACATGTTCGTCCTCGGGCATGTCGAGAACACGCAGACCACTGAATATTTCATCTTTGCTTCTCAATTCTCTTGTGCTCCTGTCTCAGGTAATTACCAACGTTCTTTTCTTTATAAAAATAAAATACAAAACAACTTATATACAATATAATACAATCAGGCATTCTCAGCCTGGGTCAGAATTGGAAGTACAGCTTGAGGAATTGGCCATTCACAGGGGCATCCAACAAATCACCCTGTAGGTTTTCTAAAGAAAAAGTGTTGTTTCTTCCTAGCTTCACTATTTTGAATGGCCCAAACCACAGCGGATCAAACTTAGCATGCTTGCCCTTCTCTGCTCTGCGAACATCCCATCTGAGAACCAGGTCACCAATTTGGAAGTTTCTATCCTTTGCATGCTGATCAAATACATTCTTCATTTTCTCCTGATATTCTATCAATCTCTGATCTACCTGGTTCCGTGTTTCCTCCAGTTCAATCAATTGATTAATCCTTCTGATCATGTCATCTGGTTCATCCTGGCTTTCCTGTATGAAGCGTGCCACTGGCAATGCCAATTGCACAGGAAACACAGCCACTTTCCCATAGACCAGCTCATAGGGTGACTTCCCTGTTGCTCTCTTGCTGGTTATCCTATTCGCACATAGAGCGAATTTTAACTGAGAGTCCCAGTTCTTTTGATTCTCACTTATTGTTTTCTTCAAGGCTCTCACCAGGATTTTATTAGAAGACTCTGCTAAACCATTTCCCTGTGGATAGTATGTTGTGGAATGAGTCAGGATGATGTTATACCTTTGGCAAAAATTCACAAATCTGGCAGATTTAAAAGCTTGTGCATTATCAGTTACAATTCTAGCAGGACAGCCAATCCTAGATATGATATTTTCCTCCATAAACTTCATTATCACAGCATCTGTAGCATTTCTTGTAGGTATGGATTCCACCCATTTCGTGAAGTAATCTGTGGCTGTTAGTATCCATTTATGTTGGCCACTTGATGGGGGATGTATCTCTCCTATAAAATCTAATCCCCATTTCTGAAATGGTTCATTTACATGAATAGGAATCAAGGGCAAAGCTGCCAATTTATGCCTTTCTGCAATTCTTTGGCACTTGTCACATGCTCTGACCCAAGCAAAAGTGTCTGTATACAATTTTGGCCAGTAAAAACCAGCCTTCAGGATTTTATGCACTGTAGCCCTCCAGCTGTAATGCCCTCCACATATTCCATCATGGAATTCTGTCAGTATATTCTCTACTTCATTTTCAGTGAGGCATAACAGTAATATACCTAGTGGGTCTCTCCAATATAGCTGTCCATTGGCAATTATATACTTCTGGGATCTCATCCTTACAGCTCTGTATTTTATCCTATCACATCTTGTAGGAGGGCTAAGTGTTAACAGATATTCAACTATTTCTTTATACCAAGGACTAGTTAGATATTCCATATGTATCTTTTGAGTGGCCATCTCCAGTCCTTGCTTTTCTTCTCCTTTCTCAGATTCTTCATTTGCTATCATGGATAAATTAATGCCCAACGCTTGATGATTTGATTCAGACAACATCTTGGCAAGTCCCTATCCTTTAATCAACTTAGTAGGCCTTATGTCCAAATCATACTCCTGTATTTTTTCAATCCATCTCCCTCTTCTACCTTCGCTATCTCCCTAAACAAGAATGTCTTTGACAGCTACTGTGGGAACATATGCAGTGATGTGAGATTGCAAAATATCAGTTCTAAAAGCCTTGAGAGACTTTACTAGGGCATATGCTTGCTTCTCCAATATATTATATTTCAATTCAGCATCATGCAATACTTGACTGAAGAAAGCTATAGGCTATTCATATCCCTCTTCATTCTTCTGCAATAATACTCCAGCAATGGTATGGGGTGAAGCAAATGAAAAGATCATAAATGGCTTCTTGTAATCTGGTCCTGCTAGCACAGGAGCTTCAGAAAATGCCTGTTTTATCCTTGTGAATGCATCTCTAGACTCCTGGGACCATTTTACTTCATTCTCCTTCTTCAACATATCAGTTATATGCCTAACTATCTCAGCATAGTTAGGAATAAATCTTCTCAAAAAATTGATTCGGCCTAAAAACACCTATACTTCTTTCTTATTTCTCGGTAAAGGGATGCTGTTTATTACTTCAACTCTCTTAGGGTCTATTCTCACACCATCTTTAGTTACAATGTGCCCTAAGATTTTTCCCTCATCTAATGCAAATAAAGATTTCTGAGGATTGAGGGAAAGGCCGTACCTTCTGTATTTTTCAAAAGTTCTTCTTAGATGCTCAATATGCTCATCATCATTTTTTGAAAACACTGTGATATCATCAAGGTATACCACCAAAAACTTGTCCTGTTCTCCAACAAAGGCTATGTCCATTGGCCTCTGAAAAGTAGCTCCTGCATTAATTAATCCAAATGGCATCCTAGCATACATAAAGGTTCCCCAAGGCGTGGTGAATGCAGTTTTCTTCTGGTCTTCTGGGAATACGGCTACCTGATTATAACCAGAAAATCCATCCATCATTGACATTCTGGATGCTCCCACCACTTTCTGTAGGATGTGGTCCATCTTAGGCAGTGGATAATTGTCTTTCAATGATGCTCTATTTAAATTCCTGAAATCCACACAGAGCCTTATTTCTCCATTCTTCTTCCGAACAGGAACAAGATTTGCTATCCATTCTGATTATCTTAATGGCACAATTATCTTAGCTTTCAGTAGCTTCTTGACTTATTTTTCAATAGAGGGAAGGAGCAGAGGATTTATCTGTCTGAGTTTCTGCTTGTATGGCTTTGCATCTTCCCTCAAAGGTATTTTATGCTGCATTATATTTACATCAAAAGTTTTTAGGTCCTGATAGGACCAAGAAAATACATCTTTGTAGGATTGAAACAACTTCAAATATTTTTCTTTATAATCTTCTGGGACTCTTTTAGATAATTTGACAAATTTGGGATCAGTAGAAGTACCCAGATTCAAATCTCCTACTTGGTCTTCTTCTGTCATTTTATTTGGCTGCAATGGAATATCATATTTGTTAAATAATATTTCTAGAGGCACCAGGCCTCTAGGTATAACATTTCCTTTCAGCTGCAGCACTTTATTACCTGCTATTCTTTCTTCCCATTTATTTTCTGCAATATTTTCAACTTCCTCTTCCCTCTCATCATCAATCTCTATGTTAGAGAATTCTCCCACTGTCTCCATGAATCTCTTCATTTGTTCATCATCTTCAAATACCTGCCAATGCTTTATATTATCTGGAATGGATGGTCTGTACCATACCTCCACTTCATATCTTAAGAGTGGATTCTGAGGAGGACGAAAAGTACTGGCAGATACAACAAGAGAATCTACTATTCTGTTTTGCTCCCTGGGCATGAACTGTATGTTAAATGCCAAGAAGAAATTTTCTATCATGTCCCATACTTCAGTTCTATACGCTCTGGGCCGAGGATGCTTAGTTTGACATTGATTTTTGATCTGTCTTACCACCAGCTCAGAGTCTCCCAAGACTTTTAAAAATTTGATGCCCATGTTTCTGGCTGTTTGCAGTCCCAATAATAGTGCCTCATATTCAGATACATTGTTGGTAGCCTCATACTCTAGTTTGAAGGATAGTGGCACCCATCTTCCTGTAGGAGAAATAAAAAATACCCCAGCTCCGTTGCCTTCTCTTGAATTTGCTCCATCAAAATGCAAAGTCCAAATTTCTGGTTCCCAATCTCCTTTAGGCTGTTTAGCTTGAATTTGACCACAAAGGGGCTCATGAGCATAATTTTGATTTTCTTCTAACATCAGACATGAGAAGTCTCCCTCTTTGTTATAAACTGGAGAGTTCTCTGAGCAGTCAGCCTTAGTTACCATTTTAACAAATCTAGTCTCCCTTTACAACCTCCTTTCTTGACCTCCGAAGACTGGGACAGTAGCATATGTTAAGTCCAATTTAATTGATCCCCCAATCTTTGTACCCCAGGACCTTGACAGTAACATGCCAAAGTGGGCTGGGATATCGGCAACCACAATGTCCATGACCACACTCTTCACTGGAATTTGCGCCAAATTGACCACTAAATCTTTAATCATTCCCAAGCATTTCACCCTTTTGGAATCAAATGAATATAAATATTTGTATGGTCTTGTAATTTGCAGTCCTATTTGTTCCATGACAGACAGAGGCATAAGATTATGGGAAGCCCCAAAATCTAACATACAATTATGTAACAGCAGGTCATGAATGACTAGAGACATGTAGAAAGGAGGAGTAGAGGGGTCTATCTCCTCAACATGTGGGCCAAAGACTACCATGGGTCTTTCTTCTTGAAGATTTAAACTATCAGGTGTAATTGGTATTTCAGGAGGAAGCACAAAAGACGTAACTTGAGACTAATATACAGGTTGTTTCAATAACTCAGTCAGAGGGACAGGAATATTAATCTTCTCAAGTTATTTTTGCAAATTGAAAGCAGATGGGGGCTTTTCTATCACTACTTCTTTTGACTCCTTATTCTCAACTGAAGTTTTGACTTATTTTGACACTGGCTCAGCATTAGGAGGACTGACTATTTTAGAAGAGGAAGGAATCTAATCATTAGGCTGCAAGGGACTTTTTACAGGATTCTTACCTTTTTCTACGTTCTTCTTTGTTGCTGATTCCTTCTGAACAGATGCTTCTTTCTGAGGTGGTTCTTCTTCTTGGTCTGGAGTTCTAGTCCTCTTTCTTGAAGATCTGAGATCATATTTGACATTGAATTGTGCTTGCATGAAATCAGCAAATTGTTTACAATAATGATCAATCTCTGCTTCTTCATCTTCATCTTGCAACGGGCATTCCATATCATCAGTATTTGAAAAAGCCAGATTTGAATCTTCTAATCCATAAGCTGCATCTCCAGTGGAGTCATCTGCTGGTCCTTCCAGGTACAAGGGATGAGGTACCTGGTCTTGTTGTTCCTTCGTTTCTCTTGGCAATATCTGCAATGGTGGCATTCTATACTGAGGATTGTATCCTCTGTTTGGAGCATTATAATAGTTCTTGGGAGCTGCATTCTTTGCTTCCAGTTCAAGCTTGACCATATTCTTTATCATTTTTCTTATTTCGTCCATTTTATCTGAATCTTTTTCCTGATTAGAGGCGAAAACCTCTTCTTTGCCTTTTCTCTTAGTGTCTTGTTCAAATTTTCCTTTTAACTTCCCAGTGGAGGCAAAGTTCGCTTCCAATTCCAGAGCATCTGATTATGCATTGTCTAAAGTGGCAGGTTTTCTTTCTCTCAAGGAGAATCCAAAGTCAAAGTCAAAGGCTGCTATAAAAATTACTTTGGCAGCAGCTTCATGGGGCTTCATCTTGGGAGGCAGGCTCAGATATAACTTGTTGAATCTTTTGATAAATTCTGCCACTCCCTCATTTTGTTTCTTCTTCATGGTATTAAATTCAGTGAGACACTGACCATGGTCTTTCTTTTCTCCCCACTTCCTGAGAAAAGTATTCTCCATAACATCCTAGGTGGTTATTTAACGGTTCCCCAATGTCTTAAACCATTTTCTGGCTTCACCTTCCAAAGATTGCACAAATAATCTCAAGACCACATCCAGATGTTCAACATTTAAGTTTTCTGCAAAAGAGCAGAAGGTCTCGAGATGTTTCTGAGCATAAACTCCATTTTCACCATTAAATATTGGCAGAATCTTCAGGTAATCTTGTGGCATATCATTTAACACTTGGGACAAGTCCAAGGGAGCATATTTGTTTAGTAGAAAAGCAAGAACGTTAGCCATTTGGGGAGGTGGGGGTCGCACAACAGTCTGAGATACAAAAGAAGGGAGAGGAGTAGGAGGAAGTGGAGTATGAATAACAATGGGAATATATTGCACAGAATCCTGAGGTGTGGATGGGAATAACTCACGGTTAACAGCAACTACTTCTACGACCTCTTTAATTTCTTCAGCCTCGAAAGCAGGATGAGAATCTTCTTCAATCTAGGCACTTCCTCTACATGGAGTTCCTGAGTAAAACTCGGGATTTTCTGTTCTAACTTCTTGAGAAGAAGAGGGTGGGTAATCTTCAATGGAATATTCAGGGTTTTCAGCACGGGCTGACTTCCTCTCCTTCCAAACTCTTTGATGAATAATCTTTTCTGGGTCAGACACGTAAAGTGCTTTCGTCTAAGATGTATCTGACCTCAAATGTGGCTTACGACGAGCCAAGACTACCAATAAAATTTATCAAATAAATTAGTTTTGAATGGAACCAATCTCTCTCAGAATCTGATACAAAGATAAGAACAGTGTAGGGACACCATGTAAAACTCCAATACAAAGGCATCAAACAGTTAAGAGACAGCTTACTGTAAAGAGGGCCAGTTCAAGTGATATATCACAGAAATAAAATATCAGGAAGTGAGTGCAATGAGGGAACATAGAGAAGATATTAGCTAACATGAGACTGATACCCAGATACACAACAGAACCACATAAGGGCATACCAATTTATGAATCCTTATATGATAATAGCATTTTAAAAGAACCCTCCTCAAGCAACTAATATAGCAGAAAATATGGAAAATATGAACATGGAACAATATATCATGACTAGGCCTATTTAAAGCGCTTCACTAATTCCAGAAAGGGCACCAACAAAGATGAATCCTTACTGCAAACTAGTGAGCCACTCGCATTCTAGAACATGATACAAGAAGATAAATAGCATGAAAGGAGATATTGTATTAACACATAAGAGAAATTACATACTGTGAGATACCAAAGACCAGAATCCTCATTACAGTTATAACTCCTCCTCACTAAGACCCTACGGGCTCTGAACCTTCATACATAAATATTACAAAATGTATACAAAAGCCTTTTCACTGCACGGTTTGCTGATAGAAATCTGGAACCCTTCTAATGTCTTCTTTTTGGGCCTTTATAGATGAGATAGAGAATTCTAGAGGAGGAGGTAGATAGAAAACATTTAATGACTCAATTTGAATAAAATGGCGGAAAACAATCGCGCCCACTCTATGAATGACTAACTATAAATGACTGTACTTTACAATCTATCTATAGAAATAAATGCTGGGAGATGAAAATCTCCTTATATACAAGACACAAATAATAAAATATATACAATGCTCGGCCTTTTGCTGAGGAAACATCTGCTGCCGTAAGAGCCCTGAGATAGTCTACAATTTTGTACTGTACTCTCGGCCCTTACTTTGGATTCAAATCCTGGATTTTTAATGTATGGCGAATTTATCTAGAGGGTTCTGCGAATCCATATCTTTGTCTTCTTTAATGGCGATCATTTCTCACACCTACCCTCGACTTCCTCTTTAAATTTTGTCAGCAATATATCATCCTTTAAAATGCTCTTAACCTTTGCTATGGAAACCATGAATTAAAACGCCCTTCCTATTGCTTTGAAACCTGCAAAACCCACAAAATATTAGAGAAAAATGACACAGGTGGGGGCGAGGATGATGGATACATGGTCGACCAGGAGAAATACACAGGGTGGTGGAAGAGAAGCAATGGAGACATAGATTTAACAAGCGAAGTGCGACCTTTTTATGTGAAATAGTTTAGACGTGAGGGGTGAATGAAAATGAAATGTATGGATGAAAACATACGCACATATATATATATATATATATATATATATATATATATATATATATATATATATATGACGGGGAAACTGTTTTGGACGTGCAGGAATAAGACACGTGGACGTACGGGGGACAGGTGGATGGGTGATGTGGCGGTAGAGTCAATGGATGGGGAGACTGGGGTCTGGATCGTTGGATGGCGATCACAGATCAACGAATGAGAATAAATTAGGGTAATACGATGGTGGGCCATATGACATGGTGGATGCGAAATAACGGGTGGGAAACTCTGGAGAATCTCCACCATCGGATTAACATCGCTAGATCTGACGGTTCAAACGAATTCCGCTGCCCGGCGATTATACAGTGTTTAACGCGCGCGGAAAGTGGTTTCATGGGCCGTACCAGAGACACGCGACGCTTTTTCTATGGAGTCGCTGCCCCCGCGATAAATACTGTCGTTTAGATGAGAGTGGTGCGGGAGTTACCACTAGTTTTCTGCGTGTGGGGCCCTACACACAGGACAATTATCGCGCCATTGATTTGATTTAGATCTGACAGTTGCAACGACGCCCAGGGTATTAAACAATAAGCCCCTTTCCTTCAGCTTGCGGTTTTCGGGCTAGGGACATATGAAAGTCAAGGCAGGAGGGGCTGAACTCTTAGGGGCTCGACCCAATATTTAAAATATGTGTTTTAGACTTTGGCCAAGTGCATTTTCTGAATGGGGATGGTGCTATTAAGCAGGAGCATCGGGATTTAAGCCATGGTGGAGGTCTGAAAGAGATTTAGAAAAGGTGGCAGGTCGAAAATTTACATGCAGGTGTAAATATGTACAACAGTCACGATCAACGGTTCAAATCTGTTCACCTTCCGTTGAGCACCCGGTCCTCACCACGTCATCTCCACGTGGATTCATCGTACGCTAGACCATTCCATCACATATATTGTTTCGGTTTCGTTTTTTTTAAGGTTTTTCATTCATTCGTTCTGCAGATCGCCATCTCCACCAGAGTGGATCTCCTTTATTCCTCTACATTTCTCTCCACCATGTCACCGTCTGCATGACCTTTTCTCTACCTCCACATCATCTTCCATCTCATCCATTGTTTTCCTCACAGTTTTCAGATTTTTGCAGGGTTATTAAGAAGAATGGCCACCATAACGCGCAGCCTCTGCACAATGACAGTGAAATCAAGAAAGATCATCTTCAACGGCTGGAATTTATGAAAGTTACCCGGGAAGATGAACATAGGACATGCATTAAAGAGAACAGGGTTTAAACTTTGTAGAAATCTCCCTGTACCATTAAAAATCCGAGCTAACCTGTCAGAAGAAAAATGTAGCACCAAAGTGTTTCATTACAGAGCAAAGGAGATTAAGGCACCCTAATGAAGATCTAGAGCCTTAAAACAACAATTTAAGAGGCAAAGCACTAGTTTGAAGACCCCGAGGATCGATTAGGAGGTCTGGTGCATAGTAAAGGTAACATGAGGGCTTATTCATTAACAGAATGTTTTTCTCCATCAAGTATAGGGCACCCATAGTCTATTTCATTTTTGTTCAAAGCACTAGGAGTACTACAGCCAAAAGATGTCAAGATCATATCCGAAGAAGATCACTCTTTCACAGGGGAGGTGACAGAGATTAAATACACAACAGTTAAACAGAATGGGTCTCGGCCCCGTATTCATTTTTGTATTTAATATTACATTTAGTATTCACCTACCCCCTTAGTCAATCTTCTATTCATCCTCGGCTATAAAGCACAAAAATAAATTATTGTAATGGTTGTTGATGAGATATTAGAGAAATGCAAGCATCTTCCTCTTGAGACAAGTTATCTGTGTAATATTGTAAGATAAGCTGGGATTTGATGTATTCAGGCTGAATGTTCAAGCTGTGGGCAATAACGTACCTGATTGGTGTTGTTTTTAATATGACAAGCATGGTTCTTTGGATCCTGATCTAAGGCAGCTGGTGATGTTTTCCTTTCTCTGTATTTGTGATTGACTTGCTTTCATTTCATTATGTTTCTTCAGGCTCGCATTAGAAGTTTGGCATAAGATTTACCCTTGATAGGTGCCTTATGTTGTTGCTCTCCCAGCCTTTATGTTTTCTGCTTATATGTGTGTCTGAACATGGATTTCAATTGATTGAACCAGTGTAGTGGATGTTATTGCCTGCTCTCTGATGTATGAATTAATGAAATTAATGTTTAGATGTTCTTGCTAGGATTTAGTTAGATGAGTTGAGAACACTGGGAGGTCTAGAACATTGTCTCTGTCTCACTAGGATCTTTCCATCTCATTAAGCCTTTCTAAGAACCCTTGTCTCGCCTCCGGTTTTGTCCAAGCAGGTCTAGAGTTAAATGACCTCTGACTTGATCTATAGATAGAATTGGCTGGCTCCCCTTCACTCATTTTCATTCCTTAATGTCCCATTCCATCAACCATCTTTTAAGATCCAAATGCTCTAGATGACTAGCCCAACTAAAAGCTTGCACATTGAACACAAGTAAACCCTTTCCTGACTCCATTTCCCAATGGTATTGATGTTCCCTGAGTTATCTATCTTTGCCTAGTTTCCTCTTTGCTCATCCTTGTCTCATTTTGGACCCTTCTTTCCTAATTCCCAACAACCAAACATAAAAAATAAAACAAACAAACACTGTGCCTAGAACTAGCCTAAAACCTTAACATTTGAGCTTCAAAGACATAAAACCTTTGACTATCATAGAGAGATCCCTATCTGGACCTAGGAGGGCTAGATCCTTAGGTCTGAAATTGGTTCTATGTTGTCTCATATTTTGGTCTTGTCAACCTGGCCAAAACATGGGAACCCCAACATAATGGCGACTCCGCTGGGGAATTCTGAGTGAAACTCACCTTAAGCATTCTTAGAGACTCAGAAACTTAGAACTCTGGTTAGGTTGACAACAAGTCAATCCTTTCTTGAATCTACCTCTATCGTTGAGTGTCCATCATACCCTTAGACAGAGTCTGGAAAGGGCTAGGTAGCCTCCGGATCTCACCCTCTTTGGAGGTGACATATCTGGTAAATGCCCTCCCAGTCAATCTCTGGTTGGAGTTTTCTTTTTGAGGAGATTCCTGAAAGGTGATAGTGCCTGAGCACTGTGGTGGACAGTGTAACCCCTTAGATACACCCTAAAACCCTCCACCTAGTGACTCCATTGCTTATAAATGAAAAGACTTCATTAGTGATCAGTAGGCCTGCTGATTAACTTGGTTTCACATTAGACTCCACTGGGAGACCAACCTTTGAAACAACATTAACCACAATAGAAGTACCAAGTAGGATTAAGCTTCTTAGTGAAGAGTACAACATTCTAGCTTTTAGAACCATTCACACAAGAGCTTATCCTAATCCCGAGCCACCTAAAATAGTTGACAATCCGGAGAGTATCCTCAAGGGAGCTCCTACACCTAAAAGACCAACTATTTCCAGTCACATTCATAGAGCTGATTCCACACCAGAAGACTTAACAGCTCTATCACAATTTCTCCCTACCTAGACCCTTCAAACAGATTACCTAGAACTAGGTCATTCAGTACTTAAGACCAGCCAGACCCTCATACTAGGGATAGAGGAACCCCTCCATCTACATCACCTGATATCCATTTCATCCAAAACTTGGGGCTCTCCCACCCTAGATCTGCTCAACAGACCTCTGCTGGTCCTAATATCCCTATCATCCATATACTAGCTACTCAAATCAATCCTTTACCTCATCAGAATATCATCATGGCAGCCTGGTATGCTCTTTTAGTTTTACCTCAACCCTTGTTACCCTTACCCAATGATTATCAGTAAAAAATCCCACACTTCACTCCTAAAGAATCAATCACAGCTCAGCAACATGTAGATAAGATGGAGGATTCTTTTGACTACATGGAAATTGATGATGAAACAATCAAAATGAGAGTCCTTTCCCAAAGCTTGGGAGGTGAGGTGAAGAAGTGGTTTAAAAACCTTCCTGCGGGTAGTATCCAAGATCTCCCTGCCCTATACCAGACTTTCGTCAAAAAATGGGAAACTAGGGCAAACCCTTGCCAACTCCTAGCCGAATATATGAGCCTCAAAGGAAACATGGGAGACAATGTCCATGATTACACAAAAAGATTTAACAGCATTTACAATGCTCTCCCTCCACATATGAAACCTCCACAAGGTATGGCCCTAGCAAAATATCCTGATGGATTTTATGCTGACATGGCCTATGAGCTTAGGGATAAAGAGTACACCACATTGGAGGACATGCAAAAAGGAGCTGTAAACATAGAGGAAAATTTGATTGAGAAAAGAGCAAGACTGAGGTCTGAGAAGAGGGTAACCTATAGGGATGACAATGTAGCCTCCACATCTGATCCAAACTATGACAGACTATCTAAACATGTGGATAAGCTGCAACAAATGATGGAAAAGATGGTTTTCACAGTTAGCAATCAGAACAGAAACTAGAACCAAAATTAGAATCAAAACTTTAGAAGGAACAACAATGCTCCTAACAGACAAAAAGAATCAGATCAACAAGATATTCCCCCATTCCAAAAAAATTTAGAAGAATATGAGGGAATCATAGAAGAGTCTGAAGGGAATGCGATATACATGTTTGAAACAGAAAACTCAGCCCTTAACTATGATTCAGGGGAAGACCAACCCTCACCTTCATACTGGGATGAGGAATGGTTAGAAACTGAGGATTATAGATTAGGATTCAAAAATTCCATGATGCAGGTCAGAGAGCAATATGAACCTAGGAGCAAGAAGAACCAAGAAAACTCCAAAACAAAGACTCCTAAGGTAACCATCAAGAGAAGACCTGATAAAAATTCTAAAGCATCTGCTGCAAATAAAAAATCAGCAGTTGAACGTTCTGGGAAAAACAAAGAACAAGACGACCAAGACACTGAAAATCAAAGCCAAACAACCAGCAGCACTAGCACTGCAGTTAGTGCTCCTGATAAAACGATTCCTAACCCTGTACATAGTGATAAATCACAAACTCATTCAGCTACTAAGGCAGTAGCAAATAAAACAGAGTTGAGCCCTCCAAAGACACGGTCCACTTTCAATTTAGAGTGTGAGATTGCCAAAATCAAAATTTCTGTACCATTATCTGAGTTGGCCACTCAGGATGTATATAAAGGCCAAATTTTGAAATCTTTGAATTTAGGGGAAAATAATGACACTGTGAATTTGAGTGATGATCAACCTGCCCTCCTTTTCGGCCCAAAGATTGAGGGAAATTTTCAGGAAGGGGTAGTTCCGCCTTTCTATATTAGTCTCAACATTCATGACAGAATACTCCACAATGCCATGCATGACTCTGGAGCTTCACACAATTTAATGCCTAAGGTAGTAATGGAAAAGCTAGGCCTGGAGCTAACACGACCTTACAAAGACTTGTATTCATTCGACTCTAGCAGAGTAAAATGCCTAGGCCTAATTAAAGACTTGTGTGTGAGTTTGACCCAGATCCCAGCTAAATGTATGGTCATGGATGTCGTGGTGGCAGATGTACCACCCAAGTATGGCATGTTATTATCAAGATCATGGGGAGCCAAAATGCAAGGGACGATGCATATGGATGGCTCATATGCCACTATCCCTATCTTTGGCCAACTTAGAAGACTATATAGAGAGTCCCAGATGAAATTCCTAGTTAGTAGCCTCGAGAAACCTGAAAATTTTCCGTTATACTCTGTGCACACAGACCTGGATTCCTTCATTCTATACAACGACCAATCCTTAGAAGAGCCAGAATCACAACGCAGAGATATAAATGATAACATAGAGCCCATGGACTCTAGCATAATGGCTACTCTGGAGGAATATGATGAAGAAAACCATGGGCCGAGTATTGAAAATGAAACTCTGAGTAAACCTAAAGAGCTAGGTTTCTCGCTCTCTGAACTCCACACCTGTCATGAAGAGCAAAACAACCCGTAGCCTAGTATAGACCCTGTAACACAACACAATGGCGAACCCCTATGGGAAATGAATTTCGATGGCTATTGTACTAGGAAAAATGCCGGAGCAGGGGTGTGGCTACGTAACATAGAAAACGACCATGCAGAAAGCCATGCTGTGAATCTGCATTTCAAATGCACGAATAATATTGCAGAATATGAGGCTCTCATCCTGGGTTTGAACCTACTGAAAAAACTAGGAGCCCGTAGGATAACTATGCTAGGAGACTCTGAGTTAGTTGTCAAACAAGTGAATGGTGAATACGCGGAAAAACATCCTCGATTAAGAGCATACGGGAATGATGCTGTAGATTTATTGAAAACCTTTGTTGAATACGAATTGGTGTTTGTTCCCAGGAGTCAAAATGTCATTGCAAATGGATTAGCTTGCCTAGCTATTTCATATCCTAAGACTCCCCCTGACCAACAAATCATCATTCAAACCAAGTTCAGACCTGTAGTGCCAGACAATGAAAAATATTGGCAGGTGTTTGAAGGAGATAAATAGATCGAAGATTTTCTGGTGGGAAGAAATGAGTTTGAATTTTCTGATTCGGAATCAAAATCTGATGACAGCTGCCCGAGTGAGGATCCCCCAGATGAATAAGAAACACCCTGTAACATGGAAATAAACACCTTTTCTTATGAAACTGGAAGTCCAACCATAAGATGCGAAAATGCGGAAAATGAAGGGATAGAGGTGTTGCAGGCCAAAGATAAGAACATATCTAGAGGCCTAGCACCCCTAGAAGACCTTTTTGACTTTGATGATGTAGCAAAAAATCCCACTATAGAACATGCAAAATCAGATGTAGAGGAATGCAACATAGGCAGTGAAGATAGGCCCAAAATGATAAAACTGGCTAAGTCTATACTTGCAAACATGAAGAACAAATACATTGACCTGTTTAAGGAATTCATTGACGTGTTTGCATGGAGCTATGAAGAATTGAAGGCATATGACACCAACATCATACAACACAAGATATCCTTGAAGGAAAATCAGAAGCCTTTCAAACAAAAACTCCGTAGGATCAATCCAAAACAATTGCCCATAGTTGAGAAGGAGATTAGAAAGATGTATGATGCAGGCATTATAGTCCTGTAAGGTTTTCTGATTGGGTGTCAAACTTAGTGGTTGTGAGAAAGAAAACAGGTGAGATCAGATTATGCATAGACTTCAAAAACCTCAATAGAGCCTCCTTGAAAGACAACTACCCTTTGCCTAGAATGGAACACATCTTACAGAGGGTAGTGGGCTCTAAGAGAATCTCCCTGCTTGATGGTTTTTCAGGATACAACCAAGTTCTGGTACTCCCAAAAGATCAACTCAAAACATCTTTTACCACCCCATGGGGCACCTTCATGTATGTGAAAATGCCCTTTGGATTGATGAATGCTGGAGCCACCTTCTAGAGAGCGATGGATATAGCTTTCTCGGATGAGATAGGACGCTTCATAATTATTTATTTGGATGACTTGACTATCTTTTCTAAAACTGAAGAAGAACATCTCAAACATCTGAGGAAAGTTTTTGAAAGATGTAGAAGGTATGGCATGTCCTTAAATCCTAAGAAAACTATTTTTGGGCTGCAAGAAGGTAAACTTCTTGGTCACATTATATCTGAGAAAGGGATCAGGATAGACCCACAACAAGTTGAGGGAATACTTCAAATCACACACTCGAGAAACATCAAGGAGTTACAGTCCTTCATTGAGAAGATCAATTTCCGTAGGAGATTCATTCCCAATCTTGCTAAGCACCTGTCGAAAATGACTGATATGCTAAAGAAAGATGCAAGAATCAAGTGGACTGTTGAAGCCAAAAAATATTTTGAGTCAGTAAAACTTGCAATCACCCAGGCCCCTGTCCTTATCAGCCTAGATTTCTCAAAAGATTTTCTAATCTTTTCATTTGCCTCCCAACACACAATAGCTGCAGTCTTACTGCAAAAGAACACAGAAGGTAACGAACAACCGATTTCCTTTTTCAGCAAAGCCTTAAGAGACACACCCTTAAAGTAAAAAATTAAGGAAAAGCAGGCCTATGCTCTGGTAAAGGACTTGAAATACTTTAGGGTGTACATTTTTCATTCTCACACCATAGCCTATGTTCCAAATATAGTGGTCAAAGATATCTTGTCCCAGGACCCTGATGGGAAAAGGGGCAAATGGATTGCTACGATCTTGGAATACAACCTTGAAATAAAACCCACCAAGCTGATCAAAGGTCAAGTCCTCGCCCAATTAATGGCTGAATCTAACTTGCAGGCCCTTGACATTAATATGATAAATGCCTTAGATGAGCAGGAAGGATTACCCCATCGAACTGTTGAGGAGCAGTTTCAAAACTCTCCTTGGTATACTGATATCCTTTACGTGCTCACCCACCTCAATGCCCCTCTAGAACTGTCCAAGACCAAGACCAGATTCATAAAACTCAAAGCTATAAATTACTGCATTTTGAATGAGAATCTATACTGGAAAAATCTGAATGGCCTATTGCTGAAATGCTTGTCTGAACCTGAAGCTGAAAGAATTAAACATGAATTCCATGCTGGGGAGTGCGAAGGCCACCTGAGTTGGAAAGCCACTGTAAATAAGATACTCATGGCTGGTTACTATTGGCCTACACTCTTCAATGATGTCCATAAAATGACCCTTACCTGCCACAAATGTCAGATCTTTGAAGGTAAAAGAAAGCTCCTTCCCCTTCCTCTACAACCCATCACTGTAGAAGGTCCCTTCATGCAATGGGGCCTAGATTTCATAGGAGAAATTCACCCCTCGTCCTCCGGGAAACACAAATTGATCCTAACTGCTATAGATTACTTCACTAAATGGATAGAAGCCATACCCACTAGGAATGCCATTGATTATGTCATCATTAGGTTCCTAGAGGAATTCAACCTATCTCGATTTGGCTGTCTAAGGAAAATAATCACTGACAATGCTACTACCTTCGGATCCAAGAAAATGGTTGATTTCTGTCACAGGTATGGAATAGCCCTTGGTCATTCAACTGCCTATTACACTCATGGTAATGGATTAGCTGAATCGTCAAATAAAATCCTAGTCACAATCATCAAGAAGCTGCTGGAAGAGAACAAAAAGTCATGGCACAAAAAGTTGATATATGATTTGTGGGCTGACAGGCTCACCACAAATAAATCTATTGGCATGTCACCATTCCAGCTTGTTTATGGAACCGAAGCAGTTTTTCCTACCAGCCTGGGAGTTCCTGTAATCAAACTTGTCCAGCAGATCCAATCAGAGGAACATAGCATGATAAGAAGAATCAATGAAACTATCCATCTGCAGCAAACAAGGGAGCAGGTTTACAGCAGAGCAGTCAAAGTGCAGGAAAGCATAAAGAGGCATTTTGACAAAAGAGCCAAAGCTTCAGATTTCAAATTTGGGGACAAGGTTCTAAAATGGGATTCAAGGAGAGAGGAAAAAGGTAAACATGGAAATTTTGACAGCTTGTGGCAAGGTCCATACATCATCCAGGCCACTATGGGTCCTACTACATTTTTCTTACAAGAACTTGATGGTACAGAGCTATTTGGGGGTCCTGTCAATGGCAGTATGCTTAAACACTAGTTCTACTAATTTTCATTTCCAGTTCCATTTCCATTGTACATACCATTGCAGTTTTACTTTCAAGAAAACAGAGAAAATGTTTCCAAAAAATAGAGAAGGTAGAGGTTCAAACATGCTCAAAACATGGACCTCTGAAAAGTGAAAAAGATTGGCTCTAATATGATCAAAACCCGAGCCAAGGAAAGAGAAGACAACTGGTCCTAACACGCCCAAAATTTGGACCAGCAAAGGAAAAGGAAGAATCAGCTCTAACATGCCTAAAACCAGAGCTGAAAATGGAGAAGAAAAGTGACTCAAATATGCTCAAAACCTTAGTTACAAAGAAAGAATGATATTTCAAATTGCATATTTCTTTCCTGCATAGTTTTGTTTGCAGTTTTCTACAAGTCTTCATTCCAGCAAGTCAGACAGTCTAATCCTGGCTTGGCTATTTTTCAATTTCCTGTCTTAGAATGTAGGAGAAGAAATCTGTTGGACAGTTTAATCCCAGCAGATGTTAGATTAGGTAGAAAGGCATATGAGGCCAACTATTTAATCTAGCCTCATGGAGCAATAAGGGTAGATTTAGGATAGGTGTGTTTTTGTTTTGAAAATAAAATGTAAAGGGTCTCCTAGCTCAAATGCACCCAAACGGAAAATGATAGCACTGTAGTTTGGGTAGGTATACTGGTTGGGAAAATGTTTCTGCTGATGCAACATATTGATATTGTGGTAGCTGATGAAAGAAAGGGATGTGCCAAGCAGCAGGCAACTGGCCTACTCCAAAGATCATTTCTGGTTTCTTTCCTCCTTCAAGAAGAAGCCATCCCCATGTGGAGCCACTGTTAGCCCCCCTGTGAAATTCTTGACAAGCAAGCTAGGGGATATGTCATTTTGGAGACCTTCAAGGAAAGCATCTCCCCATAAGACGCATCATCCTTGAGGTCTCTCCATGCTTTGCACTATGTAAATGTCCTCTGCTGACTTTCTTCTTCAAAAAGCCTGTTTCTACCACTTACCCCTGCAAATTCTCCCTCTTTAACCTTTGTTTTTCCCTTCCTTCAATTCCCCTCTAATTCCCTAAAACTTCCTAGAAACCCCCTTCGAAATTCCACCCATACTCATTTGTTTGACCTAGTTCACCCATCATCCTTCTATCGTTAACCTTGGATGGCCCTAAAACGTATTAAAAATGTGCAAAAATCATATATTTTTTCTATCGGGCCTTAGCCCCTCCGGCCTTAGCCCCTTCAGACATAGCCCCGTCCCCCATTCCTCCATGAAACCTTGCGTCGTGACCAAAGTGCTAACCCTGAAGGCACTGGTCCCATGGGTTTTTCGGGCGCGTCCTCGACCGTCGATCTTGACAGATCGGATGGCCACCATTTAATCCACAGCTCCATGTGTTTCCCGCTCACCTCCTACACCGTGCCATCACCGTCCATTTCACGATTGATCTAATGGTTCGGAGCCTCCCTACCCTGTGGTCCCCACTCGAACTGTTCCAAAACCACGCTGTTTTTTTCGCACCACCTTTGCGCGATGGGCGGTATTTCCAGACTGCCCAGTGATTCCACTGGCCGCCCGCCGCGTGTCCTTTGTACGACTCCAAAACCACTTTCTCCCTGCACATTATATTTTGACCAGAGTCACGCAGCGAAATGCATACAAGACGTCAGATCTTGCGTGCCTCATCTGACGGCCATCGTTGGCCAGAGTTGCACGTCGCTTAACCCATGTCATGTCCCGTCCGCCATCGTTGATCTCCAGCACGATCAATGGTTCAGATATGTTCACCTTCCATTGACCACCCCCCCCCCGCCCCCGGGTCCGCTCACCACGTCATCTCCACATGGATTCATCGTACGCCAGACCATTCCATCACATATATTGTTTCAGTTTCGTGTTTTTTAAGGTTTTTCATTCGTTCATTCTGCAGATCGCCATCTCCACCAGAGCTGATCTCCTTTGTTCCTCTGCATTTCTCTCTGCCATGTCACCGTCTGCACAACCTTTTCTCCGCCTCCACATCAGCTGCCATCTCATCCATTGTTTCCCTCACAGTTTTCAGATTTTTGCAGGGTTATTAAGAAAGATCATCTTCAGCGGCTGGAATTTATGAAAGTGACCCCAGAATATGAACACAGGACATGCATTAAAGAGAACAGGGTTTAAACTTTGTAGAAATCTCCCTGCGCCATTAAAAATCCGAGCTAACCTGTCAGAAGAAAAATGTAGTGGAAAAGTGTTTCAGTACAGAGAAAAGGAGATTAAGGCACCCTAGTGAAGATCTAGAGCCTTAAACTAGCAATTTAAGAGGCAAAGCACCAGTTTGAAGACCCCGAGGATCAATCAGGAGGTCCGGTGCACAGTAAAGGTAACATTAGGGTTTATTCATCAACAGAATGTTTTTCTCCATCAAGTACAGGGCACCCATATAGCTTTTATTATGCACCACATCCCTGAAGGAATTTCCACCAGACAAGAGTTCAAAACCACCAGAGCATCTATATGACAAACCTCTTAGTTGTCTATTTCATTTTTGTTCAAAGCACCAGGAGTACTACAGCCAAAAAATGTCAAGATCGTATCCAGAGAAGATCACTCTTTCACAGGGGAGGTGACAGAGATTAAATACACAACAGTTAAACAGAATGGGTCTCGGCCCCTTATTCATTTTTGTATTTAATATTACATTTAGTATTCACCTACCCCCTCAGTCGATCTTTTGTTCATCCTCGACTATAAAGCATAGAAGGAAATTATTGTAATGGTTGTTGATGAGATATGAGAGAAATGCAAGCATCTTCCTCTTGAGACAAGTTCTCTATGTAATATTGTAAGATAGGCTGGGATTTGATGTATTCAGGCTGAATGTTCAAGCTGTGGGCAATGACGTACCGGATTGGTGTTGTTTTTAATATGACAAGCATGTTTCTTTGGATCTTGATCTAAGGCAGCTGGTGATGTTTTCCTTTCTCTGTATTTTTGATTGACTTGTTTTCATTTCATTACGTTTCTTCAGGCTTGCATCAAAATTTTGGAATAAGATTTACCCTTGATAGATACCTTATGTTGCTGCTCTCCCAACCTTTATTTTTTCTGCTTATATGTGTGTCTGAACATGGATTTCAATTGATTTAACCAGTGTAGTGAATGTTATTTCCTGCTCTCTGATGTATGAATTAATGAAATTAAT
Organism: Pinus albicaulis; assembly: GCA_034641835.2. Lineage (NCBI taxonomy): Eukaryota > Viridiplantae > Streptophyta > Pinopsida > Pinales > Pinaceae > Pinus > Pinus albicaulis. Next base: position 1,425,872,898 of record CM076577.1, read on the forward strand.
GTTTAGATGTTCTTGCTAGGATTTTGTTTAAATGATTTGAGAACACTGGGAGGTCTACAAAATTGTCTCTGCCTCACTAGGATCTTTCCATCTCATTAAGCCTTTCTAAGATCCCTTGTCTCGCCTCCGGTTTTGTCCAAGCAGGTCTGGAGTTAAATGACCTCTGACCTGATCTATAGACAGAATTGGCTGGCTCCCCTTCACTCATTTTCAGTCCTTAATGTCTCATTCCATCAACCATCTTTTAAGATCCAAATGCTCTAGATTACTAACCCAACTAAAAGCTTGCACATTGAACACAAGTAAAGCCTTTCCTGACTCCATTGCCCAATGGTCTTGATGTTCCCCGAGTTATCTATTTTTGCCTAGTTTCTTCTTTGCTCATCCTTGTCTCATTTTTGACCCTTCTTTCCTGATTCCCAACAACCAAACATAAACAATCAAACAAACAAACCCTGTGCCTATAAATATCCTAAAACCTTAACATTTGAGCTTCAAAGACATAAAACCTTTGAATATCATAGAGAGATCCCTCTCTGGACCTACGAGGGCTAGATCCTTAGGTCTGAAAGTGGTTCTATGTTGTCTCATCTTTTTGTCTTGTCAACCTGGCCAAAACATGGGAACCCCAACACCATTCACCACTACCATCCCGAATTACTGTTGGACTTTTTGTGTAAAATCTTTCCTGGCAAGTGGCTGAAAATACTTCTTTAATATGTGTCCATTTACCAATAATACTAAATTTTTTCCATCAATATTTTTAACTTCTATTGCTCCATTCTCGAATACTCGAATCACTTCATAAGGTCCCATCCAATGTGTATGGAACTTTCCTTTAAAAATTTTAAATCTAGAATCATAAAGGAGCACCCAATCACCTGGTTGGAATTTCTTTTTCTGAATAGACTTGTCATGCCACCTTTTGCGTTGCTGCTGAATTAGTATGTTCTTCTGAAAAACATCCCTATGAAATTCATATAACTCATTTAATTGGAGAAGATGCTATTGTTGTGCCTCAGAGAGATCTAGTCCTAAATGAACTACAGCTCTGAAAGTTTTGACATGGAATTCAATTGGTAACAGAACCTTTTTTCCATATGCCAGCTCATATGGCGTATGTCCTGTGCTATTTCTCAAATTGGTTTTGTATGTCCACAAAGCTTCTGGTAATATTTCAGCCCAGTCTTTCCAATGCATATTTACTGTCTTTGTAAGAATGGACTTGATCACTTTGTTTGTGGATTCCACCTGGCCATTTGCTTGCGGGTGATATGGCGTGGATTTCCTATGTCAGATCTTGTATTGCTCTATCACACCCTGTGCCATATTAGAAATAAACTGCAGACCATTTTCAGAAACAATTTCTCTAGGCACACCAAATCTAGTAAAGATTTCAGTAAAAATAAAATCAACAACAACTTTTTCTGTAGCAAAGGAAATAGCTTTATCTTCTACCCATTTTGTAACAAAATCTGTACAAACCAAAATATGTTTTTTACTTAATGACGTTGGATTTATTGGCCCTATAAACTCAATAGCCCATTTTTCAAACATCTCAATCATAACTTGGGGGCATAAAGTTATTTCATTGGTTTTATTAGGCTGGCCCACTCGTTGACAGCTATCACATCGCCTGACATACTGTTTGGCATATTTAAACAAGGAAGGAAAAAAGTAACCAGCACGCAATACTTTATATATAGTCCACTTATTAGCGATGTAGCCTCCACAAGGTTCATTATGAGCAGATTCCAATATGTCAAACACTTCCTCCTCTTTTACACATATACGGATAATCAAGTCTAGACCAGCGTAAAAGAGATCTCCTTGAATCCAGGAGTATGCAACACTTTTCTGAATAATATTCTGCTTTTCACGAGTGGAAAAGAGGGGTGGTGTTTTCCTAATAAGCAAGTAATTAGCAATGTCAGCAAACCACGAAGAATCTATTGACATAGAAAAAATATGTTCATCTGTAAAATCATCATTAACAGGAGTTGCTTCACCAGGATTATCAAATCTAGAAAGAACATCTGCTACAACATTAGATTTTCCTTGTCGATCAACAATAGTAACATTAAATTCCTGCAACAATAGCAACCACCTAGTCACTCTACCGCTAGTAAATGGTTTTTTTATCAAATATTTAATCTCAGAATGATAAGTATGTACAAATAATTCATATCCTGTAATATAGTGCTTGAACTTATTAATTGCAAAAATTATAGCTAAAAACTCTTTCTCTGTAACTGTATAATTTAATGCAGCGGAAGACAAAGTCTTACTAATATAATAAATAGCATAGGATTTCTTATTTTCCTCTTTTCCTAAAGTTTCACCAATAGCCAAATCTGAAGCATCAGAGGAAATGTGCAAAGGCAGGGACCAGTTAGGACCTCTCAAAATTGGTGCTTGTACTAACATTTTCTTCAATGTTTCAAAAGACTATTGGCAAGATGTGGACCAACAAAATTCACTATCCTTAGCTAGAAGTTAGAAAAGAGGGGAAACTATCTTAGAAAAAATTTCAATGAATCTTCTATAGTAACCAGCATGTCCTAAAAAACCTCTTACTTCCCTTTGAGTTTTGGGTGCAGGAAGGTGCAGAATGATTTCAATCTTTGATGGATCAACCTGGATACCTTTACCAGAAATCAAATGGCCAAGTACCACTCCTATTTTTCACATTAATATACATTTCTTGTCACTCAAGGCGAGATGGGCTTCCTGACAACGAAGAACTACTTTCTCCATATTTTTGAGAGCTTCTTGAAAAGAATCACCAAACACAGAAAAGTCATCCATATAAATTTCTACAAATTCTAGATCAGCAAAAATGGTCAGGACTTCCCTTTGAAAGGTAGCCGGGGTATTACATAAACCAAAGGGAATCACTTTATAAGAAAATGTACCCCATGGACATGTAAAATTAGTTTTATCCTGATATTCGGGTGCAATCTGTATCTGGTTATAACCACTGAAGCCATCCAAAAAAGAAAAATATTTCTTTCTTGCAAGGGTATCAAGCACCTGGTCAATGAAAGGGAGAGGGAAGTAATATTTGAGAGTGGCTTTGTTTAATTATCGATAATCAATACAAAAATGCCATCTTCCATCTTTCTTAGGTACTAGCACTAATGGAGAGATCCACTGATTGTCGGAAATAGGATAGATAAAACTAGCATCCAAGTGTTTCTGTACTTATTCCTTCACAATATCTCGTAGAGCTAGATTCATTCTCCTTTGGGGTTGTCAGACAGGTTGGGTTCCTTCCTGAATATAGATATGATGTGTACAAGTTTCGGGAGGAATACCCTTCATATCTTCATAGCCCCAAGCAAAGGCACTAAGATGGTTTTGCAATAAATTCACAAGCTACTCCTGCTGAGATGAGTCCAAATCTGAACTAATATGCAAGGATTTACCAGGGCTAATCTCAACAAGAGTAGTGTCAGGCTCAGGAGTACTCAAGGGAGTGGTCAAATGCAGCGGTACAGAAGAATGAAAATCATGATTATATTGAGAATCTAGGCTGAAACTCTGGCTCAATGGCTCAAAATTAGGCATAGTGTCTAGATTATTTAGGAAATCTTGAATCTCATCCTCTAGTGAAGACCCAATATAATGATGGATAAGGGAAATGGGCTGAGTCTCCTTATCACTGGTTTGATCCAACCATAAAGTATCTCGAAGGTCTTGAATGGATCTGGCAGGGGGGTATAAGGTAACTCTCTTCCTAGAATCTCCACGCGAAATATACATATCACCGGAACAACATCCAATATATGCATCGACTGTAGCAAGCCATGGTCGACCCAAGATCAAGGGATTTCCTCCTATTGGGTTCTTTGGCTGAAGCACAATTAAATTAGCGATATATTCCCAAGAATCTAATGAGATGATCACATCGTCCATTACTCCTTCTGGCTTAATTTAGATCTACCTGTTAATTCAACCACAGTGGGAGTAGGGCGAAGATGAGATAACCGAAATTGATCCATGTTTTTCTTAGTCATGACATTAATGGTTGCCCCTAGGTCTATAATAACATTAGAGACAAGGATATTACCAATCTGAACTAAGACAACAGGGTTCCCGTGATTAGTATATTTTTCCATAGACACACATCCCGTCATCAACTCTGCTGCCCTACCAACAAATTGAATGGTTTGGGGTTCCAATCTCTTCCTCCCAAGTTTCTTGAGACATATTTCCTTAATAATCTTGGTACAAATGGGGATATCTTTAATGGCTTCAAGAAAAGGTATCTTAATGAAAATATTCTGAAGCTTAGATGCCAAACTAGTCTCAGAAATAGGCTCACTTCTTTCCATTACTAGCCTCTTTGGGAAGGGAGGCTGGTTAGAAGAATATGGCAAGGATTCAAAGGGTAAGGGATGCTTAGTGAAAGCTTTCAGAGAATGGTTAAGAGTTTCCTCTTCTCCTTTCTTTTCAACAATCACCATAGGTTGCTTCTAATTTTCTGATGTTACAGTCCTTCCCAATCTTAATTGAATATCATGAACCCCAACTGGAATAGACTGGTACTCGAATGGTAAAGGTGGGTTTGTTACATAGATCATTTGAACTGCTTTATTATTTTTAGGATTGGACATAGGTTGAGCAGGAAACTGAGGAGGTCGAAATGGTGGAGGTAAAGGCAACGGTGGAGTAGACTGACTCGAAAGTTGAGGCATTGAATAAGGTGTATGTGTAGATGGATATGGCTGTATAGGTGGTTGGTAGGAATATGGAGAATGATTTGGCCCTCTCCAACCTTGTTTCCATGGTTGATAAGGTTTCCCATGCCGATATTGATTCCTGTACTTCCATTGTTGATTAGTGTTAGGATAAGAATATGCATGTGATTTATAACCAAGATAGTGTGGAGAAAATTGAGGAGCCATACTTGTACCTACCTGAGGCCAATTCCTTCTTTCTCCTATAGCATACAATTATTCAGCTTCAAGTTGTCCCCCTGTAAATACAACTTTAAGTATTGGTATAGAGGGACATTTTTCTGTGACATGGTCTTCTGCACAAATAGCACACTTATTAGTTTCTTTCAAACTAAGAGGACACTCTTTAGGAGGATGCTTGTCTCTACATTTAGGACAGAAAATACATAATGACTCTTATTCCTTAATGAGTTTTAGCTGAAATTTTAAAGAGTCTACATGTTTGGTAACAGTATTCATTATATCAATTTTCATGTTTTCCATTTTATTTTCTAGTCCAATAACCATAACATCAATAGATTCAGTTTTTCTATTTCTATTTCGAGTTCCTCTACTGGATCTATACTAATTTCTTGAAAATTTCATGCATAATTCACACATTTGTTCAAATTTTTGCTGAGAAATATCACCTTGTCCTAACATATTCAAATTATTTCTAGCATTATTAGTAAGTCATCTTAAGAACAAGGTTCTAATAGTACTGGGATCAAACCTAAGTTTCAAACTTTGTAAAATATACATAAATCTTTCTAGGTAATCTTCAAGTGTTTCATCATCATCCTATATGAATGTAAAAATCTCATCCTGCATGTCCCGAGTTTTGCAATATTATTGATATTTAGACAAAAACACTTTCTTCATATGATCCCAAGAGGTTATAGTGTTTCCTCCTAACCCCATAAACCAGCATAGAGCTAAGTAGTTGAGAGTAATAGGAAATAATCTTAACTTCTGAGCGTCAGTTGAATAATCATAACTTATACACATAATATCAAATTCGAATAGAAAATATTCAGGATCTTCATGAACTTTACCATGGAAATGAGGGAGAGTTGATGGTGGAATATTCTTCATTTATGCCACAATATCAAGATCCACAATTGGAAACACAAAAGTGGATTTTTCTTCACTTACCTGGTTCTCACCAGTCCCTTCCAAATGATCTTCATGGTCCACCATTGTTTCCCTTTTACTTGTACCACTCTCAACAGGATGAACCAAACTTGAGCTGTTTGCACCAGAATCCAGGTGGATTGTTCCTGCGTGATGGGTTTGAATTGGATTGGACTTCCTGCTTATATAAGGAGACCCAATATGAGAATTTTTTTCAGAATTGATTTGGCCCTTAGTGGGCTTGGAACCCTTACCTTTTCTAGGAATTCATTTTTAAAAAAAATTACAAATAACAAATAACTTCTAGTAAAAAATGCTGTCAGAAATCAATTAACACTAGTAAAATTCCTTCAAAGAAGCTTTTCTAAAAATAATACAAAAATAAAGGAAAAATTATCTCTATTGTATAATCAGAAAATTCTTACCAAATTAAATCACCTCCACGGCAACGACACCAAAATGTTGGGTGTAGGAATTACACTTAAGCAAACTCCTCAACACTTAATTTTTCAACCCGGGGGATCCGTAAACTTAGAGACGAAGCACAGGAAATTTCAGAGATGGTATGAATCTTCCTAATATAAGTCCCTACTTTCTTTAAAGGAAAGATTCCAAAATAAAATTAAAAAGAGAAAAATGCAACTTGAACCATCAAAATAATCTAAGACTCGAACAAGGAAGAATGCATTTGCAAGAGGGAATTAAAGATAAAAGGCAGTCACTCTAGCTAATTATTTTTTAACTACTGAGTGTGTGTTTTTATTTAACAGAGACACTTAGAAGTCTCATCAAATGGGCCCTTAAACCTGCTCCTTTATAGATTTACTTCTTGCCCTAATCTATCCTGCACTTTCGCAGTCTACTTGCACTAGTGCAGGAACAAAGATTTATGCAGAAGGTATAAATGGTGTCTTTACTAAAGGTTTTTTACTTCATGCAAGGACTTGAACTTTTCCAGGTTCAAAGCACTCAGATCTTGTGGCAAGAAACTAGTTCCTGCACTGCATCATAGCTTCCTGCACTTAGCATTTAATTCTTAAAATGAGTGCTTAATTATTGCAAGCGCTATTATATTGTTAAATCAAATTGCATACATAAAAATTGGATGTTTATGATCTTAACAGAGTGCAGGAAAAAAGAAGCAATAAATATGCATTTATCCTGTCATAAGCATTTAATGAAAGAAAGAAGATCGTGGGAAGTAGACTAAGAAGGCTTGCTGCATCACACCAACGTGCACTGGTATAGGTTCATTTCTCCTGCTTGGACCAGGCAGGGAAAACTAATCAAAGAGAGTTTTGGAAAAGGAGATATCACACCAACGTGCATTGGTGTAGGGTTATTTGTCCTTCTTGGACCAGGCAGAGGAAAACCAATCCGAATCAAGTGTAGGAAAGGTAATTGCAGGAAAAGGAAATTTATCTACTTCACACAAGGGATCTGCATTCACTCAGAGAGGAATGCATGTGCTTAAAATTAAATCACACTTGACAATGTAAACACAAATTACAGGAAAACGGGAAATGAGGTAAACGTGATGGGTTGGCTGGGCCCTAGCCAACCAACGCGTTTCCATTTTAAATAAAAACACTGCTTAGTACCTTAATCAATTCATCATCTCAAATACAAAAACACAATTTGTAAAACATGGGGCGGAGCTCCCTTTTATTAATTCACTTAAGCAAGTAAATACATTAATACATCGTCTAGCCCAGATTCGAGAAATAACAAAATACAGCAACCTGTTACCGCCTCTCTGGCTGTGTCTCTATTCTCTTCTACTATCCAAAACTTCCTTTTTTGTTAGTCCTATTTACATTCTACATTATATAGATCTTTGGCCAAAGGACGAAATAGATCTTTCAATCGATTACATAACCAACCATAGAATTTAGCTTTTTGGCCTTCAAAATTAGACAATTAGAAAATTTGGCCGTAGCCAATCTCCAGCTTCCATCCTTCACAGATTCAGTCTTGGCTTCCTTTGGGTCGATCTTGTTGTTGTGGCTGAAGCTGCTCAAAATGAGGCGGTGATCAACGAGGTTCGGATCTGCTGGAAGGATTTTCTATGCTAGCAAGGGTGCATGATCCGATCCTGCACTATGATCAGCGGCCACGGTAAGTACTCTAACTACCAAATAAACATCGAAGATATCGATAAGTTACAAAGAGTGATTTAAAGTAAGAAATGATGTAATAAATGATTAATTAATGCTAAGTTTAATTAAAAATATAAAAAATAAAATTTATATGAAATATGTCACCGTGCTTGGACTAGTGAAAGATGAGGGTGCATAAAAGAGGTAAAACAGAGGTAAATGGTTATGATTTAGGAAGGGAAAAATGGAAAAAAGAGAGGAAATTAGGGGGCTAACAAGGGGATCTTCATTTGCGAGCTTTTTTTTCCTTCATGAAGAATCATATTGAGTGGCATTTGGCGATCAAATCTATGGATTCTAATGAGGAGAAGATGACATTATGGGTCTAGGAAGAACCGGTACGGGTCGCCAATTTAAGGCGAGAATTCGGTACAGTGTTGATTACTGCTAGGATAAAGGAACCAGCCGCCACTTATAGAAGAAGGATTGTGAACTTATGACTCAATCAGTTCTCAATGATGAAGAGTCGAACCATGACTGGGTGCTTGACATGCACAGAAATCAACAGTGCTGAGCTACTCAAGGGGGACCCATTTTCATTCCAGAATTTTGTGGTGGTTGTTACACATGTACTAGTGTATGCATAGATAGGACAATGCCTTAGTGATTTATGTATCAGATTCAGATTCAAGTTTCCTTTGATCTCGATTTCAATTGAGGATTATCAAAGTAATTATGAATTGATCAAGTATGAATTAGAGTCCTAAGTATGGAAGTTGATGGATAATCAAGGGTACAGGTCTGCAGAAGAAGATATAGCTGGCACTTATGATCTCACCAATATGGACTGGAGATATTCCCATGAGATATGAGTTTACATGAGGACATGCAAGTGTTTTAGTTGGGGGGAGATGTTGGGTGACAGTTTTGCACACTTTTCCTACATTTGTTTTCCATATTTTGCCTCATGACTATAACCAATGGGACCATCTTTGCCTCTTTTTCCTACCTTTGTATCTTGACTTGTGTTGTTTCAGCTTATTTTCAGTACTCTGCCATTTCATCAATTATTATGATATATCGTGCCTTTTTTATGACTAGTTCAGGGTGAATGTTTGGAGAAGTTCTATCATCTTTGTGTTGTCTTTCCAGATATCATTTGTGGCACCAAAGATACCGAGAACGAGGTATACAGGAGTGGTTAAGGGTGTGGAGATACAATGAGGTTTTGTACACCATGATGTTGTTACACTTTGCTGTTACAAACCCATCAACAAATCGTTGTTACACTTTGTTGTTACAGACCCACTAGTGAACTATTGATACAGTTGTACCATTGACTAGATCTCGTCAACTCTTGTTGCTGACCTATCCTTTCACTGTTACGCTCCAAATTTGGTTTATTAAGATAGCTGGAGAATTTATTTATCATTGTATTTTTGGATAACAACCTATGGGCTGTTGTTGAGCCCCAAAGATGTCCTTCTTTTCCACCACATTTCACTTCATTTCCTTTGTCCCTCATCAATTACAGGCTTAAATGATCAATAGGATTGATTAGGATTACTTTAAGAATGTATATAATGACTAACTTGCTATGTTTTCATGATTTTGATGTTGTAGTAATTTTTTACTAGACTCGGCTACAAAACACAGTAATTTTGTAGCCAGTCGCCTATTCCACAACTATCTTCATGTTCACGTAGGTTCCAGGTGTCACCTCAAGGAAAAATTCATATGGTCATATTCCACATCACTCCCCCATCATTTCTTGCTCTCCACGAAGTCTGAGCTCGAGTCTATAGGTGGTTATGCACGTGGGAAACCAAAACTAGGAGATAGACTTCTAATAGGACAAGGACTATACAGATGTTCTTAATCATAGTACGAGACCACCACCAGAGTTCTAGTTTTATTTTAGCTGGGGAAAGAAATTTATTCTTGTTTTATCTCAAAGACAGTTATGTAATTTTGTTATAAGTATGGCTTGGGAGGCCGAGAGACAACTAGCTAGATTTTGTTTTATTGCTAGATCTCAGAAGACCGTAATACTCTGTTTTTTGAAGAATTTCTCCTTTAATGAAAGAAGCATCACTTTATTACAAGAGCTAAGTCAATATTGAGTAGATTTTCGTGCTAATCTAGTGGTAGAGTGCCCCTGCTACCTGAGAAGCTTTGTTCATATGGTTTAGATAAGTAACTTAGCCTTCTTTCATTCCTAGTTTAATCAATTTTTTGAACTTTGTGTTTTTATACTTACTTGCAGTGGATGCCATAGTCAGTCTTATCCTTACAAACTATTCCAAAATACCACTAACATTGGATGAGATATAACTGTAGTATTTTGGGAGTTAATTGCATTTTTTTTCCGAAACTTTATGTTTTATGCTCATTTGCATTGAATGATACAACCAGACTTACTTTTTACAAAATATTCCAAAATATCACTCATATTGAGCGAGATAGGGCTGTAGTATTTCATAGAATGTCACTCCGGAGGTAGATGTCGCTCTAGTTTAATTCTGTCACTATATTTCAAGTTTGATAATGGCACTTTAGTTCAAATATGTTCACTGTATTTCAATTTAGATTAGTGGCATTCTAGTTCAGTTCCAGTTCATTGTATTTCAAGTTAAGTTAATGGCATTATAGTTTAGTTGTGTTCACTGTATTTCAAGTTTGATCAATTGCATTCTAGTTCAGTCTTATCCATTCTTCTTTAAGTTGTATTAACTGTCAAAATTAGACTTCACGACCTTCATTGTTTACAAACTACTCTTGTTGTGACTTTCTATTAATGCATCATCATATGGACAGGAATTAGTGATATCAGTTTAAGGCCTTGATTGTTCTGCAATCTTTTGCAATTTCATAAATAAGCCTTTTCCCAAAAACTATTCTAGAAAATCTCTAACTTTCGATTGAGGCTTAGTAGTGACAAGTTGAGTTGCAGAATGGATTAATATTAGCATTACAAGTTAATTCAGAGTAGAAATCTTATTGTGCTACAAATAATATTTTCCAATTGTGTTCTAATAAACTTTTAGCCATGGATGATATTCTTTGTAATATTCTAAGATGATTGTTTACTTAGGAGAGCCTCATTTGCACTAAAATTTTCCTTTTCTCAAGCTATTCCAACATATTTCTAATGAATGAATTGGATGAGTTCATGTTATGAGTTATTGAGTTCATGTTTTGATTTATTTCCTTGCTATAATTCATTATCAAGATTTGCATTTTCTGTTCTTTAATGCCACACATAATTTAGAATAGGTTTTTCTCTGTTTTTAGTGTGACCAACAACTGTTCTTTTTCAACATTTAGTTCTTTTCCTTCTTAACATAAAACCACAAAACCAAAAACATCATAAAAACACTAAACACAATGTAGTGAGAAACAGATACCTAGGCACATATAGTGCACCTCACTTCAGTAGTTTACTAGCCCTGGTTGACAATTTATGACCTCAATTTAGGAACACTAAGTTAAGCACACATTTTGGCACCCTTTCCGAGGAAGTGTAACTAGGTAGCCTTGTTTATTGCCTCCCAAAAACAATGATATGTGTAGAGAAAGAGACTCAAGGGGTAGATTCATAAGAAGCAGAAGCTTGATTCCTAGAACACCACTTGTTTCACCAAGACCAAGAGCCAACACATCTTCAACTCAAACCTGCATTCCATCCTTTACTGATCCTAGGCTCTCATATGACTTAAGATCAGATATTCCATTAGAAATACATTCCACTTCATCCACTGAACCTGTCTTAGAAGAATATTCAAGGACCCTTGCTAAAGATATAAACTTTTCCACTACCACAGAAGAATCAACTATGGCGGAAGAAGGGGGAGGAGGAGTCTTTAATGGAGAACACACACTATTTGGAGGGGGTAGAGCTAGAGGAGAAGGAGTTAGAGGTGCAGAAGGAGAAGGAGGTAGAGGAAGAGGTAGAAGAGAAATGGGAAGCTCTTTTGGGTTTCCTATAATAGATGAAGAAACCAATGCAACTATGAAAAAAATTTCACCCTCTGTCCTTCCAAAATTTTATGGACTTAAAACTAAAGATCTTGAAACCTTCCTATTTGAATTTGAAGTCCTATGTAGAACCTATGACTACTTACAATATTCTCAAAAACTTAAACTATTTCCTTCAACATTGAAAGGAGCAGCATTGAACTGGTTTATGAGTTTGATCAACAGTTCTATTAGGACATGGGAAGACATGAAACAAGCATTTATAGAGAGGTATTTGGATTACTGTATTCCAGTCAACCATAAGGAGGAAGTGTTTAAAATGCTAAAAAAAGAGGATGAAAATTTGGAATATTTGTTGGAGAGATTTAACTACAACATCAAAAGAGAAAAAATGGAAAACCTAGACAAAGATAACTTGAAAGATCTCTTGTTGAAGACAATTAGGGATGAATGGTTAGATATCCTTAACATGATGGGAAAAGGGGATATATCTTAGCTTACATTACCTGAAATAGCTGAATTATGTATCAACCTTTCAAGAGGGAAATCTAAAACTGTAAAAGGACCAAGAGACCCTTCTCTTGCAAGGGAAAGTAAGTCTGCTTCTGGGATAGTAAGTAGGGCAGAAATATGACATATGATTTATGAATTCAAATGTGATATCTTAGGGAGTCTTAGTGAACAAATAGACACCCTTAAGTTACAAAACAAGAAAAAATCTGAATCTGATGCCTTGGCAACCTTTTGTCCCAAATGTAGAAAGAAACGTGCCTTGAGAGAGTGCCCTTTCGATGCAAAAGTTGTAGAGACTTGTGTAACTTGTTCAGAAAAACATGAGACCAAGAGTTGTCCTTCACTTCCTGGTCTTAAAGCTGTCTCTCATGAAGAAATTCCTACAAGTTCCACAGAATCTCTCAATTTTGTCTCCAGGAGGCCTTGGCAAGGACCTCAAACACAAGGATTTCATGATTAGTTGTATAATCAACCCCCAAATTGGAATTCTTGGCAGCAACCTTGGCCCCAATTTCAAAATAAATCACAAACTTGGGCGCAAGGAGAATGAAATCCCTATGGAAGATACTCTCAGTATTACCAATATCCACCATCCTATCCACCATATCCACATTTCCCTCCTCAACAAAATTTTCAACAAAATCCTCAAAATCCACAACATCAAAATCAACCACTTCCATTACCATTTCCTCAGAAAACAAATCAGTTGCCTGCCCAACCCATACCAAACCCCAACAATAAAAATCCTCAGAAAACATACATGATAGAAGGCCAACAGTTTCCAACTTATTTGATCACTCCTTTAGACCTCAGTGATGTTCAACTTAGCTCTGGAAGAATACTTGAAAAGAGGAAACCTTCTGTAATCATAAAAGAGCAAGACAATTCTGAGGAAGATTCTCTATGGGTAAATAAAAGTCTTGAAGAGAACACAACTTTCCAAGACTCAAACATTGAAAAATCAAAACAAAAAGAACCAATAATTTCAACTCCTATATTAGAGCAGCCATCAACATCCACTTCTACACCTCCATTTCCAGAAAGATTACAAATTGATAGGGGTGTAGAAAAAAAAAATATAGTACCTAATTATGATTTCCTAGATGAGCTAAGAAATGTTTTTATTAAGATACCATTATTACAAGCTATCAAGGAAATTCCAATCTTAACAAAGAAAATAAAGGAGTTGAGCATGAAGAAAACAAGAAAAGGAATAAGAGAGATAAATAAAATTCAACTGGCAGGAAAAATAACAGATATCATGATGGGTAAGATTGTTATTCCAAAGTATCTAGACCTAGGAAATCTAGTTGTTAAAATTCACATCAATGGCATTGAGATCCAAAACACACTTAGTGATTTAGGAACAACAATCAATATTATGAGTAAACAAATCATGGATAAACTGAAACTTCCTAATCTTCTTTTTACACCCACATTATTACAATTAGCAGACATATCTGTGATCAAACCTAGTGGGGTAATAGAAGACATTCAAGTGTCCCTAGATTCTTGGGAATATCTTGTGGATTTTATGATCCTAACTCCTAAGAATAATCTAGGAGGGCATCCTATTATATTAGGAAGAACTTGGTTAGCTACAGCTGATGCTTTCATTAGTTGTAGATCTGGTGATATGTACATCTCTGATGGTAGCTCAACCAAGAAATTTACCTTGTATCCTCCAGCAAGAACAATTATAGAATTAGATGCTACTCAATGGATAGAGGATGAAGAAGACTTACAACCTCTCTTCACAATTTTAGAAATTAGTGAAGATAGCCAGATTTGAATACCTTAGAAAAATTTGAATCCTCTTCGGAATATAAGCATGAACAATTTCAAGAAGAATACAACATTGATTTTTTATCATCAAGGCAGATGTCTGTTTATTCCATGGATAAATTTGGAAGCTCCACAATTGAGATATTTCCAGGCAAAACCTTAAACATAAACAATAACTTAGAGAAATCTCAACAAGAAGAGCTAGTCAAGATTTTACAGAGACAATATTCTACATATGTATGGGAGTACAATGATATGAAATGGATAAGCCCCAAGACTTGCACTCATCACATCTACACAGAGGAAAATTGTAAACCAATCAGACAACCTCAGAGATGGATGAATCCAAATCTTAGGGAGATTGTTAAGGAATAATTGCAGAAATTGTTAAATGTTAACTTCATCTATCCCATTTCAGATAGTTGGTGGGTTTCTCCTTCGGTAATTGTGCCAAATAAAAATGGTAAATGGAGGGTATGTATTGACTACCGGGAATTAAACAAAGCTACTCTTAAAGATCATTTTCCCTTACCTTTCATAGATCAGGTGTTAGATACATTAGCTGGAAAAAAGTATTTTTCATTTCTAGATGGGTTTAGTGGTTATAACCAAATTCAAGTAGCACTTGAAGATCAAGACAAAACCACATTTACCTGTCCTTGGGGTACCTATGCTTACCGAGTATTGCCATTTTGAATATGCAATGCACCCGCAACATTTCAAAGGGCGGTACTAGGAATATTTTCAGATCTAATACATGATTGTGTAGAGGTATATATGGATGATTTCATAGTTTATGGAAACACATTTGAAGAAGCCTTAACAAACTTGGAAAAAGTTTTAAAGAGATGTAAAGAAGCAAATCTTTCACTTAGTCATGAGAAGTGTTTTATGATGTTTAATGAAGAAATTGTTTTAGGACATCACATTTCAGGGGATGGGATTAGAGTTGATGAGTCAAAAGTTGAAGTCATCTCTAACTTATCTATTCCAAGTTGTCAAAACGATGTTAGGAGTTTTCTAGGATTTACAGGATATTATCGAAGGTTTATAGAAAACTTCACCAAGATGGCATCTCCACTTTTCAAATTACTTACCAAGGACTGTGAATTCAAGTGGAATCCTGATTTCCAGTTAGCCTTTGAGACCCTGAAAACAAAAATCTCTGAAGCACCTATTTTAAGGGGACCTAACTAGAAGTTACCTTTTCATATTTCAACAGATGCCTCGGATACAGCTCTAGGAGCAGTATTGGGACAAAAATACCTGATTCCTTATGCCATCTACTATACCAGTAAAAATTTGACTCCTTTAGAGTTAAACTATACTGTAACTGAAAAAGAGTTTTTAGTTGTTGTTCATGCCATAAACAAATTCAGACACTATATAACAGGCTATGAAACTTTTGTTCACACAGATCACTCTGCAATTAGATATCTAATGAACAAATCAATTACTAATGGCAGAGTTATAAGATGGTTATTGCTTTTACAGGAATTCAACATTACCATTCTAGATAGGCCTGGAAAACAAAACACAATAGCTGATTTCCTATCTAGACTCCAAAACATCAAAGACAATACTCCAGTTGAAGATCAATTCCCTGATGAATATCTTTTTGCAATTTCTACTCAGACTCCTTGGTTTGCTTACATTGCTAATTATTTAGTTTCAGGAAAATTTCCTTCAATAATGAATGCAAAAGACAAAAGAAAGATCATTTATGACAGTGAAAAATATTCATGGGTTGCTAATGAGTTATAAAAAACAAGTCCAGATTTTATCATTAGGAGATGTGTTAGGGAAGATGAGATGCCTGAGATCCTCAAGGCATGTCATGATGAACCTTGTGGCGGACACTTTGTTGATAAAAGGACAGCTTATAAGGTCCTTAATTTAGGATACTATTGGCCATCCCTTTTTAAAGATGCTAAAGAGTATGTCAAAAGTTGTGACAGTTGCCAAAGGGTAGGGAAACCTTCTCCTTCAGGTGAGATGCCATTGCAGCCTCAGGTACATATTGAACCTTTTGAAAAATGGGCTTTAGATTTTGTAGGACCTATTAGTCCTCCATCAAGAAAAAAGAAATATATATTAGTTTGCACTGATTATATTACCAAATGGGTAGAGGCCACGCCATTACTTTCTGCTACTGAAGCATCTGTAGTTAATTTTCTTTTTGAGGATATTTTTACTCGTTTTGGTGTCCCAAGGGAAATTGTTACAGATCAAGGAGCTCAATTCACATCAAGGCTAGTGGAACAAATGATAGAGAGGTACAAAATCAGACACAAAAAATCTACTCCCTATCATCCACAAGAAAATGGTCAAGTGGAATCTACTAATAAGGTCATTGAAGGGATCCTAACAAATACTGTTCATTTACATAGAAGAGATTGGGCAGACATGCTTCCTGAAGCTTTGTGGGCCTATAGAACTACATGGAGAAGCACAACAGGTCATACTCCCTATGAACTTGTTTATGGAAAACAAGTTTTGTTTCCCATAGAGTTTCAGATTCAAACTTTTGAAATGGCAGTTCAGCTAGGACTTGATCTAACAGAGGCACAAAAGCACAGATTGGAGCAGATTAATGAATTGGATGAGATCAGACAAAATGCAGTTCAGAAAACAAGTATAGTCCAGTAGCAAAGGACTAGATGGCATGATAAGTATATCAAGGAAAAGAAGTTCAAAGAAGGTGACTGAGCTCTCTTGTTTGATTCAAAGTTCAAATATTTTCAAGGTAAATTCCAAACACATTGGCTTGGACCATATGAAATTGTGAAATTTTTTGACAATAGAGCAATAAAAATCAGGGAAATAGATGAAGAAGAGGTCACTTTTTTTGTAAATGGTCATATATTGAAGCTGTATCATAAGCCACTTTCAAGAGAATAATTTGTCAAGAGATTTCAGGAAAACAATGATGTGAAGTTAATGAAGAATAATTTTTCTTCTTCATCAACTTAGTTGAATTTTCTGAATTCAAAAGCATAAAAAAAAAATAATAATAAAAAAAAATAAAAATAAAAACATAAAGTATAAACATGAAAAATAATCACTGATTAGCATGTTTATACAGAAAATATAGAGTGAAAATCAGAATCTTTCTGACACTTTAGCTTTTCAAATTTGTTCTTTTTCTGCAAGCAGCTATTACAAAATCATAAGTGCAATCCCATATTTCACTTATGATTCATTTAATTCCATTCATCCATAATCCATTTCACTCCATTCATCCACACTCCACTTCATTCCATACTTCATTCATTTCATTCCATGGTCCACCTCACTTCCATCTCAGATTTAAAAAAAAAAATTGATCTTTTCTGCAATTGAATAATACAAATCATAAGTTGCAGGTCACTTTCCATACTTCACTCCAATTCATAATTATGATTCATTTCATTCCATTATTGACTTCACTCATACTCCATTACACCATATTTCATTATCCATTTTTAACTCATTTCATACAACATTCCATTCATGCTTCAACCCATTCCATTTCATGTTTCAAGACTTCTATAGGCACATTCTGCAATCAGTCAGACATTCTGCAGCCAGTCAGACATTCTGTACCCAGAGATCCTGAAGGTACTATCTAGTAATCACTTGATTTAGCAGCAAATTGATCCTGCATATCCAAGACAACAAGAAAAATAAAGGGAGTTATGAGGACTGAAGATCAATTATTTTCAAAGGAGGAAAAGGCATATCAAAACCACAAAAAAAAAAAAAATCAAAGGAAAGGCAAAGGTAAAAGTTATGAAATTATTATGGTGACAGATCATGAAAGTTTTAGCATAGTTAAGTCATGTATGATTCAAAAAGTTACTTTAATTAGTCGTGTTGATCATGCCTACCAAACTTATCATAAAAAATTTGGACAAAATCCATTTCACTCCACCATTCCAAATCATCATTTAGAACTTAACGATTAAGTACTGAAGTGACCTAATCAGTCACGTCACTAGCCTGAAGCATTTAGTGATGATTTTGAAATTACATGAGACTTTTTCCACGGTATTTTCTTCCGTGATAGCTCTCAACTCATTAATCCATGTGAATCATCCTCACTGCATTATACCAATTTCATAACCACTCCATATCATTTCTTTTCGTAACCAATTCTTAGCCATTCTGGTCTGTAAAACAGAGGAAACATCTTTGGAGTAAAAACATCTCTTTAACAGCCATTTTCACCATGAGCAGAGGAGCAGTAATTTGAAGGTTGAGAAAGGAAGCTGTGGGTCTCATAGTAAGATCCGAACAAGTTGGAACCAAGTACTTGCAAGGTTATCTACAAATAAGAGAAATTCTACAGTAGGCTGGATGGTTACATTTTTTTGAAAAATTTAATGGTTTTGATATGGAAGTAACCAAAACATTTGCACGGTCCTTCAATGGAGCAGAGGTCGAAATAGGAGATATTAAATTCACTATTACAGAGGCTTTCTTTGCAGAAGAAATGGAATTACCCAGACAAGGAGAACGCTGGTTCAAAAATAGGGAATTTCATAATGAGGCATGGAGGCAATTACTCAAAACACCAGGTATGGATGTTTCCATTTTTAAGAAAGGTATTCCTAGCTCGGCACCGAAGAATAAATGGAGGAATATGTTGCTCATTTTGCAAAAAATTATCACTTGTGAAGGAAGATTTGGTACCCTCTATGTTTATCATATTCGGTTAATGATGCATTTCTTAGATGAAGAAATCAATTTTCCCTTTCTTCTACTTCATAGTCTAAAAAGAATGGCCTCTAATGTTCAAAAAAGGGTTCAATTTCTAGAAACCACTTTGTATCACCATGGTTTAGTCAAAATCCTAATTGAACATCATTTGAGAAAAATGGGAGATAATTGGGATGAGTTTATAGTAACGAATCACTTTGAAGAACCCAAGGAATCTCCACCTGAAGGCAAACCTACAAGAAGAAGCAGAAGAAGGGAAACTTCCAAAGCTGTTGAAACTAAAATTGGTAAATCAATACAAGGGGACAATGAAGAGATGATTTCTGAGAAATTGGCTGAAATGAAGAAGCAGCTTAAGAAGGAGAAGATAATAAGAAAATATGTCAAAGAGAGAGGTGAAGGACCATCTCAACCAAGACGGAGCCATAGACTCAGAGGTATATTGAAGAAAACATGGGTTAGACAAACGAGAATCATAAACATTGAGGATGAAGAAACACCTACTGCTAGATCACCTAAGTACCAGTACAAGGAGGATATTGATGAAGGAGCTCCAGAGATAGACCCAGCACAACAACAACTTTATAATTATGTTGATACATTAGAGAAGATAGCCTCGGAAAGTAGAGACAAAACTCCTAGCCCACAAAAATCTACAATTGATGGACTAAGAAGAGACAAATATGAGTTAGAAGTGCTCAATAGGCATATCAAGAATGAGAATGAAATTTTAAGGGAGCAGGTTAAGCTGAAAGGTGATATGAATACAACTTTGTCTCTACAAATGAAAAATTTGTACAAGGCCAGTGAAAAATTTAAGAAGAAAAACAAAAAGTTAAGCAGGGCACTTACAAATTTGAGATTCAAGTTGATCATAAGGAAGCCCAAGAGGCCATTGACTGTTAGGGAAAGTAGAAGAATGGGCCTAGATTTCCTAGCAGAGGTCTCAGAGTACATGGATTAGTTGCATGAGGACATGCAAAATCCTTGCAGTGGGGGTATGTTGAGCCCCAAATGTGTCCTTCTTTTCCACCACATTTCACTTCATTTCCTTTGTCCCTCATCAATTACAGGCTTAAATGATCAATAGGATTGATTAGGATTACTTTAAGAATGTATATAAAGACTAAATTGCTATGTTTTCATGATTTTGCTATTGTAGTAATTTTTGACTAGACTCGGCTACAGAATGCAGTCATTCTGTAGCTAGTCACCTATTCCGTAGCTACTTTCATGTTCACACAGGTTCCAGGTGTCACCTCAAGGAAAAAAGCATATGGTCGTATTCCACATAACTCCCCCATCATTTCTTGCTCTCCAAGAAGTCTGAGCTCGAGTCTACAGGTGGTTATGCACGTGGGAAACCAAAACTAGGAGATAGATTTCTAATAGGACAAGGAATGTACAGATGTCCTTAATCATAGTATGAGGCCAACACTAGAGTTCTAGTTTGATTTTAGTTGGGAAAGACATTTATTCTTGTTTTATCTCAAAGGCAGTTATGTAATTTTTTTATAAGTATGGCTCAGGAGACCAAGAGACAGCTAGCTAGATTTTGTTTTATTGCTAGATCTCAGAAGACCGTAATACTCTATTTTTTGAATAATTTCTCCTTTAATGAAAGAAGAATAACTTTATTGCAAGAGATGAGTCAATCTTGAGTATATTTTCATGCTAATGCGGTGGTAGAGGGCCCCTGCTACCTGAGAAGCTTTGTTCATATGGTTTAGATAAGTAAGTTAGCCTTGTTTCCTTCCTAGTTTAATCAATTTTCTGAACTTTGTGTTTTTATACTTACTTTCAGTGGATGCCATAGTTAGTATTATCCTTACAACCTATTCCAAAATACCACTAACATTGGATGAGATATAACTGTAGTATTTTAGGAGTTAATTGCATTTTTTTTCCGAAACTTTATGTTTTGTTCATTTGCATTGAATGATACAACCAGACTTGTTTTTTACAAACTATTCCAAAATATCACTCATATTGAACGAGATAGGGCTGTAGAATTTCATATAATTAGTTGCATTTTAGTTCAGTTGAAATACTCCGGAGGTAGATGTCACTCTAGTTTAATTCTGTCACCATATTTCAAGTTTGATAATGGCACTCTAGTTCAACTCTGTTCATTGTATTTCAAGTTAGATTAGTGGCATTCTAGTTCAGTTCCAGTTCATTGTATTTCAAGTTAATTTAATGGCATTCTAGTTTAGTTGTGTTCACTGTATTTCAAGTTTGATCAATTTCATTCTAGTTCATTGTTATCCATTGTTCTTTAAGTTGTATTAACTGTCAAAATTAGACTTCACGGTCTTCATTGTTTACAAACTACTCTTGTTCTAACTTTCTATTAATGCATCATCATATGGACAGGAATTAGTGATATCAGTTTAAGGCCTTGATTGTTTTACAACATTTTGCAATTTCACAAATAAGCCTTTTCCCAAAATCTCTATCTTTCGAATGAGGCTTAGTAGTGACAAGTTGAGTTGCAGAATGGATTAATCTTAGCATTACAAGTTAATTCACTGTAGAAATCTTATTGTGCTGTAAATAATCTTTTCCAATTGTGTTCCAATAAAATTTTAGCCATGGATGATATTCTTTGTAATATTGTAAGATGATTGTTTACTTACGAGAACCTCATTTGCACTAAACTTGTCCTTTTCTCAAGCTATTCCAACATATTTCTAACGAATGAATTGGATGAGTTCATGTTATGATTTATTGAGTTCATGTTGTGATTTATTTCCTTGCTATGAGTCATTATCAAGCTTTGCATTTTTTGTTCTTTAGTGCCACACATAATTTAGAATAGGTTTTGCTCTGTTTTTAGTGTGACCAACAACTGTTCTTTTTCAACATTTAGTTCTTTTCCTTCTTAACATAAAACCACAAAACCAAAAACATCATAAAAAAAATAAACACAACGTAGTGAGAAACATATACCTAGGCACATATAGTGCACCTCACTTCAGCAGTTTACTAGCCTTGGTTGAAAATTTATGACCTCAATTTAGGAACACTAAGTTGAGCACACAGTTGTTTTGATAGAAATCTATACTTTTCTAGTCAAAATTTTATGAAGAAGTGGTTATAACCATATGTATCCTATTTCAATCAGCATGACAATCATAAGTTTCTCATGCGTGATCTATCCCTTCATTTTTTGAGATGTAACCCACTATATAGTTCTCGGCCATGTAGGTCGAAAGGTTAGCGGAGAACAACATTATTTTGGCTGTGTAATTTTTCTCATATTAATATAGATTATCCTATTATTGTTGTTACATGTGTTATTTGATTTAGTTTCTATTAATTTCTTTCTCTACCCGCGCCTTGCTAGGGAGGAAGGGCCCTCCTTCTTAACAGGGATTACAGTGATTAAGGTAGTTGTGTATATATGTTTTTATTTCAGTTTATGTATTAGAATAGGTGTTTTTATTGTTGTTTCAGCTGTGAATATATGTACTTTAGTTTCAGTATTTTGTATGTTGTTACACATATGAGATTACAAACACCAGATGGATAATTGTTGTGTGGTGCGCTAGAGCAAACTAATTTAAGTGTGATTACAGTATTTTAGATAATTTTATTTCTACATGAGTGATTTATTTCTAGCATTTACTTCAGCAATGATTTCTTTTATTTGGAATTTCTTCTGGTTGAGTGTATCGACACTAGAAGTGCAATTATCATTGAAATAAAATATGTCCCTGGATTGATAATTTATGTGTACTGTCTTAGTCATTGAAAAATGATTAATACAACCCAACATTCCCCTTTTTGATGAAACATAACTTTCTTCTTTTCATCCCCCATTCTTCATTCTACTTTTATCACTATGGAGGGGTCGGAAAAGTTGTTTTCTCTGACACTCCTCCTTCTATGTGTCCTCCTCTCTGCATTTTGCACCCCCCCTCGGTCCAAACCTCTTACCATTGTCATATCCCCTGAAAACATTCTCCCTTCTTTTTGTAATACTACCAAGCCTTACTGTTGGAAATGTTGTCATTTATGGCAAAGAAGGCAGCAAAAATAGAGACAGGCAATGGAGGCAGCCAAGAAGAAAATGAAGGAAGAAAAGGAGACAAGCAGAGGCATAGGAAGCGAATATAGAGCCAGAACCATTATCAAAAGCAGAGGCAGAGTCAGAGCTGTTATCACAGCAGTACAGACAGAGGCAGAGCGATAGAAGCAGCAGAGGCAGAGGCAGAGTCGTTATTCTGGGAATCATTATTTGTGATGGATACATTGTTCTAACTTATGAATTGATGTCAAGTCTCGCTATAGACTACAATTCAAACCTTGTGTTTGTATGAACTTTGTAAGGGTAATAATAATACAATGGAGTTGATTCAAGCACTTCTAAGATTAATTTGCAGGTTGGTCCGTGTTAACTAAGCCATCGAGAATTGGTTGGAATCGATTCCCATTCTCATTTTTTAGCCTGCGGAGGAACGAAGCCGTGTATTGACTAGAGCGAGTGTGAAAGGGAGACACGATGTTTGACGTGAAACTATGTGACGAAGTGTAATGAAAGAAATACAAGTGGATGGAACCTGACATGTCAAAGGGGAGTGGAACCATGAAAGGATGGAACCTTGCGAGAGGAACAATGACGCAATTTGGAGTGAGCAGTAAAGGCTGGAAGCGGATTTCATCGCACCACCTTTTGTCGACAAGTGGTATTTGAGGAGGGGGGAGCGATTCCATAGAGGTGTTGACGTGTGGCAAGGCGGGACCCAAATAAACTGCCTTTCAAAGCATGCCATCATGCGTTAACGTTCATACCAGGAGGTGGAGTGATATCGTCGAGTGCCGTCGATCTGGCGCAGAGCCATCACATGATGACTGTTCGACGGAGATGCATGCAGAATAAGCAGGTGTGGTGAGTGCATTGACTGGGTGTTTGAACGTAGATGCGGGGCCCAGATCCAAGGTTTATTCAAAAGTTAATTATGCAAAAAGCATGCGTATCAATATAAATTCTCAAGGTTTAACCATTGGTTGTAAAGCTTGGCACATAAAAATAAATTGAATTCCCATGATAGAAGGAGTATAAGTGCGAGGGGTTATAACCTTAGTCCTAAGGTTTGGAGGAAAATATATAAACCATGGAAAATATGTGGGTTAACCATATTGTGACGGTTTAATAATTGAATGGAGGTCGTGACTATATAGTGATATAGCATCATATGCGATTAGGGTGACATCGTTTTAAATATATGATGAAATGAACATGGTTTTAATAGCCAAAGTATTATGTCGCTTATATTTGTGGGCTCGGAGCCAAAGGTTTTAAGACCGTGACCATATATATGTTGGGCACTAAACAAAAGCCACAGTTTATTAATAATCGGGAATATGCATACATGACGTCATTTATTCCAGGGGGTCTCCTTCACTTATCTACTCGAGTCTGGTAACCCCGCCGAATTAAAAAGGAATGGAGCTCCGTTTGATGTGAGTTGATTCGACTATGGTTTAAACCATATATTCTTCAAGGAGGTAAAATTCAGAATAAAGTATTGAAATTCCCCAGATCAACAGTTGGATTGAGTACAAATTTGTTGTATTCATTTTATATGCACACAGAAAGAGGAAGTATGAGGCCTGATAGAAAAAAACAAATATTGCAGAGTTGAAGAGATGTACAACAAAGGGATTCAAAAGTGCAATGAACAGGTGGAATATGCAGATGACAGTGAACAGAGAGTATGTAGAACAGGTTCTTAACAGCAGCAGGAAAAGAGAAATCCAGTAAAGCCGAAATCTAAAAAAGGAGCTGAGTGAAATTGAAATATGTAATTAAAAATGTGAATGTAAATGTTGTAATTCATTTTTTATTGTTTGTGATGCAAAGGCAAGTATCCTAAGGAAAATAAAACTCCCACTGTAGCATGGAAATTTGTACATATTTTTATAATTTTAAAATTGAGTTGGATAAAGGAATAATAAGATAGAATCCAAAGAGTCATGACTGTTCAATCCAAATTCCTTATGAAATACAAACAGTCATGTGAGGATCTCTATATATAATATCAATTTGATATGCACAAGTTGTGTTAGAGAGAGTAAATATAGAGAAGGCAGAGTATAGAACAGTTTGGCAGAGAAGATTAAGAAAAGAAGAGCAAAAAGAGAAGCTACAGAACATAGCTGATATCTGAGCTAAATCAGCAAACATTCAGTTTGATAAATTGAGGAAGTTGGAGCTTCCCTATCAAGTTGCAGGTTGATAGCTATCAGTTGTAGCTGACTGAGGTTGAAGCCTCCTGTAGGTTGGTGCCTGCAAAAAATTGAAGGGATTTGGTGCTTCCTTGCAAGTTGTAGCTTGTAGAATTGAGGTAGGAGCCTCCTGTAGATTGGTGCCTGCAGAAAAACAGTGGTGAGAGGGATTTGGAGCTTGCCTTTACATCACAACAATAATAAGATGTGGTTTTCTCCGTTTATGGGTTTCCATTTAGATTTGTTGTCTCTATGTGTGTTTCTTATGTTTTTATGTGATTATTTCAATCTTCTTAATTTCTTGCTGCTCTTAACATAAGTATGGTGTCACATTAAATTAATATTGGCTGCAAATAATACTGTTCACATATTAAGCTGTAAATAAGTTTGGTGAAAATTTTAAAAGGCTTGTGTATGTATTAAACTGATTCACCCCCCCTCTCAGTTTAATTAAAGATTCAACAATTGGTATCAGAGCAGGTTTCTTTGTACCAGTCTAACAACGGAAAGAAGATCCTAGGTTCTCAGGATGGCTAGTAAAGAAGGATGTTCAACCAATAAAGCTACTTTTTTCACTGGAGAAAATTATGCTTTCTGGAAAATCAGAATGAGGACATACATAATGTCTCTAGGAATAGAATTTTGGGCTGCTGTGGAATTAGGATATGCCCCAAAGAAAACTGACACAGAAAAAGAAACAAAACAAGATTTTGTGGCTAATGCAAAAGCCATGAATGCCATCTTGAATGGATTATGTGAAGCAGAGTTTATTAAAGTAATGGACAAAGACTTTGCCAAAGAGATATGCAGGGATACTCTTGAGAACATACATGAGGGAGACAAGAAAGTAAAGACTGCCAAACTTCAAATCTATAGATCTCAGTTTGAGAACTTAAAAATGAATGATGATGAAGACATTGCCAGTTTCTTCCTAAAAGCTGCAGAAATTATTAACAATATGAAAGCTCTTGGAGAAAAAATTCCAGAAAGTATATCTGTGCAAAAGATTCTAAGATCTCTTCCATCCAGGTTTAATCCAAAGGTGTCTGCAGTAGAAGAAACAGTTGATTGGGAGACCTTGACCATGAACCAACTACTTGGAAATCTAATAGCCTATGAAATGAGGCTCCCACAAAAGAAGCCATGTATGAGAGAAGTAGCCTTTAAAACATAAAAGAAGAAAGAAGAAGAGGAAGACATATGCTCTTGCTTGGATGAAGAAGAGGCAAATTTTGTCAAGAAATTGGGTAGAGGCTCAGGTAAATACAAAGGTAAACTTCGTTTCAAATGCTTTAACTGTGGAAAAGTGGGACACTATGGTGCTAAGTGTCCTCACAAGAAAGTAAGGAATCAGGCTCAAGAGTCAGAGAAAAATAAATCAAAGAACTGGCAGAAAGGAAAGAAGTTCAGCAGAAAATCCTTCTATGCTCAACAAGAAAGCAGTACATATAAAGATTCAGATGAACCCTCAAGTGAAGAAGGAACCTCTGAATTCTTATTGATGGCCATAGAAGAACTTGAAGTTCTCCTGCTAGAAGATGAAGAAGAAGAAGGTGAAGTCGACCTTAAGGGGGAGCTAAGAAGTGCTCTACAAGAGATTGATAGACTCAAGCTGAAATGCAGAAAACAAAAGGACATTCTTCTCAAGCATGTACGAGAAGAATAGAATTCAGAACTCCTTAAGCAACTAAATATAGAGCTTTAAGAAGCCAAGAAGATAGAGGACATGTTACTTAAGGATATCAAAGAAAAAACCCAAGAACAAGAAAAGCTGGAAGAAGAAGTAGTATGTCTTAAGAAGAAATTAAAAAATGCTCAAAGGAAAGTGGTTATAAGCTCTTCTCAAACAACAATATAAAGTAAGTTGAATGAAATTCTGGTTACACAGAGATCCCCTATGATAACGACTGGAATAGGCTATGAAGGAGAATCAAGTAAAGGCAAAGAAGAGGTTGACAGAGAGATTATTTTTGTAAAAGCAAAGAAGAATGATGAAGCAGCTCAAAAAATTCCTACAAAAGAAGAGATCTGTAATAAGGAAGATAGAGATCAGAAGAAACCACTAGTAGCAAAGAATGTAATAAATACTAAGACCACTGAGAATGTAAAATTCAGAAACCATGAAAGGAGATTCTTCCCTCCTATGAATAATGCCACCTGTTATGCTTGCCACAAACTGGGACACATTGCTGCATATTTTCATGCAAGGAGGAGTAATTCAAACCAGCAAAAGATGCAAACTTTGAAGAGACTGCCTCAAGCAAACAAATGGAAGAGACAACCTTACATCAGGTATGCAAATAGCTTCTATGGTTACTGCTTTTATTGTAAGGAATTTGGTCATAAAATCATTGAGTGTAGAAAGTATGGACAAAGATTGATTTTTAACACCTCAAGGAGGTTTATGAATCAAAGAAATTCTGTTCATACTCAAAATCCTACAAAAATTATGATTAAATGTTGTGTATGAAATCAAGTTGGACATATACCTTCCAAATGTCCTCTAAGAAGATATAGTTCATCACCTCACAAAATATACCAAACAAAAGGGTGCCTCGAGTGGATAAAGAAGGTTAATAAATGTGACTTAGCTGTAACTACTCGAGACCTGAAAATTCAGTGGTATTTGGATAGTGGCTGCTCAAAACACATGACTGGAGACAGAAGCAAGTTTATAACTCTTGATGAAAAGAAATATGGAAATGTCACTTTTGGCAATGATAAATCAGGTAAGTTCAAGGGAAAAGGCTCAGTCAGCATAGACAATGGCAGAGGAAAGGCCCAAGATGTACTGTTTGTAGATGGGCTGAAAGCAAATTTACTAAATGTCAGTCAGATGTGTGACAAAGGCTGTGAAGTTCTTTTTAGAGCACAAGACTGTGAAGTCAGATCAAGCACCACAGGTAAGACTCTGCTCAAAGGTGTTCAAACAGAGAGCAATGTTTACATCGTGAAAGAGGAATATGAAGCATGCCATCTTAGCAAACTTGATGAGTCATGGTTATGGCATAAAAGATTGGGACATCTCAGCTTCGATCACATCATCAAACTAACCAATAATAACGCTGTCAGAGACATGCCAGAAATAAAGAGGCCTTCTAATACCATATGCAAATCTTGTCAATTGGGTAAACATACCCACACATCCTTTAAGGCCAAAGAGGAGCTATCAACAAGAAGACCACTCCAGCTTCTGCACATGGATCTGTGTGGACCTGCAAGAACTAAAACACCAAGTGGAGAATCCTACTTCATGCTGATAATAGATGACTTCTCCAGAATGACATGGGCTGCTTTTCTCAAGAATAAATCTGAAGCTCTGAACAAATTCAAAATATTCAAAGCATTAGCAGAAAATCAGACAGGATGCAAGCTAAAATGCATCAGATCAGATAAGGGAGGTGAATTCACTGATTATGACTTTGCAGACCTATGCAATGAACATGGCATAAAACAACAATTTACTATTGCAGGGACACCTCAGCAGAATGGAGTAGGAGAGAGACAAAACGGGTCTGTTCAGCAAATAGCTAGAGCCATGATGCAAGAGAATAATATTGCCCAAACCTTCTGTGCAGAAGAAGTGCACACAACAGTACATATCCTTAATAAAGCTCACTTAAGCCTAAGCAATGACAAGACTCCCTATGAACTATGGCATGGAAAGCCAACTTCAATCAAACATTTCAGAATCTTTGGAAGCAAGTGTTACATAAAGAATAATGATGAAAATCTTGGGAAGTGTTAGGGTCCCGTGATTTGGCCGATTGGCTAGCCAAATGACGATGTAACATCAAACCAAGCTTTGGAGCCCAAGGACCTAGCCTTCCTGGACTCAGAGAGGGCTCTCTCTATATGTGTAAAAGATGTCGGTGTGTTTACTTGCGGTGTTCCGATATTAGGCTAGTTATGAAGTGTGTTTTTGGTTTTTTTTAGTTTTTAAGTTTGTGAGGGATAAAACTGATCAAATACATAAACTGGATAACAAGATGTAGATAAATTGGGCTATGGGTCAAACAGGTCAAGGAAGCTTATGAGGTGATGATGTAAAGCTGCTGTAGGGCCGATTTGATTCACAATAGAAGGGATCTCTGGGAAAAATGGATTAAATGAACAATAAGTTGGTGAAAGACAAGGGATTTCAAGTGCAAACTAGTAAATAGCAGACATAAACATGTAATAGCAAGCCATTAATCATGCTAGGAATAACTATAAGCTAATTAAAACATAGAAATCAAACATTCCAGCCATACATAGAGGTATAAGACCCTCTAACTTCGGGAAATGGCTATCAAACTTTGGGGAAAACACATGAGACAAACTAACAACTCATAAACTATGCCGAAACGCCTAAACATAATCTCTAAGTCATTGGGCACTTGGACAAATAAGTTTTCATAGTTTTAGGCAAAGGGCTAGATCGGGACTAGGCCTCCTTGGTTCAACAAGATGATCAACAAATCAGTCAAAGGGAAAGTTTTATGGACAGAACTATGGGCAGCTGATAGGTAGGTAGGGCAAACCATACATCCTACTCAACATACATGGAACTGATGAATAAAACTTAGCAATAATACCTTAGGTTACTAAAGAGCAGCTAAGAATTCTTTAGCATAACTAAGGGAGAAGAAAACATCAAGCTATGAAGATTCAAGGATTTTGAGGTGCCTCCATGGGCATATCTCAAAATCAATCTTTACTGATCTATAGCAGCAAGAAAAATGAATTATGAGTGAAAACTAGAAGACAAAACACATTAAGAAGCACTATACCATTCTACCATGTCAAGGAATCCATCAACAAGCCTTCAACATTCCTCAAAAGCATCCAAGAGGCAGTCCAAAATCATAACTCAAGTGTATTCTTCAAAGCTCATATGACCAATGCATTAATTCTTCTCTCAAGTTCAGCCTCTGATTTACAATGAGAACCATGGAATAAATAGGCTTGAGGGAGGAAAACCTCATGGAGCAACTAGCTATCCTATTGGCCAAGTCAAAATATCTAAACTTGTCCTTGAGGCTTTGCAAAGCCCAAGGCACAAAATATCTAATAAAATATCTAAAAAACTGCTAAAAACGGAAATTATATTGACTTTACATGATTTTCCCATGATAAAAATAGCCTAACGCACATTTGGGAAAAGCAGATTTTTGGAGTTTAAAAATTACAAAAATACTTCATATTTAGGCCTGAAAAAGGTCCCCTGACTTGCTGAATGCGGATGGCAGCCTTCCCGATGTCGAAATGAGGCTCATGAGGGCTTGCTGGAAATCTTTCTGTGTCTATTTTCCGACGCAACTGGAACCAACTCAATCCGAGGTCCGGAAGTCATCCAAAACTGTACCTGTGTGAAAAAACCCAGAAAATAGCAGACTGCTGATATGGCGGGCAGAATGTGCAAAATGAGGGTGTTTTTCGCCAATTTGAGGGGGCGAATGATCTTCAAATGCCCTGAAAATCACTGGAGACCTGCTCATGGAATTATGGCATCCATCAGTATCATCCTCCTCCCTTGACAAATCTTCGAACTGAAACGACGCAATTATGAGTTTTTGACTAAAAACCCAAAAAATGCCGAAAAACAAAAAGTTGCCGAAATAGGCCCAAAATTGGCATGCATGACCCTCAAGGGTCCATAGCAACATGCTCTGAATCTGATGCCAAAATATCAAGGGCTGATATGTCTTTCTTCTCTTTCCGTGTCGGGCGCTCCTTGAAACTGCTGTTCTTGATCATCATCCTTATGCTGTTGCTCAAACTGCTGAGCTGCTGCTGTTCAGCACTATCCTCCTCTGGTTCCTGCTTCTGCTGATCTTCACCACTGTCATGTTGCTCCTGTTGTCTTGCTTTGGAGGCATTTTGACCTAACTATGCTTTGGAAGAAACCAACTGCCTTTTATGAACAATGCCCTGCTGGATTGAAAATGGCCACTATACTGTTTGGACAGATATGGACACTGTGGATTTGAATAAGATGCAACAATATTTTTTTGAATAAGTCACCTCTGTACTTCTTAAAAACAGTCCTTCAACTCTGTATGTACTTCAGCCATGCAAACTTTTAACAATGGTACCATGTGTAAAAGATGGGATAACTGCTTTGTAGATTCCCTGTGTACTGTTTTGAACAATCACCCCTCTTGTGATTTGGTTAGGCCAACCTACACTGGTAATTGTGTTTTCAAAACAAAACTCAAATATTAAAACCCTGCTCTTCATGTCATTCACCTGAAAAATACCTCTGTCAACAGATTTCTATAAAAGATAACATACAGTGGAAAAGAAAAGAGACTCTTTGGTTAGGTGAAATATCAGCTCACTGTGTTTAAGAAAACACCTTTCACTTGTGAATTTTGAGAAATCAATCACCACCTTTGTACCTCTGGCTTCAATGTTAAACTCGATCATCAACAATTCTGCCTTCTAGAAAATGGCCCTATTCACCTTCAGAAAATCCCTGTTACCAAATCTTCAACATGATACAAAATGGTTTTTGTAAAGGCAGACCCAAGTTAGATGTAAAATCAATGTACAGTGGTTTAAGAAACACACTCTCTGCTTGTGAGCTTAAAAAGGTCCACCAACACCTCTATACCCCTGCCTCCAATGTTTAAAGTTTAAACCATCAACAACTCTGCCCTTTAGAACGTGGCTCTGCACCTTTGGAAAAACTCTGTTCAACAATCTTTAGAATGATACAATGTAGTGCAATGAAAAAGCAGACTTAGTTTAGGTGTAAAATCAATGCATAGCGCTTTGGGAAGACCAGCTCTTTACTTGTGAATCTCAAAGGTCAACACTACACCTGTACCTCTGTCTTAATATTAAATGCAATTGCCAAGAACTCTGCCCTTTAGAAAATGGCCCTTTTCATTTGTAAGGTTTTAAGAAAACAAACACTGCTTTTGTACCTCTGCCTCCAAAGTTAGAATCCCATCAATGAAATCTGCCCTTCAGTGTACTAGTTATCCTTAGAGTCTCGTTGTCAATCAGCTTTTCAAAATGATATAATATGGTGAAAAAAAGGGCAGACCTAGGTTAACAATACACAGTGCTTTATGAGGGACACTTTTTCTTGTGAAGTTAAAAGATCAAACATCACCTGTGTACCTCTGCCTTCAATGTCAAACTTTAACCATCAACAACCTCTGTCCTTCAACATGCTGTTCACCTTTGGAAACTCTTTGTTAACAAATTCACAGTGGGAGAATACAGTGAATGAAAGGCAGTCCGCTTAAGTAGTGTGCTGTGAGGAAATGCCAATGATTACTCTATTTTATGAAGTCTTAGATGTCCACCAACATACCAAACTCCTTGCTCAAGGAGGCTTTCAACCATTTAACAACTCTGTCCTGTGCAAGTGTATCCTCTTCTCACTGTTTGTATATCAAGAAAATCACCACACATATGTTAAGAATGTCAATCACACAGGTTTGGGGTGATAAATGACAGAGTTTTTTTAGAGGACCACAAGCCTTTAGGTTGAAACTGTGTGAGCTTTCCTTTCAAAGAAAGTATGTCATAATTCCTTCTACTGGTTGCATTTCACTGTTTTGACAATGTGGCAATGTGTGGAGGACTGTGAGGACAGTTTCTCTCTTAAGACCAGAACCTTGCCTTTCTATTTAACAAAGTCTTCTTTGTAGTTTCAAAAATGTAAACCTCTGCCTTTCGATGCTTTGAAGTCCTAAGCAGGCTGTCCTCAAACTTAACACCCACCCTTCTTGTCGAAATTTACTGTTTCTCTGTGTATGCTATTTCACTTTAAACAAAATCATGCTCATTTGTAGCGTTACCTTTTAAATTTCGAGGACAAATCCTTTGGAGGAAGCTTGAAAAGCACCGGAATCTTCAGAAGCTGCACGGCATTCTTTGTAGTCAGCCCGTCGCGCCCAAAACACCGTGGGTGGCCTGTCAGGTTGACTATTCGGGCGGTCGGGCGTCCTGTACAGGCACGTCGCGCCACTGTACAGGCACGTCGCGCTGACAAAGGAGACAGTGTAAAAACCGTGCCAGGCACGTCGCGCCAAAACCCAAGCACGTTGCGTAAGTTTGCAGTTCATTTTTAGGGCCTTCCCGATGTCAGAATGGGGCGCGAGATGGCTCGTTGGAAAGCTGTGGAAGTCTAATTTCCAGAACAACTTGAATTTTGTCATTTGGTGTCCATTTGATCCTTCAAAAATTGATTTTCCCAACACTGGTCAAAACTGGTAAATCCTGGTGCAGAAATGCATCGAGCTGTTTGTAGACCATTTTTGAATGCTTTCCCGGTGTCGGAATTGGACGCGAGATGGCTCGTTGGAAAGATGTGGAAGTATTATTTCCAGAAAAACTTGAATTTTTTCATTTGGTGTCCATTTGAGCCTTCAAAAACTGACTGTCCCATCACTGGTCAAAAATGGTGTATGCTGGTGCAGAAAAACATAGCGTTGATTGCAGGCTACTTTTGGATGCCTTCCTTTTGTCGGAATTTGGCCTGAGATGGCTCATCGGAAAGCTATGGAAGTCTATTTTCCATAGAAACTTGAATTTTTTTATTTGGAGTCCAATTGAGCCTTCAAAAACTGACTGTCCCATCACTGGTCAAAAATGGTGTATCCTAGTGCAGAAGTTCTCCCGTGACATTGGTATTTTTCATGTTCCTCACAAACCATGATACCTGTGCAGAAACTGAAGGAGGTTTTTATTTTTGAACCTATGAGGGACAAAAACCTCTCTCAATTTTGTAAATTTCATCTCTGTTTGATTAGAAAATCATTTTGAAACAAACTGCCCGGGTGCTCCTTAACCCTAATTTCACTGTGGCAAAGGTATGATGATTTAACAGCCATGCAAATTTTACTATCCTTTGGTATTTGTTGAGATGAAATACTTGAGCCTCTTTTTGAATGTGGGGGATGGCCTTTTGACAAATTCTTGGCTTCCTTTTGAC
Source organism: Pinus albicaulis (assembly GCA_034641835.2). Classification (NCBI taxonomy): domain Eukaryota; kingdom Viridiplantae; phylum Streptophyta; class Pinopsida; order Pinales; family Pinaceae; genus Pinus; species Pinus albicaulis. The sequence continues at coordinate 1,425,906,998 of CM076577.1, forward strand.
CATGATGGCAGAGTTTGTTTTGAGATCAAGACCCCTTTTTAACTTGACACTAAAGTGTCTTTTCTGGATGCTTTATAGGTGATAAAGCTCACTGTAAAACTGATTTCATCTGCTAGGTGTCCTTCAAGCTTGTCTCCTGGCTATGGGTGCTGATATTCAGTTGTATTTGCCTGAGCTGTTACTGTTCTCGGTCTATCAGAAGGGCCTTTTCTTCTAACAGCTTTTCCTTTATTCAAAATGTAACAGCATAGTGGTTTTGACCTGATTTCATAAGGAATTTGCTTTCCTAGTGACAGTGGCCTATGGAATTGGCCTTCAATGATTTATAAAACCAGCTGATCTTATTTCCATGCTTTTCAAAGTTTTCACAAACTGAGATCATACTTGTGGATAAGATGTCCTTTGAAACTTTTGACTGTTCCTTGCTTAGAGGAAGAAATGTCTCTTTTTGGGGCAGTGGCACTTAGATTTTGCCTTTGATGATTTCCAGAACCGGAAACATTGTGCCAAAACTCTTTTTGTACTTGATGAGCTTGTGTACCTGTTTGTAAGAGGAAAACTAGATCAAACACATTTCTGCTCTGGGTATTATGCCAAAATCTTGCCTGCAATGCAAATCTAATTAGGTGACAGGTTTTGCTTGACTGTAGATGCAAGTGCTAGGTCTCTTTGAGCTTTCTTCTTTGACTGTGGGTAAAAGAAAAAACAGGGGATGATGCATGAGAGTGAAACAAGGAGAGCTGCTCTTTATGTTTCTTGTGAAGGAGCTCTTCACTGCCTTATTGCACTACTTTTTCTGAGGAGAACTGAAATGTCACCATCTGCCTTGGTCAACTTATGACAAGTTATTTGAAAGATAATCTCTGTGAGTATGGAGGTTAGCACCCTTTGAAAAACAATCACCTTTTCTTCTGCCTGGACTTTTGCAATCCTTTAAGTCAATATTAGCCAGCGCCCTCTGCTTGTAGATGAAGGAGGCGCCCTAACCCTCTGGCTGTAAATGAAGGAGGTTCTTGGCCATGACAAATTACCAGTTTGCTGTGACAGTGGTATCCCTTTTTCCTGTGATTTTCATGCTGGAAAGAGCTGTAAAGTCGAGATGAGTAGCTTTCTGTTTTGCAGACATATCTAAAGGCTCAAGTTACATTTAGAAGCAGTTGTTCCTCTAACTGTAGACTCAAACATTTACTGCATGAGATGAAATATATTTCCTGCCTTTGTAGAACCATAGAACACTGTGACAAACCTAATAGTCAGCTTGAGGTTGGGTTTTATGCAGTGCTGAGATCTAGGGGATATAAGTGGCGCGACTTAGGGCTGCTTGTCATTTTCATTTGCAAAGTAAGAGGTCAGTCATGGTAGGCCTGTAGCAGATGGAGGCTTTTTGGCTTTTTGATGATTGCCAAGGGTGAAATGTCTTAAAGCGCCACTTCCTAACATAGGGGAGACTTTTGAAACAGATGTGGATTGGCCTTTTAAAGGTGATGGGCAGATCAAGAAGGCTGAAGCTAGGTAGGCTTGTGACCATGAGGTTTTGACTTCGCCAGAGGTGGACTGAATAGATAGAAGGGCAAAAAAAAGTTTTGGGAGGGTTTTCTGGATGACATATTGACATAAGGAAATCAGTTTCTAGAAAACTCAGCTGTAGATATAGTCATCACTAACATGTAAAAAAAATACTGATGGCTAACAGGAAGTTTGATGCAAGAGTAGATGAAGGGATTTTTCTAGGATATGCTTCCAAAATTAATGTGAGATTTGATGAAGAAATTCTAAACAATACACGAGATACAGACTGCTGCAGTCCATCAGACAATCATGAAGAAGAAAACCAAGATGATGATGAAACAAGCCAGACTACAGAGGATGCAGAGATGAGCTTGAAAGCTCCCTCAAGATATACTCAGAAGAACCATCCTGAAGATTTGATCATTGGAGACAAGAGAGTAGGGGTCCAAACAAGAAAGCAGCTAACAGAACAAACTGAAGAGGTATACATAGCCATGTTGTCACAAATAGAGACAAAGAAATTCGAAGAAGCCAGCAAGGACAAGTCTTGGGTGAATGCTACAAATGAAGAATTGGACCAAATTGAGAAAAATAATACCTGGGAACTAGTTCCTAGACCCATTGAGGAAAATATCATTGGCTCAAAATGGGTATTCAAGAATAAAATGAATGAGCAAGGACAGGTAATTAGGAATAAATCTAGACTAGTTTGCAAAGGATATTCACAAATCAAAGGACTTGATTATGATGAAACATTTGCTCCTGTAGCCAGAATGGAAGCCATTAGAATGTTTTTGGCCTTTGCATGCTACCAAAACTTCAAATTATATCAAATGGATATAAAATCTTCATTTTTGAATGGAGACTTAGAAGAAGAAGTCTACATGGAACAACCAGAAGGCTTCTCATTGATAGACAAAGAAGACTATGTGTGCAAACTAAAGAAGGCCCTATATGGACTGAAACAGGCTCCTCGTGCTTGGTACTCAAGACTAGATAAATATTTGCAAAAGAAAGGCTTTAATAGAGGTGGAATAGATAGCAATCTATACATAAAAGCCCATGAAAATGAACTCCTGATTGTTGTAGTGTATGTTGATGACATTATGTTTGGAAGCAACAGAGATGAACTAGCAAAAGGGTTTGCTGAGGAGATGAAATCAGCGTTTGAGATGTCCATGATTGGAGAACTCAGTTTCTACTTAGGACTTCAAATTCAACAAAATAACACAGGTACATTCATCTCACAAGAAAAATACTTAAAAGAAATGTTGAAAAAGTTCAAAATGGAGGATTGTAAACCTATGTCAACTCCCATGATCACGGGATGCAATTTGTGTGCTGATGATGGATCTTTTGATATAGATAAAAACTCTACAGATCCATGATAGGAAGTCTGCTGTATCTAAAAAATTCAAGACCAGACATCATGCTAGCAGTAGGACTAGTGGCTATATATCAAGCAGCACCTAAACAAAACCATCTTCTGGCATTAAAAAGAATATTCAGATATCTACAAGGAACTGCACAATATGGGCTTTGGTATCCTAAAGGAAAAAGCTTCACTTTCACAGCATACACAGATGCAGATTGGGCCAGCTGTGTGGATGATAGGAAAAGCACAAGTGGAGGTGCATTCTATCTAGGAGAAAGTTTGGTGGCATGGTTAAGCAAGAAACAAACATCTATCTCTCTATCTACAACAGAAGCAGAATATATAGCAGCAACAACATGTTGTACACAAGTCATGTGGATGAAACTAACCCTCCAAGACATGAAGGTAAGCATTGATGAACCTATCCCAATCAAATGTGATAATACAAGTGCTATAAGTATATCTAAAAATCTAGTGCTTCACTCAAAAACTAAGCATATCCCAATCAAGTATCATTTTCTCTGAGAACAAGTGGCTCAGAAGATAGTAAAACTGGAGTATGTACCAACAAAAGAACAGATAACAGATATATTTACTAGACCACTTGCTAGAGAGCCATTTGAATATTTTCGAGATAGACTGTGGGTAGTATATGTAGATACTACTCTCTGATATGAAAAGAAAGCATAGTTTCAGGGGGAGAATAGAAACAAAAATATCATTCTCAGGGGGAGATCAACCAGTAAGGGAAGCATGAAAACAGGTCCTCAGGATCAAAGGGATTATGGCAATAATACATTCAGCATAAAAGAATCAATAAAAAGGAAAAAGGGTCAATGGTGCAGCAGAAGAGTGGTGAACCCGAAGTAAACTGAACACGGAAAAATAGTGAAACTGATGTGTATCTCATCCAAAGCTTGGAGCAACAGTGTACAAAGTCAGGAAATTTCAGAGAGAGGAAATGCATGAAATGTTGAAAAAGGATAAATACACAACATCAAAGAATAAAAGCTTCACTAATAATTTGAACCCCTTGCCATTGATGTCAAAGGGGGAGGAAGAGTAAGCAACATAAGGAAGAGCACACAAAGAGCAAGCAACAGGAGGAAGAGCATGCAAACAGAGAAAATGTATTGCCATCAATGCCAAAGGGGGAGACTGTTGGAAATGTTGTCATTGATGGAAAAGAAGGTAGCAAAAACAAAGATAGGCAATGGAGGCAGCCAAGAAGAAAATGAAGGAAGCAAAGGAGACAGGCAGAGGCAGAGGAAGCGAATATAGAGCCAGAACCGTTATCAGAAGTAGAGGTAGAGGCAGAGCCGTTATCACAGCAGTAGAGACAGAGGCAGAGCGATAGAAGCAGCAGAGGTAGAGGCAGAGTCGTTATTCTGGGAATCATTATTCGTGATGGATACACTGTTCTAACTTATGAATTTATGTCAAGTCTGGCTATGGACTACAATTCGAACCCTGTGTTTGTATAAAATTTATAAGGGTGATAATAATACAATGGAGTTGATTGGAGCACTTCTAAGCTTAATTTTCAGGTTGGTCCATGTTAACTAAGCCGTCGAGAATTGGTTGGAATCGATTCTTGTTCTCATTGTTTAGCCTATGGAGGAACGAAGCCGTGTATTGACTGGAGCGAGCACGAAAGGGAGACATGATGTTTGACATGAAACTATGTGACAGAGTGTAATGAAAGAAATACAAGTGGACGGAACCTGACATGTCAAAGGGGAGTGGAACCATGAAAGGATGGAACCTTGCGAGAGGAACAGTGACGTGGTTTGGAGTGAGCAGTAAAGGCTGGAAGCGTATTTCATCGCACCACCTTTCGTCGGCAAGCGGTATTTGAGGAGGGGGGAGCGATTCCATAGAGGTGTTGACGCATGGCAAGGCAGGATCCAACAAAACTGCATTTCAAAGCGCGCCATCGCGCGCTAATGTTCGTACCAGGAGGTGGAGCGATATCGTCGAGTGTCATCGATCTGGCGCAGAGCCATCAGACGGTGACTATTTGACGGAGATGCACACAGAATAAGCAGGTATGGTGAGTGCGTTGATTGGGCATTTAAGTGTAGATGCGAGGCCTAGAGCCAAGGTTTATTCAAAAGCTAATTATGCAAGAAGCGTGCGTATCAATATAAATTCTCAACGTTTAACCATTGGTTGTAAGTCTTGGCACATACAGATAAATTGAATTCCTGTGATAGAAGGAGTATAAGCGCGAGGGGTTATAACCTTAGTCCTAAGGTTTGGAGGCAAATATATAAACCATGGAAAATATGTGGGTTAACCATATTGTGACGGTTTAATAATTGAACGGAGGTCGTGACTATATAGTGATATAGCATCATATGCGAGTAGGGTGACGTTGTTTTAAATATATGATGAAATGAACGTGGTTTAATATATGTACATGCCAAGGGTCAGTTTACATGGTTTTAATAGCCAAAGTATTATGTCGCTTATATTTGTGGGCTTGGAGCCAAAGGTTTTAAGACTGTGACCATATATATGTTGGGCACTAAACAAAAGCCACAGTTTATTAATAATCGGGAATATGCATACATGACGTCATTTATTCCAGGGGGTCTCCTTCCCTTATCTGCTCGAGTCTACTAACCCCGCGGAATTAAAAAGGAATGGAGCTCCGTTTCATGTGAGTTGATCTGACTATGGTTTAAACCATATATTCTTCAAGGAGGTGAACTTCATAATAAAGTATTGAAATTGCCCAGATCGACAGTTGGATTGAGTACAAATTTGTTGTATTAATTTTATATGCACACAGAAAGAGGAAGTATGAGGCCTGACAGAAAAAAACAAATATTGCAGAGTTGAAGAGATGTACAACAAAGGGATTTAAAATTGCAGTGAACAGGTGGAATATGCAGATGACAGTGAAAAAAGATTATGCAGAACAGGTTCTTAACAACAAGAAGAAAAGGCAAATCTAGTAAAGCCGAAATCCAGAAAAGGAGCTGAGCGAAATTGAAATATGTAATTAAAAATGTGAATGTAAATGTTGTAATTAATTTTTTATTGTTTGTGATGCAAAGGAATGTATCCTAAGGAAAATAAAACTCCCACTGTAGCATGGAAATTTGTACATATTGTTATAATTTTAAAATTGAGTTGGATAAAGGAATAAGAAGACAAAAGCCAAAGAGTCATGACTATTCAATCCAAATTCCTTGTAAAATACAAACATTCAAGTGAGGATCTCTATATATAATATCAATTTGATATGCACAAGCTGTGTTAGAGAGAGTAAATATAGAGAAGGCAGAGTATAGAAGAGTGAGGTAGAGAAGATTAAAAAAATAAGAGCAGAAAGAGAAGCTACAGAACAGAGCTCATATGTGAGGTAAATCGACAAACATTCAGTTGATAAATTGAGGAAGTTGGAGCTTCCCTATCAAGTTGCAGCTTGATAGCCATTAGTTGTAGCTGACTGAGGTTGGAGCCTCCTATAGGTTGGTGCCTGCAGAAAATTGAAGGGAGTTGGTGCTTCCTTGCAAGTTGTAGATTGCAAAATTGAGGTAGGAGCCTCTTGTAGGTTGGTACCTACAGAAAAATAGTGGTGAGAGGGAGTTGGAGCTTTCCTTTGCATCACAACAATAATAAGATGTAGTTTTCTCCCTTTATGGGTTTCCACTTACATCTGTTGTCTCTATGTGTGTTTCTTATGTGTTGATGTGATTATTTCATTCTGCTTAATTGCTTGCTGCTCTCAACATAAGTATGGTGTCACATTAAATTAATATTGGCTGCAAATATGACTGTTCACATATTAAGCTGTAAATAAGTTTGTTGAAAATTTTAAAAGGCTTATGTATGTATTAAACTGATTCACCCCCCCCCCCCCCCTCTCAGTTTAATTAAAGATTCAACACTTACCATTGTTATTCTTGCTATTACTCACTCTACGTCGCCTACCATTTTATCCAAAAGGTTCTGAGCTTTCTTCCATTACAAAGGGTTTTCCGCCAAACATAAGGGTTGCACCATTAAAGAGAAACGGGTTGTTTTGCTGATTAATTCCACCATTTTCCTCCATAACCCTCCAAACGATCATATTTATCGCTCTTCCTTTGATTCCTCCCGCTGGCCCCACCTTCAAAAGTGTTTCCTTCCCATACCTTTGATGTGCCCATTCCTTTGGTTTGAAACTTATCTTTACAGGTCTTTTCCACTCCAACACTATTTCTGCATTTATTTCAAAACCATATCATGACAAACAATAAACTAAAGGAAAGGAACAAGAACAAAAATCCTCCAGAAACATATTTCCATTAAACCCATGCCACCATTACTCTCAGCACCAACATGTTTCAACAGGGCACCAGGAAACATTGAAGAGATAGTTGGAAGCATTACAAGAACCTCGTCATCAGTTACTCAGGTAGTTAATATTATAAAAGTATACCCTGTACTTCTTCACCTATAGTTCAAGATTAAAAACTTCCACATTCACAATGCTGTTAGAATCGATAAATATCAGTCAAGTATTCTATAAAGGTTTCTTGTTACTGTAATAATTAGAAATAGAATCTCCCTATTCCTTTGGATTGTAATAAACTCCCTCTCTATGGAGATATTTGAAAGTCTAGCCTTGCTCGCAGCTCATTGTAGATTTATAAATACACACTTTATAGATGTAGAACAGGTGGGATAATCAAGTTTTAAGACTCCATGTATTACTTTGAATGTGTTATTAATGAAATCAAAGGAGTTGCAACAAATTTTGTGAGATTCATGTGGTATTTATTTTAAGCACTATATTTTCTCTCTCTTATTCCATTTCGCTTTCTATGTAAAAATCATATCAGTTTATAATCAGAGATTAGTTATATGTTCTATTTATTAAGGTTTCTACAATGTGTCTTTTATTCTAATGAATGAATTCAGTAAAATTCTCATTCAGACCCCTCTCTTTTCTACCACTATACACAAACGACAAATTAATTATGCTCAAATAGTTTGCCTATCTTTCCTTACTTTGTTCTCTACAATTCAGCCTTTGAAATCAATTTTAGCTTCAATGATTATAATTTTTCTCCAACAAGCAAATTATTAAAAAAAAATTAAAATATATTACTTCGTATCTAGCCTAAAATATAGTACTCAGCCTAAAATTGAATATTTAAAAAGTGACATAGAGAGAACCCTCTATGGTTAGGTAGGGATAACTACCTAGCTAAAAAATGGTTTGTGGTTACCTTTCCTCACAACTAATTTCAGCTTAGGAAGCTGGGGGGGAGTGATAACACACTACATCTATGTTTTTATCTCTATTTCTGTATTTTATTGTGCTCCTACAGAAATCCAGATCAGTGGTATTAGAGCGGTCTGCTCTTTCTCTATTTTTCTTTGCATGTCCCCAACAAGGTCAGTGTAAAAGGAGTTAGGGCTCGATCTGGTTTAACCCTTCTAATATTACTCTCATAAACCCCGACGAACTCACATGGAAGAAGAAAATAAATACAAGGGATTAGGAGATCCTATCAAAATATTACTCAAGGAGGCCCTCGAGAAACAAAGGAACGTGATGATGGATAACGTTTCTCAGATCGTTCAATGGTTTCCCACCTATGGTGCATTTGCATCCAAAAACCACTCTGGAGGCTCTACTCCATTCAAGGTACATGTAAACTTTGAAATTCCTATACTTGTAGGCTAGATAGTTGCAAACATCATAGATAGATGGTTGAATTTGCTGAGAGGGTATTTCTCAGTCCATGATTTCTCCGATCGAGAAAATATTATTGCTGCAGTCCTCAAAGCCACCCCCATGTCAAAGACTAGTGGGAAACCTACTGTGAGCAAAAGGACAATAGGGAACCCTCTTTGTTCTCAACCACACCCACTTGGAATTCATTCTGAGACAGCATGAAGGAAAAATGTTACCCCATGGGGAGCTATGAGGACAAGTACATCCAATGGACCGCACTGCGGCAAAAAAGGGATAAAATGTGTGTTGCTTCTTAATAGAAAATCCCTATCTTATGAAAGGAATCAGCGCTTAAGAAATTTTAAAACTGTGTCACAAAAATAATTTTATCATGAGGACTTTATTCTATCCCTTTGGAAACTAGTTTTCTAAAACCCTTAATGATATGGAATAGTAAAATATTTCACAATGCCATTGAATGTTGATATATGAATGGAGAAGAAGGAATGTAGGGGAAACTCAAATTAATATGCTGTAAACGTAGAACCTATTACTTTTGCGTTTCATAGATAATTCATGGAGAGAGATGAAATTCAAAATAATCTGTTGCAAACATGGAACCTATTAATTTTAAGTTTCAAAGAGTTCATGGAGAGAGGGGAAAATTAAAATAATATGCTATAAACATACAATATACTACTTTTAAGTTTAATAGAGAGTTCATGGAAAGAGGGGAAACTCAAAATAACATGTTGTAAACACATAATCTATTACTTTTAAGTTCTAGACATAATTTCTAAAGGGAGAGGAGTTGGAGTGAAGGAGTGCTTATTAAGGCTATTTAACTCTTACTTACAAATGTAAATCAGATGTCAACTTCTTCTTTAATTCACTTCATTCAAGGAAGAAACAACATAAAATGAAACAAGAAACATGAATCAACATCAACAGTTGCGGGAAACTTACTGCATCTTTAATTCACCTATCAGAAAAATAAGTACAAAATGTAGTCTCCAGGAGGCCCGGAACTCAGAACCCATCCTCTATCTTTCTCTCTTCCTTAAATACAAACAAAAGTGGTTTGTAACTAATTGAGATTCTTGAAACTCCTAGACTGCCTAACCTATTAAACTAATTATTACATTGCAATCGAGGAATTCATTGTAGCTTCGATATTAACAAAGAAAACAAAATAAAACTTGAAATATAATCCTTTTGTTGAATCTGATTTATTGATGATGTGTTTCCTTCCGTTTTGGCTGTGATATCCTAACAGTCTGCATAAACTCATATCCACCCAACTCTGCGCATGATTTTGCATTTCGAGCACTATCATCATGTCACCTCCTTCCTTACTTTGCCTCTTCCGCTTATGCCCATAACATTTAGTCTTTGATTAATGAACTGTCGCAAACATGTATCATTGTTCTTCACGTAGTGTCGAGTCTTTTCTTACATGAGTCTGGCCTGCATTTGGACTTTCCTTTGTAACTGCTATAAGAATAAAACTTAAAATATATTCCATTATTTTTGAAAAATTGTATCACATCCGCTTCTTTGTTGCATGTCAACATTCCAACGTTCTACGTTATAATCCATTTTCCCCCTCCAGTGCGATTTTTACAAAGGAAAGACCCATGTACCTAGACTTAAAAAACTTTAGACTAAACCCATGTGTTAGCTTAGTTATCACAATTTTCATTTTAGCATTCATAACATTTTCATTAATGCCATTCCTCATGAGCTTATGACGTGCGATGTGTGATAAAGGTAGGAATGACGCGCAAAGTGGAGGTGGGGCTGATCGCAAATCACAATTGGTGATATCAAACATTGTCACACTTTGCATTTCAGCCTTTATAACATAATCCTTAGCCCCATTTCTCCTGAATTGATGATGTGCGATGTGAGATAAAGGTAGGGACAACGTGGCAAGTAGAGGTGGGGCCAATCGCAATCACAATCGGTGATATGAAACCTTGTCACATTTCACATTTCAACATTTATAGAATATTCCTTCGCACCATTCCGCCTAAGCTTGCGATATGCGATGTCCAATGCACGAGAGGGTCCCACAGTTGGAATTTAAATGCTTTAGACTCGATCTTTGAACTATATCACATCCTATCCTTGTATCACATTTCTCATTTCGGTGATTTTAACATTCTTCTATTCCTCCTAGGCTTTGAAATTATGCCTTCCACATGCTATTCTAATTAGGCCTTCGAACACTATTCTGCACATATATTTTAACCACATAACCCTGAACTGTGTGCGATTTTCGGAATACATCAATTGACCCTACTCCTGAACTGTTATGCATGCGAATAAGCTTGAATTGACCCTTGCTGCATGATTTTATTCTTTGCAACTCCTCTGGCTTAGATTAAACCTCCAATACATTTAGCTCCAATTGGGGACAACAAATTAGTAGAAAAGTGCTGAGAACTTGTAGATCAATAGCCTTTATTCGGAATGGAGTGAAAGAGAACTTGTAGATTAGTAGCCTTTATTGGGCATGGAGTCAAAGAGAACTTGTAGATCAGTAGCCATTATTATGCATGGAGTCAATCCCAAAAGGGAGTTGATCTATTATGAGATCCTCCCAAATCCTTCAACACTTTGGACTTCTTCCCTTATTCTTAAACTGAAAAATACCAAACTAGAAATACTGGAACTAGAAATGCTCAACCTCTAAGCTTATTTATGCACAACTCCTTCATATGTATTCATGTTTGAACTTAATCAGGTGAAGCCAACCTTCCAATGGAACCAATCCAACATCCGCATGTTAGACCTAACGCCTCCATACTATTGAAATTTTAAGGTCACAATAGGGAGGTACCATGAAATTTTTCCAGATACAATGATTTTTACATACCTTTTCATAAATTCTTGTTTCTGACAGAAGAAAATTTTCATATAGTCAGCTACTAGATCATAGAACTGATAAGACCAATTTTCTACTACCTCCTTTTATTGAAAATCTTGTTGATTTAGACTTCTTTGAAAAGGGAAGCTTCGTTCACTGTTTGACTCCTCAATTTGAGGTTGTATGTGAGAAGATTGATTTTTGTTTTCTACTGACAACCATTTAGGACTAAAAGAGAAATCCAAGGTTTTTTTCTCATAATTTTGATGTTCTTCGTATTGCCAATTCTCGACAAAAATATTCCCCCTCCTACAAACACACCTGAGGAGCTCCACTAGTCTCTCCTTTATTCAAAAAATCATTAAAATGATGAAAATTGTACTGATCTTCCAAGCTTTCAATCTGCAGTTTAGATGTTGGAATTAATTTTTGATTAGAATCTTCAGAATGCTTAAATTCTTGTGTTTGAGCAATACAGGAATCCCCTGACACCTTTTGAAAATCCTTGTTCATCTCTGAATTTGGATTCTCTTGTAAAGAAATTCCAATGTTTTCTTGATATGCCCTCTTGTCTTCAACAAAACTTGTTCTTTCAACATGACATGAAAAATTTCTGCCAGCCCACACATTATCTTCAATTTCCTATGCATAAAGAAACATAAGCTCCAGAGTGCAAGGATTTCTCTCCTTGAGATAAAAAGGCAAGACAATAGAAAGATCCCTCAAATAGTTAACCATAGTTGTAGCTTCACGAAGCTAAATTTCTTTTGGCATGCTGAAATAAATTTTTTGAAACCTCCTATTAAACTCAATGATTGATTCACTGATCTGAGTCTTCATAGAATATAATTACAAAAGTTTTTTTTCTTATGACTTACACTCACCCCAATATCTAAGAAATATTTCTTTAAAACCTTTCCATGAACTAATTGAACTTGGTTCCAAACACTTCAACCATTTCTAAGCACCCTGCTTTAATGAATGAAAAAACATCCTTAAAGCCACATATTCATGAATAATTTGAAATTTGTCTACAAAGTACTCAAATTATAATGTATGTTGTCTAGCTGAAATATCCTCCTCCTCTCCAGAGAAACTTGGAAAAAATCTAAATCAGTTTAAAGGATACTAATGGAGAATTGTAGGCAGCTTCAGGGGTTTAAATATTTCTTTGTTTTTGAGTTGAAAAGTAGTCAATTTATTGTGGGAAAAAATATTATCACCCAAAGATGATCAATCATCACCTTTATGCCCAAACGGTGACTGATTATCTTCAGGAATTGTAATGCAATAGTCATCTCTCCTCTCATATTTAGGAGATAAATATATGTCAAGATCAATAATACAATTAGAAGAAACAAATTTTTTTCCAATAAATAATGTACTTTTTGGGCCTTATAATATTTTGAGAATATAAAGTAGGAGAAAATATTCTTGATATGTATTGGAGAAGAGACCACTAAATTGAGAGTGAAAAATAAAACTTCCTTTAAAAGATTCAAACTCCGATACCCTTTTTTTCCACAATTCTTTCTCATTTTCTTGTCAGCAAAATTCCTTATCTAATTCAATATTCATCACTGGAGTCGCCAGGTGAATAAATAACAACCAAAATTTATATATAAATATTTTTCACCATCAAGAAATAGATTTCAATACCTAGGGAAAAATAAATTCATGTCTTCGTCCCCAACAACTTCTGAGCATATTTATGTAGAACTCCTACATATGTATTCATGTCTAAACTTAATTAGGTTAATTTAGCCTTCCAATTGCACCACTCCAACATCCACATGTTAGAAATAATGCCTCCATACAGTTGAAATTTGAAGGTCACAATAGGGAGGTATCATGAGAGTTTTCCAGATACAAAGCTTTGCACATACCATTGCAGAAATGATTGTTGCTGACAAAAGAAAATTTTCATATAGTTAGCTACTCGATCATAGAAGTGATGAGACAAATTTTTTACTGTGTCCTTTTCTTGAACATCTTTCTAATTTAGACTTCTTTGAACAGGGCATCTTCCCTCACTGTTTGAATCCACAATTTGAAGTTGTATGTGAGAAGATTGATATTTTTTTCTACAGACAACCATTTAGGCCAAAAAGAGAAATCTAAGGATTGTTCCTCATAATGCTAATGTTCTTGTTATAATGCCAATTCTTCACAAAAATCTCCCCCCTCCTGCAAACACACCTGAGCAGCTCCACGAGTCTCTCCTCTATTCACAAAATCATTAAAATTATGAAGATTGTAATGATCTTCCAGGCTTTCAATGTGTAGTTCAATTGTTGCAACGAATTTTTGACTAGAATATTAGGAATGCTTAAATTATTGTGTTTCAGCAATACAGGAATCCCATGACACCTTTTGAAAATCATTTTCATATCTGAATTTTCATTCTCTTGTAAATTAATTCCAATGTTTTCTTGACAGACCCTCTTTTGTTCAATAAAACTTATTCTTTCAACATGACAGGAAAAATTTCTACAAGCTCACACATTATCTTCAATTTATTGTGCATAAAGAAACATAAGCTCCAGAGCACAAGCCTTTCTCTCCTTCAGATAAAAAGGCAAGACAATAGAAAGAGCCCTCAAATAGTAAACCATGTCTACAACTTCAGGAGGTCTAATTTCTTTTGGCATGCTGAAATAATTTTTTTTAAACCTCCTATTAAAATAAACGATTGATTCAATGATCTACCTCTAGATAGAATATAATTCCAAAACATGTTTTTCATATGAGTTACATTAACCCCAATATCAAAGAAATATTTCTTGAAAACCTTGGCATGAACTAATTGAACTTGCTTCCAAACACTAGAACCATTGTTGAACACCCCACTTTAATGAATGAAAAAACATCCTTAAAGGCACATCTCCATAAATAATTTGAAATTTTTCCAGAGAGTACTCAAATTCCAAGATATGTTGTTCAACTGAAATATCCTCCTCCTCTCCAGATAAACTTGGAAAAAATTTGAATCCTTCTGAAGGATACTGATGGAGAATTGTGGGCAGCTTTAGGGGTTTAAATATTTCTTTGTTTTTGAGTTGAAAAGTAGTCAATGTCTTGTGAGATCGAATATTATCACCCAAAGATGATGAATAATGACCTTTATGCCCAGGATGTGACTGATTATCTTCAGGAATTGTAATGCAACAGTTACCTCTCCTCTCATATTTAGGAGATAAGGTTGTGTCAATATCAATAATACAAGCTGAAGAAAAATGTTCTTTTTCCAATAAAAAATGTATTTTTTGGGCCTTATAATATTCTGAGAATATAAATCAGGAAACAATATTATAGATATGTATGGGAAAATAGACCACAAAATTGATAGTGAAAAATAAAAATTTAAAATATTCAAACTATGATACACGTTTTTTCCACGATGCTTTCTCACTTTCTTGCCAGGAAAATTACTTATATAATGAAATATTCATCAGTGGAGTCTCCAAGTGAATAAATAACAACCAAAATTTATATCTAAATCTTGTTCACCATCAAGTAATTGATGTCAATACCGAGGGAAAATTAACTTCTCGTCTTCGTCCCCGGCAATGACGATAGAAAATGTTGGTTCTTAAGAGACAATCCCTCGGTTGTGAAAGGACTCAATTCTTAAGACATTTTAAAAGTGTGTCACAGAAATAATTTTATCATGAGGTATTTGTTCTATCCCTCTGGAAGCTAGTTCTATAAAACCCTTAATGATCTGGAATAGTAAAAGATTTCACAATGAAATTGCCTACAAATATCTTAATGGAAAAGAAACACTATATGAGAAACTCAAATTAATATGCTATAAACACAAAATCTATTACTTTGAGTTTCAGAGATAATTCATGGAGAGAGAGGAAACTCAAAATAATATGTTGCAAACATAGGATATATTACTTTTAAGTTTCAGAGAGAGTTCATGGAAAGAGGGGAAACTTAAAATAATATGCTGTAAACACAAAAATCTATTAATTTTATTTTTCTGATAGAGTTCATCGAGAGAGGGGAAACTCAAAATAAAATGTTGTAAACACATAATCTATTAATTTTAATTTCCAGAGAGAATTTATGAAGGGATAGGAGTTGGAGTGAAGGAGAGCTTATTAAGGTTATTTAACTCTTACTTACAAATGTAAATTAGAGACCAGATGCTTCTTTACTTCACTTCATCCAAGGAAGAAACAACATAAAATGACATAAGCAGGAATCACCATCAACAGCTGTAGGAAAATTCTTTCTTGTTTCATTCACCTATCATAAAAAGAAGTTCAAAATGTAGTCTCTAGGAGGCCTAGAACTTGGAACCCATCCTCTCTCTTTCTCTCTTTATTAAATACAAACTAAAGTAGTTTGTAACTACTCGAGCTTATTGAAACTCCTAGACTGTCTAAACTGTTAAAATATGTATTACATTGCGATAAAGGACATCACTGTAGCTTCAATCTTAACAAAGAAAACAAAATAAAATTTGAAATATAATCCTTTTACTAAATATGATTTTTTGCTAATGTGTGTCCTTTCGTTTCGGCTGTGATATCCTAACAGTCTACATAAATGCATTTCCACCCAACTCTACCTATCCTTTTGCATTTTGAACACTATCATTATGTCACCTACTACCTGACTCTGCCTCTTCTACTCGTGCCCGCAACGTTTAGTCTTTGATTAATGAACTGCCCCAAACACATATCGGGTATTTTATTACCTGAGTCTACCCTACGTTCATACTTGCCTTTGTAATTATCGTAAGACTAAAATTTAAAATATTTTCCATTTCCTTTCAAAAATTGTATCTTGTTCGCTTCTCTGTCGCATTTCAGCATTCCAACGTTCTACGTTATAATATGATTTTTCCCACCGATGTGATTTTTACAAAGCAAAAACCCATGTACCTAGACTTATAAACCTTTAGAGTTTAGCGATAACTTCCATCACGTCTGCTTCATTATCGCATTTCATATTTCAACATTCATAACATATTCATGAGCATCATTCCTCCTGAGCTTGCAATGTGCGATGTGTGATAAAGTTAGGGATGACCTGGAAAGTTGAGGTGGGGCTGATCACAAATCGCAATCAGCGATATGAAACCTTGTCACACTTCGCAATTTGTCCTTTATAAAATATTCCTTAGTGCCATTCCTCCTAAGCTTGCAATGTGTGATGTGCAATAAAGGTAGGGATAATGTGGCAAGTGGAGGTGGGGCTAATTGCAAATCACAATCGATTATATGAAACCTTATATGAAACCTTATGAAAGCCAGACTGGTTGAGATGTATGATGTGCAACGTGCGAGAGTGTCCCATGGCCAGAATTTAAATACTTTAGACTCAAGCTTCGAACTATATCGCATCCAGTCCTCGTATCGCATTTCACATTTTGGCAGTTTTAGCCTTCTTCTCTTCCTCCTGAGCTTTGTGATTGTGATTTGCAATATGTGATCAGTCCATCCACATGCGATTGGGATTAAGCCTCTAAAAGTTGTTATGAACGTATATTCACAGGAGTCGACCCTGGCCTGTGTTTAATGCTTTGAACACATCAGTCGACCCAACTTGTGGTTATCCTTCTGAGCATGTTGCAGGTCTTCTTGAAATTTTAACAACTATTACTCAACAACCATGAATTTCTCAAAACCTCACTGGACTTTTAGTTGAGTCAAATTATGCTACAACAATATTGATGAACTAACGAATTTGTTCCATACCCTATGCACAAAGGTGGGTATTAAATATTCAGAGATACATTTGATGCTCAAGTAACACATCTATCTGCACAGACACATGTAGGAGGAAATGGAGTTCCTTGAAATTACCTCGCTTAGCACGATATATCATTATGTTGCAAATATCGAGCAGAAATTTAAGTAGAAGAAGCAAGACTTTGGATCTGCGAATCCTATGTCAAGGAAAGGCACTCCCGAACCAAATAACAGGGGGAAAATCCTAAACGAGGTGACCCATAACAACACCAAAAATATAAATAAGGATGCGGGGAAGTGGTGTCAATTTCATAACAACCCCACTCACAGCACAAATGAGTGTTGTGTCAAATAGTCATTGGTGGGAAAACTGAAGGCACTCGAATCAGATGCATGTTCTGATCCTGAGCCAGAACAAGATAAGGGAGATGAAAAATGGAAGTAGATAATTGATGTGGTCCCGAGTGCCATTTTTGCCACCACAAAGCTCGAGAGGGAGGATATCGAGGATCCAGAGGAGGGGAGCGCCCCTTCCATTCACCGATGTGGGTGAAGGGTTCTCCACTGCAATTTCTTGTCGATAGCAGACACCAAGATAACCTCATTTCAATAGAGTTCATGAAGCAGCTAGGCCTACTGACCATAGCACACCAACAACCTTATACCATCAGGTGGCTTCACCTAACGAAATATGTCCGCGTCCGCCAGCAGTGCCTCCTTCTGTACATCATCAAGCCATTCATGTATGAGGTATTGTGTGATGTTGCTCCTCTTGATGTAGCTGATGTATTATTGGGCCAACCATACTTATGGAGGTGACATGCTATGTCTAACTCTAGGCTTCGTTCTGTTGTTATTACTTTGGGAAATAAATTGTACAGGATACCAGAGGTAGTACTGCTTCCTGCCATCTCCTTGACTATTGCAAAAAAATGTAGTAAGATTGTTTCCAAAACCAAGAAAGTTATTTTCATTACAACTCACTCACGAGGAAAGAAGAATATTGTAGCCACAGCCTATAAATAGGGCTCCCTTGCATGGTAGCGGCATATGGAAAAATATATGGAGGAATACGAGGACATCTTCTCCTCACCCATAGAGGTTCCTCTACATTGTTAGGTCAAGCACTCCATTGATTTGACCCTAAACATACCACCACTCAATATTTCTAGACCTCATGCAACCAAAAAGAAATAATCCACACTTGTACTGCGAGAGGCTGATAAAGAAACCAAATTTACTGAATGCATCTAGCATGTCTGTCTGCGGGTCCATGACATCTTCAACAAATCCAATACCCAGTTCAACACAATTTGCCTCATCTCATCGAGGATCTCAACACAATGGGGACCATTTCTTCCTAAGTGGGGAGGAATGATCCAGGTGGATATTGGTGGCCACCCACCTATTTCATTTAGACCTTCACCATCAGTTCTTTTAGTTTTTCAATTTCAACACAACTTACTATTTTTAGCAATTTTTCAGTTCATAAACTTCGAGAGCCATTTTGAGACCTTGGTGATCTAGGTGGATATTGGTGGCCACCCACCTATTCCATTTTAACCCCCATCATCAATTCTTACAGTATTTCATTTTAAGAACAACTTACTATTTTTAGTAGTTTTCGGGTCTTAAAATTCTGAAACCGTTTTGAGGCCCTAAACGATTTTTTTGGGGAAAACCGAGAGATATCTGGGTCGATAGACTGATGTTGCTCACTCAAAATTTGGAGTCCTCAGATAGATATTTCTAAAGAGGTATGATGTGCGTCAAACACATATCGTATACCAAATTTACATCCCTCGGAAGATTGATGTACCAGTTTACCCAAACGAGGCCCACAGTTTTTGCGCTTCATCTCCTACGGTTAGGTTTTTTGATGTTTAGGGTTTTGCATTGTTTATCAAAAATCAATAGGCATTTGAGCATCATTGTAATACAGTTCATAGTCCTGTAGCCACCATATCTCTTCTCAGAGATAAGCTACCAGTGCCCTAGCTAGTTTATTCCCATTATGTTGTAAGCATACTTATGTTATTTGATATTAATGAAATGAAGTTTTATTTCCACTACATCTCTGTATTTATCTCTATTTATGTATTTTATCGCGTTCCTACCTAAATCTGGATCATTTTTGACCATCTTTGATGATGATTATCATATTGAGACAATATTTTTAAATGTGATGTAAATTATAAACCCAAGGTATATAAACCCTAAGATAAATATTATAAACCCTAAAATAAACATCGTTGACAATGATTGAGCATGGTTGTTTTCCATATTGAGACAATCTTTGTCACAATGAGAGAATGGACCATGCTTGACCATGAATGATTTTCACATCAAGACAACCTCGCGCAAAGCGACATTGGATTATGGTTGGCCATAGTTGATTTTCATATCGAGACAATCATTTTCTCAATGCGATATTCGACCATAGTTGACCATGGTTTACTTTGATTGACCATGGTTGACCATGATTAATATCATAAACTCAAATCATTAATATTATAAATCTAATATAAACAATAAATGATTGTAAAGCATGATGGCCATCAGATGAATTATAATAAATCAAATGTAAGGGAAATAATAATAATAATGTCACATTATTGATATATAAGAATAATATTTTGGAAATAAATTAATGATTGGAAAATAAAAATAATATATTGTTTTTATTTAATCCATGTTAAATAATCTTGATTTAGATATAATTAAGGTGATATTAAAATACAATAATATAATTTGAGTGAGTTTAAATTTTAAAAATATTTCTTTCCTCTTTGACGATTATACTTTGAAATGAAGAGTGAGAATAGTCAAATCACATGATCCTAAAATTAAAATTAAAATATATATATATATATATATATATATATATATATATATATATATATATATATATAATTAAAGATATAATTGTAATAAATTCAGTGTGATGTAAATAAAAATAACATTCACGAGTGCATACACATGGAAAAAAAACCATCTTATTTGACACTTTTTCTTATTTATTTCTATCAATCTTTAGTGCGAAGTGTATATGATATTTGTGTGTTTATAAATATTTTTAATTAAATTTTTTAATATATTTATAAATTTACAATTTAATTATTATTTTTATAACTGTTGGATATGAAATAGAAAGAAACAAATATGTTTAACAATATTCCATTTAAAATTATTTATTTAAATTTCTTATAATATGGTTATATAAATAGATGTAATAATGAAGGCTATAAACCATATATAAACCATATTTTAAATGGAAAATAAAAATATTCAAAAATATTAAAAATGACTTATTCTTAATTTTGAATAGAATAAATACTATGCAATTAGATAATGATATTTATAATAATATTAATAAAAATTATATAATTAGAAAACAATATTAAAGAATAATTAGAATTTTAAGAAGAAACTTTTACACTTTATACCTTTCTATATAAAAAGTGAAATATGTATACTTGTTTTCAAACATAAAAAATTATAGTATATATTAATATACCAGTTTAAAAATTACTCTAGATCAATTCTTACATTTCATCATTCTAAGAGATATGTGCTTTTCTATCAGTTCAAAATAAAACAAATTTATAGGAGGCAAAAGAAAACCCCCATAACCATAAGATACTTGGAATAAACATCCCCATCCGCATTCTGTCTAATACAAGACGGGAATCTAGTGAGTACCAGGCAAAAACAATAATCATAGTCGCAGCACTTCCGAGTCAAGGAAGTCGACCCTGTAGAACCTGCACTATCAAACCGTCTATCCTACACAAAAATATCCACAGCAGCTGGAGCATAAAGAAGAACATCAAAAACCATGTATATAAACCCGATCATGAACCTTTAAAAAACGCAAACTTGTAGAAACTTGTAGAAACATGAGATACCATCTCATATGAATTTGACAGTCCCAGTAGCGCCCTTGTCATCCGAGTCAAATAATTCATAGTGCATGTACCAAAAGACGCCCTGCAAAACTTTCTTAGATAAAATATCAGCCATGCAATTTTTCTCCTGATAAATATCTTTGAAATCGATAACAGAGAAAGCCTTTCGAAGTTTGTCGATCCGATCCAACCAAGATCTCAGATTACCAGGATTTAAAGCAGTACCTTTATTTAAGTGCTCATTTAGAACATTTGAATCATCATTAACCCACAACCTCTCAACACAGAGATGTGTGGAAAACCATAATAAACCTTAGCAAGCCAGTACTTCTGCCCTCATATTGGTGCCATAGCCCCCATGCTAGTAGATCTTATAGTGGCAGTTAGGGAAGATCATGAGCCATGCGCCGCACCCACACCTCAAAAGTTGTGAGGTGTTGTCAAAGAAACCAGTTGGATATTGAATCTCGACAGGCCGCAATCTCCAAGATCTGTCCTCCAAAGGTTTCTGTACAGTTCTCAGCCCTTCACAAGAGTAAATGATTAAGCTGGTAGTGCCGAGAGTCCTCTCCGGGTAGCAAACCACATCTTCAAATATCCAAATATTTTGGGCACTCCAAATATACCAATGATATAACGCTGGTATGACCCAGAGTGAAGAAGCACACTTTTTCAACCATAGGATAAAAACTGTCATATTAACCAACGAAGGGAATTTGAGATTGAAAAAATTACCCATAATCGCCAACACAAGCCAAGCATATGTATAGTTGTAAAATAGGTGGATGTTGTTCTCTTCCCAATCCATGCAAAGTCTGCAAAAACCAAGTCCGATCCAACCTCTTCTTTGTAAAGTATCCCAAGAAAGGTTTTCGTTCATCAATACCATCCACAACAGAATCTTCATCTTCATCTGTGCTTTATTTTTCTAGATTCTTCTAAAAACTTCGATCTCAAAAGAAGAGGCAGAAGAAATAGAAAGAAGGTTGTAAATATCACCCACAATGGGCATATCATTTGTAGTCTTTCCCTTCTAGATGACCCTATCTCCTTCGCTGTCCACTAACAGTCCCTAGCATATTTAATCCTCATTGAAGTGAAATATGCATACGTTACTCTCTTAGAAGTAAGCCAACAAAATATATTAATATAACCTTGCAACCACTATTAATAAATAAAGTGTTACTATTATTAAGAATTGGAAGTTTTCTAGAGTCCATAGTTCAGAGAGTTGTACTACCTTTTCCCTTCAATCTTCAGAAGCATGAAAACAACAACCATTACTTCTACACACTTGTATTATAAAAATATGATTAAGATAAAATTAAAATACATATCTTATTAACATTACTTGTTGGAATTAATTCTTACATCCTATATTTGAGATGTTGTTTTGTGATGGTTGAGAATTTCTCTCAACCTCTCCTTCTAACTTAGGAATAAGTTAGATCTCGAAAACTCTATTTAATAGAGTAATCTGAATGTAATCTATGTGTGTGTGTTGATGCATACACCAGTGTGTTAATATACGAGTGCTTTTAGTTAGTTTTATCTTGGTATCAGAGCCCTTATGGAACTAGCCTCCTTATGAGATTGCTGAGATTGCTGAGCGAAATAGAGATTTTGTTTAGTGTTTGTTTCTCAATATATATTTTTTGTTTGTTTTACTATATTTGTTGCAGCTATGTGGAATGAGAGACACGTCTAGTTCGAGAATATTCATTGTTGGAATGCGTGTGAAGCATCGAGAAGTTTTAGCACTTGTCTCGTGTTGAGGGATGGAGCAGTTGGAGTAAATTGTACTCTTGCCATTGAACAAGACATGCTAGGAGTAGTGTGTCAATCATTAAAAATCATTGACAATGGTAATATGTTCTGGTAGAATATATTTTAGTGATGAGATATGCAGATTTAATACTATAAGCCTCTATGATGCATTGAAGATAATTCCAGTGCATTGAAGATAATAATGCAAATGGTTCTACCTAGCAATAGTGAATGGAAAACTAAGCTCCCTTCAATGATTCTAGTATCATAAGTAGATTCGAACAACCTGGAATAATTTTGATAAGGAAATGAAAATATATATTCCCAACTATGTAGAATGGTTACATATTTGGGTGTTCTTGGAGATAGTATCGAGTGTTCGGCAAATGCCAAGAGAGCTAGAGACATTCTCACAAGTGGTTTCGTTAATTTTGTGTCTTCAATGGGATTGCTATTAGAGCTTTATTTCAATTATAATTTGTTCAAAAATGGCCACCAACGTTGCAGCCTCTCCCTGGCTTCCCCTCATTCGAATCTTGGCATTCTATAATGTTTCATATTTGCAACTAGTCATCATATAAATGTGTTTCGACAGTCAATGTTACCATGAATATAATGGTTTTTGGAGTCTCCAATCTTCTATTATACATTCCTTGGCTTAACTGCATGAATAAATACATTTTCTCTACTGCCCATAGTGATGGGTGGAATACAAGTCATTTTACAAGATTGAAAATCAGTCTATGTTGGGCATGTCAGGGATTTTGAAATATGCATTTGTGATTTTAGTAGTTTAATCTTTATTTATGTGATGATGAATCTATTTTGGAAAAAATATAGTTTAGGCTCAACATGGATGGTTGTCCTGATAGTATGGCAGTTGCGGATCTAGGGAAGGATCCCTCATTAGTCGTATACATGGAGTGGTCTCCTAATGAGGTTATGCGACAGATTGGGATGATGTCTGATAATTGACTTCGGGAGTTCAGGAGTTGAACTTGGGAATCCAACTTGCTGACTACACCTTTACGAGGGTTATGAGGCAACTTGATTGTTAGGTCCCTATATTACCAGTATAGTCGCTTATTACTATTAGTTTAACCCCCTTATTGTTATTATTATACCCCTATAACCCCCATATTGTTATTATTGTGCCCTTAAATTATTATTTTTGGGTCAGCTAGGATTACATTATGGCCCACTAGGATTACATTGTGGCCCCATGGACTCCTATATATAGAACAGAGGTTTTGTAATTTGTATCATCCAAGAATTGCTCATTCATGTAATGTATTGGAGCTTTCCCCCTCGAAGTGGCTTATTTATAAGGCGTTGATATCTCTCTTCTTCTATTTTTGGAGTTGGCTTCACAACGCTTGGTATCAGAGCTTTGAGATTCTAGGGTTTCACTGCTCCAAACAGGTCAACGTGGCACTTTCGCTATAACGTTTTTCCTATGAAGGTTTAGAATCTAAGTTTTTTAGAGTACGAAGCCAAAATCCTGAGGAACATCTTCACAAAATTTCAAATCTTGGTTCGCAATATTTTAGGAGATATGATCTGTGCAATTTATTTCATTTTGCAGGCTCCTGAATTTAACCTAAACAGGTCATTGTGGTATTTTCGTAATAACTTTTTTTTATACGAAGGTTGAAAAGTTGAAATTTTTAGAGTGCGAAGATGCAATCCTGAGGAACATCATCAAAAAATTTCAAATATTTGTTCGCAATATTTTCGGAGATATCATCTGTGGATGTTAGGGATTTGTGAGGCTTCTGAATTTCATCTCAAAGAGGTGATTGTGGGAAAATATTCATAGCTCTCTCTCTCTGAGCATCGGATTGGAATGTCATAAAAAGTGGCCACAAGTAGACAGACTTTAGTTTTCTTTCTATCAATTTCAAAGCCAAAGGAGGAAGACACGTGGCAAGTGGTACAAATTTGCTCTACTAAACCAATCCGAAATTGGTTCATTGTGGGAGATTGGACATAACTTTGTCTTGAAGAATCCAAATCAGATCAGACCTATGGCATGTGAAAGAAGCTTTAGAGGGCTAATACAGGGTTGAATTTCAAATATTGAGGATCCTCAATTATAGAGATAATTCAATTTCAATATTGAGCTCCTCAAAAGCAAGTAAAAGGTGTGTATTTTTTTTTCTGAATTACATAAGTTGTGTTTGAAGAATCAAGTTGAATTGAGTCCAAGGGCATATTCTAGAATAGATATCAGTATTGGATTCTAAAATTGCCCCTAAAAAGAATTCAACACCCAGTAAGCTTTTAGAAAGCTCTACTATCACTCATGAAGATGAAGAATGGCAACATGACATATAAAAATTAGAAGAGCAAGTGCAACAAATTTCGCTCTCACAAAGAGAAACAAAAAATGACATGGAAGTTTTGAAGAAATGCATGGAAACTAAGATGGATGGTTTGAAGAAAGGTGTGGAATCTAATATGGATGGTTTGAAGAATGGCATGGAATCTAAGATAGATGGCATGGAAGCTGGCATGGAATCTAAGATGGATGGCATGGAAGCTAAGGTCGATGAGAAAATGGAAAACATGAAAAATGATCTAAAATAAGACATGGAAGGTTTGACAAAGTTGATACAGGAAATGTTTCCTAATGGTGAAAAGATAGTACAGGAAACTAATGATGATAACAAAATAAATGTTAATCGTGATTTCATAAAATCTAATGTTGGCGGGAAGAATCACCATATTCCAAAAATGGATATGAGGAAGTTTGATGGAAAGGATCCTCTAACATGGATACTACAGATGGAGCAATATTTTGATCTCCAGAATGTGAAAAACACACAAAAGGTACGCATTGCAACTTTACATTTAGATCAAAATACATTTGTATGGTATCGATGGCTTTGCTCCCATCAAAAAATTGTCACTTGGTCAAATTTTAAAGAGTAAATGATAGCACATTATGAGGATACAAAGAGAAACACCTTCTTTAGCCAATTGATAAATCTCAAACAAAAGGGTTTAATGGGGGAGCACATTGAGGACTTCCAAAAATTGAATATAAGTGTAATTGATATTCTAGAGGAACACAAGATTGATCTCTTCATAGGTACTTTAAAGGATAACATCCAACATGAAGTTCACGTTTTTGAACCTGATTCATTGGAGAAGGCATTTAGGTTGGCAAGAAAAATTGAATGTAAAATTATAGCGACAAGGAAGCCTACCACTCACTTCTATAAAGAGTGAAGTGTTGCTACTCCTATATTTCCACAACCTACAAGGTTGACACCACAACAGTTGGAAGAAAAAAGAGCAAAAGTGATTTTCTACAGTTGTGATAGCAAATATACTAAAGGTCATAAGTGTGCTGAGAATAAATTATTTTACATAGATTGTGAAGAGGAAAAAGAAAATGAACAAGAAGAGGATATACACCAGGAACCAAACCAAGAAGTGGAAGAAACGAGTCCGACCATATCGTGTAATGAATTGGCAGGAATTACCACTCCTCAAACTCTCAAGATAGAAGGACATATCAAGAAGAAAAAGGTAATAGTGTTGATTGATTCAGGTAGTACCCATAATTTTATTCATTGTAAGGTAGCCAAGGAATTTAATTGTTTCGTATACCCAGCACCAGAATGTCAAGTGATGGTTGCAAATGGAGGAACTATAAATTACTCTGTAAAATGTCATAATATGAAGCTAACCATGGGGGAATATGTATTGAATATTCCAATGCTTTCCATTCCTATGGGAGGTGCTGATGTTGTAATAGGAGTACAATGGTTACAATCTTTGGGGACGGTAGCTTTTAATTTTCAAGAACTTTTCTTGAAATTTTTTTCAGAAGGAAAGGAAGTCGAATTACAGGGTATTGCAGGGAACCTGGGAAAGATAATAAGCTCTAATGTCATGAAAAAGCTTCTAAAGAAAGAACAATGAGGCATAATTGCACAATTATGCTCGCTAGAAGTTCCAACATCAAAATCATCTATTTCTACAGATCTCCAAAAAGTCTTGGACAATCATTCCAAGGTTTTTGAAACTCCAAAAGGACTCCCACCTATTCGTGATCATGATCATCCTATTCATTTGATTCCAGGAAGTGTTCCTCCAAACATCAGGCCTTATAGATACCCTTATGTCCAAAAGAGAGAAATTGAACATATGATTGCAGAAATGTTAGAGGATGGTATAATTCAACCTAGTCAAAGTTCTTTCTTTGCTCCTGTAGTATTGGTACACAAGAAGGATGGATCATGGCACATGTGTCCAGATTATAGGGAGCTCAATAAGCTCACCATTAAAGATAAATTTCTCATTCTTGTGATTTATGAATTATTGGATGAATTACATGGAGCAATTTATTTTACCAAGTTGGATCTTCGTTCAGGATATCATCAAATTAGAATGAAGACTGAAGATATTCGGAAAACAACATTTTGAACTAATGAGGGTCATTATGAATTTTCGGTCATGCCTTTTGGCCTTACCAATGCACCTTCTACATTTCAAGGATTGATGAATTCCATTTTCAAACCCTTCCTTATAAAATTTGCGTTAGTATTTTTTGATGATATACTAATATACAACAGGTCTTGGAAGGATCATGTTCAACATGTTGATAGGGTGCTCAAACTATTGCAGGAGAACCAATTGTATGCAAAAAAATTCAAATGTTTCTTTGGAGTAGAAGAGGTGGAATATCTTGGTCATATTTGATCTCACGAGGGTGTTAAGGTAGGCACTAACAAAATTAAAGCCATTAAGGAATGGAAAGTCCCCACAACCATTAAGCAGTTACGAGGATTTCTCACGTTAATAGGGTATCATCACAAGTTTTTTAAAAATTATGGGAGAATAGCAACACCTCTAACAACATTATTGAAGAAAGATGCATTTTCATGGACTCCTAAAGCAACTAAGGCCTTTGAACATCTTAAAGAGGAAATGTGCCTAGCACCGGTCTTATCTATGCTAGACTTCACAAAAACCTTTATTGTGGAATGTGATGCCTCAGGAAATCGAATTGGTGCTGTTTTAATTCAAAAAGGAAGACTCATTGATTTTCAAAGTCATCTAATGAAAGGAAATTATTTACATAAAGCTATTGATGAGAAGTAAATGTTAGCAATACTGCATGCACTAAATAAATGGTGACCTTACCTAATGGGAAGACACATCAAAGTAAGAACTGATCATGATAGTCTTAAACACTTTTTGGAACAAAGACTATCTTCAGAAGAGTAGCAAAAATGGGTCACAAAGATGTTAGGTTATGAATTTGAAATAATCTACAAAAAAGGGAAACTAAATGTTGTTGCATATGAACTCTCAAGAAAGAATGAAGAGGTGGAAGCATTGCTTTATGCCATTTCTATTATCCAACCAGATTTGATAACTGAAGCAAGGGATGAATGGAAGAAGGACGAAGAAGTTTGGACACTCATTTGAAAAGTTGCAGCAATATCCTAGTACATCTAATACATTTAGTTGGAAAAATGATTCCCTATGGTATAAAGATCACTTATATCTTTGTAAGAATTCCCAAATAAAACAAAATATTCTTTTGGAATTTCACACTTCTCCTTTAGGAGGACACTCAGGATTTTTAAAAACAAGGTGAAGAAAGAGTTTTTTTTGGATGGCCTTAAATCTGATATTCAAAATTTTGTGGCGGAATTTTTGGTTTTCCAACAAAATAAAGTTGAGACAATTAAGACCCCGGGTCTTCTACAACCTTTATCCATTCCAAGCCAACGTTGGGAGGAGATTTCGATGGATTTTATCATAGGTTTACCTAAGTCCGAAGGAAAGAGTGTCATCATGGTGGTAGCTGATAGAATTACCAAGTATGCACACTTTTGTGCATTATCTCATCCATTTAAAGCTAGTATAATTGCTACTACATTTATGGAAACAATTCAAAAGCTACATGGAAACCCAAAGGTTATTGTGAGCGACAGAGATCCCATTTTTACTGAATTTTTTTGGATGAAGTTATTTTCTTGTTTGGGTACTCAATTAGCTCATAACTCATCTTATCATCCTCAATCCGATGGTCAAACTAAAATAGTAAATAAATGTTCGGAAGATATATTGGTTTTTTTGTATCTGATAAACAAACATAATGGGTCAAGTGGTTACCTCTTGCTAAATAGTGGTATAACACTTCCTTCGATATTGCAACAAAAATGACCCCATTTATGGGACTTTATGGATATCATCCACCATCCATCACATCATCTTTAAGAGAAAATTCGAAGGTTCAAGCAGTGGAAGATCACATCGAGCATCAACAAGAAGTTCTCCAACTCTTAAATGATAACCTAAATTTAGCACAAAATTGAATGAAACAACAAGTAGATCAACATCGCAGCGAGAGAAGTTTTGATGTAGGAGACTGGGTATTTTTACGTCGACAAAAATATAAACAAATGTCTCTCAAGCAAGCTTAGAAGGATAATAAACTATTTCCAAAGTACTATGGTCCTTACAAGGTGCTGCAAAAGATTGGTATTATGGCATACAAATTGGAGCTTCCTGCTTCTTCACGATTGCATCCAATTTTACATGTTTCATGCTTAAAGAAGGTTATAGGTGGAAATCTTCCAGTTCAAACAATATTTCCCGAAATTGATGAGGAAGGAAACATCATATTGGAACGTGAAGCAGTCATGGAAACAAGAACTCGACAGCTACGAAATCGATCAATTGCAAAGCATCTCATCAAGTGGAAGAACTTACCCACTGAAGATTCTACATGGGAGGATGAGAATTTTATACAGAAGCACCCACAACTACTCAAGCATTGAGGACAACACTTTTTGAAGGAGAGGGACATGTTAGGTCCCTATATTAGTAGCATAGTCCCTTATTATTGTTAGTGTAACCACTTTATTGTTATTATTGTACCCTTGTAACCCCCATACTATTATTGTTGTGCCCTTAAATTATTATTGTTAAGTCGGCTAGGATTACATTGTGGCCCACTAGGATTACATTGTGGCCCCATGGACTCCTATATATAGAAAGGAGGTTTTGTAATTTGTATCATCGAATAATTGTTCATTCATGTAATGTATTGGAGGTTGCCCCCTCAAAGTGGCTTATTTCTAAGGCATTGATATCTCTCTTCTTCTATTTCTTGATGAGTGGAATACAAGTCATTTTACAATATTGAAAATGAGTCTATGTTGGGCATGTCAGGGATTTTGAAATATGCATTTGTGATATTATTAGTTTAATCTTTATTTATGTGATGATGAAGCTCTTTTGGAACAACTATAGTTTAGGTTCAACATGGATGGTTGTCCTGATAGTATGGCAGTTTCAGATCTAGGGAAGGATCCCTCATTAGTCATAGACATGGAGTGGTCTTGTAATGAGGTTATGCGACAGATTGGGATGATGTCCAGTAATTGACTTCGAGAGGTCCTTGATTTGGGAGTTTAGGAGTCGAACTCGGGAATCCAACTTGCTGACTACACCTTTACGAGGGTTATGAGACAACTTGATGGAGCCTATACTAAGAAGTTAAAGAAAGATTGTGTTTTCAATAAATTTATGTAATGTAAGAATTAAGAGGGGATGTTGGAATTAATGCTTACATCCTATATTTGAGATGTTGGTTTGTGATGGTTGAGAAATTATCTCAACCTCTCCTTTTAACTTAGGAATAAGTTAGATTTCGAAAAGTCTATTTAATAGAGTAATATGAATGTAATTTGTGTGTGTGTGTGTGTGAATATATGAGTGTTTTTAGTTAGTTTTGTCTTTACTAACAACTCAAAAGCCGAAGAACTGCCGAAAAGCTTAAGAATCCTATAAAAAGTTAGTTAAGTTCGTGGTAATGCATTTTCAAAATTGGTACAGAGGTAGAGTTGCTTGTTTAGATAGGGAAAATGAGGATCAAACTTCCATTCCTTAGTCACAATCAATCGAAATAGCAAGAGCACATGTTCTTGTTGATGAGATTTGAATTCCTAAATAATTACATTTACAAATAAAGTTGAAAGAAAAAACAAATGACACCAAATTAAGCTTTGAATTAATAATGAGTGTTAAACAGAAATTAAGAATTACTCATCTGAACTTTGAATTCAGAAGTTTCACTGCATTTTATCCATAAGAAAGAAATCACAATTAGAACCCTAAATTCTTGTCTAAATAATTTTTACCGAAACTTAAATTGCCGTAATTGTTGTTGAATCTCCAATCTGTATAAATGCAACATACACACATTTCATTAATCAACCAAAGATGAGCTAATATTCTCTTTTAATCACACACATCAACGTTGTCCTGATTCTTCAATGTGGTGAAGATGCGAACCCTTATAATACCCCCACACCAAAATTTGTCAACACTTATTAAATACTAAATACTAATATGCTATATCGTATGTAGTTGAATAGAAACCTAGCAGAAATATGGTGATATGATAAACAAATAAGCATTAAAAATAATCACACAAATTTAAGTCATTGGAAATAACTAAAATACCAACATATCAAGTAAATACTTTTTATGAAATAGGAAAGTCAAGCTATGGGCTCTGCATTATATTTAAAAAATTGATGCAAATATCTTTAGAAACCACTCTTGTTTATGCTACAAGTCAAAACACAGGAAAGCCAAAGACCTTTTACTCTTTTGAAGTTGAAATTTTTATCCATGTTTTTTTCAGGTTTTGGACTTACATCTATTCTAACCATTTGAATTTCAAATATGATACCTCATATTCCAATGTTTCAAAAGTTTCACTAAAAAATTAATCAATTTCATTACTATACTTTCTTATTTTTTGAGAAGGAAAAAATGTCAGATAATCCAAATAACCATATTAGCTAGATCTACGCTGCCCACTGCCTACTTCTCCTGACGTCATCATGCTAACTGATGTTGGCATGGACTGGTGAAGGTCGAGGCCACCTGCCCTTTGCCTGGAGACACTAAGGATCGAGGGTATCCGCCGGGAGGAAAGCTGTCAAGAGGCAACATCGTCACTGAGAGAAGCGTGTGAGGCTGAAGTTGGGCCGAGGCCACCGATGGGCTGAGCAAGAGGCACAAAATGGAGAGTATGTAAGACTTTCGTTGATGGAACAAAATTGTTCCAAGGTCGGTGAGTGACTGCGATATTGGATGTGTTAAACAAAGTTTGTGTACCTAACTCTGGTGGCCATTGAAGCTCCAATGCCCCTTATTTCTATGATGGGGTATCTTGGTTATAATTTCCAGTAAAAATCAAGTTATAGTTTTGGTGGAGAGGATGGAATGTTTGACAATCAGTCTGGCCAACTATTGTCACATGTGTGAGTTTATGTTGGAATTGGCCATTCCAACAATAGACAAATTTATTTGCAGGAATGATTCACCACCAGATGTAATGAATACATGAAATTGAAGGTGACAACATTAGAGATTGGAGGATGAATGGAAAATCGTGTTTGGGTGAGTTTGTGGAATAGACTCATGACCATGGCAGAGTATGAGTCACAATTTGTAATTAGAGAAAATCTACATGTCATTTATTGTTTGTACGTGTTGTAAGACCCAGAGAGGCACAAATACCCCTTTGTTATGTGTTCCCTCTGTTAGAGAGTTTTTGTTGGGAAAAATACTGAGAGGGGGGGGGGGGGTGATTCAGTTTTTACTGCATATTCAAAACTTTTACTTTTTCTTGCTTCTAAAACCCATACACTACTTTCATGATACAGAATCACGTATATACGCGGATACCCTTTATGAAACTCGCATATACACAAAGATCTAATTAAGTCATTAATTATTCACTTATATCATTCCATCATTCATTCATCAGATGTTTAATAAACAGTAAACATGTGCAGTAAGAACAGAATAAACCATCACACATAAGCATCACACATGAACACCAGTATTTTAGGTGGAAACCCGAGTCGGGACAAAACCACCACTGTAGTTGCTCAGCCTTCAATATTTTATTATAGAGAAAACATATTACAACATATGTCTTCAGCGCGAGACTCCTACCGGCACGTAGGCAACTTCCACACAAGCTCGTTTACCAGCCTCTCCTGGAAGGGAGCTACAACCCTCTGCTCTCGTTTACCAGCCTCTCCTGGAAGGGAGCTACGACCCCCTGCTCTCGTTTACCAGCCTCTCCTGGAAGGGAGCTACGACCCCCTGCTCTCGTTTACCAGCCTCACCTGGAAGGGAGCTACAACCCCCTGACTGAAGGCTACAACCCTCAGCACCTTTATGGACCACATTTCATCAATTTTCACACTGGATCCAAAGCTTCATTTAGGACACCACTTGCAGACCACGTTTCATCATATTTTCAAACTGGACCCACTCCATACATTTAAGCTCAATCATACATAAAACTGAAACTTATCAATTCAGACAACCCAGAACTGTAGAATACATCATTCACAGATAACAGTAACACAGCAGAACAGATTAGACATTTCATACCCCTTGCTTCAGCAAACCCTAGTTTGCATACACGCTTTCCTTTCGCTGATACCGCGTATATATGCGCTTCCAATCACAGAAACCCGCGTATACTTCTGTACAAATTACAGAGCTGATTTCACTGCGCATACGCGCTTTTTCTTCAGCGAAGCCGCGTATATACATGCTTCCTCTGCGGCGAACTAGCGTATAGATCTTCAACCATTACAGAGAAACATACTTCTTCAGATCAGATATTCAGTTCATATTTACCCTTTTACTTCAGACAGATGTTCGCCTCATCTCGGATCTAAGCCTTCCATAAACAGATCTAGCAGATACAAATACATTCGAGATCTAGATCCCCTTCTTCATCATTGGTGCATCATACATTCAGATCTATCATTCAACTGTCATATTTATCTTCAAGTGTAACCCTTTCCAATCAGATCTACTTCAGAGAGAAGTATTCATTCAAGCTCAGACATCTTGCACCACATTCATGATTTGCATAATGAATTTCTTCTCTTTATATAGGTTTATCCTTTTTCAATACCATGAGCCCCTTTTTCAATACCATGGGCCAAAACAATACCATGAGCCCAAAACAACCTGGACGGGGTCAATTAGGCGGATCATTACCCAATACAATGGGTCAATACCATGGTGGTCACCCTTGGTTTTGCACTTTTTGAGCACTTTTCCCCATACGCGACTTGGAACGTTCTTTTCCGCGTGCATACGTGACTTCCCCTAGGCCAATCCGCGTATACCTAGAGACATACTCTTTTTCATCATAGCATTAGCACATGCTGAATTCCTTTCTTCATTGCCTTCTGTTCACACTGTAGATACATCAGATTTCCTTCATCAAGAACATATTCTATCAAGCACAACTTCATCAAGTAAGTTGTCATCATCTTCATCAAGTGGGTTGCCATTCAAGGACAACACTCAGCATCATATTGCTAACAAACATTATTGCATATCAGATTTACATCATTTACCAAGTCCATCAGGTCAAGAATAACTTCATCAGGTGGTTTGCCATCAAAGACAACACATGTCAACAGTCGCATGTCTTCATCTTCATTCAGTGGGTTGCCATCAAGGACAACACTCTTCATCATATTGCCAACAGTTTTAACACCCTGGAAGAGTGTGTCATGCGGGATGGATACACTTGGGCGGGCCATATTGGTTTTAGACTCCCTGAGGTGAAATTTTATATCTAGTGGGAGTTCATCGAGAGGTTGGACGAACTATGTATGTGAAGGAATTCCTAGTAAACTATTGGTTGTAGTGGTTGGGAACCCATGCATTTTGGTAGATAGTTGTTCCTTTATATGGACATCGACAACATCATGAACAAGATACAAAACAGGACCAGATGTATATTTTGAAGATGGATATTGAGACAAGTAGTCATTAAGGGGGTGTGTTGGAATATGTAATTCCCATTTGTCTTCAATTGTGACTTTCTATGTGTAGAGTCTATTCCTAGTGTATAGTTGTTAGCTAAATCTACATTACTTGCTTAGTGTATGGTTAAGATATTCTCTCAACTAGCTTATCATGCGTCCAAGATAGCTTCCCTATCTTGAGAAAATACTTGATGTACATATGTAACTCCATTTGATTAATAGAATATAGTGTGATATGAGATTTATTCTCCTTAAAGGTAGAGCATAGCGAGGACACAACCTCCCTAAAAAAAAGTTATAAATAAATAGAGGATTCATTTTGTGCTTAGCATTGATGAATATGGTCTGCATGCCAAAATAAACATATAAATAAGCTTCCGAGAAGGACTTTTATGCCAATTTAAGTGTGCAAAATATATAACAAGCCCTATAAGAGGTCACATGTTTTCCAAAAAGAAAAAACAACAAAAAATCAGCTCTAATTTTATTTTATTTTATTTCTATTTTTTCAAACAAAAAAAAGGTTTCTATTAATTGGGAAAAATAAGTACAAAGTTGAGGAACATGCCAAATCAACTATTTTTAGAAATTATAACCATACGAATTACAATGTTCAATTTGATGTTCTACTATGAGTTGTTCATGATAACATGTTGAACATAAAATTACAAAAAAAATCATATCTATTAGTGCTAAAATATTACTAGAAAGATGAGGAGATATAGATGCCCTATAAGCAATAAATTATCCCTTTATATGTTGATGTGTCTAGACCCCTGCAGCTCGCCATTGTCGAAATATTTGTAGTGAATCTTGTCTCACACTGCACTACATCCAACCTTTGAAATTTTGTCAGCTTCGCAATTTTGAATCATGTAGATATGAGAAATTGTGACTGTGTAGAAGACACTAATCAATCATTGGTGAGAGCCAGATATTCTAAAGTACCTCTTTCATTATCCTATTCTATGGTTAATTTGGAGTCTCCAAAGGCAATGATATCCCTAAGTCCAAGCTGGATAACACTCTGTAGGACATCCCAAAGTGCAAGTAACTCTTTTTGGTTGTTTGTAGCACTTCCATAATACCAATGAAATCTAAATAAACGCTTAGGCCCTAAGTGTTTAGCCATACCATAGACACAGAGGCAGAAAGATGATGCACCATCGAAGAAACCTACATGTAAGGAAAACCATAAACTTCAAAGGGGAGGAGGATTTTAGGACCCTTGGAAGAGGTAGAAAAGTATTCATGGTAGAAATATAAGATTTTTCAGGTGGTCCTCAAGATCTCGAGCTTCACTTCTTCGGAAATGAGGAAATTTCTAGTCCTCCAAATGCCTCAAATGACAAAGAAAGACAATTATTGATGACGCTTTTGATCGACTATCCAACCACTAAGTCATGAAATAATGTCAGATCGATTCCATTCAACTTGAATGCTCAAAATTTTGAGAACCCCTATCTAGATAGATGAAGTGAAGGGGCAGTCAATAAAAATATTACTGATGTCTTTTCCATGAGTCCCGTACATACTATTACAATTTTAAAGGCAGAGAAATTTATTTTCCTCAACAAACAGAGTTCCCAGAGATTTTGGGAGAGGTCTTAAATGAGAGGATTCAGTTGTAAAAAAAACATCACATGAATCCTATTTTTAATAGAGAGTGGCCGAGATTAAAATCTCCAGAATAGGGAAGAAAATATAATCAAATAATTTTACTCACTATGAAAGAGAATAAAAAATAGTTTTGCGGTAAGAACAATACTAGAACTAAATCGCTACTAACCAAACTTCATATTATAACTTCAAATCATGAAATACATTCACATATGGAGGTTATGACTTATTTACCAATAAAACAAGAGTTCTTACATTCACCAGGATTACGAAAAACATGTAACTTGTTTTCACACGGCCACCTAAATTTTTTCCACGATTTTCTCCTTCTTGTCTTTCTAAACTTACCTCCACCACATTAAATTTCCCTAATACAAACATGTAAAATAAAAATATATATATCTAAGACATTTAATTCATGATAGATTGGATTTAATACACACGTGGGCGAACATGGCTTTCTAAATTCTACAAAGCTTGCATGAAGTAAATAACACTTGTCGATTAAATTTTTTCCTATACACTTTTACTAAGCATGCATTAAAATTCTATTTGACTCTTAAGTAATTTACTCTCTTGCGGAAAGGGTAAAATGTATTTTGCTCAGAACTTGTCCTTCTATGCAAACTCAATCTGCAACCTACAAAAAATTTAATGTGGTATGGATGTTGTCAGAAAATTAAATGCGGTGATTGTGGTGGTTATGATTAATTTTCCAACATCACATCTTCCAGGGCCCTAATAGCCCCACTTGCAGAGGTTCTCCAATGTCAAAATCTGATTCTGTATCATAGACAAGGAAAAACACTTGTGTTTAAGAGGTGTATTCCATTTCCAAGACCGAGATATCCATGAGAAAATCATATCTGAACTAGCAAGCTCGGGGATTAACTAGTAAGCCTATTGAACAATAACCTATCCATTCTGAATGCCTCCCAACCAGATTAATTGTTCTTCCTTGGGGGTAGGAAAACCCAATCTAGTGGTATGGGAGATTAACTAGTAAGCCTATCGAACAATAACCTATCCATTTTGAATGCCTCCAGACCATATTAATTGGTCATCCTTTGGGGAGAGTACAATCCTAGCTAGTTAAGGTTTGTAATATAAACCTTCCACTCTGGAACAAGATGTTCAGGCATATTTAGAGCTTCCACATATTTCCAATATCTAAATAAGTAAAATAAATTGGAGCATTGCAAATTTCTTTTAGCGAAAAAATATCCCTCGTTATGCAAGAAGGTGATGAGCACAAATGATAATATATGTGTTCCTTCCATTCCAGAGTGAGAGTCCAGGGAAATTTCTAGAATGGACCTAGATCCAATGTCCCATCTAATGTTTTCGTGTTAAAAATGTGACAACGAATATTGTAAATTTACCTATGTAGTTAGAATAACTAAAATGTAGGTTGAATAACGAAATATAGTTGTAATAAAAAAATAGACTAAGTTAAAAGAGATGGCCCGAGA
This sequence comes from Pinus albicaulis, assembly GCA_034641835.2. NCBI lineage: Eukaryota > Viridiplantae > Streptophyta > Pinopsida > Pinales > Pinaceae > Pinus > Pinus albicaulis. The sequence goes on from CM076577.1 coordinate 1,425,944,767, forward strand.
GGCTTGTAGACATGGAGAATTTGATCAATAAAGTTTCTAAGAGATTTTATCCTTCAGTTCAGTTTTCAATTCAGTTACATTTCTTCTCGTTTCCTGTTTTCCCCACAACAAGTGGTATCAGAGCTTTAGAGATTGGCTATTTTTTGGATTCTATGTAATCCGTTGAAAAGAAAGGCCGAAGCCAAGAGCTGTTTGGGCTATGTGGAAGGGTTTGTGGCTGCCAGAGATTGCAGATAGGCCGTCGAGTAGTAGTGGAGAGCCATCGACAGAGAACCGAGAAATAAAGTCGCTCCAAAATTGGGAAGAGTCAGGATCATTACCGAGGGTTTCGCTGTTAGCCTACGTGGAAGATCAGAGCTAGAATTGATTTCCAAATATTAGCAGAGACATAATTGATTTCTAGATTTTAACAGAGCAAGAATCGATTTCCAGAAATTAGGAGAAGTCGTCCACTGCAAAGAGGAGCTTTTGGGAGCCATCAAGGAAGAATCGTCTGAAATTTTCCATCTATTGCATTAAGAACACTGCCAAGAGAGTTTCGAATAGCCATTTGCAAAGGTACCCGTTTGCAAAGGTGGTACCCATAATTCTTAAAAAAAAATTTAAGGAAGAAGCTTATTAAATAAACCTTTTTTTTTGGGACTGTATATATATAAGGCAGTCAATTTGAAGGAACAAAATTTCTTATTTAAAAGAAATAGAGTTTAAAAAAAGTCACTAAATCAGGGTTTCAATTCAGAAAATATGTTGGTTAAAAGTGTAGTCAGAAAATCTATTCATTAAAAGTGCAGTAGGGTTTCAGAAAAAAATTTGAGTAGGGTTTTAGGAAAAATCTAAGTAGGGGTTTTGAGCAATTTTTAAAGAAATTGTGAACGGATTTTCTTTTTTTTTGAAAGGGCTCAGTTTTTTCTAAATAACAAGGGAAGAAAAATATATTTTTTGCAACTCATAAAAACTTAGGAGAAAAGGGGAATATTGGGGAAACCATAAATAAACCCTATCTCAAAGGAAAATAATTTGTTTGAAACCCTAGTTGGAAAAAGAAGGGAAAACTAGGAGGTGAAATGGAAAAAATGACAAACGCAAGATTTGAGGTGGAGAAATTGACCGGGAAAAACATTTTTTCTTTGTGGACACTGAAGGTTAGGGATTTTCTGGTGCAACAAGGGTTGGACAAGGCATTAGACGGGGTAGCTAAAAAACCAGCAAGCATGTCAAATTCAGACTGGGAGGACTTGGATGTCCGAGCTCTCAGTACCGTCCAGTTATGTTTGGCAGACGAAGTACTCTTCAATATTGTTGGAGAGAGTACAACTGCAAGGTTGTGGAAGAAATTTGAAACTCTCTATATGAAAAAATATTTGACTAATAAAATCTATTTAAAAATACAACTGTATAGCCTTCGGATGAAGGAGGGTACGAAAATTGCAGATCACTTAAATGTTTTTAATACGCTTATTTGTTAGTTGTCTAACATGGAAGTAAAGATGGAGGAAAAAGACAAGCCAATAAACTTGTTGTGTTCCTTGCCTGAGTCATGGGATCACTTCATCACCTTAGTCAGTTTGAGCACTGCTGATTCATTAAAACTTGAATCTGTCGTCGGTGCTCTCTTATCTAAAGAGGTACAAAGAAAATCTAGCATTGAGACTTCTACACCTAAAGCCATGGTAGCTAAAGGTCGGTCAAAGGAATGGAGAGAGAAGACAAGAGGTTCTTCCAGATCGAGGTCAAAGGGCGGAAAGAAGAGTAAAGAAAAATGTTGGTACTACAACAAACCGGGACATCTCAAAAAGGATTGCTGGAAACGGAAGGAGGCGGAAAACAACAAGGAAACAAATTAGGTCGATTCAGGTATGGATGATGAGGTTTTAATTGTTGAAGCACTCCCTGTTTGTAATATCTCACAAGATGCTGAATATTGGCTATTAGACTCTGGTGCTTCTCATCATATGAGTCCGCACTGAAATTGGCTTTCATCATATGAAACTGTAGATGGTAATTCTGTATTCATGGGAAATAATGCATCTTGTCAGACTGTTGCGATTGGAAATGTGAAAATTAAAATGAATGATGGTAGAATTAAAACCTTATCTGATGTTAGGCACGTACCTGATCTAAAGAAAAACTTGATTTCCTTGGGAGTGTTGGATTCGAATGGTTATAAGTTTACAGGTCATAATGGAGTGTTGAAAGTCTCGAAAGGAGCCTTCGTTGTTATGAAGGCTAAAAAGCTCAGAAACTTATACAGACTCAAGGGAAGCACTCAAGTTAGTGAAGCAACGATTGTGTCAGATAAAGCAAAAGAAGGTTCTCATCTATGGAATCAGCGGTTGGGTCACATGAGTGAGAAAGGTCTTCAGGTACTGATGAACCACAAGCTACTTCCTGATTTGAAATCCTTGAAGTTGGATTTTTGTAAATATTGTGTGTTTGGAAAACAATGTAAACAAATATTCAAGTCTGGAAATCATAATAGTAAGCAGGTTTTGGACTACATTCATTCTGATCTGCAGGGACCATCTCCTACTGTCTACTATGGAGGTGCCTTGTATTTTTTAACATTTATTGATGATTTCTCCTGAAAATTTTGGGTTTATATGTTAAAAAGGAAATCTAATGTGTTTAATGTGTTTAAATAATTTAAAACAATGGTGGAAAAGAAAACAGGCAAATCAATTAAATGTTTAAGAACTAGCAATGGCAGTGAATTTACATCTTTAGAATTTGAACAATTTTGTAAGGATGAATGGATAGTTAGAAATAAAACTGTTGTTTATACTCCTCAGCAAAATGGTGTTGCTGAACAGATGAATTAGACTCTTATGGAAAGAGCCAGAAGCATGATTAGTAATGCTAATCTGCAAAAGGAGTTGTGCGCAGAAGCAGTATCTACTGCTTGTTATTTAGTTAACAGATCACCTTCGGTTGCAATAAACTGTCAAATTCCTGAAGAAGTTTGGTCGGGTCAGTCTTATGATTATTCACATTTGAATATTTTTGGTTGTGATGCCTATGTTCTTATTCCTAGAAATCAGCGTTCAAAATTAGATCCAAAATCAAAATGTTGTGTCTTTGTTGGATATGATTATTCAATGAAGGGATATAGGTTGTGGGATCCTACTTCATGGAAAATAGTCATTAGTAGAGATGTAACATTTGATGAATCATATTTTTTAAAATCAAATGTTGAAAAATTTGAATAGAAGCAGGTATCGCCAGGTCAGCATATTCAATTGGAGGCTGTACCTTTTCCAGAAAGTCGAAAGGAAGGAGAGACTTCTGAAAAAGGTGGAGAAGCAGAGGAAACTAGAGAAATTCCAAAATCTAGTCAGCAACCAGTCACTCTAAGAAGGTCTACCAGGGAAAGAAGAACACGAAAAAGGTATGAAGACTCTGCTTCATCATTTTCATTGATTACTGAAAATGGGGAACCATCTTGTTATCAGGAAGCAGTTGCTGATGCAGATAGAAAGATATGGAAAAAGGCTATGGAAGAAGAAATGGACTCCTTAGCCAAGAACAATACCTAGGATCTTGTAGAACTTCCTGAAGGGAGAAGTGTTGTTGGGTGCAAATGGGTCTTCAAGTTGAAGAGAAAATTTGATGGAAGTAACGAAAGGTATAAGGCGAGACTGGCCACAAAAGGGTATTCTCAGGTTGAAGGTATTGACTTTCATGAGATCTTTTCACCAGTAGTTAAACTTGTTTCTATTCATACTGTGTTAGTACTAACTGCTCTACTTGACCTTCAGTTAGAACAATTAGATGTTAAAACAACCTTTCCTCATGGTGATTTGGATGAAGAGATTTATATGGATCAACCAGAAGGTTTTGTACAAGGTCGCAGCACAAGATTAGTTTGCAAGCTCAGGAAATCATTATATGGCCTGAGGCAGTCGCGCAGGCAATCGTACAAGAAGTTTGATTACTTCATGGTGAGCCATAATTTTATCAGAAGTGAGTATGATTATTGTGTATACTTCAAAAGTTTCAATGGCATATTCATTATCTTGGCGTTGTATGTTGATGATATGCTTATTGCAAGCAAAATCATGGAAGAAATTAGCAGGTTAAAGGCTCAGCTGTCTAGGACGTTTGAAATGAAGGATCTTGGAGCGGAAAAACATATCTTGGGCATGGAGATACATAGAGACATGAAGAATGGTAAGCTTTGGTTATCACAACAGAAGTATGTGGAGAAAATACTTGAAAAGTTCGGTATGAACCATGTGAAACCTGTTAATGTTCCATTAGCTTCCCATTTTAAGCTTTCTTCGGATTTAAGTCCTAGAAATAATGAAGAAAAGTAGTATATGTCTTGTGTACCATATGCAAATGTGGTAGGAAACTTAATGTATGCGATGGTATCTACAAGACCTGAAATTTCACATGTATTTGGAGTTGTCAGTGGGTTCATGGCAAATCCAGGGGAAGAACATTGGTGGGAAGTGAAATGGGTGCTTTGGTATTTGAGAGGCACAAATGACCATTGCATCAGATTTGATGGTAATGAAGGTACAGTCTGCGAATATGTGGATGCCGATTATGCAAGTGAGTTGGACAAAAGGAGGTCTACTACAGGTTATGTTTTTACTCTTGTAGGTGGAGTAATCAGTTGGATGTCAAAGCTTCAAGAAACAGTTGCTTTGTCCACTACTGAAGCAGAGTATATAGCTACTTCAAATTCCTGCAAAGAGGCAATCTAGTTAAAAGGTTTGCTTGATGAGATTGTAATGATGCAAGAGAAAGTGAATGTGTTTTGTGACAGTCAGAGCACTATTCATTTGGCTACAAATCCAGCCTATCACAGCAAGACCAAGCATATCGATGTAAGGTATCACTTTTTGAGACATGTAATCAAATACCGCAAAGTAGTCCTCAAGAAGGTCCGCACACAGGAGAATCATGCAGATATATTGACGAAGCCAATTACATTAGAGAAGCTGAGATGGTGTCTTTATTCTCTCGGCTTGTAGGAAAGATGATGAATGGACAATTTGTTGTCAAGGTGGAGTTTGTTAAAAATGTGACAACGAATATTGTAAATCTACCTATCTAGTTAGAATAACTAAAATGTAGGTTGAATAATGAAATATAGTTGTAATAATGAAATAGACTAAGTTAAAAGAGATGGCCCGAGAGGCTTGTAGACATGGAGAATTTAATCAATAAAGTTTCTAAGAGATTTTATCCTTCAGTTTAGTTTCCAATTCAGTTACAATTCTCCTCGTTTCTTGTTTTCCCCACAAAATTTCGAAAAACCAATTCTTAGTCAGAAGTAGACTACATCATGATTGAGAGATATGTGGGGATCAGGTGTGCCTACGTGAAGCCAACCCAAGAGGTTCCTATTTTGGAGATATTTTACAATGATGATCTGATGCAAAAGGCCATCAGTATAAATAACTCCCGAGAATTTTTTTAGAAGTGCCAAATTAAAATCTGTTATGTATTTCAGGCCCCAAATTCCATAATAAATAAGTCTATTCAATGTATCTAAAGCAGACAAGATGTAATTTTTTGTCAAATTGATTGCAAGCCCACAGAAACATATAAAACCTAGAGTTGAATTTAAGGACAACTACCTTAGTAATTTTGTAAATATGGATCTATAAAATGGGGATATTTTGAAGAACAGGTTGGATGAAAATAATTCGCCCCCTCTAGGAAATCCATTTATGATACCAATGATGTAGCATCTCTTCAATATTGAGAGTGAGCCATGTCTAGTCATTATTTCTATTTCCATTTGGCATCGATATAAATCCTGGGTACATAGAACCCTCGTCGATGTGAGATATTTTAACACCAAACATATTGGGAAGCTCCTATCTCCTCTTCGCTTCATATTCACTTGATAGCAGGATTGAATTTTTCATGTTCAAAATGAAACCTGAGGCAAGTCCAAAAGCATGAAGGATGTTCGAAATCAACAACCATTTTGTAGGATCAGAGTTCCCAATCTCCAATACATCATCAATGAACATAAGGTGGGAAATCGGTACTACATTTGTAATCCTACATCCTATAATGAGATCTCAAACTCACGCATCTAATATTTTTTTACTTAAACTATCGATAATAAGAAGAAACACGAGTGGATATACTGTAAAACCTTGTCAAAGTCCCCTGGAGGCTGAGAAGAAATATATGGGAGATATTTTGATAATAATGGCAAATGAAACATATTTAATACAACATTTGATCCAGTTTATCATAGTAGTCCCAAGCCTAATCTTGTGCAGGACCGTCCACAGAAGTTCTCGATGGACACATTTGAAAGCTTTTATAAGATCAATATCCATGAGGCAAGCATCTAGGCAGAAATTCTTAATGGAATGCATTCATTCTTAAACGATTGTAACAAAATGATGTATTATTGTTGCTCCAAAAAGCCAAATTGTTTAGCTGACATAAGTTTTAATCAGAAAATTCTATGCCAATTAGCAATGGTTTTATCCATCAATTTATAAATGGTGTTACACAGTGACATAGGATGATAGTCAAAGAAAGTGGTTGGTCAAGGAACCTTTAGAATAAGCGAGATAAATGTTGCATTTGTGGCACTCAATACCCATCCAAGTCTGTGAAATTCATTGACCAGCTCAGTTAGTTCATCAATCACAATATCTTGGAAATGTAGTAAAATCTCCATGGTCCATCCATCAGGGCCAAGAAATTTTCATCCATCCAGGTATTTTAATAAATATTGAACCTTATCCTTAGTGACTATACCCTTTAATTATGTGTTGTCCTCTGTCCTAGTTAGAAGGTGAAAGAGGTCACACAGATCCAGTTGTTTGCAGAAAGGAGCGAAGTCTTTCGATCAATAAATATTACTTAAGTAGTGTAGGTCCTCTCTTTCAAAGTCCCGTTGGCTTGTGCAATGAGAACCTCAGTCAATACATATACTCCAAATGGAGTTCTTTTGGCACCTCAATGTTTCCTACTTATGATTTTTTTGTTTTGTTTTTGTCTCCAACATCAACCCACATAGCCCTTCTCTTTTGTTGCAAATCTTTGACATGACGAAGTAAAATATGAGATCTTGGGAGTTCTAATTTATTAATATCAAGTTTGGATGACTAAAAAAAATAAGCCAGATCTCTTGGGTCTCCCAAAAGTTTCATTTTCTCATCAATGTTAATTAGTTCATGTATTATAGCCCGCTTCCTGTTGTGAGCCGAACATATAACCTTGGATTTTAGTGATCTCAATTTTCTATTAATTTTATCCATCATCTAGGGGTTGGATTTCCCATATGGAATCCTCCACAAAGATTGGCCAAGTTCTCTGAAATCCAACTCCTTTAGAAAGAAATGGTTGAATTTAAAAGGAGGAGCCTTAACTGATTAGACTGGAGACCAATTCATGAGAATAGGGAAATGGTAAGATATGTTAGCTAGGAGGATCCATTAGATCAAATCCATGAGGTAGTTGGTAGTAGACTTGTGAAAAAGAAAAATTTTCCAGGCATTTTGATATGCCTTCATCTCCCAAATGGTCATTCTTCCAATTAAGTCAAACAAATTTTGGCTTGATATCCTGAAGTGATTTCTGCTGGAAAATTTCCTTGAAGAAATGCCCCAATGGGTCAGGATGTATGAGGGAATCCCATACTTAAGTAAAATCAAGGGATAATTTAATGTACCCAACTAATATCAATAAATCAAGGTCTATTATACCATTGTTGAAAACCTTGTTAGAAAATATTTTTCAATTTCATAAGGGTATATAAATGTTGATATTTAGAGTTGAATTTTTGTGCCCCTCTGGCCCTTTGTGATTAATATGACCGCAAAAATTTTATATGCCTTGAAATTATATTTGTTAGGGTTCCACGTTAGAGTTAGTCATTGTGATAAACCGGAGGCACTGGAAGCACACACAATCCAGTTGGGATATATCTATAATAAAAAACCCCATGCCTTATCCTTTCAAGGCATGATTTCATGGAAGAGTACAATCTTGTTGGAAATTAATACCAACTACCGCACGCAGATTAGAAGGAGGACGAGTTTAAATTGCCGATGGGAGAGGTAAAGGCCAACGGCAACAATATCTAGTTTTTGAACTCACACAACCCCGCATTCAAGAACCTGCCTTACTGCCATTTAAATTTTCACCTGCCCGCATTAAACTCACTACACCAACCAGATTCAACGCACATCAACACCATTCCGTTGACAACAGATATGGGTAGTGAAGGGGGAAGATGACCCACCGGAGGAGTTAACATCACCTCCCTCCAGACCAAGCACAACATTTCCGTGGGGCAAAGAAATAGGTTAAAAGGCTTCCAAGCACTCCGTCGAAATTGAATTTTTTTGAATAATTTTTAAATACGTGATGTATAAAGGTTTTAAACTTTGTTTTATGTTTATATTTTTATTTTCCGCAACATGTTATTAATTTAAAAAGATTGGGATTAAATATATAAGTTTTATTACATATATATTATAAACATAATATCTTTATAATATAAACATAATATGTTTATAAAATATATAAACAATAGTATGTCATATGTTGTGTATTGTAGTTGACTGTGTAATGTAATTTTTGCTAGAAGGCAGAAACAAAAAAAAAGACAGAAAACACTATGTGCGTAGCAGTGAATAGAAACTTAGAGACAAAGAAGAAAAATTGAAGCACTGTGTGTGTGAAGTAGCCAAAAGATCTCCATTGTAATCCAAAACTTCGTTCTGAAGATAGAATCTCATTTTGTAATAGACTTTATGCTTAATGAAATAGTTTTAAAGCATCTTTGTCCATATTCCTCTTTTTAATCTCTATGTTGAGTTAAGGAATTTTTATTTCCTCTTGTGTTTGGAATATTCAGAAATTCCAACATCGTATCAAAGTGTTAGAAATTTCCAACATCGTATCAGAGCGTTAAAAATTTCCAACATTGTATCGGAGCTAGTCCAGGCTCTTTGCGTTTGACCAAGAAGCTGAAGGAAGGAAGAAGAAGCTTGTTGAAGATTTCTACGGCAAGGTGAAGGTTCAACAAAGCAAGGTATTTATCTAAAACATAGTTTTTTATTTGGATAAAAGAATACATTCCAAAGAACCGTAAAGAAGAAGTCTATCAGAGATAGTGTGTATCTCTCAGTAGTGAGAAGGTTTACTTAAAAAACACAGTCAAGTTTTATTACATAGTTTCGAAAGCTAGCTATGGCAGGAGTCAGCTCAAGCACGAGTATGAAAAATACTCAAATCCCACAGTCCAATTGGAAGAACTATGACTATTGGACAATCACAATGAGAGCCCTGTTTTCCTCTCAATATTTATGGGAGCTAGTTGAAGATGGTCTAGAACAACCAGTAGATGAAAAAGCATATAATGTTTTAACACAGGAAGAGAAGGATTCGCTGAAGAGTAATAGGAAGGACTCAAAATCCCTCTTCTATGTCTATCAGGTAGTGCATGAAAGTATATTTCCAAGAATTGTAGTAGCAAAGATGTCCAAGGATGCATGGAATACCCTCCAAACAGCCTACCAGGGTATGGATAAGGTAAAGACAACAAAGTTTCAATTAATGAGAAGATATTTTGAAGTCATTTGCATGAAAGATTCTGATACAATAGACCCATTATTCATAGTGTTGATTGGGTTGGTCACCCAAATGAGATCTCATGGAGAGAAAATAGAAGAAAGAAGAATAGTGGAGAAAGTGTTGAGGAGCCTATCCTCAACAATTGATTTGATAGTAACAACCATTGAAGAGGTAAAGGATATCTTGTTGTTTATAGTTGATGAGCTTCATGCATCATTCATGACACATGAACAAATATTGAGCAAAACAACCAACTCATCTTTGGAACATGCCTTCAAGACCCAAATGTCATTTGGAAGAGGAATAGGTCAAGGCAGAGGAGACTAAAGAGGAAAAGGAAGAGGCAGAAGCCAAAATAGAGGAAATAAAAACCATACAAATACAAGTGGAGGGGACAAAAATCAAAATCAAAACCAAAGCCAAGGTAGCAGCCAACAAGGTGGACAAAATCAAGCACATGGGTAAAGGCATAATAAATCCCAAGTCCAATGCCATTACTATAAGAAGTATGGGAATTATGCCAGTGAATGTAGGAAGAAATAGAGTGACATGGGTAATAGACCCAATGCTAATTTTACCAAAGAAACTATTATTTAAGAGAAGTTGTTTTTAGCATGTAATTTGGCTGAAGAGAAAAATGAAGATATATGGTTTCTAGATTCAGGATGTAGCAACCATATGACTCGAAACATTTCTATGTTTTCCATGATTGATGAAAATGTGAAGTCTCAATTAACATTAGGGACAAACAGTAAAGTCTCTGTCATGGGAAAAGGAAGAGTGAGTGTTTTGACAAAGAAAGGATATAGAAAAACCATATCATATGTTTATTATGTGCCTAGTATGAAGTGTAACCTTTTGAGCATTGGACAACTCATTCAAAAAGACTACAATGTTTTCTTTGAAGATGATGTATGCACCATCATGGATAAACCACCAAGCAAGCAATGCATTGCATAAGTGAAGATGACAAGGAACAAAATGTTCCCTCTCAAAATGAGAGCAGATTTGAAGAAAGGAGTTGCAATGGAAGCAGTGACACAAGAGACATTCCAAAGAGAAGCAAAAGATGAAAACTAGTTATGGCACTTGAGATTTGGAAATCTCAACTTTGGAGGTCTAAATTTGTTACACATAAAAGGTATGGTAAAGGGATTACCATTGATTGAGAAACGAGACAACCTATGTGAAGGATGCATATTGGGCAAACAACACAGAGAAATCTTTCCACCAGGAAAGGGCATAAGGGCAAAGGCACCATTAGTAATTGTCCATTCTTATTGATGTTTACCAATGCAAACACCATCATTAGCAGGCAACCATTATGTGTTGACTTTTATTGATGATTTCACAAGAAAAATTTTGGTTTATTTCTTGAAATTTAAAAGTGAAGTGTTTGAGAAATTCTGCCACTTTAAAGCTATTGTCGAGAATCAAGGTGGGCAACATATTAAAGTCTTGAGAATAGACAAAGGAGGAGAATACATCTCCAAAGAGTTTCTGCATTTTTGCAGAGAAAATGGGATTCACAAGTAATTTATAGCAAGGTATACACCTCAGTAAAATGGAGTTGCTGAAAGGAAAAATTGAATCATCATGGACATGGTAAGAAGTATGCTGAAGGCGAAACATTTTCAAAATGAATATTGGGCTGAAGCTGTACACTGTGCAACATATTTCTTGATTATATGCCCAAAAAAAGAGTGCTATGAACAAAGTTCCGAAAGAAGCATGGAGTGGAAAAAAACAGTTTGCCACCAACATTAAATTTTTTGGTTGTGTGGCTTATGCACACATTCTGGATCAACTAAGGAAGAAGTTGGACAGTAAGGGGGAGAAGTACATATTTTTTGGATACAGTGAAGAATCCAATGCATATAGACTATATAAACCATCCACCAAGAAGTTTATGATAAGAAGATATGTGCTATTTATTGAGTAAGAAGCTTGGGATGGAAGCATTGAGAAAACTCTCAATGTAAAAAGGTGTTTGTCTCATGATAAAGATGAGGAAGAAATGGTTGAAAGGCATCCCTCATTAGCAGCACCACCTCCACCAACACAAGGAAAACAAGGGACTCTACAATTAGGTATGAGAACACCGTTGAAAATTGATGACAGTGCTTCTCCAAGCACATCACAAGGAGCAGATTTGAGTGCTTCCACAAGCATAAGTTCAACAAGTCAAAGAGGAACTAGATTCAGAAGTCTGAATGAAATCTATGAGTAAGAGGCAACCAATGAAGGTATGAACTTTTTATTTTCATTATATTTTCATGTAGAGGGTCCTATTCATTTTGAAGAAGTTGTAAAATATAAGAAATGGATAGATGCTATGGATGAAAAAATAAATGCCATAGAGAAAAATAAAACATGGGAATTGGTTGATCTTCCAAAAGGTAAGGAAGTAATTGGAGTAAAATAGGTTTATAAAACCAAAAGAAATGTTGAAGGTAAGATTGAAAGGCACAAGACTAGACTTGTTGTCAAAGACTACAAGCAGCAACAAGGAAGAGGCTATGAGGAAATTTTTGCACTAGTTGCAAGAATGGAAATGGTAAGAGCAGTGTTGTCCATAGCAGCACAACAAAAATGGAAGGTTTACCAAACGGATGTGAAATCAACATTCCTAAATGGAGTATTGATGGAAGAGGTTTATTGTGAAAAACCTCTTGGCTATCAGAGAGCGGGCCAAGAGCACAAAGTATGCAGATTGAAGAACGCTTTGTATGGGCTGAAACAAGCACCAAGAGCATGGTACAGTAGGATACATGCCTATCTATGGGAAAATGGGTTTTAGAAATGTGAAGGAGAACCCACATTATACATAAAATAAAAATATGGTAAGATGCTCATTGTTGTTTTGTATGTTGATGATGTTATATTCACAAGTAATCATGCTTACCTCATTAACAATTTTAAAACAGCCATGAAGGTTGAATTTGAGATGAAAGATATGGGATTGCTGCGATTACTTCTTAGGAATAGATCTAGAGAAAAATGAAAATAATTTTTTTTTTCTCAAGTAAAGTATGTTAAATAAGTTTTGGAAATTTTTAACATGCAGGATTGCAAGACAACAAATACTCCTGCAATGATGAGATTCAAATTAAGAAAAGAAGACAACAACAACAATGTCGACCTAACATTGTATAAGAACATAGTTGGCAGCCTTATGTATTTGACTGCAACTAGACCAGATATAATGTATGACGTAAGTTTAATTTCCAGATTTATGGAAAGGCCAAAGGAGGCATATTGACAAGGAGCAAAAAGAATTATGAGTTATGTGAAAGGAAAAAAAAGGTATGGTATTTTATACATCACTTCAGAAAATTTTAATTTGATTGGTTACACTAATAGTGATTGTGCTAGAAGTGTAGATGACAGGAAAAGCACCTTTGAATATTTTTTCCATATGGGATCAGGAGCAATTTCATGGGCTTCTAAAAAACAACCAATTGTGGCTTTATCAACAATAGAGGCAGAGTATGTAGCAGCTACAACAGCATCATGTCAACCAGTTTGGATGAGGAGAATGTTGAGAAGTTTGTGTCATGAACAGGTAAAAGGCACAACAGTTTATTGCGATAATAGCTCAGCAATAGCATTATCAAAGAATTCATTGTTTCATAAGAGAACGAAACACATTGATGCACATCAGAGAGTTAGTGAGCAATGGATAAATAGTTCCAAAGCATTGCAGAACATAAAAGAAGTTTTCTGATATTTTGAAAAAATCATTGGGGCAAAAGAGTTTTAATTATCTCAGAAAATATTTGGGTATGCAAGAGAATGCAGTAGTTGAAATTAAGGGGGAGTGTTGGAAATTAATTCCAACTACCACACGCAGAGTAGAAGGATGGCGAATTTAAAATTCTGATGGGAGAGGTAAAGGACAGTGGCAGCAATCTCTAGTTTTTGAACTCACGTAACCCTATATTCAATAACCTGCCTTGCCACCATTTAAATTTTCACCTGCCCACATTAAACTCACTGCATCAACCACATTCAACGTGCAACAACACCATTCCAGCAGCAGCAGATATGGGCAACAAAGGTGGAATATTACCCACCGGCGGAGGTGACGTCACCACCCTCTGGACCTAGCACAATGTTTTCGTGGGGTAAAGAAATAGGCGAAAAGGCTTCCAAGCACTCTGCCGAAATAAAAAAATTTTGAATAATTTTTAAATATGCGATGTATAAAGGTTTTAAAATTTGGTTTATGTTATTTTTTATTTGCCGCAACTTGTTTTAATTTAAAAACTTTGGGATTAAATATATAAGTTTTATTATATATATATTATAAACATAATATGTTTATAATACATATAAACAATAGTATGGCATATGTTGTGTATTGTAGTTGACTGTGTAATGTAATTTTTCTTGAAGGCATAAACAAAAAAAAAGATAGAGAGCATTGTGTGCATAGCAATGAATAGAAACATAGAGATAGAGAAGAAAAATTGAAGTGTTGTGTGTGTGTGAAGCAGCAAGACAATTTCCATTGTAATCCAGAACTTCGTTCTAAAGAGAGAATCTCATTTTGTAATAGATTTTATGCTTAATGAAATAGTTTTAAAGAATCTATGTCCATGTTCTTGTTTTTAGTCTTTGTGTTGAGTTCAAGAATTTTTGTTTCCAGTGTGTGTTCAGAATATTCAAAAATTCCAGCATGGTATGAGAGCATTAGAAATTTCCAACAAATCTTGGGTTTATAGATGTCGATAGTACTTTTTAGGGATCATATTTTATCATAAAATCCCAATCTCTAGACGATGAGAGACATTATAGTCATTTGGGTAGGTCAAATTCGAGCATATTTTCTCTAAGGATATGAGATTCAAGGAGTAAAAAATCAAGGGGAAAACCCTAAATTCCTTGTTTAAAGACCAATAATTTGATTTTCCCTTGTTACCTTGCCAAGTGTTCCTTGGATAACACATTCGCTTCCAAGTTGAACTACCTATGAAGGTTATTAAAGGTAATCCCATGGAACTTCCTTCAGCATAAACATATGTTGTATCTGGTTGAACATAATATGGGGGCGAAAGAAGTTCCCTTATTGATCCCATTAATCAACACATGAGAAGCCCAAAATTGTCAATCTCCTTGAATTTTAAAAGCTTTGCATAGTAAAGAGTTCCCCATAACGACAAGATTTCTACTATACTATTTGTTCCTTGTCCACCATATAAGCTAAACTGATAAATGTGTCCTGCATCAATGGTAATTGTAGTTTTGTAACCAAAGATTTGATTTTTGATTTGTCCATCAAAATGTCGAGTTTTGGGTTGCTCCCTCAAAATTTCAAGTGGGAAAAGGAGATGTTGGGTTGATATTCCTTGAAACTTTATTGACTTTGTTTCCAGCCTCCTCTTTTATATTCCAAGTAATATGTACAAATGTTGATGCATGTGTGTCCAATACTAACTCTACCATGATAATAAATAATAGTTTTTAATCCCTTCTATATTCCCCAGATAATAAAAAATGATTTTTACATACATCCAACTCCAAGTCAAAGTAGTATTTGAAGCATCGATAAACTAAGGTAAAGCACCACTGCACATTGATATTGAGTTATTGTAATACAAAAATCCATGTACCACCTAGAACTAGAGACTTGATATATAAGTGGAGTGCATTTTCAGAATCCCCATGGCATAGACTGCATCTTCTAGGTGCATTAAAGTCTCATTTACATAAATTATCCCGTGTGAGGATTTTGTTTCTACTCACCAATCAGTCGAATAGTAGTAATGTTATAGGTAAAAAAATTTCAATGCTTTGTGGAATCAACATATTTCCTTCCTTTTCTGAATGTTGCATGAGATGTGATTATTCATTTATTAAACTAAACATAACCATTTTCCTTGTCTATCTACCAACATATATAGTTCAATCATTTCTTAAATATATGCCTGCATAAGTAAGTTGTTTAGCATACTTGCTCCAAACTTTTGATTTTTCATTGTCCAACCCTAGATCCTCCACATCCAACTAGGTAAGGTATATATTTTCAATGGATTAGTTCCATTTTGAATTTGAGCTATGCTATAAATGCCTCATGTGAGATATGTATGACTTCATCCAGGAGCCTTTCGGTAGCCTCCATCCCATCAATTCGGTCAATTCCAAAAAAAGTACTGCCACATGATCCAATATTCGATTTAATACGATTTATGGTCCATCCTCTTGTGAACATTAACCTTATCGAAATATATAATTTTTTCCTCATGAATGTAGCCCCCTGCCTTAGCCAATATTGCATACTTTTTTCCCTTATATATTTTAATTTTACAATCTGTGTCCATATACCTTGTCCAAAGATTGCTCTCTAAAGAATCTTTGATAGGAATTCCAATCCAAAAACATATATTTTCTTAACTCCCCAAGCCCGATATGTTTTTTCCTTCGTAATAGAGTCCATAATATCCAAGTGGAAATTAATATCATCCTTTGATCTAAGCCACATTAAGTTTGATATAATAACATATATGAGCTTGATAGTCCTTACAAATGCATCGAGTAAACTGTAATATTTTGAAGAACCGATTGAACAAGAACAATTATGCCACCAAAGGATATTAGTCTCTGTGTCCAATTGTTTGTTCTACAATTCAACATGTCAATTAAACATTACCAATCCTCCTGAATGTTTTTGTTTAGTTAATTTTTGAAACCAAGATACTTAAAACCCAATTCCATCTTATGAATCTTTGTACCCAAACAATAGACTATCTCCTATACTTTTTATATCTCAGACGAAACAAATATGAACTCGAATTTTGAAGATTTCATCATGAGGCTAGAAGCATCTACAAACATGAAGATAATATGTTGAAGGTGGTCCCATTAGTCCCTTGAAACCTATTCAAAGACCAACACATCATACACAAACAATAAGTGTGTGGTAGCAACCTTCCTCGTGATATGTAACCAAGAGAAGAGACCACATTATTTATACGCCTTAATATTCATACTTATAACTTCGATAAATAATAAGAAAAACAATGGGGATATTGGAAACCCTTATCTAAGGCTTATAAATGCCTTGAAGAAATTGGTAGTAATTTTTTTTATAATAACAAAAAATGATACAAAAGAGATATAAGGTATGATACAATTGATCACGCCCACAAGGATATCAATCATGTGAAAAATAAACCTAAAACAAACACCAGTCCATGCAATCATATGCAATATTGACGTACACCATCAATAAGATCAGGCCTTTATTGTGGCTGTTGATAGGGTACAAAACTTCCTAAGTGATTATGACTACATCTTCTATTTGTATATGTTTAAGAAAATCAAAATTTTCAAAAGATATATGGGATTAGAGGGACATCTTTTTTCTGTTTGCTATGATCTTGAAGATTATCTTGTATACACTATTGCAAAGAGAGATCGGCCTAAATTCCTGAAATTTATTAGGGTTACAGGTTTTTCAGATCAGTGCGATGGAAGTCCCATTGATAGCTCCAAGGAATCTCCCCAATGTCTGAGACTCCTCCACCATACTGAGAATATGATGCCCCATGATCTCTTTGTAATGGATGAAAATATCTGTAGGCCAATCGTCCCTGCCCGAGCATTTAATATTTGAGAAATAATTCAAAAACTTGTAAATTTATTCCATTGTGACATGATTCCCAACCAGGTTGTCCTCCTTCTCTCGGTTCGTCATTCTTTTTCTTGAGAGAGTAAAATTTTTCTCTTGTATTGGTCCAACTTCAATATACATTCGTGTTTTTCGACTAATAGGAAATCAGGATCTAAAGGGTTTCAAATACGATCCATTTCATCATTAATCTCACTCAACTCCTTCACGTGTGAAAATTTCTTATGAGAAATCAATTTTCTAACCACTCCCTTTAGAAATTTTTAATTTGGATGACAACATCTCCATTCAGGATCTAATTAAATTGGCGCTAGGAAACTCAGACCATGCCTTACTTATCAATGCACAAAAAACTGGGTCTTCTAACCAATAGTGGTTAAATTTGAATGGAAGTACAATCCATGGTATGTTTTATTGCCATTGAAGGATAATGGGAGCATGGCCTGACAAGATCACAGGAGAGACCTAACATTTGACGACCCTCAATAAATCTAGAATTTTTTCATCAATTTAAAATTTGTCTAACCTCTTTGCAATACTATGAGGATTATCCCTCCCATTTTTCTTTTACGCAAAATAGGAAGAGGGAAAATGTCCACCAATTTTTTTGTAAATAAAATATGATTGAAGAAGTCACCCACAAGATCCATTCTACAACTATTCCCCCAACATTTTTCCTTAGATATAGTAAGTTTCATGTGTCTAGCCAAGATTAAAGAATTAATATTTAGAATGCCACAGGAATCCACCCTACCCCAAAATATTTTCCTCTCAGCGTAAGGACTGTATATGTTCAAGATATGAATGCATTGTGGGATACCTCTGATCAGTACAGAAAACAAGATCCATGTAAACCAGTTATATGCATGGGCATTAAAGAGAGATGGATCCTACAAAGCTACCATAGTCCCTGACTAACCCCTTGCATCGGTTGATACCATAAACCAACCCTAGCATATGGACTGAAAGAATTCCTGAGCCTTGTCACCCGAGACTCATGGTCTTTAGAATCAATATGGCTACTGGAAATGTCGACTAAATAAGGTGCTTAAGGTAAATATTCTTGGAAGAAACCACCAACCCTGTGATGTTGATATATACCATCTTCATCTTAGAACCTATGATTTGGGAATATCCTCTCCAAGATCCTAGGAAGTAGAAACATCATATATGGAAACATGGTGGATTTCAAGATAACCCAGAAAGCCCAAAGCCTAATTCACAATAGAGCCATACTTTTTATTATTTATTTTTCTTATTTATAATAACAATATAGAACTAAAAATAAGAAAATTTAAGAAATTTTTTAAGAAAGCTATGTTACTTGCATTATACTTTTCCAATTGTAAAATGTAAACATTTTTCTTATAATATTATTGATACATAAAAATTAATTGAATCTATTTTTCCTTTCCTTCATTTTGTCTTCTTTATAAGTCATAACATTTACCATTTATCCTTATTTATTATCCAATTTACATCATTTTCCTTTTTTTAATCCACATATTATCAACTGTATGTTCAACTTATATCCATGGAACTCATATCTATGTTCAATTTTTTAATCCATATGCCTTGAACCACCTTTATCACAATTATCACCATCTCTTAAAACTCCCTTATACCACTTGATCCAAGTTGTACAACTTTAAAAACTTCCACAAATATCTCCCACTATCGATCATTCCCTCAAAAAATTAATTGTGAATGGTTCTTATTAACTTCCCATCCTCTCTCTTCTACATAATTGCACTGTTTTGGAAGAATGCACCAATACTTCCTACTTAATCACCTCAACACTTTTATTTTATTTCACTATAATAATTCATCTATGGAAATTTCCTTCAACTCATATTATTATGCTTCATATATATATATTTTATGCAATTACCACAACTTCTTATTTATCTACTTTCATTTCTTCCCCTATGAAATACTCCTCTATATATTTCTTCCCCTATAAAATGTATGGGTACATCATATTTTTCATTTTTCCTTTTTTAAAATGACACTAAGTTCTATAATATCACATTTTGCTACAATAACAGTCACCACTACAATATGACCAACTACTGTAACATTTTTTTCTTGCAAATATGTTTTTATTCATTGAATTCACTACACATACTCCTTTAGCTTAATAATTTCCCTGTAGTCCTATCTCATAATTTTTTCCTATTCACTCTTCTTTTGCATGCTACCCACAACTTGCACTTCATAAAAAGTTCTCCCATGCGTCTCCCTAACAAAATGCATTAGACATTCGAAATAAACACTCTTCCCAATATTTTATTTCATGGGTTTTTGTTTTCCTATATTCTTTCTTTTCATTTACACCTTCCCAATTCTACGGTTGAAATGACAAATTTTTAGGAATGACTTGATATTCTTCATAAATATATTTATTTTAATGATTTTTTTCAAGTTAAGTACGACTAGCATAGATCCATCTTAACCATGGATCTAACATGAGTTTATAGGGATCAAATTTCTTCTAATATATGCTTAATTTAGAGTGAAAAAAATTTGTGTTGTTTTATTGTTTGAATTGTATTTTTGAATGTTGTAGACAATATATAACATGTGCATTGAACAATTTTATCAGTGCACATTCAACTATTTGTTTTTTATTAATATATTTGTCAGTATATGTCAATATTAATTAATATTAAAATATTTTATTCATAACCCACATTGGATATTTTGTTCTACACAATTAACATATTTTATTTTAGCATTTTTTTCCATATATAGATATATATCACATGTTAATTTTTTTAAAAGTATAAGGTTTAAATATCTTACTCACATTTTTTTTTTATTCTAATTAGTTTAAATGAAATTATATTAGGTCGTATGGAAAACTAATTAAATATGCCTAACATGTTGAACCCTTAGTTAAACTTAGAGGGTGGGGGGGCGGTGAATCAGTTTAACACATTCATGGACTTTTAAAAATTTTCATTAAAACTTATTTACACCTTCATTTCATGTCCAACTTAATATGTGAGTAATCTTAGAATGTGAGCAGCAAGTATTAATATAATATAACAGTAGACTTAATATGAGAGCAGTAGGTATTAAGTAGAAGATATAAATCAGATCAACACATAAACATCATGCACAGAGACACCAGATATAAGTGGAAACCCATAAAGGGAGAAAACCACATCTTATTATTGTTGTGATGCAAAGGCAAGCTCCAACTCCCTCTCACCATTGTTTTTCTACAGGCACCAACCTACAGGAGGCTCCAACCTCAATTCTGCAAGCTACAACTTGCAAGGAAGCACCAACTCCCTTCAATTTTCTGCAGGCACCAACCTACAGGAGGCTCCAACCTCAGTCAGCTACAACTGACAGCTATCAAGCTACAACTTGATAGGGAAGCTCCAACTTCCTCAATTTATCAAACTGAGTTTTTGTTGATTTACCTCAGGTATTAGCTCTGTTCTGTAGCATCTCTTTCAGCTCTTCTTTTCTTAATATTCTCTGCCTCACTCTTCTATACTCTGCATTCTCTATATTTGCTCTCTCTAACCTCTCTTATGCATATCCAGTTGATATTATATATAGAGTTCCTCACATGACTGTTTGTATTTCACAAAGAATTTGGAGTGAACAGTCATGACTCTTTGGCTTCTGTCTTCTCATTCCTTTTATCTTCTCATTCAATAAATATAACTGTAGGTATCAATTTAAAATTACAGTGGGATATTTGTTCTCTTCCGGAGACTTGCCAATGCATCACAACAATATAAATTAATTAAAAACATTTACATTCAATTACAATGAAAATTCTAGCTCAACTCATTCAGCATTTTGGATTGCTGCGCACTTGTCTTTTCTTTGACTGTGTCCTTGTCCCTTTCGGCTCTGTTTGTTTCCTTATTCAATGTCACAGAGTAATGGCTATCTGTCATATATATGTGATTTCTGACTTTAAATCTGGGAAAATTCCAACCCTTTACACACAGCAAGTGTCTTGTTGATGTGGTGAGTTCTGCAAGCGGAACATACATACACCACGGCCTTTGTTTTATGGCCAGATGCGATTGCGCACATCACAATCGTTTTATATTAAAAATCTCCCTCCACCTTAAGCCGAGGCCCGTGGTTCCACAGACCACGCGACACATTTCAATACAAACTGCCTTTTTAATACAACTTCAATCAATTCTCGGTGTAATAATAAAAACTGTTTAAACATATAAAAACCCCTTTTGGGCCCACCTGCCACGTTTTCCGATGTGATATACTACTCCTCCAGCAATTTCCGATTGCGATTGATCGCAATCGCAAACTTCATTAACTTGCTCCGCTATGCTGCCTTGCTCCGATGTGATTGCTTTGATGCGATGTGATTACTCTGATTGTGATCAATCGCAATCGCAACTTTTAGTTGCAAGTTCCGCTGCCCTGCTTTCACTCTGATGCGATTGACCACTGTTAAGTGCATTTTTCTGATGCGATTGGAACTGGAACTCAAACACATATTAAACATGATTTATAGACCTATCGGGTCTGGAACTCAATCGCAATCGCACTCCTTTATTGTCATGCTCCGATCCCCTGCTCCTTCTCCAATGCGATTAGGCTGATCCGATGCGATTAGGCCAGACTTCAAATACGTTTGAATCATAATTCATATATCCATCGGGTCCGAAACACAATCGGAACTCTTGTCGATATGTTCCTCTTCCAATCCTTTCTCCAATGCGATTGGGAAGGGTCCCACCTTATGGTACTTTGGTTCTGATAATAAAGAGCTCCATATAATTTAACATATATGCTTTGGACCTTTCTGCATAAGGCGCAATATATGTAATGCACGGCATATATACTCCAGCGTGGGTAACGATTCCTAGAATGAGATACATACATACATACATACATATATATATATATATATCTAATTTTCTGCTCCAATATTTAGTGTATCTTCCAGTAGGGGAGTTGATCCTTGGAATTTGTTTATATATATATATATATATACTTTCCGCTTTGGGTTGTACGATTCCCAGAATTGTGTTTATGTATACTACAACTGGGATAGTGAATCTCGGAATTAAAAATGGCTCTACCTCTACCTCTGCCTCTGATAAAAGCTCTACCTCTGCTGTGATAACAAATCTGCCTCTGTATTCGCTACCTCTGCCTTCGTTGTACATATTACCTGTTGCTGTTCTTTGCCTATATTTGCATCTGCTACCTTTTTTGTCTGTCTCTATCTTTACTACCTTCATTGCCATCAATGACAATATTTCCAACAGTGTCCCCCTTTGGCATTGATGGCAATACACTTCCTCTGTTTTCCTGTTAGGAACCTTTCTCTTGTTTCTTGCTCTTCCTCCCCCTTTGACATCAATGGCAAGGGGTTTGAATTCTTAGTGTAGCTTCTATTCTTTGATCCTGTGATTTTATCCTTTTTAATATTTTGCGCAATTCCTCTCTTTGAAATGTTCTGACTTTTTACGCTACTACTTATGCTTCACGTTCGGTTCACCACTCTTCTGCTGCACCACTGACCCTTTCGCCCTTTTATTGATTCTTTTATGCTGAATGTATTCTTTCCATAATCCTTTTGATCTTGAGGACTTGTTTTCATGCTTCCATTACTGGTTGATCTCCCCCTGAGAATGATATTTTCGTTTCTGTTCTCCCCCTGAAACTGTTCTTTCTCTTTATATTAGAGAGCAGCATCTACAGATACTACCCCTAATCTGTCTCTCAAATATTCAAATGGTTCTCTGGCAAGTGGTTTAGTAAATATATCTGCTGTCTGTTCTTTTGTTGGTACAGACTCCAGTTTTACTATCTTCTGAGCCACTTGTTCTCGGGGAAAACGATACTTGATTGGGATATGTTTATTTTTTCAGTGAAGCACATGATTTTTAGATATACTTATAACACTTGTATTATCACATTTGATTGAGATAGGTTCATCATTGATTACCTTCATGTCTTGGAGGGTTTGCTTCATCCACATGACTTGTGTACAACATGTTGTTGCTGCTATATATTCTGCTTTTGTTGTAGACAAAGAGATAGATGTTTGTTTCTTGCTTAACCATGCCACCATACTTTCTCCTAGATAGAAAGCATCTCCACTTATGCTTTTACTGTTCATTTTCATGGGCTTTTATGTATAGATTGATGTCTACTCCACCTGTTTTAAAGCCTTGTTTTTGAAAATATTTATCTAGTCTTGAGTACTAAGCATGAGGAGCCTATTTCAATCCATAAAGAGCCTTCTTTAGTCTGCATACATAGTCTTGTTTGTTTGTTAAAGAGAAACCTTCTAGTTGTGCCATGTAGACTTCTTCCTCTAGATCTCCATTCAGAAATGCAGATTTCACATCCATTTGATATACTTTAAAGCTTTCGTAGCAAGCAAAGGCCAGAAACATTCTGATGGCTTCCATTTTGGCTACAGGGGCAAATGTTTCATCGCAATCAAGTCCTTCAATTTGTGAGTATCCTTTGTAGACCAGTCTGGCTTTATTCCTAATTACTTGTCCTTGCTCATTCATTTTATTTTTGAATACGCATTTTGAACCTATGACATTTTTCTCAGTGGGTCTTGGAACTAATTCCCAGGTATTTTTTTTCTTAATTTTTTCCAATTCTTCATTCATAGCATTTACCCAAGACTTGTCCTTGCTGGCATATTCAAATTTTTTTGGCTCTATATGTGACAACTTGGCTATGTATATCTCTTCAGTTTTTTCTTTTAGCTGCCTTCTTGTTTGGATCCCTACTCTCTTGTCTCCAATGATCTAATCTTCAGGATGGTTCGTCTGAGTATATCTTGAGGGAGCTTTAGAAATCAGCTCTGTATCTTCTGTTGTCTTTCTTGTTGCCTCATCATCTTGGTTTTCTTCTTCATGGTTTTCTAATGGACTGCAGCAGTCTGTATCTCTTGTATTGTTTGGAAGTTCTTCATCAAATCTCACATCAATGCTTTCTACTATTTTTCGAAAAGTCTTGTTGTAGCACCTGTACCCTTTACTTTTGGATGCATATCCTAGAAATATCCCTTCATCTGCTCTTGCATCAAATTTCCCAAGATTTTCATCATTATTCTTTATGTAACACTTTCTTCCAAAGATTCTAAAATGTTTGATTGAAGTTGGTTTTCCATGCCATAGTTCATAGGGATTCTTGTCACTACTTGGCCTTAAGTGAGCTTTATTAAAGATATGCACCGCTGTGTGTAGTGCTTCTACCTAGAAGGTCTGAGAAATATTACTTTCATGCATCATGGATCTGGCTATTTGTTGTACAGGCCTGTTTTGTCTCTTTGCTACTCCATTTTGCTGAGGTTTTCTTGCAATAGTAAATTGTTGCTTTATCCCATGTTCATTGCATAGGTCAGCAAAGTCATAATCTATAAATTCACCTCCTCTGTCTGATCTGAAGCATTTCAGCTTGCATCCTATTTGATTTTCTACTAATGCTTTGAAGATCTTAAATTTTTCCAGAGCTTCTGATTTGTTCTTGAGAAATGCAACCCATGTCATTCTAGAGAAATAATCTATTATCAGCATGAGGAAGGATTCTCCACTTGGATTTTTGGTTCTTGCACGTCCACACAGATCCATGTGCACAAGCTATAGAGGTCTTCTTGTTCATAACTCATCTTTGGCCTTGAAGTATGTGCAAGTTTGTTTTCCTAATTGACATGATTTGCATATGGTATTAGAAGGCCTCTTTATTTCTCGCATGTCTCTGACAGCTTTCTTATTTCTTAGTCTGATGATGTGATCTAAGATGAGATGTCCCAACCTTTTATGCCATAACCATGACTCTTCTAGTTTGCTAAGATGGCATGATTCATCTTCCTCTTTCACAATGTAAACATTACTCTCTGTTCGAACTCCTTTGAGCAGAGTCTTACCTGTGATGCTTGATCTGACTTCACAATATTGAGCTCTAAAAAGAACTTCACAACCTTTGTCGCACATTTGATTGACACTTAGAAAATTTTCTTTCAGCCCATCTACAAATAATACATCTTGGGCCTTTCCTCTACCATTGTCTATGCTGACTGAGCCTTTAACTTTTATTTTTCCTGATTTATCATTGCCAATGGTAACATTGCAAGATTTCATTTCATCAAGAGTTATAAACTTGCTTTTGTCTCCAGTCATGTGTTTTGAGCAGCCACTGTCCAAATACCAATGGCTTTTCAGATCTTGAGCAGTTAGATCCAGGTCACACTTATTCTCCTTCTTTTTCCACTGGAGGAATCATTTTGTTTGGTATACTTTGTCAGATGATGATTCACATCCTTTCAGAGGACATTTGGAAGGCATATGTCCAACTTGATTTCATATACAACATTTGATCATAATTTTTTGCAGAATTGTGAGTATGAACAAAATTTCTTTGATTCATAAACCTCCTTGAGGTGTTTAACATAAATATTTGTCCATACTTTCTACACTCAATGATTTTATGGCCAAATTCCTTACAATAAAAACAATAACCATAGAAACTATTTGCATACCTGGTGTAAGGTTATCTTTTCCATTTGTTTGATTGAGGCAGTCTCTTCAATGTTTGCATCTTTTGCTAATTTGAATTACTCCTCCTTGCATGGCAATATGTATCAATGTGTCCTAGCTTGTGGCAGATATAACAGGGGGCATTCTTCATAGGAGGGAAGAATCTCCTTTAATGGCTTCCAAATTTGACATATTCAGATGCATATGCCCCTTTCTCTGTTGTCTTAGTATTTTTTACATTATTAACTACTAGTGGTTTCTTCTGATCTTTGTCTTCCTCATTACATGTTTCTTCTTTTGTAGGAATTGTTTGAGCTTCTTCATCATTCTTCTTTGCTTTTACAAAAATAATATCTCTGTCAACCTTTTCTTTTCTTTTACTTCAATCTCCTTCATAGCCTATTCCATTTTTTATCATAGGGGATCTTTGAGCAACCAGAATTTCATTCAACTTACTAGAGCTTTTTGTTTGAGAAGAGTTTATAACCACTTTCCTTTGAGCATTTTCTAGTTTCTTCCTAAGACATACTACTTGTTCTTCTAGCTTCTCTTGTTCTCGGGTTTTATCCATGATTTGCTGAAGTAACATGTCTTCTATCTTCTTGGCTTCTTCAAGCTCTACCTTCAACTGCATGAGGATTTCTATGTTTTTTTCTTCTCTTACATACTTGAGAAGAATGTCCTTTCGTTTTCTTCACTTCAGTTTGAGTCTGTCAATCTCCTATAGAGCACTTCTTAGCTCCCCCTCAAGGTCGATTTCCCCTTCTTCTTCTTCATCTTCTAGCAGGAGTCCTTCAAGTTCTTCTATGGCCATCAATAAGAATTCAGAGGTTCCTTCTTCACTTGAGGGTTCATCTGAATCTTCAGATGTACTGCTGTCTTGTTGAGCATAGAAGGATTTTCTGCTGAACGTCTTTCCTTTCTTTCAGTTCTTTGATTTATTTTTCTCTGACTCTTGAGCCTAATTCCTTACTTTCTTGTGAGAACACTTAGCAGCATAGTGTCCAACTCTTCCACAGTTAAAGCATTTGAATGGAATTTTACCTTTGTATTTACCTGAGCCTCTATCCAATTTCTTGACAAATTTTCCCTCTTCTTCATCCGAGAAAGAGCATATGTCTCTCTCTTCTTCTTTCTTCTTTTATGTTTTAAAGACTGCCTCCCTCGTACTTGGCTTCTTATGTGGGAGCCTCATCTCATATTCTGTTATATTTCCAAGTAGCTAGTTCATAGTCAAGGTCTCCCAATTAGTTGATTCTTCTATTGCAGACACCTTGGGATTAAACCTGGGTGGAAGAGATCTTAAAATATTTTGTACAATTAAAGCTTCTTTTATATTTTCACCTAGAGCCTTCATGTTATTTACTATTTTTGCAACCCTTATAAAGAAGATAGCAATGCCGTCATCATCATCCATTTTTAAGTTCGCAAACTGGGCTCTATAGTCATGAAGTTTGGCAGTCTTTACTTTCTTGTCTCCCTCATGGATGTTATCCAGAGTATCCCACATTTATTTTGCAGTGTCTTTGTGCATTAGTTTGATAAAATATGCTTCACACAATCCATTCAAGATGGCATTCATGGATTTTGCGTTAGCTACAAAATCTTGTTTGGTTTCTTTCTCTGAGTCAGTTGCCTTTGGGGCATATCCATATTCCACAGCGGCCCAGACTTCTATTCCTAGAGACATTATGTATGTCCTCATTCTGATTTTCCAAAAAGCATAATTTTCACCTGTAAAGAAAGGGGATTTATTGGTAGAACATCCTTCTTCACTAGCCATCCTGAGAACCTAGGATCTCCTTTCAGTGGTTAAACTGGTACAAAAGAACTTGGCTCTGATACCATTTGTTGAACCCTTAGTTAAACTGAGAGGGGGGAGGGGGGGTGAATCAGTTTAACACATTCATAGACTTTTAAAACTTTTCATTAAAACTTATTTACACATTCATTTCATGTCCAACTTAATATGTGAGTAATCTTAAAATGTGAGCAGCAAGTATTAGTATAATATAACAATAGAATTAATATGAGAGCAGCAGGTATTAAGCAAAAGATACAAATCAGATCAACACATAAAAATCATGCACAGAGACACCAGATATAAGTGGAAACCCATAAAGAGAGAAAACCACATCTTATTATTGTTATGATGCAAAGGCAAGGTCCAACTCCCTCTCACCACTGTTTTTCTGCAGGCACCAACCTACAGGAGGCTCCAATCCTCAATTCCTCAAGCTACAACTTGCAAGGAAGCACCAACTCCCTTCAATTTTCTGCAGGCACCAACCTACAGGAGGCTCTGACCTCAGTTAGCTACAACTGACAGATATCAAGCTGCAACTTGATAGGGAAGCTCCAACTTCCTCAATTTATCAAACTGAATGTTTACTGATTTACCTCTGATATCAGCTCTGTTCTGTAGCTTCTCGTTCTGCTTTTCTTTTCTTAATCTTCTCTTCCTCACTCTTTTATACTCTGCATTCTCTATATTTTCTCCCTCTAACCTCTCTTATGCATATCCTGTTGATATTATATATAGATTTCCTCACATGACTGTTTGTATTTCACAAATAATTTGGAGTGAACAGTCATGACTCTTTGGCTTCTATCTTCTCATTCCTTTTATTTGCTCATTCAATAAATATAACTGTATGTATCAATTTAACATTAAAGTGGGATATTTTTTGTCTTCTGGAGACTTGCCAATGCATCACAACAATATAAATGAATCATTTACATTCAATTATAATGAAAATTCCATCTCAACTCATTCAGCCTTTTGGATTGTTGCGCACTTGTCTTTTCTTTGACTGTGTCTTTTTCACTTTCGAGCATGTTTGTTTCCTTATTCAATGTCATAGCGTAACGGCTATCTGTCATATATATGTAACTGCTAACTTTAAATCTAGGCAAATTCCAACCCTTTACACATAGCCAGTGTCTTGTTGATGTGGTGAGTTCCACAATCAGAACATACATACACCACCGCCTTTGTTTTATGGCCTGATGCGATTGCACACATCGTAATCGTTTTATATTAGCAATCACCCTCCACCTTAATCCGAGGCCCGTGGGTCCATAGACCACGCGTCACATTTCAATACAAACTGCCTTTTTAGTACGACTTCAATCAACTTTCGGTGTAATAATAAAACCTATTTAAACATATAAAAACCACTTTCAGGCCCACCTGCCAGGTTTTCCGATGCGATATACTACTCCTCCAGTGATTTCTGATTGCGATTGATCGCAATTGCAAACTTCATTAACTTTCTACGTTGTGCTGCCTTGCTCCGATGCGATTTCTTTGATGCGATGCGATTACTCCGTTTGCGATCAATCGCAATCGAAACTTTTAGTTGCAAGTCCCATTGCCCTGCTTTCACTCCGATGCGATTGACCACTGTTAAGTGCATTTTGCCAATACAATTGGAACTGGAACTTAAAAACATATTAAACGTGATTTATAGACCCATCAGGTTCAGAACTCAATCGTATCGCAATCCTTTATTGTCATGCTCCGATGCCCTCCTCCTTCTTTGATGTGATTAGGCTGATCTGATGCGATTACGCCAGACTTCAAATACGTTTAAATCATAATTCATATATCCATCGTGTCTGGAACTCAATCGGAACTCTTGTCGATATGCTACGCTGCCAATACCTTCTCCGATGCGATTGGGTGAGGGTCCCATAGCATAAGACTTTTGTTTGACTTAAATCTAAGTAAACCTTTTGTATTCTTAATTTCGCATCCATAACTATAATATATATACGTCCATCGGGTCCAAGCTTTCATCGCAATCACAACTCTTTGTTAACCTGTTCCGCTACCCTTATAATATCCGATGCAATTGGGAAGGGTCCCACCTTATGGTACTTTGGTTCTGATAATAAAGCGCTCCATATAATTTAATATATATGCATTGGAACTTTGTGCATAAGGCACAATATATGTAATGCACGGCATATATACTCCAGCGTGGGTAACGATTCGCAGAATGAGATTCATATATATATATATAATTTTCTTCTCCAATATTTAGTGTATCTTCCAGCAGGCGAGCTAATTCTTGGAATTTGTTTGTATATATATATATATATATATATATATATATATATATATATATATATATATATATCTCTCTCTCTCTCTCTCTATATATATATATATATATATATACTTGTCTCTTGGGTTATACGATTCCCAGAATTGTGTTTATGTATCCTCTAGCTGGGGTAGCGAATCTCGGAATTGAAAAAATGGCTCGTCTCCGCTCGCTCTCGCCTTAGCCGTCGCTTATCTTAGTATCCGTTCCTCGTGACATATTACTTGTTGCTGTTCTTTGCCTATCTTTGCATCTGCTACCTTCTTTGTCTATCTCTGTCATTGCTGCCTTCATTGCCATCAATGACAATATTTCCAACAATATCCCCCTTTGGCATTGATGGAAATACACTTCCTTTGTTTTCCTGTTAGGGTCCTTTCTCCTGTTGCTTGCTCTTCCTCCCCCTTTGAAATCAATGGCAAGGGGTTTGAATTCTTAGTGTAGCTTCTATTCTTTGATCCTATGATTTTATCCTTTTTAATATTTCGTGCATTTCCTCTCTTGGAAATTTTCTGACTTTGTACGCTACTACTTATGCTTCACACCAGGTTCACCACTCTTCTGCTGCACCACTAACCGTTTTTCCCTTTTATTGATTCTTTTATGTTGAATGTATTCTTGCCATAATCCTTTTGATCCTGAGGACCTATTTTCATGCTTCCCTTGCTGGTTGATCTCCCCTTGAGAATGATATTTTTGTTTCTGTTCTCCCCCTAAAATTGTTCTTTCTCTTTATATTAGAGAGTAGCATCTACAGATACTACCCCTAATATATCTCTCAAATATTCAAATGGTTATCTGGCAAGAGGTTTAGTAAATATATCTGTTTTCTGTTCTTTTTTTGGTACATACTCCAATTTTACTATCTTCTGAGCCACTTGTTCTCGGAGAAAATGATACTTGACTGGGATATGTTTAGTTTTTCAGTGAAGCACAGTATTTTTAGATATACTTATAGCACTTTTATTATCACATTTGATTGAGATAGGTTCATCAATGCTTACCTTCATGTCTTGGAGGGTTTGCTTCATCCACATGACTTGTGTACAACATGCTGTTGCTGCTGTAGAAAGAGAGATAGATGTTTGTTTCTTGCTTAACCATGCCACCAGACTTTCTCCTAGATATAAATCACCTCCACTTATGCTTTTCCTATCATCCACATAGCTGGCCCAATCTGCATCTATGTATGTTGTAAAAGTGAAGCTTTTTCCTTTAGGATACCAAATTCCATACTGTGTTGTTCCTTGTAGATATCTAAATATTCTTTTGACTGCTAGAAGATTGTTTTGTTTAGGTGCTGCTTGATATCTAGCCACTAGTCCTACTACTAGCATGATGTCTGGTCTTGATGCTATCAGATACAACAGACTTCCTATCATGGATCTGTAGAGTTTTTGATCTATATCTGTAGACCCATCATTAGCACACAGCTTGTATCCGATGATCATGGGAGTTGACACACGTTTTCAGTCCTCCATTTTGAACTTTTCAACATTTCTTTTAAGTATTTTTCTCGTGAGATGAATGTCCATGTGTTCTTTTGCTGAATTTGAAGTCTTAAGTAGAAACTGAGTTTTCCAATCATGGACATCTTGAACTCTGATTTCATCTCCTCAGCAAACCCTTTTGCAAGTTCATCTATGTTGCTTCCAAACATAATGTCATCAACATATACTACAACAACCAGGAGTTCATTTTCATGGGCTTTTATGTAAAAATTTTTGTCTACTCCACCTCTTTTAAATCCTTGTTTTTGAAAATATTTATCTAGTCTTCAATTCCAAGCATGAGGAGCCTATTTCAGTCCATAAAAATCCTTCTTTGGTCTGCATACATAATCTTCTTTTTCTGTTAAAGAGAAACCTTCTGGTTGTTCCATGTAGACTTCTTCTTCTAGATCTCCATTCAGAAATGCAGATTTCACATCCATTTGATATACTTTGAAGTTTTTGTAGCGAGCAAAGGCCAGAAACATACCGATGGCTTACATTTTGCCTACAGGGGCAAACATTTCATCGTAATCAAGTCCTTCAATTTGTGAGTATCCTTTGTAGACCAGTCTGGCTTTATTCCTGATTACTTGTCTTTGCTCATTCATTTTATTTTTAAATACCCATTTTGAGCCTATGACATTTTTCTCAGTGGGTCTAGGAACTAATTCCCAGGTATTTGTTTTCTCAATTTGGTCCAATTATTCATTCATAGCATTTACCCAAGACTTGTCCTTGCTGGCATCTTCAAATTTCTTTGGCTCTATTTGTGAAAATATGGCTATGTATACCTCTTCAGTGTTTTCTGTTAGCTGCCTTCTTTTTTGGACCCCTAATCTCTTGTCTCCAATGATATTATCTTCAGGATGGTTCTTATGAGTATATATTGAGGAAGATTTAGAACTCAACTCTGTATCTTCTATTGTCTTGCTTGTTTCCTCATCATCTTGGTTTTCTTCTTCATGGTTGTTTGATGGACTGCAACTATTTTTATCTCTTGTATTGTTTGGAAGTTCTTCATCAAATCTCACATCAATGCTTTCTACTATTTTTCGAAGAGTCTTGTTGTAGCACCTGTTCCCTTTACTTTTGGATGCAT
This sequence comes from Pinus albicaulis, assembly GCA_034641835.2. Classification (NCBI taxonomy): domain Eukaryota; kingdom Viridiplantae; phylum Streptophyta; class Pinopsida; order Pinales; family Pinaceae; genus Pinus; species Pinus albicaulis. The sequence goes on from CM076577.1 coordinate 1,425,977,178, forward strand.
ATCCTAGAAATATCCCTTCATCTACTCTTGCATCAAATTTCCCAAGATTTTCATCATTATTCTTTATGCAACACTTGCTTCCAAAGATTTGAAAATGTTTGATTGAAGCTCGTTTTCCATGACATAGTTCATAGGGAGTCTTGTCACTGCCTTGCCCTTAAGTGAGCTTTATTAAGGATATGCACCGCTGTGTGTACTGCTTCTACCCAGAAGGTATGAGAAATATTACTTTCATGCATCATGGCTCTGGATATTTTCTGTACAGACCTATTTTGTCTCTCTGCTACTCCATTTTGTTGAGGTGTTCCTGCAATAGTAAATTGTTCCTTTATCCCATGTTCATTGCATAGGTCAACAAAGTCATAATCTGTAAATTCACCTCCTCTGTCTGATCTGATGCATTTCAGCTTGCATCCTGTTTGATTTTCTGCTAATGCTTTGAAGATCTTAAATTTTTCTAGAGCATCTGATTTATTCTTGAGAAATGCAACCCATGTCATTCTGGAGAAATAATCTATTATCAGCATGAAGAAGGATTCTCCACTTGGAGTTTTGGTTCTTGCGGGTCCACACAGATCCATGTGCACAAGTTGTAGAGGTATTCTTGTTGATAACTCATCTTTTGCCTTGAAGGATGTGCGAGTTTGTTTTCCTAATTGACATGATTTGCATATGGTATTAGAAGGCCTCTTTATTTTTTGCATGTCTCTGACAACTTTCTTCTTGCTTAGTCTGATGATGTGATCGAAGATGAGATGTCCCAACCTTTTATGCCATAACCATGACTCTTCTAGTTTGCTAATATGGCATGCTTCATCTTCCTCTTTCACAATTGAAACATTACTCTCTGTTCGAAATGCTTTGAGAAGATTCTTACCTGTGATGCTTGATCTGACTTCACAATCTTAAGCTCTAAAAATAACTTCACAGCCTTTGTCGCACATTTGACTGACACTTAGAAAATTTTCTTTTAGCCCATCTAAAAATAATACATCTTGGGCCTTTCGTTTACCATTGTCTATGCTAACTGAGCCTTTTCCTTTTATTTTTCCTAATTTATCATTGCCAATGGTAACATTGCCAGATTTATTTTCTTCAAGAGTTATAAACTTGCTTCTGTCTCCAGTCATGTGTTTTGAGCAACCACTATCTAAATACCAATGGCTTTTTAGATCTTGAGAAGTTAGAGCTAGGTCAAACTTATTCTCCTTCTTTTTCCACTGGAGGCATCCTTTTGTTTGGTATCTTTTGTGAGATGATGATTCACATCCCTTCAGAGGACATTTGGAAGGCATATGTCCAAGTTGATTGCATATACAACATTTGATCATAGTTTTTACAAAATTGTGAGTATGAACAAAATTTCTTTGATTCATAAACCTCCTTGAGGTGTTGAACATCAATCTTTGTCCATACTTTCTACACTCAATGATTTTATGGCCAAATTACTTACAATAAAAACAGTAACCATAGAAACTATTTTCATACCTAGCATAAGGTTGTCTTTTCCATTTGTTTGATTGAGCCATTCTCTTCAATGTTTGCATCTTTTGCTGGTTTGAATTACTCCTCCTTGCATGGAAATATGCAGCAATGTGTCCCAGCTTGTGGCAGACATAACAGGTGGCATTCTTCATAGGAGGGAAGAATCTCCTTTGATGGCTTCCAAATTTGACATATTCAGAGTCATATGACCCTTTCTTTGTTGTCTTAGTATTTATTACATTCTTAACTACTAGTGGTTTCTTCTGATCTCTTTCTTCCTCATTACAGGTTTCTTATTTTGTAGGAATTGTTTGAGCTTCTTCATCATTCTTCTTTGCTTTTAGAAAAATAATCTCTCTGTCAACCTTTTCTTTGCTTTTACTTGATTCTCCTTCATAGCCTCTATAGGTTTTTATCATAGGGGATGTTTGAGCAACCATAATTTCATTCAACTTACTAGAGCTTGTTATTTGAGAAGAGTTTATAACCACTTTCGTTTGAGCATTTTAAAGTTTCTTCCTGAGACATACTACTTCTTCTTCCAGCTTCTCTTGTTCTCGGGTTTTATCCTTAATTTTCTGAAGTAACATGTCTTCTATCTTCTTGGCTTATTCAAATTCTACCTTCAGCTGTATGAGGACTTCTGAGTTTTGTTCTTCTCTTACATACTTGAGAAGAATGTCCTTTTGTTTTTTGCACTTTAGTTTGAGTCTGTCAATCTCCTGTACAACACTTCTTAGCTCCCCCTCAAGGTCGATTTCTCCTTCTTCTTCTTCATCTTCTAGCAGGAGTCCTTCAAGTTCTTCTATGGCCATCAATAAGAATTCAGAGGTTCCCTCTTCACTTGAAGGTTCAAGTGAATCTTTAGATGTACTGCTGTCTTGTTGAGCATAGAAGGATTTTCTCCTGAACTTCTTTCCTTTATGCCAATTCTTTGATTTATTTTTCTCTGACTCTTGAGCCTGATTCCTTACTTTCTTGTGAGGACACTTAGCAGCATAGTGTCCAACTCTTCCATAGTTAAAGCATTTGAAAGGAATTTTACCTTTGTATTTACCTGAGCCTCTATCCAATTTCTTGAAAAAAATTTCCTCTTCTTCATCCGAGCAAGAGCATATGTCTCACTCTTCTTCTTTATTCTTTTCTGTTTTAAAGGCTACCTCCCTCGTACTCGGATTCTTCTGTGGGAGCCTCATCTCATATGCTATTAGATTTCCAAGTAGCTGGTTCATGGTCAAGGTCTCCCAATTAGTTGTTTCTTCTATTGTAGACACCTTGGGATTAAACCTGGGTGGAAGAGATCTTAAAATATTTTGTACAATTACAACTTCTTTTATGTTTTCACCTACAGCCTTCATGTTATTTACTATTTCCGCAACCCTTAGAAAGAAGCTAGCAATGTCTTCATCATAATCCATTTTTAAGTTCTCAAACTGGGCTCTATATACTTGAAGTTTGGCAGTCTTTACTTTCTTGTCTCCCTCATGGATGTTCTCCAGAGTATCCCACATTTCTTTGGCAGTGTCTTTGTGCATTACTTTGATAAAATCTATTTCACACAATCAATTCAAGTTGGCATTCATGGCTTTTGCGTTAGCTACAAAATTTTGTTTGGTTTCTTTCTCTGAGTCAGTTTCCTTTCTGGCATATCCATATTCCACAGGAGCCCAAACTTCTATTCCTAGAGACATTATGTATGTCCTCATTCTGATTTTCCAGAAAGCATAATTTGCACCTGTAAAGAAAGGGGATTTATTGGTAGAACATCCTTCTTTACTAGCCATCCTAAGAACCTAGGATCTCCTTTCAGTTGTTAAACTGGTACAAAGGAACTTGGCTCTGATACCAATTGTTGAACCCTCAGTTAAACTAAGAGGGGGGGGGGGGGGGTGAATCAGTTTAACACATTCATAGACTTTTAAAACTTCTCTTTAAAACTTATTTACACCTTCATTTCATGTCCAAATTAATATGTGAGTAATATTAGAATGTGAGCAGCAATTATTAGTATAATATAACAGTAGACTTAATATGAGAGCAGCAGGTATTAAGCAGAAGATATAAATCAAATCAACACATAAACATCATGCACAGAGACACTATATATAAGTGGAAACCCATAAAGGGAGAAAGCCACATATTATTATTGTTGTGATGCAAAGGCAAGCTTCAACTCCCTCTCACCACTATTTTTCAGCAGGCACCAACCTACAGGAGGCTCCAATCCTCAATTCTGCAAGCTACAACTTGCAAGGAAGCACCAACTCCCTTCAATTTTCTGCAGGCACCAACCTACAGGAGGCTCCGACCTCAGTCTGCTACAACTAACAGTTATCAAGCTACAAGTTTATAGGGAAGCGCCAACTTCCTCAATTTATCAAACTGAATGTTTGTTGATTTAACTCAGATATCAGCTCTGTTCTGTAGCTTCTATTTCTGCTTTTCTTTTCTTAATCTTCTCTGCCTCACTCTTCTATACTCTTCATTCTCTATATTTTCTCTCTCTAACCTCTCTTATGCATATCCAGTTGATATTATATATAGAGTTCCTCACATGACTAATTGTATTTCATAAAGAATTTGGAGTCAACAGTCATGACTCTTTGGCTTCTGTCTTCTCATTCCTTTTATCTGCTCATTCAATAAATATAACTTGTAGGTATCAATTTAACATTACAGTGGGATATTTTTTCTCTTCCGGAGACTTGCCAATGCATCACAACAATATAAATTAATCATTTACATTCAGTTATAGTGAAAATTCCAGCTCAACTCATTCAACCTTTTGGATTGATGTGCACTTGTCTTTTCTTTGAGTATGTCTTTGTCCCTTTCAGCTCTGTTTGTCTCTTTATTCAATGTCACAAAGTAACGACTATCTGTCATATATATGTAACTGTTGACTTTAAATTTGGGAAAATTCCAACACTTTACACACAGCCAGTGTCTTTTTGATGTGGTGAGTTCTACAAGCAGAACACACATACACCACGACCTTTGTTTTATGGCTAGATGCGATTGCGCACATCGCAATAATTTTATATTAACAATCACCCTCCACTTTAAGCTGAGGCCCATGGGTCCACAGACCACGCAGTACATTTCAATAGAAACTGCCTTTTTAATATGACTTCAATCAACTCTCATTGTAATAATAAAACCTGTTTAAACATATAAAAACCCCTTTCGGGCCCACCTGCCATGTTTTCCGATGCGATATACTACTCCTACAGTGATTTCCGATTGGGATTGATCGCAATCGCATACTTCATTAACTTGCTCCGCTGTGCTTCCTTGCTCCGATGTGATTGCTTTGATGCGATGCGATTACTCCAATTGCGATCAATCGCAATCACAACTTTTACTTGCAAGTCCCGCTACCCTGCTTTCACTTCGATGCGACTGACCACTGTCAAGTGAATTTTTTCGATGCGATTAGAATTGGAACTCAAACACATATTAAACATGATTTATAGACCCATCGGGACCGGAACTCAATCACAATCGCAATCCTTTATTGTCATGGTCCGATGCCCTCCTCCTTCTCCGATGCGATTAGGCTGATCCAATACGATTAGGCCGGAATTCAAATACGTTTGAATCATAATTCATATATCCATCGAGTCCGTAACTCAATCATAACTCTTGTAGATAGGTTCTGCTGCCAATCCTTTCTCCGATGCGATTGGGTGAGGGTCCCACAACATAAGACTTTTGTTTGATTTAAATCCGAATAAACCTTTTGTATTCTTAATTTCGCATCCATAACTATAATATATATACGTCCATCGGGTCCGAGCGTCCATCGCAATCGCAACTCTTTGTTAACCTGTTTCGCTGCCCTTATAATCTCTGATGCGATTGGGAAGGGTCCCACCTTATGGTACTTTGGCTCTGATAATAAAGCGCTCCATATAAACTAATATATATGCTTTGGACCTTTGTGCAGAAGGCACAATATATGTAATGCGTGGCGTATATACTCCAGCATGGGTAATGATTCCCGTAATGAGATATATATATATATATATATATATATATATATATATATATATATATATATACTTTTCTCCAATCTTTAGTGTATCTTTCCAAATGGGAGTTGATTCTCACAAAATTTGTTTGTATATATATATATATATATATATATATATATATATATATATATATATATATATATATATATATATATATATATACTTGCTGCTTTGGGTTATACAATTCTCGGAATTATGTTTATGTATCCTCCAGCTGGGGTAGCGAATCTAGGAATTAAAAATGGCTCTGCCTCTGCCTCTGTTGTGATAATGAATCTGCCTCTGTATTCACTGCCTCTGCCTCTAACTCTGCCTTATCTTCTTCTGCTGCTCGACCTCTGCCTCTTCCTTTGCTGTACATATTACTTGCTGTTGTTCTTTGCTTATCTTTGCATCTGCTGCCTTCTTTGTCTATCTCTGTCTTTACTGCCTTCATTGCCATCAATGACAATATTTCCAACAGTCTCCCCCTTTGGCATTGATGTCAATACACTTCCTCTATTTTCCTGTTAGGGTCCTTTCTCCTCTTTCTTGCTCTTCCTCCTTTGACATCAATGGCAAGGGGTTTGATTTCTGAGTGTAGCTTCTATTCTTTGATCCTGTGATTTTATCCTTTTTAATATTTCATGCATTTCCTCTCTTTGAAATTTTCTGACTTTTTACACTGCTGCTTATGCCTCACGTCAGGTTCACCACTCTTCCGCTGCACCACTGATGCTTTCTCTCCTTTATTGATTGTTTTATGCTGAATGTATTCTTGCCATAATCCTTTTAATCATGAGGACTTGTTTTGGTGCTTCCCTTGCTGGTTGATCTCCTCCTGAGAATGATATTTTTGTTTCTGTTCTCCTCCTGAAATTGTTCTTTCTCTTTATATTAGAGAGTGGCATCTATAGAAACTACCCCTAATCTGTCTCTCAAATATTCAAATGGTTCTCTAGCAAGCGGTTTAGTAAATATATCCACTGTATTTTCTTTTATTTGTACATACTCCAGTTTTACTATCTTCTGAGCCACTTGTTCTCGGAGAAAATGATACTTGATTGGGATATGTTTAGTTTTTGAGTGAAGCACAGGATTTTCAGACATACTTATAGCACTTGTATTATCACATTTGATTGAGATAGGTTCATCAATGCTTACCTTCATGTCTTGGAGGGTTTTCTTCATCCACATGACTTGTGTACAACATGCTGTTATACATATATATTATTCTTCTGATGTAGACAGAGAGATAGATGTTTGTTTCTTGCTTAACCATGCCACGAGACTTTCTCCTAGATAGAAAGCACCTCCACTCATGCTTTTCCTGTCATCCACACAGCTGGCCCAATCTACATCTATGTATGCTGTCAAAGTGATTCTTTTTCCTTTAGGATACCAAAGTCCATACTGTGTTGTTCCTTGTAGATATCTAAATATTCTTTTGACTTCCAGAAGATGGTTTTGTTTAGGTGTTGCTTGATATCTAGCCACTAGTCCTATTGCTAGCATGATGTCTGGTCTTGATGCTGTCAGATACAATAGACTTCCTATCATGGATCTCTAGACTTTTTGATCAATATCTGAAGACCCGTCATCAGCACATAGCTTGCATCCCGTGATCATGGGAGTTGACACAGGTTTGGAGTCCTCCATTTTGAACTTTTTCAACATTTATTTTAAGTATTTTTCCTGTGAGATGAATGTGCCTGTGTTCTTTTGCTGAATTTGAAGTCCTAAGTAGAAACTAAGTTCTCCAATCATGGACATATAAAACTCTGATTTAATCTCCTCAAACAACCCTTTTGCAAGTTCATCTGTGTTGCTTCCAAACATAATGTCATCAACATATACTACAACAATCAGGAGTTCATTTTCATGGGATTTTATCTATAGATTTTTTCTACTCCACCTCTTTTAAAGCCTTATTTTTGAAAATATTTATCTACTCTTGAGTACCAAGCATGAGGAGCCTGTTTCAGTCCATAAAGAGCCTTCTTTAGTCTGCATACATAGTCTTCTTTTTCTGTTAAAGAGAAACCTTCTCGTTGTTCCATGTAGACTTCTTCTTCTAGATCTCCATTCAGAAATGCAGATTTCACATCCATTTGATATAATTTGAAGTTTTGATAGCAAGCAAAGGCCAGAAACATTCTGATGGCTTCCATTTTGGCTACAGGGGCAAATGTTTCATTGTAATCAAGTCCTTCAATTTGTGAGTATCCTTTGTAGAGCAGTCTGGCTTTATTCTTGATTAATTTTCCTTGCTAATTCATTTTATTTTTGAATACCCTTTTTGAGCCTATGACATTTTTCTCAGTGGGTCTAGGAACTAATTCCCATGTATTTTTTTTCTCAATTTGGTCCAATTCTTCATTCATAGCATTTACCCAAGACTTTTCTTTACTGGCATCTTCAAATTTCTTTGGCTCTATTTGTAACAACATGGCTGTGTATACCTCTTCAGTTTTTTCTGTTAGTTGCCTTCTTGTTTCGACCCCTACTCTCTTGTCTCCAATGATCTGATCTTCAGGATGGTTCTTCTTGAGGGAGCTTTAGAACTCAGCTCTGTATCTTCTGTTGTCTTGCTTGTTTCCTCATCATCTTGGTTTTCTTCTTCATGGTTGTCTGATGGACCGCAACAATCTCTATCTCTTGTATTGTTTGGAAGTTCTTCATCAAATCTCACATCAATGCTTTCTACTATTTTTCAAAGAGTCTTGTTGTAGCACCTGTACCGTTTACTTTTGGATGCATATCCTAGAAATATCCCTTCATATTCTCTTGCATCAAATTTCCCAATATTTTCATCATTATTCTTTATGTAACACTTGCTTCCAAAGATTCTAAAATGTTTGATTGAAGCTCGTTTTCCACGCCATAGTTCATAGGGAGTCTTGTCACTGCTTGGCCTTAAGTGAGCTTTATTAAGGATATGCACCGTTGTGTGTACTACTTCTGCCCAGAAGGTCTGAGCAATATTAATTTCATGCATCATGGCTCTAGCTATTTGTTGTACAGACCTGTTTTTTTTCTTTGCACTCCATTTTGCTGAGGTGTTCCTACAATAGTAAATTTTTGCTTTATCCCATGTTCATTTCATAGGTCAGTAAAGTCATAATCTATAAATTCACCTCCTTTGTCTGATCTGATGCATTTCAGCTTACATCCTGTTTGATTTTCTACTAATGCTTTGAAGATCTTAAATTTTTCCAGAGCTTCTGATTTATTCTTGAGAAATGCAACCCATGTCATTTTGGAGAAGTCATCTATTATCAACATGAAGAAGGATTCTCCAGTTGGAGTTTTCGTTCTTGCGGGTCCACACAGATCCATGTGCACAAGCTGTAGAGGTCTTCCTGTTGATAACTCATCTTTGGCCTTGAAGGATGTGCGAGTCTGTTTACCTAATTGACATGATTTGCATATGGTATTAGGAGGCCTATTTATTTATTGCATGTCTTTGATAGCTTTCTTCTTGCTTATTCTGATGATGTGATCGAAGCTGAGATGTCCCAACCTTTTATGCCATAACCATGACTCTTCTAGTTTGCTAAGATGCAATTCTTCATCTTCCACTTTCACAATGTAAATATCACTCTCTGATCGATCTCATTTGAGCAGAGTCTTACCCGTGATGCTTGATTTGACTTCACAATCTTGAGCTCTAAAAACAACTTCACAGCCTTTTTCGCACATTTGACTAACACTTAGCAAATTTTCTTTTAGCCCATCTACAAATAATACATCTTGGGCCTTTCCTCTGCCATTCTCTATGCTGACTAAGCATTTTCCTTTTATTTTTCCTGATTTATCATTGCCATAGATAACATTGCCAGATTTCTTTTCATCAAGAGTTATAAACTTACTTCTGTCTCCAATCATGAGTTTTGAGCAGCCACTGTCCAAATACCAATGGCTTTTTAGATCTTGAGTAGTTAGAGCCAGGTCATAGTTATTCTCCTTCTTTTTCAACTAGAGGCATCCTTTTGTTTGGTATCTTTTGTGAGATGATGATTCACATCCCTTCAGAGGAAATTTGGAACGCATATGTCCAACTTGATTGCATATACAACATTTCATCATAGTTTTTGCAAAATTGTGAGTATGAACAAAATTTCTTTGATTCATAAACCTCCTTGAGGTGTTGAAGATCAATCTTTATCCATACTTTCTACACTCAATGATTTTATGGCCAAATTCCTTACAATAAAAACAGTAACAGTAGAAACTATTTGCATAACTGGTGTAAGGTTGTCTTTTCCATTTGTTTGATTGAGGCAGTCTCTTCAATGTTTGCATCTTTTACTAGTTTGAATTACTCCTCCTTGCATGTCAATATGCAGCAATTTGTCCTAGCTTGTGGCAGACATAACAGGTGGAATTCTTCATAGGAGGGACTAATCTCCTTTGATGGCTTCCAAATTTGACATATTCAGAGGCATATGCCCCTTTCTCTATTGTCTTAGTATTTATTACATTCTTAATTACTAGTAGTTTCTTCTGATCTCTGTCTTCCTCATTACAAGTTTCTTCTTTTGTAGGATGTGTTTGAGCTGCTTCATGATTCTTCTTTGCTTTACAAAAATAATCTCTTTGTCAACCTTTTCTTCACTTTTAGTTGATTCTCCTTCATAGCCTATTCCAGTTTTTATCATAGGGGATCTTTGAGCAACCAGAATTTTATTCAACTTAATAGAGGTTGCTGTTTGAGAAGAGTTTATAACCACTTTCCTTCGAGAATTTTATAGTTTCTTCCTGAGACATACTACTTCTTCTTCCATATTCTCTTGTTCTTGGGTTTTATCCTTGATTTGCTGAAGTAACATGTCTTCTATCTTCTTGGCTTCTTCAAGCTCTACCTTCAGCTGCATGAGGACTTCTGAGTTTTTTTCTTCTCTTACATACTTGAGAAGAATGTCCTTTTTTTTCTGCACTTCAGTTTGAGTCTGTCAATCTCCTCCAGAGCACTTCTTAGCTCCCCCTCAAGGTCGATTTCCCCTTCTTCTTCTTCATCTTCTAGCAGGAGTCCTTCAAGTTCTTCTATGGCCATCAATAAGAATTCAGAGGTTTCTTCTTCACTTGAGGGTTCATCTGAATCTTCAGATGTACTATAGTCTTGTTGAGCATAGAAGGATTTTATGTTGAACTTCTTTCCTTTCTACTAGTTCTTTGATTTATTTTTCTCTGACTCTTGAGCCTTATTCCTTACTTTCTTGTGAGGACACTTAGTGGCATAGTGTTCAACTCTTCCACAGTTAAAGCATTTGAAAGGAAGTTTACCTTTTTATTTACTTGAGCCTCGATCCAATTTCTTGACAAATTTTGCCTCTTCTTCATCTGAGCAAGAGCATATGTCTCCCTTTTCTTCTTTCTTATTTTTTGTTTTAAAGGTTGCCTCCCTCGTACTTGGCTTCTTCTGTGGGAGCCTCATCTCATATGTTGTTAGATTTCCAGGTAGCTGGTTCAGGGTCAAGGTCTCCCAATTAGCTATTTCTTTTATTGCAGACACCTTGGGATTAAACCTGGGTGGAAGAGATCTTAAAATCGTTTTTACAATTAAAAATTCTTTTATGTTTTCACCTAGAGCCTTCATGTTATTTACTATTTCTGCAACCCTTAGAAAGAAGCTAACAATGTCTTCATCATCATCCATTTTTAAGTTCTCAAACTGGACTCTATAGACTTGAAGTTTGGCAGTCTTTACTTTCTTGTCTCCCTCATGGATGTTTTCCAGAGTATCCCACATTTCTTTGGCAGTGTCTTTGTGCATTACTTTGGTAAACTCTGCTTCACACAATCCATTCAAGATAGCATTCATGGATTTTGCGTTAGCTACAAAATCTTGTTTGGTTACTTTCTCTGAGTCAGTTGCCTTTGGGGCATATCTGTATTCCACAGCAGCCCAGACTTCTATTCCTAGAGACATTATGTATGTCCTCATTCTGATTTTCTAGAAAGCATAATTTGCACCGGTAAGGAAAGGGGATTTATTGGTAGAACATCCTTCTTTACTAGCCATCCTGAGAACCTAGGATATCCTTTTAGTTGTTAAACTGGTACAAAGGAACTTGGCTCTGATACCAAATGTTTAACCCTTAGTTAAACTAAGAGGGGGGGGGGGGGGGTGAATCAGTTTAACACATTCATAGAATTTTAAAAATTTTCATTAAAACTTATTTACACCTTCATTTCATGTCCAACTTAATATGTGAGTAATCTTAGAATGTGAGCAACAAGTATTAGTATAATATAACAATAGACTTAATATGAGAGCAGCAGGTATTAGGCAGAAGATATAAATTAGATCAACACATAAACATCATGCAAAGAGACACCAGATATAAGTGGAAACCCATAAAGGGAGATAACCACATATTATGAATGTTGTGATGCAAAGGCAGACTCCAACTCCCTCTGATCACTGTTTTTCTGCAGGAACCAACCTGCAGGAGGCTCCAATCCTCAATTCTGCAAGCTACAAATTGCAAGGAAGCACCAACTCCCTTCAATTTTCTGCAGGCACCAACCTACAGGAGGCTCCAACCTTAGTCAGCTACAACTAACAGTTATCAAGATGCACCTTTATAGGGAAGCTCCAACTTCCTCAATTTATCAAACTGAATGTTTTCTGATTTAACTCAGATATCATCTCTGTTTTGTAGCTTCTCTTTTTGCTTTTCTTTTCTTAATATTCTTTGCCTCACTCTTCTATACTCTGCATTCTCTATATTTTCTCTCTCTAACCTCTCTTATGCATATCTAGTTGATATTATATATAGAGTTCCTCACATGACTATTTGTATTTCACAAAGAATTTGGAGCGAACAGTCATGACTCTTTGGCTTCTGTCTTCTCATTCCTTTTATCTGCACATTCAATAAATATAACTATAGGTATCAATTTAACATTATAGTTGGATATTTGTTCTCTTCCGGAGACTTTCCAATGCATCACAACAATATAAATTAATCATTTACATTCAATTATAATGAAAATTCCAGCTCAACTCATTCTGCCTTTTGGATTGCTGCGCACTTGTCTTTTCTTTGACTGTGTCTTTGTCCCTTTCGGCTCTGTTTGTTTCCTTATTCGATGTCACAGAGTAACGAATATCTGTCATATATATGTAACTATGAACTTTAAATCTGGGAAAATTCCAACCCTTTACACACAGCCATTGTCTTGTTGATGTGGTGAGTTCCGCAAGCGGAACATACATACACCACGACCTTTGTTTTATGGCCCGATGCAATTGCACACATTGCAATCGTTTTATATTAAAAATCACCCTCCACCTTAAGCTGAGGCCCGTGGCTCCACAGACCACGCAGCACATTTCAATACAAACTGCCTTTTTAATACGACTTCAATCAACTCTCGGTGTAATAATAAAACCTGTTTAAACATATAAAAACCCCTTCCGAGCCCACCTTCCATGTTTTCCGATCCGATATACTACTCCTCCAGCGATTTTCGGTTGCGATTGATCACAATCGCAAACTTCATTAACTTTCTATGTTGTGCTGCCTTCCTCCTATGCGATTGCTTTGATGCGATGTGATTACTCTGATTGCAAACAATCACAATTGCAACTTTTAGTTGCAAGTCCCACTGCCCTGCTTTCACTCCGATGCGATTGACCACTGTTAAGTGCATTTTACCGATGCGATTGGAACTGGAACTCAAAAACATATTAAACATGATTTATAGACCCATCGGGTCCGGAACTCAATCACAATTGCAATCCTTTATTGTCATGCTCCGATGCCATGCTCCTTCTCCGATGCGATTACGCTGATTCGATGCGATTAGGCCAGACTTTAAATATGTTTGAATCAGAATTCATATATCCATCGGGTCCAGAACTCAATCGAAACTCTTGTTGATATGTTCCGCTGCCAATCCTTTCTCCGATGCGATTGGGTGAGGGTCCCACAGCATAAGACTTTTGTTTGACTTAAATCTGAATAAACCTTTTGTATCCTTAATTTCACATCCATAACTATAATATATATACATCCATCGGGTCCAAGCTTTCATCACAATCGCAACTCTTTGTTAACCTGTTCCACTGCCCTTATAATCTCCGATGCGATTGGGAAGGGTCCCACCTTATGGTACTTTGGTTCTGATAATAAAGCGCTCCATATAATTTAATATATATGCTTTGGACCTTTGTGCATAAGGCACAATATATGTAATGCGTGGCTTATATACTCCAGCATGGGTAACGATTCCCGGAATGAGATATATATATATATATATATATATATATATATATATATATATATATATGTACTTTGCTGCTCCAATCTTTAGTGTATCTTCCAGCGAGGGAGCTGATTCTTGGAATTTGTTTGTATATATATATATATATATACTTGCCGCTTAGGGTTATATGATTCCTGGAATTGTGTTTATGTATCCTCCAGCCGGGGTAGCGAATCTCGGAATTAAAAATGGCTCTGCCTCTTCTTGTGATAACGGCTCTGCCTCTGCCTCTGCCTCTAGTAATGACTCTGCCTCTACTGTGATAACGACTCTGCCTCTGTATTCGCTGCCTGTGCCTGTGCCTATGCCTTAGCTACTTCTGATGCTCGACCTCTGCCTCTGCCTTCGCTGTACATATTACCTGCTGCAGTTCATTGCCTAACTTTGCATCTGTTGCCTTCTTTGTTTATCTCTGTTTTTACTACTTTCATTGCCATCAATGACAATACTTCCAACATATATTTTTTTTTTCTTTTTTATTATATCTACATTTCTTTTCTATTTAGAGAAAAAAAAAATTATTTTAGGAGGTTTTGGAATACTATACCTACAGAATGATCCTCTAAGCTCAAAACTTCATAATTTCCTCCTCACAAGATCTTACTAAACAAATTCTCAGAGTGATTTTATAAAACTCATCAAATTATATCAACACAGTTGTTCTTCTTCCTTAATTTCTATAATCCATTTTACACATCATTTTATCACTATGACATTTGATTCTTCATATGGGTCTATCACCATCCATATCATGTTCCCTTAGAGGTCAAAAATAGTCATGTTCGAGAATCAAGTCTTGGAAATTGGAGAAACGCTCTATAAAACCATTAAAAGATTATCTGCGTGGTTTTTCTAGCCTTTTCTTGCTCATGCACACATGATCCTTCCATTAGCTGTGGCGATCGCCATTAAAACCTGCGCACCCCCGTGAAAAGAAAGTAAAAATAAAAAGTAACTTCTAGAATCCTAGTTGGTCGAATATTCTCCCAATTAGAATCCCATAGAGTTGTACCCGTTCGAGCTTTATCCCTCCACTAATGGAGCTTATCCCTTGGTCCAAGCAACTCAAATCCCTTCATGGGAGGAATGCATCCCTCTCTTAATGGATCTAAAGCTACTTCAATCTCCCTATATATTGAGCTCAAGTTTTAGGTTGAAGGGTAGACACCAATGTGAATAGAGACTAATTTGTATGCTTTCTAAGATGCAGAGAGTTCATAGAGTGCATAATTTCTATCCTAGTGAGTTGTTTTTGACACATTGAAGATCACACCTCTGTGCCCATGACTTCATGCTAGTTATTCTAGGAAGGAAGGCTTATCAGAGTGAAGGAAAACAATTTCTCAGACACTAAGGAGGAATCTGTACAACATCAAGGCATCCAGTTGTAAGGTTTCTCTTTCTAATTTATGATAATACATATGGATCTCCTTTTCTCATTGTCTTGTTTATGAATTCATGGGAATTATGTCAATACTTAGAGTCCTTGATCACTAAGTTGGATTGGTATTTTTTATTATTATATACTGAAGATGATTTCATCATTTGTCTTTTTTGTGATTTCAGTTTCTACTCATCATTGAAGAACTACTTTGGAACAATAGACAAAGGACTACATCGGACATTTGGATTGAAAGGTGGGAACATGACCTCTTTACCTTCCTATAGTAATGATATTAAAATACAAATAATCTAGAGAAAGAGATATTAAAATGGAACTTTGTTTCTAGTTACTTGTTGGAGTACTAGGGAGATCGCTTTTGTACATAAGAGGGATTAATCATGCTAACAAATTTGCAACCATACTGGGGGCTAGAGCTTAGTTTTCTTTCTTTGTGTTCAATTTGAAATTCTAGCTCTTTGATTTTGACTTCTCTGAGTGTGTTTGGGTAGATGAATTTTTAGAATCTCTGAGAAAGAAAAAATATAATTTATTTCTTTCCAAATTTTTCCTTGCTTGTGGGGTTTTTGGTGGAAAACGGAGCGGCAACCTCCATGACCTATCAGTTCAATCTAGTGCGCATCTGCTTTGTTGTGAACTAAGAGGTTGTACACCCCCTAGAAAATTTTTAAAAATTTGAATTTCTCTCTTTCAGATCCGGATAACCAAATTCTTGAAGACTGATGTGATATACTCCAGTTGTCAAAACCTGTGTAAGAACTTATTTTCAGCAATTTTTAGTCTTATGTTATTAGTCATCCTTTTTGTATTTTAAAAGTTAGGGTTTGCCCTGGTTTACTGTTGCTCTATATGGAAGATAATTTTTTGATTTTGTCTCCTTCATCCATTAGGATTATAGCCAACCTTACTTTCTATGAATATGTGTTTCTTATTCATTTGGAAAAAGGAAAATCTTCTAGATCATTGAATCCTTATTTGTCACAAAGAATTGTTTTGTGATTTCATTTTGGTTGGGATAAGTAGAAACATTCTTAGTCTCATTAAAACTAAGATAAATGATATATAAAACATTCATAGGTATCCTAGTTAGTGTTCAATTAGAACTTTCATTTTATTTTGAAGTTTAGACTTTTACGGTTATTTAGAAATTGATTTCTTTTGGGAATTGTTTGTTTGTCGAAATTGTAGTTTTTGGCTTTGTTTTGAATGGATTTTTTTTCAAAAAGAGAAATTGATCGTATTTGGAAACTTATTTCTTAATGAAATTATTTTATTTTCAAAAGTAAATTTGTTTAAAGTGTGAGGAAGTTTGTGTTTTAAATTAAAAAAATCTCTCAACTTTATCCTAAATAGAATTCATTAAAAAGAAAGAGTTGCATTTGTCATATTAATGCATTTAGAGGATTTTGTGTCAGGTCACAACATCATCAAAGTTTCAACTCCAAACTTTTTGTGTTAAATAATAACCAAATCAATAGAATGCCTAATAAAATCAATCTAGACATTTTTAAATTTTCTAGGTCTCATTCCACCAATATAGCTTAGGCTAGTGTTTTGGAATAGGTTGTAATAAATGCTGCAAAGCAGTCAAAACAAAAAAGTAGTATATTGTGGTAGGGAAACTCAATCGATGCATTTTTACTCTGGGAAGCTCTTCTTAAAATATTCAAGCACGAGTTCATGTCAGACCCAGTGAGGTAATCATACCTATCTCATTGGTGAAGATAAAAGACGTGCACATAATACAAATGATAAATCTGAGATTAACCATTATCGAGGAGCCTGGGCTCACTTGTTAGAAAACTTTAGATTTACTATGTGGATGAGATTTTAAGGCGATTTAGGTCGATACTCTGTCCTTGAGTGCAAATTAAATCGTAGACTGTCCCCCTGGGTGCATTTGTCTCAGTTGGTGACCTTAGTGACCATAATATTTATGATTTTTCCCAAGGTGAAAATGGATGGAAGGTCTCACTGTACCTGGAATAGACATTGGCTAGATTCACTTGGAATTTACAGACAGTACTCTTCACTTTCAGATGGCATAGTGGAGGGACTTGCACCACATTGTTTCATTAAGAAGATTCTCAGTGTAACTGTTCCAATCGCCAGTTTTCCACATTAGCTTTTGCGACGTTGTATTTCATCACCAGCTAGTGATTTTAGTGTGGAAACGTATTTTTTATGTGTGGTTTGTCTCTTAGATTTTGTAGCCATATCTTCAAATTGATTGATTTCTTAGCGACCTTAGGTATATTTTGTTGAAATATTTTTTGATTTCGTGTGTTAAAAATTAACCGTGGATGAATTACCAAGACACTCCCATTAAATGTAGGAGAAACCCCATGAATATACATCGAGTCAATTAGAAAAGATTAAATCTGAAAGAGTTTAACAATCAGGAACTGGGTCTACTGAACAAGGAGAAACATTTGTAATAATACATCCTGATTTCAAAGTTAATCAACCTCAGACAATAGAAATAAATCAATAGAAACCAGAAATTTCTGACGTAATCAGAGTTGAATCTGTTATCAACGAATTATTAGATACCCAATTCAATGAACATGAAATATCTGATCCTGAATCTGAATCTACTTCGTCAGAGTCACCTTCAAAATTCATAGTCTGAACTCTTGGTCATCCTCGTCCACCTCAAGTGAAACCTCGAATTACTGAGAATCTTCTTCCTGGCCTAATTAGTATCAAAGATATTAATGACACAGAAGAAGAGATCACAATTCCTTCACATCAAGAATCTTTATATCTATGGTATAGTGAACCAATTTACCCTTATGTTCCTTTTAGACCGGATCCTTGGTATCAACAAATTACCAAATTTCTACATCACACTGGTCTCAATTATTCACTAGACCACATTCGTTTTTACTCTATACCCAGATTTAGTTACATGGCTTCATCAAGCATGTCTACTAAGTTATCCATGTTTTCTTCATCACCATTTTTTTTTTGTATGGTGGTCTATTCGTTCTTGCTGGATACCAATCAGTCTCTGGTACTTTCTCAAGAGCATCTCCCTTTTCTGAAAATCTTACACAATCAACTGGTCTTAATGAATCTACCACCAAATCTTTGACAATGGAAAAAGTCTATATGATGTCTGAAAATATTCCTCAAACTGGTCCTCAAGGTGGTAATTACAGCTTGGGGGGCAGTATAGTCCTCTTAGGATAACCTCTTCAAGGGAAATACCATATTCAAGGGCCAAAAAATATTCAAGGGTAGTACCCTATTCTAGGGAAACAACCTCTTCAAGGAAAACAACTTCTTCAGGGGCAATAGTTTTATCAAGAGAAACTATAATCTCAAGGAGGTCAACCTTTTACTGGAACTTATCTGACGAATTATCAAACTTATGTTCGAATACCTCAAATTGGTTATGGTAAACCTTATGCATCACAACCTTTAATGGGAGCTCCTTACCTAGGTGCTAATATTGTGTGGAATTTTTTGTTGAATCAACAATATTTGAAACCTACTTCGCTAGTACCTTATAATCAACCTGGTCAGCCAGTTGGACAATTTGGTTATACCCAAGTCCAACAGCTTGTTCAGACTACACTTCAAATTACCCCTAGGGTATCTATAGCTATTAGTTAGCAATTTGTTCTGAGTAATCTAAGTACTCCTATCCAATATGTTGTATAAAATTATGTTCAACAACCAAGTACACCTATCCCTAGAGTTTCTGAAGTCCATGTTTCTACAACCTTTTAAACGAATTCATCAACTGTTACAAAGGAAATCCCTCAAGTCAAAACTTATAAAATTGGAGCTGCAGTTCAGTCTACTATTCAAACCTCTATAGGAAAACATGTTGCAGCTATAGTTCAAACAAGCCAACCTTTTGTAGGTCAGTTTCTGCAGAGTCATCCATTTCAAGGGCAGTTTGAATATAGACCAATGGGACAAAATCCAATCTACGAGATTCAACCATACCCTGGTTATACATGTCAAATACCAACTCAACCTCATTTTGGTAGGACTAACCGTGGATGCCCCGGAGGTATTCCAATCTGATATGCTCAGGCTATTCCAAGTTTTCCTGCATTTCCTTCTCTGGGTACTGGTATTTTTCATCAAGGTTATCAGTTTGCACAACAAAACTCTAGCCATTGGTTACCATTCATTGAAACTTTATAATTACGATATTTGTCTCACCTCACGAATGATCCAATTTATTATCTTACGTTCTCGTGAGCAATGCCAGTTTCCTAGTAATATACCTAAGTTTGAAGGAAAGTCAGGAGAATATCCTTTAAATCATGTGATGAATTATCATCTTTGGTGTGAATTAAACACCTTAATCGATGATTCCATTCGATTGAGAATTTTTTAGAGAACATTGATTGACTTAGCTGCAAATTTGTATATCGAGTTACCATGTGGCTCTTTCAATAATTTCAATGCTTTAGCAATAGCTTTCCTAACTCATTTCCAGTTGCCAGTCTGTTATGACAATGACACAAAATTGTTATCTTCATTAAAAAATAGTACATCTACAAACATTTTAGATCACATACACAAATGGTGATGTAGACGGCGTTTAGTGAAGGTTTTTATTTCGGACCAAATTTTGGAAAAATGGTTTATTAAATCATTATTTCCAAATATCATTGAAGACATAGCTAAGGGATTTATTGTTACATAAGAGCACGTCATAGCTCAAGCATAGTACTTAGACCTTGTATACACCCAGTCTGGTACTCTATATGAAAAAAATCCTGATTTACCACGCCCAGGTAAAATTATTGCAACTCCTTCTGTTTCTCATTCTGTAGACGGTGTAATTGGTACAGTTAATCTAAAAAGAGTAAGAATAATTCATATAAATATACTTCTCCAACAATAACTCTACTAGATTCACCTAAAGGAGATTCTTCCCTCAAAACTTCTACCGAAATTCATTTCGTAGAATCATCAACAACTAAATCTAAATCCAATAATAAGAAGAAACAAAGGAATAAAAATAGACAAAACAAATCTCCTAAAGATAAAATAGAAAAAACTGAACCATCAGAGGAAAAGCAGAAACCTCGTTATGCTTGTGTTCCCTATGACGAGGATCACTATACCAAAGGGTGTCCACATCGAGCCCAGGTATCCAAATTTATCAATGTTTCACCCACACATGTTGTCTGTAAGGATCCTTTTCCATCTCAGGATAGTAAAATGATCGTATCTTCTTGGTAATGATGTCTCAGGTCATGGTTGCAACACGATCTCAAGACTATGGATCTAAGATCCCTGTAACTGGTAAAGAAATTGAATCATCCAGTCAAACACAAGGAACAACTCCTTCAGTTTCTGAACCACTACAAATCAAGAAAAATAACCATGATTTAGTGATTAAACCACTGACTAAAGGTGTACTTTGAAAATCCACTTTCAATCCACATGCGAGAGCCGCTCATAATTACAACATTGTTGAAGATTTGGCCATATCCCCTTCAACAATGTCGGCCTTAGAAGTTGTGCAATCATGTCCAGCATAAAGGAAATTACTATTATCATCCATTGGAGCTATTGATAGTCATGACTCGAATCTAATGGTCTTTGATCTCGAAAATTTTGTACCTAGAATCCCACATCAAATGGCTTTTCAAATTCGAGTATTAGTCAAATAAAGACAAGTTTTTTGCACTGTAATTCATGAGGGGGCGTCTACGTGTATAATCTCATTAAAATATTGGAAAACACTTGCTTCTTTTACACTCAAGCAATCACAGACTATCCTTAAAGCCTTTGATGGAAGAGGTTTTCACCCATATGGAATAATCTAGGATCTTCCTATAGAAGTAGAAGGAAAGACTGTAAACTTAGAGGTGGAAGTTGTTCATGCCCTCTCAATTACAACCTTATTTTGGGTTGCAGTTGGTCTTACACAATTACTGTTGTTGTTTCATCAATCTTTCATATGATAATGTTTCCTCACAAAGGATATATTTTTAAAATCGATCAGTTGTCTTACTTCGCTTCAGACCCTACTTCTATAGATAGTATCCAAAATGTTGGAAAATCAGTTATCCCATATGAAGATGTTGGCATACGACTAATGATGGATTCCTCTCTCATGGGAACTTTCTCTATGCCCTCTCCCAACGTACCCTAAAATATTGCCAATATCAATATGATCACATCAAGCAAAATTCCATTTGATGACACATGAACCGTGCCTTTAGAATCAGAATTGGACACTTATAATGGAGAGATGCATTTAAGTCCTTTTAAATAGGCATATGTAGTCATACAATCATGTTCTGACACTACATCAACTTCTACTGATCATATGAATGTAGTCAGTGAAGAATCATCTTCTATATCAAGATCAACTTTGACATCTTTTCTAGATACCTTTCAACATATATTTGAAACTGATGAAAACGTTCGAGAAATGTTGTCATCAGATGAATTTCCATGGGAAGATCTACATCACCGATATTATTTTTTTCTAGACCTTGATAAACTTGAAAATAATTTTTCATCCATCTTTACGATTGATTATGTCAAGGAAGCTCAAAATCCCACATCGATGACACATTCAGATTTTGAGACAAATTTGGGAAATATTTCTACAACAATACGTAATGACATATCGATTAAAACTGGAATAATTGAAAACATTCATATATGTGCTTCTTGCTCGATTGAAGAGATCAAAATTTACAAAACCATATTTCAAGAATTCTGAGACATTTTTTCTGGGTCTTACAAAGAGTTTCTAGGTATTGATCCTAGGATTTTTATTCATGAAATCAAGACATAATCGGATGCCAAACCTATTAGAAAGAAATTACGTCCAAAACATTTACCAAAGGATGTAGTAGTCAAAGATGAAGTTGGAAAATTATTATGTGTAGGATTTATTTACATATCCCTTTGACGGATTGGATATCTAACATAGTTACCGTAACGATAAAACAAGGGACTATAAGAGCATGTGTTGATTATCGGGATATAAACAAGGCTTATCCCAAAGACAACTATCCTACACCCTATATCGATCAAATTGTTGATGATTGTGCTGGAAAAGAAATTTTCTCATTTATGGATGGTATTTATGGTTACAATAAAATCAACATACTCCCTGCCAATCAACCTAAAACAACATTTATATGCCCTTGGGGCACTTTTGCATATTGTAAATAACATTTTCGACTGAAAATTGCTAGTGCAACTTTCCAAAGAGCTATGTCTTACGTGTTTCAAGATATCAAACATATTGTAAAACCTTACTTGGATGACTTACCTGCTCATTATTTACACAAAGAAGATCATCCTACACACTTACACGATATATTTATGAGATGTAGGCATTACAAAATTTGTTTGAATCCAAAAAATGTGTTTTTTTTGTACAATCAGGATGATTACTTGGGTTGATCATTTCAAAGGAGGGCATTCATGTTGATCCATCGACTGTTGAGGCTATTATTAACCTATATCCTCCCTTAACTCTTCCCCAACTCCAGAGTTTGCAAGGGAAAGAAATTTTTTTACTTCGGTTTATCCCAAACTATGTTGAGTTAACAAAAGGTTTTAGCCAATTGTTGAAACAATTTTTTTCATTCATTTGGGATGAGATTGTCGATAAATATTTTGATGCACTTAAAAACGTGTTGACCCATGCAATGTTACTGCATCCACCCAATTATCACCACCGTGATTTCCTTTTGTACTTAGTTGCATCTGATTCGATGATTGGAATGATTTTGGTTTTGGAGGATGACTCTAACAATGAACATGTGATCTATTACCTAAGTTAGAATCTTAATCCAATGGAAAGAAAGTATTCACATGTGGAGAAATTGGCCTTGGCAGTAGTTCAATTTTTCCATCATTTTCATCATTACATATTGTTATGCAAAACCATGCTGATATCTAATTGGAACCCGATGATGTATATTTTGACAAAACAATTTCTCATGGGAAAATACTCGAAATGGATCGTTACCTTACAAGAGTTTGATTTGGAGTTCGAGAAATCCAAGTCTACAAAATCATTGGTGTTTTCCAAACTTATGTTTTATTTTCCTAATACTAAGTTTGAAACAATATAAGAGAATTTTATCACTGTTGAATCTCTATTTATAATCAGTACTTTAGATCCCTGGTATGGAGATATCATTATATATCTCCAGACCCAAATATTTCACGATCAGATTGATGGAGAATCTAATACCAATCTCAACAATACAATATTGTTGGTGACATTCTTTATCATTGTGGTGTCGATTCTGTGTTTCGACATTATATAACTCATGAAGGGGATGAAAGGGTTTTGAATGATTACCATTCTAGAGCGTTTTGCGGTCATATGTCTGGGTTTTCCACAACCCAAAATATATTACGCGCTGGTTATTTTTTGTTGTCTTTATTCAAGGGTTGTACTATCATGGTTCAAAAATGCACAATTTCCAGTTTTTTGATCGAAATATGTGTGCACCTCCAGCTCCTCTTCACCCAATCATTTTTGTTGTTCATTTCTCCAAATGGGGCATTGATTTCATTACATGTAACCCTCACTCGGCCAGGGGGCATGGGTATATTATTATTGCCATAGATTACTTTACTAAATGGGTCAAGGTGATGCCTACATTCACAACTGATGGCAAAACTACAACTATTTTCATATTAAATCATGTGATTGCTCAGTTCGTTGTCCTTGAAGCTATTGTTATGGACTATGGGATCCATTTTTGAAATATTATGATGACTAAAATTTATGATCAACTTGGCCTATGCCATGATAATTCTACACCATATTACCAACAGGCTAATGGTAAAGTTGAGGCCATCAACAAGGTTTTTACCACCATGATTAAACAGATTGTCAGAATCCATAAATCTAATTGGAATACCATGTTATTTTTGGAATTATTGACATACTGTACCTCTGCAAAAACTGCTACAGGGTTCACTGATTTTCAATTTTTTATGGTTTAGAAGTTTTACTACCCATTGAATGTGAAATACTGTCACTTAAACTAGCCATTGAGTTGTTACCAGCTACCTCTGAACAGGAGAAACGCTTTCTATACCTAGCACAATTAGATGAGACTTGTCACACAATTACATTAGTTGCCAAAGCTCAGAACAAATGTATTAAAGCTCAATATGATCAAAGTGTTAACCCTCACATTTATTCATAAGGTTACCTAGTTTTAGTATACGATGAAGCTCACAACAAACTAGGCACTAGTAAATTCGAACCAATGTGGCATGGTCCCTATATTGTTAAGTGTGTGCTTGCAAAAGGAGAATATGAATTAATTGATTATGACAACATGTATTTAGATAAACCCATAAATGGTGATTCTCTCATGAGATATTACGCATGACTTTTGTGTGAGGATCTCCCTTGTACATTAGTTACATCTTAGAATAGTGTGCCTTAGATTAGACAAGTGTGCCTTTGGATTAGTTAAATTTTTTTTGTGATAGTTACTACATTCGTTGCTTATCTTGATTACTCTTTAGATTGAAGATGTCGAAATCCATTCAAACATACATTTGTTTTTCTCATGACACCTGTCACAATACATAGAACATCTCTTATGTGCCTTGGGTTATCTATTCACCCACCGATGAGTTAGTCTCTATTCATGGGATATTCTTTGGTCAAAAAACGAACAATATTACATAATATAACGTAGTTACTAAGTTATTATATGATACCATCACATTTGGTATTCAATGTTTGATCATTGGTTAGATTTGCAACTAATTGTATTACATATAAACAGAGTTTATGCTATCAGAAATCCAGGTTTGTTAAGAATATTTTTAAAGGTTTGTCTCTTGGAAAGACAATTTGATTATATAGAATATCAACATATTTCAGGAACTTTAAACACATTGGCTGATGGATTAGCTAATTGAGTTTTAAATAGGAATCTACAACATTAAAAAGCAAAACAAAACAACATTCAATCCATGTTGAACAAGAGACTCAGAAAACGAAGGTAGTAATATCATTATGTTAAATAATTTTGTGTCAAAAAAATATTACATCGTTTCTGACCATAGGGACACCAGTAACATGTCTTTTGAGCCTGAGAGGTGTATCATTTGTCCCTGTCTCTAGAATATCAATAGTCAACCTCCCTAGGTTTTGCTCCAACTATACCAAGATCTCTTCTACATCATCCTGCGATGGGACAACTATAAGTTGTGTCGCTCTCCTATCAAAGCGATGAAGCGTTGCTTGTCATGATGGACCGACACCTGCATTTAAATTTTTTTTCTGTATTGGATGATAAAAATCAAATAAAAATTAGATAAAAACTTTGAAATGATTCACCAACCCATCTCATCCCACTGTGCCCCTGGTGGAAGAGATGTATGAGGATCACCTTTATAATTCATCTTTGCATAAGGAAAATATTCAGTCATGAAAATCTAATTCCTAATCCATGTGAAAAAATGAGAAGGAAAATGAACCACTAGACCACATTCACTAGCATGGTGAGCCATCGATGCTACCCACCGCACCATACAAGGTTCTTGAGGACCTGTGGCATATACCAGAGAATTTTGAGGTGCAAGGAGTGGGATCCTCTCTAAAGTAAAAGATACTAGAATGGCCCCATATCTGAAGTTTTTTAACTTCGCATTCTTAGCTCTCATGCGTTGGCCCTTCATATTATCTAGCACTCCAATCCAGTTGAAAATTTTTCCTCCAAAACATCTAAATGTGGTCTGCAAATGTGCTTTGGTAGCCACATGAGTTGCACTCCCATATAAGCTAGTAATCGTGAATGGTATGATCTTCAGCACGAATCATATAATACTTTTGATATCTATACGACCATACTTTGGCTCTGAATCTCGGCTACAATATTGAGCCTTGTAAGTAGGAGTGGGAAGACCTCTTGATCTGGTCCCAAATAAGGAAATGTCCCTCCCTCTACGAGTCAATCTAGTGATGAAATATATTTCCTCTAGCTCTATCACAAAACAATGGTCTCAGATAATGAAACATTGATCTCTGACATCCCATGCATTCACGAGTCAGGTCATCAGCTCAACCTGTGCTTTAATGCCCTAAATCACTCAAAACTTGTACAAGCCATAATTCTTCCATGATCACATAGTTTCTGGATCATCCACGGCTTCATTTTCCATGAGTTAACGCTCTCGTTCCCTCCATTCCAACATGATTATAGACCAGCACACTATCAATTTAATCATTAAACATCAGTTGGGGGAATTTTGAGCCATTTTTATAGAGAGATTTATTTTTTTCAAAACCCCACAGTGCTTGCGTAAGTGTTGTGTTTATATATTATGTTTTTGTGCATGCGTTATACATAATACCTACGGTAGAGTGACGATTTTTCTGTTGAAAAATCATCGGTTGTATATTTTTATCCACAAGAACTCGTGCACCCCTGAGGGCAGATTTTAAAACATATTTTCCCTCTAAATAAATCCATGAAAGCTTAAAATTAGAAATTAAACAAATAAAAACAAAGACAATGAAGATGTGGATTACTTGGTGCACACAGTTCTCAAAAGGGTTGGGCGGTTCTTCTGATATCAACTCTGGAATTTTTTGGGAAAAAACTCTCTCTGCTATGTTCTAAAAATCAAAAGGTGAAAATGACTTGTTTAAAATTATTTTTGTAGTTTTAAATGAATAAAATAAAAATCATTTTATTTATTTTTACTTTTAAAAAGTCAAATAAAAATATTTTTCCCTTTTGAGAGCCAATTTTTGTAATTTTTTGAGTTTTTGTGTAGGATACAAGATTTTGGTGAAAATTATTATTCTGACAAGTGAGTACACTTTTATCACTTTTTTAGGCTCTATAAAAATATGAAAAAGAGAAACCATGGAGTCTAATTTTAAGCCCTTTTCAAACTCTCTAAACATGAGAATATCCCTGAGTACTTGACTATTCGAACTCGTTAAAAGTAAATGAAGAGTCATACATTCAGTATAAATTTAGCCCTTTTCTAGACTGAATTGGACTAGTTACGAAAAAGGTATATGTTGACTAATCATGGTCAATAGAGTTCTCTCCTACATTATTTTATCCTTTTTCGGGCTTGAGGGACTAAACGTATGAAAAAAAAAATCATGGAGTTTACTTATTTTTTTCTTATGACTCCATAAAACTAAAAAATGCCGAGTTATTTCTAGTATACTAGACTCGTTAAAACTAAACAATACAGGACATGTTGATCACAACAGGACTGAACCACTCCTTCTTAGGGTTTGGTTTTAATTCCAAGATGGACTCATCCGAAGGATGAGATTACAGAAAAAGAAAATTTTATCCTCCTCAAGCTTGAAAAAAATAAAGAGGTACTTTCCAGTAAATCTGGGGAATAAAGAGAGATAAAGAATCTATTTTTCGTTTGTGTTTTAGAAAGTAGCATGTCGCTCTTGAACACAACGCTTTGCTACACTTTTACCTGGGTTGGGAAATCCTTTGTCTTACAGTTAATCAAATCATATTGAAAGCCTTTAGCCAGTTTCTAGGATTATCTTAGGTCAAATGCTTCCAAGTCATTTACAGTGTGATTATGTGTTCAAGAGAAAGTTATATTTACCGTTCATTGAAAACATTTGTCTCCATTCGCGTTGACCATCCATGAGTCAGCCCTTGCAAAAAACTTATTCAAAACTTCATATAATGGTTTCGTGTCGTAGGCTTTCATGCGACAGATCACTTTCTATTGAAATCAGGTCACTATCTAGAAATTTGATCTAGAAACCTATTAGTCCCTTAGGATCTACATGCCCTAATGGAAGGTTTCTCGCCTTCGATGATAGGTTTTTGTCATTGACCTTTGATCGAATGATTCTATGGGTTTTTGACTATAAATCATTCATTCACACTTCATAGCTTGTACTAAAGTACTTTAAGGACCACTTCCATTATTGATGGTTTTTCTCACACTTGTTAACGATTCTCATCATTGACTAGTAATCGAGTAGTTTCTACGATGTCTGACTTTGGCATAATCAATCGCATGGATCGATTCATTCTAGTTCGGGAAGCATAAATGAAGACGCTGGATCTAGCTTCCACCATCCAAGCTATGAGGAGTCTTTTTATTCATGATATAGTAAAATTCTTATGACAGATGGTCGCACCCATACTGTGTCTACTTTTGATGTAATACTGAAATCATATTTGTACCATAACACTTAGTTATTTTTTCTCTGAGTATGGGAATGCCTACCTCAGCAATAATATATATATTTGCATTGAGTGTATTTACAGTTTTTCGACGGGTGTCTCCAATCCAATTCTTCGGATGATAAACCACTCCACTCTTCAGAAAAACTCTCAGACTTCACACTTTAGGGGGAAATCTGTTACATACCATTTTTTCACCATGAAATTTTATTGTTCATATGGGTCTATCATCATCCATATCATGTGCCCTTAGAGGTCAAAAACACTCATGTTCCTGAATCAAGTCTTGGAATTCGGAGAAAAGCTCTATAAAATCCTTAAACGATTCTCTACGTGATTTTTATATCCTTTTCCTATGCATGGGCTAATGATCCTTCCATTAGCCACAACGATGGCCACTCTATTGGCCACCAAAACCTGTGTGCCCCCGTGAAAAATAAGTGAAAATAAAAAGTAACTTCTAGAAGCCTAGTTGGTCGAATATTCTCCCAACTGGAAGCCTCTAGATTCGCACCAGTTCGACCTTTATCCCTTCACTCATGGAGCTTATCCCTTGGTCCAAAGAACTCAAATCCCTTCATGGGAGGAATCCATCCTTCTCTTAATGGATTTGAAACTACTTTAATCTCCCTATATATTGAGCTCAAGTTTTGGGTTTTAGGGTAGATACCAATGTGAATAGAGACTGATCTGTATAGTTTCTAAGCTGGAGAGAGTTCGTAGAGTGAATACTCTCTATGCTAACGAGTTTTTGTTGACACATTGAATATCACACCTTTGCACCGATGACTTCATGCTAGTCATTCTAGAAAGGAAGGCTTATCAGACTGAAGGAAAACGATTGCTCAGACCCCCTGGAGGAATCTGTCCAACATGAAGGAATCCAGTTGTAAGATTTCTATTTCTAATTTATGATAATACATATGCATATTTTTTTCTCAGTCTTGTTTTAGAATTCATGGGAATGATGTCAATACAAAGGAAATCTAGCCTATCTTTTACGAACAATCTTTTTGGTCTACATTTAAAGTTCATAAAATTTACAGAAAGATATCTACATCAATTTGGTTTAGAGTAGATGGTTAATAAAATGATTGAAATTCTTCCTAATTAGGATGGCTTCTTATTATGTATTGAGCCTTGAATGAGTATAATTTGTAAGTATTATTTTTTAGCCTAGAAAATATGTTTTACTATTAATGGCATTCTTTTGTATATGTTTCCTTTTGAAAAAGAAGGAAAATAATAGAATTACCTAAAAAGAAAAAAAAAATTAAACAATTGCTCAATCCACAGCATTTTAAACTATACCACAATGAAATATCTTATAAACTATACAACCAAACCCAAAAAAATTGAAATATATATATATATATATATATATATATATATATATATATATATATATATATATATTTCAAATTCCAAATACAATACTTAGTATTTCAACTATCACCAAATTTCCATTAAAATAAATATTTTACAACACACAAAATAAAATAAAAAATAAATCAATTTAAATAAAATGCCCATGACACTCATACCCCAAGTAACGCAACTACATTAACCACATCATCCGTGTAGGGATATTGTAACTATGAGAACCTATTATTGATTTGATTGCGTTGATAGGCGCATTCTATAGCCCAGTATGACCCCAAAGTGTAACTATGTCTGAAGCTAAAAAAGATGTCGGCTTGAACAATAACTTACATAAACATATAAATGAACAATTAAAAATTTATTAAAAATAAATTTAAACTATATAAACTTAAAATATGAAGAGTTTACTAACTCTCAAAAAAGAGATATGGTAAATAAATAAAATATGGTAAATACGTAAAAATATAAATAAACCATAGGTATGGTAAATAAATAAAACCTCTTTTTATATTACTTAGGAGGTATGGTAAATGCATACAAATATAAATAAACTAGAGGTATGGTAAATAATAAAACCGATTTTGATATTTACTCAATAAACCACTTTATATTTACAAAAACTCAAAAACAAGTTTTATTTAGGTGAAGCCTATGGGACAAATTATTATTAATACCATGGGCCAAATACCATGGGAGAAATTATTAATAATACCATGGGCAAATACCATGGGCCAAATAATATATTTATAAAATAGGTATGGTAAATAATTAAATATAAAAGAGGTATAAAGAGGTAAGGTAAATAAGTAAAAATATATCAAATACGATTAGAAATCAACATCTAATTATATATGAAGTATAAGGGTCAAATACCATGGACCAAATTATTATTAATACCATGTCAAAAAAAACATTATTAACCCTAACATTAATATTATTAAATTTAATATGTTTAGATTAATACAATATTGAATTTATTATATTGTAATATATATTAGTATATCATGATATATGATCGAGGTGGAGAAATAGGGGGAGTGACAAGGGATATATGGAGATAAGTTGAAGGAGAAGGGAGAAGAGGAATGAAGAGAGAGAGAGAGTGAGAAGAGTGAGAGAGTTAGAGAAGGGTAAGAGAGGGAGAGGGAGACATAAAGATGGAGGTGGGAGAGAGATTAGGAGAGAGGGAGGGAGAAGGAGAGAGGATTGGAGGGTAAAGAGTGATAGAGAGAGAAATAAGGGGGAAGGGAGAGGGAGGTAGGAGAGAAAGGGAGAGAGAGAAAGGATGAGAGGAGGAGGAGAGAAGGAGGGATAGAGAGATGGAGCTGGAGGCGAAGCGAGGAAAGGAAGAAGAAAAGCATAGAGAGGGAGTGACAAGGGAGAGATGGAGAGAGAGTGTGTATGCTTATGGGTGGGATAAAGATTCATAGGAGTGATGGAGACGAGGGGGGAGAGAAGGAGAAAGGAGGCATGATGGAGACAAGGGGGAGAGAAGGATAAAGGAATAGAAATATTAAGATAGTTGGAGAGTGAGATAGAGTGATGGGGGAAGAGAGAGGATTAGAGAACAGAGAGAGAGAGAAAGAAAAAGAGCTGGGGGGTCAAATAGAAGGAGGCGAGAGAGGAATGATGAGAGAGAGGAAGAGAGTGACGGGGGAAGAGAGGATTGTACGAGAGAGAGAGAGAGAGAGAGAGAGAGAGAGAGAGGTAGAGATGGGAGAAGATAAAGGGAGGTAGGAGATCAAGGGAGAGAGAGGAAAGAAAAGAAAGGGGACTTGAAAGAGAGGAGGAGAGAGGGGAGGAGAGAGGGGAGGAGAGAGGGAGGGATCGAGAGATGGAGAGAGAGAGATATGGGGGAAGATAAAGGGAGGTAGGAGAGAAAGGGAGAGAGAGGAAGGAAAGGAGAGGGGACTTGAAAGAGAGGAGGAGAGAGGGGAGGAGAGAGGGAGGGAAGAATAAATACATAGAGAGTGAGTAGTGGAGAGAGAGTGGGAGTGACAAGGGAGAGATGAAGAGGGAGTGTGTATGTTTTGGGGTGAGATAAAGAGACAAATAAGAAGATATGGAGAGAAGGGGGGAGAGAAGGAGAGAGAGAGGCATATGGTAACAAAGTTGGAAGGTGAAGATAGAGAGAGAAGGGGGGGAGAGAAAGGAAGGGATAGAGTGAAGAGAGGTAGGGAAAGAGATATGAATATGGGAGGGAGGGAGAGAGGTGGAGGTAAGAATAAAGACATAGAGGGTGAAAGGTGGAGAGAGAGAGAGAGAGGGAGTGATAAAGAAGATGGAGAGAGAGGGAGAAAGGGTTGCAGGAAGGAAGAGAGATAGAAGCGAGAGAGAGAGAGCGAGGGAGGAAGAGAGAGAGGAGGAGGGAGTGATAGATAGATATATATATTGGAGAAAGAGAGTTTATGTTTTGGAGTTGATATAGAGAGATAGAGTGAGATATAGATATAGATGTAAGGTGAAGAGAAAAAAAGATAGATGGAGAGAAGGAGGGAGGGACAAGGAAATTGATAGATATGGAGTGAGAGAGAGTGTGTGTATGGTGGGGTGAGGTAAAGAAAAAAAGAAGGAGATATGGATGGATATATATATATATATATATATATATATGGGGGAGAGAGGGAAGAAGGTTTTCTGCAGTAGATGCATTTATTTTAGTGTAGATGGTGATTTCTAATCCTATTTGATTTCTTGCACTAGATGAATTGATTTTGGTGTAGATGTTGATTTCTAATGATATTTGATTACTTACACTAGATGGATTGATTTTAATGTAGATGATTTCTAATTCTATTTGATTGCTTTCACTAAATGCATTAATTTCAATGTAGATGATGATTTCTAATCCTATTTGATTGATTTCACTCGATGCATTAATTTTAATGTAGATTTTGATTTTTGGTTATATTTGATTTCTTTCACTAAATGAATTGATTTCAATGTAGATTATTTTTAATCCTATTTGATTGCTTGCACTGAATGGATTGATTTCAATGTAGATGGTGATTTCTAATCCTATTTGATTGCTTTCACTAAATGCCTTGATTTCAATGTAGATGGTGATTTCTGATCTTATTTGATTGCTTGCACTAGATGCATTAATTTCAATGTAGATGTTGATTTATAATTATATTTGATTGCTTGCACTGAATGCATTGATTTAAATGTAGATGATTTAACTAAATGCATTGATTTAAATGTAGATTATTTATAATCCTATTTGATTCCTTGCACTAAATGCATTTATTTCAGTGTAGATGGTGATTTCTAATCCTATTTGATTGCATGCACTAGATGTATTGATTTCAGTGTAAATGTTGGCTTTAAATCCTATTTTCCTACTTGCACTAGACTCATTTATTTGAGTGTAGATGTTGATTTCTAATCATATTTCATTACTTGCATTATATGCATTGATTTTAGTGTAGATGTTGTTTTCTATTATTATTTTATTTCTTGCATTAGTTGCATTGATTTCAGTGTATATGTTGATTTCTAATTTGATGTATGATGGTACATTAATTTTAAAGTCATTGGATTAATAGTGTGTGTGAAATGATTTCAGTGTAAGCACAAAAAATTATTGACAATGTACATTGATTTTTGCGTTATAGTATTTCAACCTATTAATATTGGAGAGCAAGAGAGACAAGGTATGATGTTTACTACAATAGCTCGAGCTAAATATTTAAATGGTTTACGATTCCAACTATCCTTTTCAAATAATCAATATGAGAATATGACAAAACTAACATGGGTGAAAATAAGAATAGTAGAAGAAAATAGTTTGAAATTTATCACAATGAAATCTTCGTAATCGACTACATTCTTATTATTCACAGTTTCTATCATTCAATATTATAACATTGTCACTCTGCGTTCAAAATTTTATTTCATCATTAAAGTTATTTTACAATATTTATCATCTAAACAAACTGAGGTAACTAATCAATTTTAAAATTAAAATGACTCAATAAATCTTAGACATATTTAACATATTTAAAATGGTTATGTTAATATTAGATGTATTTACATATTATTGATAAAATTAAGCATATGTTCCTGATATTATCGATAAATTTTCCTTGGTGGCACATGACTGAAACCAGCCTAGATCCATCTTAACTCTGGATCTATCAAGAGCCGAGAGGGATCAAATCTCTCGAGGTGAAAACCTTTCCTCAAGTTTTGCACTCAAAAAAGAGGTTTTCACCTTGAGAGATTTGATCCCTCTCGGTGCTTGATAGATCTGGAGTTAAGATGGATCTAGGCTGGTTGCGCCGAGAGGCGCATTCTACAGCCCAGTATGACCCCCATGTGTAAGTATGTCGGAAGCCAAAAAAAAATGTTGGCTTGAACAATAACTTACATAAACATATAAATGAAAAATTAAAAATTTATTAAAAATAAATTTAAACTATATAAACTTAAAATATGAAGAGTTTACTAACACTAAAAATAGAGATATGGTAAATAAATAAAATATTGTAAATACGTAAAAATATAAATAAACCATAGGTATGGTAAATAAATAAAACCTCTTTTTATATTTTTTTTTCTAAATAAGCTTAATCTATTAATCATCAGGAACACAAATATATACATCAGGAGTTAACCAGGACTGGGCCTGAGGACGAGGCCTGTAGAGAAAAAATTCATAATCTTAGCACTGCCCTCTGAGGGAAACCAGTGCATACATTGATCGAGCAAAAAGAACCCATGCAGGGGCAATGTCTAAGTCTAGACAAAGCCTATAAACCTTTGACCAAAACCAGAAAAACACACATAGACATTTTGCATACTGAAGACAGTGCCATAGCAAAAAAACCTGGAACTGAGGAGGCTTACTCATCCGGTTCCTCTTCCTCGACCCTGCACCAAAAAATATCTGGTTCGCCATCAGAATTATAAAGGTCCTCAGTGGAGTGAATGACCTTTTCAGCAGCAGGGGTGCACTGTCCATCGCCCGGATGAGGCTGGTGCTGAGCGTTTGCAGTGTCACGGTCTTGAATTTCACTTTGCTGCTCATCCTGTATCATCTCAATATCAACATTCATGTCATTGCCATGGCTATCAGCTTCCTCGGTGATGGCTCTGTCCTGTTCAGGCATATCTTCATCATTCGGCCCAAATTGACCATCCCGCCCTTCAGCAACGGGAGCCTCATCGTTAGGGGACTCACGGAAAACAATGGTGACTGTGGCTGTAATGCGAGGGCGATTAAGCGCACTTTGAAAATAGAATTTCCTGGTTTGAGAGTGTGCCGGAGCGTTCTGGAAATTGGTGTGCCAATGCTCAGACCGAAGAATTCGACCACGAGCAGCATGAGAGGTTCTGGCAGAGTCATGAAAGTCCGCAGCAGAGGTACTGGAGGACGGGGAGGAGCGCCTGTACATTCTCCGGGAAGAGCCGCGACGGCACCTCATTCTGTGCCTTAGACGAGGCATGCTGTCAATCAGAGCAGGAGAGCTGGAGGTATGCTGAAACCCAAGCTGAACGTTGGTCAAATGAGAGAGCGGAGAAGCGATGGGATCTCTGGGCAGATTCTCAAACCAATTCCCAGACTTACGCATGCAATTTCCAGCAATGGAGAAATGAAGATTGTCGCCAAGCTCAAGGCAACCATGAAGCCTGGTTCTCTTGCCGGTGACAGTGTGCTCGGAGGAAAGCCGCACTGTGGGCAAGCAATACACCGCTAAAGGCCTGGGGAAGCAGCTTCTGGCGTGCTCGTTCTCCATCCTGTATTCAAAAACCTCAAATCTACTGTCGTCCCACTGCATTAACCTCTCCATTAAAGGAGTAATGACCATATCTTGTTTAACCTGCGGAGAATAATCTCGAACTTCGTTATTAGAGTTGTGAACCGCGCCCATCATGGATTGACTTAAATGCCTCACGCTTGAGTACAAACTCCATCGGACAGTTGCAGTGCCATGAGGCCGACTTCTTGCCGGAGTGCCGTCTGGCCAACGACTTGTCGCTAAATTAACCACCCGCATCCGGGTAAACCTCTTTTTATATTACTCAGGAGGTATGATAAATAAATAAAAATATAAATAAGCTAGAGGTGTGGTAAATAAATAAAACCGATTTTTATATTTACTCAATAAACCACTTTATATTTACAAAAACTCAAAAATAGGTTTTATTTAGGTGAAGCCTATGGGGCAAATTGTTATTAATACCATGGGCCAAATAATATATTTATAAAACAGGCATGGTACATAAGTAAATATAAAAGAGGTATAAAGAGGTAAGGTAAATAAGTAAAAATATATCAAATACGATTAGAAATCAACATCTAATTATATATGAAGTATAAGGGTCAAATACCATGGACCAAATTATTATTAATACCATGCCAAAAAAAAAAATTATTAACCGTAAAATTAATATTATTAAATTTAATATGTTTAGATTAATACAATATTAAATTTATTATATTGTAATATATATTAATATATCATGATATATGATAGAGGTGGAGAAATAGGGGGAGTGACAAGGGAGATATGGAGATAAATTGAAGGAGAAGGGAGAAGAGGAATGAAGAGAGAGAGAGAGTGAGAAGAGTGAGAGAGTTAGAGAAGGGTAAGAGAGGGAGAGGGAGACATAAAGATGGAGGTGGGAGAGAGATCAGGAGAGAGGGAGGGAGAAGGAGGGAGGATTGGAGGGTAAAGAGTGATAGATAGAGAAATAAGGGGGAAGGGAGACGGAGGTAAGAGAGAAAGGGAGATAGTGAAAGGATGAGAGGAGGAGGAGAGAAGGAGGGATAGAGAGATGTAGCTGGAGGTGGAGGCGAAGCGAGGAAAGGAAGAAGAAATACATAGAGAGGGAGTGACAAGGGAGTGATGGAGAGAGAGTGTGTATGCTTATGGGTGGGATAAAGATACATAGGAGTGATGGAGACAAGGGGGGAGAGAAGGAGAAAGGAGGCGTGATGGAGACAAGGGGGGAGAGAAGGATAAAGGGATAGAAATAGTAAGATAGTTGGAGATTGAGATAGAGTGATGTGGGAAGAGAGAGGATTGGAGGATAGAGAGAGAGAGATAAAGAAAGAGAGTTGGGGGGTCAAATAGAATGAGGCAAGAGAGGAATGATGAGAGAGAGGAAGAGAGTGAGGGGGGAAGAGAGGATTGTAGGAGAGAGAGAGAGAGAGAGAGAGAGAGAGATGGGGGAAGATAAAGGGAGGTAGGAGATAAAGGGAGAGAGAGGAAGGAAAAGAAAGGGGACTTGAAAGAGAGGAGGAGAAAGGGGAGGAGAGAGGGAGGGATAGAAATATGGATTTGGAGGGGGAGATAGGGATGGATTGGGAGATGGAGAGAGAGAGAGATGGGGGAAGAGAAAGGGAGGAAGGAGAGAAAGGGAAAGAGAGGAAGGAAAGGAGAGGTGACTTGAAAGAGAGGGGGAGAGAGGGGAGGAGAGAGGCAAGGATAGAAATATGGATTTGGAGGGGGAGAGAGGGGGGGATTGAGAGATGGAGCTGGATGAGGAGAGAGGGAAAAGAAGATGGAGAGAGAGAGAGAAAAGGTAGCATGAAGGAAGAGAGATAGAAGCGAGAGAGAGAGAGAGAGGGAGGGAGAGAGAGAGAGAGAGAGGAGGAGGAGGAGGAGGGAGTGATAGATAGATAGATAGATTGGAGAAAGAGAGTTTATGTTTTGGAGTTGATATAGAGAGATAGAGTGAGATATAGATATAGATGTAAGGTGAAGAGAAAAACAGATAGATGGAGAGGAGGGAGGGACAAGCAAATTGATAGATATGGAGTGAGAGAGAGTGTGTGTATGGTGGGGTGAGATAAAGAGAAAAAGAAGGAGATATGGATGGATATATAGATATATATGGGGGAGATAGGGAAGAAGGTTTCTTGTAGTAGATGCATTGATTTCAGTGTAGATGGTGATTTCTAATCCTATTTGATTGATTTCACTAGATGCATTAATTTTAATGTAGATTTTGATTTTTGGTTATATTTGATTTCTTTCACTAGATGAATTGATTTCAATGTAGATTATTTTTAATCCTATTTGATTGCTTGCACTGAATGGATTGATTTCAATGTAGATGGAGATTTCTAATCCTATTTGATTGCCTTCACTAAATGCCTTGATTTCAGTGCAGATGGTGATTTCTAATCTTATTTGATTGCTTGCACTAGATGCATTAATTTCAATGTAGATGTTGATTTACAATTATATTTGATTGCTTGCACTGAATGCATTGATTTAAATGTAGATGATTTAACTAAATGCATTGATTTAAATGTAGATGATTTATAATCCTATTTGATTCTTTGCACTAAATGCATTTATTTCAGTGTAGATGGTGATTTCTAATCCTATTTGATTGCATGCATTAGATGTATTGATTTCAGTGCAGATGTTGCCTTTAAATCCTATTTTCCTACTTGCACTAGACTCATTTATTTGAGTGTAGATGTTGATTTCTATTCATACTTCATTACTTGCATATGCATTGGTTTTAGTGTAGATGTTGTTTTCTATTATTATTTGATTTCTTGCATTAGTTGCATTGATTTCAGTGTATATGTTTATTTCTAATTTGATGTATGATAGTATATTAATTTTAAAGTCATTGGATTAATAGTGTGTGTGCAATGATTTCAGTCTAAGCAGAATAAATTATTGACAATGTACATTGATTTTTGTGTTATAGTAATTCAACCTATTAATATTGGAGAGCAAGAGAGACAAGGTATGATGTTTACTAAAACAGCTAGAGCTAAATATTTAAATGGTTTACGATTCTAACTATCCTTTTCAAATAATCAATATGAAAATATGACAAAACTAACATGGGTGAAAATAAGAATAGTAGAAGAAAATAGTTTGAAATCGATCACAATGAAATCTTCGTAATTGACTACATTCTTATTATTCACAGTTTCTATCATTCAATATTATTACATTGTCACTTTGCTTTCAAAATTTTATTTCATCATTAAAGTTATTTTACAATATTTATCATCTCAACAAACTGAGGTAACTAATCAAATTTAAAATTAAAATGACTCAATAAATCTTAGACATATTTAACATATTTAAAATGCTTATATTAATATTAGATGTATTTACATATTATTGATAAAATTAAGCATATGTTCTTCATATTATCGATAGATTTTCCTTGGTCGCACACGACTAAAACCAGCTTAGATCCATCTTAACTCCGGATCTATCAAGCACTGAGAGGGATCAAATCTCTCGAGGTGAAAACCTTTCCTAAAGTTTTGCACTAAAAAAAGAGGTTTTCACCATGAGAGATTTGATCCCTCTCGGCGCTTGATAGATCCGGAGTTAAGATGGATCTAGACTGGTATTAATTGAATATTGGCTCCTCCAATCTTTGGAATGATGATCTCGTCTAGCTCAGTTAATTTATTACTGGCCACTAGGCCCAATAACCCATGGATTGCATATAAAGTCTTCAAGGATTTCAGCGTTCATAAGATAGAAACGCAAAACCATCTTGCAAACATGATGATGCCTACTTGTTGAACAAATAATGGAAAATGAACAACAATTTATTATGGCAAAGAAGATGCATACATCAACTTTGACAATTTAAAATGCATGGTGTGAAATGTTATATGTCCAATTTTATATGATTGATTTGTTAAACTTTTTAATAAGGAAAAACACGACATATAATTTAGATAAATTCCAACATGTAACTCTGAGTTAGCAATCCTCTTGGACAATTGAAAATGGATGGCGTGAAATGTTACATGTCCGATTTTATAGGATTGATTTCTTAAATATTCTAAAAAGGAAAAACACGACATACACTTCCAACATGTAACTCTCGGTTAACAATCCTCTACGAAAATCAAGTTCTCAATTTAGTGAGTTAACTATTTTTCCCCGTTAATTGACTTGAAAGGTTTATTGAGCGTAGGGTTTCATTCAAAAATCAAGTAAGTTTGTCCGTCCATTGGTTATCCTTTAAAATAAAAATATTAAAAAAATAATATCAATTAAAAAAAATTATAGATATTTTCTAAAATAATTAAGAAAATATAAATATATTCTAAAATAATTAAAAATAAAAAAAATGTTTAACTCTTATATTTTTTTTATAAATAAAAATAATAAAAAAATAATGTCAATCATAATAAAAAACACATAGATATATTTTAAAGTATTTAGAACAAAAAAATGTTTAAATCTTATAATATGCTTATTGATAAAATACTTTAATACTTTTAATATTGATATATACATAAAAGTATGTTAACATAAAAAACAATTTTAATTTGCGTTATAAATTATATGGATGCACATGTTACATAAGATATTTATACATTATATATAATTTAAAAAATTATGTATATATCATGAAAAATGTAAGTTTTATGTTAAAAATTTTATCTGGTCCTATTTATACTATATTTATTTTACGCTCTAAAGAAGTTTGTAGGTGAAGAATTTCTTCACTCTCTAGACTCATGTTTGATTCGTATTTAAAATAGATTTATGTTGGTAAGTATAGTAAGCTGGTAGAGCTATCTCCTCATCTAACATATTCACTAAAAATGAAAGCGAAAAAGTGGAGCAGAGATTACTCTTCTCAATATTCAAAAATAGTTAAATAGATTACATTGTAAACATCAATAATAAATGTTGGAGTAGAACTTGCCTAAACTGAAGTAAAAATGATCTGTCTACGACACCTAGTAGATAAGAGAATCAAATTCCCTAATAGACATTGAGATTAGTATTTCAACATCCCCCCCTGATTTCAAATATTACAAGTGGAGGCACCAACAATGCCTAATTTCTCTATTTGAAATTTAGATACATTCTTTCCCAATGGCTTTGTAAAAATATCTGCAAGCTGATCATTGGAACCACAAAAAGAAATTACTGTGTCCCCATGAGTGACAAGTTCACGAATGAAATGAAAATGTGTCTCAATGTGGTATCCTTTTTTGTGAAAACGTGATTTTTTTATAAAGAAATTGTTGAACTCTTATAAAAGTAAATTTTAGTTGGCTCCTTCTGAGTATTTAAAATACCTTTCAATAATCTTCTCAACCACACTGCTTCACAAGATGCTCAATTTGCTGCTACATATTCTGCCTGTGCAGAAGATATTGAAATGATTAATTGTTTCTTGGATGCCCATGAAATTAGATTGGTTCCAAGATGAAAAACATACCTTGAGGTACTTTTTTGATCATATAAACTCCCTACATAATCGTTGTATGTATAACTTGAAGGTGAACATTTTTTTGAATGTATGTAAAACAAGCCATAGCCTATGGTCCATGTAACACACCTTAAGATCCTTTTTGCAACCTTCCAATAAGTAATCTTTTGTGACTGCATGAACCTGGTGACAAAACTTGCTGAAA
The DNA here is from genome assembly GCA_034641835.2 of Pinus albicaulis. Classification (NCBI taxonomy): domain Eukaryota; kingdom Viridiplantae; phylum Streptophyta; class Pinopsida; order Pinales; family Pinaceae; genus Pinus; species Pinus albicaulis. Next base: position 1,426,018,296 of record CM076577.1, read on the forward strand.
ACATAATATGAGCTCTAGTTGCAGAGAGATACAGCAAACTACTAACTAGACTTTTATACAATGTGGGATCAATGGGTGGTGCTACATCTTCTTTGTTGAGTTTGGTACCTTGAGAAATTGGTGTGTCGCTTGATTTGAAATTGGTTATTCTGAACTTTTAGATGATGTGATTTTCTTATTTTTGTTGTCCAGCAAAAATTCCATTAACAGATTGGTGAATTTCAATGCCTAAGAAATATTTCATGGCTCCTAGATCTGTCATATCAAACTTTGTTTTCATTGTTGTTCTGAAATATTCTAACATCATATTTCCTATATAAATAAGGTCATCTACATAAAGGCATATAATAATCATTTTACCTTCATGAGATTTGGTATACAAAGTGGGTTCATGGCTGCTTCTGGAAAAACCAATTTTTGTGAGATAGGTGTCGATGCGATTGTACCAAGTTCTTGGAGCTTGTTTCAAATGATACAAAACTTTCTTCAATCTATATACTTTATGCTCCTGTCTCGAGACTTCAAAACCAAGAGGATTTTCTACATAAACTTCTTCTTGCAGTATACCATTTAGGAAGGCAGATTTTACATGAAGTTGATAGAATTTCCATTTATGTTGAGTTGTTGTGGACAAAATGGTTTTGACAATGTCTAACCTTACTACTAGAGGAAATGTTTCATTATAGTCGACACTAAACTATTGTGAGAATCCTTTGGAAACTAACCTTGCCTTATGTTTCTCATTTTTTCCTTTTTCATTTAGCTCGGTATTATATACATATTTTAAACCAATTGTGGTTTTGTGTCTTGGGAGATCAGTTAATTCCCAAGTCTGGTTTTTCTTTATGGCAACAATTTCTTGGTTCATTGCATCAACCCAATGCTTTTCTTTAACTGCTTCTTCAAAATGAGTTGGTTGATTTGAAAGAAATGAAAACATGTTCTAGTGGTCAAATTCATGCTCATGTTCATATGTTTCTTTGATGCTTGTCCCTCCTCTCAAGATGTTTGATCATTAGCTGAATCACTGCTTGACGATGTACCTTTTCAGACTGATCTAGCGGTTCTTGAACTTGCAATCTTGGTTACTTTGGTGGATAAAAATATTGATTTTAAATTTCACTCACATGATCAAACCAAGATTTATTTTCGAAAAATTTGACATCTCTGATTAAAATAAACTTTTTGGTAACAAGATTATAAATTATGTAGGCCTTTGACTACTCACTATAGCATACGAATATGCATTTTTCACTCCTATCATCACGATGTTTTCTTAGTTTCTCAGGAACATGTGAAGAAGCTACTCATCCAAAAATTATAAAGTGTGATACATTTACGTTCTTACCATCCCATGCTTCTTGAGGTACTGTATCTTGTAGACTGGATGTTGGTGATCTGTTGAGAGCATACATTGTTGTCAACACTGCTTCATCCCAATAGTTATTTCAAATCTTCTTCTCACGTAGCATACATCTCGCCATGTTCATGATCGACAAATTTTTTATTTCTTCTACTCATTTTGCTATGGAGTAAGTATATATTCTAGTGTTCTGCATTATGGTTCCTTGTTGTTAGAAAATGTTTTTGAATTTATTGGAGCTGTACTCTCCTCCTCTGTTTGATCTGAGTACTTTCAATATCTTTTCACTCTATTTTTCTGCTTCTGCCTTGAACTCTTTAAATATGGAGAAGGTACCTGATTTTTTCTTTTAAGTTACACCCATATCTTCCTGCTATAATCATCAATAAATGTCAGAAAATAGAAACTACCACCAATGGAAAGTGTCTACATTGGGCTACATATATTTGTATGGACAAGTGTTAAAGCTTATTTTTCTCTAGAGGAAGATGTGGGAAAGATATCTCTCTTATGCTTGGATAGGACACAAATTTCACAATTACAATGTGTTTCACTCATACTAGGTAGACCAATGACTATAGAATTATTTTGAAGCATACTTAGACACTTGATTGGGATGTGGTCATACCTAGAATACCATAGATGATTCTCATCTATTTTTGATACATCACCGACTAAAGATTTTATGGTATTTTTCCTTCTAAGAGTTAATGGAAACATCCTATTATTGGTATTTTAAACTTTTTCTATCAATCGTTTATGGGGATCTTTGCCATATATATATCAAGTGTTCTTGTGAAATAATACATCATAGCCATGTTCAATTAGTTTTCCTACACTAATGAGATTATGTTTTAGCTGTGGAACATACTAAACATTAGGGATGTATTTGTTCTGATTCTAATTAGTAGGAATATGGACAATACGCTTTCCTTCAGCTTCAATAATTGTATGATCTCCAAGTGTGATCTTTGATGTTATGGAAGCATCAAGAGAAGAAAGAAGATTCTTGTTACCTGTCATGTGATTGTTGCATCCACTGTCTAGCAACCGAAGGTCTTCACTGTATCTGTCTACCGAAAGATGGCATGAAAGAAAGATTCTTTCAAAGGATTCTCCTTCATTTTTGGCGAGATGGATAATGCCTCGTTGTTGATCTGATTGTTTCTTTCTGCAGTCTTGTTCGTAATGGCCAAAATTCTTGCAATAATAACATTCAATATCGATTTGTTCCATGATCTGCCTCTCTGGGTTTGGTTTTGTGGAGGACCCCACTACTGTGTTGCATGATGATGATCTGATCTGCCATTGTTTCAGCCTCTGCCTCACTTGATTCCACCTCTATATCCTCTGCCTCTACGACTGCCAAATGAGATTTGTGTTTTGAAAGCTTGTTCTGTGGAGTCTTTTGCCTATTTGAGTCTTGTTTTGTGTGCGAGAAGTGATCCAGTCAACTATTCTACTGATAAAGTTGTAAATATTTGGATTCCAAAATGGCAGTTACAATCATGTCATATTTCTTGGGTAGGCTTCGAAGGACATTTTCAACAATTTTCTTATCTGTAATTGTTTCTCTAATGAGTTTGATCTAATTCACTATTCCCATGACTCTAGTCATGAACTGATCCACATTATTGGTGTCAATCATCTTTAGGGTTTCAAACTAAGCTCTTAATGTTTGCAATTTAAGGATCTTCACTGTATCGTTTCCTTGATATGCAACTTTCAAAATATCCTGAGCTTCTGTTGCTATTGACACACAGGTTATCTTATCAAAGATAGAGTAATCGACTGAGTTTTTTATACAACATTTAGCTATGTTCTCTTTCTTTTTGAGTTCAAGAGTTGCATTCCTCTGATCATTGGTCATGGCTGCCCATGTTTCTTGGTTTGGCTCTACATAGGCAATTTGAAGTGTATCTCAAGACTCTTGGGCTTGGAGAAAAGTCTTCATTCTTAAACTCCAAAATTCATATTTCTTGCCAAGTAGATTTGGGGTATTTAGAAAGCACTGGAATAAGCCATCATTTCTTCAAATGTCACTCTCTGGAATGATCTCACACCGGCACGACTTCGTAACACCTCTTCAGTGCTGGAAAAAAATCCCTCTCAGTTTTTACCATATCGACGCGGGTATCTAGCTCAAAAGTGCACTGACTGGCCCTAGTATATGGCTTAAACTAGCGTTGATCGACCCTAATAACTACTTCAAACCAGTGCTAATGACTAATTGACCTATATTTTCCTTCAAAAAGAGCGTTGATTAAAAAAAAATTAAATTGAAAAAAAACTTCACTCAACTATAAGGGGCTTCTCCTCTGTTGGTTCTTTGTTCTTCTATTTCCTTTGGATCTCAACGCTTCAACAATATTCCTTTGGATATTTACACCTCAACAGTATTCAAAAACTTTGCTCATGCTTACGTTGTTGCTGCAGAGTCTTACACAAGCTAAGCTTTGATACCATTATAAAAAATGAAAGCGAAAAAGTGGAGCAGAGATTACACTTCTCAATATTAAAAAATAGTTAAATAAATTAATTGTGAACATCAATAATAAATGACTCGAGTATAACTAAACTAAACTAAATTAAATGTGAAATATCTATAACAAACAAGAGAATTAAATGTAATGACACCCAAATTAATATCTCAAGACATCCGACTAATAAAAATAAAAAAATACATAAAATAATAAATATAAAAAATAAAAATAACAGGAACACATATATCCTTTCCCTTTTTCTAACCATGATAACATGGTTATTTTGTATAACAGCTGAGAATTTAATGAAGAACATGTACTGTCATATATATCTTTTAATATATACAGCGTCTTTTTTCCTCTAAAAAGAAAAAAACATGCCTATTTTCATGCATAAGAGTTTGCACTGTTCCAACATTTACAAAATGGTTTTTTAAAGTGGTTGATATTTGTAAGCAAGGAATGAGGGTTTTACTGAGGAGCTCACAGTACGAGGGTTTTAATGATATGAGCGCGCACTAGGAGCCACGACAGAGCACTTTCATATCAAGCTAATTGAGATAAAAAACACACTGAATTGAAAAAGGAGTTGCAGCTCACAGGTGAGTACTGCGCCTAGAGACTACACTCAAACAGAGAGAACACTCTGAGTTTACTCTACATTCATGAATGAGAAATTACATCATTAAGTACAACACTACGAATTAGGAAGTTGCAAACAAACTCCTAAATTATAGGAACTAATCCTAAACTAAGGAGATACGTTACAACTTGTGTAACCATTTCTCCATTAATATAAAATAATATTAATTATGTTCAACTCCCCCCCTTAACGGAGAAAGGATTATCCTGAACTCCTAGCATCCTTCTAAACAATTCAAACTTTACACGCCCAAGAGGCTTAGTAAATATATCAGCCATATTGTCACACGTTTTACAATATTCAACAAATATCTCTTTTGACTGTCATTTCTCTCGAACAAAATGGAACTGAGTATCGATGTGCTTGGTATTTTTATGAAAGACTGGATTGTATGCAAGCTTGATGGTACTCTGGTTGTCATTTTTTATAATAGTTGATTCTTTCTATTCTTCTCCTGCATCGTTGAGAAGTCTTCTCAACCAGATAGCTTCACATGTGGCTGCACACAATGCTTGGTACTCAGCTTCACATGAAGATAAGGCTACAGTTATTTTCTTTTTGCTACTCCATGCTATGACCCCGGATCCAATGCTGAAGGTGTAACCTGTGATAGACCTTCTATCATCCAAGTTACCTGCCCAATCTGAATCTGAAAAACCTACTAGAGCAATATCAGAAGTGTCAGTGTACAAAATACCATAATTACTAGTACCACTAAGATACCTCAACACACCTTTTGCTGCGATCCAGTGACTTTCGAGTGGTTTTGACATGAACTGGCTCAGCGTACTAATAGAGTATGCCAAATCTGGTCTAGTTGTAGTAAGATATATCAAACTGCCAACTAGCTGTCTATACATAGTGGCATCCACCTCTTTAGTACCATCATTACTGCTCAACTTTAAGTTCTGCTACAATGGTGTTGCTGCTGATCTACACTGCTCCATTCTGAACTTTTCGGGCAAGCTTCTGGCATACTTCCCTTGAGTAAGAAAAGTTTGTCCAGAATCTCTCCATACTTCCAATCCCAAACAGTAATGGAGATTTCCGAGATCCTTCATCTCAAACACTTGTGACATCTGTTGTTTGATTTCTTTGATCAGATTGTTAGCATCCCCTGTTATGATCATATCATCTACATACAAAGAAATCAAAATAATTTGCCTCTGTTTATTAAACTTGGTATACAGATTTGGATCATTCAAGCTCCTATGAAAGCCATGCTGTACAAAAAATGAGTCAATCTTCTCATACCACGACCTGGGTGCTTATTTTAAACCATAAAGTGCCTTTTTCAATTTACAAACAAGATGTTCCTGCCCCTTTTTCACAAAGCCTTTAGGCTGAACTAAATAAATTTCTTCTTTCAAGTCACCATTCAGAAATGCAGACTTAACATCTAGCTGGTGTAGCTACCATTTATGTTTTGTTGCTAAGGAAATTAACATTCTAATGGTGTTTAATTTGGCTACAGGAGCAAAGGTGTCATCGAAATCTATTCCCTCTTGCTGTGAGTAACCCTTTGCTGCCAGTCTAGCTTTAAGTTTTTCTATACTTCCATCTGCATTTATTTTAGGTTTGTACAACCATTTTAATCCTATGGGGGTTTTACCATCAGGCAATTCAACCAAATCCCAAGTATGGTTTTTATTAATTGATTCAATTTCCTCATGCATTGCATCCCTCCATGCATCAGATTGACATGCTTCTTCATAATTTGCAGGTTCTAAAATGTTTAAAATGTTTGTCATTAATGCATAGTCTTTCAATTTGGATGGTAATTGAGTCTTCCTACTTGATCTCCTTGGTAGGGGACTTACCTCAAATCTGTCTATTTCAGCCTTCTTTGGGCTTGCATCATTGATTACATTACCTGTTACTTCTTCTTCTTGTTTCTGCTCTTGCTCTTCATCATCCTCACTGTTTTCTTCCATTAGCAATGGAATGTGCCAATCATTATTACAGTCATCCTTTCCTTCTTCAACCTGTTCATGAAATATGACATCTCTTCTTGCAAACACCTTATGAGTCACAGGATTAAATAACTTATATGCTTTGAACTCAGTGCCATATCCAACAAAGGTACATTTCAGGGTTTTAGGATCTAACTTCTTCCTATCTGCCTTAGGTATATGAGCGTAAGATTTTGACCCAAATATTCTTAAGTGACTCACTGCTGGTTTGAATCCAAATAATGCTTCAAAAGGGGTTTTGAAGCCTAAACATTTAGTAGGACTCCTATTTTTTAAGTAGACAACAGTGTTAATAGCTTCTTCCCAAAAACCATTTGATAGACCCTTACCTTGAAGCATGCTCCTTGTGCACTCCACAAGAGTTCTGTTCTTTTGCTTTGCCACTCCATCTTGCTGTGGTGTGTGAGGCACTGTAAACTATTGAACAATCCCATGTTACTTGCAGAAATTCATGAACTCTCCCAGCCTGTATTCTCCCCCTTGATCTGAGTAGAGAATTTTTATTCTTTTTCCTGTCTGGTTTTCTACCATAGATTTAAACTCTTTAAAATACTGAAAGGTCTGACTCTTTTTACTTAGAAAGTATATCCATGAGAACCTAGTGCAATCATCTGTAAATAAGAGAAAGTAATATGCACCTCCTAGTGACCTAGTCTGCATAGGTCTGCATATGTCTGTATGCACCAGTTCTAAAATATCTCTTTCCTTTCTATTAACATGAAAAGGGAACTCTTCTCTATGCATTTTCCCTAATGCACATCCATCACAGTCCAACTGAAAATTATGGAAAACAGGGAGTGCATCAACCATACCTTTTCTCTGAAGTAGAATGAGGTCTTGCAGATTAAGATGGCTGAATCTCTGGTGCCAGAGATTTTCTGCTGTCGATCCAGTTGTGACCATGGCTTTTTGTGGCATACTTTTCACATCTAGTCTATGCAGGCTCCCTACGCGCACTCTTGTTGCAACTGTTTCCATCTGGCTATACTTTATGACACAGTTAGTCTTAAAGAATTGAACTTGCATGTCCTGATCAGTGATCATAGATACAGAGACCAAATTTTTCTTAATTTCGGGCACATACAATACATTTTTAAGATGTCTAATGTCACCGCTAGGTAACTTTACCAGAATATGACCATATCCTTTGATCTCATATCCGCTATCATCTCTTAAATAGATTTTTGACCCACATGAATTTTCTTCAAGACATTCAAACCATTCCTTCTTACCTGTCATATGTGAGGATGCACCAGAATCGACATACCATATGTCATCCTCATCTCCCTTTGAAGCTGAAAGGGCACAATCAGCTGTAAATAGTTGAAGTTCATGGCTATGGTCCTCATCTTCCTCAACAAAGTATCCTTTGTGCTTTCTTAGTTTATTTCTTGCTTCGTCTGCCTGCTTCTTATAACATTCTTTAATCTGATGACCAGGTTTTCCACAGTAAAAACATTTCGTGCTAGGAAAATTATTAGCAGACATACCTTTAAACGGACTCTTTTGAAACGTGTTGGCTCCTTGCTGCTGTTGTGGTTTTTGTTGCTACTGTGGCTTCTTCCCTCTATACTGTCGCCTTTTGGCCATCAGAGTAAGATCATTGCTCTGTGTTTTCAAATTTTTTTGTCGCTCTTCTTCTTGTAGCAGAATCCCTATCAGCTCTTCAAACGTAGGGGCTTTCTCCCTCGCTGCCAGTCCAGTGATGAACATCTGATATTCATATGTCATTCCGTTCAATGTGATCGTGACTATATCTGAATCAGAAACTTTCTCTCCGATATCTCCCAATCTTTCCTTTAGGTCTTTGACTCTAGCAATGAATCCAGCAGTGGACTCATTCTCCTCCATCTTCATTTCAAATAGCTTGCCTTTGAGTGAGAAGACACGGTTTGTATTCTTCGTCTGGTATAGGTTCTTGATCGTCGTCCAGATGTCAGTGGACGATTTACAGTCTCTAATATGTGAGATAATATTGTCCTTGACGGACATATTTAGTATGACCTTTGCTTTGGTCTCTCTTTTATCCCGGTCTTGTTCTTGTGCAGCTGCTCCTGGTCTCAACTCATTTCCTATAATGATCGACCGCGCATTTGCGCTTTCAAGTAATGTCTGTATCTTGAATTTCCAGTTGGTGAAATTAGATCCATCGAGTTTGCCAGACTCGTGGAGATATGATTCTATACTGTTATTCATATTGGACTGATAATCTTTCTGATCCTCTGATGAATAATTCTACCCAACTGAACAATTGCAGGATACTAAAAAGAAAATCACCACATACCAGATCTTTACCACTGTCTTGCTGACATTTTTTTTTTTCGTACCTTCAATATGCCACCAACAGGCAATCTGATCTGCCTCCTCTGGGCGAATCAGAAACTTCACTGCGCCACCACTGGGCAAGTCCGATCTGCTGCCACCGAGCAAGTCAGGAACTTCAATGTGCCACCACCAGGCAAGTCCAATCTGCCACCACCAGGCGAATTCGAAACTTCAATGCGCCACCACCGGGCAAGTCCGATCTGCCACCACCGGGCGAATTCGGAACTTCAATGTGCCACCACCGGGCGAATTTGGAACTTCAATGTGCCACCACTGGGCAAGTCCAATCTGCCACCACCAGGCGAATTCGGAACTTCAATGTGCCACCACTGGGCAGGGCCGATCTGCAAAAAATTTGCAGAACTTCCCAAAGAGAAAGAGGCTGGCGCTTCTTCAATGCAAAAAAATCACGCCCAAATCAAAATGCGCGTATCTCCCAACACTGGCGTGACTTTTGCGTGTAATTCCATGCCAATAGTGTACTTTGGTGCACTGGCGCGCTTATCTCCTTCAAACCCGCGCCAATGGCATGACTGTTCGCGAAAAAACCACGCCAATCCTTTCTCCCGCTCAGAGATGATCAGTCATCTGAGGCCTGTGTTTCAGGTGTTACTGCAGTCCACCTGATTCTGCGAAAGCTTCTATGTAATCACAGCCACTACAGTTCTGTAATTAATTCTTCTAAAAAAAATAAATAAATAAAGTAAATAAGTCTCTCCCTACTCTGTGCTCTGATACCAAGATAAAAAACACACTGAATTGAAAAAGGAGTTGCAGCTCAGAGGTGAGTACTGCACCTGGAGACTGCACTCAAACAGATAGAACACTCTGAGTTTACTCTACATTCATGAATGAGAAATTACATCATTAAGTACAACACTAGGAATTAGGAAGTTGCAAACAAACTCCTAAATTATAGGAACTAATCCTAAACTAAGGAGATACGTTACAACTTGTGTAACCATTTCTCCATTAATATAAAATAATATTAATTATTTTCAACTAATTGTCTTGCATATTAAGAGGTGTTGAATTTTCAAAATAGTAGAGGACCTCTTATACGGTGATCTTTAGTTGGATTGTTCATCTAGACCAGCAGACCAGCAAGCGCGTAAGTTAATGGTTCACTTTGCTGCTTGCCCAACCAATAAATGGAATCCATAATCAATTTTGAGCTGACGTTATTCTTTTTGTTTAGTCACCTCTAGCACACCCTCTTTAATTTATCATTTATCATAGTGATTTGAATGCTTCTTGTGATTTGTTGAAAAAGGTCTTTTGGTAACGTAGGCTACTCGTGCAGTAAATGTATACTAGCAGTTGCCCTAGAAGGTATGTATACTAGCAGTTGCCCCAGAAGGTGCAAAGAGAGGCCGATAGGATTTTTAAATCAAAAAAGTTGTACAAGAAAATAGCAATTGATAACTTAAATTTAAGTTAATTTTTTTGTATTTTTTTCTTAAGTTTATAATATGTAACTACATTAGAATTGTTTAACAAAAAATTTCTCCAATGTCATTATATTTTAAAGTAATCTAACTAATTAGAACCGCATGGTGGAATATTAAATACTAAATTGATTACGTTATATTTTAAAGTAATCTAACTAATAGATGAGATGATATTTTAATTTACAAAAATTGAATGTCTCAAGGATCCATTTATACATAGAGTGGTTCTAAACTTCTAATAGTTAAGAATGCATGCCTTCTTGTAAAAGGTTAAAAGTTCAAATTCAAAAAGGTAGAAAATAGACATCTAGGAATCAAATCACTAGGCAAAGACATCGAATTCATATTTAAGTATATCTCCCTTCATAAATCATACATTGCAATAAAAAATAAGCTTTATCATAGCTATATAGCAACAACATGTGGGATTTAATAATATAATTATCCCAACTTGCAAAAGACGAATTGAAATTTAGTTAGAGTGTAATGGTAAAAAACCCAACTTGGAGAAAGATTCGTGGAAATTCAATTACAATATAATAGAAAAATGTGAAGTAAATATGGTTAAAATAAATATGTGAATTAAAGATTTATTCATTACTTTATAGTTTAAATATTACTTTATATATTAAATATTAATTGAATATGTGAACTTACTATTTTTTTTTACACAAGTCTTACTAGTGACATGTGAGTTCAAATTGGGAAACTTAGAAGTTTATGGTTACTTTCTATAAAGAAAAATAATATTTTTGGAAAGATCTCTAAATCTATTAAAAAAAATAAGTTAGGAGGGAAAATTCCTAAAAATTTAAGAAAATATGTGAACTTTCTATTTTTTTTACATACATGTCTCACTAGTAACATGTGTCATTACCAAAATGAATTGATTGACAAAAAAAAGCATGTGTATTTTCATAATGGTTTCACACAATCACCATTTATAAAGCACACATTAAAATTCTTTAGAGCTTAAGACTATAAAGAAAAATAAAATAACCTAACAAAACAGTTAAGCATATACTAGTGGAACCATTCGTATAATTCATTAATAGCATGAACTAAATTAAATAAAATAACCTAACAAAACAGTTAAGAAAATAGAAGTGGGACCATTCGTATAATTCATTAATAGCATGAACTGATTTCTTTATTTCAAGCAGAAATTTTTGTACTTGGAGAAACATTCCATGGTCTCTCATTTCTGCGAAAGGTGGCGGACAGTCGAACGGTTTTGCAATCAGCGCTCAAATACCAGGGGATTGGTAGTATGATGGTCATAGATTTTGTTTCCGCATTCGCATTTCCACACAATTGGATCGTCTCCACCTATTGGAGTGCTGGGGCATTGCAGTTGTGGAGTGACGGTGCACTGCATAGGCATACATGGATTGCACCCCTCGCATTTAGCAAACACACAATACAAATTCAAAACTCTATTATTTATACACATTGAAATTTACACAACAAGATTCATTCCAATCATAATTCAATATAACAAGCACACATTACAAATTCAATTTTATGTCCAATTCCAAAGAACATACAAATATTCATACAACCACTTTGGCATAAAACATAAAAATACAAATTATAAAAAAAAAAAAACAAAACAAACAAACATACATTTCAATTCAAAATATAAAATAAAACATTTTCAAAGACACAGAATTTCAAATAAATAAATACATAGTATACAATTCATAATTTTATCAATTATATATATCACCTTATTTAACTATACAAAATATAGAATAATACATTCAAAGAAAAGGAAACAAAAAAAATCAATAAATCAATAAAAATAAAAAACAATATAAAAATGAAAATAATATGAATGGTTTGTTTATTAAAGAGATATTTAGAGTTTTTTCATGCATTTGTGTAAAATTGTATAATTTGTGTGTAAATTTTTTTAAAAAACTTGAAATGAATATCGGGGTTGTATTGCTATATAAATATGTGGGATGATAATTGAAGTGTCTTAAAACTACATGCTTCAAATATGAATGCTATAAAGGAAATAGGTATAAAAAAGATAATGTGATATGTATGAGCATATAAGAAAATAATCAACTCACAAAAAATTCTACACTACTCTAAGAAGATTGGGGCCCATAATTTTTTCACAATATTGAGAAAAGAAGAGAGAACATAAACATATAAATACATCAATTTTTACATTGATCAGAACCATAATGAGAAGCCATTTCCGTGAATAACTTTGCAATACACCATATAAATATTACTTTGAGTAGAACAATAATGAAAAGTCATTCCTGCCGTACAACATATAAATATTAGGGAAAAAACACATGAATGAATGTAATATTTTTAACAAAATATGATGAAAATTTTCTATTTATATCCAAATAATGAAAATAGATTTTACCTTCATTGATACTTTTTCAGAAAGTATATATAGCTCTTATTTATGAGCAACTTCATTCCTGTAAATAAATCTGTCATACAACATATAAATGTATAAAAATTAGGGAAAAAACATATGAATGATTGAAATATTTTTGCTAGAGTAGGATAAAAAATTTACATTTATATATATATATATATATTGAAAATAGATTTTCTCTAAATGGATATTTTTTCAGAAAATATATACAATTCTTATTTATGATACTTTTCAAAAAATATATACAACTCTTAGTTATGAATAACTTTTGTAAACAAATCTGCAATTAAAAAAACATATAACAAAATAAAATGTTGTTATTAACCTATAATATAAATATTATTTTCAATATAAAAATAATAAATATAATTTATAAAATTATATATTATAAATTATAATTCTCTATATATATTTAATTTTTCTAATAATATAATTAATATGATTTCTATTTTTTTTTTAAATCAAAGTTGGCTTTCACCGTCCCTGAAAATAATAACGATGAGAGCTCTTTAATAGCTTTGAAGTAGAAAAAATGGGTTTAAATCAATAAACAACACAGGCCAGGCCACAAAACTATAGCAAACAAACGTGCTTTAAACTAACAGGTTATACGTGGCCATTTGATTGATTACCCAAATATATATGTAATCTAATCCTGGAGAGTGTGCTAACCCCAACCAATAATTCATAAGTTAATTTGGAGTGTAAAGCCTGGAATAAAGCTTGGGAAAGCCAATTATAATCTTGATGACTCACTTGGGCAGTTCACACCATAAAGAACCCATAATCTTGATGACTTACTTGGGCAATCCACACCATAAAGAGCCGACATGGCACAACATAGAGCCAGAGCTAGGTATACCAGAAAATCATGGAGAGAAAAATTATTATACCCACAAAAGTAAGATATACTATAGTGTTAAACTAACAGATAGAAGATTATACCAAAAATCAAAGCTCATTGGCAGCAGATTATTATAAAAAAAGTAAAGTATACCATTAAACTAAGAATACCCAAAATAAAATCAAGACAGTACCATTAAACTAAAAACACCCAAAATATCAAATTATAGTGTTAAACTAACGGAGGATAGCAAAATGTACCAACACCCACCCATGGATTAAACTACTAATTCCACACCGCACCGCTGGAGAGGTACCGCACAATACACAGTGGATTAAATACACAGATATGCTTGAATTGGCATGGGGAGATGGTGATTAAGCGAGAGTCAGAGAAAAGCGGATTAGATAAACTAATGAACAAATTAAACCCATCAGGTTTAAACACTCGAGAGAGTTTTAAATTGAATAAAATACCTGCAATTGGGATTTTGTGGTAGGAATGATTTCGTTTTTTCAGCGAGGTGGGGCGGGCTTTGAACAACAGCAACTCAATGACATGTTTCCTTCATGCATTTATCACCAACATCATCAGCGCACTATTTCCTTCCTTCACTCATATCTGGTGTAAAATTTACAATTAAGAAAAACAAACACATGGTAGGGTAATGAAATAGAATAAATAATTTACAATCAAAAAACAAAACACGGGGTAATGAAATAGAATTTCTTATGAGCATATATTAGCAGAAATATTAGAATTAAATGGAATTCTATTCAAAATACAGGGTAATCATATATAATTGCTTCTGAAAATTAAAACAGAGCAATGGAACTCGATTCCGGAAAATTCATTGATCTCCACGAAAGAAATGAATGAAAAAATAAAGAAGTGGTGGAGGCATCAGGAGGTTTAAACTATTGAGGAGGCAGAGCTTTAAATTCAGTAAAAATGACGAGGGAGATGCAGGGCCAATTTGAGATTCCTCCTAGTAATGATTCCATTCACAATTAAAAATGAAATAGACAGCAGAGCAGAGCAGAAATATGAAAATTAAATTGAATTCGATGCATACATACCATAATGAAAGTGAGCCCAAAAAATCATTGATCTCCATTTTTCTTCTTGCCTCCAATCTGTGAACAACTTAACTTTCGTTTTTCTTGCCTCCAATCTTTAGCATCCTCCTCATCTTTAGCATCCTCCTCCTCCTCTATCCACACAAACAAACATGGAATCAAACTCGACCCAGACTCAAACAACAGACGGACAGACTGACTGACCCATACCCATACTCAGACCCAAACCACAGACCGACAGACCCAGACTCAGACAGAGACAACCAAGCACACAAAAATGCCACTCTGAACGATAGACAGAGGAGGAGGAGGAAAACTCTGAAAACTGATATGAATATATATATATATAGATTCATTCCCCATCTTCCTTCAACGACTATATATTTGCCGCGCCCACCTCCTCTGGAATTAGTAGCAGGAATTTTTGCTAAAGAAAATAACAACTTATTATAAAATAAAATAGCAATTTGTCAAGGGCTGAAGAGCTCCGTAGCTTTTATGATTTTTTTCACACGTCTTACTAGTGACATGTGTCATTGGTTGACGAAAAAGCAACTGTATTAATTCAAAACAGAAAGCCTATCAGCCTAACAAATTTTGATATACCTTCGAATATATAATAACTAGGCTAAATTGCATATTTCCCAATTTATGTATAATTTAATCCATTATTAAGAAGTGTATGTTATTTACTCTATAAGCTTTTTTACTATTAATAGATTTAATTTATATAAATGATAAAACATGTTCTTAAAAAAGTCCATACTACATCTATAGGCATAAACATACTTCGTAAAAATTACTAACAAAAAAAATTTAATCACCTCCCTGTACCTTACCCTGTATCGTGCACAGTAATAAGAAAAAAATGAATTTAAATATTTTAAATACTATCTTTTTATTGGATTTGAAGATTACAATTTACGGTGATATTGTATTTTTTAGAATTGTAAAAAAGAAATCACTTCTCTAAACTTTGTATGATAAACACTAAGTGAAGCCAAAGTATTTTGGATTTTACGTTTATTTGATTTCTGCAATACAATTTATGGAAACATTCTTTTTTATTTTAAAAATTTTAAAAATATATTTTCAATTCAACATTTTAAATACTTTTTATACAATTGAATTAAAAACATTCAAACTTATCATTTTAAATAAAATTAATTAAAAATAAAAATAAAATAAACAAAACATAAAACATCTAGAATATACTTAAAAAGATGTATGAATATTTTAAAATTTTAATGTTACTATATTTGTTTAAGTTATCAAAGCGTTTTCAGGAATATCCCAAGCTCTCAACAAAATATTATTAATATGAGGATTGTGATTAGTGACAATCTGGAATAACCCACTGTTTTTTACCTCCCCACATCTGCCCACATCGTCGAAGAAATCACTGTTTGGTATCACAACATACATAAAGGTGTACAGATTATTTCAAGGTTGATATTTGCAAGAATCATTACATGTAATGAATTATTTAAAGCATAATATAGGATTCCATGATTTGCACTATCGCACGTATTGAAACAAACATAAACCTCAAAATCGATGTGGTTGTTCTAATTAGTTGATTCTCTTCTCTTTTTCAAAGGACTTTCGTATTGAAACAAACCTAAACCAGAAAATCGATGTGGTTGTTCTAATTAGTTGATTCTCTTCTCTTTTTCAAAGGAGTTTTCCGCTACGATTGAATGGTAACGTGGAGCATGTCCTACCTGGGATATACTTATATCAAACTATTTGATTTAAGATTTTATTCTTATGCTCAAAAAGTTTGGAGGGAAGCCTCCCGAGCTCACTATTATTTTGACATCTTAAAAGACTAGGAAGGTCAGTATTGCAACAAATATTATGAAATTGAGCTCTAATGTGGTTGTATACGGGGCACTCTAAGAGGAAGTGATTTTCATCCTCAATGTTTATATTCTCACATAGATGGCAGATCCTTTCCATCCATGGTGTTTTAGGAACTGTCCAATGACTTGTTTCACTATGGAGCTCATGATAGTTCATTATAATCTTGGCTATATTAATTTTCTTTTTTGAGCTAGTTAAAACAGAGAGATACTTTTGGTCTTCTAAGGTGGGGTTGATGACCTCCTTATAACACCTTAATTTTCTTTTAGCTGCGAGATCTTTCTCACACCACATTTTTTCTTTGAACTTAGAAGTAACAATTTTTTTTAATGTTATTGATGTTTTGCAATGCAACATTCTCACCAATCTCGCAATTGTTTAACCAGGCCCTAGTGTCTTTATACCAACCTTCTTTAAGCCTTAGGTGGTTTTGGCTAGAATTTAACGCTAGCTTAGGAAGTCTATGGTCTCCTATGCTATTGAGCCTGTGCTTGTACAAAAGAAGCCTAGTCATAGCTAGGCTCTCAATAGGGGAAAGACCCACTTCTATAAGGAGAATAGGATAGGGTGTATTGCTTTTAATTTTAAAGTTATACGTTATAAAACGCTTTTGGATTTTCTCAATCTTTCTCCAAGCTTCTCTAGAGATGCTGCAACCCCAACCTCACATCCATATAAGATAACACGAGTGACTAAAGTTTCAAAGAGGAACTTCTTTCTACCCCATGTTACGAGGTTTGCCATTTTACAATTATTTTCAAGACCAAAAAAAGCTTTCCACCCCCCATTAATCATTTTCTAAATGCTATGGTTCCAGCTGAGCTTGTGATGAATATCAATTCCTAGGTACTTGTGAGAAGACACTTCCTCCAAGTTACTATTTTCATACATAAAATTAGCGTAAGTGTCCTTCTTGGATTTGATAATAATAACTTTTATTTTGTCAGCACTAACAGACATACCCATGATAGAGCAGAAATCCTTAAGAAGTCTAAGATGCTTATCAAGATCAGATGGGCACCTTGCAAGAAGAACAATATCGTCACCATAGAGAATAAGGATGACGACTATCCCAGCTAAGATCATGCCAACACATCCTACTTCCTCTAAACAACCTTCTAGCTTGTCGATGTAAATTCCAATTGGGGTAGGGGAGAGGGGGCAACCTTAACTTGGCAACTACATTCTTGTGTAACCTTATAGCGGCTGCACTTAGCTCGAAAGGAACATTTAGCTCTTCTAATCTATTCCAAAGGTTATTTCTAGGAACCATATTGAAAGCCTTTCTAAAGTCCACAAGGCAACAAAAGTGATTGGATTTATCATTGCGACATTCTTCCACAATGATCCTAAGCATAACGAGGTGGTCCATTGTTGAGTGCTGCCTTCTAAAACCCGCTTGGCCTTTAGCCCGCTTACCTTCACTTTCAAGCCAAATGCTCAATTTCTTTTCCAAAATAATACCATATAACTTGGCTAAGAGAGCGCTGATCATGATTGTTCGATAATTAGAGGGGTTATTTGTATCCCCACTTTTAAAAATATGGATAATGAGGCTCTCTACAAATGTTCAAAATCAAATAATATGTTATTCTCAGTGTACTATTAGTATTATTAGTTGTAAATTTAAATAGGTATTTTTAGTTATCTATTTTTGTAATTATATATTGAAAACAGAAGGTTTTTTTATTATTATATATATATAATGTTCTCTTTTATTTCAAGGACAATAGATCTAACGCGTATTTCATCCTAAAATATTTTATTTTATAGTAGTTTCCATGTCATTGATGTTTATTTAAACAATTTTATATTATTAAAGGTTTATTTCAAAAATACATTTTTATTTTTTTCTTTGATAGATATTTATAAGTTGTGTGATCTACCTTGTCTCTTAGTTTTTTTATGCTAAAATGGTTTTAGATATCATGGAGTTAGTAAAATCATGGCTGAGAAATTGGTGGTGAATCGAAAAGTACATATGTGATAGAGAATATTCCCACACACAACAAAGGGACACATTTCTATAAAGTATCTTACATTGAAATTATAGATGAAGGGCCTCCCGCAAAAGAAATTTGCAATCTTAACAAGGCTTCATTGACCATTGTGATATTTTTTAGGGCCAAAAGTGACAAAGGTAAAGGTGTCTTATGCACATTTTGTACCTAAGAATCAAATCATTACAATTAATCTCTACTTTGCTAAACCCTCAAAGCTCATTGAAAATTCTTTCATGGCACAAATGATTTGATTGTGAATGGAAAGTTGGCCATTTGTGAGGCCACATGAATAGATGTTGCTAATGTAGCATATGTCCCTAGGATAAATTATTGGATTAAGTTCCAATTCTTAAAAGAATCTATTGAATATGGTTTAAATTTCCTAAAATAGAGCTTCCTTCTTAGCATATGGCCCACACCCAAATCCTGGTTTCAATATAAAGATCAATTTCTTGTCACAAACATTGTTTAAATATAGATTATCTTGGTATTTCAATGTTTGTCCAAACATTTTATCACAAAAATAATGATACAAATATAAATACTACACACGATTTTACATGGTAAACCTTGATAATTTCTCAAAGAAACATCCATGAGAGCATAAATGGTATTTATTATAATATTACAATGAGGATTCTAGACCACTTAAATCTTTGAAACATCATAAATGAAGGAGAGATAGTTGCAAAAATTCTGGCAACTAATATTTGGTTTTGAAAAATTACGCCATTACAGTAACCATAACAAAAATTTTACTTAGGTGAATCTGGTTTTTACATTTTCGTTAATTAAATTGTTGTCACATTTAAAAATCTTCACATTTACAAAATTTTTATAATACATTACCTTTTCAAAGCCATTTTATCACCTCTTCCATAAGCCGAGAGAGGTTAAACACCACTGCCTTTTACATAGCTTTCCTAAGTGTATATCTTCTTAACATCTACTCCATCTCAAAGTTCTACTCAATCTCCATCAATAACATGTCTTAAAAAGTGATTTTTTATATCAACATGTTTAGTGTTGCTATGATGAACTGTATTTATACACAGATGTATATAACTTTGACTATCACATAATGAAATTACATTGTTTTTCATTCTTCCAAGTTCACCTAGAAGTCCCTTCAATCAAATTTCGTCTTTCTAAGCATGTGAGACAACAACCTACTCTACCTTTTTGGTGGATAAATAAATGTTTTCTTGAAGTTTTGAAAACCAACTGATCAATCCCTCCTACAAGAGTAAACATATACCATGAAGTCCATGTTGGAAACAATATTCATACTGAGAGGGGGGGGGGGGGTTCAGGGGGGGAAGGGCGTGAATCTGTATTAAGGCTAATTTTCAATTCATTATTCCATTTTACTTTTATTATTCAAACTTGGAAGCCATCCATATATTCAACAACAACATATAATATGGTATCAATATTAAATTAATGTACATGTACACACCATGAGCATCATAAACATCCAGCACAAGGTTTTACATGGAACCCCTCTCAGGAAAAAACCACCAAATATTGTTGTTGTTATTGATGTAAAATAGGAAACCTACTCTATTGCATCAATCTGTTTAGTGATCCACCACTCACAAGAAGCACCAACTCCCCTTGTTTGTTTACTAGCACCCACTAGCAGGAACCACCAACTTCCCTCCATTTGTAGCCACTTTTTTAGCTTACCAGAAGCACCATGTAAAGCACCAACTTCATGGATTTGTTGCAAGGACAAACTTGCAAGAGGCACCAACCCCCAAGGCTTCTCAAGCACCCACTAGAGATGGAAGCACCAACTTTCTATGTCACGCTCCAACCCACACTCAATAAGGAACTAATGTTCACTATACATGGAAACCATTATACCTGATATGAGCTTTGTTCTGTCTTGTGATCACTCTACTACAACCTACTATTCTGCTCAACAATAGTCACTGCTGAGAGCCCAATTTCCACACTACAACATCGATTATTCTCATCCATGTCCTCTCACAACATACATTCATCTTTGGGCCTTAGACTCTCAACAACATGCCTTCAACCCTCATCTCATTCCATCCATAGTCTCTCTTTGTATTCTCACCAGAACACCAGACTACTCTCAACCCTCTGTAAAACCACTCTTGGCCTCCCCTTACACAGCACCACATAATATCTTGGGGTCTCTTTAATTATGCATAGCCACTCTCAGCCTTTCTCATCAGAACATGCTCGCTTGGCCTTTCACACAACAACGCACACACACCTTGAGCTCTCTACAAACCTCACTATATTTTTCCACTTTTCTCATCTAAGCTCCTTGGTTTTTTTCCTCAGCTGCATTTCGCTCAATGTTTCCACTGCTACCTATTTCCACACTTCCCTAGTGTAGCTTGGCATGGGTCCTCCATTCCGATGTTGTGTAACTTACTTTCTGCTAGTGCAATAAACATGAGAATGGGCATCTCACTATTCCATCATACTGAGTATTAATTTTCAGTCCACCTAATCAATTCAACTAGGTGAAATCATTTCTGTGAAAAAATCTCCTTCTCACTTAGGCTCTGCATGCTTGTTCATGATTTCACATCACTCGTGTGTACTTTGGCATAGATTCGTTGACCTCCATTTAATTCACTCAGACATGCATCGGAGCAGAGATGATTTGTTTCAACTCAAGGTAGACACAACATCCTTTTGTTTAAATCGTGGTCCTTGTTTCCTTCTCTCAATGATCTTTGACAATATCTATTAGTCCTTAGAGAAACTCCTCTACGCAATCGTGGTCCCTACTCCCTTACTCATCCATTTACCATAAGCCTTTGTACTATTATATGAGAGATACAACATATCATAACTCATGTAAGAGGAGTGTTATGAAATGAATTAGTTCTGATACTCTTAGCCCCCTTCTTTTGCTTTGTCTCTCTAGTTCTTCCACCACGAGATCAGGACTCTGACTGGAAGTATAGCAATTAGGTGCCTAGCATCCAAGTTCCCTACTAGGGCCTGTCTCCCTATTCTATAGCTCTTGCCCTTGGTTCTTTTTAGATTCCACTACCCAGTGCCAACACATACATCAGAGCTCTCTAGGCATTATAAATTTTTGAAATGCCGTTTGCACAGGAGATAAAAGATCCTCAACTTCCAATATCTTGATCTCCAAGACGACATAATGCTCTCACCACTTCTCCATGTGGCATCCTTATGAGTGGTGACATGTGTCACTCTGAGTTACCCCATTAGGCCACCAAAAATTCCAAATCAGGCTACGACATGTCCTCTCATACCGCCACGTCACGGTGTTGAAATTTTCCTTCTCAGACTCTCGGAAAAAAGAACATCATCTCATGTTTTCTACTAGAGGAGTGAGAAGTCACCCCGACACGCCTTAGTTTTGCAACGAAAACCTTTATATTTCTATGCCTTCGCAAACCTCGACACTTTCAAGGAGTTTCAAGGACTTATGAGGTTTTGACATTCCAATATGACATGCTCTGATGTCATGATATCCCATACCTTCGATATTTCGATGGCCCCGAGCTTCTAATATCCTGATATGACATGCTCTGATGTCCTGATATCTGAGACCTTTGACATTATGATGGAATCCAACTTTCAATATCTCGATATGACATGCTCTAATGTCCCTATATTCACCGACCTTTGATATAGCCCGCTCTGATGCTCTGATATCAGGTGTTGATGTACTCATACAGTCAATATTCTGATATGACCTACTATGAGGTACCGATATGCTAGTCTACTCCATTATTCTAATATGTTGGTCTCCTCTGATACTTTGATACCTGATATTCCTTCTACTCCTATAATTCATCCTTCTCAAGGCTCGAAATCCCTAGACATCAACAAACCATATATTTTGTTCCAGGAGCCCATTTTTGAACTCTTGCATATCATTGGAAAGCTCTTCCAGAGCAATTTTGGATAGGCTCTGATGTAGTCCTGGAGCAACTTTTTTGCCTTTGATATGACTCCAAAAACTTTTACACACTTTCCTTCTTGACTCTTCTTCTTTTGCTTGGAATTTTGGGCACCTATCCACCATTTTCATCATTTTATGGCTTCTCAATAACCCTGCAGATATCAATGGAGCATGTGTTGCCTCTGAGGTGACTACAAACTCTCTCCAACACTTTTCTTCATGACTCTTCTTATTTATTTGAATGTTGAGTGCTTATCCACCATATTCCTCATTTTATGGATTCTCAATAAGCCTGTTACTATGATGATTCTTGACCAAACACCTGTAGCTATCAATGGATCACCATTATCCTCTAGTTGACATAAAATTCCAATAAAATCATCTTTTATGGATTTGCAATAAGCCTTCTAATATGATGATTATTTACTAGTAGCCCATAGCTATCAATGGATCACCATTGTCATATGGATGGCATAAAATGCCAATATATGTTGTGACAAGCATTCGTGTTAGCTTGGTTGACATCAATTCCAACACTCCTACCAAAATTTAGTCAATCCCAACAATATACCCCTTTGCCATTGATGAAAACACGTTATCGTCATATTTACCTCGAAGGCCATTCCACATGCCGCTTCCAAACCTCTCTTGGAATATGCCACCAATTAATTTCTCTCTCCTGCATGGGCCATGATAGCTTCTCCACAAATTCTCTCCCCCTTTGACATCAATGGAAAAGGGTTACAAGTTGCCTTCTTCTCCCGCAAACAAACATTTTTTTTCAAGACAAATCTATAGTTGTTGAGATGTGCATTGTTCTTTGGATACATCTCTTAAAGGACTGATGTTCTTGCTCATCCATAAAATAGGCATATGTGGTATGCTCCCCCTAAAAATAAACTTCCTATTCATTTTGATTCCTTTCCTGGAAACCTTATGGATGCTCATTGTATACACCTCATAGCAATGCATTTTTTATCAGTTAAAGAGAAAATTGATACTAATTAAACTGCTCACGATATTTCTACTTCTTCAAATATTAATCAATGTTAATGCTTTCGACTTGCTCCTCTCCTCTGCTATTGCTTCATCTTCTATGATCACTACTCTTGATCATCTATTCATTCAACACTTCTCCCCCTGAGATCATGCCTAAAAATATGGAACGCTTCGATTTGCACCACAATCATCATTTCTGAGGCTAAAAATTGTTTCCTGCTACTACGTATCGAAGTCACTCCCCCTAGGAAAATGCTCTCTAATCTCTTGCAACTAAATTATTGCATTTTTGTAGGGAATGATCCTGTGGATCTAACTGGACTGTGGGGTTCCTATCATTCACACTTACAAACTGCAGCTCATCTTCTTCACAACATAAGATATTTTTGTGTATTCCTCATACACGTTGCACTACTCCTTTTTAATGTTGATAACTAGCAAGAAATAACTACCACACCTTCATCAATGAGATTCATATTTGTGTTCATTCCTTTTAGCTTCCTTAATCTGAATTAATCATCCTCACTCGATGCCATTCTCTTCCTTTACAGAAGAGAAAGAGAGGATGTACTCCCCCTTAGAAGATCATCCTCCTTTTTCTTCCATACCTTCAATGGTTGAGTCCCAACAGAAGCACCATCATATTATTTCTTCTTTGCCCATATTTGGGCTCTCTACTAGCTTGGCATGGATATATGAAACTTTTACTTTAATTCTTCTTTCTTAACCCAACGTGACCTGCTACAATTTTTATTTATTTACAAAATAAAGTTAACTAGGTTATTTTTGCTCACATTCCTTACCTAAAAGATTCGCTCATTACAACATGCATCTAGAAATGGTTTTCTCACCGCAATATGAGAATCATCCTTCTTATTTTTTCTTTGGTTTTTATTAAAATACATGTTAGCAACTTGATGATTTCTTCTTCCATCTTTTCATTGGTTGGTCTTCAAGGACATGTCATAACTGAAGATATACTTCAATCCACTTCATCTCATCACCTGGGATGGATGCTCCAACTCCTGGTGCATGTAGCAGGCTTTATTGTGCCCAATTTTTCTACTATTGTAGCATTTGATTTGGTCTAAGGAAAGAGAAAAGGGGTTACTCTCCTTGACAATGATTTTGTCAAAAATCCTATCGCAACCAACATGCCTTCTCCTAGACTCTTTATGCATTCTTGGTTTACTTCTACCCAACACATATTTCTTTCTTACATTCCATCTACAATCTATGGCTTTTTGTCAAAAATTATTTTAGGAAAAATAATACCCATAAAAGGGATTTTGATGAAAGATATTGCCTTTTATTTAAAGGCTTTGTCATTGATGACGAAAGGACCTCTTGTGGTTTTATTCCTACTACATCTTAACCTTCTGCTACTGCCTTTTCTTCTTTTATTGTTGTTGTTTTCCAACAACCATTTTTCCTTTGTTCCTGTTGGAACCTCAAGATCCCTTTATATGTGAAGTTGACCCTTCAACCTTTTCCTTAATGGATCACATTTCTTCATTGAAACCCAATCAAACCTTGATGAGTGCGGATTTTTTCTTGACAAGCATTTCAACAAAGAACTTTGTGCTCCCTTCAAGATTCTAGTATTGAGAAAACTCTTTATTTTACATTTCCAATCCATGTTTCAATGAGACTATGTCATTTTGTAGTCTCTCACAGTAAGCTTCCTTCTCATTCAATTGAATCGATAGTTTCCTATTCAATATTCTAGCCTCTTCTTATTGATCATTTAGATAAACTAATGTCTTTCTCCACCTTTCATTCTCAAGCTCATAAATTTCCATTTTCTCCTCTTTCTTGATATTTACCTTTTATAGATCCTTGATCTCCTTTATAGCAAAGATCGACTTCTTTCTAAAAAATATCCTTTCATTTATACCGTTTTCTTCACTATCAGAGGTGCTAGATGAGTCACCACATAAATCTAGGATCATATCTATGTATAAGTAGTCTCTCACATGTCTAAGGGTTACCCCTTCTTCATCACTACTTGGGGTATTCTCATCTTCTCCTATTAATGAGCACTCTGGGAATCTCCCTTCTTCCTCTTAGAATCCCTCATGTTCTATTGCTGCTAAAATGGATCTATCTTCATTACAACTAGTAGAACCATATTTATATCTATCTTCAATTGATTCACATGAAAATATAGATAATGAATGAGATATCTCTTTTCATGTGTCACAAAACAATAACTTACCTTCTGAGCAACATGATTTCCCTTTTGAGACTTCTTCATCATTAACACGACTGTGATGAGTAGAAATTTTTTCATGTTCTAATTCATTGCAAGAGTAGCTACACTCCATAGTCTCTTATTTAGCCACTTGGTTGTCTTCTCTAAATAGAAATTTTAGCCTGTCCAACATTTCCCTTTTCATTTCACAATTTCTTACTTTACCGGCATCTCACTCAGAGAACCCTTTTATGATGACTTCCTTGGCTTTCTCATTCTTCTCACTCTTTTATCCATTCAATAAAAAGCATACATCAACATCTAAGGCCATTAAATACACTTTCATTATAAATTTCCGGAGTGCATACCTTGATCCATTTAAGAATGGAACACCTTTATATGTAAGCCAATATTGATTAGCCATTTTTTCCCTTTGATCTACCTTCTAACGGTTAAACTATTTCGGAAGTAAGTTGGATTTGATACCAATTTTTGGAAACAATATTAATACTAAGAGGCCAGTGGTGAATCAGTATTAAGATTAATTTCAATTCATTATTCCATTTTAATTTTATTATTAAAACCTGGAAACCATCCATCTAATAAAAAACAACATACAATATGGAGGCCATATTAAATCAATGTATAGGAGTGTTACACAGTAATTTCTCACCGTCCCTGCAATCCCCATCCCGCACATTAGAGGGCTCATTTCGTGACCTGTGAGCAGTGACATGGCTTGAAACCACTTTCATGACATCCCTCTGAACAAGAGCTTTCATTGCCCTGAAGACATCTCCTTGTGAAAAACCCTAAAAATGGCCCTTTTTGCATTGGCGCGGGCAGACAGTTCAGTACCCGCGCCAATGGGGAAAATCCTTCAAAGAGGTCACGCCAATTGGCGCTCTGTCCCAGAGTCACACTCGCGCCAGCCAATTTAAGGATTGTTTTTTAAAAATAAATGGCGGAATTTTCGTCCTAACCAATTCATGAACTGGTATCTATCTTGAATTGGGAGGTTTGGCTCCGGATTTCCATGTAGAGGAAGTGGTTTGCCATCTCTCATGGAAGCTTCCTTGAGATAGGGTCAATCCCATGATTATAGGGATCCCAACTCCCCTTCCTCCATCTATAAAAGCTTGCCCATCTCCATTGCAAGCTAGTCTTCAAGTTCCCAAATTCCCAAGAGCCTTATGCTGCAAGAGCCTCCATAATTCCCTTAAGGCCAAATCCAAGCAAGGAGACTATCGTCAAAATCCGAAGAGAGAGGTTTGTCCCATCGTTGACAGGATTTTCGAGACGTGTTCTGCTGGCGACCCGCCGAAGGAGAATTCAGCGTCAGAACTATGGTTGTATTCTTCCTTTGATTGATTAATAATAAGCGACTATTGGTTATGGTTCCACTCTTGTTGTTGTTTATGATGATGAGTTATGTGCTTTCTGATTGACATATAGTTGCATCTATTGGATTTTACGCTTTCATTTTTTTTTTCTCGTGTGTGCAGGTGTCCTATCACGGAGATCGTGGGGATCGTCATCTGCGAGAGCTAAGGAATGGGAGCGCTATCTCTTCTACAAGCAACAACGTTGGATTCCAGGTAGGCCTTCATCGCTAGTTGGTTTATTTGTAATTAGGAACCTGCATTATAGCGTGAATGATTGTTGCTGGACCTGGTCTGGGCTAGTAGGGATCGCCTCTGTCCACAGAGGGGATTTACCTCCACAACAAATTGGCGACTACACTGGGGATCATTGGCTTGTTGTTGTTTTCTTTATGAGCTATAGACGGAGCCTAAAGTTAGCCAGATAGCCTTAGAAACACTTTTTCTCTGCAATTGTGAAGTAGATCAAATCTGCTTCAGTAAACCTCCGGTTTAGTTTGTAAACTAAACACTTGGAGCATTGTCTTGTCTTTTCGGTCGATTCTTGATCCTCCTTCCTTGATCAGCTCTTTTGGGCTGGTTCTTTCTGTGAATTTGGGTTTTTTATAGCTTGATCATCACTGGTCTACTTGTTGGATTGATCTTTTTTATTTTTGACTAGGAAACTCGACTGGCGTGCTTTTCAACTTGACAATCGCACCCATTGGCGCAGGTTGCTTGTGTATTACCCGCGCAAATTTGTCTATGGCGCTAGTTTCAGCCTCACAGTCGCGCCAATCCTGTGAGACACTAGGGTTTGCTCAGTTTTGAGCTTCCTGAGCCTGATCTGTGTGTTTGGTCTTGATTTTTCCACTGCTTGAGTGTTTTGGAGCCTTGATTGACTGACTAGTACTTTCATCCTTTGGTTGTTTGCCCATTTCCATCAATTTTGCATTCTAGCCCTAGGTCATCTAGGGGCTATTGTTTGTCGAGCCTCCCTTGGGGGGTTTTTGGTTTCTATCAGTTCAATAAACCTTGTGATTGCCTCTTTGCATTCGTTTGGTGGTTTTCTATTGTTTCATTGCATTGTTTGAGTGATTGTTTCCTTCTCCATTCGAATTCCGCCTTGTCTCGTTTTGAGCCTAGATTACACGGCTCATTTGGAGTCTTTGGGATTCTTTTCATTTTGAGGGACTTTTTGTTGATTTTAGGTCTGATTGTAAGTTTGAATTGGGTGGAATTTGCTTGTTTTTGCCCTCTTG
Source organism: Pinus albicaulis (assembly GCA_034641835.2). Taxonomy (NCBI): domain Eukaryota; kingdom Viridiplantae; phylum Streptophyta; class Pinopsida; order Pinales; family Pinaceae; genus Pinus; species Pinus albicaulis. The sequence goes on from CM076577.1 coordinate 1,426,046,480, forward strand.
TCATCATTTCTCAAATTTCTCTTGCATTAGTTTTCATTTTTTAGTGCACTTTGCTCCGAAATATTGAAAATATTATGAAAAAAAATGTCTTTTTCTCTTCATTAGTTAATGTGAATTAGACCTTTTCGGTGTTATTAGTGGTTGGTAACTTTGAAGGAAAAGCTTTTTAGTTTTCATATGCTGCATTAGAGACATCATTGGTTGTTTTTTGTTCATTTCGTTATTGTGTGAAAAGCTCTCAACTCTCTCATAAATAGCTTTCATCGAATGAAATGATATACTGTGGCATATAGAGTGCACTTAGGAGATTTTGAGACATTACATTCTCTAGGGCCTGAATATTGAAACGTAATTGAAGATAAACTTTAAAATTTCCTCAATTTACACTAAGGCTACATTGAAATCTAACGAAACACATTTAGAGGTCTAGGCTAGAGACATGTTCCGGTGTCTTTAAACCTAGTAGTTGTCGTTTGCCTCTTGGCTTTAGACAACGCTAGTATGGACTTGTGCTCCCCGTACCATCACGTATATAAAGGGAGACCCCATTAGGTTTCTATCCTTTATCCATAGGAAGCCGAGTCTGCTGCCCTATACCCGTGATACACCGAACACAGCATTCAGGGAGATTGCCTGCTCGTATGTTAAGTCCTTGGTTGATTTCTCTTTCATTTTGAAACCAAGGTGTATGTTGCAGTTCATGGTTATTTGGTACACCCTTTGCCTAGTATTCCTGAGTAGTCATTTCATCTTTTCTGACTCTTTAAATTTGAAAGGATCACCAAGCTCTTGTCCTTTCACGCTTGCTTCAAAACTGAAAGAGATAGAGTCAGCTTTCAGCCGTTTCTCGACTCTTAAAACATGAAACAGTAAAGGCTCTAAGTTTCAATGTGGTAAAACAAAACACCCACGATAACACGCCCTGTTAGATTTTTCTTGTTGGCCGTTTGATTATGTGTCTTGACTCTTTTTCAGCTCATGTGTGTGTTTGATCTTTTTCTCTTGTCGTTACTACCACAGTGGCAGAACGTCCTGTTTCGTCTACTGGTAGTCCATATACGGACGATTCATCATAGGTTTCGCAATCCTCTGCTAAACCACAGCAGCCCATTGTTTCTGAGTTTCCCGACGGGGGACTGGTTCTATTTGAGCAACCCTTTGGGGGACCAGTTGAGTTCAATTGGCCCTTTTCCGACCCTTGGTTTTGATTGGGAGTAGGGGATGATTTCCCTCCTCTTACATTAGGTTCGCCTTTTATAGCTGCTGTTATTCCTCCTAGTCCTTGCTGTCTATTACGAGATCTAGCGACAGGCTCAAACATGAGTGAATCCAACAAGGAAGTCCCCACGTCCGGTGAATATTACCAGTTATTTCCTTGGAGATTATTTCCAGGCGACAACCCTGAACCAGCTGTTATGTCGTCACCCGGTCCCTCATTACCACCAGGGTATAGATCCTTGGGTCAGATTATCACCGCTGCTACCTCTATGGGGGTATCATCTACTTCTACGAGGCTGGTGGTTCCTTCATTGGGGATGTCTCCTTAGACACCCATCACGTCATCCCCTCAAGTCACTTCTTTACCTATTCGGCCCACTGTCTGTGTGGCCGCATTTGCACCCGCTGTCACGGCACACTCCATGAGGGCTGTGCCACCTCCTGAAGACATCTATATAGCGACTTCTATGCCGGATAACATCTATCCAGTAGAGTATCGGTTGTCCCTACAACAGCTGAACCCCGAGGTTGGAAAAACCTCTCAAGATCCCAACCGCTCGTATTTTTCGCATTATGCATAGGATGGTATGCCCATGTATGATTTTCCATATCAGTATGATGAGCATGGGAACATTTTACATTTACCTACTCCAAAGGCTCACCTTCATGTTCAAGGTTTACCCTATAACCAGGCTGGACATCCTTATAACCTGCAAGGGCAACTTTTTCAAGGCCAACCTTCGAGCCAGCCTGGATATCCTTCTGACCTGCAAGGGAAGCCTTTACAAGGCTATCCTATAGGCCAGCAAGGGCCATCATACAGTCTACAAGGACAGTATTACAACCCTTTCGGTCAACTTGTGCAACCTCAGCCGGGGCACCAACCGAGGCCAGTATATGGTCCTCGGGGGAAAGTCCAACCTTCCCAACCCATGCAACCTCAGTATCCTATTAATCTAAACATTGCACACTAAACATGACCATCTTATCATCCTACTACAGGTCAAACTGGTTACCAGCCACCACCTGGCTCCATACCCCCACCAGGCCAACCGGTCTATCCGGCACAACCTGGTGTTCTGCCTCGAGGCCGACCGGTTCATCCGGTACAACTTAGTGTTTCTCAACAGCCAGGTCAACCTGCGCAACTAGCACAACCTGTTCACCCAGGTCAACCTATTCACCCAGGGCAGCCTGCTCAGCCAGGTCAACCTGCTCAACCAGGCCAGCCTGCACATCCTATCAACCCTGCCCAACAGCCGACTTATTCGATGCCACAGCCAAGTCAACTGCTGCACCCTAATTATAAGGCTCAGCAGGGCCCCACCTATCAGCAACCCATTTGACCTCAAGGCGGTTACTATTCTCATGGTCAATCTCAACCAATTTATAACTAGCCCCAAGGTTCTAACTATTGTCCTCAACAACTTGGCTACACCTATACTCAGCAGCTGAATTTGCATGTTGCTTACACAGGGCCGACGTATAATTAGGGTCCATATTCTGGTTATCAAGCCCCGCACACTGGTTACCAGCAACCAAATCAGACTGGTTATACGACCTATACCCCCTACAGTCAGAATCCTGCTGGACAGAACCCATGGGGGCAAGGATATTCGCAACCAGCGTGGAGTAAAGGTACTGGTCCTTATCCAGGGCCAGGCATGCCGTCCAATCTGCCATTTCCATTTCTGGCTACCTTGGAGGTACCGGATGTGTCAAAATTAATGAATGATCCAATTCTACATAATCCTTATTGGCCTCCGGTTCCTACAAAGGTGCCTGGTGATTTCCCCAAGTTTGAGGGTAAAGCTGGGGAGGACCCCCAAGCTCATGTGATGACTTACCATCTTTGGTGTTTGTCCAACTCTTGGGTGGATGATTTAGTTTGTCTACGCCTCTTCCAATGCACTTTGACTGGCACTGCAACTAAGTGGTATATTGAATTACCCCGTGGCATCTTTCAATATTTCAATACGTTAGCCATGGCTTTTCTAACTCACTTTCAGTTATCGGTTCGCTACGAAGCCATGAAACACCTCCTGACTTCTTTGAAGCAGGACAAAGCCACCCACATTTCCGATCACATTCATGAGTGGCGACGTCATCGTAGACTGATCAAGTTCCATATACCTGATCAGATACTAACACATTGGTTCACCACCTCCTTCGTTAACAAAATCGCTCAATATATTGCTATGGGATCATGTGTGACTGAAGAACAAGCCATAGCGCGTGCTCAATATCTAGATCTGGTATACTCACAGTTTGGCACGCTGTATGATATTTTTCCTGATGTTCCATGGTCTGGAACCTCTAAAGCTCCACCTACCCCAGCGGTGGATGGTGTTATTGGTTCCGTGTCTCAAAATTCGAAGAAATATTCAAATGGGAAGAAGAAGTCCAACTCATCCAATAATTCTGCTCCTCCCGCCCCTCCTGATTCTGGAAAAACTGCGGAGGTTAATGATGTTCAAGCCAATCCTACGGAGAAAGCCTCCAAAGGTAAAAAGAAGGGCAAAGGAAAATCTAAATCTGACGCCCCAAAGAAAAAGTCCAAACCTCGTACCGAGGACGGTTCCCAACTCAAGCCGAAGTACCCCTGCCTCATTTGTGAAGGAGATCACTATACAAAAGATTGTCCATGACGATCTGAAGTTATTCAACTTCTAAAAGGCTCAAAAGGGACTTCGGCAGTTCTTAAAGAACCGTTCTCATCCCAGCAGACCCAGATGGTTGAAAAACCTTCACCATCTACACCATTTGGGTCCCAGGTCTTTATGATGAATGGTGCTGCACCTATCTCTATTGCTACGCGTTCAAAGGATTACAACAAATCGCTTCAAGCACCAGGGAAGGCAGTTGTGGATGGTCTACCTCCCCCACTTGTCTCCGGTTCATTAGAAATTGAGAAGCCTACTGCTGAACCTGTTCTGAAGCCACCTTCTAAAGGTGTTCTACGAAGATCTTCCTACAATCCGAATGCTCGTGCCGCTCAGCACTACAGTATTGTTGAGGATCTGGCACAGGCGCCTTCTGCCATGTCTGCATTGGAAGTTCTTCAAATTTGTCCTTCACAATGGAAAGCTTTATTATCTGCAATCGGTGGAATCGATCCCGTCGATTCTAGTCTTCTCACCTTTGACTTAGAAAATGTCACCCCCCGACTTCCACATCAAATCGCTCTTATTATTCAAGTCGGGATCAAGGGTCTTAATATCCATAGGGCCGTTGTGGATGAAGGTGCTTCTACCTGTGTCATGTCGTCCTCTTGCTGGAAGGCCATTGGCTCTCTGACCCTTTCATCGTCTCCCAATGCCCTAGAGGCATTTGATGGTCGGGAATCCAAACCCCTGAGTGTTCTTGAGAGTTTAGCGATTACTTTATAGGGGAAGATAGTCAACGTAGAAGTAGAAGTGGTTGATGCCAAGCTTAACTACAATATACTTCTCAGCCGTAGTTGGACTCATGCCATGCTATGTGTGCCATCCACCCTCTTTCGACTTATTAAGTTCCCTCACGAGGGAAAAATCGTTACTGTGGATCAGTTGTCTTTCTTCACCTCCACCTCTGAGAACAACGTTCCGTACGTGGATCAGATCCCAAATCCCCCTGACAGTGTAGGGCCCGGTCTCTTCAAAGACCCTGTCCTCATGGGTATTTTTCCCGCACCACCATCGCACACCACTCAAGTTAACATGATCTCTAGGTTTGACGACCCATGGCTCATCCCTACACCTGAGCAGGTGACTGAGTTTGGAGAATCGGTGCCCTTAACTCCAGTAGAGATTAACTACTGTGAAATCGTTGCCGCATCTGATCCTCCTCCTCCTCAGCATGCTCCTTTAGCATGGCTTTAGATGTCTACTCTCAATCCCCCTGGCTCGGTCAGGCCGACTCGCCTAATCCTCTTAAATATATTTTCCCTTATAATGAAGCCATTGTAGAAACAATGTCTCTTGAGGAGCTACCTTGGAGCGATGGACATCATCGTTCCTCATTCATGCCTAGCTTCTGGGAAATGTTAGATTTTATAGAGCATTTTGCATCTTAGGTTCCCACTCCACCTCTCCAGATGCCCATATTAACACATGAGGTTCTTTCAGAGGGAAACCTGAGCAACATCACTCAAACCATTCCAATCGACATCTCCGTTAAATCGGGGATAGTTGAGAACATACACGTGGGAGTGACTTGTTCTCCTGATGAGATATGAGTCTATACCAATATTTTTCGAGAATTCAGAGATGTGTTCACTTGGTCCTATGAGGAAATTCCCGGGATTGATCCCAGCATAGTAGTGCACGAGATTCCTACCTATCCCGGTGCGAAACCCATGGGCCAATGCCTATGCCCGGTGCACCCTCGCAAAGCCGCTGCCATCAAAGCAGAAGTTGAAAAACTTCTGAACGCGGGCTTTATTTACCCGATTCCCCTCACAGAATGGGTCTCCAACATTGTCCCTATAGATAAAAAGCAGGGGACTATCAGAGTCTATGTTGATTATCGTGATATTAATCGCTCCTATCCTAAATACAACTATCCCACTCCTTTTATAGACCAAATCATCGATGAATGTGCTGGTAGTGACATTTATTCCTTGATGGACGGCTTCTCTGGGTATAATCAGATAAACATTCTACTTGAGGATCAAGACAAGACTGCATTCATCTGTCTGTGGGGTACTTTCGCTTATAAAAAGCTCCCGTTCTGCTTGAAGAATGCCGCAACCACTTTCCAGTGTGCAATGTATTATGCTTTCCACAAAATATGCCATATTGTTCAGCCTTATCTAGATGACTTGCCAACTCACTCAGCTAGGCGAGAGGACCACCCTGAACACCTCCGTCAGATTTTCCTGCATTGTAGGCGCTACAATATTAGGCTTAATCCTCATAAATGAATCTTTTGCATGGATTATGGCCGTCTTTTTGGATTCATAGTCTCCAAAGATGGAATTCGCCTTGAACCTTTAAATTTCAAGGCTATCATCAATCTCCCATCACCCTCCTTGTTATATCAATTGCAGAGTCTACAGGGAAAAGCTAACTTCCTTCGACCCTTTATCCCGAACTACGTGGAGGTGGCCAAAGGATTCACGCATCTCTTAAAGCAAAATGTTCCCTTCCACTAGGATGAAATTGCTCAACAATCCTTTGAGAAGCTTAAGACGTTACTCGTTAATGCTCCTTTGCTTTGTCCTCATAACTATCACCGTTATTTCACTTTCTATCTCGCCGCCGCATTTAGCACCATAGCTATAGTTGTGGTGCAGGATGACGATGATGGAAATGAACATGTCATTTATTATCTGTCATGGAACCTTCTCGACACAGAAACATGCTATGCTCACATCGAGAAGTTGGCGTTAGCTACAGTACATGTTGTGTAGTGCTTTCGCCACTACATCCTGTTGCGCACGATAACCGGGGTTTTGGATTGCAATCCCATGACATATATTCTTTCTCGACAATTACTTGGGTGGAAATACTCCAAATGGATTGTTATCCTTCAGGATTCCGACTTAGATTTCACCAATGCTAAGTCGACCAAATCACTGGTTTTTTCAGATATTATTTGCTCGCTCCCGACAGACTCCACCCCAACTCATTCCGAGGATCATATCCCGGATGAAACTCTTTTACTTATAAGCACTCGCGACCCATGGTACGGTGATATTATTGTGTATCTTCAAACCTCAACATTTCGGTCTGAGTTGACTAAAGATGCCTGATGTCAGATTCGGCATCAGTCTCAACCCTACCGTATAGTAGGAGATACTTTATACTGCGTTGGAGTAGATTCGGTGCTCCGCCAGTGCCTCACCCTGGAAAAGGCTGAAAAGGTCCTAAATGACTGCCACAGTGGCACCTATGGCGGTCATATGTCTGGATATGCCACTGTCTAGAAAATTCTGCGAGCAGGTTACTTCTGGCCGTCAATATTCAAAGACTGTTTCGTCGCAGTCCGTAAATGTCACGCGTGCCAGGTCTTTTAGCACAAGATGCGCGCGCCGCCTATCCCTTTGCATCATGTTATTACCGTTCGCCCTTTTTTGAAATGGGGCATAGATTTTATGATCTGTAACCCTCATTCGGTCGAGGGGCATGCATATATAATTGTCGTCGTAGACTACTTTACGAAGTGGGCCGAAGCGATACCTACAGTAGCTGCTGACGGTAAGATAGCTGCCCAATTTATCTTCAACCATATTATTGCACGTTTCAAGGTCCCTTAGGCCATTATTACTGACCATGATACTCACTTTCGAGATTACATGATGGCCAAGCTAACATCAAGATTGGGCTTACGACACGATAGCTTAACGCCATATTACCCCCAGGAAAATGGCCAGGTTGAGGCTGTGAACAAGGTTTTGGTCACAATGCTTCAACAGAAAGTTGGTATTCATAAATCCAATTGGCACCTCCAACTGTTTTCAACTCTTTGGGCCTACTGGACGTCAGCAAAGAGTGCAACTGGTTTCACACCTTTCCAATTGGTGTACGGTCTAGAAGCGGCTCTTCTGGTTGAATGCAAAATTCCTTCTTTGAAGTTAGCTGTGGAACTTTTTCCTGACACTTCTCCTCAGGAAGAGCATATTTTGTATCTGGAACGGTTGGATGAAACCCGCCGTTTGGCTGCTTTAGTCATTGAAGCACAAAAGAAGCGATTCAAAGCTCACTTTGATCAATCAGTTTCCCCACGTTCCTTTGTCGAAGGGGACCTCTTCCTCCTATATGATCAAGCGCATGAAAATCTTGGGGCCGGTAAGTTCCAACCTATGTCGCATGGGCCCTACATAGTAAAATTCGTATTGAAAATTGGGGCTTATGAGCTCATTTATTATGAATGAGTTCCATTGGCGCAACCCAGAAATGGGTTGTACCTCAAAAAATACTACGCTTGAAGTGATTTTTTGTGTGGTGTGTGTACATAGGTGTGTATTTTCATTTGTGTACATGTGTGGTGTGGTGTGCGATGTAAACATCTTTCTTCTGATCGGGTCTTCCTGATTGTGCAGATGTCCATTAATCTGTTTGTTGGTTTCGTGGATGGTGCCTCCCGCAGTACCAGAAATCTGTCTTTGGCAGCTTGGGTAATCTACGATCCTGGTGGTGAGTTCGTCAACCTGCAAGGTGTGTGTATGGGACGTGCTACAAATATCATCGCGGAATATAGTGCTGTGTTATAATTATTAACTGAGGCTGTAAACCTGGGTATCCATGAATTACTTGTGTATCTAGACTCACAACTTGTAGTATCAGAACTTAACGGTCATTATTCGGTTAGAAACCCATCCATTTTACGTCTGTATCTGCGTATTCATTTACTGAAAAGGAATTTTGACTATATTACACATCAACACATGCCCAGACATATGAATACATTGACAGATGTAGTAGCTAATATGGTGCTAGATAGACATTTGCGCAATTTGTAAAACAACATCACATGTAAAAAGAAAGATCCATCCAGAAATAGATATGTATATATATAGATATCGAAATTTTTGCATAGTGTGCATCGCATAAAATCAAAAAATATACATGTTTGTCTTAATACATCCAGAGACGACATGTCTCTCAAAAAATATGCATGAAATAATCCCTAGGTGTCTAATTTGTGTGGTGCTCATGATAACAAGTCACCGCATGCACTAAGTGTCTCAGAAGACGGTGGAGGCGACTAGGCACTCCCACCGTATGTCTCTGGTATGCTAGTGGAACATCTTCCAGTCGGGCGTAGTCTGGAATCCCCCGAGCAATCCCCTCGAGGTTCTGAATCAACTCTCCTCCCTCGGCACCCTCCACCTGAGGGTCAGCTACGGGATGAGTTCTCCGTGAAATAGGAGAAATACTGGCAGGTCTCTCTGGGCCGACATCTTCATACACATAAAACTATTGTTAGGACGGGCATATATTACCAAAAGTAAATAATAAAACAAAAGAAATCAAGAGGAAGACCATACCCAACTCCTCTTCCCAATAATCTCCCTCCGGGAGTGGAAGGTCTCGGTCTCCAGTGAAATCGGTCCCCGCATAAACTGACGCCGTAACCATCCAAAAAAATTCGGCCTCGAGGAAATTTGTTGGCCTCCTCTTGATCTGGGTATCAGTGATGCCCAGCGAGCCATCCTCGGCTCTCATGGTTCCAGCTCAGCTACTACGGCCCCTTGGCCCTGAAATATAGGTATTCATTCCAGGATGAGCGATACCAAGATGGAATCGTAGCCAAACTATTTTAGTTTGGCCTGCTTACACTTTCTGAGATGTCTTTTCATATTTGTTGTCATTGTAGTAGCCCAATCAAATAGTGTCGAATTCATACACTCATCAGGTAGGAGGAGTTGGGCCTTGGTCGCCTCGTGCAGTGCCTGCGACCCCGCAACCCACATGATGGTATGTAGCACCACTCTGAGTGCTAGATCAGGGATAGTATGGATATCTACCTTGCCGCTTCCCGATCCCAGTTGTGCCTCTCGGCACGCTCTTGCCATCACCTGCTCCATCTTCTCTCCCGATGGTCTGCTGCCTATCAAGACAGGCACCGAACCTCTGCGTGATAGTCCGGTTATGAAATATATGTCAGAAACCTCAAGTTCTAATACTTGGTCCCGCATGCCGATCAGATATTGCAGGACCTCTGGTTGAGCTCGTAAGCAAGGTGTCAGGAAGAAATTTTTAAGCCCATAGTTCTTGAGAGCATTCATACAAGTCTCATTCTCCATAGCCTGTTCATCCTCTTCCCCATGCTCCCTCTCTTTCCATTCGATAGCCATTTTTCTCAGTTTCCTACATCAACATGGTCAAAAACCCTTGATTGGATCTCTGTTATGCTCGAAATTTCATGTAAATCACTAGCTGTTTGGAAATTTGAAACGGGAAACCACGCTGCGCCATTGGCGTAGCTATTTTCTTAACATTCGCACTAGTTGGCGTGGGACCTTTGTATGCAAAAGGCCATTGGTGCGGGTCCGTGCCTGATACCCGCGGCAATGGGCAAAGCCCTAAAATTTTAAGAATTTCTCAACAGAAGTCTAATAAGCAATGGAAAACTATAAAAACGGATTGAAATGGAGTACAGGGAAGCGCCTCTTACCTGGAATGAACAGGAATCTGAATAGTAGCCTAGATCAGTCGCAATCATCGTCAGAATTTCGCACACAAACAACCCACTGTTGCTCTACAATGAGGTAAATAGTAAAAGTAATTCTTTTTTACCATTTGAGACTTATTTATAACTTTTTGAAATCTCAATAGGTTTTAAAAGTCATTTTTTATTAATATTTTAATATATTTTGTCGAAAATGGATTTTATACTCACCTCTGTGCGTAGCAACAGGTTTTTTACGCAACTTAAACGGTGAAACAAGTTGTATTTTATACTTTTTCGGACTCGGTAAAAACACGAAAAAGTCATTTTGGAGTCATCTTTCAGCCCTTTTCTGACTCCCTAAACATGAAAAGATTTTTGAGGCCCTTGTCGTTTCGATCTCGTTAAAGTGGCTATGAAACGAAATCTACCCAATATACGTTTACCCCTTTTTCAGGCTGGGATAGATTATTTACGAAAAAGGAATACCCTAGCCTATCGCGACTAGGAGGTTTTCTCAGACATAGTTTTCTACCTTTTCGGATCTGAGGAACTATTTATGAAAAGGGACCATTGGAGTTTACTTTTCAGCTGTCTTTTCAAACTCTCTAAACATGAAAAGACACCAAGTTCTTCCTTTGTTAGACTCGTTAAACCCTGATGACATTGGATTCAGTCGTAATGACGGTATTCGAGTTTCTCCTTCCTAGGGCTCGTAAAATGTACTAGGATGGACTTATATGACAAGCATATGGTATCCTCTTCAATATTGTGTAGAAATAAAGAGGTACTCACCGAAATGGTGGGGAAAATGGAACCAACATCGTTGTCATGTCGGCAGTGTGTCGCTCTTGAACATGGCACTTGTCTGCATTCGTGTCGGGTTGGGGACATCTCATCTCGTTTTCCAGTTGCCTCCATGGGTTTGCGTGATCCATTTTGACCTCTCATCTACTCTTTTTCCTCATAATCATGACCTTGGATCTTTTGATGTCAAATACTGCCAAATCCACTGTCGTGCCACCTATATGTTCAAGAGAAGTTGACCTCTACAAGTATCAACCTTCCTCTGATTCTCATCTGATATTGATTCACAAAGACATTATGTTCCTCTTTCTCGCGTCGATGATGTGGGAAACACTATGGCCCACCTTCGATCGAGGTCACTTCTTGTTGACTTCAGCTCATTATCCGGGAAGATGATCTAGAGACTCCCTTCTGGTACCTTGGAGCCTGCATGCCTCAGTGGCAGGTTCTTCGCATTCGACGCGAGGGTTTCATTATTGGCCTCTGATCAAGTGATTCTACGGGTGTTCGATTCTAGCTCATTGATTCACATGCCATAGATTGTACCTGTGGTACCTTGAGGGCCATTTTCATTATTGGTGGTACCTCTTGCGTCTGTTAACAACTTTCATCATTGACTGGTAATCAGACGATGTTCTCGCATGTTCAACTTCAGCCCATTTATTCACATGCTTGGACTTGTACTGTGTTTAGGTCGAGATATAGCACAAGACCCTGGATTGTGTCTGTTGTAATCCAGGCTGTGATTTTGTGGATTATTATGATTGGTTACATGACTCACTTACTGGATGGTTGCGGCCATACCTGAGTCTATTTATCGATCCTCACTGGATGGCTGCATCCATGCCTTGGATCTAGATTGTTGTATACTCTGTTATGGATGGATGTGCCCATACCGCATATATATCATGTATCTCAGATATCATTTGTACTTATCCACGCAGGTTTTCCGACGCCGGAGTTTTCAGTTGGACACGTTCTTGTAAAGCATTTCACCCCCCTCTCTTTCTCTCGGGCCTGATGCTTTAGGGGGCATCTATTACACAGTAATTTGTCACCGTCCCTGTAATCCTCGTCCCGCACATTGGAGGGCTCATTTTTTGACCTGTGAGTAATGACATGGCTTGAAACCACTTTCATGACATCCCTCTGAACAAGAGCTTTCATTGCCCTGAAGACGTCTCCTTGTGAAAAACCCTAAAAATGGCCCTTTTTGCATTGGCGTGGGCAGACAGTTTAGTACCCACGCCAATGGGGAAAATCCTTCAAAGAGGTTGTGCCAATTGGCGCTCTGTCCTAGAGTCGCACTTGCGCCATCCAATTTAAGGAGTGTTTTTTAAAATAAATGGCAGAAGTTTCATCCTAACCAATTCATGAACTCGTATCTATCCTGAATTGGGAGGTTTGGCTCCAGATTTCCATGTAGAGGAAGTGGTTTTCCATCTCTCATGGAAGCTTCCTTGAGATAGGGTCAATCCCATGATTATAGGGATCCCAACTCCCCTTCCTCCATCTATAAAAGCTTGCCCATCTCCATTGCAAGCTAGTCTTCAATTTCCCAAATTCCCAAGAGCCTTATGCTACAAGAGCCTCCATAATTCCCTTAAGGCCAAATCCAAGCAAGGAGACTATCATCAAGATCTGAAGAGAGAGGTTTTTCCCATCCTTGATAGGATTTTCAAGACGTGTTCTGCTGGCGACCCACCGAAGGAGAATTCAGCGTCAAAACTATGGTTGCATTCTTCCTTTGATTGATTAATAATAAGCGACTATTGGTTATGGTTCCACTCTTGTTGTTTTTTATGATGATGAGTTATGTCCATTCTGACTGGCATATAGTTGCATCTACTGGATTTTACGCTTGTGTTTGTTTTGTTTCTCACGTGTGCAGGTGTCCTATCACGGAGATCATGGGGATCGTGATCTGCCAGAGCTAAGGAACAAGAGCGCTACCTCTTCTACAAGCAACAATGTTGGATTCCAGGTAGGCCTTCATCACTAGTTGGTTTATTTGCAATCAGGAACCTGCACTATAGTATGAACGATTGTTTCTAGACCCGGTCTGGGCTAGTAGGGATCGTCTCTGTCCGCAGAGGGGATTTACCTCCACAACAAGGAGAACACCATGACCATCATACATATCAGAAACAAGGTTTTACATGGAAACCCTCTCTGAGGAAAAACAAAAAATATTTTTGTTGTTATTGTTGTAAAATATGAGAACCTACTCTATAAAATCAATCTACTTTGTGAGCCACCACTCATAGGAATCACCAACTCTCCTTATTTGTTTTCTATTACCCACTATCAGGAAGAACCAACTGCCCCACTTTTGTACCCACTTGTTTAGCTTACTAGAAGCACCATGTGAAGCACGAAATTCATGGATTTTTTGTATGCACAAAATTGCATCTCCTTGGATTTATGCAAGCACCAACTTGTAGGTGCTAGCGACCCCCAAGCCTTCTCAAGCACCAACTAGAGATGGAAGCACCAACTTCCTATGTGTAGCCTCCAATCCACACTCAATAAGGAACTAACGTTCAATATACATGGAAGCCATTATGCTTGATATAAAATTCTTTTTATTCTCTGCAAACATTGTTGCAACCTATTTTTCTACTCAACAATAGTCACACCTCACAGACCATTGTACATACTACAACATTGATTATTCTCAGCCCTCTGCTCTCACAACATACATTGAACTCTTAGCCTTTGACTCTCAACAAAATTCCTTTTGCACTTAGCTCCTTCTAGCAATAATCTCTCTTAGTATTTATCACCACAACACCACACTGCTCTTGATCCTCTACACATCCAATTTCGACCTCCTCTTACACAACAACACAAAATCTCTTGGCATCTCTTTGATTCTGCATAGGAACTGTCATCGTTTCTCAGTAGAACAGACTCATTTGGCCTTTCACCCAGTATCGAACACAGTCCTTGAGCTTTCTACAAATCTCATTGCCATTTCCCACTTTCCTCATCTGATCTCATAGGTTTTGTTCCTCAGTTCCACTTTAATCGATGATGCCACTGTTACCTATTTCAATACTTCTCGTGTGTAACTCGGTATGGCTCTTCTATTTTGACATTTTTTCTGACTTAATCTCTGCTAGTGCACTAAACATGAGAATGGGGATTTGATTGTTTCATTGTACTAAGAATTAATTCACAGTCCACCTGCACACTTATGGTAGGAACATTCCGTTCTGTGAAAAAATATCCTTCTCACTTAGGCTTTGAATTCTTGTTCATGATTTCACATCACTATTTTGTACTTTGGCATGGATTATTTTATCTCATATTAATTTATTGGGGAGTACGTCAGAGCACATAATGGATTTTTTCAAGTTAAGGTAGACCCAACATATTTTTATGTGAATCGCGGTCGTTGCTTCCTTGTCTCAACGATCTTTGACAATTTCTATTACCCTTGAGACCAACTCCTCTATGCTATCGATCCATTAATCATACAACTTACAGATGCCTTTTTACTATTATATCGAAGCTACAACATCTCGTAACCCATGTAAGAGGAATGTTACGATATCATTTAGTTCCGATACTCATAGCCCCATTCTTCTAGTTTGTCTCTATAGTTATTCCAGCACAGGACCAGGACTATGACTACTAGTATAGCACTTATGTGGGTAGCATCCAAGATCCTTTCGAGGGCCTATATCCCTATGTTATCTCTCTCTCCCTCGGTCGTTTTGAGATTCCACTACATAGTGCCAACACATACATTGGATCTCCCTAGGCATCATAAATGTTTCAAACACCATTTTCATAGGAGTTACGAGATCCTCATTCTCCGATATACTAGCCTATGATATGATTTTATCTGATATGACTTCAAACTCTCGTCAATTCTCCACGTGGCACCTTCCGAGTGGTGACATGTGTGACTCTGAGTTACCCCATTGCACCACCAAATATTCCAAAACATATTTCCATGTGTCTTGTCATATCGCCACATTACGCTGTCATAACTTGCCATTGTAGCTTCTCGTAACCAATCACATGTTGTCATGTGTTCTAAAAAAAGAGAGAGAAGGGATCCCAAACTCGCCTTGGTTTTGAAATGAAAACCTTTGTATTTCTACGCCTTCACAAATCTCGCCACTTTCAAGGAGTTTCATGGACTTATGAGGTTCTAATATTCCAAAGTGACATGCTTTGATGTCTCAATATTCCGAAACTTTGATATTCGAACGACCTCCACCTTTTGATATACTGATATAACATGCTTCGATGTCGCAATATCCTAGAACTTTGATATTCTGATGGCCTCCAGCTGCTGCGATCCCAATATGACATGCTATGATGTCCCAATATTCGCTGACCTATGATATAGCCTACTCTTATTCTCTGATATCATGTCCCGATGTACTCAGGCCCCAAATATTTCGATATCACCTGCTCTGAGGTCCCGATATGCTACTCTACTCAATTATTATGATATAATGGTCTCCTATGATACTCTGATAACCAATATGCCTTTTTATTTTTTAATTCATCCTTCTCAAGGATCGAAATCCTTGGACATCAGCAGACCATATATTTTTATCCAGGAGCCCATTTTGGAACTTCCTCATATCGTTGGAAATATCTTCGAGAGAAATTTCCATTAGATAGGGTTTGATGTAGGTTTGGAGCATGTTTTATACTGATTAGGTGACTCCAAACACTCTGACACACTTTTCTTCTTCACTCTACTTCTTGTTCTTGGACTGTTGGATGCCTATCCACCATAGTAACAATTTTATGGCTTCTCAATAAGTTTGATACTATGATGATTCTCTACCAAAAGACTACATATATCAATGGAATATTGGTTGCCTCTAAGATTACTGCAAACTCTCTACCACACTTTTCTTCTTTACTTTTTTTCTTTATTTTAATGTTGAGTCTATATCCACCATAGTCATCATTTTATGGCTTCTCAATAATCCTACTACTATGATGATTCTCAACCAGAATCTTCAAACTATCAGTGGATCACCATTATCTTTTTGTTGACATCAAATTCCAATACACTCATCTTTTATGGCTTTCAAATAACCCTACTACTATGGTGACTATATACCAATAGCCTACAACTATTAATGGATCACCATTGTCCTGTAAATGACATCAAATGCCAATATATTATGCGAGAAGAATCCATGCTAGTCTGGTTGACATCAATTCCAACAATCTTACCAACATTAAGTCAATGCAAATAGTAGACCTTCTCTTGTCCAAATTTCCTATAAAATCAAAGTCAACATATATGCAGACATAACCACTATAACCATTTAAAGTGATAAATAATCATTAATTATTCTAATATTTCAAAGAACACATTTCAATATAACCCAATATCCTTATCCCATATTTTCCATCTTCCTAAGAACAACATGCAATGCATGTGAAATATTGGTTTTGGTACAAACCATTACATACATTAGACATCCCGATGCATTTGCATAAGGTACACAAATATAATTTTTTCTTCTTCACCACTAGGAAATAGACCTAAAAAAAACTTAGAATGGGAAGCAAAAGAAGTATTAAATATTTCACATTGTCCATCGTAAATTTCACAACCATTTTATCTACATACTTCTGTAGAGAAAACCTAGGCTTATCATTTTTTCTATCTCTGTGTATTTTTTTGAAGCTCTTAGATCCTACATATCGAACATCCTAGCCATATGAGACTTCAAACTATTGATTGCATCCATCATTTTGTTTGCAATAAGCATATCATCAACATATACCACTGAGAGAATGAATATTCCATTTTAATGTTTGAAGTAGACACAATGGTACGACCGACTTCTAGTATAATTCTAGCCTATCCTGAAGGAATCAAACTTCTAGCACCATTTCCTCAGTGACTACCTTAGGCCATACACTTATTTCTTGAGCTTGAAAAATAATATTATATTTTTATGCCCCATGAAACCTTATATATGTTCCATATAAATATCCCCATCCATATCTCAACGAAATAATTTTGTTTTAATATTTAATTTCTCTAAACTTAAAATGAAACAAATCAACCTGTGCGAACACAATAATAATAGATAGAGACTTAGTAACTGGAAATAATATCCCATATAAACTTATACCTTCTATCTAAGAATATACTTTCTTGACTAGTATAGCTTTAAGCCTTTCAATTTTACCATCAATTCATCTTTTCAATTTGTAGACCCATTTACATTCAACAACCGTTCTCTATTTGGATTGTTGTATTACATCCCAAATTCTATTACTTTCCAAGGCATCAATTTCTTGTTTCATCACATCCATCTATTTGGAACTATTCATACCATCTACTAATTCCTTGTAATAAGACGATTTCCCATCACGAATAACCAAATAAATAGATGAAGTGAAACTAATATATATTTTAGGATATTTTCTCTCTTGTTTAACTCTTCTCAGTCTCGGTTTATGAATCTCAATATCTGCTTAAATGTATTCAACATATAAAAATTATTTATTATTAAATATTATTATTTAGTCTTTTTGCCTATAATGGTTCATAATCAAACTGAATTTTTTTATTTGGTTCCTTTTCGTACAATTACTCCTATTTCAAAACATCTTATGTATTTTCTAATTTAATAAGAGAAGATTAATCAAATATCACATCTCCGTTGATGATGATTTTGTGAAACATAGGATACTATAAAATATATCCCTTATTAACATTATCATAAGAAGCAAATATATATTTCATAAATTTGGGTCTTATTTAGAACACTGATCTGTAGGAATAAGTGTGTACACTTTACAACTAAAATTCTTCCAATTTGAATAATCATATGGATAATTTGTTCGCACATATTCAGGAATTCTATAGTTTATTATAGCTGATGGAGATTGATTTATAGGATAAAAATAAGTATTAGTTGCTTATGCCCCCAACTCTTGCATCAAACTAGTCTTGCTGAGAATGATCCTTTCTCTCTCAAGAAGTGACTATTTCATGCAATATGCAACACTAATTTCTTCAGGAGTATTAACATTTTTTTTGTCTCACAATCCAAAAATTTTTGCAGTATTCTTCAAACTCTAAATAAATTAATTTTGTGCCATTATATATTTTTCAAAATTTGATTTTTGTGCAAGTACTATTCTCAATCATTACTCTAAATTGTTTAAATGTATCAAACACATCAAATTTTCTTTTAAAAACATAAAACCACCCTTTTATAGACAAATCATATATAAATCTTACAAAATATGATGATAATACTAAAGAAAATATAAGGTATAGCCCCTAACTGCCAGAACGAATATAATCCAGAATTTGTTTATGAATAGAATTGGCTGCTTAAAATATCATTCCACATTGCTTTCCAAATATATAATATTTCCAAAAAATAAAATTTGAAAGTTACCTGAAATGCATTTCATGGTTTTTGATCATATTACCTAGTTATTGATGCCATAAACAAGTGGATTTTTCTTACCCATCATATGGCATCGATGCTTCATAGATTTGAGTACAGCGTTGTAGCTTGTAGAAGTAACTTGTCGTAGTATCCTTGTTCAGAACTAAAGGGTCCTTCGACACTGTCTACATTCCACCTTGACCTAAATAATTCTAAGCACTAGAATCCAAATATCCCAAAGAAATTCATTGTTTTTTCAATTCAGGTACATGTTTAAAATTTGTTAATGTTCTTATGATACCATCAAACATATTCATTTTGACACTCCCAACCTAAACAATATTATAGGAAATATTATTACCCATAAGAAAAATTCCACCATCTATGACTTCATATGTTGAAAATAAGTTTTTATCTTGAAAATGTGGATGACAGGCACTAGAATCTAACAACCAATATTGATAGTATTTAGTAATATTAAAAATATACAATACTTTATCATTCACAACGAAACCTGATTTAACCAAATTTTCTTTTTTTTTGAATATTTCAGTGAATCCTATCTCTTCCAGTAGTTCTTCTTCACATTCCCTAACTTGTTATTGAACCAACATCTCAATTTACTATTCTTTCCCTTTCAATTTTTCTTCGATGTGCCCCTCAATTTATATCAATTTTCCCTAGAGAGACCTTTAACGACCATTGATTTTTGCATGAAGGCTTCAATTCTTGATTTCATCCTCACCTCTTTAGACAACAAAGTTTGAACAACAAAATTAAAGTTAAGAGTTTCAATTGTGCTTAAGTTGATGGAGGTTAAAAAGTGGTCCTATGATTACAAAAATAAATACAACACCGTAACTTCCCTATCATCGACGTTTATATATATATATGCTATGTAACGGCTAATTGTTGAAATGGAAACAAGAAATGACACCCATGGGGCTTCTGATTTAATTTTCCCTTAATTAAATTCGAAGAGAAATTTTAATTCCATCACATGACAACTTGTATTAGATAACTGAGTCAGAATGACTTAGTTAGCTGAGTAAATTCGAGTTGAGGGTCTGAGAGGAGGCATCTAGAGATATCCCATGATTTTAGGGGGTCCAATTATAGTTTTCTGAGTTGTAATTAATTAACTTAATTAATTGAGTTAAAATGAGTTTAACTAGTTCTACAAGAGTGATGATCTAGTGATAGGTCCACTGAATTAAATCTTATTTAATTCATAATTAGTGGTCAATCAATTAATTCATAGTTCACTATAAATATTTGTTGCAGGTCATTTGTAGGGAAGGCCCTATTGAGATTGGGGTTAAACGAAAGATAACTATGAGTTGTATAATTAGAAAATTGTAAAGGAAATGCATGATGTCATCAGGATGTCTTGAAGGAATTGCCCAATCAATTCTTGGTAATTTCTTAATTAATAGGGCCAAAATTCCTCCAAGAATGTGTAAGAAAGGCTGGTCATATAGAGGCTGAGAATTGGTTAAGTATTCAACCGATTTTTCTTATATCAGAGTGAGACAGTGAGCAGAGTGCATAAGCTTCTCAGGAAGGGAAATAACATTGTATTCATTCATGGTATTCAATTTATTCAATATACATATAACATGGTTTTGAGCAGTTTCTTTTGCCATATACATCTCATGTTGTGCGATTGATAATTTCTTTCTCTTACTTGTTATGTGATTGCGAGATACAATTTGGTTTCAACAAATTGTACAAGTATTCAATAATTTGTTTTATTACATTACAATATCGGATTGAATCCCTTGGTTAGATTTTCTACACAAATTTAGAGTATTCAACACATTCAAGTGATCTAAAAATTTTATACCTTCTTTAATCCTCAAACCAAATAACTCCTTCTTCAAGTAGATCTAGTTCATCAGGTATTTTTTTCCATTTAATGAATTTGCAACTTGGTTCATAATCCTTTTATTTTCACCTCAAGAATGATGTTAAACGAAAAAGCATCAACAAGGGACAACAATATTATACTAAGGTCTCTAGCTTACATGTCCTCCCACTCTTCATCGTTCACCATTACAAGATTATTGCTCCTTTAAACTAATGCCTTACGCAATAAATTTTACTTTTTAATTTCCGTAGTCCAAAGTTATTTTTTGGTTAAGATTCTCAAACTCAAATTAAGCATTTTGTGTTATTTTTTACATAGACTCTTCATCTTGGAAAAAACATAAATGTGTGTACAACCCTGCTTTTTCACAAAACTGTTTAGAAATTTCTATTTTAAAAAAAATCCACTTTTAAAAAAAAATTCAAACTCTCTTTGATAAAACAGAGTCTATTTTAAAAAAAATAACTTTGCTCTTCAAACCCTAGAACTATATTTGAGATTAGCTTCAATACAAATATGAGTTCTCTTCATTTTAAATTTAAACTCCACAAAGAAATAGTGTATTTTTTCCTTGAGATTAAAAAATTGCTCGAGTGTTTAGAATTGCATGAAAAAAAATCTTCCCAGGTTTATTCTTTCATGGATTAATTAAATAAAATTATTCAATAATCGAGTCCACCTATTCACCTATTATTCTATAAGCATTGTAATTTTGCCCTGCTAAATGCGAACTCTTGTACTATCAATTTTTATTTTTTTTAATTTCAATTCAAACGTCAATTCTATGAACGTTTCTCACTACTTGTCCCGAGCCCACTAGTGCTTGCAGCTATATTTCGTTTCTTCCATGCAGTTCATCCTGAAATTTCGTCTCACCTAACATGAAAATTGACTCATCTTTGAAATTATGGTTTCCACAAGTTTCTTGGAATTGAGTCACTGCTCTGTGTGGCTTCTTCATAGCATAGACCCAGTCACTGTCTAGATATATATATAACATTCAGGTTTTCTCTTTGCACGATAATCCAAACAAATTGGCTGCAAGCTTTCCCTTTTCTCTAATAACACCTGTTAGTATTTTAGATTCTATTGAAGAATTTCATCACAAGAATAATGAAAAAAAAATCACTACTACATAATATTAATACTACATAAGATCTTACATGATAAAACCATGGAAAAGTTTCAAGGAAACAACCATGAGAAGGGAAAGGGATTTTATTATGAGAAGAAAATTACAATCATTCTTCCACACCACTTGGATCCCTTGAAGTTCATAAATGAACAAAGTGTTTCTCCAATAGTTTAGCTAACTATCATTTGGTTTCAAAAAGAAACATCGTTGAGGTAACCATGTCAAAAAAATCTACTTGGGTGAATCATGATTTTTAATTTTATTTAATCAAGTTGATATCGCATTTAACGGATTAACATAGTTTGTTGGTGCATAACATGTGTGATGCCCTATAGATAATGTGATTTATATGAGTTACATACCTCTTCCATACAGTATAGAATTTCATGCGAGCATCACATATGTCCCTTCTCTTCAAACTCAACTAGATGTACAAACAATGAAATCTTATTTTTGGATGTTTTTATATTTCAAAACCTCATTATATTGTAGAATTTGAGGGATACTTTTCAAATCAAAAGTTATTTCTGAATTATATGATCAATTGTAAATATTTTCTTTAGATTTATTACGTTTGAGCCTAGGGTTCCATATTCCATGTTATCAATATATTTTAAACATTATAAATACGTATCAATGTTTTCGTATTGTTTAATCATAAAATTGTGGAATCAAGAACTACTATGTGACTAAATCCCCATAATTATCACATATGAAAACACAAGATGTAATGCTTACTACAATCTAAAGGAATTTTGAGAATGATAACTAAGACTGGTCTAATGTTTAATAGTTTAGAAAGGAAATGGTTTTTCATGGTGCGATGGGGCTTGGACAATGTTTCACATGTAATGCATTCGATACATAATTATTGAAAAAATGTGTATGGCGTATTTACTTAGGTATGGGTTGATAATAAGTCTAATTCCAACAATTTTCTAAGATAATTTATGATTAGGGTTCTCATTTACTCAAATTTTAATGTTGCTACTTTCGAACATGTAAATATCAACTACTACCCTCATGCCATAGTAGTATGTTTAGCTAGCTAGTGAAAATTAATTCATATTAAGAAAGATTTATTATGTGTGAGTAAGGATCAAATAACCCATGGTGAAAATATTCTCCTATGTTTTGTTTTTTGTTTTTTTTTTTCAATTTATTTTTTATAATCGAAATATTTTCATCTTAAAGGACCTCACTTATTTCTATGCATGATAAATACAAAGTTTAGATGAATCCATAGTAGTTATTTATGTCTGCATGTTTTTGTTTGTGAAAAACTGAACTAATTACAAATATTGAATAACAACATTGAAATGTTTTAATCATATATATGTATATGTATATATATATATATATGTATATGTATATTTATACATATATGTATACATATACATATACATACATACATACACACACATATATATAATATTAATTATAACAATATATGAAGTTCTAGGTTACTTATTAAATAAATTACACATTTTCCTTATACCATATCATAAAATATTCCTTTATATGTACTTATCTTGTATAATATGAAATTAAATATCTAAATGAGTCATTTAAAATGATGATGATATTAGAGTACAAGTCCATCTCAACATATGCATATTTTTTGAATAAATCAAAATTTATTTTGACCTTTGAACATCACTCATATTGATCCATATTGGGTAAATATAATGTTTGTTATCAATGTTGATTCTTTCAAAGTAGAAAATATTGAGCAATCAACTAACATGTCCATTTCTACTAGCACGACCGAGATTGGAAGATTAGGGTGTAAAACCTCTTGGGAGTAGTTTTAGGCATCAAAAGATGTTTTTTTGGGGTATAAATTTCTTATTTTTCCACCAGACCATTTTTTTGTACTGTACACATACATACCTGCATGCAAGAATAACCTCAATAGGAGTCCATATGTAAATGTGATACCACTCATAGGTTGAACTTCCAATTTTTTCCACCATAATTTGAGAGGTTGCCACGTTACCCAAAATTATTCATAGAAAATAAGCTAGCCACATGATTATTCTCAATAAGACTCTAGAATAGTCCATATTGTAACTCTGGTTAAATGTTTTCGAATTCAAATCTAACCACTATTAGAATATCAGATTGTGTTATAACCTAGCTACCAGGAGGAAAAGGGGTTCCATTATTTTTTAGTGTACTTCTCCCATAAATTATGTGAGTATCTAGGAGGGATTGGGAGAGAGAACAAAAATAGGATTTGTGCACTATAATATCCCAGAGGCCACAATCCATGCTTATTTGTACTCATAGCCATTTTCTATATAAAGAAAGAAGGCACATAAACTTGAACATCCAACTTACAAATATAATACATAATGTGAATCCCCTTGTGTCAACCATGAGAAATAAGCTAGGTTTCTTTGGAAAATATGGGGGTTCTAATGAAAAGGGCATAACAGAGGGAATATGGGGATATTGAGAGGAAACAAATATCTATTGAAGGAAAAGGCTTAAAAAAGTTCAACCCAATTCGAGTGTTGTGAACCATTCATAGGCCCATATCAAAATGGAAGTGAAGTTTCATATCAAGTAGTACCAAGGTGATATTGTTCCTCTAAATTTAAATCAATGGTTGCAAAAAGTAGAAGTGTATTTCAGTGTTCATCATAGAGAGGAAGAATAGAAGATTTCATTTGCGTGGTTAAAATTTGAGGGCCATGCCATATTCTGGTGAGAAATCCATATGGAGACATTAAGGTTGTAGGTATATCCTCTAGTGGCTAATTAGGATTAATTTAAAACCCTTATAGAGTCACAATTTTATGTTATTTGGTATGTAGAGAACTAGTGGATCGCATGACACTACTTTAGGAAAAGGTAAGGGACAAGTGTGCAAGAGTGCACAACATAATTTAGAAACGTGGCCATAATGTTGGGTATTACCACAAATAAACCATATGTATTCCTCAAGTATATGGGGGGTCTAAAAAATAATATACAAAATTAAGTGATGTTGTTAAAACCTAGATTGATGAACAAGGATTTTGTATAGGCATAATACTTGGAGAACATAGACTTGAACAAAAGAAAATAAAGTGTATCAAAAGAATAGGAGAAATAATACACTTATAAGAATGGAAAGAATAACTTTAAAGGGTGTAGGATAAAACTAATGAAAAAACATCACATAAATGTGAGGATCCCAACAACCATTGCAACCACTACAACATTGACGACCATTTTGAGGAGAAGTGTTGGAAGTTGCATGTAGAGCTTAACTCGAAGAACAAAAGATAATATAATAATAATAATAATAATATCATGGCCATTGAGTCAATAAATAAGGTTGAAATAATCTTGAACATTTATTAGAATATTGACTATACATTAGTGCAAAGGGAGGTGACTCTAATCATCCTTCAACAATAGTAAGAGAAAGAAATGACCAAACTTTTCCATGTAAATATATAGTTGAATAAGAGAAAGAATGATAATATATTTGACTTAAGATTGCAAAAGAATATAATTACAGTAGAGATGGTAAGAAAATTTGGATATAACTTTTGTGATCATTGAAGCCCATATCCATTGGGCTAGGCTAATAATGATACATATTTAATGGTAACAAAACAAAATTGAATTATATTTGATATCCGTGCTGATATTATTGAATCTGAAGTAGAACCAAATGTAGTTATCTTTGATCCATGTGCAGTGGTGTTTGCAATTCCCTAAATGTACATGCAAGATCTAATATTCATGTGGAGAGCCAACTACTATAGGCTTGTCAAGGATGGAAAATAATTCATCGTCATTGCACACAAAGGAAAATTGAATATTTCATTGGTAATTGACAACGAATATAAGAGTTTGATTAGTTCTAGTAAGAAGTATGTTTTACTATTTTTAAGAGAAAATTATTTTTTATAAGAGTCTCTAAGAGGAAAGACATCCATAGAGAAGTGTACTAACAAACATAAATGAAACCTATAAAAATTTCTATAAGAATCAAAGGATATCTTCTATGCCTCTAAAGGGTTTCCACCCAATAAGAAAACATATTAGATCCACCATTTGAGAACATTGGGCTCTCTAAGTAGTCCATTATAGAAGCGAGTGAGGTGAATAAAAAAATACAACTCTTAGACTAGGGTTTCTTTTGACCGAGTAGATCAGCACGTGGTTTACCGATCAAAATTGTGCCAAAGAACAATGGCACATGGTGGATGTGTATTATTTATAGCAAATTGAAGAAAATCATGTTCAATAAAAGGTATGCCCTTCTCAGAATAGATGATATGTTGGATGTTGGGCTTCAGAAATGTCGTATTTCATCCACCTTTCCCTTCACTATTCCTTACATTTCATCATCCCATTAACCTTTCATTATATCACTTTCATAAATACATTTGGGTTTCACCTTCCTATTTTCCACTTTATTCATTTTTGTATTATAAGGGAATTTATGATTAAATATTAGAAAATATACATATTTTTATATATATCTCAAGAATGTGTGAGCTTTGTAATGTGTAGGAGAAATGTGAAGGATTAATTCTAAACTTTTGGAATATCTCCTCCACCATATTAAGGAGATAATTATTCAAGCCTATTCCTAAGGAGAAGATCATGGAGGATTTGGTTGGCATGTCTTATTCAAGATATGTGAGAGATGTGTGGAGGATTCAAAGGGATAATGTCTTGTAATAATGGGAAAGTAGTTGAGAGTGGTTGAATGAGATGGTTAGCTTCTTCATGTATAGAAGAGAGTGCTCTCTCTTCATTTTGATTAGCTGAGGAGTTCATAAGTTTAGAAGTTCATTAGATTAGCTTTAAGAGATAGTTTTGTAATTAGGAGAAAGGGGATTCTTAACTGTGATTCATATTCTTTTATTGTATGCTTTCATGGTTTGTCATTTGATTCTGGTAATGTAATTTGAGACAGATTTATTGTTGTGAGCTCACATATGTTGTTTTTCATTCAGCTCTTCACATGTTGTATAGCTTTTCCCTTATGTAATTTCCTGCTTTCATAGTTGATGCCTTCCTAGATCAATTTGATTTTAGTAATTTAGATTAGATTAGTTCCACTTCGGTCCTGCATATATCGTCCATGTGCTTCGTAAGTCTACGAACCTCGGATTGACAAATTAAATGGTTGGGCAAGTACTACAACGGAATTAAACGACAATAGTTTCACCCAACATTTTGGTGCCGTTGCCGGGGAAGCATGATGGATTGAATTTCAGTTTGATTTTTCATGCAAGTGTGTTTAAACATGTTCCTAACTCCGAGGTGATAGCGTTGTAAGACGTGGGGAACAGCCTACGCATCGTTCGACATACTGTAACGGGCTTGGCCTCATGGGTCAGGACATGTAGGTGTGACGGATATTAGGAAACAGGTGCTGAAGATTCCTGCTTTGAGGAATAGGGTCGTGTTCTCCGTTGATTAATCTTCTTTTTCTGCAGTGTGACTGATATCAGGAAACAGGTGCTGAAGATTTCCGCTTGGAGGAATAGGGTCCTGTTCTCTGTTATGGTTGATTGATCTTCTTTCCTGCACGTGTGATTTTTTCAAGTGTGTTTGATTTCTGCAACTGTGAAGAGTGTTTTTTTTTTATCTGTTTCAGCATGAGTGCTTTTATTTATGGAAGTAGTTTATTTTCATTTAAGCTTTCTAGATTTAAGTTTTGGGTGCATTAAGAATCCCTTTTTCAACATGGTTTAACAATGAGTGTCAGCTTGGAACTGCTCACTTAGATCCTAGCAGATGTCGGGATCTCCTCTTCCTTGGAAGAAGAGATCTTGACAAGAATTAAATGTTCAACTACTCCCCAAGAAACAAATGAAGATTCAACATTTGAAGAATCCTGCACATCTGATGGCGAACAATCATTCGAACAAGAGATCGAGGAAGAAGAAGAGGAGCTACAACGTGATCTAAGTAAGATAAATCATGCCTGTCAAAGCCTTATCGAAAAATGGTTCCAGGTAAGTACTCGATTAGATTCATTTTTTTATTTCTATTTAGTTGATTTGCAGTTTCAGCAACTAGACTCATTCACTCTGGAATATTTTTCATTTGAACAACTGCTATTGAATATATTGCTGTTACTGCTACGTTAATGGCTTCATTGGAAATTTAATTACACGTAATTAATTTTTAAAATTCTAATTAGTATAGAGTAGGCAAGCTTTCATTTTTAGTTTTTTCTTTCATTCTCAATTTTGCTTTTGCCTAGAATAAGTATGCTCTCCTCTGCGCTTAGTGCAATCGCGAGGATCAGAAAATAAAAATGAGTTAGACTAATTTCAGGAATATTAAAAAAAAATAAAAATAAAAATCATGTTTTGCAATATGCCTAATTGATTTTTAATTTGCAAATCATTTTTTTTCTCTTTTTCTCCATTTGCTAAAATTTTTTTTCTTAATAAACCATGAATTGAGGCTGAATAAAAAGAAACTGAGATTTTATCTGAATAGTCGCTGAAACTGTGTCTAGCAGTTGCTGAAAGTGTGTCTAAGCGTTTTATCTGAACAGTTGCTGAAACTATGTTTTCTGGGCATACTAAAATATGCAGCAAGCAATTAGGTGATCAAACCTGCAAAAACAATTGAATGAGAAATTTCCCAAGTTCATTGTTTTGCTTGAGGTCTGTGAGTTTCGATGGACTGTGCAATTTATGCCTCCAGCTATTCATTTATGGCTGGGCTGCAGCGATGCCAAACCTCCACCTACTATTCATAAACCTGCAATTACCAACAACAAACCAAAACGATAAGCAGCGAACAAATGAAACCACAATAAAGAAAAACATTATTCTTATTTCTTTGTTTGCATAGCTGGATTTTCTTCTGTGATTAATTCTCACGTTTAATTTGGGGTTTCATAACAAAATCTATAATATCATGCGGGGGATGATTGAAAAATATCGGCCAAAATCCACGGGTTGTTACACTATCTTTGGCATTTCAAGATAATAGGAACTAAATCCCATCAATAGGACGGTCAGATAACTATTTTTATGGATTGGCTTTTCTGAATTTTCTATCCTTCGGCATACTTTATTGAGATTAAATGACTATGCTGTTACTTATTTGACAGATTCCTTCTTTATGGGATGCGAGTTTTTCTCCATTGTTTATCTTGGAGGAAGCATTTTTATCATGAGAATAAATAAATTCAGTCGAAAGAGGTATGAAGGTTTAATTCTGCTCGCTGATGAGGTTTTTCAAGAAAGCAGTTACGATTTTGTTCTTGAACCTGCTAGTAGGCAGGAATTGCGCAGTTTTGAACTTGATAACACGCTCAAACCAGGCAGGGATTATGTTTACAACATTTTTCGTAGACTTAAAACATGGTGCGTTAAAACACAGATGTCCCAGTTTCAAAGTAAACACTTGGTAAGTTATATAATTGTCCCGGTTTTCATTCTGTCATCGTGGGACATGAAAGAAGTACTGCTAGACAAAACTCCTTTGAAGACAGCCTTGATGACATAAAGTATTCAAATCATTCCTTGGAGGAAGTTGCTGGAATGGTACACGACATTATATCTGTTTATAAAACTAAGGGAAGGACTATGCACCCATGAATGCAGTGCAAACATTGTTTGCATTATGAACAGAAGTTATGAAGGTGTTCATATTGAGGCTTTGCTCTTGGATGAAAACGATTACATCAGATATTGTCAATGATGAATATTGGGTGTTATTATCTATTCTTGAACGTAATGGTTTGCGTACAATACATGGCCGAGTGGCATTTCAATTAATCGCTTGATGTTCCAATAATAATTCTTCTATTTGAGTCAAACAAATCTGGACATACTCTCACATAATTTCACAATAGATTTATTCAAATTTGGCCCTGCTATCACATGACCTTTATTCAATTTCGACCATACTAACAAGCCTTGAAACTAGCATAATAATGGTTATGGTGGTAGTTCCATCATCGACATTCAGTGGGAGGCGTAATCTCATTGTTTCATAGAAAGAAGCAATAACTCTATGTGACTAACGTGTTCCTGCAAAGCATTTAATGACAGAGTTGAACAAAGGATTCAGTAAATTGGCTTATTGAATAGTGCGTTCCATTCAATTGGCTTTGTCTTCCATTTGGAAATGGTGGGAACATAGAATATGCGTGCGCTTCAGCGCACTGATAGTAATCAGTTGACTCAGCCTGAAGTTAGTGATTTTGGGAAGAGTGGAGATGTTCCTGGAAAATGTCCATCATACAGAGATGCAGGTAAAACAAACTTTTGGTTGTGAGCATTATAAGAAGAACTGTAAACTCCTTGCAGCTTGTTGCGGAAATCTATTCACCTACAGATTCTGTCATGACAAAGTCAGCAACCATATAATGGACAGGAGGGAAACAAAAGAGATGATGTGCATGAAGTGCTGTTGCATCCAACCTGTTGCGTCAAGCTGTACTTCTTCCTCTTGCAAAGAGTTGTCAATGGCAAGATATTTCTATGGTATATGCAAATTCTTTGATGATGAAAGGAAAGTATACCACTATCCTTTTTGTAACTTATGTCGTGTTGGGCAGGGGCTTGGTATTGATTACTTCGATTGCATGAATTGTAATGCGTGCATGTCAAAGACTCTCACTACACAACTGCATGCATGAATTGTAATTGTAATGCATGCATGTCATGATAAGGTTTTCGAAGCAAACTGCCCTGTTTGTCATGAGTTTATTTTTACTGACCCAGTCAAAGCCCTTCGTTGTGGACATGTAATGCATTTAGCGTGTTTCGAGGCATATACTTGCAGTCATTACACATGCCCGATCTATAGCAAGTCATTGTGAAACATGACTGTGTATTTTGGAATGCTTGATGCTTTACTGGTTACTGAGACACTTCCAGAAGAATACCAAGAGTAAACGCAATTAAGATATCTCGATCCCAAGCAAATGCAAGCACACAGCAAGCATCCAACAATCATTGGCAAAGCATTATCAAGAGCCTAACCAATATTCTCCAAACTGTGAGTGGAAATTATGTCCCATGTATTCTTGTTCGTAAGGTTTTTGCCCAGATATTTGCGTACATCAATGTTCAGCTTTTCAACAGCCTCCTTTTACGACGTGAATGCTACTCATTTAGCAATGGAGAATATGTAAAAGCAGGGTTGGCTGAACTAGAACTTTGGTGTTGTGAAGCAAAAGAAGAGTATGCAGGCTCAGCTTGGGATGCACTCGAGCATATTAGACAAGAAGTGGGATTATACATCAAAAGAAAAAGAAATATTTGGATGAAATTGCCCACGATCTCTGTCGGATTTTAAACACACAACAATTGTACAGAATCAGTACCATGTACTGGGATGATAAATATGGCACACACAGTGTGTCTCCAGATGTTATTGCAAACATGAAAAGAAGGTCCTCGTATTGGCTTCGGCTCTTCTTCTGCTTTTCTTCCAGGCCAACTGTTTTTATCTTCCCAGCGTCGCACCCCAAGATTTCAACAAGGGGGATAAGCTACAAGTGAAAGTGAACAATTTGACTTTCATAAAGACTCGTCTTCCTTACGAGTACTATTCTCTAAAATACTGCCCCCCAAATAATATTTTCGATGTCTCTAAAAACCTTGGAGAAGTTCTCCGGGGTGATCGCATTGAAAACTCGCCTTATGTGTTAGAAATGAGAGAAAGTAGACTTTGCAATTTTATTTGCAAGATTAAGCTGGATGCAAATGCTGTAAAGGACTTCAAGGAGAAGATTGATGATGAATATCATGTTAATATGATTCTGGATAATCTACCTGTAGCAGTAGCCAGACACAGGTCTGATGGAAATAGTCTTACTACATATGAGCATGGCTTCCGGGTTGGCTTCAAAGCAAGCTACACAGAGAGTTCAGAAGAGAGGCACTTCATCCATAATCATTTGAATTTTATCGTGATGTATCATAAGGATGTTGAAACTGATTCTGTACGCATATTTGGATTTGAAGTTACACCATTCAGTGTGAAGCACGAGTATGAACAACCATGGGATAATGACAAACCGCGTTTGACAACTTGTGATCCAAATACCAAGCGTACAATGTCAAGTTCTGAGATTCCCCAAGAAGTTGTGTGTTGATGGCAGAAGATTCAAATGATGCTATTGGAAATTTTTTCTTGTTGGATGACGACTTGGGTATACCATTCTCTGTGGATGACATCTCGAAAGTCTATGCAAGAAACATATTTGTTAGATATCAATCAACCATCTCAGCTTCTTGAGAACTCAGCTTTTCATTTCTTGTTACCATGTACTCTGTAATACAGAAGGCTGTAGATGCAATGATTGACAAGTTAACTGGTGCAATATTTTTGTTCTAATTAGTTGTAGTCGTGATTCTGGGTGTTGCTGGAAATGTTTGGAAAGCCTCCTAAGCACGAAAGAAATAATATGTGCAATATCCGAATGAAGGACCTTGGTACAACTTTATTGTCATTCCACTGCGTTTCGAGCTTCTCTTCTAAATCATGATTCCTATCTCTATTAAGGTATCTTTAGATCTAGTGAAGAGTTTATATGCAAAGTTCATTGATTGGGATTTGCATATGTACGATGAAAAGAGCGATACTCTGGCACATGCAGCAATACTAGGACAAATCGAGACCTCGACCAAGTGGAGTATATTTTAACTGATAAAACTGGAACACTTACTGAAAATATGATGGTTTTCAGGCGATGTTGCATCAATGGTGTCTGCTATGGAAATGAAAGCATTGATGCTCTAAAAGATTCTGATTTGGCTCGGGCTATTGCAAACAAGGTCCCTGAAGTTGATTAAATTTCTCATAGTTATGCCGATTTGTAACATTGTTGTGCCTCTTAAAAGTGCTAATGGTTCAATATCCTATAAATCACAGTCTCAGGAAGAGAATGCTGCCCAACATTAAGATTGGAGAAGAATTTTTGATTCTTATGCTTATGTTGGATTTTATGCCGGAAACTGATTGTTTTTTTCATGCTCACTATCTCCATTTAACTAATGTTCATGATGCCAGGAAAACTGATTGGATTATCAAAATCCATCACTTCTTGAAGATTGTTACTAGATACTTAGGAACGCTACAATTGAATGGTTTGAATATTCAACTATATCTGACGATGTACAGGTCCAATCTTGCAGAGAAGTAAGTGACATTATTGCAGCAAATCGATGCGAATCATACTCTACCCAACTTCCAATTGCTTGAATGAATTTAACGTTCCATCTAAGAAACTAAATTAGCAAGAAACTGAAGATTTGCTAGCACCAAGACACTGTTGCTATACTTTGCAAAGCATGCGAAGAAATGGAGATCTGACTTTAATTTTGCTTGTTTTGTTTTTCTTTTTGCCTTTAATTTCATGAAAATTGCAAATGGACTTTTTAATAAATTCCTGAAAACAATACGAATGCATGTATTTACGCTTAACACCAATTTGTTTTCTTGAAGTCACATTGACAGCGATCGATGATGAAATCAGCACAGGCGACAGGTTAACACACAGTTTCTTTCTTTTGCTCGCATTTGTGCTTATTCTCGCATCCTATGTTTTACAATGCTCTCACGAAGTTTTCATACAGGATTTGTACTAAGTTTTTTTCAGTTTTCGGACATGATCGCATTTTGTTGCTGAAGTGATTTTCAAAGATCACAGAAATTTGTGAGAAGTGTGCTTTCATAAACAGCTTGAAGGAGCTGTAACTCGCCATAAACATCATGATGTTTGCGCCTCTTGATGTTTTCTTTTACACAGTGACCATGTTGATACACCAACATTTCCATTTTTTCCATTATCCATGGAGTAACACTGTAACACTTCTCCTTCAAAGCTGATTGACCATCCTTGTGTTGAAGCCTATTTTCCATTACCTTATCTTTCACGACTTCATGCACATTTATTTTTCTGAATCACATACATTCCTTTATTCTTTTCAGTTTATTTCCTTCTAGTTTTCCTTCTGAATAAAATTGATCCCCTTTCCATAATTACATTGCCTTGCTTTCCTTGCCATGTTGATCTACACTGCTTGTCCGCGAGTTCTTTCCATTTATAGTCCTACCAAATATCTTTGTACAAACTCGCGTTGACTGATGTGGGATTCCTTAAGGCCCACCTTTCAACAATTCTTGCCCCATCGACCTCAGCACCTTATCTGGGAAATAGACTAGAGTTCCTTTTGGGTACCTTGAGACTTGCATGCCTTAATGGCAAGTTCTCTCGCTGACAATCATGGGAATACATCAATGTCCCTTGATCGTCAGATCTTGCAAATGGCTCGACGTCAACTCCTCTATTCGCATTTCGCAAGATGTACCCGGGTACCTTGGCACTCATTGACATCAATGGTGAGTTTGCCTCGCATTGGTTAACGACATACATCAATGGCCGGTAATCCAATGATTTCTCTTCATGCTCGACATCAACACATTCTTTCGCATGATTAGATTTGTACCATCAGTTTTGTAGCAGACGAAGACTATACACTTTTTCACGACTCCCTCAGCAGTTACCGCAGCATGAATTCTGATCTATGAGAGTACCACAGTTCCACTTTCAGCCTTTATCTTTTCCATGATTCAGCATCAGCAATTCAGATTCCTTCATTTCCCAGGATCTAGTTACAGCAACATCAGCATTCACAGTTACATTTTCATGATCCTGCTGCAGTCAAAATTTCTATGTTCGAGCAGTTACATCAGTTGCAGTTACAACAGTTGCAGCCACAGTCACATATTGTCTGATCTAGCAGTTACAGCAGTTACAGCTACGATACCAGTCACGTTTTCATGATTCAGCAGCAGAAGCAGCTACATTCCTATTGCATAGTTCATCATTCTTGGGTAAGTGGAAGTATGTTGTTTTCTAATCTTTAATCATGCAATTCCTTATATGCTGACTTGAATATTTTGGAAAATTCCCTCATCATGCTCCATTTCCTTTCATGACCCACGCCAAGTTGCATGAGGACATGCAACCAATTCAGTTGGGGGGGGGGGGAACTATATTCACTACATATTCGCTACCATGATTCCATTTCTCCACCACTATCACTCCATTTTTTTTTTTATCTCATTTACCATTCACCAACATTTCTTTTCCAACAATACTTTGTTGCACTTTGTTTCACACGCATCAATATACATACTGGCATACTTCATGAATATTAAAAAAGGGATTTCTTATGCACATTGACAACTTATGATTTCCAGTGAGTGTTTACATTATTATTGCAGCAAGAGAACAGGAAATGAAATGAATGTTGTTAACACAAGAACCAACATTCTTTGTATTAATGGTTGTCACACAAGAACCAACCATAAGAAAAGAGAACAGGAAACGAAATGAGTGTTGTTAACACAAGAACCAACATTCTTTGTATTCATGGTTGTCACACAAGAACCAACCATAAGAAAATGAAAGTTGTTACTCATGCCCTTCACATATCTTGGAAACATTCATTATTAAAAAGACATCATCATGTAAAGCCAAAGTTCAGATGCCAAAGAGATCCATGCATGGTTGCATGAGGACATGCAACAAGTTCAGTTGGGGGGGATGTTGGGCTTCAGAAATGTCGTATTTCATCCACCTTTCCCTTCACTATTCCTTACATTTCATCATCCCAGTAACCTTTCATTATATCACTTTCATAAATACATTTGGGTTTCACCTTCCTATTTTCCACTTTATTCATTTTTGTATTATAAGTGAATTTATGATTAAATATTAGAAAATATACATGTTTTTATATATATCTCAAGAATGTGTGAGCTTTGTAATGTGTAGGAGAAATGTGAAGAATTAATTCTAAACTTCTGGAATATCTCCTCCACCATATTAAGGAGATAATTATTCAAGCCTATTCCTAAGGAGAAGATCATGGAGGATTTGGTTGGCATGTCTTATTCAAGATATGTGAGAGATGTGTGGAGGATTCAAAGGGATCATGTCTTGTAATAATGGGAAAGTAGTTGAGAGTGGTTGAATGAGATGGTTAGCTTCTTCATGTATATAAGAGAGTGCTCTCTCTTCATTTTGATTAGCTGAGGAGTTCATAAGTTCAGAAGTTCATTAGATTAGCTTTAAGAGATAGTTTTGTAATTAGGAGAAAGGGGATTCTTAACTATGATTCATATTCTTTTATTGTATGCTTTCATGGTTTGTCATTTGATTCTGGTAATGTAATTTGAGACAAATTTATTGTTGTGAGCTCACATATGTTGTTTGTCATTCAGCTCTTCACATGTTGTATAGCTTTTCCCTTATGTAATTTCCTGCTTTCATAGTTGATGCCTTCCTAGATCAATTTGATTTCAGTAATTTAGATTAGATTAGTTCCACTTTGGTCCTGCATATGTAGTGCATGTGCTTCGTAAGTCTACGAACCTCGGATTGACAAATTAAATGGTTGGGAAATTACTACAATGGAATTAAGCGACAATAGTTTCACCCAACATTGGACAAGTTGGAGAAAGTGAAATACTTCACCAAGTTAGAAATTAAGTTTGTATATCACAAGGTTCGAGTCAAAGAAGAAGATACCTAAAGACTGCCTTCAAAACTAGGAGAGGTTTGCATGAGTGGTTGATCATGTGATTTTCCCTATTAAATGCACCGACTATGGTTATGATGTTAATGAATGATAAATTCTTCCATTTTATAGATTCATTTGTTATTTCATATTTTTATGACATACTCATATATATTTCTACCTAGGAGGAGAACATCTCAAATTTGGTGAAGGTGCTAGAGACATTAAAGAGGCACGAGGTACTAGAAAATATCAACAAGTGTGAGTTTTCATAACTATATATGGTGTATATAAGGTATCTGATAGGTGGATTAGAGATAAAAATAGATCCTCCCAAGATGGAGGCCATCACAAAATGGATGGTTCCTACTAATGTTTTTAGGTTAGAAGTTTTTTGGGGGCATTACAATACCTAAGGAAATTCATAGCCCCATTATTTTGTGGTAACAGTGCAACTCCATCCAATAAAAATAGGTGGTAAGAGTTTATATTTAGGAAAGGGTCAACAAAGGGCCTTTGAGAAATTAAAGATGAATATCAT
Organism: Pinus albicaulis; assembly: GCA_034641835.2. Classification (NCBI taxonomy): domain Eukaryota; kingdom Viridiplantae; phylum Streptophyta; class Pinopsida; order Pinales; family Pinaceae; genus Pinus; species Pinus albicaulis. Next base: position 1,426,083,075 of record CM076577.1, read on the forward strand.
TCCACTACAAGAAAAAGATCCTCTACCAGATGTTTTTGAGGAAGACGTTATAAAAATAGCCCAGATATTTGTCTATAGTAGAGGTCACTAGAGGAGTTTGGTGGGTGGAGGTTTTTTTAGATGTTTTTTTGTGGTGCATTTCTAATCATAACACACACTGGTGTGTTTCATGAGAAGCGCACTGGTGCGTACTATCAATTGGCACACTGTGATAGTGTGCTCTACATAAAAACTGGCCTGGTGTGTGTCTATACTCGAGTGCACCAATGTTCTACGTACAAACTAGCCTAGTGCATCTTAGTGATCTAGCGAACTGTAAAGAAGTGCGACGTGCCATTGATAAAACCTCTCGATGCATCTCATAATTGAGCGCACCGAAAAAGCGTTAATTAAAAAAAAAAAAAAAATATCGGCTGTAAAAAACCTCATTTTTACTTCTTCAGTGCTCTAGAGCTCTGAAGCACCGATGTGAGATTTTCTTCTGTAAGGCTCCCTACCATCGGTGTTCCCATTGACCGCATTTCTTCCATCCATTCCCCACTCTGTGGAGTTTTAATTTCTAAAAATGTTGGGAAATTTTATTTTTTAGTATTCCTCAACAAACATGTCTCCTGGACGCACAAAGGTGTAGGTAATCTACTTGTTTCTCAATAACTTAACCTTTTCGAAAATTAATTTGTCAATTTCACTTAAAATTAAGTGTTAAAAAAAAATTATGTGTGGTGCATTCGAGTCTTTCGGAATGCACCGTTCGCGGTGCGTTACTGTTTTTTTGGGCACACCGAGTGTTTTTTTTTCCACAAAAATTATATATATATATATATATATATATATATATATATATATATACACTTCAATGACGTCAACGAAGAGAGCGAAGGGAACAACAAGAGCATATGGAGGACTATTATAACATGATTAAGCAGTGGGAGACATGGCAGAGGGAGATAATTTTGTACCCTCACCGTATTACAACACCCACCCAGTTGGCCTTAAGGTAGGTAGCCCTCCTTAAGTTTTACGAGGAGGCTACATCCCTAAAGGGGCACAATGGGGTACTGCGAGAACTGATGTACAGGTGGGATGCCCACCGACAGGCTATTTGGTTTGGTACTAGCCAATGGTACGAGCCCACTGAGGAGGAGATTTATTTTATTATTGGCCTATCTAGGAGAGGGCATATTTTACCTAGTTCCCAGATGTCCCCATCGGTTATGAAACAGAGAGTCAGTTGGCATACTCCCATAGATACATTAGGGACAATATACTTTGTCCAGCAGATTTTCAGGTGTCCAGTGCTCAGTTACGCATTGCTTCATTCAGTAAAAAGGAGGTGAGGTGCATATCACTACTACTAACGACCATTGCAGACTAAAAAAGTGATAGGTAGTGCATTAGTTGTGTCCTTTTATTTTATGTTGATTCTTTATTCCAGACGCCACAACTTGTGAGAAGGTATGCCATTTCTTTGTTGAAATTTTGTATAGAATTAGATAGATGTCGTTCTTAGGCACAGGGAGGTTTAACTTCCCTTTTTATTCAGAGTTATTTTTTGTACTTTTTAAGAGGTTTCTATAGATGAGGCCTACTTCTGTTCGGCACCCTCATAGGTCGATGTTACATGTATGGATACAGATGTGGGGCCGATGATTCCCAAGAGGGGCATGCCCGAATATCCAGTGATGATATGTAGTGATGCACTAGAGTTACTATCCATTTTTTATGATCACTTGTCCATGATGGAATCGTGTCTGTACGCGGGTTTGGATTTGTGAGGGTGTAGAAAAATCAGTTTCACATAGGATGAGCCACCGGATGTTAGAGGTAATATTAGTGTTTTATTTAAATTATTATTGTTTCATTTTATTGTCCTAACTAATTAATTAGAATAAAATTTATTATAACACATTCTTTAACTTATTTTATTAAATTTTTTAATGAAATTGTCTAATTATTGTTGTGTACTATATATTATGTAGATATTAGCACATTTGTTGGGGACATGATTCCACCCCCACCAAATGATGTGGCTATAGATCATGACAATAAGAGGGAGAAGGCCACAGATAAGGGTGATAGACCTGATCCTAGAGTTAAAATACCCGCAGGAATGCGGCCTAGGGTGGACACCCGATTCAGGATGCAGTTGGGTGACCAACTATGTCAACTCCTAATTGATGAGAGAGTCTTCCCTGCTACCATTAGAGAGCTCTAGGCGAATCATATGATCACAACGCTTCAGAGAGACATTCCTCGTGATATGATGACCCTTATACATCATATCTTTGGAGCTTCCAGACTACTAGGGACTAGGAGGGATAGGCATCGTGGAGATGCGACAGAGTAGCTCATCGGATGGTCATGATCATGAGGAGAGTGATCATAATTCTAGTAGTCCACCTCCTCCTCCTTCACCTTGCATCGAAGATGAGTAGCCAAAATAAAGTTCTAATCAAAAGACATATTCTGAGCATTCTACACCATCTCAGTAGACACCTAGTCTTGAGCAGACAATGCCATCGATAGAGTAGGCACCTAATCCTAAGTAGGTAGGTCCATCTAAGCAGGCACCATCCACTAAGAAGGATGCACATCGACGACTCATCATCAGACACCTCTGAAGCATATTGCACCATCTGATTAGCAGGCACCTCCAAAGTAGGAATTTCATCCATCTAAGCATGAGGCTACACCATCAACTGAGTAGGCCTCGAGTAGTACTAGTTATAGTATTGATGTAGTTCTTCTAGTAAAAATTGTCACCGTGACTGTTGTTTCAGATTTCTTTCCATCCAATGGAGTGTCTCAAGTGAATCCCCTATGAATATTGAAGTAATATAATACTAGGGACAAGGAATTTTGTTTTCAGTACTTAAGAACCATTTTTTAGCACTTGCGTAGGTGCGCATTTTTCCTAAACAAAACCTGCGCAGGTCTACATTTTTCCTGAAAAAAATTGCACAGGTCTATTCACAGACGTAAAAATAAAAAGGTAAGTTCTAGAAGCTTTATTTGAGAAATACTATCCAAATTAGAAACCTCTGACCACTACATAATTTCACCTCATCTCTTGTTATATGGAACTAAACTCCTTTTCTTAAGGTTCATATCCCTTGAGAAGTGGAACTAGAAACCTCCTCATCCTTCCTATAAATTCAACATAGAATGGGAGGCTATATGGACTTGGATGGGTAAACTCATACTGTTGGTTTTAGGTCTGAAGAGCTTGTCATCAAGGGAAGGAAAGGAGACCATTGGAGGAGGCTTGTGACATCAATGCACCAGGTTGTAAGCTTCTCTTCCCTTTTTATTTTAATACAAGTAATTTTTCTTTCCTAATTGCGTCTCTTTCAATGTCATTTGTGGGATTCCTTAATCACTAACATGGTTTATAACTGATTATTGATTCATTTATATGTTGTCTGCTAGACTAAGGATATCATTTACTTTTTATTTTATATGCGAGATGCCTTGATCCCTTTGAATCTTTTTTTCCATGCATATCTCTTTTGTCGCATCATGGAGAAGCTGTGGAAAGAATTGGGAGAGACTTTAAAACATAGAGGAAAATATGGTTGTGGAAAGCACTGAAAGGGATTCTACAACCAATTCATTAATAGGTAAGTGATCTTTCACATACTACATGTTTCATGTTTCAGTTGTAGGCTAAGGAAAGTGCCATTGTTTTGTTTGTTTGTTTCTAGTTTTCCATTAGGATTCTGGGGAGATCACTCTTGTCTGCAAGAAGGATTAATCCTGGAACAAATTGGTAACTCCATTGGGGATGATTTCTCCTTTGTGTCCCTTTGCAACCTTTGATTCCTTTAGACCCTTTTAAGAATTCAAATTTCTAGTTTTAAACCTTTGTTTTTTTATTTTTTCTTAATTTTATCGATCAATGTGGTTTCTATTATGAAATAAAGCGCAAATGTTCACAGTTTTGCTTTAGAACCAATTCACATGGGAACTCAACTCTGTTGTCTACCAGCTCAACCTTGTAAATGTTTTGAAAAAGTTAAGGTTTCTCTAATTTAAGTCCACATTTTTTGTTTTTATGATCTTGTTAGCTTGTTTATAGTCTTATTATGTGTTTGTTCAATGAATCGGGTTTTTTGAATTTTTTTTTTGAGAAATTATTAATTTGATTTTCCTTGGTCATTACTTCGAGGTTTCTCTCAGTTTCTTAACAATTTTTGCATATTGTTTTTTAATTATGTCTCACTGTTAATCACCTTTGATTATTTTTACTTTTGACCTTTGGAATTCTCACCAAACTTTGTTTACTTACACTTGATCGATTATTTAGATTACGTTGGTGAAGGAAAATAGTCTTGTTGTTATTTCTCCGATTTGGAATCAACTTGTGTTTGAGAATTCTCTCGCATAGATTACAGTTGCATAGTTAGAATTCTAATTTTGAGAATATGAACGAAAAATGTGCATAGATTACATTTGCGTAGTTTTTAGGTGAATTGTGCATAGATTACAACTACATAGTTTACATTCTAGAAAAATCAATTTTATATTTAAATAAGTTTCTTTGATTGTCTTTTAGACAAAAAAAACTTACCTTTACAGTTTTGGGTTTTGAGTTTTGTTGGTTTGGTTATCTATCAGAAAAGAGTCTTTCGCTTTTGGAATTGGTTGTGTCAATCTCTTTTCTTTCAATGAATATCATCATATATTCATTTATGCTTGTTGTAAAGAGTTATTTTATCTATTGAATGATAGTGTCTCTCATTGAAATATAGCCCTGATTTGAATTTACATGTTTTTATGCTTGTTCTAAAACATAAAAATAAAAAAATTGTTTTGAAATGATTAGCATTAGTTTTTCTTGTTGAAATTAGGGCATAAGAGAATTTGTTATATTTTCTCTTATTTATCAATTTTTTCATTATTGGAAGTTAATGGAACCTCTCTCCTTACATTAGTTAGGATTCATCGAAGTGAAAATATTACATTATCATATTCGATTGCATTCAATTTTGGGCCAGCTCATAACACCACTGGTTTCATATCCATTTACCCTTTTAGTTAAAAACAACGAAAATAACACAGCGCTAAATAAAGTTCATATAGAAAATTTTACATTTTCTAGGGCTCTTTCCAACAATCTAGTTCAGGATTAGTCACTTCGAATAGGGAGTAATTAAATTTCCAAAGAAAATAAACAAACAAGTACCATCTTGTGGAAAGGAAATCCAATCGCTGCATTTATGCTCTGGTAAGCTCTTCTTACAGTAGCCAAGCATGAGGTCATGTCGGACCAAGTGAAGTAATCATAACTACTTCATTGCGAAATATAGAAGATGTCCAAGTAATAAAAACTGTAAACCTCAGATTAATCATTGTCAAGGATCCTAGGGTCACTTGTTAGCAAACCTCAAATTTACCAGGTCGAGGAGATTCTAAGCGGATTTTGCTTGATACTCTACTCATGTGTATATCAGATCGTAGAATGTTACCCCAGGTGCAATTGTCTCAGTTGGTGACCTTAGTGGCCATAATATCTAGGATTTTTCCCATGGTGACAATGGAGGGAAGGTCCCACTGTACCTAGAGGATATGTTGACTAGACTCACTTGGAATTTTTAGAGGGTATTTTTGACTTTGATATGGCATTGTGGAGTTACTTGCACCAGATTGTTTCATTAAGCAGTCTGTTAGGGTAATTGTTCCAATCGCCAGTTTTTTATATCGATCTATGCGAGGTTGGATTTCATCACAAACTAGTGGTTTTATTGTGGAAACATATTTTTTGAGTGTGGATTGACTCCTACACTTTATAGTGTGTGATCATTTGTTTGCTTTTACTTTTAGAGACTTTAGGTGTGGATTGTGAATTTGAATTGTTAATTTTTTTTTAATTGTTAATAAAATTCACTAAAGTCAAATTTAATGGAAATTTTTCTGGAATTTACTAACCAAGGAACCCCTCTTAACGAGAATCCTAGTAATTTTCATTGCTTTAGAAATGTTTCTCATGCTTATATGGCTACATTTTCATTACCTAAATTTACCATAGGTTTAACGGTAAGGTTACTTTCAACTTTGTTTGCCTCGACTACTCAAATTTTTCCACCTCAACCAGATGATTCACCTCAACAGAGTTCACTATCTCAATATCACCAACCTCATGTTCACTCTTTACCTTCTTTCCCCAACATGTATTCCTCCCTTTCTTCTTCTTCGCCTGCCAAAAGCCTTAATGCTACTAACAAGGTGGCTAAGAAGAAGAAGAAAGGGAATAAGAAGATGAAGCAATATAATAAAGAAGTCAACTAGCCAACCATGGATGAAAGTGTTGGTAGTGTTGAGGAAACCTCCAACATGCATCGTAAACCCAAATACGCTTGCAATATTTGTAAGGGTGACCACTTCCTTATCAATTTTCCTGGTATTCCTATGGTCTTGGAAGTATGGTCAGAAAATCCTATGACTATTAGCTTACTGTTGATCCATTAACTAGATATTGTGAGGTTCCTAGAAAAAAGGGTAAAATTACGTTTCCTTGTAGGTTATGTAAAGGGAGTCATCAAACTCATCTTTGACATCACATGGATGAAGCCTCTAAATTGTTGGAAAGCCTTACTCTTCAACAGTGAAGACTTCCAACTGGTTATCATAAAATTTCTCCCAAAATGTCGTCAGTTGAAGAAGTGATTGATCTAATTACAGGTATAGTCAATCCCACTCGTCCATTGGAGAGTGAAACCCGTATCACTCAGGTTGATGATCCATTAGGCGATCAAGTGGTCGACTTGATTTGACATTTAGTCGATCCCACTCTCCTTGTAGAGAGTGAAATTCATATTGCTCAATTTCTTCTTGTTACATCAGATTCTTCTATGGTAGGGGGAACTTCATGTGTTTCCACAGAACCCCCTCCAAGTAGTGAGGTATTTTCCTTTGATTGGAATAGACTGACAAAACCTCTTCTTCCTTATTTCATCCCTTTACAAATCATTGTGCATGATTTTGGTAAGAATGTGTGTCACACAAATGTCAATGAAGGTGTTTCTGTTAGTATTTAATCCTTAATTGCTTGGCATGCTTTGGATTCCCCTTTGCTTTTGACTGCTACACAGAATCTGTCAACTTTTAACAGATATATTAGTGAACCTTTAGGGGCCCTTCCTGATTTTACTATTACCTTGGAAGGTAAAACATTCTGTATTGATATTATGGTAGTCCAAGGCCACTTGGCTTTCAATTTTCTCCTTAGGCGGACTATGTCGATGCAATGAAAGTTGTCGTATTGACACCCTTTCATGTGATTTCTTTCCCTCATAATGAAAACATTGTGAATGTTGACTACCTTTCATTCATTAGTCTTAATTCAACTACCAATAATCCGACACCCTTGAATTTTCCTTATACGAAAGTGGTATCTACCCCACCATGGGTTAATTATGTGGTAACCAATCCCATGTTTTTAGTTACCGATGCAAGCGAGCCTCTTACTGTTTGCTCGACTTCCTTTGAATTATATCCAGTAATTGACATGGTGAACTCTATGGGACTATTTGATATGGGTTCCTTCCATAGCATTGTTCTTCCATCTAATGAGGAACTCTTAGAAGCCATTATCGAGGTGTGTCCCTTAACATTTGTTTCTTCTAGTTGGAAGCCATGATTAAGGCTCCTATGAGGAGAGTTCATGTTACTGTGTCAACCTCATTAAAAAATGAAATAGGTTTCCATGAGAATAGTTCCTTTTACTGTGTCAACCTTGTTAAAAAATAAATCAGTTCATCTAGAGGATAGTTCCTTTTACTCTTTCAAGCTCGTTAAAAAATGAAACAAATCCTCTCCTAATTAAGTCGAGTCTTTCATTTGATCTCGTATATGAACCTACATTCCATGCAGCTATTAGTAACTAGTAGTCTGCTTAGGAAAATGAAATGAAGCTTGGGGGGAATGTTCCCTTATAGGTTATGCTTGGGGGGCATTGAAACTTATCTAAAAGCACAATTTTCTTTGTTTCAAGGTTGTATGAAAATGAAACTATATCGAGTCCATTTCAGTTATTATTTTCAAGACTCATTAAACTGGTGAAAATCATGATCTTCTTTTTTTATTCTTTTCATGCTCGTAAAATGTACATGAAAATGCGTAGTTCTTTCCGTCTTTTCCTGCTCATTAATTAAACTAAAATTCAACCATATGTGTACATTTTTTATCTTTTTTTAACTTGTTAAAACATATGAAAAAAGTGAAGCCCTAGAGTCCTCTTTTAAGCCCTTTTTAGACTCTCTAAACATGAAAATATCGTTGAGTACTTGACTATTTGAACTCGTTAAAATAAATGAAGACTCCTATATTTAGTATAAGTTCACCCCTTCTGCAGACTAAATTAGATTACTTACGAAAAAGGTATACGTTTACTAATCATGGTCAATAGAGTTCTCTCTTGCATTATTTTATCCCTTTTCAGGGTTGAGGGACTAAATTCATGAAAAATAACATTTGGAGTTTACTTATATTTTTCTTCTGACTCCCTAAAAATGAAAAAACACCGAGCTCTACTTTCTTTGGGCTCATTAAAAATTTACATTGAAAGAGTTGAACGAGTTTTCTTTCTATTTGTTTTCAAACTCTCTAAACTTGAAAATAACATCGAGTTAACCCTACACTATGTTAGATTCAGTATCTTCATCCCTCCATCAGAGATCAAATTTCTCTTGTTGCATTTCATTTTAGGTGTCTCATTCAGTTCAGTCAGCTGCATTCCATTAGGAACAAGGATCATCTGAAGGTAGGGTCTTGTCACTCATATCCCTCATGTAAGGTACTTGCTGGTCTGTGTCTATTCGTCAAAATCATTTACAGTCATTTACAGTCATGTTTGGTCTCTTCATTAACGAAGAGTCATTTTAGGTTTTTTAGTCTCATTAGTTTCATTAATTTAGTCTTCAAAATGACTAATAATGTCAGCAGGCACATGAGGGAGGTTCGAAATAGGTTTTCATTCCAAAAAAAATCATCATCATAATGCTTGATAATGATTTTTGTTCAAAACTCTGTTTTGAAGAAAAATCGTCTATTTCATCTTTTGTAATAAATGCAATGTAATTTTCAAAGTTTTTCCAGTTGTAAATTACTTCAGGCGCAACCCTGATCGCCTTTCCCAAATCTCCATGCCAACCACTCCCTGCAAAAGAGACTGAAGCTCATCATCAGTCCAAAAAATCAAAAGGAAGCAAAACAGAGTTTATTTTAAAAGTTTCAAAGTTCAAACATTACAAAAGTGGGTTTTTAAGAAGCAAAAATTAAAATCTTTGCCACAAAAGATATTTTCATTATTTCAACAATCCATTTGCATGCCAAGAGATAGCATCAAGCCAAGACAAATCATGGAGGAGCAAAGCAGTGTTTGGAGGGCAGACTGTGTGTCATTTGCAGAGTGCGGCGCACTAGGCAACTGTCGCGGTGCATTGGCTGAGCACGGCGCATAGGGCCACTCTTCACTGTGAAAATTTGAACTATCGCCATGCATAGAAGGGGTGTTATGCACTGGGCAATGGTCGTGACGCACAGGGAAGAAAACCAAATTTTTGTCATTACTTCCAAAAACTACAATCGACTCAGTCTTCCTCGCTCCATGTAAGTTCATGTGATCTTTTACTACCCATAAATTTGTGTTTGGGGTGGTTATATGATTTATTATGAGTTTGAATATATAAAAGCCAAACCCTAGAAGTGCTTCCTTAGGGTTTTGAAGTTGTTGTTTTAAAAATAACTTTGTGCCAAATTACTCAATTCCCCACCTTGTTTTTCTCATCTCCCATCGTTGTTATCTCATCACTACACCATCCTCTTACATCTCTAAAGGTCATTCACTCCTAAGACCCATTTACCTATCCCAAGTCATTTCAATCACTCTCATTCTCCGTTTCCCATCTCACTTGTAAAAAATTCCCAAACCCCAAGTTTCCCAAACAATTAGTTGGTTGTATGTACACTTCAGTTATCACTTGAGTAAACCCCATTATCCCCACTGCCCTATTTCCCCACAGTCCCTCCCATGCTACCATATATTTAGAAACTAAAACAAAAGAACCAAATTCTCATTTTCATCTCATACAAACCAACATACACCTTGCATGGACATCATGGAGACAGATATTGACACATCATATGACCGAGATAGTGATTCCACCACTGAGCTACATGCACCTAGAAGGCCTTGTAAAGGTGGCAGACATGTGAGAGAGGAGCCCACCTCGTTGACTGAATTGCAGGCTTGCCCACTTGCCATGGCATGTTTTCAAGAATAGTCATGCTATCAGTTTTGTGAAATGATTTCTAGGATCCATCATCATCAGGATTTGGCTCGTTTTTTTGTATTGCATTTACACGATGGTCAAGTAACTCTTGCTGGTGTAAATTTCACTTTGACACCCAAAACTATTTCTGAAGCAACCAGAATACCGAATGTGGGTGAACAGTGGAACAAAATAGAACAGGTGGACAGAGTGCATTATGAACCATACATCAGGCCTAGCTTTGTGAGGAAACTCAGCAGGGTGTTTCCATTCCGGTTCGTAAAGGAATCCTATGTGCCTCTGATAAAACTTATTATTAGATATTTCAGTTGTGAGGGCCGGTTTTCACACCTCTATGCCTACCACATCAGGTTATTGATGCATTTCACCAGAGTGAGGATGATGAACATACCTTATTTTATGTGCCAGAACATTGAGAGAATGACCAATCTTGTGCAGAAGAAAACTCCCAAGCAGCAGTACAATAGTATTTATCGCTATGCACTCATCATGATCGTGGTTGTACATCAGCTTGGATTGCAAGGTATTTCATGGGAGGATTTCATTTCCCGTGATTTCTTCATAGCTCCTTAGGTTCCTCCAGAGGTTGTTCATGATGCAAGTGAACCTTCACATCAGTATGGAGGTCATGAGGCAGAGACTACGAATGTGCCGACATATTTCATGTATCATAGAGGCACTAGAAGATTATTTGCAGCAGCCCGACAAGTACTATATCCACCTGGGGTGGAAGGGGTCTTGTTGCCACCATCAACAGCACAGGTATAGATATAAGACAGAGGTAAGAGGCCTATGCAGGATGAGGGCCCTTCAGGAGGCTAGGATACTGATTTTGTACTCATTGATGAGGATTTAAGCTCTCCAAGCTCAAAGTTGAGAGAGACTATTCAGGAACAAAAGGCGGAGATTGACACATTGACCGTGAAATTGTAGAGAGCCCAATGGATCATAAATTACCTGGAGAAATGAAACAAACATTTATAAGATCAGAAAACAATCATGGAGTTGCAAAACATCCATGAGAACCAGCAAGCTACCCAAAGAAGCCAAATAGAGATGACACCCATTGAGCAGGAGATTGAGGCTGATAGAGAGACTTGGCTTGAGACGGTCAATATTAATCTTGAGAAGTTGTTGGAGAAGGAAAAAAAGGAAAATAACATGCTCAGGCACATGAAGAACCATTATTGGGTGCGAAATCATGTTTGCAAAGCGAGGATCAAGATCTTGAAAGCAAGACTAAAAGGGCACTAAAGCGTCGCAAAAGGTATGATAGACTCCAAATTTTGGCCGAAGCTTCTTTGGCCCAGCATAGTGGTTGATGGTGGAAATTCAGCCCAAATTTCAAGAAATTTGGGAAACTTTTGTCAATTTTGAATTTTTTGGCCTTAACACAGATTGTTCTGCACAATGCGTAGCGCCACTTGGCGCGCGCTTATAATTGGCAGATCCTTTTGAGAAAATATTTTCATTTCTATACTTTTCATCAAAAATTATGCATTCCTACCCATTACCTAAGGATTTTGACAAGTTTTGGGTTGCCTAAAGGGTGAAAAACACCTCAAAAATGGCCATTTTGCAACTTTTTGCACACACAGGAAGCAGTGTTGGGAGATTGGATTTTTGGAGGGCCAAATGGCAACCACATTCCGAAATTCCACTTGGGTTGGAAATTAGATAGGCATAGCTTTCCAACGAGCTATCCTGTGCTCAATTTTGACTTCAGGAAGGCCCTCAAAATCAGCCTCAAAGTGGCGCTAAGCATAGAGATTTCAGGCGTAGTGCATTGGGAAGTTTTGCCTATTTTTCACTCAGCAGCTCATTTTTTTGCCTAGTTTTGGCCAGTTTGAATTTTTCATGTAAATATTGATGTAAATTGATGTAATTTTATGAATATGATGTAATTTTGGCACATTTTTACTCATCCAAGTAGATTCATTCACCAAAAAGTGAAATGTAAGTGAATGAATTAGTTTCCTATCATATAGAGGCAAGTTGTTTCATTGCCTATTTTCCAGTTTTTAGTTTAGATATGGTTGAAACAACTCCTAGAATGGTGAGAATGACCCCTAGAGGAATGGGTATGAGTTAGGCTTGTCTATATCTTGTAATTCTTCAGTCATTTTCAGGGTTGGACACTTGGGATTGCTTGGCACTTCACTGTACATTTCATCTCTGCAATTTTGGCAAAGGAATAGACCAGGGTTTGCAGCACTCTTTGGGATCCATGTGGCTCTATGTTTTGATGGTGTATTTCTCTCTATGATTGTAGGTTCACTGATGTTTTATGTGTATCATTTCCCTTCTCCTTTCTTCTTAAATTAAACAAATGAGTGATAAAGGTGGAATTCATTAGATTGCTTTGCTCTGCCTTGAGTTTTGTTTAATTTTCCATGTTTTCATCTGTTTGAAGAGTATTATTTAAAGCCTCTTTCCCTGTTCAACTCCTCACTGGTCTGAACCATCCATTCATTCAACCTAAAGCATCAAAACAATTTCCTTCCTTGCCCCATTCAGAACTCTACAAAAACTAGGCCTCATCCCCGGACCCAAAATCAGACTTTTCCTTTGATCCAACAAAACCTTCAAAATAAAAATGAAACTCCTTTACTTATATAGCTAGCCTAAAATCAGCCTTTATTTCAAGTCATATCAAGCCTTATTTATTATCTTTGTTGAGATTGACCCAGAGAGAGCCCTCTCCTGATCTGGTAGGGCTAGCTACCAGACTGAGCGTGGTTTGATGTTACCCTGAACTTTGCCTTCCTTCAACCTGAGCTAGATTTAGGCTATAACACACTAGACTCATAAAAATTAAATAGTGTAGGACCCATCGATTACAATAGGACCGGACCACTCCTTCCTAGGGTTTGTTAAAAACACTTCAGAGGACTCATCTGAAGGATAATCTTATATGACAAGAAAATGTTATCGTCCTCAAGCTTGAAAAAAATAAAGATGTAATTCCAAGTAATGACGGGGGAAAATTTGGAAAGAAAATTTATTTTTGTATTATTAAAGGAAATATGTCACTCTTGAACATGACACTCCATCACATTTGTGTCCAGGTTGGGAAATCCATTTGTCTCACAATTAACCAAACCTCATTGAAAGTCTTCAGCTGGTTTTGGGTATTATCGTTGAGTTAAATTCTACCAAGTCTAAGTGTCGTGTCTCCAACATGTTCAAGAGAAGTCCAACCTCAATAAAAATTACCTTACTATTCATAACCTTCAATCACGTCGATCATCCCTGAGTCAGTCCTGAATCACTTCAAATATTATTATTAATAACTTGACATGATGTTTCGTGTCATAGGACCTCTCACGATGGATCGCTTCCTATCGATGTTAGCTCACTATCGAGGAAGTTAATATAGAAACTAGTTTCATTACCTTGAGGAACGCATGCTTTAATGGCAGGTTTATCCCTTTCGAAGATAGGTTCTCAACATTAGCCTTTGATCAAATGATTCTATGATGTTCGACCTCAAAAAAAATAATCACACTTCAGAGATTGTACTGGCATTACCTTGAGGACGATTTTCATTATTGTTGGTTTCTCTCGCACTTGTTAATGATCGTCATCATTGACAGTAATCAAGTGGTTTCTACCATTTTCGACTTCAAGACATTCACTCACATGGTAAGATTTGTACTATGGATCGAGAGATGGAGATCAATACATTGGATCTAGTTTCATCCATCGAGGTTGCGTAGAGTTACTGAATATTGATGATTATAAATATGGATCCATTGATGGCTGCCCCCATGCTATGTCTATTGTTGACATGGATCTTTGTGTATTTCCCTACTAGTTCATCAACTTATGTTTACTCTAAGTATGGGAATGCCTACCTTAGTGATGTTTATATGAAAGCATGATATGGTAATCCTTGATTTTTTGTTTTGGTTCTTAAACCAATTGGTCTCTAATATGAACCTTTGACATGAGAAAGCACTTCAATCATCAAATATTGTAATATCCCTAAATTGGGATTGCTAGCATAGCATGCCTGAAAAACGCATTTTTCAGGAATGTATGTTACATAAAATAATATTATCCCTTTTATCTCTTAGATATGATAATCTAAGATCCAAATCTAATAAAAAATCAGGAACCAAGAAAACTAGGTGAGGTAAGCAAGCCTCTCACACCTAGAATGGATGGAAAAATACCCAATAATGGCCCTGGAGCAACATGTGAACACAATAATGGAGAAAAATAAATATATTCACTCATGAAATATGTCAAGAAACACATTATCATCTTTTTATGTTATAGCAGCAAATTCTTCTTCATTTTAAGATCCAAAAGTTGGGGAAAAGCAGCAATTTAAGCCCTAAAAAGGTTAATTTCAGAGATCTGCGTAACAACAGAGGAAAATGAGGGTTGGATCCCTTATGATATGTTATAGGGGACTAAAATATCAAATTTTAGCCAAAAACAATCATTCTAGCTATGTTAAACAGATCTCCCCATCCTGGTATGGCTCAAAAAGGCCCAAACCCCATGAATTAGCTAATGTAGAAATTACTGAAGCTTACACAACGTCATTTTCTGAGGGTTTAAGATAAGATATGATTTAATAACATATCTGGAGTTTATTATATTAGAACATGGAGTAAAATGGAGATCTAACTCCTTTTATACATCACAGAGATAACCCGGCAAGGGTTTCATGAGAGCACAAGCACATAACATCAGATCTGTAGATCTAGATCTGGAAAATGTAGTTTAATACAGAACTGAATAATTTTAGCTGAAATATACAAATGATAGAATAAGAATAAGGTACAAATCTTTTCGGGAGAAGGGTTGGCCCTTCCTCCAAGGAAAAAGCTCACAAGTAAGGGATCAAACCCTGCTACTGCGGCACTCTAGAAAATGACACAGTTTCTGAAGCTAACTGTGTTGTAGATGGTGGGAAGTGAGTTGGCCACATGCAAATATCAAAAAACTGAAACCCAACAACTAATACACTCTTCCAGGACGTTAAAAGATACACTCACTAAGAAGAGGCACTACTATAATCTAGATCTAAGTAGATCTAGTCTCCACTTACTGCATCTCACTGAAAAAAGTAAACCAAAATAGGATTTACGTTGTCTAAGGGAGATGGAGCTTGGCCATATGGCTGATAGTGGAAGAGAAGTACAATGCCCTCGAAGAGCTACTCAATGGAAGGAGAGAGAATCCCTAAATAGGAAATCTTCACAATTCTCTGCTAAATAGCCAAGAGAATGAGATATGTCTAAACAAACAATATACTCTCAAAATATGATATCATAAACAACCTTCTCTTGAGCCTTCCCCTTCCTTTTATAATATGAAGGCCTTGGAAAACCCTAAACCACCTTGATGAATTATCTCCTTTCACATGAAGGGCCTCTTTCTAGAACTGCATTGTCCCTCCATGAGGTACATTATATCTAGACTATGCTTTGATTTGGTCCCATTGACCCAGTCAATATGCCTCATCCCTTTTCACACTCAAGTGCAATCAATCCATCTCACAAATGTCTACCTATGTTGATCTTTGTTCACACTGAACTGGTTTCATTGACGATTTCTTCTTTTTCATGCATGCATGTTGACTTAGTCAAACTTGACTATGTCCTCATCCATTTTTCCCTTGTTCACACCCATAAGTGTAAAATCCAGCTACTGTGATGATCCCCTTTTCACATTATAAGGGTATTTTATTGAGACAACCTTGATTTTCCTTATTTCACATTGGGCATTGATTTATTTTTGATGTTTTTAGGAGTTTACATGTCCTCCTTTACATTTTATTCATCAATTAAGAAAATTAACACAAAATTGAATATTCCTATTAGCTTGGGCTAATAAGGAATATTATAGTCCTCCCCTCCAAAAATGTTTCTTGTCCTCAATCAACTGCAAGGTTAGAACTGAAATGGATGGGGAAAGCATCTTCTCCCAAGAAATCATTGATACAAAATAACTCACCTCCCAACAGGTAACTCCAGAAAATCCTCTTCCACCTTAGGTTATTGCAAAGAAGGTGGGCTGAAAAACTGAACATAGCAGAAAAAATTACCTACCCCATGTTGTCCTCCTCTCCACTTAATATAAGTGTAGAGTTCTTGCTGATCTTGGGCTGCAATGATATTTCCCTCAAGTGGCAACATGAAGTTTAGATCTGTAAAGATCCTCCCTCCAACGCTGTAAAACCAGCTGGCCCAAAACATTCCACATGTGATGGATAGGAGAGCATCATCATATGGCATCCCATCACACATTTGCCCCACCTCCTAGAGAAAAAAATATTTGGCTATGGTGGCCATAACTCCTCCCATGTTCCCATTAGAACATGTACTGCAGAAAATGTGGGAATCTCCTTCCCAAAAGGACACATTCAAACCATATGAATTACTCAACAGCATGTCTCCCATCAAGATAAAAACAACATCAGAAAGTGGGATCATGATTGGCATCATAACAGGGGAATTACTGATGGTTTCATAAGGTGCTGGAAGGTACCAACAGTTTCCCAAGTGGTGACAGCGCATTTTTTCAAACTGCTGCTTCAGAGAAATACATGGAAAATTGTTTCTTGATACATGGTTAATCATATGAATCAACTGAACATACATGTAATCAGAAAAAATCTTCCCAAGGCCACGTAAGAGATGGATGTCTCTGTCATATAGTTTGGTCGAACATTGGTCATGGAGCGAAATCAAGATCTTGCTTACTTTTGGAGAAATGCACTACCAAGAGATGGTAAGAGCATGAAAATATTGTGTTGCACAAGAAAAGCTCTCACCATATGTTGGAAGTAAGAAGACACATGGATCCATGAATAGATCCTCCATAGTAGTTTGGCACACTTCCATGAAGAGAAATGAACCAAGTGCTGCCTACCGATCCTCTGCCTCATGCTTGGAAATCCAAGACAAGAAGAGTACATCATAGTAATAGATGTCCTCATCTACTACCTCATCTTCCTTACCTCCTCTTTTCCCATCAAGTGCATCAAGTGTGAAATTATCCTTGGGATACTCCATCAATAAACCCCAGCTCCAATGTGGCAACACTGTTGGCCTATGAAAATAGGCTCCCTCCAACTCATGGCTCCATTCTTTGACATGTAGAATGTCAAAGGCATCTCCCATAATGCTGCTACACATAAGAAGTATCTCCCATGGGGAAAGTAACTCTTCAACATCTAAGTCCAAGGAGTATCCCCTTTGCACTGTGATAGTGCCATATTCTACTCCTGTAACATCATGAAAACTGTGAGAGAAAATCTTCCCTTGCTCTCCTAATAACATCCCAAGTAACACAATCTTTTTCTTCCTCCTCATACTTCCATCATCCAAATCATGTAGTGAAAACATGGTGATTAACATGAAGAATGTGATGTCAACACAATGTGTCAATAATCCTTGTTGCCCCATGATGCAAGAATCCTACCACATACCCTTGGAAAGAGGATGATGACCAAACTCTTTCAAGATTAACCAACACAGCCAAGCCTCATGTTGCCCAGCATCATATATTTTCAAGTAGCTTTCTAGATTCTTGCTCATCACCCACACCCATCCATCCACATGTGGGTGCCTTCCATGTTTTTCTTCCTTAGCACTCTCCCAAGGAATACTATCATTATCCCAAATCAGTTTTCTTCTCTTGCATTTCATGGGATGTTGAAATGAAATCTTCTCAAGGATCACTTTGACCCCATAAGGATCCAAATAGGTGGTAGGAAAAAACTTCCTATCATGATGTGTATGGCTCAAGAAGTTTCCAACACAAACATGAGATATGTTATCCATCCAAAGATGTCCTCCATCATCTATCTATTCCTCCTTGAATCCATGAATATCCAAGGGTGATAAGGAAAGAGCCTCCTCAGACTGTTGAAAAAATTGGCACTCCATGAAATGTCGAAGTGCACCTTTCATGGGATCTCTTGATGAGACCTCCTCCTCATTCATGGTCTTCCAAAACCAGTGGGGTCTTGGATCTGCTGTAGGTAGAAGTTTCTCTTTGAGCTGGGAAGTGCTCTTTGAGAAAGTGTCATCAAGAAGGGAGAAAGGGTTTCTCACTTCAAGATGTCTACTATCTACCATTCCTTCCTCCTCTGCTTCATGAATTAATTTGTCATGTGAATGCTCCCATAAGGCATGGGTCCTCTTTTCTTCGTCACTACCTTTGCACAGTGTAGTGCAACTTTGTTGCTCCGGATTAGTAGCATGAAAATATGTAGATCCCTTCATATGGTTTGCTGAAATGACAAGATATGGAAATTCAAGCATACCTTGGTGAGATGTAGAAGCAAGACCTCCTTTCTCAACTATGTTGTCTTCCTCCACTACTAAACATGAACGCTGCTCCTCCAAGGTTGTGACAGTGCTGGTACATGCTTCCTCAAGAGGTGGTGAGGATCTCTCTTCCTCTAGCTGAATGAATAGAGGTAAAGCTAGAGTCTCCTTGGAGGCTTTAGATTTAACTTTGTATTCACTTAGAATCTCAGATTCCAAGTGTCCTCTATGTCTCTTGTCTTCTCCTCTTTGAGAATAGGAAGTGCATGGCTCTTCCTCTTCTTGAAACCCTCTAGGAGTTTCACTGCAACTTTTCATCTGCTTAACCTCCTGTGGGAAGTCCTTTCTGGATCTGAAAGATGATGAGAATAATCTCATATTATTCATATTTCTGATATTATTGTCTCTTCTTGGGTTGAGACTCAAGGGCTGAGCCAAGAAATATGCATTGATACCACTGTAATATCCCCAAATTGGGATTGCTAGCAAAGCATGTATGAAAAATGCAATTTTCAGGAATGTATGCTACAGAAAACAAGATTATCCATTGTATCTCTTACATCTGATAATATAATATCCAAATCTAGGAAATCAGGAACCAAGCAAACTAGGTGAGGTAAGTAAGCCTCTCACACCTAGAATGCATGGAAAAATGCCTAATAATGGGATTGTAGCAAGATGTGAACAAAATAATAGAGTAGCAGCAAGCTATTCACTCATGAAATGTGTCAAGAAACACATTATCATTATTTGATATTACAACAGAAACTTATTCTTCATTTTAAGATCCAAAATTTGGGGAAAAGTAGCAATTTAAGCCCTAAAAAGGTTAATTTCAGAGATTTACGTAGAATAAGAGGAAAATTATGGTTTTATCCCTTAGGATATGTTATATGGGACTCAGATATAAAAATTTCAGCCAAAAAATATCATTCTAGCTATGTTAAACAGGTCTCCCCATCCCGGTATGGCTCAAAAAGGCCCAAACCCCATGACTTAGCTAATGCAGAAATTACTGAAGCTTAAAAGGCATGATTTTATGATGGTTTTAGATAGGATATGATGTAATAACATTTCCAGAGTTTATTATATTAGAACATGGAGGAAAATGGAGATCTATATCCTTTTATACATCATAGAGATAACCCGGCGAGGGTTTCATGAGAGCACAAGTCCATAACATTAGATCTGTAGATCTAGATCTAGAAAATCTAGTTTTCTACATCACTAAATAAATGTAGCTGAAATATACAAATTACAGAAGAAGAATAAGATACAAATCTTTCTGGGAAAAGGGTTGGCCCTTCCTCCAAGGAAAACACTCACAAGCAAGGGATCAAACCCTGCTACTGTAGCACTCTAGAAAATGATGCAGTTTCTGAAGCTAAATGCACTGTAGATGGTGAGAAGTGATTTTTCCACATGAAAAGATCTGAAAATTGAAGCTCAACAACTAATACACTCTTCTAGGAGGTTAAAAGACACACTCACTGAGAAGAGGCACTAGTATAATCTAGATCTAAGAAAATCTAGTCTCCACTTGCTCCAGCTCACTGAAACAAGTAAACCCCAATAGGATTTACACTGTATAAGGGATATGGAGCTTGGAAATATTCCTGATAGTGGAACAAAAGTACAATGGCCTCCAAGAGCTACTCAATGGAAGGAGAGAGAATCCCTAAACAAGAAATCCTCACAATTCTCTGCTAAACAGCCAAGAGAATGAGATATGTCTAAATAGACAATATAATATGAAAATATGATATCATAAACAACCTTCTCTTGAGCCTTCCCCTTCCTTTTATAATATGAAGGCCTTGGCAAACCCTAAACCACCTTGATGAATTAACTCCTTTCACATGAGGGGCCTCCTTCTAGAACTGCGTTGTCCCTCCATGAGGTACATTGTATCTAGACTATGCCGTGATTTGGTCCTGTTGAGCCAATCAGTCTACCTCATCCCTTTTCACACTCAAGTGTAATCAATCCAGCTCGCAAATTTCTGCCCATGCTGATCCTTGTTCACACTGAACTGGTTTCCTTGATGATTTCTTCCTTTTCATACATGCATGTTGACTTAGTCAAACTTGACTATGTCCTCAACCATTTTTCCCTTGTTCACACCCATAAGTGCAAAATACAACTAGTATGATGATCCCCTTTTCACATTATAAGGGTATTTTATTGAGACAACCCTTATTTTCCTCAGTTCACATTGGGCGTCGATTTATTTTTGATGTTTTTAGGAGTTTACATGTCCTCCTTTACATTTTATTCATCAATTAAGAAACTTAACACAAAATGAAATATTCCTATTATCTTGGGCTAATTAGGAATATTACAAATATATTTTCTGGCTTTACAATTTAGGGGTAATCTATTACACTAAAATTTGTCACCATCACTGTCGATTCAGATATCTTGCCATCCGATGGAGTGTCTCAAGTAAATCTCCTGTGAATTTTGAAATAAAATAATATCAGGGAAAAAAGGGATCTTCGTTTTCACTGCTTAAAAACCATTTTTGAGAACCTGCTTAGTTTTCTTGAACAAAACCCATGTAGGTCCTCAATTTTCCTGAACAAAACCTGTGCAGGTGCACAATTTTCCTGAAAAAAAAGTGTGCAGGTTTTTTCATACATGTTAAAATAAAAAATCAATTTCTAGAAGCTTTGTTTGAGGAATATTGTCCAAGTTATAAAACTCTTATTGCTACATAGCTTCACCTCATCCCTTGGTATATGGAACTAAACTCCTTTTCTTAAGGTTCATATCCCTTGAGAAGTGGAATTAGAAACCTCCTCATCCTTCACACAAATTCAACATAGGAATGGGAGGCTATATGGACTTGGATTGGTAAACACATGCTATTGGTTTTGGGTTTGAAGAGCTTGTCATCAAGGGAAAGAAGGGAGAACATTGGAAGAGGTTCGTGACATCAATGCACTAGGTTGTAAGCTTCTTTTCCCCTTTTATTTTAATACAAGTAATTGTGCTTTCATAATTGCGTCTATTTTGATGTTATTTGTGGGATTCCTTGATCACTCACATGGTTTATAAATTATTACTGATTCATTTATATGTTGTATACTAGACTAAGGATTTCATTTACTTTTTCTTTTATATGCGAGATGCCTTGATCCCTTTGAATGTTTTTTTGTATGTATATCTCTTTCAGCGCGTCATGGAGAAGACGTGGAAAAATTTTGGAGAGACTGGAAAGCATTGAGGAAAATATGGTTGTGGAAAGCGTTAAAAGGACTTCTTCAAACACTTCGTTAGTAGGTAAGTGATGTTTCGCATACTACATGTTTTGTGCTTCAGCTATAGGCTAAGGAAAGTGCCATTGTTTTGTCTGTTTGTTTCTAGTTTTCCATTAGGATTCTAGGGAGATATCTCTTGTCCGCAAGAGGGATTAATCATGGAACAAACTGGCGACTGCACTGGGGATGAGGTCTCCTTTTTGTACTTTCACAACCTTTGATGCATTAGACCCTTTTAAGAATTCAAATTTCTGGTTTGAAACCTTTGTTTTTCTTTTTCTTCTTAATTTTATTGATCATCGTGGTTTGTATTATGAAATAGGGAGGAAATGTGCGCAATTTCTCTTTAGAACCAATTCACAAGCACACTGAACTCTGTTTTCTACCTGTGCAACCCTATAAATTTTTTGAAAAAGTTAAGGTTTCTCTAATTGAAGTCCACATTTTTTTTTTATGATCATGTTAGCTTGTTTATAGTCTCATTAAGTCTCTGTTATATTAATTAGGCATTTTGAATTTTATTTTTTGAGAAATTCTTAATTTGATTTTCTTTGGCCATTACTTTGAGGTTTGTCTGAGTTTCTTAACAATTTTTGCAACTTTTTTCTTAATTATGTCTAAGTGTTAATTGACTTTTATTATTTTTACTTTTGACCTTTGGAATTCTCACACAATTTACTTTACTTACAGTTGATTGGTTCTTTAGATTACATTGGTGAAGGAAAATAGTGTTGTTGTTATTTCTCTAATTTGGAATCATCTTTTGTTTGAGAATTATCTTGCATAGATTACATTTGCATAGATAGGATTCTCATTTTGAGAATATGAATGAAAAATGTGCATAGATTACATCTGCATTTTTTTCAAGTGAATTGTGCATATATTACAACTACATAGACTAAAACTACATAGTTTACATTCTGAAAAAATCAATCATAGATTTAGATAAGTTTCTTTCTTTTAGAGGAAAATCACTTATCTTTATAGTTTTGGATTTTTAGTTTTGTTCATTTTGTTATCACTCTAGTAATTTCTTAAGTTGTGGGATTTGAGTTTTTAGTATAAGAACACTCGAGGTAACCCCAAACCTACTTCAAATTCTAGGATCTAGCCTTCTTAGAATTCAGAGAGGGCTCTCTCTTTAACATTTATCTTTTTTATTTATTTATGTTTTTATGCTAGTTATGATAGAACAATTGGTTTTGTTTTTAAAGGTTTTGGTGGTAAAAAATCACTTAGAGGTAAAGTAGAGAGAAATCAACTTGTCCGTTGGGCTATGGAGTCCAAATCTAGCTAGCAGCACTAGAAGTCAAGGCCAAAAAGGTACAAATGTATTCAAGGTAAGATAGATAACCCTCAGAGATTTGGGAAAGTGTTTTTTGATGAAATTCTATGATCGGGACAAAGGGCAATGAAGGATCCTTTGATCCAGAAAATGGAAGAAGGAGGCAGAGGTGAAACAGGAGTAGGAGCAATTAAGGATTCCTAACATAAAAAATTAGCAGAAAACATTAAAATGGTAACTAGTTAAAAATAGGGAGCACTACACTAACCTGTAGTAATATTCCTAGTTACACATTCAGATAGAAAAAACATATAATGAATTGCATGAAACTCAGAAAAGAAAAAAATGACAAGAAGGGAGTACTTCAATCATCAGCTTATCTCAAGGATCCTAAATTATGATGTTATTTTAGCTTTATCTAGTATTCTACTTCGAAATCAACACATAATGGCCTCCAATGTTCAGAAAAAATGTCTATAGTAAAGTCTATCAATTTTATTCCACACTGAATACTTCTAATGTAGAAGTATTTATACAAAATGTAGTTACAAAATATCCTAGGAGACATCTAGGAATATCTTTAGGAAATAGAAAATGTCTTTACAAAATAAGAGGGACAACTGCTTAACAAATTAGCAAGTTGTCCTCTTATCCAAAATAAATAGAACTACTTTATATAATTTAGGAGCTTTTGAGTGATTAGTTGTCCTGTTGTTATAGGTCAATTTGCGCACCATTCCCAATGACCTGGTTAACTGGGAATCATCTATAGGACCAGTGATCAAGTGTCTATCATTCCTTATCATTTCAGTTGCTACATTCCCTAAGACAAGAAAGAAGACAAATCAAGCAAGACTTTCATCAAGCAAGGGTTTCCATGGTTTGAAGCTTATTATATAGCATATGAGAGCTCACCAACACAGGATATAAGGGGCCTAAGTGCGTTGCATATGTAGTTAGCCCCATACAAGGCTGCTATGCAAAGCACTTCCCGACATTCACAGGTGCGTTGGTCACATTGGTAGCAAAATTCTCATTATTCCAGAATCTCCACTTGGCCAATGCCTTATAGAAGAGTTCACATGTGTCACGCTTCGGATACAAGTGTCCATATGAAATCTACATGAATGGAAACATGTCCTACCTATTTTTGGAAAGATATTGATTGTAAAACAACCTACAGTTCATCTATAAATTGAACAAAGATCTAAGTGTTTGAGAAGGAAGAATTTGAGTAGATAAATGCTGGAGAATTTTCAATTCAGAGCTTGGTTTGTGAAGCTATTGTTGGAGAGATTTATGATGTGATGAGACTTGGGAGCTTATCTTGAAGGTCACTTCAAATCAGTCACTAGGTTGTAACCTCTCCTTCTATCATTAATAAAAAGTACTTCTTATTTTCCCTACATGCATCTCTATTAACCTTGATTTTCCATATTGTAAGATCTTGGTTGATGAATGTAGTTTATGCTTTACTAATTTAGCTAACTAGCTTGAATAGATAGCTATATTATTGTGCCTTCTATTGTTTCAGTGTTCTTTCTTGCAGGAAGCATTCAACTCACAAACTGCTTGAATTTGGAGCTGCAATAGAAGCGACAAAAGGAGCCATTTGGAAGAGACTGAACAAGTAAGCCTCCAATCCTCTCTATGTATCTATTCTAAGTTAGGAGAAATGGTATTATAGTCTTTCACTTGTTGTTCTAGACTAGCACTTGTTTAGGGAAGCGTAATTTATCCGTAGATTACAATTCTGGCCCAACAAACTGGCGACTCTGCTGGGGAGATTGTCTGCCCATACTTCTTGGTTCATGAGGAGGTATTCTGCAATTCACAGTTTCTTGGTAAACCCTTTTGCATATCATTACCCTCTTCCTGTTTATTTATTTTTTTATTAAATAAATCAGTAATCATGGAAGAACAAAATCCTACCCCCCATCATTCGCCTAGATTAGCTTTAAAACCACCTTTACCACTAGAAGTTACTTCTGGTAGGCGAAGGCGATCATGATCTTCCGAATCAAGTAAAATTCGTACCTCTGGCGAAACATAATCTTTTAAAATAGAGTTAGATCAAATTTTTTCCACACATCCCAGTTCATTTACTATTGTTGAAATAGAGTCTTCACAGATACCCATGGTCATGATCCATTCAATACCTAAGACCATACCTCCTGGACCCGACGTTTTTCAATCACAAATTGATCTAGATCCTGTCTTTTATTTTCCAGGACATCTGAATCCTGAAGTCAAACAACTGAAATTTGTTCCTACCTTGGTCATCACACAAAGTTCTGTAGCTATTGAAACTCCTATATCACATAGTCAACCGTCTGAAATATATTTTGGGCATGGCGGTGAAGTTATTCCTCTTGGTTTAATTGCGATTGAATAAATCCCACAACCTGATACACCTTTAAGTCCAACCCATTTTGGGGGAGACCTTTACCTATACCAGTCTTTTCCTCAATCGTTTTCGTCTGCTTTTGTTGATCCCATTGTCCTTCAATCTCTCGTAGATCTTGGAGAGTATCCATTTGGTGATACAACCATGTCTGAACCAACATATTCGGTTGGGTTTGATGTTCCCATTACTTCATCTCCTACCCTCGCTACTCCGTCAATGTTCACAACCTCACCATAGTCATATCTGCACGGCAGCCCTTGAGTCCCAACAGGCTACAAATCATTGTCTAACACGTTCTCTGGTACATCTTCAAGACCATGGTCTTCACCAATGTCATAATCTGGTGTTTTAATTGGTAATCCTATAGTTAGTACCGAACGACTTGATTCATTACATCCGTCATCAGGGAAATATCAAGTCGGTCCTTATGGGTCAATTCCTTTAAGTAACATATCAACTAGACTCCCAACATTTGGAGAAAATTATTTTTCATCTTATTATCCTCCTTGTGTTGGGGGGAAACCTTTGGTCACCCAATACGACAGTACTCTGTCACATTTTGGTCAAACTAATGTTGACAATAATGTTTGTCAATGGTAGCCCACTATGCCTATCCAACCACAAACGGTTGTACAATCGTATCAACCGGTTCAACCTGTTACACCCACTTCATTACCACTTGTTAATACATCTATACACCTGTTACAGAATCAAAATATTGTACATCAACCTTATCAGGAAAGCTCTTCGACTCAATATCATCAAATTTTTGGTCCACAAACTCAAAATCATTTGGTTAATTTACAACAACCTGTATCAGGGATCATTTATTCACAAGCCGGTGTACCATTTTATGGGATGTCGAAAATGCAACCTGGTTATACATATCAACTGAATCAAACTTATACCAATTTTGGTTATCACATTAGTGGACAGACCCCTTGGCAGCCATAGGCGTAAATTCCTCAAACTTCATTTCAACAAGTATCATATCCAAGTTTTGGTCAACAGAATTCTCAAGAGTTTGCTATGCAAAATAACCCCTATTTGGGTTACCAGCATAAAATTCCATATGCTGGTGCTCAAAGACATATTTCCCAAACAATTCCATCTTACCCTAGCTATGCCCAACCTAACCTTAATAGACAGTTGCCTTTTGTTGCAACCTTGGAATTACCAGATTTAAATAGGTCAACCAATGATCCTATCAATTATTCTCCTTGGTGGCCAGTGATACCTCATAAATTACCCTCCGACATTCCTAAATTCAATGGAAACCCTGGAGAAGATCCATCAACTCATGTTATGACTTATCATTTATGGTGTTCATCAAATTCCCTAAATGATGATTCTGTTTGATTATGTCTTTTCCAGCGTATGATCACAGGTTCGGCAACTAAATGGTACATTGAATTACCTAGATCTTCTTGCGATAATTTCACTACCTTAGCTACTGTCGTTTTGACCCATTTCCAGTTACCAATCAGATATGAAACTGGAACAGAACTCTTGAACAACTTCAAACAAACTAATGCTACTCACATTTCTGACCATATTCATGAGTGGCATCGTTGTCGACGAATGGTTAAGACATTTGTTCCCGATCAGCTCCTTGCTGAATGGTTCATTAAGTCCCTGTTACCATCTATAACTGAGGATGTAGCTAAATGTGGCATCGCCATAGAAGAGAAAGTTATCGCTCGTGCTCAATATTTAGACTTGATTTATACTCAGTCTGGCACGCTCTATGAAAAATTCCCTAATGCGTCGTGATCTAATTTCAATGTTCCTCCTCAAATAAAGGACTCTCATGCCAGAGATAGCTTGATAGGCACTGCAAAAGCACACCACTCTACTGCATCTGATCCTGCTCTTACTTCAGAAATTAATGTCGTTTCATTTGAAAAAGGAAAAAGTGACAAGCAACCAGGAGGTAAGAAAAAAGGGAAATCAAAGAAAACCAAACTTCTAACCCATAAGAACGATCATCTGATCTACCGTCTGGACCATAGAAACCTCGTTATCCATGCATAATCTGTAACAAGGGACACTTTGTTAGGGATTGTCCTCACCGTACTAAAGTCTCAAAATCATCAAGACTTCTCATGCATCAGTTGTGTTGACAGACCCATTCCCAAATCCGGACACAAATTTGGTTACTACGGATCTAGCTCCTAGTTCCCAAGTGTTAATGTTATCCACTACAAAACCTTCACAAGATATTTTTGTGTCGACGTGGAATAAATACTATGGTAGTCCGACTACTGATCAACCTACTACCTTGACAACGAATCCATCTAATGAATTAGTACCACCTCTTGTTATTCATGAATTGACAATTAAGCCACCAAAGGGGGTAATTCATAAATCGACATATAATCCTCGAGAAAGAGCTACACAAAATTATAATATAGTTGAATATTTGGCTCAATCCCCTTCAGCTATGTCCGCTCTTGATGTATGACAAAATTGTCCCTCCCAAAAGTAGGCTTTATTGTCGACCATTGGTGGAATTGATCCAACTGATTCTAATCTTGTCGTCTTCAATCATATGGGCTATGTGCCGCAATTACCAGCAGAATTGGCACTCTCTATACAAGTAAATGCTCTTGATTACTTTTTTCATCGCACTATTATTT
Organism: Pinus albicaulis; assembly: GCA_034641835.2. Lineage (NCBI taxonomy): Eukaryota > Viridiplantae > Streptophyta > Pinopsida > Pinales > Pinaceae > Pinus > Pinus albicaulis. The sequence goes on from CM076577.1 coordinate 1,426,111,255, forward strand.
ATGAGGGAGTAGCTACATGAATTATGTCTCTAAACTGTTGGAAGTCACTTGGCTCGCCGCGATTATCACAATCATCAATGACGTTGAAGGCTTTTGATGGAAGAACATATAAACCTTGTCGTATTATCAATAACTTGCAAGTTGAATTAGGGGGGAAAATAGTAAGTATTGATTTTCAGGTTGTTGAAAAACCCCTTGACTATAATATTCTACTCGGAATACCATGGGCATATGCGATAGCTGCCATTGTTTCTACATACTTTGGAATGAATGCCTTTCCACATAAAGGTACAATCACAGTCATTAATCAATTATCATTTTCTGCCTTCGCTTCGCAGGTAACTGTAAGCGTCCCATATATTCACTTACCCCAACTAGAAATCTAGAACATTGGTTTAGAACTCTTAAGGTATTCCACTCTTATGGGAACCTTTGCATTACCACCGCCTACGACGTCAGTAGAAATTTCAAGCATAGGAACCTGCTACATGATCTCTTCCACTCTATCTCGCTTAAGGAAGAGTACGGATGATTCTGATATTTCTAGTTGGATGATGTTTTACTGTCCAACCCTATTGAGCTACAATAGAAATCAATCTATTTGGCTTGGGCGACAAATCTGAGATCAGCGTCGCCAAGTGTTTGGGTTGATCGTTCATTATATTTTGGTACTCCATCTGATCCATTTTCCTTAAAATTTTTGACAGATGAAAATATTTTGGAAGCTATGATGTCAGAAGGAGAACCATGGGAATATTATCATCATAATTCCCATCTTCCTGATTATGAATAAAATAATATTAGTGAACTATATCACCCAACCATCCAAAATTTATTTTTGAATTCTTTTCCAATTAATGCAACTGAATCTGAGCGAAATTTATCTAATATTGAAGAAATGATTTTGATCGATATTTCAACTAAACCTGGCATTGCAGAAAATATTCATGTCGGTGTATCTTGTTCTCCTTCAGAACTTGATTCATATCCCTCTCTTTTTCGTGAATTTCGTGACATATTCACTTGGTCTTACAAGGAAATGCTAGGCATAAATACTAGTATAGTTGAACACACTATTAATATGTATCCTGATGTCAAACTCGTGTGTCAACGACTTCATCCTGTTCGTTTGAAGAAAATCATTGCCATCAAAGCAGAAGTTGAAATTTTTTTTCATGTTGGTTTCATTTACCCTATTCCGCTAACTGAGTGGATTTCCAATATCGTTCCTATTATGAAAAAACAAGGAACCATTGGAGTGTGCGTCGATTATCGGGATGTCAATCAGGCTTGTCCAAAAGACAACTATCCTATGCCCTTTATCGACCAGATTATTGACGATTGTGTTGGATGTGAAATATTTTCTTTCATGGATGGATTTTTCGGCTACAATCAAATAAATATATGCCCAGATGACCAACATAAGACAAAATTCATCTATCCCTAGGGCACATTCGCATATAGTAAACTTCCGTTTTGTTTAGAGAATGTTGTGGAAACTTTTCAGAGAGCAATGGATTATGATTTCAATGAAATCAAGCACATTGTTGAACCATATCTAGACGATTTACCACCTCATTCACGAAAACAGACTGATCACTTGATGCATTTGAGAGCCATTTTATTACGCTCTTGACACTACAAGATACGCCTCAATCCACACATATGTGTGTTTTGTGTTGGTTATGGTCGATTTCTCAAATTCGTAGTCTCAAAAGAAGGAATTCGAATAGACCCACTGAAGGTACAAACCATTCTTGATTTTCCTGCACCATCAAACTTACTTCAGATACAGAAAATTAAAGTAAAGGTTAACTTCCTGAGAAGGTTCATTCCAAACTACGCTTAAATGGCTAAAGGATTTACTCGATTATTGAAAAAAGGAGTTCCCTTCCATTGGGACCAAGTTGCGCAAGCTTCTTTTGATGCTGTCAAGGACCATCTTGTCCAAGCATCATTAATGTATCCTCCTGATTATCAAAATGACTATTTCCTATATATCGTTGCGGCTGAAACGACCATCGTTATGGTTTTGGTCCAAGTAGAAAATGTAATTGAACATCTGATCTATTATTTGAGTCGTAATCTAAATGATACGGAGGTTAACTACTCGTACGTGGAAAATCTTGCCTTGGAAGCTGTTCAAGCTGTCCAAATATTTGGCCATTATATCCTACTCTGAAAAAGAACAATAGTTTCGGATTGCAACCCCGTGACTTACATCTTACCAGGTCAATTGCTGGGGGGTAAATATTCAAAATGTATTGTAATTTTCTAGGAATTTTATTTGGAATTCATGAAATCCAAGTCAGAGAAGTCTTTAGTTTTGGCTGAGCTTCTCTATGACCTTCCCTTTGATAGTACTGCTACTACGTTTGAACCATCTATTCCAGATGAGTCTTTGTTTCTGATCAGATCATCTGATCCCTGGTATGGAGATTTTATCATTTATCTCTAAACCCAAACTTTTCGACCTAATACCTCTCGCTCTGATCAGCGATGTATTCGATACCAAGCCAATGATTATCTGATCGTTGGTGACACACTTTATCGTCATGGTGTCGATACAATTTTAAGAATAGGCCTCACTCATGAGGAGGCCGAAAAAGTGTTAATTGATTGCCATTCTAGGGCTTGTTGTGGAAATTTATCTGGATATGCTACTGTACAGAAGCTACTCTGTGCTGGTTACTTTTGGCCTACTATTTTTTGAGATTGCATCCTCGCAGTAAGAAGTTGTCATGCATGCTAGATTTTTGACCGTAAACTCCACAAACCACCAGCGCCAATGCATCCTATTGTCTCTATTGGACCATTTACGAAATGGGGTATCGACTTCATGACCTGTAACCCTCCTTCATCTGGGGGGGCATGGTTATATTATTCTCGCAGTCGACTATTTTACCAAATGGGCCGAAGCGATGCCTACATTCAACAACACAGGACAAACAACTGCATTGATTTTATTCAACCATGTTATTGCACGGTTTGGGGTCCCACAAGCTATATTTACGGATCATGGGAAGCATTTTCGCGACCATATGATGTCTAAATTGACAGCCAAGTTAGGATTGTCACATGATAATTCTATTCCTTTTTATCCACAATCAAATGGGCAAGTTGAGGCTATTAAAAAAATTCTTAAACGAATGCTTCAATGAATGATAGGAGTCCGTAAAAGGAACTGGCACTTGATCCTGTAGTCCACCTTGTGGACATATCAAATCTCAATGAGAAACGTGACTGGATTTACTCCTTTTCAATTGGTGTATGGTTTGGAAGCTATCTTACCAATCCAATGTGAAATATCATCGTTAAAACTCGCGATAGACTTGTTACCTGACAGCTCAGAAGAAGAAGCATGTCTCCTTAACCTCATCCATCTATATAAAATGTGTTGTGAAGCCCAATTGGCCAACGAAGCACATAAGAGACGTATAAAGGTGCAATATGACAAAAATGTCCAGCCTCACATCTACTCAGAGGGCGACTTGGCCCTTCTTTACGATCAAGAAGCTGATGTAATAGGTACAGGTAAATTCGAACCATTGTGGCATGGCCCCTATATTTTGAAAATATTTCTTGCTAACTGTGCCTACGAGTTAGTTGATTATGATGGAATTCCATTGGCACAACCTAGAAATGGGTTGTATTTGAAAAGTTACTATGCTTAATCATGAGTGTAGTAATTGTTTGTATTATATCATTTATAGGTTGTTGATTTGCATTCACTATCTTGATTTGTTTTTAGAGTTTTCTTGACGTTAGTAACTCGCTTTACATTTCATTGCAGATGACTGAATCTTTGGAAAAACTTTTTGGATATGCTGATGGTGCTAGTCATAGTATGCAGAATCTATCCTCTAGAGTGTGGGCCATTTTCACTCTGAACGGTGAGTTAGTGAGTTTTCAAGGGATTTGTATCGGTATATCAACGAATAATATCGTTGAGTATAGCACATTGATCGAACTTCTCTTTGATGCCATTTCATTTGGTATTAACCACATAATCATAAGGTTAGACTCACAACTTGTGGTACTACAACTTACTAGTATTTATACTATTAGAAATCCAACACTTCTTAGATTGTTCCTAAGAGTTCAAATTTTGGAGAGACATTTTGATTTCATTCAACATCAACACATTTCCAGAAATCTAAACACTTTAACTGATTCATTGGCTAGTCAAGTTTTAGACAGAAATTTGCGACATAGGTAAAGGAAACATTCACATCATTGAATAGGATTGCACATTAAACATAGGAAAAATTCTGAAAACACATAGATAGGTAGTTATAGGTTTTTACAAAATTTGTGCCCAAGACACATTGGTCATCTAACCTCAAAATGTATGTAAAATATTACAAGTAAACTAGTGGTGCTCATGGTAAAATGTTATATATCTAGCAATCCTATGGAGCAATCACATCCAACATTTTGGAACACTGATAGTGTGTCGCTGCAGTCACATGGGAAGCTCTTCGATCTGGCAATCCAGAATCCTGAAGGTCAATCCCTCTATGTGCTACTGAAGCTCAGCCAGAGTCTCAGCCATATCAAGGTCCTCAAGGACTGCTCTCCTGACATCCCTCTTTGTTGGCACATCTTCTTCATGCTATGGTTCCTCTACTGGTTGAACACGACCGATATATGCATTACATCAAACATTTAGTTTAGTCTTGGAAAGAAATAAAAACAAAAAAACATTGTATAAACCTTATAAAAATAAAAAAACATGGTTGATTCATTCTTACCCATTGCACCCCACTGAGTGCCTTCTGGTAATACTAGATCTGGATCTCCTCAAAATTTGATGCCTACGCATGCATACTCATGGATGGCGATGATCTGTCACCAGAACGAGGTGAAGAATGTAGTCAAGAACACAATGGTTAATTGGCCTGCATGCCGACCCATGAGTTCATACATCTCTACATTCAAGGATCTCTAGGACTAGATATATCCAATGTTACATGTTGTGGCTGCATCAGTGGAATCCATTCCAAAGCGAAGGAGATAAGGATTGAACCATAATTGAAATTTTTCTTCCTTCCTCCCTTTCCTTTATTCAATTTTTCTTTTATCTGAGATAGAACAGCTTCAGACTAGTTGAAGACTATTGGCTCTAAGCACTCTAGCGCATACTTCATATATAATTTGTTCGCTACATGTACTATAATGGTGCCAGCAAGTTTAGTGATCGTGAAAAGGATGGTTCTCAAAGGTAAATCCCTAACATCCCAAATGTTTATTTTTCCATCTTTGCTAGGTTCCAACCCTGGATAGTAATACTGCATAACATAATCCCTCACTGTCTCTCCTCCAACAGTAGACCCTATGAGAGAAATGGGCAAACCTCTCCTCAAAAAACCTGTGAGAAAATACACATCCCTAACTTTTATGGACAACACTTGATTTTTTATGTGAAATTACTCTATCGTCGGATCCCATGCTCGAACTAAGAACTCCAAGAGTTCTATTTTTTGCCTCATTCTTGACAATTTGAAGTACTTAAGTAGCTAGCAATCTCTTAAGGCTCTTACAGTGACCGGATCATTTAAGGAAATCATATCGTGTTCTTCATGTTCTCTTTCTCTATATGTAATCGTCATTATAATCCGATGGAAACCTAAAAATCAACCACAAGATCCATTAGATACCATTCATTGCAAAAAAGTAGGCAAATTTTGGACACATCATGAAAACCAAAAACTTCAGATGCGCCCAATGCACCCCCTAGGCTGAGATAGTGCATTGCACATGTAGCTACCCTTCACTGTACCTACTATGCAACATAGGTTTCGACATTCAGTGGTGCGTTTCCCTCATTTTGGATAGAATTTACCATAGGGGCCTCAAAACCATAAAAATTTGCAAAGAATGGGAATGAAATGAATACTGAAAGGAAGAGGAGGTTCATGGCACTAACCTGGATCAAACAGCAATGAAATCCATCCACAGAAATGACCTAAATAAATGACTGAAGTTCGGGGGAAAAATCAAGTTCAAAGCTCCAAAATGCAAATGGTAACTATGGAATGGTAAAAATGAATAGTGAAACTACTTTATATAGTCATTTAATTTTTTTCAAGTTAAATTTATTGCTATGACTATAGTTTTATTGTGTTTTTCTCATGAAACAGGTATTTTTAGTCCATTTGATGTTGTTCTGAATAGAGAATACAACTGATGAATAGATTGGTCATGCACACTTATTCAAAGAATGACTTGACCACAAAGCATACATTTTCTCCTTATTTTTCGAGCTTTGTTAAAAATGAAAAATGATTTGAAGCTCACCTTTATCTCTTTTTCGAGCTTCGATAACAGCGAAAAAGGAACCCCTGGAGTCTTATTTTAGCTCTTTTCAGTCTCTGATAATGTGAAAAGATTGTCGAGCACTTTTCTTTTAGAGCCCGTTAAAGTAAATGAATTGATATCTACTCAGTATAAGTTTAACCCTTTTTCGGACTGAGATGGATTATTTATGAAAAAGGAATACCTTGGTTAAAATATGACCAAAGAGGTTCTCTCAGATATCATTTTACACTTTTTCAGATTTGAGTGACAAATTTACGAAAAAGTACTTTTGGAGTTCTCTTTCGTCCTGTTTTTCAGACTCTCTAAATATGAAAAAGGACTGGGCTATCACTGTCATTAAGCTCATTAAAACATAAAATAGTGATGGGCTTGTCAATCATGGAAAGAATTGAGTTTCATTCATTACTAGACTCGTTCAATTATTAAATAGTGATACTTTATTCGCCCGAAGGGTTGAATTATAGATCAAGAAAATGTTATCCTCCTCAATCTTGTTGAAAAATAAAGAGGTACTGGTCAACAAATGACTAGGGGAAATTTTGGAAAAGTAAGTAAAGTTTCTTTTTGGTAGCAAGTTGCTCTTGAAAATGACACTTCTTTCACTCCATGTCCATGAATGTTTGGGTTTGCTAATCATCTTGACTATTCATTCACACCTATGGTTCAACATACCTTCACTTCGGTTTTGGGTCAATGCTGCCAACTCATCATAGTATCACCGATATGTTCAAGAGAAGTCATCCAATGATTAAAAACTCATCCATCTGCAATAATCATAAACCTTCATTTTCATGACCGTCATCCCTGAAAATTGGTATATCAAGTCATACCCTTGTCTCTGAAATCAGTAACTCTTTTTTTTCAATAAGGTGACTTCCTGTCGAGGAGAAATAAATATCCAGGAAGTTCACTTAGAAACATTAGATTCTAGTACCATGAGGCTTGTTACAACATCGACAAGATCCTCACTTCCAGACCTTTGACCAAAAGATTTTGTTTGGAATTCAACATCAAATCATCTATTCACACCTTACGAAATGTACTTTAGTACCTTGAGGGCGATTGACATTAATGGTGGTTCTCTTGCATTTGTTAACAACTCACATCATTGGCTGGTAATCAAACGATGTCTTTCCATGTTCGACGACAAATCATATATTCACATGGCTAGAATTGTACCCAAATGATCGAGTGAATGAGATAAGAAGACCCCGGATCTAGTTTCATCCATCCAAGCTATGATTTCAGGATTGTTGTACACATCATCTGCACGGTGACCTTACATATAGATTGTCATCCAAACATGGGCCTATATCTGTAGGCGTGTCTTCATCTGGGCAACATTCCAATGTAGACGTCTTTATGAATTATGTACATGTTATTAGATTGTTTTATGTGCTGACTATGAGAATGCCTACCCTCAGAAATTATGATCAATAGAGGATATATCATGATGTAATGCATTCTAAGATTGATGCAGGTGACCACTCTGCTTTTTTTCCAAACTCGTCACAGTGTAAATCATCTCAATCAAATGTTCTTATTATTTGGATCTCATGCTTTAGGGGTAAATTGTTATAGGTCAATTTGGGCACCATTCCCAATGACCTGGTTAACTGGGCATCATCTCCAGGACTGATGATCAAGGGTCTATCATTCCCTATCATTTCAGTTGCTACATGCCCTAAGACAAGAAACAAGACAAATCAAGCAAGACTTTCATCAAGCAAGGGTTTCCATCGTTTGAAGCTTATTATATAGCATATGAGAGCTCACCAAAGCAGGATCTAAGGGGCCTAAGTTCATTGCATATGTAGGTAGCCCCATCCAAGGCTGCTCTACAAAGCACTTCCCAACATTCACAGGTGCATTGGTAACATTGGGAGCAAAATTCTCATTGTTCTGAAATCTCCATTTGGCCAGTGCCTTCTAGAAGAGTTCACATGTGTCTAGCTTTAGATCCAAGTGTACATTTGACATATACATGAATGGAAACATGTCTTGCCTATTTTTGGAAAGATATTTATTGCAAAACAACCTACAATTCATCTATAAATTTAACACAGTTCTAAGTTTTTGAGAAGGAATAATTTGAGTAGAGAAATGCTGGAGAATTTTCAATTGAGAGCTTGGTTTGTGAAGCTATTGCTAGAGAGATTTATGTTGTGATGAGACTTGGGAACTTTGCTGGAAGGTCACTTCAAATCGGTCACTATGTTTTAACCTCTCCTTCTATCATCAATAAAGAGTACTTCTTATTTTTCCCTACATGCATCTGTATTAACTTTGATTTTTCCCTAGGTTTAGCTGTGATCTTCTTTTTGGTAATTTTGGAATAACTGTTGCAAGCTTAAATTGTTTGCAGGAGTTGTTTTTCTTTGTCAGAGGATATAAACTAGGATAAGACAGAAAACGAGGGTTTCCTAAATATATTGACTACCAAAAGGGTTTCTTAAGATATCTGAAGGCTTTAAACCCTTTTCTCTATTCGAAATTAATCTTTAGAGTTCACAAATTGAGGAAATTGGCTAAAAAGTGGTCTTTTCAGACCCAGAACTTTCTGGGAAAAAATGGCTAGGGTTTGGCTTATTTTTCGGGCTTTTTACGCAAATTGATTTGGTAAAAACATTTAATTATAGGCCTGGTTTAATCATTTATGGTGTAAAATTGAAATTGTAGGTTTTAATTGTTGAGAAATACCTTTGAATGCAGGTATTTAGTTTCTTGAAGGGTTCTTGAGAACATATTTGGTTTAGACTGAGGAATGGTCCGAATTATTGGTGCAACGAATGGCTTTACTGATCTTCAATGGGGAATCTGTGGTCAAATTCTAATTTTCTCTAGGTATAGGTCGACAATTTGAGCAAAACGATTTTTTTTTTTTTTACATGGTCGAGCGGAGACTCTCGCAAATAAACATCAGAAATGTTATAACAAAGGTTTTAAACTTTGATTTTGAATTATAATAGATGCATCAAATGCAGGTCTCATCATATGGCAGGAGTGGTTTTTATTTTAAAATGCGAAACCGGTAGTAGTTTTTTCATTGGTTCTAGGCACTAACCTATTTTTAGTGAAAAAAATGTGATCCTATGAGAGGATGCCACATCACATGATGAGGAATTGGTGAAACAACTTATTTCACGTCCATTTGGGCTTTGGGCAAACGATCAGTTTGTGAGCACGATAGAATTTATGAGCCATTAGATTTGGAGTATAAGAGCGAATGGTTGGGACCTCTCTTGGAAGGTATGGAAAAGCAAAGTTGGGGCCTGTATTTACATGGGCACTGGCAGTTAGAACAAGGTTAAAAAACCTTTATAACATATGAAATTTATCAAAGGTTTTATATGTGAAAAGTTGAGATTTATATGTATGGTTTAAAAGGGTTAAATGATGGTATTTATATATATGATCTTATATATAAGGGTGGAGGCGCATGAGTCAGGGTTTTAAATTAAGGTTACTTATATACCAAAGGGAGTATTATTTGGGTTTATTAATTTAGCATGTGGATAATAACTTTCGTCTAAAAACTTTATGATAGTGGGTTTTGGGGTTATTTAGATATAAAAGGATTTATATAGATAGGATAAAGTATTTTTAGGGAATTAATAATATAAGTGAAAAGTTAATATGACAAGGGAAGATGGAATACACAAAAATACACTAAATGAGGAAGTAGAGTGAATAAATAAATGCAAATCTTATTATTTCATCATTTCATCAATTTACTTAGGATTGATTGTTTTTTGAGGGTTTTTGTATTCTTTATGAATGAAGGAATTTAATTACATGGGATTTTAGGTTTCATTAAGTAAGAAGGATTCTTTACTTATGAAGATGAATTAAATGTATGAATGGGGGATAAATAATGGTAAAGGGGATTTTATCATAGGAATTCAACATTTTCCACTATCGAGTCATCAAGGCTTGGGTTTGGTCCCAACAGAAGTCAGAGAAATGCTCTAAGCCGCTTTGACTGAAAGTATAGAATACTGAATAGTTACGGGGGAAGGGAAATTAGTGATTTTTCCCCAGTGATGAATATTACATGTCTTTTCCTACTTCTTTCTACCTACCCAACATTACTCTAACATTTTTTTCTTCTTTTTAACAGGTGCATTTAAGCTTGCTACCTTGAAACATTTTATTATTTTTAAAGCATAAAACTATCTAATTCTACCTAATTTCATTCGAGGGCTCGGATTAAACTGATGAGCTCCTCATTATTCTCTACCTATCTACTGGTTTGTTATGATTAAACTGTCTGACAAAACTTTATTCACTATCTAAAACATGGAAATTGAAAACATGAAAATTCAAGTTTAAATAGTTTAAATCATCATGGATTATGGAATTTATTAACACTCTGCCATAATCATTTGCAAAAAAATAAAAAGTAGTGGCATTTGGACTTGCACACTTTCATGTTTTATTTTGATATTTTTTCTTTTGGGGACTATATTTTTTTAAGTCCTTTGATCTTTCTTTTAGGACTTTTTACCCTCTTTTTTTGATTTTTTTTTGATTTTTTGATTTTATTTTTCAAAATATGGGAAAATTTTTTGTAGAAAGCAAGCTATGTACATCTTTTACAAGACTATAAAAATTCAATTCAAAATTATGAACCTTATATTTTTAGGACCCTAACAACTGCTTCACATGGGGATGGCATTTCCTGGTGAAATGTCAAGAGCTCTAAGAATAGTAGCCTTTAATTTTGACCATGACGATCCAGTAATTGTCTTTTTTTTCTATGAAAAATCATATTTATGATACTTTTCTCTTCAAGGCTTAGGGCCTTCTCTTCGGGCATCAACTTTGGAACGAAAATATCCAATCCAATCTAGAACTTCAATGGATATTGACAATGATGTAAAAAGTGACTGGGACTAACTATTGGTCAACTCAGAAGAATAGTAGTGTTTGAGCATTCTACCATTAACTGGTTCTTCTTGAATATTTGTTCCATCCAAATATTTAATGAAGAAAGAATTGTTACCTCTATATCCATAAATTACATAAGGTCCTTTCGATAAAAAGTCAAAATTCCCATGCTTATCTTTGTCCTCTCTCCTAGAATCCCACTTTAACACTTGATCTCCAATGTAAAAGTCATCTTCTTTACTTATTTTATAAAAATATTTCTTGATTTTATCATGAATGACTTGGGATTTCTCATAGAATTCTTCCCTTGTTTGTTGTAGATGAATATTTTGATTTATTCTCCTTTGTATATCACTGATTTCCCCTTGTGATTCTTGAACAATCTACATTACTGAAACACCTAAGGATGATGGGAAAAATCCATCCATGCCTTAAACTATTTGATAAGGGGAAGTGCCAATTGATTTTTTGGTAGTAAGTCTATCTTCCCATAAGGCATAGACTAAATTTTTATTCCAAGTCTTTTTGTTATCTTCAAGTAATTATTTAATGATATTTACAAGGCTTTTGTTTGAAGATTCAGCTAGGCCATTACCCGAAGGGTAATAAGCTGTAGAATGGCCTAGGGTAATATGGTACTTGTGACAGAAGGCAATAATTTCCTTAGATTTAAATGTTGTTGCATTATTACTAATTATTTTCTGAGGGCATCCAAATCTACATAAAAGGTTGTTTTCTATGAAAGAGATAATGACTGTGTCAGTGGCTTGTCTGGTAGGAATGGCTTCAATCCACTTAGTAAAGTAATATGTGGCAGTCAAAATCCACTTATGTTGGCCAGAGGATGGGGGGTGAATTTCTCCAATGAAGTCTAAATCCCATTGTTGAAATGGCATCTCAATTGAAATTGGCTTTAAGGGTAAAGGTAATAATTTATTTTTTCATTCAAAAATTTGACATTTATGACATGAAGTAACAAATTTCTTAACATTAGCAAATAAGGTAGACCAGTAGAAACCAACTCTCAAGATCTTATATGCAATACTTTTCCAATATAAATGCCCTCCATAGTCACCTGCATGAAATTATTCAATAATTTTTTCAGTTTCTGCTTTCAGTAAACAATTTAGTAATATCCCACTATGTTCTTTCCAAAAAATCACATTATCTAAAATACAAAATATCATTGCTTTGAGTTCAAGAAATCTAGCTTTTGTCCTTGATAATCTAGGAGGAGCTTGTAAGTTTGTAAGTACAAAGATAATATCCGAGTATAAAGGTGAATCTAGAAATGCTTCACTGATCATTGGAGTCACCATCTCTTCTTGGTCATCAATCTGAGCATTAAAATTTATGTCTAATGCATTGCAGTTGGATTCAGCAATTAATCTACGTAATCCTTGTCCTTTAATGAGTTTTTTTGGTTTGATTTCTATGTCATATTCTAGGATAGTGGAAATCCACTTACCTCTTCTTCCATCAGGGCCATCCTGAGAAAGAATGTCTTTAGCTACAGAATTAGGGACATAGGAAATTATGTGGAAATGGAGAATGTAAACTCTGAAATCTTTTATGGCCTTAACCAAAGCTAAGGCTTGTTTCTCAATTATGTTATATTTCAGAGGTGCATCTCTAAGATATTTAGTGAAAAAAGCTATAAGTTGTTCAAAACATTGAGCATTCTTCTGCAGTAAAACTGCAACAATGGTATGTTCTGATGCAAAAGAAAAAATTGTAAAGTCCTTTTTGAAATATGGACTGATTAGGACTGGTGTTATACTTAAAGCTTATTTTATGGATTCAAATGATTTTTTTGCTTCAATAGTCCATTTTAAAGTTTAGACTTTTTTGAGCATGTTATTCAGTTCTCTAATGATTTCAGATAAGTTAGAAATAAATCTTCTCAAAAAAATTAATTTTACCTAAAAATGCTTGTGACTCTTTGATATTTATAGGTGGATGAATGTTCAGAATAAATTCTATTCTAGCAGGATCTATTCTAATACCTTGTTTTGAAATTATATGTCCTAGTAACTTACCTTCCTCTAGTCCAAAGAGAGTTTTCTTAGGATTTAAAGAGATGCCAAATTTCCTAAATTTAATAAAGACCTGTGTCAAATGATCCAAGTGTTCATTATTTGATTTGGAAAATACAGTAATGTCATCTAGATAAATTACCAAGAAGTCATGAATCTCCTTTGCAAAGGCTATTTCCATATATCTTTGAAAGGTTGCTCCTACATTCATCAGACCAAAGGGCATTTTCACATACATGAATGTGCCCCAAGAAGTGGTAAAAGTTGTTTTAGCTTGGTCTTCCTTTTGGAAAAGAATCTGGTTGTATCCTGAAAAACCATCTAACAAAGAAATCCTTGAGGAACCAACTACCCTTTGTAATATGTGATCCATATTGGGTAATGGGTAATTATCCTTAAAGATACTTTATTGAGATTTATAAAGTCGACATATAATCTAATTTCACATGTTTTATTTCTTGTTGGTACTAGGTTTGAAACCTAATCAGCATATCTGATTGGTGCAATGACCTAAGCATCATACATGCATTTTACTTCCTTTTCTATCAAAGGTAATAGAACAGGATTAATTCTCCTTGATTTTTGTTTGAATGGATTTTGATCATCTTTTATGGGAATTTTGTGTTGGATTATGTTTGTATCATAAGCTTTAAGATCTTCATAACTCCAAGAAAACACATCCTGATATTTCTTTAAAAGATCAATGTATTATTCCTTTCCTTGTGGAGGTAAAGATTTAGACAATTTAATCATTTTTGGTTTTAATTCTGTCTCAATGTTACATTCTTCAATGTCAGACCTAGCTGGTTCCATTTTTTTATTTTTAGGCACAACATTGGAATAAAAAAGGTCTTCCAAAGGAGTTAAACCTTTAGGCAAAAAATTATCTTTTAGATCTAACATGTCAATTTCTTCTTCAATGATTTGCTCAATATCTACCTTCTCTAAGTTATCTATTCAGATTGATTAAATACAGTGGGTTTGTTAAAATTATGTACATATATGTTATCTATTTCACAATCAAAATCCGAATGTATATTATAGTCTGTATCTATTTTAAAATTTTGAAATTATTCATCATTATTTAAAAAATGGTAAATTTGTTCATCCTGAGAGAAAGTGTACCAGTACTTGATGTTGTCTCGAATAATTGGTCTATGTTTAACCTCAGTAGTATAAGTATGAGTTGGCTGGAATGGAAAGTTACAAGTACTAGCAAAAGTTGCTAGACAATGTGATTGAATTTTTTGTTTTCTGAGTATAGAAGCAAATTTGCATTCCAATAAATCATCAGTTAAGTCAATTGTTGTATCTATGTATCTAGCTAGTCTAGGATTATTAACAGAATAATCTCCATTTATTTTCTTAATGATCAATTCTGAATCTCCCATGATTAGTATTTTTTTTACTCCTAATTTTCTAATGATCTGGAGGCCTAGATTGAGTGCTTCATACTCTTCCATGTTGTTGGTACATTTGAAGTTGAGTCTGAAGGCATGTCCTTTTGAATGATTAGTTTCCATATTTGTAATTCATACTCCTACTCCTACTCCTGATTTGTTTCCAGAGCCATCAGAGTCTAAGTGCCAAAGGGACTCATGAAATATGTTGTCATTGTTTTGTTTTATCTTTTTATCAATAAGTTTAGTTTGGATTTCATTGTTATCAGAATTACATAAAATAAAAGAGTCAAGGTCAGGTGGTGCAGAATAAATGGGGTAATTTGTCGATCTCTCAGCACTACTAGCCATGAGTTTCATTAAATTTTCCCTATATAGCTTTTTGGGTTGACCAAACACTGATATTGTAGCATAGCTCATGTCCAATTGTAGAGATCCCTCCAAATTTTCTCCCCAAGAGCGAGAAAGAAGAATACCATACTTTGGTGAGATGTCAGCTACTACAATGTCCATTACCATACTCTTACCAGGGTACTGAACTAAATTCACACATAAGTCTTTAATTAATCCTAAGCACTTAAATTTGCTATAATCAAATGAAAAAAATCCTTTGTAAGGCTTTCTTATTTCTAGATTAAAAATTTCCATAATAGCTTTGGGCATTAAGTTATGGGAAGCTCCTGAATATAACATAGCGTTGTATAAAATCTGATCATCAATAATAAGAATAATATAGAAAGGAGGGACTGATCCATTTGAATGCTTTCCATTCACATCATGGGCGAAAATCAACTCTGGTTGATCATCATTCAAATTAATGGCATCTTCACCATCATTCATATTCAAAGTTTTAGTTATAGTTGATTTATATAAATCATTTTTAAACAATTTTGTTAAAGGAACAGGTATTTTTAACTTAGCAATTTCCGACTGAATATTGAATAATGGTTGAGATTTACTAATTTGAACTAATTCATCTTTAGTAACTATTATCTGAGTTGGTTTTTCTTGATTTTCAACAATTGTATTTTTATCTTCAATTGTCTTAGCATTCTCTGTCTGAGTTTCTTGAGTTTTGCTACTTTTAATTTTCTTTTTAGGGATTGTTTGTGTGGTAGCAGAAGTTTTATCAGACTTAGAACTATCAACGGGTGTTCTGGGATTATCTATTCTAGGATTTGCTGATTTAGGATCAACAAGAATCTTTTTAGGATCAGAATTTGTTGTTTTTACTGAATTAGAAGATTTAACAGTATTAGCTTTTTTTTTATCTTTGAAAGATTCGGCTAATTCATCAGTAATATTGACAATATTGGGACTTGTTTGTTTTTTAGGACTGGAAGGATTGGAATTTTTCTTATTTTCCCTTGGGAGAATTTGGAAAAATTTTGTTTTTGGGGCTTCTACATTTTTCTTGTTTTGATTTTGGGAATTTTTTTTTATAGAAGACTCATTATTTTTCTTATGTCTAAGGTTATAGTGACTATGTATTTCATTTATGGAAAATTCATAACCTTGTTTGTAGGCAAAGGATTCAATGGAGTTTAATTTGAGTTGTTGAAGCTCAAATAATTCAAGATCTTCCTAAGTGAGGAAAATGGTGTTTTTTTCATCTATTCCCATTAGATGATTGATGGCATCCTCATCTTCATAATTATTTTGAGAACTTTCAGCATAGTTCTCTTGAAATGGGGGACTAATGTTATGGTCTGGAGCAGCTTCTTTAGCTCTTCTAGGCTTATTATTTTTTCTGAAATTGGAATTTATGCTCTGAGGTTGATTATACCATTGAGGTTTTATATCTATATTATCTAATATTTCTACCACCGTTTCTAAAGTTTTAGCAACAAAATCCAATTTAACATAAGAGTTTGAAATTTCATCTTTAATTTAAACTCTTCTTTCATTTCTAAGTCTGACTTTCCTAGCTAAAATATTAATTTCTACACTAACAACATCTAATTGCATTTGTTCTAATGTTTGGGCATCTCTTTCTCTTAATTGATAGGCCATATCTGTATCAAATCCATCAGGGATTTTGAGCATAACAGAGTAAGGTGTAGGTTTAAGAGCTACAGGAAAAGAATTATAGACACTATTATACCTAGTGCAATAGTCTTGGACAGTCTCAGTAGGAGATATTTCAAAGCATCAAACTCAGAAAAAATTTGAAGGGGGTTCTTTTTCCTTTCCCATTTATTTAAAAATATTCTATGAAATGTAGCTAAAACGGCTACACTACCAGCAGCTATATTTTTGAACCATTTTTTAACTTCTCCTATAAAACTTTGGGAAATTAACCTCATCTGGACATATGACTCATCAATTTCATAAATTTCACAGTAATCTGTCATTTTAGTTACATGTTGTTGAGTAGTATATTGTGAAATGCCATCAAATAATGGTACATTGTTTTGGTAATAATGAGGCATATCATGGAGGTTTTGGGGTAAGACAAGGGGAGCATACCTAGCAGCCATGGCTTGAAGATTTGCTGAGTTAGGAGGTATAACAGTAATGATAGGGGCAGTGCTGGATATGGTAGTTGATGAACTAACAACTGTACTTGAAGAGTTGGGAAATGAAACTGGTGTGTAAATGGAATTGTCGGGAAATAAATATGTGGCGCTTATAAAATCTGAATGTAAAGTAGTGGATACAGTGGATTGAGTGGATGAAGGAAATAATATCCTAGGCTGCAAAGGAAATCTAGGACTGAAATGATCTATAGATGAACTTGCAGTGATATCTATAAATGAAGTAACTACATATAAAGATGAATTTGTTGTTGCTATTATTGTTGTATTCAATTGAGAAACTGGAGGTTTTATGTAAGAGAACAAATGAGCTAATTCAAAAGCTTCATCAATATCTTTAATCAATGAAACATTAACCTTTTCAACTGTATTTTGATATTCATATTTATTTGACATTTTTCTTACTGAAATATTTTTCTGTTTTGCATTAAAAAATGAAAGGAAAACAAGATCTATAACAGTATTTTTCAAATCAGTTTCAGATTTAGTTTTAAACAATGAATATTCAAACTTCTGATCAAAATCAATATCATTTAAACTCACTAACTCTTTGGGTAAAGAATTTTCTTTTCTTAATGGTACTTTAGTTTCTAAATTGACAGTTTGTTTTTTTCTTTTTTCCAATCTGCTATGGGTTATCTACTATAACCGTGGGCTTAGCATCCGGGTTAGACCTGGTATAGTAGGTTTTCCTAGAAGCCAAAATGACTGTTTTGAATACCCACAACCTATAAAAATAATCTTAAAGTATAAAGATAAATGAAAAATCTTCCTTTAATACTAAATTTAAGAGTGGAGATTGGTTCGATCCCCAGTATGGTTGCCAGTATGTTATCACTCAAGTAATTTCTTAAGTTGTGGGATTTGAGTTTTTAGTCTAAGAACACTAGAGGTAACCACAAACCTACTTCAAATGCTAGGATCTAGCCTTCTTAGAATTCAAAGAGGGCTCTCTCGTTAAGATTTATCTTTGTTTTTTATTTATGTTTTTAGGCTAGTTATGATAGAACAATTGGTTTTGTTTTTAAAGGTTTTTGTGGGAAAAAATAGCTTAGAGGTAAACTAGAGAGAAATCAACTTGTCCATTGGGCTATGGAGTCTAAATCTAGCTAGCGGCACTAGAAGTCAAGGTAAAAAATGTACAAATGTATTCAAGGCAAGATAGATAACCCTCAGAGATTTGGGAAAGTGTTTTTTGGTGAAATGGTATGATCGGGATAAAGGGAAATGAAGGATCCTTTGATCCAGAAAATAGAAAAAGGAGGCAGAGGTCAAACGAGAGTAGGAGCGATTAAGAATTCCTAACACCGGCAATCAGTGGAAAATATTAAGATGGTAACTAGTTAAAAACAGGGAGCACTACACTAACCTGTAATAATATTCCTAGTTGCACATTCAGATAGAACAAACATATAATGAATCGCAAGAAACTCAGAAAAGAAAACAATGAAAAGAAGGGAGTAATTCACTCATGAGCTTATCACAGGGATCCTGAATTATGATTCCAGTTTAGCTTTATCGAGTCTACTACTTCGAAATCAACACATAATAGCCTCCAATGTTCAGCAAAAAAGTGTATAGTAAAGTCTAGCAATTTTATTCCACACTGAATACTTCTAATGTAGAAGTATTTATACAAAATGTAGTTACAAAATATCCTAGGAGACATCTAGGAATATCTTTAGGAAATAGAAAATGTCTTTACAAAATAAGAGGGATAGCTGCTTAACAAATTAGCAAGCTTTCCTCTTATCCAAAATAAAAAGAACTACGTTATGTAATCAAGGAGCTTTTGAGTGATTAGTTGTCTTGCTTTGCGGGCTGCTAGAAAATATCTTCATTTGAGTTGCCTTAGCTGCTACTCTTTCATCTGATACTCTTTAATGCTTCTCTTTAACTCTGATACACTTTTGACTGATATTTCCACTATTTTACTACTGTAAAAATATTTCCTTTTGCAGTAAAAAATCAGCAGACTGTCCTTTTACTTCACTGTTTGTTTTTTACTATTTTCAAGGTAATTTCTTCACTATTTTACCTCTCATTTTTACATTAAATAGGTAAATTTTTTCCACTATTCCTCACTGGGAATTTTGATATTTTTTAGCTTTCTAAAATTCTCATCTGCCTCCGTGTATTTAGAAAAATTGGGTTTGAACACAAAGAGATGTTTGATCTCATGTTGTAGAAAGAAAAAATCTTCAAAGTGCTGAAGGAGCACTTTTCATGTGGGAGTGCCTTGTGCCAATGGTTTGCTGACTTGCTCCTTGGAAAATTCCCTGATCTTCTTATCATTATCCTTCTGGGGCATCATTTTTTCATTAAAGACATGGATATCTGGCAAACCCTTCTATCTTATGTTTGTGTATTTTAGCATAAGCTTTGTTATGGCAACGTTCATTGATTCACATTTCTCTTCTAGGTAGTTCATCAAATTTTTCTTGGTTACCACCTTCTTAATCTGTAAAATGGTCTCTGTTCTATCTAATACCTATAATTCTTCCAATTCTACTTGGTTCTGGCTATTTAGGAATATGACGAGTTTTAAAGCCAGAGCTGGCTCATCAGTTAACTCATCCTTAGTCTTCTGAATCTCTGCCTGAGCTGCTAGTAGTAAGTCTCTCTGCTCATATATAAGCTGAATTGAAGGCCATTGAGTGTTAATGGCTTCAATTATGTTTGTCCATAGATGATTCTTTACAAAATAAATTTTCTCAGTGAATGCTAGCTCTTTTTGTAAGCCCTTTATTTGTTCCCCAAGTCTAATTTGCTTCTGTTCATGGGTTTTAGCATTTATTTGAGCTAACTTATTTGTGGCTTCAAGATTTTGAATCATCTTCTTTAGACCGTTGATTTCACTATTTTTCAAAGAGAATTCCTCCATAGCCTTTACAATCTGACCTGCTCCATCTGTTTGCTGAACTTGTGTCATAGAATAATCTATGTTTGAAGTAGTAGCTAAACTCACTGGCACTGCAGTTGCCAGTTGTTCCTTTGGTGCTAGTTTTTCTCCTAATGTGGAAGCCAATGTTGTGGTAATCACTGGTATAATTGAAGGAATGATAGGAGTGTTAGTTTCTTTCACAGTTTCCTTCTCTTGGACAAGCTGGTCCATTTTGGATTCCATTTCTTTGATCTGAGTAGTTAATTTGAGTATGAGCTTCATCATCTCTTCTTTTTCACTTTGCTCTTGAAGGATTTCTTTGGTTTGTGGATGCTCACTTTGAGGAATTTTAAGCTGTTTCCTCAAAGTTGCAATATCATCATTCTTTTTCTTGATCAAAAATTCTGCTACTTGAACATTTGAGGGATCATATCTCACCTGTAAAATTAAATCCTCTAAGGCTTTAATCGTTAGGTGCTTTGCATAAAAATATCCCTTGTCTAGCTTCATTGGATCCTGCATGCTAAGAATATTATTCTACAACTTGGTAGCACTCATTGCCTTTGTCACCACAGTTGAATACAACATTTCAGAGCTATGTGTATGAAATTCAATTTGGTCTAGCTCATGAACATTTTCAGTGTCTACTTCAAACTCTACCTTTTTATAATCTTCCATTGTCTTTGGTGTTGAAGTAGTTGGTTGCAAAAATGACATAATCATTTTGTTTATAGAATAATCAAAAGTTGTCAGTAACCTATTTTGATTCATAGATTTTTTCTTGAGGAATTGAGAATATATATCTGATTTAATTTCCTCATTCTTCTGTTTTATCTTCTTATATTTTTCCTTGATATCTAAGCCTTTTTCCTCAGTTGTTTTTGAGGTAGAGGCCTCCATATTCTGTGGCTTTTCAATCATTTGAGTATCATTTTTACTTGTTTTTTTCTCTTTATCAATCTCTACAAGAGTTTCATTGATTATACCTATAGCTTCATGATTATTTACCTTTGGCTCTTTTGTATCTTCAATGTCAATTATATTTTCTTTCCCAAATGAACTGAATTTAAGCCTTTTATTATAAATTAGTTTGAATTTTTTTCCTGTAGTTGTTTCTGCTGTGTATGCTCCTTCTTCCCTGCCTCCTTTTACTGAAGTCTCTGGCTGCTTTACAACTTCAAGGGCTTGTGTTGTAACCATTTTCCTGCTGTCTCTATATTAGTAACTGTATCTATCAGTGTGTTCTCCACCCATTCTTCTTGATTTGAAAACTTCTCAATCTCTGGCTTGGGCTCATGTATGAATGGTGTAAGTTTACATTTTACCCTTAAATTGCTCAGGATCCCTTGAGGATCATAGTTCCATGGAAAATTTTCTTGAAATTTGAACTCTACTAGTCTCTTTGGGATTTCTTTTTCTGCCTCTCTGTTATTTATGATGAAATGACCAATCTAACTCTTTAGCTTGAATTGAGTCTTTTTCCTTGCAGCTAAGAAGTTATAGAGTCAGAATTGAGAATCTGTCTTAAATATTCGAATGCAAAAATTCTCATGTTCATGTATTTTGGCAACATATAAGGTAATAAGTTGGATCCAAAAATTCTTATCTCTATATCCTTTTCATAAAGAAACTAGTCTCCCATTTTATTCTGTTTTGATAGTTGCAAGATCCTTTTCCTTTCTTCATTAACCCTGGGCTGCTCTACTTTGTACAAAATGCTCATGGCTGGATACAGAAAGAGATCTGAAAAATATGTGTAGGTGAACTCACTACCCTCTTTTCTGAGCAAGGAAGTCCAAAAGGCAATGGACAAAGGCTTACCTTCCAAGTCCATCTTTTGCAATGCAATTGGAAAATTATTAGCATGGAATAATAAAAATAAGCGTAACAAGTAGGATGAGTATCTAAAAACCCCTTCAGTGGGTAGCTTGGTCAGTTGATGATGAATATTTTTTTCTATGAATGTGGCATAATAAAAAATGATTGTTGGAGGTTGGCCTGGAGATAAGGTGGATAGAAAGCCAAGAATGGATTCATGAGTGAATCCATCTATAAAGTATCCCAGTATAAAAGATAGCATTGAGATAATATGGCAAGACCCTTCAGGAAATTTGGCAGTGGAATAAGGAGGGTTAAACTTAGGAATGTCAACATGGGAAGGCAAAAAGCCTTGAAATATCATAAACTTCTTTGGGAAATCTAGGCTTAAGTACAACTGGGTCAAAAAATTTGTAGATAGGGGGACTGATTGAGGATCAGACTATGATTGCAACATTTGATTTATGGACTCTGTTGTGATGGTAAAAATTATCTCTTTCAGCATTAACAATGACCCTTTGGTCTGGTTCATAATGTTTCTGACATAATCTAACAGGGTCTTGTCCAGGGTGGGTTAATGGAACTAGATATTTGGGCAAATGAGTCTCCCAAATAGGCATTTCATATTTGTCCAAGTATTTATCATAACACCGATTATGTATTTCTAAAAGGTTGAATTATACCACTGGATCAACAATATTGTAGTCCATATCAGTCAACGGAAGGGTTTCTTCAGTAGCTACAAGTGGCTGGAGTGTATCTACTGATTCAGTGGATTTAGCAGTAAAGACTGGAGAAGATTTAACAGCTTTAGGTGTTACAGATTTAGGAGGTTTGGATCCTCCAAGCTTGGTTGGTTTAGAACCTCCAAGTTTAGCTGTGACCTCCTTTTTGGTCATTTTGGAATAACCACTGCAAGCTTAAATTGTTTGCAGGAGTTGTTTTTCTTTGTCAAAGAATATAAATTGGGATAAGATAGAAAACGAGGGTTTCCTGAATAGATTGACTGCAAAAAGGGTTTTTTAAAATATTTGAAGGCTTTAAACCCTTTTCTGTATTCGAAATGAATCTTTAGAGGTCACAAATTGAGGAAATTGGCTAAAAAGTCGTTTTTTCGAACTCGAAACTTTTCGGGAAAAATTGGCTAGGGTTTGGCCTCTTTTGCAGGATTTTTAGACAAATTGATTTGATAAAAACCTTTATTTACAGGCCTGGTTTAATCATTTATGGTGTAAACTTGAAATTGCAGGTTTTAATTTTCGAGAAATACCTTTGAATGCAGGTATTTAGTTTCTTGAAGGGTTCTTGAGAAGATATTTGGTTTAATCTGAGGACTGGTCCAGATTGTTTGTGCAGTGAATGGCTTTACTGATCTTCAATGGGGAGTCTGTGGTCAAATTCTGATTTTCTCTAGGTATAGGTCGACAATTTGAGTAAAAAGGTTTTTTTTTACATGGTCGAGTGGATTCTCGTGAAAATAAATATCAGAAATGTTATCACAAAGGTTTTAAACTTTGATTTTTAATTATCATAGATGCATTAAATGTGGGTATCATCATATGGTGGGAGTGGTTTTTATTTAAAAATGCGAAACCAGCAGCAATTTTTGCATTGGGTCTAGGCGGTAAGCTGTTTTTATTGAAACGAATGCGATCCTATGACAAGATGCCATGTTGCATGAGGCGGAATTGGTGAAACAACTTATTTCACATCCATTTGGGATTTGGGTGGATGATCAGTTTGTGAGCGCGATAACCTTTACGAGCTGTTGGATTTGGAGTATATGAGCGAATGGTTGGGATCTCTCTTGGAAGGTGCGGCAAAGAAAAGGTGGGGCCGGTATTTACATGGCCACTAGTGGTCAAAAAAAGGTTAAAAAACCTTTATAACATATGAACTTTATCAAAGGTTTTATATATGCAAAGTCGAGATTTATATATATGGTTTAAAAGGGTTAAATGACGATATTTATATATATTTTTTAATATATAAGGGATGAGGCACATGAGGAAGAGTTTTAAATTAAGGTTAGTTTTAGAAGAAAGGGAGTATTATTAGGGTTTTTTGATTTAGCATGTGGATAATATCTTTGGCCAAAAAACTTTATAATAGTGGGTTTTTGGGGCTATTTAGATATACAAGGATTTATATAGATAGGATAAGGTATTTTTAGGGAATTAATAACATAAGTTAAAAGTTAGTATGACAAGGGGAGATGGAATAAACAAAAATACACTAAATGACCAAGTAGAGTGAATAAATAAAAGCAAAGATTATTATTTCATCATTTCACCAATTGACCTAGGATTGAGTGTTTTTTGAGTGTTTTTGTATTCTTTATGAATGAATGAAGTTAATTATATGGGATTCTAGGTTTCATTGAGTAAGAAGGATTATTTACTTATGAAGATGAATTAAATGTATGAATGAGGGATAAATAATGGTAATGGGGATTTTATCATAGGAATTCAGCATTATCCACTATCGAGTCATCAAGCCTTGGGTCCAGTCCCAGCAAAAGTCACAGAAATGCTCTGAGCCTCTTTGACTGGAAGTATAGAATACCGAATACTTACAGGGGAAGGGAAATTAGTGGTTTTTTCCCGGTGATGAATATTACATTTTCCCACTTCTTTCTACCTACCCAACATTACTCTAACATTTTTTTCTTCTTTTTAGTAGGTGCATTTAATCTTGCTACCTTGAAACATTTTATTCTTTTGGAAGCATAACACAATCTAATTCTACCTAATTTCATCTGAGGGCTCAGATTAAACTGATGAGCTCCTCATTATTCTCTACCTATCTACTGATTTGTCAGGATTAAACTGTCTGACAAAATTTATTCACTATTTAAAACATGGAAATTGAAAACATGGCAAGTCAAGTTTAAACAGTTTAACTCATCATGGATTATGGCATTTATTAACATTCTACCATAATCATTTGCAAAAAGTAAAAGGTAGTGGAATTTAGACTTGCACAATTTCATGTTTTAGGTTGATATTTTTTCTTTTGGGGTCTATATTTTTTTAAGTCCTTTGATCTTTCTTTTAGGACTTTTTACCCTCTTTTTTGAATTTTTTTTTTTCAAAATATGGGAAAACAACTTGTAGTAGCCAAGGTATATACATATTTTACAACACTATCAAAATTCAATTCAAAATTATGAATCCTATATTTATAGGACCCTAACAGGTTTGATTATCTATCAAAAAAGAGTCTTTCACTTCTGCAATTGGTTGTGTCAATCTCTTTTCTTTCAGTGAATATCATCATAGATTCATTTATGCCTGTTGTAATGATTTTTTTCATCGATTGAAAGATAGTGTCTCTCATTGAAAGATAGCCCTAATTTGAATTTACATGGTTGTGTCAATCTCTTTTCTTTCAATGAATATCATCATATATTCATTTATGCCTATTATAATGAGTTTTTTCATCAATTGAAAGATAGTGTCTCTCATTGAAAGATAGCCCTGAATTGAATTTACATGTTTTTATGCTTGTTCTAAAACATAAAAATTAAAAATTTATTTTGAATTGATTAGCATTTGATGAAGGAGCATCTAACTTGGAGTAGACGAAAGATGGCTTAATTCTCTCACTGTTACACGTGTTTGTGGACAGGTTACTAAAACTATATTTTATTTTCTTTTATTATTCGTTATCTGGAAGAGAAAAATAGGCTTAGGAAAGTAAAATGTTTTTGTAGTTTAATTAGAAGTTTATTTTTATGAAACTGACAATGTAGTTAGATAATGTGGTTTATAGTTCAACCGAAAAAAAAACATAACTATCGCCTACAGGGATATAAATAGCAGAAAATCATATACTGTAGCTTCTATTTCCATCAGAGAGAAGAGAATACAAAACAGAGTTTGAAAACCATATGCAACCAGGATTTCTTTCAGCGAATTTGTTAGTCTACATCAGATTATCGTGAAATGAATTTTTATTTTCCCTAATGATATATGTGTAGCACTTTAATTTGAACCTGCAAACATAATTGATTTGAATATAGATTGAATTAAGTTAAGAAACGAGATACCGTGCACAGGAGAAAGAAAATTTCTTGTTTCATACTATTAACAGGCTACGAAGGTAGTGAAAGAAGTTTACACAGGCAAAAGCAGAAAAGATTTTTTCATTTCTCAGGGCGAAACTGAACGAAAAAAATAATTGCGGACAGTGCCAGGTAAGTTCCCAAACACAGAACAAATTTGAAGTTTGTTACAAACAAAACATTTCCGTATTAGTCTTTGAAAAGTTTCCAAAGTCTTCGAAACTGTCTAGAAGAGGGACAGAGTATCAGACACATAGCTAAATGAGGGTTTGAAACAAAAGAATAATACCACTACAGTGAAATAGCGAAGCTCCAACAAAACATTTGGATCATTAAAAATTTACAGTGAGAAGTTCAACATCCAACCAGAGTTTAGCAACATAGAAAATATAAACCCTAAGCTATGGAAACATGTAAGTGGATTCGACCCTACCCATAGGGTTTCGGCATTGAAGAAAGGGTAGCCAGACCTGTAACTAGACAAAGGGGCCTACAAATTACCCAAAAATCGTTCGACTATTATAATTCTACAAAATTTTATTTTTATTTATCTGCATTCAAATAAACCGGAATGAGAATACAAACTGAGCAATCGTAGTACAGAGGAACTTACCAGAGAATCTGAGGCTAAGTAGAGACGAGCACCTAGGTTGTGAACCGATAGGTCCTGCTCACAAAGGAGCCAGAACGATTAGAGTCTTAGACAGAAGAAGAAAGGTGTAAAACATGGAGAGGATTAAATACCTATGTTTTTTATCGAACTATAGGTGGCCACAAGAGTTCTGGTCGGCCCAAACCTGGAGAAAAAAATCGACAGCAAAAAGTCATAAGATTAAACTACAGAAGCGAGAAAGAGCCTGCAACTGTGAGAGTCAACTGGAACAACAGGAAGAACCACCGCCAGAGAGATTACCAAACATACAAGTGACAAGTCACCATTTCAAGGTTTGCAAACAATAGTGTCTGAAGAAATCGCGCCATGAAAATAGAGCCGAACTTGTTTGATAGAAGGGAGGACACAAAATCCTCACACGGAGATGCAGGGACGCGTTAGTGAAACCCTCGAGCAGTTCTGAAGGGTTTGTGGAGGTTGGAAAACCCTCCTCTCAACTCAGCTAATGAAAAATACCAAAAAATAGTGAAAGTGTGGTTGCAAAGGGTGAGGGTATGACGCGAAAGTCGGGTTAAGGTTCAGTAAATACACCAGCTCACAAGGACATATACGAATTTATGGAGGAGATTGCCACAATAGTCGAAAAATCCACAAGTACACCAAGTAAACATTGTTGAATCCGTTTTGTCACACTACCAATTATTCTCTTGATGAGCTGCCAGTGACCTGACAGAGTTTTTAAAACAAATACATTTGCAGATTAAATTTTTATTTCTAAATTTTTGCATCGCCATGTGGAAGCGAGGGCTGGGCCCCATCATTTTTGGTATCAGAGCGGGTTTGTGGAACAGTGACCATGGAGGTTGGTAGAAGAGGATGAGGAAGGGGGAGAGCTAATCTAAGATTAGCAGAGGAAGGATTGAGGGTGGAAATTTTTATTTTGAATGAGCGATTAGCAGCAGTGGAGGCTGTAAAAAGAAGGGACCCTGATGGAGGGGATGGCATAGATGAAGAGGTTGCAAAAGAGATAGATGGTTTTGAGGGAGAAGGACCTAAACTTAGATTATTCAGGTCAGTTTTGTTATCAAGTAGCAAGCCAAAACATGAGCTTTCTACTTACGACGGGAATTTATCAGTAGACGTGCTGCTAGATTGGCTTAGTGAGTTTAACAAGTATTTCGATTTTGAAGAAATCAATGAAGATAAGCGGGTAAAATTTGCTGCCACCAAGCTGAAGGGAAAGATGTCCTTGTGGTGGGATAGTATTCAGGTGGAGAGGAAGAGGTTGAATAAACCGCCTATAAAGAAATGGGTCAGGATGGAGGCCAAACTGAAGGATAATTTTTTTCCGAAGGATTATTAGATCATGTTGTACAGACGGGTGCAAAATCTGAGGCAAAAGCGGTTGACTATTAAAGAATACACGGAGGAATTCTATAGGTTGAATTTGAGAGCGGGGTATATAGAAGACACCCCCGAAAAGACAACCAGGTTTGTGAATGGCTTGAGAGGGGAGATACTGGATGAAATAAGTATTCTCTCACCCAGGACTATCAATGAGGCATATCAGTGTGCCTTGAAAGTGGAAGAAAAATAACTAGGAAGTAGAATGCTAGAAGAGGAGGAGGATCTGGCAGAGGAAAAGGGAAGGCTTTTGGCAGGGGTAGAGGCACAAATTCCAGTGAAGAAGGCAGCAGTTCCAAACCTTCAGAAACAATAGAAAAAGACAATAACACCAGAGAAGGATGACCATACCAGGAGGGAAGAGGAAATGGTCGGGGCATAGGAGTTGTCCAGTGTTATATATGCCATAAGTGGGGGCATAAGTCTTGTTAGTGTCCTGAGGGGGAACCAACAGGTGGTAGAGGAACCTATGTTGCCCAAACAAAGGAAGCAGAGGCACCATCCTAGGAGGTAGAAAATGCACCTGAGACAGGGGAAGCTTTGGTGTTGAATAAGGTGTTGCTGAAACGAGCCAAAGAAGTTGCAAAACTGGAACAACGGAAAGCTTTATTCCAGACAGTTTGCAAATCATAGGGTAAGTGTTGCAAACTGATAGTTGACAGTGGGAGTATGGATAATTTGGTGGCCACAGATATGGTAGAGAAGTTGGGGTTGAAACGGTTGAAGCACCCCACTCCATATAAAGTGTCGTGGCTGTAAAGGGGACATCAACTATTAGTTGATGAGCAGTGCGAAGTAGAATTTCATATTAGCAGGTTCAAGGACAAGATTATCTGTGATATTATGCCATTGGATGTATGTCATATACTGTTAGGGAGGCATTGGAAGTATGATAGGAAGGTGGTTCATGATGGAAAGACAAACTGTTACAAGTTTGTCAAGGATGGGATTAAGCACACGCTTGTACCCATCAAGGAGGAAAATAGAGCAGAAGCTAGTGGGGTTAAAGCATTACTAATGGGTGGAAAAGAATTTTTGAAACAGATCGAAGATAATGATGTAGATTTTGCTATTGTGAGGAGGCCAAAGATAGTAGTACTACACACAAAGATCATGGATTTACTAGAGGAGATTCAATATATGTTACAGGACTTTGGTGATATCATAGTGGATGATCTTCCGGACGAATTGCCTCCTAAGAGGAGCATCAGTCATTGTATTGATTTTATACCAGGAGCTAGTCTGCCGAATAAGGAATCTTACCGTATGAGTCCTAAGGACCACGAGGAGATTAGGAAGCAAGTGCAGGAATTGCTAGATAAAGGGTTGATTAGGGAAAGTATGAGCCCCTGTGCAGTTTCGACAGTTTTGGCTCCAAAAAAAGGCGGAGAATGGCGAATGTGTACAGACTCAAGAGCTATAAATAAGATTACTATGAGGTACAGGTTTCCATTACCATGAATGGATGACATGATGGACTATTTGAGCAGAGCAACATACTTTACGAAGATCGATCTGAAGAGTGGTTACCATCAGATTAGAATCCGGGAAGGGGATGAATGGAAAACAACTTTCAAGACGAATGAAGGGCTCTATGAATGGCTAGTGGTGCCATTTGGTTTGAGTAACGCCCCTAGTACGTTTATGCGCCTAATGAACAAAGTGCTGAAAGAGTTCATTGGGAAGTTTGTAATTGTTTATTTGGATGACATATTTATTTTCAGCAAGACGAAGGAAGAACACTTCAGGCATGTTCGAAGTGTATTGAGAAAATTGCAGTAGAATAAGCTACTAATAAATCTGAAAAAGTGTACCTTTTTCTAGTAGGAATTAGTGTATGTGGGTTTTGTGATTATAGAAAATGAGTTGAAGATGGACCCAGAAAAGGTTGCAGCTATAATTAGTTGGCCATCCCCGAAAAATCTATTTGAAGTTCGAAGCTTTCACGGATTGACAAGCTTTTATAGGAAATTCATCCAGATTTCAATGGAATCTGCACACCCATGTTGGATACAATCAAGAAAGAAAATTAGCATTTTTGTTGGATAGAGGCAGCAGAGAAAAGTTTTCAGGCTTTGAAGAAGAAGATCACCGAGAGACTGATATTGAGGTTGCCTGACTTCAACAAAAATTTTCAAGTTCATTGTGATGCCAGCGGTACATCCATTGGGGTAGTACATAGCCAGGAGGACAGGTCGGTTGCTTATTTCAGTGAGCAGCTGAATGAAAGTAGGCAGAAATACTCAACCTATGATAAGGAATTTTATGCGGTCATCCAAGAATTGAAGCACTAGAGACACTACTTATTAGGTAATGAGTTTGTTTTATTTTCTGATAATTCTGCATTAGCGTATATTATGCAGTAGCATAAGTTGAACCATAAACATGTAGAATGGGTTGAGTATCTGCAGATTTTTATGTTTGTGCTTAAACATATTAGTGGGCAAGCCAACAAGGTGGCAGATGCGTTGAGTAGAAGAGCTTTTCTCTTATAGGAAAGCACAGTGCAAGTCTTGGGTTTTGAGCATTTGAGTGATTTGTATCAGACAGATACAAACTTTAAGGAGGCCTATGAGGATTGCCAAACCCATTTGCTAAGAAACAATGGTCCATGGTTGGACTATAATTTGTAGGAGGGATTATTGTTCAGGGGAGGACAGTTATGCATTCCTGACTATTCGATGAGGGAGAACATTATTCGGGAAAAGCATAATGGAGGTCTAGCTGTACATTTCAGCATAGACAAGACATTATCACATATTGAGCACTTTTATTATTGGCCAAGGGTACAACGGGATGTGAAGAGGTATGTAAGAAGATGTAAAATGTGTCAATTGGCGAAAGGTTGCAGTCAGAACACATGACTTTATATGCCACTTCCTATTCCGAATAGACCATGGGACTCAGTCAGTTTGGACTTTTTTTTGGGTTTGCCTAGAACACAGCGAGGTTTTCATTCAGAGATGGTGGTAGTGGATCGATTCTCAAAGATGGCACATTTTATACCCTGCAGGAAAACCAGTGATGCCATTCAAGTAGCACACATGTTTTTCACAGAGATTGTCAGACTGCATGGACTGCCGAGGTCCATCATTTCCAACAGGGATGTGAGGTTTACCGGACATTTTTGTCATACCCGGTGGAAGAAGTTGGACACTCAGTTGCAATTCAGCTCTGCTTATCACCCACAGACCGATGGGCAAATGGAGGTGGTGAATAGGAGCTTAGGAAATCTGCTATGGAGTTTGATAGGTGAAAATTCTCAGATGTGGGATCGCGTACTTGCTCAAGCGGAATTCACTTATAACGACTCACCGAATCACAACACAGGTTATAGTCCCTTCCAGGTATTGTATGGCATGCATCCTCGCCGAGTGCATGAGCTGCGGGATTTATGAAAACTTGAAAAACGGAGTGCTAATGGAGAAATTTCGCCCAAGCAATGAGTGACTTACATGAGCAGGTGAAAATAAAATTACAAGACAGTAGCCAAAAGTACAAACAACTGGCAGATTCGGAAAGGCAGGAGGTTTATTTTAATGTCGGAGATGAGGTTATTGCACACTTGCGCAAGGAACATTTTCCTAAAAGGGAATACAACAAGCTGAAATTTGAAAAAATTGGCCGTTGCAAAATTATTCGCAAGTTTTCCACCAATGCTTACGAATTACAGTTGCCACTAGGGATAGGCATTTCACCCATCTTTAATGTGGCAAATATGTTTCCTTATACCTCTATTTCTGAGGATGACACGACAGTATGGCTAGAACGGGACACCCAACTTGATGAAGGTTCTTGGGTATGACAGATGCCTACGATGCAACCCCTTGAGATCGAGAGCATTCTCAAAACGAAGGTAGACAAGTGCACATGCAGGAAGGAATATCTATGGTATTTGGTCAAGTGGAAGAACCGTCCTATTGAGGACAGTTCGCGGCTTGACGCGACACAGATACAGAAGGCTGGCTACTCGATTGACGATCTCATGGAATGGAACCATGATTTTTTGTCACCCTGGGAGTCTGATGCAGGGGCATCTAACTCGGAGTAGATGAAAGATGGCTTAATTGTCTCACTATTACACGTGATTGTGGACAGGTTACCAAACCTATATTTTATTTTCTTTTATTATTCGTTATCTGGAAGAGAACAGTAGGCTTAGGAAAGTAAAATGTTTCTTTAGTTAATTAGAAGTTTCTTTTTATGAAACTGGCAATGTAGTTAGATAATGCGATTGATAGTTCAACCCAAAAACAAACATAACTATCGCCTACAGGCATATAAATAGCAGAAAATCATATACTGTAGGTTCAATTTCCATCAGAGAGAAGAGAATACAAAACAGAGTTTGAAAACCATCTGCAACCAGGATTTCTTTCAGCAAATTTGTTAATCTACATTAGATTATTGTGAAATGAATTTTTATTTTCCCTACTGATATATGTGTAGCACTCTAATTTGAACCTGCAAACAGAATTGATTTGAAAATAGACTGAATTAAGCTAAGAAATGAGATACCATTCACAGGAGAAATAAAATTTCTTGTTTCATACTATTAACAGGCTACAAAGGCAGTGAAAGAAGTTTACACAGGAAAAAACAGAACGGAGTTTTCTGTTTCTCACGGCGAAACTGAACTAACAAAACAATTGCAGACAGTGCCAGGTAAGTTCCCAAACACAGAACAAATTTGAAGTTTGTTACAAACAAAAAATTTTCGTATTAGTCTTTTAAAAGTTGCCAAAGTCTTCGAAACTTTTCAGAAGAGGGACAGAGTATCAAACACATAACAGAATGAGGGTTTGAAACAAAAAATAATACCACTACAATGAAATAGCGCAGCTCCAACAAAACATTTGGATCATTAACAATTTACAGTGAGAATTTCAACAGCCAACCATAGTTTGGCAACAGAGAAAATATAAACCCTAAGCTACAGAAAAACTAAGTGGAGTCGACCCTACCCATAGGGTTTTGGCATTGATGAAAGGGTAGCCAGACCTGTAACTAGAAAAAGGGGCCTCCAAATTACCCAAAAATCGTTCGACTATTATAATTCTACAAAATTTTATTTTTATTTATCTGCATTCAAAGAAATGGGAACGAGAATACAAACTGAGCAATCATAGTATAGAGGAACTTACCGGAGAATCTGAGGCTGAGCAGAGACGAGCACCTACGTTGTGAACCGACAGGTCCTGCTCATAAAGGAGCCAGAACGATTAGAGTGTCAGATAGAAGAAGAAAGGTGTAAAACAAGGATAGGATTAAATACATGTGTTTTTTGTCGGACTGTAGGCGGCCAGAGGAGTTCTGGTCGGCCCAAACCTGGAGAAACAAATTGACAGCAAACAGTCATAAGATTAAACTACAGAAGCGAGAAAGAGCCTGCAACTGTGAGAGTCAACTGGAACAACAGGAAGAACCACCGCCAGAGAGATTACCAAACATACAAGTGACAAGTCACCATTGCAGGGTTTTCAAACAATAGTGTCTGAAGAAATTGCACCATGAAAATAGAGCCAAACTTGTTTGACAGAAGGGAGGACACAAAATCCTCACACGGACATGCAGGGACACATTAGTGAAACCGTGGAGCAGTTCTGAAGCGTTTGTGGAGGTCGGAAAACCCTCCTCTCAACTCAGCTAATGAAAAATACCAAAACACAGTTGAAGTGTGGTTGCATAGGGTAAGGGTATGGCGCAAAAGTCGGGATAAGGTTCGGTAAATACACCAACTCACAAGGATAGATACGAAGTTACGAAGGAGATTGCCACAATAGTCGAAAAATCCACAAGTACAGTGAATAAACGTTGTTGAATCCGTTGTGTCACGCTTACAATTATTCACTTGATGAGTTTCCAGTGACATGGTAGAGTTTTTAAAACAAATACATTTGCAGATTAAAGTTTGATTTCTAAATTTGTGCATCGCCACATGGAAGCGAGGGCTAGGCCCTATCAGAATTAGTTTTTCTTGCTGAAATTAGTGCATTAGACAATTTGGTATATTTTCTCTTATTTATCAATTTTTTAATTGTTGGAATTTAATGGAACCTCTCTCCTTACATTAGTTAGGATTCATTGAAGTGAAAATATTGCATTATTTTATTTGATTTCATTCAGTTTTGGGTTAGGTCATAACACCACTAGTTTCATATCCACTTACTGTTTTAGTAAAAAACAACCAAAATAACACAGCGCTAAATAAAATTCATCTAGAAATTTTTACATTTTCTAGGGCTCTTTCCACTAATCTAGTTCAAGATTAGTCATTGGGAATAGAGAGTAATTAAATTTTCAAAGCAATGAAAGAAACAAGTAGCATCTTGTGGTATGGAAATCCAATTGTTGCATTTAATTAATGGGTGAAAATGTGAATTTGGGTTTCACTTTTTTCCCTTTTTTGAGAAAATTATATATATATATATATATATATATATATATATATATATATATATATATATATATATATATATATATATATATATATGTTCTGTTCTTCAAATTTCTGCAAGCCAAAACAATTTTTCTGTTTAGAATTTCATTTTGCAATAAAAATAAAAGTTGTCAAAAATTTTATTAGATTTCCATTAATTCTTTTTTGGATTTTTTTTATACACATTTGATATGTCAACTTGGAGTTTCTTTGAGTGTGTGTTTTTTAACAATCAAAGGATTCATAAGAAGTCATGTTAATACGCGGTGGTGCATTCTTTGAAACTTTGTGTTTTTGAGAGAGAAAATGTGTTACAACAATCTAGACAAAGTCTACATCAGTTTCGTTACATTTACAAAACCAACTGATGCATATCATAATTACTAAAATTTTTTGAACTGATCTAATATGAAAAAATTGCATATTTTGAATATGTTTCATGATGCATGAAATTTCTCAAAATATAAGTTATAAACTAAAAATCTAAAAACTATCCATTATAGATGACGAACCAATGTAATGCACCAAAAATTTTTCAATTTATTTTACAGTGTATTTTGGAAGATACAGAATATTGATTTCACTGAAACATAATGACCTTCAAAAATTGTTTGCACTAGTTTTATTACAAAATTAATTAAAATTAGTAAATGTATATGAAATTCCATAAAAGTTATATTTCCTGAAAGTAGATTGAATTCTAAAAATGCTTGTTTTGGTTCTGACAGTTAATTCAGAACAATTCATGGAGGTTAATCAACCCAAAGTTGAAGATATGTGTTCACAGCTTGGCTCTAGGTAATTGTAGACGTGTTAGTTCAACCGAAATTTTAAAAAAGTTTAGCCGAATTCTTTTTTGCGCCGACGACCCGTCAAGTATGACAACACAAAAGTTCGACCAAATTTATTGTTAAATTTCGGCCGAAGATTTACTTGACTTTCTGTCGACCGGAAAATACAACGAAGTCCCCGCAAAAGAAGAATTTCACAGCAATATAAATTCATGTAAAAGCATTCATTATTTTTCATAATTTCACATATTTCTTCATTTGGTCCAATTTTGCAAAGGATTGTTTTGGGTTTAAGGACTTTTCTTGGAGGTACATTCAAAGTACATTTTTGGAAATGATTGTTTTGGGTTTAAGGAATTTTCTTGGAGGTACATTTTAAGGACATTTTTGCAAACGATTGTTTTGGGTTTAAGGACTTTTCTTGGACGTACATTCAAAAGACATTTCTTGGAGGTATGTGATACATTTTTTGGATTTTTTTGGGCTTTTAAGGTATTTTATTTTTAGAGTTTTTGGGCTTAATTTTCATTGTTTTTTTTTTTAAGGTATCTTATTTTTAGAAGTTTGGGGTTTAATTTTCATTGTTTTTTTCTTAAGTATTTTTTTTTTAGAATTTTTGAGCTTAATTTTCAAAGGACATTTTTTTGGATGTATTTTGTTTTTAGAGGTTTTTGGGCTTAGTTTCCAAAAGACATTTTTTGGTTTTAAGGTATTTTGTTTTTAGAAGTTTTAGGCTTAACTTTCAAAGGACATTTTTTTGGATCTATTTTGTTTTGAGAGGTTTCTGGGATTAATTTCCAAAAGACATTTTTTGGACTTAATTTCCAAAGGACTATTTTTAGGCTTAATATTCAAAGGAAATTTTTTGGAGCTATTTTTTAAGGTAATACTTTTTTAGAGGCTTTTTTGAAGTATTTTTTAAAGTTGAATTTTTTAAGAAGTTCGAATTGATTTTCAATCGACACTTTTTGGAGGTATTTTTTTAAGTGACATTTTTTTCGAGTACATGTTTTGGGTTGAAGTAAATCTTTTATAATGATTTTTTTTTTTAAATGAGTTTTTGTCTAACTTTTTAAATGAAATTTTTTTGTAGGACTTGGAAGGAAATATTTTGAGCTTTGTTTCATTTTTATAAGACTTATATTTCTCGTATTTTTTAAAGTAAGGGTTTTGGATTGAGGGATGTATTTTTTGCAAAATTTTTAAAATGATATTTTTCTTAAATTAAATATTTTGTGATGTTTTTTTTAATTGAGTTTTTGTCTAAATTTTTGAAGCAAATTTTTTGAACTTCATACTCTATTATCATAGGAAATGGAAGGAATTGCATGAGAAAATATGTTCGAACAAGAGACCCTGAGGAACGTAGAGAACAGGGGAGAGAATCTCGCAAAAGAAAGAGAGAAGGACTCTAAAATATTGAAAGGGAAAATAAACCTCAACTAGAAGTTGATGTAGGTATGTAAATGTAAATATTATGGATTTTATATTTAAAACTTTCCTAGTGTAAAATGTGAAGCTTAATTTTTATATGATGAACTAATTTGAAAAAATATTTTGCAATGTAAACAGAGAGATATATTCCTCAAAACATTGATGATGAGATACGAAATTTCGAAAGAGAAAGTGAAAGAGATAATGTACCAATGATTGAATATGGTGAAAATGTTCAAAGAAATTCAACTGAAGAAATTGAATCACAAGGTATATATATATATATATATATATATTGAACACATGCACGTATTATTAAAATTATACATATTTATTAATTTAGTTATTTATTGAATATGTAAACTTATTATGTACTATTCATTCGAATATGTACAAACGAAGTCAATGTCAATGATGAGATGTTAAAAAATGTTGACACTCACACATAAGGAGATAAAAGAGCTTACCATGTTAGATGATATCGTGTCAAATGCATTTTTGATATGTACTTCATAAAGGAAAATGTGGCAGTTCAAACCTAAATGCTGAAAGGTCTCCTATCATTAAGGAAATTAAAAGAAGCTACGACTTTATTGGGTATTCAAAAATCAACAAGAGATAAAAAAATGAAGCAAAATGTGATACAAAATATAAATAATGCTATAAATTCAATTAGAAGATATAGACAGAAAAATGTTTCAGTTGTATGTAGAGCAATACATATGGTTGTGGTTTCATCAAGTACTAAAGATAATTGCTTGGTAAAATCTATGGCACGAGCATTAGGAACATTTTGAGGCCTTAGAAATATGTGGCAACAACAAGGGGGATAACCACCTGGTTCGAACCTTAAGACAACTCCTTTTCCATTAGGAATAGTGGCTCCGACAGGATATAATGGGACCAGTTTCCCAAATTTGGGTTTTTTGTTTGATTGTTGGTTTTATCTCAAAAGATTTTGCATGAAGAATTACTAAAAACTAAAACAAATTTATTCGAAAATTAAAAACTTTAAATTTAAGCCTAATTTAATATAACCCGGGATAATACTAGTTTGATGCGATCTAAAATGATATCTATTCAATCTGTGATGATGAATATCATCACAAATTTAATAGAATTATTACTTTGTAAGATGATTCTCTTGAAAAAATAGTTAATCAAAATAAAATGAGAAATATATCGCATATATATGATGATCATATATAAAACATATCAATTTCTACCTTTATATCGTACAATCGTGCAACTAATATTTCAGATAAAAAATAATAAATTTCATATATAATTCATGAAATATGAATTCGTCACTAATATTCAAAAAACAGATTTAGCATACATGATAATACTACCAGATGTGTACTGCTCTGTTTTTCTGACCAGTGATAATAGGCCACATTCAAATCTTCTACCAATAAGTCTTTCAAAGAATACAAAAGTGCATCAACATTGATCAACAAAATGATATATATAACTGAAAAGGCTGTGTTCCATTACTTTATCAAGGGATTCACAAACTTACTTATAATGAAGCATTCTTTGCAAATGTTCTCAATAAAATTCTGGACCCTTCTCTAAATGCATGAGAAGGGTTTAAATACTAAACTAGCTACAAACTAAAACTAAATTATTACAAAAATGTAGAGGAGGTTTCAAACAACCTTCCTCTAAAAACTTAACTTCAACAATAATCTATGAACTTTGAACTAACACTCCTATCTTTACAAATCCTGCTTTTCTTTCTGAGTGTGATCACGAAGTTGAAAAATATCTAGCATTGCTTTAAGTTGAGCTGACTATGATATACGTGACCTAATCTGTCCCTTGAAAATAGCATTTGAAATTACTAACTAAGATCTTTTTGTTGAATCTGTAAGAGACTGAAGAGTTTGATGTTGATGGTAAGGTTTGATCAGAAAATTCTAGTAATTTTCCTGATCAAACTTATCAAATTTTTTGATCAATTCCTCTCATGTATCTACTCTCTATCTCCACTTTAATTCTACTTCCTTTGTTCCTGAAAACACATCAGACGTGTTTTCTTTAAGAATTTTTGTTTTAAATAATTGATTACATATAGACTGAATAATCTCATTTGATTTCTTGGATGTCTTGGTTGCTACTTTCTCTACTTGATTAATTTGTGTTCTCCATTTTGTGAATAACAATTCTTTGTGTAGCTTATCTATTTGTGGTAGATTAGCTTGTTTTTCTGTGTCTGAATTTTGCCACTAAATGTGTTCTTAAATTTTCTTTTCAAGTCTTTCACATTCCAATTTACAAATTGATATTTGTTGAATCATTATCTTATTGGAATTACAATAATAATCAATCATGGAAGCTTGGTGACAAAACATTTCTTGTTCTTTCTTTAACATAATATTTACATCAAGTGCTTCTTTGATGAATTTTTCTAACTGTGCTTAACTTTGTAATTCAACCATTTCTTTTTCCAGATGTTCTTGCTTTTCATTAAGCTTTGTGTGAAACTTCGATTTGAGGTTTTCAATATCTTCATGCAATTGAGCTGTGCTTATTTTGATCTGCTTAATGGACTTGGCTTTCTCTTTGTTTAGCAACTGTTCTAATTCTTTTACTTTGGCTTCCTTTTGTTTCAAAAATATTCTAAACTCAGTAGATTTATCAACATTAGCGGTGGCATATGCCCCTGCATATTGTGATAACTTGGTTAGATGTTCAGTGGGATCATCTGAGGAATCCTTCCAAAGTACATCAACTAATTCATCTCTTGGTTTTGGATTTGTTCCATCAATCCTTCTCCTTTTATTCCTTTTAACCACAACTTTGTAGCTAGGATGGTAGAAAATGTCTAAAGACAAAATATCTTCAATCTGTAGAACTATATGATATGTAGGGTAGGCTAGTATGCTTTCTTTGTCATGCACTACTAGAATTATTTGTAACAGATTAATAGCTTCAACTATTTTCTGTGAAGGTTATGGTGTTTGAAAACTTGATGTCTGATCAATATTGGGATTTTCTTCTGAATTCTTTATTTCTTGAGAAAATTCTTACCATTCATTCACTATGTCTTTCACTTGAGAGGGATTGGATTGATCCAACATGTTATGAGTATGTTGGACAGTTTCCAAATTTTATTTTTTCCGTCGTTGTTTGTTTTCTCCAGCACATGTAGCTCTTTAAAAATTTGGTCAATTTTTGAATTTGCTTTCTTAGATTTGGATTCCTCAGATTGATCCAAATTATCAGACTGCTGTTGTGATTGACCTAATTATTTTTCAGATACCTCTTTCATTTCATCATCTATACTAACACTTAGAGTATGTTTTCATCTCCAATAGTTAACAGATTCAAAGGAACCTTTTCTAGTCTATTGTTTCTATATGTTTTAAAAGCTTCAACATTTTATTGACTTAATTGACTAGAAACATACTTGATAACATCAGAGAAATTTTCCATGCCTTGGAAGAAATCATCAAATTTATCTTCTTCCTTTAGAAAAGCATTCATTTTTAGCTCTCTGATGTAATTTTTAATCACATTGTTGGGATCATATAATCTTCCTGGCATAAATGCCAATCTCAATAATTGAATCTTAGGAACTTATTTGTATGTATGGCCAATATTAGCTAGAGCAAAGGTGCCGCACTGTAGAGGGAAAGTAGGCCAAATATCCTTTTTACCATCTTTCAACTACTTTGTGATACCGTTGACAAGCTGATATGCTATTTATTTTGCAAGTAATTTGTATGGAACATAGCAAGGTAAAAAATTGGGAGAAGCATAACTCCCAAATACTCTAATATATGTGAAATTTCCTTCCGCAAACCATCTTGCTACGAGAAGAATATCTACATTGGATTCTTCATTAACCCTTGGAGCCTTTTTGTTGAAAATCATTTGATGCATGGGTAATATGACTCTGTGACCGATTTTATAGAAGTGTACGTGGAACTCAGAATCCCAAAGTTCTCTATGGTAGATATGAATCGGGGTAGGGTTTTTGGTTGTCCATTTCCAACCCATGGTAGGAAAATTAGAAGTAAAACAAATGGCATCCATGACATAAGTAGACATATAAAACGGAGGTATTTCTCTGATCGAAACACTTCTTTTATTCCTATATTCAGTGATATGCTTGGCTAGGCAATTTGATAGAATGTTTACCCAATTTAGGATAGAGGAATTGACGATTGCATCAATTAAGGGAACCCAATATCTTGAAAATATAGTACTATCAGGTTTGGAAAATATTGTACACAATATACCAGCGGCATAGCAATAAGGATTGGGAATTTATGCAATTGGGTATGTACCAGACTTGTCTTGTTTCAATTTCCCTTCATTGTCCTTCCATTCATGGATGACCTTGATAAGATCTGGATGTTTTTCTTTGAAAGTTTGCACATACTTATTGTCGTATCTCTGCTGAGGGGTTGGTAAATGATACATTGCTACTAAATCCTCTGCTTTGAAAGAACCTATAATCTCTCCTCTTGAATTCTTGAAAATTCTATATTCAATGTTTAAGTGGTCAATTACCCACTTAACCATGTCTATATAATGAATAATATTTGGTATCGACGCTATTCTGTGAATGTGCGAGCATGAAAAATTGAAAAGGGTTGCATCAGAGGTCGAATCAGTGCCTGTAGCATAAACTTTTTCTATCACCCTTGATCCTTCATCTTCGAAGATTTTGTACATTGTCTCCCATGACGAACTACTGTGGAGTACTAAAAAGGTATGCTTTTGATGATTATTTCAGTGGCTTTTTAGTAGAATTTGTAAACCTTTTTGCATCATGAATTTGGAAAATAATAAGGAATTATAACAAAACATGTGAGAATTGATATGCAAGACTTAACCGCTGATAATGGTTATTTTCTGTGCAGGAAAAGGAGAAAACGAGGAGTTGCCGTTCCAAAGGAAAGCATAAAGTCGAGATAACTGCTGTCCCTCTGAAGGAGAACCGAATGCAAACAAGGCTAAGCAGATCAAATCAAATCGGCCCGGAAAAGGAGGAGAAGACACCAGCTCGGCGCAAAAGAAAAGAAAAGACGAAGGATTAACAGTTTGGCGAATCCCTCGGGATCTTTGATCCTGAGGGATTGCTTCTTTATTTATCTTGTTACTTGGACATCTCCGCCATCACCTTTATATAAAGGGACAGCACTGTTAGCTTGGGAGATATACTTTTTATGTAATTTTCTGTTAAACATCAGCTCTGATTATTGAGTCTCGTTGAGAACTGGTTCATTGTACTTTAGTCCGATGCATTAATATAAGCTTGGTGATTCTCTCATTTCTGCGTCTGGATTAACTTAAGGCGGTGTACCCTTGGAGGCTAAGGGCCCGGCCCCGGAGGACACTTGCTTCTGTATCACTACGATTTGATTTCTGTGTGGTTTGTTTATCGTTGTTATTTGGTAATCTGATATGCTTTATAAGTTGATATTACATGCTCTGTTAAGATTAAATCATTAAGGTTTTTACAGATAGAATCGTGTATTGACTCTACATCAAGTTATT
The DNA here is from genome assembly GCA_034641835.2 of Pinus albicaulis. NCBI lineage: Eukaryota > Viridiplantae > Streptophyta > Pinopsida > Pinales > Pinaceae > Pinus > Pinus albicaulis. The sequence goes on from CM076577.1 coordinate 1,426,153,402, forward strand.
AATCCTTTCAGAGTTAATTGCATGTTATTAGTCTTAACCGAATATTATTATTGTTCTGTTACAGAGCTTTTATACTGAACATTCATGTCATAGATTCGTTTGAAGTAGTATTATTCATGATTATTGGATCCAAAGATAATGTTGTTCTATTTGGGAGCACAGTCGTATCCCTGTTAATTAAGATTACTATTTCAGCGTGTTGTGTGCGTATATGATTTAATAGAGCTGTTCCATAATTTGTCAATAGTTAATGCTATTCCATTAGTGTGTTTTGCTTGATTTGCCTTAAGAGTGAAAGATTGTTATTTGATTGCGAAGAGTGCATTTGGGTTAATAGATTAAGTTTGGTTACGACTCGCGAGACTTAGTTGTTCAATTGCTGTACCATTTTAGAATTACTGTTCCATTCTAGATTTGCTGTTCAATTCTTTATTTCCTGTTCCATTTTGCTATCTGTAGTTCCATTTACTCGCATTTGTTGTTTTGGTGTGAGAGACGATCTAAGGCTATAGTGAGCTTTGGCATTCACTATCTAGCTCCTAGACTCGTGGTCTATGCTCTAATTTCCTTTCCATTAGTTTCCAAAGGGATGGGTTATCGCTGCCGAACCCTTGACTGATAAGTTGCCTAGTTTTCTGAATGTGTGATTTATTCTTTTTGAAGTAATTTAGTTACAGACAAGCATCCGTTTACTCTTGTATTTCTTAAACACTATACTACTAGCATTACTCTGACAAGTGATAGCCTCAGACTGAGACACTCTTTGGAATAACAAAACGCTCCCGGATTGACATATTAATGTGAGGTAATTAGAGGTGGAAGAGACCCTTTTTATAGCTCTACATTTTGGCGCCGTTGCCGGGGAAAGAGTGTAGCCATTTGTCTTTTTCAGAGTAGTGTACGAACCTGCTAGGGAAGAGTTGGATCTTAAAAACGGAAGGTAAGAACCTACGTGCGGAGCATGTAAAAGCCCTGCTCCACTGTCTTCTTTCCTAACATATTTGTTTTTGTTTTGTTTGAATAGAATTTGGTAGTTCATTTGAGTGCATGACTAAGCAGAAAAGACCAGAAAAGAATATCAAACCCCCATCCAAGCCTGAAAAAGCTAAGGGGCCGGTGACCCTTGGCCGAACGACCTTCATAGACGAAATCTATAAGAAAACAGAATCTCAGCCATCAGTAGGCCCCAGGAAAAACATTTCTAAACAACCTACTAGTTCCCTTCAGGCCACAGGATCACCATCTGTAGCCTGTGCTGAGGTGCATAGTCAAACTGAAGAGCAGGACTTTCAAGAAATCGAAAATTCTACTCCAGAACTATTGCAGGAAGGGAATTCTAGCAACTTTTGTGAAGGAGAGGGAGAAACAGGGGAAACCAAGGAACCAAAATCTCCTATTGGAACAAATCAGCCATTAGATAGCCCAGATAAGGGGAGTGCTGCGAAAATCATTGTTGAAGGAATCCAATCTCCTCAAACATCTGGTATTCTTATTATTCCAGATAAGGGAAGTGCTATTAAAACTATCCCCGTCAAAACCATTCCCTCTCAACCTAGGAATACCCTCCTAGATATCCCAGAAGGTTATTGGCATATCTTCGATCCCATGGCTCAGAACCAGCCAAATGCTCAAACCTCTACATTAAAATATCCTATAGTGGATTCTGCAGCAAATGCACCCATGAAAGCTATCCCTCTGCAGCATATCCCTACATTTCACGGTCTCACATCAGAAGATCCGGATGCATTTTTATTCGAATTCGATGTGTTATGCAGGGGGTATGATTACACCACCGATCCCCAAAAATTGAAATTATTCCCCTCTACATTAAAAGGGGCTGCTTTAAGATGGTTTATGGGACTAGGTGGCGGGGTTATCAACAATTGGGATCAAATGAAAGAATCCTTCTTAAAAAAATATCAAGATTATTGTAGGTCTAGAGAATTAAAAGACGAAATATTCCAAATGACAGCCAGACCAAATGAAACATTGGAGGAGTATGTGGAACGTTTTCAGTACAATCTACAAAGATCTCCTTATGCATCACTACCTTTACCTGATAATGTGTTAAAAACTGCATTAATAAGGGGTATGAAGGAACAATGGATTGAAACATTAAACATCATGGGAAAAGGGGACATTTATCAAGAGAATTTTGCTGACATCATTGATTTATGTATCAGGAGTTCGAGAGGCAGCACAAGAATAAAACCGACAGAATATGATCGGTTTGCAAGAGATAACAAAGTATCAACAGAAGGAGTAACATGTGCAGAAATTGGAAATTTATTAGAAAATTTCAAAACTGATATTCTGGGGACACTAACTACACAACTTGATATTGTGCAGGCTAAACAGAAGCAGATGGAGGCAGAACAGAATTTGGCGATCTTCTGCCCCCGATGTAGAAAAAAACATAGCCACAAGGAATGTCCACTGGATAAAGTCCAAACGTGCACCATCTATACAAAAGATCACCTTACGGAGAGCTACCCCTCACTTCCTAGATTGAAAGCGGTATATAAGGAAGCAGAAGAAGAACCAGAATCGGTGAGCTCGATCAACCAGCGTCGCCAGTGGCAGCCGAGACAATCTGGTATGTTTCCGGACTCAACCTCTTTTTTTCAACCCCCACAGTATAATGCTCAACAATATGGTATGTGGCGAAATCAATCTCAACCCCCATTTTCAAACTGGGCACCACAATCGTTTCCTTTTTCAAATCCATGGCTGAATCAAACAAGCCAATCTGGTTGGGTGAATTTCCCTTACACTCCACCATATTGGCAAAATGGCCCATATCCTTCACAATGGACTCCCCCTACTTCACAAAGTTCACCCTGGCAGACAAGCTGGCAAAGACCGATGTACCAGCCAGCTGGAACTATTCCGCTCCCTCAACCTACTCTGCCAGCCTTACAACAAAATCCCCAGTCTAACCCGAGACCGCAACTCCCAGCCCAACCCGATCCCAATCCAAATAACAGACAGGTCCAATCTATCCAAATCATAGAATCACCAGAAATAGGACCCGACCTGAGGGAGTGCAATGATCTTCAGTTAAGATCCGGACGCATAATTGAAACTGAGGGAGATAAAACAGTTCATATTGAAGATCAGTTACCAAGAGAACATCAGTTGCAACAAGAGGATGTAAATAAGCAGCAGACTCATAATCAAGCAACCACATCCTCTCCTCCGTTCCCAGAACGATTAGTCATACCTCGACCCATACAATATCCCGACTTTGACATTCTGGGAGAATTACAAAATCTGTACATAAAAATTCCATTCCTCCAAGCCATTCAAGACATTCCTATATACGCAAAAACTATCAAAGAGTTGTGCATAAAGAAACCAAGGAGGAATATAACAAATAATCCAAGAGTCCAAGTAGTCGGTACTTTATTTGACCTATTATCTGGGAGAGAAATGCCCATTAAATATGAAGACCCAGGGAATCCAATTATAACTGTTCAAATTTATGGTCAGACCCTATCTAATGCCTTAGTTGATCTAGGAGCTGCAATTAATATTTTAACAACCACTACTTGCCAAAAGCTCGGCATTACATCAGTAGAACCCACCTCTACTTTGTTAGAATTGGCTGACCGATCTGTGGTTAGACCAGAGGGTATTCTACAGGATGTCATGGTCTCTGTTGATTCCTGGGAGTATCCAACCGATTTCCTGATAATTAATCCAAAAACCCAACTTGATGGACACCCGCTAATTTTAGGTAGACCTTGGCTTGCCACTGCTGATGCCTACATTGGCTGCCGGCAGGGAAATATGACTATAACCAAAGGACCGAATAGCAAAAATTTAGTTCTATATCCTCCAGCGCAGCCAAGTGTCACAATAATCAAAACTAATAAGCACCCTGTATCATACCTTACTGATAACATCAGATCTACATTAACTATACAAGAGGCACTTGATTTTAAAGACCAAACAGAAGATGATGCCATTAATAATTTCATTAGTCAAACTGAATCTCGCACATAGTGTCACATGATAGAAGCAGCATTTGATAATGAATTAGAGGAAGATCCTCTGTAAGATATGCATGACCAAACGATACCTGTTACTTCTGTTGCAAATAGTAAAACTGTGGAAATTGGACCGGGAAAAACTTTAAACATCAATGCTAATCTCACACCTGAACAAGAAACGAAGCTCATCCATCTGTTAACGAAATATCAAGAAGCATTTGCATGGGATTACCCTGATATGAAAGGAATCGATCCCCAGTTATGTACACACCACATTTATATAGAAAAAGATGCCAGACCTGTTCGTCAGCCGCAAAGGAGACTTAATCCTCATCTAAAGGATGTGGTAAAAGCTGAACTTCAGAAACTTTTAGATGTCAATTTTATCTATCCTATTTCTGATAGTAAATGGGTCTCTCCGCTTGTGGTGGTACCAAAAAAGAATGGAAATTGGAGAATCTGTGTGGATTATAGGGAACTAAATAAGGCAACACAGAAAGATCATTTTCCTCTCCCATTCATAGACCAAGTATTAGATACTTTAGCAGGAAATAAATTCTTTTCTTTCCTGGATGGCTTCAATGGATACAATCAGATTCAGATTGCCCCTGAAGACCAGGATAAAACTACTTTTACTTGTCCCTGGGGAACATTTGCCTATCGAGTTCTACCTTTTGGCCTATGTAATGCTCCTGCCACATTTCAAAGGGCCATCCTTAGCATTTTTGCAGATTTAATAAATGATGGACTTGAAGTTTACATGGATGACTTTACACCATATGGAGATGATTTTGATCCAGCTCTAGACACCCTAGAAAAAGTCCTACAACGCTGCATTGTTACCAGGCTTTGCTTAAGCAACGAAAAATGTTTCATGATGATGACGGAAGGACTTATCCTATGACATTATGTTTCAACAGCCGGCATTCAGGTAGACCCGGCCAAAATCCAAATACTTTTGCTCATTCCCACTCCTACTACTCAAACAGAGGTACGTAGCTTTCTTGGATTTTCTGGTTATTATAGACGATTTATAGAACATTATTCGCACATTGCTGCTCCTTTATATGCACTAACTGGTAACGTTGATTTTCTTTGGACAGAAAAATGTGACCGTGCTTTCGAGGACTTAAAGAAGCTCGTATCCACAGCCCCAGTCCTTCGAGGACCAAACTGGGACCTACCGTTCCAGATATCATCTGATGCCTCAGATACAGCTATTGGCGCAGTCCTTGGGCAGGAAGAGGATAAAAAACCATATGCTATCTATTACATCAGCAAAAATTTATCCCCTGCTGAATTAAATTATACTGTTACTGAAAAAGAATTCCTAGCTGTAATACATGCTGTCAATAAGTTTAGACATTATATTACAGGCTATCCTGTTATCTTGTATACATACCATTCTACCATAAAATATTTAGCAAATAAGCCTGTCACAAATGCCAGAGTAACTAGATGGTTGATTTTATTGCAGGAATTCGATATCACAATCAAGGATCGTCCTGGCAAAGAAAACCCTGTAGCCGATTTTCTTTCGAGAATACCAAAACCAATCGATGCAGCAGCAGTTGAAGATCAATTTCCGGATGAGCACCTGTTTGCTGTTGCCGTTCAAACACCCTGGTATGCTGATGTTTCCAACTACCTCGCAGTAGGTAAACTACCAAAACATTTAACCCCTAATGAGCGCAAGCAGATTGTTCAGAAGAGTGCTCGATTCTCGTGGATTGGGGGCTATTTGTTTCACACAGGGGCAGACATGCATATCAGGCGATGTGTTCGAGAGGATGAAATCTTTGACATCCTAAAATCCTGTCACGATGGACCGTGTGGTGGACACTTCGCTGAGCGAAGAACTGGACACAAAGTATTGCAGACAAGATATTACTGGCCTACGATTTTCAAAGATGCAAAGAAATTTGTCCAAGCCTGTGACAACTGCCAGCGAGCAGGACGACCCGGTCAAGCTGATGAGATGCCTCTGAAACCACAGTTAGTCATCGAACCATTCGAGCGATGGGATCTTGATTTCGTTGGACCCATCAACCCCTCGTCAAATCAGAAAACATATATCTTGGTGGCAACAGAATATGTCACCAAATGGGTTGAGGCAGAAGCATTGCCAAGAGCCACAGAGGACTCTGTCATATAGTTCCTCTTCCATCTATTTGTACGTTATGGCCTTCCCAGGGAAATAATTACAGATGGAGGACCACAATTTTCTGGGAATAGATTAGCTGCAACACTCAACAATTATCACGTCCAGCATAAAATCACTACTCCATATCACCCACAGGTGAATGGGCAGGTAGAAAGTAGCAAAAAGATAATAGAATCAATCCTAACGAAAACCATTGCGTCACATAGGCGTGATTGGGCTACCCGACTACCTGAAGCACTCTGGGCCTATAGAACCACATGGAGGAGCACCACCGGTTACTCACCTTACCAATTAGTGTTTGGAAAACAACCCATTTTTCCCATAGAATTCGAAATCCAAACATTACGGACAGCACAGGAAGTTGGCCTAGATCTAAGCGAGGCACAAATCAATCGACTACAGCAGATCAATGAATTAGACGAAATTAGGCTCTCTGCACTACAAAATACAACATTGATTCAACAACAGCGAGCTAAATGGCATGATGCGCTCATCAAGAACAAAGTCTTCCACGAGGGAGACTGGGCTCTGTTATACGACTCTCAGTTTCAGGACTTCCCTGGAAAACTTCAGACTCGATGGTTGGGACCATACGAAATCCAGAAGGTGCATGACAACGGAACCCTTACTCTAATTACCATTGACAGTTCTGGATATGCATTCAAAGTAAACGGCCACCGAGTCCGTCTCTATCACAAACCACTCACTCGGGAATCCTTCTGCCAGCAGCTACGCCGAGACACTGATATGGAGATTTTAGGAGAGGAAGAGAAATCTTCCTCACCTGTAATTCATTAAGGAATTCATTTCTTTTTACAATTTGTACACAAGTTCTTGTCTTTGAGTCGTTCTTGTACATATGTTTGAATTAAATGTTTTCTTGTCATTTTTTTGCTATTCTTTTTCTTTCTCAAAGTTTCGATTTTTGCCGTTCTAAAAAAAAAATGGCATTTGCGTGTTTTTTATGCTGTTGGCTTTGCTTGTTTTGTTGTTCCTTTTCTAAAGGAACAACATTCTGGATCTCTGCTGTTCCTTTACCAAAGGAACAGCATTTTTACGTCTTTTGCTGTTCCTTTTCCAAAGGAACAGCATTTTTTGGTTACAACTGTTCCTTTTTTTTTTTTCTTTTTTTTTTTCAAAGAAACAACATTCTTTTGTTGCTGTTGTTCCTTTTTCAAAGGAACGACATTTTGAGTGTTTTTATAGTATTTTTATTTTTGCTGTTCCTTTTTCAAAGGAACGACATTTGCATTTTTGCAGTCTATCGTCCTTCGTTGTTTCTTTTTCAAAAGGAACACCACTAGCATACTTTTGCTCTCCTTGTGAAACAGCTTATTCCTTTTGCTGATCTAAATTGAGGATGCTTCTTGCCCATATTCTTCCAAGTCTTTAAGATGCAGCTATGTACTTGTGCAATGAATATAAAATCACAACATACCGAAATCTGCAAACCATAAATCGCTATATTTATAAGGCTCTGGATTAGTAAGAGGACAAAAGGAAGGACATACTTATTTCTTATCTTTTGTTGTCATTGTTTTACTAATTTTGCCCTGATTGGTTATCTTTATCATGCTGATCCCTTTAACCGTCTTTGATTATTATTTAGGAATAAGAGCAAAGGGCTTATATCTTCCTATTGAGATGATAAGACTTCTTCCACCATTCCTACTCTTAAGGAGTGTTGAACCACCCTTTGTGTATAAATAAGGAAAAGTACTCTATGAAAAAGAAAAAATATGTGAACATGATGTCAAATGCAGGATAGGGGGTCTCATGAAGAGCCAGCCTACCATGATCATGAGGATGGAAGTGAAGTGGCATTCCCATTATGGCCACCACACCAGGGATATGGTCCAAAAGGTATATCAAATAAATGAACCTTGGAATAGGAGGTCTCATCACGAGCCGGCCTGCCCACGTTTCGCTCCTTCCTTGTGAATGGCATTATGGTTAACTGGTCACCAAGCCAGCATAATGGTCTACATTTTGACATAACAACATTCCTAAGTATGCACAAAGGATCATGGTTCCAAGGGTGAAAAAACAACTCTGCCAAGGTTATGGACACCTGTTGGCAGCAGAGCACTGTTAATGGTATTGAAGTCACCTTGGTTACACCAATGGGTAAGATACCAATACTCTTTTGTTTCTTATATCCTAGGAACTAATCATATATTATTTCCTGATTTATACATCGCATGAACATTTATCATCACCAATCATGGCAAAGGAAGTGACCATGACCACTTGAGATTTGGCAAGTACGATAGATGTCCTACCCACTAGCCTCATATCATAACACAGCAGCCTCTTACATAATATGCGATCGACTCTCCACCTCGATTTCGGTAATTCGTTGTCCTCCTAAACATGGCATAATTCCATATGCTGTTCCTTTCTGACTCGGTTGCAGATCGGGTGCTGCTCCTTTATTTGCCGGCTGGGACAGCCTATCACATTGCGGGGGGGGAGGTTAACCTCATTATTCCCTGAATTACGTGTCAGCTCACCATTCGGGAAAGATAGTGTACGACGGTATGGCATGGCTTAACGGCATGGCATTTCTATTTTTACACAAGTTGCTGTTCATAATCCATTTCTGTTGCATTGTTGCATACTCTGTGTTTTTTTCTCGAAATCTTGCGATTATCACCCTCTCTGTGTTTCAAACAGCACAAGCAGTTGCTGTTCCATTGAGAATCCACAGTGAAACCATGGGAGGAAGGGCAATTCGAAGCGAACCTCCGAAGTTGACAATCTCCGCTGCTGCCCGGGAGATCCTGGAAAGAGCAGGATGGTTGAATTATCTCAGTCGCCTGCAGGAGTCTAATGAAACAGTAGCGATGGAATTTTTGCAGAACCTGCAGGATGATCACTCCACAGTAAGGGGGAAGCGGATAGCGGTCACCGACGATATAATTGCAGAAGTTTCGGGACTACCAGCCACCAGACCAGTATGGACATTAAAGAAGGAAAGATTACAGAAGATCATGGAAATTTTCCAGGACGAAGGCCAGAGCTTGACAATTAAGGGGAAGGGATTTATGCCAGCAACCCTAGGAGAACCCTAGACGGAATTTGCAAGAACAGTGCAGAGCTACATCACCTGCGAGGGGAGGAAAGACGTGGTAAGACCACGACATCTTAAACTCTTAGCTACTTTAAAGCAGAAATGCTCTGTAAATCTACCTGCACTTCTTAATTCATTACTGCATGATGCTACACGAAGCATAAAAAAGGCACAGCATGTAGATTCAGTCGTCAGTCACCATGGGTTAATACAATTAGTAGTTAGTCATAGTCTCACCCAGCAGCAGAGCAGCTGGGAAGAGCTGATTGTAATGATTAAGGGGGGATTGATAGCACCATCCCCAAAACGTAAACATTCTACAAGCACACCAGAACGTTCAGAAAAACGCAGAGAATTAGTAAAACAAAAACATGTTGCTAGTGCATCACAACGACCAGAGATACACCAGGAATCAGCAAAGCACAAGCATGCCATCGATCCACCCGAATAGCCAGAGAAGCCCAGAAAATCAGCCTGGTTAGCTCGGATGCGAGGAAGGCTAGAGAAGCCCAGAAAATCAGCCCAGTTACCTAGGATGCGAGGAAGGCTAGAGAAGCCCAGAAAATTAGCCCGGTTAGCTCGGATGCGAGGAAGGCTGGAAAAGCTCCAGGAAAGCACCAGCCAACCAGTGGTAATTGAGGACGAGCAATCCGAAGAGGAAAAAGAGGAAGCAACTGAGCATTCGGAAATAGAAACAGAGGTAGAAGCTGAACAATCCAGACAGGAGGGGGAAATGGGACAGCAGGAAGGTAGCCCATTACAAGACCCAATGGGAGAAGATGAATTGGCCGCAATCCTAGCCAATATGGGTAAGTATGGCCAACCTTCTAGTCCAGAAGACCTCCACGACAAACCCCAAGAAGAAAACACATCTGAAAAATCACATGCAGTAGAGGCAGAAAAAGGAAATCTGCCTGTTCATGATGAAGAGGAGATAAGAGAGACTGAACGGGAACAATCTGTTCCCAAGACACCAGAGGAAATTCCAGAGGGAATAGGAGCAGAAAAAGCAGTTGCCCAGGAAGAGACAGAACCAGTCAAGGTTCCTACCCCAGAACAGCCAGAGCAGAACAGCGAGGAAGCACCCCAAGAGAAAGATCCAGAAACTAGTCATGGTCCAAACCGCAGCAGACAGCCTGCTGTTCCTTCTAATGAAATGCCGGAAATTAAGAAATTGCGAATGGAATGGCAGAAATTATTGAACACAATAACCCAGCTCAGACATCAAATTAGAATTCTGAAAGCAAACCAGAGGGTAAGAAAGACCGGAGGGAAGAAAAAGAGGGCCAACAATCGCTCTGCTGTTCAAAACCCTACTGAAAATCCAGCTGCCATTCCAAATGATGTTGAGGAACAGCAACAGACTGATATTTGTGTTAAAATAGAAAGGGATGATATAAGGACCAGTGAAAAGAAAATCCAGACAGAGGCACCACCCTCAGGGGTAATAAGGGTTCTGAACTCCAAACAGCATAATAAGAAAGTTCAGGTAAAACTCCCGGCCTCCACTGACCTATGGAAAAAAGATCCGAAGACAAAAACCTTGCATAAGATGATGAAACAAGCCCAGCAAGAAGCCGAACAACTTAGAGAGCAAACGGTCCCCCGAGAAAAATATGAAGAGTTACAGCAGCAACTAAGGGACGTCAATCAATCCAAAACCCAGGCCTTTGAAGGGTGGCGAAAGGAACAAGAGGAAGTTGCACAGGTAACCCGTAGACTAGATACTGTTATCAAGCAGATGAATACCTTGTGTTCTTTATACAATGACGTTTTAGCATGTAGGGCCCCTGCTAAAAACTATGCTCTGTTTTTATTAGAACGATATTTACAATTAAAAATAAAAGCTGTTAAAGCAGGCACCCCTATACAAATCAACACTGTCAATGACTTTATAGACTGCTGTAAACATTATGGAGTGAAGGTCCATAGATTGTTGTGTGAACTTTATTTGCATGACCTTGTGCTAGATCAGGAAACTGAGTTGAACCCTGGCCCTTTTGTTGGAGACATCCAATTACAAGCATTCATTTCATTCGGGGTTAATCAGATTAAGTGGCTCAAAGCCTATAATACTTTCTAGAGTCAGGAAAATGGCCTAGATTTACGGGTAAGGGCTGAGCCTAAGAACCCAGTGCAGTTGTGGAAAGCTCATAGAAACCTCATAAGGACTCCGGGTGTCATTGAATCGTTAGGAGCCTTGCATGAGGCACTCATCCGACAGAGTTTAGAATATTTTCTTTCCATCAAAGACCTCGCCATTGATGCAGCCAAATTTCGGTATCGAATCTCTAATCCAAACATCCAGCTCAGGGAACCATTTAAGTATGAGAATTTTGAATTAGCTGCCAACCGTTTGAACCTCTATGGCGAGAGCATTTTGAAAGCAGGGCCATCCTGGTTAGGATATAGATTTCGCACTCCAATTATTTGGCACCCTGCACCCAGATACCAGGCCCTGTATGAGATGCCTGAGGGACAAACAGGTCAGTTCTTTGACTATCTAATCACTCATCATGGCTGTAGGCCTCCGCATGAGATTCCTTCTCTAGCATATTCTCTCACTGCCTTGCATGTCAACTACAATGTTTTCATGAGGACATGAAACAAGGTAAGCAGGGGGGTGTGTGGAGTACTAAAAAGGTATGCTTTTGATGATTATTTCAGTGGCTTTTTAGTAGAATTTGTAAACCTTTTTGCATCATGAATTTGAAAAATAATAAGGAATTATAACAAAACATGTGAGAATTGATATGCAAGACTTAACCGCTGATAATGGTTATTTTCTGTGCAGGAAAAGGAGAAAACTAGGAGTTTCCATTCCAAAGGAAAGGATAAAGTCGAGATAACTGCTGTCCCTCTGAAGGACAACCGAATGCAAACAAGGCTAAGCAGATCAAAGCAAATCGGCCCGGAAAAGGAGGAGAAGACACCAGCTCGGCGCAAAAGAAAAGAAAAGACGAAGGATTAACAGTTTGGCGAATCCCTCAGGATCTTTGATCCTGAGGGATCGCTGCTTTATTTATCTTGTTACTTGGACATCTCCGCCGTCACCTTTATATAAAGGGACAACACTGTTAGCTTGGGAGATAGACTTTTTATGTAATTTTCTGTTAAACATCAGCTCTGATTATTGAGTCTCGTTGAGAACTGGTTCATTGTACTTTTGTCCGATGCATTAATATAAGCTTGGTGATTCTCTCATTTCTGCGTCTGGATTAACTTAAGGCGGTGTATCCTTGGAGGCTAAGGGCCCGCCCCCGGAGGACACTTGCTTTTGTATCACTACGATTTGATTTCTGCGTGGTTTGTTTATCGTTGTTATTTGGTAATCTGATATGCTTTATAAGTTGATATTACATGCTCTGTTAAGATTAAATCATTGAGGGTTTTACAGATAGAATCGTGTATTGACTCTGCATCAAGTTATTAATCCTTTCAGAGTTAATTGCATGTTATTAGTCTTAACCGAATATTCTTATTGTTCTGTTACAGAGATTTTATACTGAACATTCATGTCATAGATTCGTTTGAAGTAGTATTCTTCATGATTATTGGATCCAGAGATAATGCTGTTCTATTTGGGAGCACAGTCGTATCCCTGTTAATTAAGATTACTATTTCAACGTGTTGTGTGCGTATATGATTTACTAGAGCCGTTCCATAATTTGTCAATAGTTAATGCTGTTCCATTAGTGTGTTTTGCTTGATTTTCCTTAAGAGTGAAAGATTGTTATTTGATTGCGAAGAGTGCATTTGGGTTAATAGATTAAGTTTGGTTACGACTCGCGAGACTTAGTTGTTCGATTGTTGTTCCATTTTAGAATTACTATTCCATTCCAGATTTTCTATTCAATTCTTTATTTGCTGTTCCATTTACTTGCATTTGTTGTTTTGTTGTGAGAGACGATCTAAGGCTGTAGTGAGCTTTGGCATTCACTGTCTAGCTCCCAGACCCGTGGTTTATGCTCCAATTTCCTTGCCATCAGTTTCCAAAGGGATGGGTTATTGCTGCCGAACCCTTGACTGATAAGCTGCCTAGTTTTCTGAATGTGTGATTTATTCTTTTGAAGTAATTTAGTTACAGACAAGCATCTGTTTACTCTTGTATTTCTTAAACACTGTACTACTAGCATTACTCTGACAAGTGATAGCCTCAGACTGAGACACTCTTTGGAATAACAAAACGCTCCCGGATTGACATATTAATGTGAGGTAATTAGAGGTGAAAGAGACCCTTTTTATAGCTCTAAAACTACCACAGTCTTTGTTGCATACAGTGTCTGAGAATAATGAAGACATATCTGCATCTTCTGTGGAAGATGTTTGAAAAATTTCCTTGCCTTTTTTGCTCATTTTGAACTTCTTCAACCAAATAATTGATTTCCTGAGAGCAGAGAAAATTTAGCATATAAAGAGTCTCATAAGAGTAAATCAATCACTTATTTCCAATGCACGCAAGAAGATGCCAATCTATCAATCATCTTTCATAATCCCTAATTGAATACATCACATGGCCTCACACATAAGATGTATCAATTGTTTTTAAAGCCGTTAAGATCTTAAATTTCATTTGATATGACATAAGTTGTTTTCACTCGCTAAATTCATTTAATCTGCATTTTGAAATTATTTCTTATAATATTTTGTGATACTTAACGTTTAAAGGTTGCGAAATGCGATCTGCGTAAATCATAGGTCGCAACTTTTATAAGATAAATTTTTTGATGTATATTATAAGTTGCACGCGATGTGATATGAGAAAAACTTAAAGTGGATGTGGTCGCGAAATATTTTATATTATCTAATTTATTTGTATGTTGGGTTCGCGGGTATAACGACTTATATCATTTGCTTCTTATGGCTTTGTTGATTATTTAAAATGCGATGTGAAAAAGGAAGGATGAAAGGTAATTTTGATATTTTTACAAGTTTTTTTTAATTATTTACTTTAGAAAGGCTTCTAGCACACTTCACATTTCATATATCTTATGTTTTACAATTATTTTTTGAAATAAGATATGTAAAATGCGATGCGCTTTTAAATAAAAACATAAACTTTATTTTCTAAGTTTTTTTTTTTTTTAACTTTTAGGAAATAAAAAGAATTTCCTATTTTATTTTTGAAGGGTCCGTATTTATAAAAATAAATGGGGGGGTTGTTGTATCTCAGAACAAAACCTCACGAAAAACTTTGCACAAACATCAGAAATTTCGGTTGCAAATAGATGTAAATGATGAACTCGCTTGTTGGAGAGCTATTTGTAGGAAACAATACAAAGATAGACTTGGAGAAAATATTTAAAAAATAATATATGAATATTGGAACAAAAATTCACATGTTTCGCCAAATGCAAGGGATGTTATGCAAAGAATAATAACATGAAATTAGTATGAAGAACATCAAAAACATCTCTTGGACACCACTAAGATAGAGTTGTTCAACAAGTTCAAAGAAGAGAATCATGAAATTCATGTCTCAATCAGTGCTTTTGTTCAAAAAATACCATGGTATGTAAAACCTATCACCGTAAACGACACTTGTTGTTATCGTTATCATGTGGAAATTCAGTTATATTATGACACATTCCTTAATTTTGGTGGAACATTTTGGAAAGATTCACCTCTTCCTTCCACTGTCCATGATTTCATAGCTCAAATTCTATGTGGAAGAGAAATCCATGAATTATTTTACAAAAGCAAATGGGTTGGTGGTAAAAAATGCGATGATTGTGAAAATTTGACTGAATTTCAAAAGAAATATTGTACCGATATAAATGATCCATCATTTTCCAACTTCAAAGTGAAATGGAAGAGATATGAATATATCCATACATCGATTCAAGGTTCAATAGTGCTAAAAGAAATTAATTACAAGAAGAAAAAAAATTTGTAATAGATTTTTTGAGAAATTTTGAGGTAGAAATTTATATATACACCAAGAATTCCCATAGAGCTCGATGGCAGGACTTGAAATTCAAAAGATCCCATGAATTTTTTCCAACAGGGACCATTTTTTCAGTAATTGATTTTGCAGAAAACTACACATTTGTTCCATAAAAAGAAATTCAGAGTGAATGCTATCATTCTGACCAAGTCTCCATGCTCTTCCATATTGTATACAGACATGCTGAACAAAACATCGATCATATATAAAGAACCAGTGAAAATCAACATGTTATTAAAGAATATCACTTTTATATCAGTGGCAACTGTACACATGATAAATATTTTGTACAACACTGTTTTGGAAAGATTTATGACTCCTTGAAAAGTCGTTGAATAAAATTCAATGAACATTGGATATGGTTAGCTGGATGCACAGGTCAATTCAAATATTCACGATAATTGTTTTGTTTGTGTTGTCTTCATAAGAAAACCAAAATTAATCATTGTTGGAATTTTTTTGAGATTGGACATGGAAAAGGAGAACATGACAGTGCAGGGGCATTCATAAAATGAGCACTTCGAATATATTGAATGAACCCCTCTGCGAACGGACTTGTGGATGCTAAAGAATTTGTTCAATGGTGCATCACTGCACTAAGCCATGAGACTAACCGATCAAGGGAAGTGTGAAGGTACATTCAATTTAATTTTTATTGGATATCCAATTTTAAACAATGTACATTTATCACAATGATTATCTTTGATGGTACTTGATATCATATTTACATTATTTTTTTAATTTTCCATATATAGGTTTTTTTGGCATATTAGGGTCGAATATGTATATAGATCGATTGGAAATGACATTGAAACAATAAAAGGGATTCGAAAATTGCATTTAATTAAAGCAAAGTTGTTCACAAATGTGTCTGCATTGGGTAAAAGAAAATATTATTGCTGTTGTCATGTTTTCATAGATAACACAGAATCCAATGATGTTTGTGAAAACAAAATGTATGTAAAAGATTGGAAACATACAGAGCTAAATAAAAAGGGGAAATTGTACATTGCAATGTTTGAAGAAATGCAATCATAGGAGACTACAACATCATCCGATGGTGATCGAGTTTCTGATATTGTTAGAGAAGGTAACATTTGAATTTCTTTCAAATGATAGAGATCTAGAAATAGATACTAAAATTATTTTAAAGTTAATATTTCATGTTAATTATAATCTAAATTTAAATATATATAGATATATAGATATATATATCTATATATATATCTATATATCTATATATAGATATATATAGATATATATCTATATATATATATATATATATATATATATATATATATATACGTTTGTTTTATTGTGCAAGATATGTTTTTGTTGTAATTGCACCTAGTGACAATGATGAAAATGTGAAGTATTATTTCATGCATTGCATTGAACGAAAGATTAAATTATTAGAAAACAATAATGATCATGAGTTTTCATATGACAGAGGATATATTATACTGAAAGGTTATTTTTTCATACAAACTAATTAAAGTGGGGATTGTTAGAGTATGCACAATAGAAATGAAATAAATTCACACACAGCAGATAGCAGAAAATAGAGACAACGAATTTAACATGGTTCACCCAACCAATCTGCGCTACATCCATCAAATAGAGGTGTTGGCTTTCTTATTATTCAACAAGAGATTACAACAACAAATTTCTCACATCTGCACTTCCTCTTCCTCATCCCTCATATATTTTTCCTCTATGGGCTTTACAATTTATAGATGTAGAAGAAAAACTGAATATTAAATTAAATTCCATTCTACCACAAGAAAATAGGGTTGTTATCTTATCTTTAGGATTTGATGCCTTCAGATTTGGAACAAATCCTATTATTGGCATCATCCATGAGATTTTAGCCAAATTAGTTATGCAAAATATCAACAATCTCCACCTTGGCAACAATTAATCTGATACCTTGTTCATGTTATTATTTTCATTTTTTCTGCAAGCCAAGAGAAGCCAGACAACATCGTAGCTTCTCTAATAAAAATAGTTACGTGAACATGTCTGCACAGCTTTCCTTTGTATGCACTTTTTCAAGAGGGACTCCCCGTTCAGTGATAACTTGTCTTACAAAATGGTACTTTATAGGTATATGCTTTGATTTACTATGATAGGATGTATTTTTAGTTAAATGAATTGCACTTTGACTATCAACAAATAACTTTATGTTGTCTTGAAACCTACCAAACTCATCAAACAAACCTTTCTACCAAATCGCTTCTTTGCAAGCATGTGAAGAAGCTATGTATTCTGCTTCTGTTGTGGATAAAGCAACAATGTTTTGTAGCTTTGACATCCATCTAATAGCTCCACCTGCAAGAGTAAAGAAATATATTGAATTTGAAATTCTCTTATCCAAATCACCTGCAAAATCGGAGTCAACATATCCGCAAAAAAATTCACAACTTCTATCATAAGTGATACAATAATCACTTGTGCCTCTCAAATACCGAAGCACCCATTTCACTATTGCCCAGTGTTCTTTCCCTAGATTTTCCATATACCTACTGAAAACCCCAACTGCATGTGAAATATATGGTTGTGTACAAACCATCGCATACATAAAACTTCCTACTACATTGGAATATGTTATTCAATACATATATTCCTTTTCTTCATTTGTATTAGGACATAAACTTGAAGAAAGCTTAAAATGGGAAGCTAAAGGGACTAAAACTGGCTTCACATTATTCATACCAAACCTTAAGATTATTTTCTCAATATAATTCTGTTGTGATGACCACATCTTACCATTGCTCCTGTCTATGAAAATCTCCATGCCCAAAATCTGTTTTTCTACTCCTAGATCTTTCATATCAAACGTCCTAGCCATTTGAGCCTTTAACCTATTGATGTCACTTATGATTTTGCTTGCTAAAATCATATCGTCAACATATAATATTAAGATAATGAATATGTCATTACTTAATTTCTTAAAGTAAACAAAATGATCATATTCAATTCTTATATAATTTCGGCTCATCATGAGAGAATCAAATTTCTTGTGCCATTGTCTCAACGACTACTTCATACCATACAATCATTTCTTCAACCTGCAGAAAAATTTCTTGTTGCGATTTTGAACAAACCCTTCAGGTTGTTCCATATAAATCTCTTCATCTAAATCTCCATGTAAGAATGCAGTCTTAACATCTAGTTGTTGTAATTCTAAATCAATTAAAGAAACTAATGCTAACACAATCCGAATTGAAACAATTTTAATAACTGGTGAAAATATTTCATGAAAGTCAATTCCTGCTTTTTGAGAAAAACCCTTTTCAACCACCCTCGCTTTGTACCTCTCTTCTTTATCATCAACACCCCTTTTCAATTTGTAAACCCATTTACATCCTACAGTTTTTCTGTCATTGGGAAGTTCTATGAGGTCCCATGTGGCATTCTTTTATAATGCCTTCATCTCATCCTTCATAGCTTCTTTCCACTTATCACTATTAGAACCTTCTACAGCTCCTGAAATCATAAGGGTTCATCATCATTAGTGGTTAAAGAAACTAAAGTAACATAATCATCATACCTTTTAGGAGGAAATCTAATTCGTATGGACCTTCTTAAAGATGTTTCTCGTTCTTCCACAATTTGCTGATTATTATCTGTAGGAACTTCTTCATGATATTCATCTGAAACTTGTTCATCTTTAATATCTTCAGTATTTGAACTGGTTTCAAACTGAATATATTGAAACTTAGGTACATTTTCGTGTTTCAATTTAATATCTACATCTAGATCATCGAGTAAAGATTCACTGAATTTAACATCTCTGTTAATGATGATCTTTTGAGTTGTAGGATCGCACAACCTGTATCCCTTAATCCCATCACTATTTCCAACAAATATATATCTTTTTTATTTAGGATCTAATTTAGAACGCTGATGTTTCGGAATTAGAGAATATGCATCACAACGAAAAACTTTCAGTTTAGAATAATCACAAATCCCTTCCATACCTCTTGAGGAATTTTGCATCCTATTGTAGTTGATGGTGATTGGTTTATAAAATAAAAAGCCATAGATACTACTTCTATCCATAATTCCTTCTATAAATTAGTGTTACTTAGCATACTTCTTTCTCTTTCTAAGAGAGTCTTGTTCATGAGTTCAGCAACTCCATTTTGTTAAGGAGTACAAGTAGTAGTTATATGTATTTCGATCCCAACTTCGTTGCAATAATTATCAAATTCCTTTGAAGTAAACTCACCACCATTGTCAGTTCTTAAACATTTAATGGTTCTTCTAGTGATATTTTCTACTAATGCTCTAAACTGCTTGCAAACTGTGAATACATCAGACTTTCTTTTTACATGTAGACCCATACTTTTCTAGAGAAATCATCTATAAAAGATACAAAATATGATGATCCTCCATATGAGGTTGTAGGAGATGGACCCCAAACATCAGAATGGATATAATCAAAGATTCCTTTGCTAGTATGTTTTCCGGTTTTAAATTTCTGCTTGCTTTGTTTCCCATAAATACAATGTTTGCAGAAATCTAACTTAGAAGATTTTAAACTAGGAAGTAACATATGATCAGATAATATTTTTAATCCTCTTTCGTTCATATGGCCCAACCATTGATGCCATAGTCGAATAGAATCACTGTAGTTTTCAGATACAGTTGAAGCATGATCTGAATTTTTTCTTCCTTCTAACCGAAAAATATTTCCAACCTTCTTTGCTTTCATTACTAATAAGATTCCTTTCTAAATTTTCATTACTCCACCTTGAATAAAAGTTTTATATCCATTTGTGTCTAAAATTTTTAGAGAAATAAGATTTTTTCTGAGTTTAGGAACATGTATTACATCAGTTAATATTTTGATTGTCCCATCAAACATTTTAATATGGATCCTCCCAATTCCCACAACATTACATGAGAAATCATTGCCCATGTAAACTACTCCATCATTGATTGACTTATAATATTTAAACCATTGTTTATGGATGCACATATGAATGGACGCAGTAGAATATAATAACCAATGTTGATCATGATTTGAAAAATTAACTGATAAAGCTTCATCACTTATACCTGAACCGGATGTCGAACCTGTATCTATTGTGTTTGCTTCTTTATTATCTGTTGAAGAGTCTCCTTTGGATGTTTGCTATCTCTTCCAATATTCCTTCTTCAAATGTCCGGATTTTACGCAAAACCAACATTTTAGCTTACTCTTCCTCCCTTTCGATTTTGATCGAGAGTTGTTTTTTTGACTGGATCATTTTTCTTTAGATCGACATCTAACCATCATTGCTTATGATGTAGAGGTTTCTAAATTTGACCTTTTTCTGGTTTCTTCAGATAACATATCTCCAACAACATCATCAAATTCAAGGGTTTCTGATGAACTAAGAGTTATAGAAGTAACAAAATGATCCCATGACTCAGGTAGAGAACATAATAAAATTACAGCTTTATCTTTTGAATCAAATTTTATTTCTATGCTATTTAACTGAACCAAGAGACTGTTAAAAGTATTCAAATGATCGGTTATTGTTGTACCTTCCTTCATGCGCAAGCTGTACAACTTTCTTTTCAAAAGAATCCTGTTGGTTAAGGATTTAGTCATGTATAGTTTTTCTAGTTTTGTCCATAGTCCAACGGCTGTTTTCTCTAACACGATGTTAAATAAAACATCATCCACCAAACACAATCGTACGCTTAGTGCTCTGTCATCGATGTCACTCCCTTCTTCATCTGTAATGGCGAAAGGTTGTTTGGATTTTCCCAAAAGTGCCTTTGCCACACCTTGTTGTATGAGTAAATCGTGCATCTTGACTTTCCAAATTTTGAAGTTATTCCTCCCATTAAACTTCTCGATCTCAAACCGAGCACTCTAAGTTTTTGACATATTAAATATGACTTTTCACGCAGCACAGAAAACTTCACACAACACTGTCATTTCACATCACACACAACAGATTTAAAAAAACAACTTGAGGATACCTTAAATGTGCTATAAATCGTGATTTTACCTCTTCTCACGTACAATAGAAATTATTCTCCTCCACGCAGCAGCCACAGAAAATGGCGGCTCCCATTCCATCTGTCATATCCTTTGCTGAGTAAATATTGTACGCTTTATCTCACAAACAGGCAGACCTAGCGGTAACGGGAACAAGATCCCTCTATTGCCAAAAATAAAAATAAAAATCATGAATTTCTTAAAGATCGGACCGTAGTGTATTGTGTCAGCTGGTGAAGATTCGAACTCCTCGAATTTTAAATTTCTTAACCTTTCTGTTCGCCGACACACAATCCAGAGCCTTTGAGTATTTCAATCAATGTCTTTTGAGATTGTTAAGTGTAATCATCAAACCCTAAAGCCTCGTGTCCATCCCACGGCTTTGCACGCAGTCATGGGTCACAAACATATCAACCGTAGCTATGCTCAGCTCTTGGATGTCTGGATTTATGGCTCAGCTGCACAAATCACACAAATAATCTTTTGGCAGGAATTTGATTCTTGTGCAAGTCTCCCATAACTTAACACGCAGAAAATCACCACACAAGACTTTTGCACCAGAATCCATGCATGGAACTATGATCCAGTTTTCAACGCCAGAAGCCACCATGCCTACGCAAAGTTTTCACCAGCTCACAGTGCTCCTTGCCACACAACGTATAAAACTTGCTCCAATACCAATTGTTAGAGTATGCACAGGAGAAATTAATTAAATTCACACACAACAGATAACAGAAAATAGAGACATCAAAGTTAACATGGTTCACCCAACCAATCTCGGCTACATCCATCAAACAGAGGTATCGGATTTCTTATTATTCAACAGGAGATTACAACAACAGATTTCTCACATCTGCACTTCCTCTTCCTCATCCCTCATATCTTTTTCCTCTATGGGCTTTACAGTTTATAGATGTAGAAGAAAAACTCAATATTAAATTCAATTCCATCCTATCACAAGAAAATAGGATTGTTATCTTATATTCGAGATTTGATGCCTTCATATTTGGAACAAATCCTATTTTTGCCATTATCCATGAGATTTTAGCCAAATTAATTATGCAAAATCTCAACAGGGATTTTGTTTACTTTCAAAACTATCAACCTGATGTCATAATTTGTCAATGTAGTCACTTGGTGTGTGCAGATCACATAACGTTGATACAGGTTCAATCAAAGAAAAAAATGAAAATTAAGAAATGGAAAATGTCAAAATCTGATTATGAACGGATCATTGAAGATGGCATCCCATTGGAATTTTTTTGATTGATCTGCCCAGCAATTTTTTCTCTTTTGATTCATGTTTTAGAACTTCTAGAACGGATTTAAAAATTGAACTTCCTTGTTATGTTATCTATGCAAGTGTTTGGACACGTACATTTTTTTGGTACATGCACACTAGTATCAATTGAAAGTACAATGTTTTTATGTGCATTTATGAAAAAAATTGCACGTATTAGATATATATATGTTCTAGAATGCAATTCATTGAAAGTAGCTTTTCTATGTCCATTGATGAAAAATTTTGCACGTATTGGATATATATGTTCTAGAAATATTGTGTATATATATATCTATATATATATGTGTGTGTGTGTGTGTGTGTGTGTGTGTGTGTGTGTTCTAGAATGCAATTAACTGAAAGTAGCTTTTATATGTGCATTGATGAAAAATGTTGCGAGTACTAGATATATATGTTCTAGCATGCAATTAACTGAAAGTAGTTTTTCTATGTGCATTGATGAAAAATGTTGCACGTACTGGATATATACATGTTCTAGGCAATTAACTAAAAGTAGATTTGTTGTGAAACCAACTCCAAAAGAGAAGAAAAGAGATATCAACACCTTAGAAATAAGCCACTTCGAGGGGTCAACCTCCAATACATTACATGAATGAACAATTCTTGGATTATTCAAAATACAAAACTTCCTTTGTATATATAGGAGTCCATGGGGCCACAATGTAATCCTAGTGGGGCCACAATGTAATCCTAGCTGACCTAACAATAATAATTTAAGGGCACAATAATAACAATATGGGGGTTACAAGGGTACAATAATAACAATAAGGGGGTTACACTAACAACAATTAGGGACTATACTAGTAATATAGGGACCTAACATGCCCCTCTCCTTCAAAAAAGTGTTGTCCTCAATGCTTGAGTAGCTCTGGGTGCTTCTATATAAAATATCATCCTCCCATGTAGAATCTTCAGTGGGTAATTTCTTCCACTTGATGGGATACTTTGAAATTGATCGATTCCGTAGCTGTCGAGTTCTTGTTTTCATGACCGATTCAGGTTCCAATATGATTTTTCCTTCCTCATCAAGTTCTGGAAATATTGTTTCAACTGGAATATTTTCACCTATAACCATATTTAAACATGAAACATAGAAAATTGGATGCACTCGTGAAGAAGCAGGAAGCTCCAATTTGTATGCCATAGTACCAATATTTTTCAATACCTTTTAAGGACCATAGTACTTTGGCGATAATTTATTATCCTTCTTATCTTGCTTGAGGGAAATTTGTTTGTATGGTTGTAGCCGTAAAAATACCGAGTCTCCTACATCAAAACTTCTCTCGCTGCGATGTTGATCTGCCTATTGTTTCATTCGATTTTGTGCCAAATTCAGGTTGTCCTTTTAGGGTTGGAGACGTTCTTGTTGATGCTCGATGTGATCTTCCACTACTTGAACCTTTAAATTTTCTCTTAAAGATGATGTGATGGATTGTGGATGATAACCATAAAGTTCCATAAATGGGGTCATTTTTACTGAAGTATGGAAGTGTTATACCACCATTCAGCTAGCGGTAACCACATAACCCATTGTGTTTGTTTATCAAATACAAAACAACGAAGATATCATTCCAAGAATTTATTTACTATCTTAGTTTGACCATCGGATTGAGGATGATAAGATGAGGTATCAGCTAATTGAGTACCCAAACAAGAAAATAACTCCGTCCAAATATTTCCAGTTAAAATGGGCTCTTTTTCGCTCACAATAACCCTTGGGTTTCCATGTAGCTTTTGAATTGTGTCCATAAATGTAGTAGCAACTATACTTTCTTTAAATGGATGATATAATGCACAAAAATGTGCATACATGGTAAGTATATCAATTACCACCATGATGACACTCTTTCCTTCGGACTTAGGTAAACCTGTGATAAAATCCATTGAAATCTCCTCCCAACATTTACTTGGAATGGATAAAGGTTGTAGAAGACCCAGGGTCTTAAGTGTCTCAACTTTATTCTGCTGGCAAGCCGAAAATTCCGCCAAAAACTTTTGAATATCAGATTTAAGGCCATCTCAAAAAAATTCTTTCTTCACCCTGTATAATTTTTTAAAAATCTTGAGTGTCCTCCTAAAGGAGAAGTGTGGAATTCCAAAAGAATCTTTTGTTTTAGTTGGGAATTATTACAAAGATATAAGTGATATTTGTGCCAAAAGGAATCATTTTTCCAACTAAATGTATCAGATGTACTAGGATCTTGCTACAACTTTTGAATGAGTGTCCACACTTCTTCATCCTTCTTCCATTCATCTCTTGCTTTGGTTATCCAATCTGGTCGGATAATAGAAATGGCACAAAGCAATGCTTCCATGTCTTCATTTTTTCTTGAGAGTGCATCTGCAACAACATTTAGCTTCCCTTTTTTGTATATTATTTCAAAGTCATAACCCAAAATCTTTGTGGCCCATTTTTGTTGCTCTTCTGAAGATAGTCTTTGTTCCAAAAAGTGTTTAAGACTATCATGATCAATTTTTACGTTGAAGTGTCTTCCCATTAGGTAAGTTCTCCATTTCTTTAGTGCATGTAGTATTGCTAACATTTCCTTCTCATAAATAGGTTTCTGTAAATACTTTCCTTTGATTGGACGACTTTCAAAAGTAATGGGTCTTCCTTCTTGCATTAAAACAGCACCAATTCCATTTCCTAAGGCATCACATTCCATAATAAAGGTTTTTGTGAAGTCTGGCATAACTAAGGCTGGTGCTAGGCACATTGCCTCTTTAAGATGTTTGAAGGCCTTAGTTGCTTCAGGAGGCCATGAAAATGCATCTTTCTTCAGTAATGTTGTTAGAGGTGCTGCTATTCTCCCATAATTATTAAAAAACTTTCGATAATACCCTATTAACCTAAGAAATCCTTGCAACTGCTTTATGGTTGTGGGGACTTTCCATTCATTAATGGCTTTAATTTCGTTAGGGTCTACCTTAACACCCTCGTGAGATACAATATGACCTAGATATACCACCTCTTGTACTCCAAAGAAACATTTGGATGTCTTTGCATATAATTGTTTCTCCTGCAATAGTTTGAGCACCTTGTCAACATGTTGAACATGATCCTTCCAAGACCTGCTATAGATTAGTATATCATCAAAAAATACTTGCACAAATTTTCTAAGGAAGGTTTTGAAAATGGAATTCATCAACCCTTTAAATGTAGAAGGTGCATTGGTAAGGCCAAAAGGCATGACCAAAATTTCATAATGACCCTCATGAGTTTGAAATGTTGTTTTCGAAATATCTTCAGTCTTCATTCTAATTTGATGATACCCTAAACGAAGATCCAACATGGTAAAATAAATTACTCCATGTAATTCATCCAATAATTCATCAATCACAGGAATGGGAATTTTATCTTTAATGGTGAGCTTATGTAGCTCCCTATAATCCGAACACATGCGCCACGATCCATCATTCTTGTGTACCAATACTACAGGAGCAAAGAAAGAACTTTGACTAGGTTGATTTATACCCACCTCTAACATTTCTGCCATCATACATTCAATTTCTCTCTTTTGGACATAAGGATATATATAAGGCTTGATGTTTGGAGGAACACTTCTTGGAATCAAATGAATAGCATGATCGTGATCAAAAATAGGTGGGAGTCCTTTGGGAGTTTTAGAAACCTTGAAACGATTGTCCAAGAATTTTTGGAGATCTACAGAAATAGATGATTTTGATGTTGGAACTTCTAGTGAGCATAATTGTGCAATTATGCCTTGTTGTTCTTTCTTTAGATGATTTTCATGACATTAGAGCTTATTATATTTCCTGTCTTCCCTGCAATACCCCATAATCTGACTTCCTTTCCTTCTGAAAAAAAAATTCAAGAAAATTTCTTGAAAATTAAAAGCTACCGTCTCCAAAGATTGTAACCATTGTACTCCCAATACAACATCAGCACCTCCCATAGGAATTAAAAGCATTGGAATATTCAATACATATTCCCCCATGGTTAGCTTGATATTATGGCATTTTCCAGAGAAATTTATAGTTCCTCCATTTGCAAGCATCACTTGACATTCTAGTGTTGGGTATAGGAAACAATTCAATTCCTTGGCTACCTTACAATGAATAAAATTATAGTTACTACCTGAATCAATCAACACTATTACCTTTTTCTTCTTGATATTTCCTTCTATCTTGAAAGTTTGAGGAGTGGTAATTCCTGCCAATGCATTACATGATATGGTCAGACTCAATTCTTCCTCTTCTTGGGTTGGTTCCTGGTGTATATCCTCTTCTTGTTCATTTTCTTCTTCCTCTTCAAAATCTATGTAAAATAATTTCTTCTCAGCACACTTATGATGTTTAGTGTATTTTATATCAAAACTGTAGCAAATCTCTTTTTCTCTTGTGGTTTCAACCTTGTAGGTTTTGGAAATATAGGAGTAGCAACACTTCCCTCTTTATATAAGTGAGTGGTAGGCTTCCTTGTTGCCATAATTTTACATTCAAATTTTCTTGCCAACCTGAATGCCTTCTCCAATGACTTAGGTTCCAAAATGTGAACTTCATGTTGGATTTTATTTTTTAAAGTACCTATGAAGAGATCAATCATGTGTTCCTCTGGAATATTAGTTACCCTTATATTCAATTTTTGAAATTCCTCAATGTTCTCCCCCATTAAACTCTTTTTTTTTTAGATTTATCAATTGGCTAAAGAGGGTGTTGCTCTTTGTATCCTCATAATGTGCTATCATTTCCTCCATAAAAATTGACCAATTCACAATTTTTTTATTGGAGCAAAGCCATTGATACCATACAAATGTATTTTGGTTTGAATGTAAAGTTGCAATGCGTACCTTTTGTGTGTTTTGCACATTATGGAGATCAAAATATTGCTCCATCTGTAGTATCCATCTTACAAGATCCTTTCCATCAAACTTCCTCATATCCATTTTTGGAATATGGTGGTTCTTCCCGCCAACATTAGATTTTATTAAATCACGATTAGCATTTATTTTGTTCTCATCCTGAGATTCCTCTACAATATTTTCACCATGAGGAAACATTTCTTGTATCAACTTTGTCAAACCTTCCATGTCTGCTTTTATATCATTCTTCATGTTTTCCATTTTCTCATCGATCTTAACTTCCATGTCATCCATCTTAGATTCCATGCCTGCTTCCATGCCATCTATCTTATATTCCATTCCATTCTTCAAACCATCCATCTTAGATTCCATGCCTTTCTTCAAACCATCCATATTAGTTTCCATTCATTTCTTCAAAACTTCCATGTCATTTTTTGTTTCTCTTTGCGAGAGAAAAATTTGCTACACTTGCTCTTGTAATTTTGATATGTCATGTGGCCATTCTTCATCTTCATGAGTCATCGTAGAGATTTCTAAAGGCTTAATGGGTGCTGAATTATTTTAGGGGCCATTTTAGAATCCAATACTAATATCTATTCTAAAATATTCCCTTGGAATCGATTCAACTTGATTCTTCAAACAAGAATTATGCAATTCGGAAAAAAAATACACACCTTTTACTTGCTTTTGAGGAGCCCTATATTGAAATTGAATTATATCTATAATTACAAATCCTCAATTTCTAAAATTCAGCCCTATATTATCCTTCTGAAGCATATTTCAAATGCCACAGGTCTGATCTGATTTGGATTCTTCAAGTCAAAGTTATGTCCAATCTCCTACAGTGACCCTATTTTGGACTGGTTCCATAGAGAGAACTTGTATGACTTGCCACATGTCACTGTTTCCTCCTCTGGCTCTAAAATTGATAGACAAAAAACTACGGTCTGTGTCCTTGCAGCCAATTTTTACAGTATTCCAATCCGATGCTTAGAGAGAGAGCTATGAATATTTTCCCATTATCACCTCTTTGAGATGAAATTTAGAAGCCTAAAAAATCCCTAACTTCCACAGATCATATCTCCGAAAATATTGCGAACCAATATCTGAAATTTTGGGACGATGTTCCTTAGGATTTCAGATTTACACTCTAAGCATTTCATCTTCTAAACCTTCGTGGAAAAAAAATTATTAGAAAATACCACGATGACTTGTTTAGGTTAATTCCAGGAGCCTGCAAAATGACCTAACTTGCACATATCATATCTCCGAAAATATTGTGAACCAAGCTCTGAAATTTTGCAATGATGTTCCTCCAGATTTTGGGTTCACACTCAAAAAATTTCAGATTCTTAACCTTCGTAGAAAAAACATTATAGCAAAAATGCGACGATGACCTGTTTGGAGCAGCGAAACACTAGAATCTCAAAGCGCTGATACCAAATGTTATGAAACCAGCTCCAAAAGAGAAGAAAAGAGATATCAGTGCCTTATAAATATGCCAATTTGAGGGGGAAACCTCCAATACATTACATTAATGAACAATTCTTGGATGATTCAAATTACAAAACGTCCTTTCTATATATAGGAGTCGATGGGGCCACAATGTAATCCTAGTGGGGCCACAATGTAATCCTAGCCGACCTAACAATAATAATTTAAGGGCACAATAATAACAATATGGGGGTTAGAAAGGTACAATAATAACAATAAAGGGGTTACACTAACAACAATAAGGGACTATACTAGTAATATAGGGACCTAACAAGCTTTTCTATGTGCATTGATGAAAAATGTTGCACGTACTAGATATATATACATTATAGAATCCATTTTTAAAATTTTATCATTGTTTGACACATCTAACAAGACCTAGAATCTTATGATTGTTTATATATATATATATATATATATATATATATATATATATATATATTACTTCAATCGTTTTAACATATATATTCAAACATGTGTACTTAAATCATTTCGACATGTACATATATTCATGTGAATTTTATTTTTTTTGGAAAGGACAACCTGAATTTTAAAAACAAAACATTATATCATAATCACATGCCAAATATAGTTCAACCATCCAAAACTTTAGTTTTAGAAACAAAAACATTATAGCACAACATTACTTCACATGTCAATTGTAGTTCAACCATCCAAAATTTGTTTTAAAAACAAAACAAATTATATAACGTTGTAGCATTACTTCCCATGCAAAATGTAGTTCAACCATCCAAAAATTAAGTTTTAAAAACATTATATATCACATTCACATGTACCAAATGTAGTTCACATAAAATATGTACAAAACTTGTAGATCTCACAAGTATGAAGTATCAAGCATCAAGTTATATATGATTATATCTAGATAAGACTGTATATAAACAAGTAAATTCAAGACTAAATCTATTGAAAATATAATTTTTCAC
The DNA here is from genome assembly GCA_034641835.2 of Pinus albicaulis. Lineage (NCBI taxonomy): Eukaryota > Viridiplantae > Streptophyta > Pinopsida > Pinales > Pinaceae > Pinus > Pinus albicaulis. The sequence goes on from CM076577.1 coordinate 1,426,183,149, forward strand.
GTGTGCATGTGCATCATCCATCAAATACAAATGGATGTGGTGTCTCTCCCAGCAAAGTCACCATCCTTGACCTATCCTATGAAGCATGGGGAACCTATACACAATGTGTATAAACATTAAAATTTAATGTTTTAAAATTGAGTGAGAATATATAGAACATTATGTAAAAAAAAATGTAAAAAAAAATCATGCAATACTTCATCAGGTTCCCTCTCCATTTGTTTCTCCTTTACTAAAACTTCCCCCATAGGAACATCTTCAACAGTAAATTGTACGATATACATGTACAGTTATATATATATATATATATATTGATGCAGGAGCATCAAGGGCATTTTTCATTTGTAAATATGTTAGGAAAGGGGGTGTGACAATTTTTAATATTTTATTAATTAATTTGTTATTTTTAATAAAATAGGAGATAATTATGAAAAGTGAGGATTATGTAAATATTCTTTTAATAAATAAAAGGATATGAGAGAAATATTTTAGGAGCAAAATTTGGGATTAGGATTTCTATGTATGGGATTAGTTGAGGATTAGGTGGAGAGATATTTTGAGTGAATTAAATACATTATTTGTGTATAAATAGGAGGGGGTTTTGAGAGAAAATTACATTGGGATAGTTGGAGAGAGTGAGAGTGTGATTGAGAGCAGGCTTGAACAGCCAAGGCTGTAAGCCTTTAGACAATTATAAAGGGTCAATTGATTGGAAATCAGGCCAAGGAAGGAAATTGTATTGTAAGTGTTTAGTGTGTTAATACAGCAATTGATTTTTTTTTGACTGAATGTCAATTATTGAGTTTGCATAAGATTGAATTTGTGTGTTCAATGAATGAAAGGAAATTTGTTCCTTTTTGAATTCTGGGGTTATTATGTGTAAAGGAATGGTGTTTATTCCTTATGAAAGAAATTCAGTTTCTGCAGAGGTCTATTTAGTATTTTCAATTTATTATGTCAGACTGCACCTTAATTGAAATCATGGAATTGGAAAATCGATCACAGTGGATCAATTTCAAGGAGAAAAAATTCTTGTATCAGTAAATTGTCAGTTACTATTTGAAAGAGGGCGCTATTGTATATTTTTGCCAAGAGTTCTGTCTGGAATGTTTTTTTTACCGTCTCTAAAAATGAAATGCGTTGTCATTAAAAGGCATGATCTTCACAATCTCAGAATGAACGCATGGTTTGGAGCGTTAATGAAACGCTTTTCACTTTAATTTGAAATGAAACATAACTTAATTGCAGGATGGAGTGGTTTTGTATATTGTGGTTTGCAATAAAGCATGTTAACACCATAGCAGATTTCGTATTGGAAAATCGATGGATGGCATAAGTACCATAGCGCAGTATTAAAATCAATCTGTGGAGGCAAAGAACCAGAATTAAAACTGGAACGGTGAGTCGACTTAATAATGGTATGAGGGATGTTTTAAATAAGATCAGAACGTATGGTTTGAAATGAAACGGTGGCAGTGTTTGCAGCGAAAATAGTTATGAAATTCGATTTTTGAATTCACATCCTTTGTGCTATTAAATTGAGTGATAATCGTTGAATTAAATACAGTTTTATTGTAATCATGGTGGAAGTCGGAGCGCAGAGATACAGGTATGTGAAATAACATTTGTTGAATTAAATAGATATGTATCGGGTTCAATAAGTTGTTAACGTGGATGCAGAACAAAGAAACTGCATGTGGAAATAGTGTTAGACCAGTCTAACTGTAATTAAAATCATGGAAGAAATCCACAACATGAGAGGAGGCGTAATTCAAAAGGTCGATTCCAAGAAGGCGCAGTCTAGAAATTGAAAGCGGTCCAGAGGTTGATATATTGCCGAAATTCGAACAGGTAAGATATGTTGGTGTCTGCATAAGGATGATATATGGTCGTATTAAATTTCCAGACTCAGTCTTCACTCATGGGCGCATTTGTTTATGGAGATTTGTTTGAAAATCCGTATGTGCAGGTTGGGAATAAATGAAATGATAACTGAGTGAGTGGTTTGATGTTTGAGATTTAAAACCAAAAGTAATGTGTTTAAATTTAATTGGAAAACGTATGGGAATTAAGCATTGGGGTTTAAATAATATAAGTTTCCAGGTTGAATATAAAAGTAAGGGTGCACTCTTTAATTGAATCCGGCCATATATAATGAGAGTTATTGGATTGTTTGATAAGCTTCCGAATGTTTGATCATGAAGAAATGAATATGGTTTTCATAAACCATAAAGAGATGAAGAAAAGGGTATTAGCTTCAATTTGTAAGAGTGGTTGTGTGATCTTACAATTATAATGAAAGGATTGTTAGGATGAAGCTTTTAGAAAAGAGTGTGAAATTTCCTAATGAATGGAATGATTTTGAACCATAAGTTGAGAAAGCTTCCGCATTGAGAGTTGAAACAAATTTGCCAGCTAATGTGATTTTGATTTCGGTGTAAATGTTGAGATGCATTCTTATATGCACAGAGATTGAGGATTCTGTGTATGGCAGGGTTGGCCCTACGTCATTTTGGTATCAGAGCTTGGCTCTGTTGGAATTGAAGATGTTTTTTTTTTTTTCTTTTTTTTTTCTGAATAAGTGTAGGAAAGTTCTGTTGACAACTAAAGAGTGTTTTATTTGAATATGATTCTAAATTTGATATGCAAGCTACACAAATGCAGTGGAGAGGATTGCAGAAATGAAAGGAGGACAAGATCATGCAGGATCTTAAAAGGTGAGATGATTTTCTGATTTGAAGTTTATGATTGCAGACAAGATGATGGCAGTGAACCTGACATTCAGCTAAAGGCTGGATAGGGAGGATAATTGCAGTGTCCTGAAGAGGAAGTGAGTTGAAGAGATAGCCTAGAGAGAGAGCAGAGGAGAATGCTCAAGAGGTTCCAGAGGCAGTGAACTAGTACTTATCAAAAGACTGAGTGAGGAGAGCTTGGTGAGGTAAGTGGCGGCACGACAGGAGAGCATGTTGTTGCAGAGGCTAGTGCAACTCATGGTGAGTGAGAAACTCATGGAGAAGATGATCATGGAGGATCAGAGAAGAGGTTCAAAGGAATGCCATAGAGGTGAGATGACTGATGAGGTCATAAAAAGAGAGATTACAGTAATGAAGATACAATTGCAGGTATTAGAAGAATGGCTGCAAGAGCAGGAAAACCAGAATATAGGATGGATCTTTCCACTGAAGGGAAAGAGAGTGATTTGGCAACCATTGCAGATGAAGTTGAGGCAAAGTATGATTGCCTTATTGAAGGAGGAACTTAGAGTTCTTGAGCCAGAGATGGAATTTGAAGATTCCATACGCAGATCTGTTCAAAGAGAAGTGCTGGAGGAAGCAGTCAAGACTGAAAAGTCTTGTGGTTTTAAAACTGATGAGTTGTGTATGTTTGCAGGTATAGCACAGGGAGATGAGAAAGCTTTAGAGTTTGTTTAGGAGAAAGAAGAGTTGAATCTGAAGGTTGTTCAGATCGATGTTGAGATGGCAAGATCTCAGGAGGGAATGAAGACGAAGGAGTCTAATTCAAATATTGGTGCAGAGAGAGAAGAACCAATTGATGATTGGTCGAAAGCTAGTGAAGGTATGGAAAATTGTGTGATGTTTCCAAGTTCTAGTCCTAATGAAATTGTTGAGTTGTATAGGAAACTAGATCTTCAAAGAAGATAATTGGAGAGACAGAGGACTTATGTGCAGGATAATATGCTGAGGAAGCAAGGCAGAGAAGTTTTCATGAATGACAGTTATGAAGCAGAGGATGGAAAGAAGGAGAGACTAGCTGATAGTCTCATGGTGAATGCAAATCAGCGTACTGATGTCCTGACAGAGGAGTTGGAAAGGAACTCAGAGCAGCATACTGAAGTGTTGCGAGAGAAAGCTAAGGAGAAAGCTAGTGAAGATTTTCTGAGTCCTGAAGAAGACTTGGAGCTGCAGAGAGAAAACTTGGTGACTGACTCTACAAGTGAGACTGTTGGGTCTTGTGATTATGATGCTGACAATTTGATTGTGTTTACAGGTGAGAAAGAAGACAGTCCATCATTTGGAATTTTCTTGGAAGGAGGTGAACAACTGCAGAAAGAATATGAGACCGTAAAGTCTCATAAGCAGAGGCTTGTTTCCATGGGTGACAAGAAAGAGTTGGCTTGCTTGTATAGCCAAGAGAAGACTGATGGAAATTTTTTTGAAGCTGCTACAGTGATAGAAGGTGAGACTACAGTGTTTGAAGAACTTGATCTGATTGCTAGAATCAATCAAGATGTTGATGGACAATTACTGATGATTGTCGAAGGGGAAAATGGAGGTTATGCTGGAGATAATTTGCAGCATGTTGATGAAATGTTGAATTGTTTGCTGGAGACATTTGAACCAGAGAAAGAGGTTGCAGATGAAATTGCAAATGATGATCAAAGGAATGTTGCAGAGGGACAGGAAGTTTGGGAGGCAACAACATCCATAGTGACAGCTAGGAAAATATGTGGGGTAACATCTGCAGGAGTAAACCCAATGTTAGCGACATTTATGGTGGAAGCTGAAGCAACATGTATGGGGGCACTGAAGCCTTCTGTTTTTTATTCTAACAATTGTTTTTTAAGTATACATTTTATTGAAGATGCTGGAGAAAGTCTATTAGACAAAGAAATTGAACTGATGAGGCAGATGATGATGAAAGTATTCCGGAAGAGGCCAGCAGCAGTAAAACAAAGGAGAAGCAGCAAAAGAAAGATAGCAGAAGATTGCGAGAGCATAGTCAATGGAGAAATGCAACATAAAGTGTGGAAACCTGGAGAAGAACAACAGACAGAAGCAGCGACAAGCGGGAAGTTGCAGCACAAGATATGGGATCCAGGCATACATAGATCCGAACACATGATCAGGCGATCATGATTATTTTAACGTTGGGAGTCTGATGTAGGAGCATCAAGGGCATTTTTCATTTGTAAATATGTTAGAAAAGGGGGTGTGACAATTTTTAATATTTTATTAATTAATTTGTTATTTTTAATAAAATAGGAGATAAATATGAAAAGTGAGGATTATGTAAATATTCTTTTAATAAATAAAAGGATATGAGAGAAATAGTTTAGGAGAAAAATTTGGGATTAGGATTTCTATGTATGGGATTAGTTGAGGATTAGGTGGAGAGATAATTTGAGTGAATTAAATGCATTATTTGTGTATAAATAGGAGGGGGTTTTGAGAGAAAAATACATTGGGATACTTGGAGAGAGTGAGAGTGTGATTGAGAGCAGGCTTGAACAGCCAAGGCTGTAAGCCTTCAGGCAATTGTAAAGGGCCAATTGATTGGAAATCAGGCCAAGGAAGGAAATTGTATTGTAAGTGTTTAGTGTAATAATACAGCAATTGATTTTTTTTTTACTGAATGTCAATTATTGAGTTTTCGTAAGATTGAATTTGTTTGTTCAATGAATGAAAGGAAATTCATTCCTTTTTGAATTCTGGGGTTATTATGTGCAAAGGAATGGTGTTTAGTCCTTATGAAAGAAATTCAATTTCTGCAGAGGTCTATTTAGTATTGTCGATTTATTATGTGAGACTGCGCCTTAATTGAAATCATGGAATTGGCAAATCGATCACAATGGATCGATTTCAAGGAGAAAAAATTCCTGTATCAGTAAATTGCCAGTTACTGTTTGAAAGAGGGCGCTATTGTATATTTTTGCCAAGAGTTCTGTCTGGAATGTTTTTTTTACTGTCTCTGAAAATGCAGTACGTTGTCATTAAAAGGCATGATCTTCACAATTTCGGAATGAACTCATGGTTTGGAGCGTTAATGAAACGTTGTTCACTTTAATTTGAAATGAAACATAACTTAATTATAGGCTGGAGTGGTTTTGTATATTGTGGTATGTAGTAAAGCGTGTTAACACCATAGTAGATTTCCTATTGGAAAATCGATGGATCACATAAGTACCATAGCGCAGTATTAAAATCGATCTGTAGAGGCCAGGAACCAGAATTAAAACTGGAATGGTGAGTCGACTTAATAATGGTATGAGGGATGTTTTAAATAAGATTAGAATGTATGGTTTGAAATGAAACGGTGGCAGTGTTTGCAGCGAAAACAGTTATGAAATTTGATTTTTGAATTCACATCCTTTGTGCTGTTAAATTGAGTGATAATCGTTGAATTAAATACAGTTTTATTGTAATCATGGTGGAAGTCGGAGCACAGAGATACAGGTATGTGAAAGAACATTTGTTGAATTAAATAGATATGTATCGGGTTCAATAAGCTGTTAACGTGGATGCAGAACGAAGAAACTGCATGTGGAAATAGTGTTAGACCAGTCTAACTGTAATTAAAATCATGGAAGAAATCCACAACATCAGAGGAGGCATAATTCAAAAGGTCGATTCCAAGAAGGCGCAGTCCAGAAATTGAAAGCGGTCCAGAGGTTGATATATTGCCGAAATTCGAACAAGTAAGATATGTTGGTGTTTGCATAAAGATGATATATGGTCGTATTAAATTGCCAGACTCAATCTTCACACATGGGCGCATTTGTTTAAGGAGATTTGTTTGAAAATATGTATGTGCGGGTTGGTAATAAATGAAATGAAAACTGAGTGAGCAGTTTGATGTTTGAGATTTAAAACCAAAAGTAATGTGTTTAAAGTTAATTGGCAAACGTATGGGAATTAAGCATTGGGGTTTAAACTATATAAGTTTCCAGGTTGAATATAAAAGTAAGGGCGCACTCTTTAATTGGATCCGACCATATATAATGATAGTTATTGGATTGTTTGATAAGCTTCCAAATGTTTGATCATGAAGAAATGAATATGGTTTTTATAAACCATAAAGAGATGAAGAAAAGGGTATTATCTTCAATTTGTAAGAGTGGTTGTGTGATCTTACAATTATAATGAAAGGATTGTTAGGATGAAGCTTTTAGAAAAGAGTGTGAAATTGCCTAATGAATGGAATGATTTTGAACCATAAGTTGAAAAAGCTTCCGCATTGAGAGTTGAAACAAATTTGCCAGCTAATGTGATTTTGATTTGGGTGTAAATGTTGAGATGCATTCTTATATGCACAGAGATTGAGGATTCTGGGTATGGCAGGGTTGGCCCTGCGTTATATATATATATATATATATATATATATATATATATATATATATATTAAAAAATTTCAAATTTCAAATGAATATAGAAACTTATTTTGAATAATATTAAAAAAAAAGTTAGACAACTTGTTCAAATGGTTGAAATGGTGTGGATGTTACTATCTCCATCGCTAGAGTCCGTGGAGAAAGTAAATCCTCTATAGGAACCTAAAATTAAAAAAAATTATAAAAGTATAAAATAACTCAAGATCAAGATCTTAATTTATAATAAAACTTTTCAACTTCAATTTATAAATTATATCTTAAAAACATATATTTAAGTGAAAAATTGAATACTTCTGTTGGTGTATTTGGCACATCTCCTAAGAGAGGCTCCAAAATAAAATCTCCAAAAACATAAAATTCAAAAAATTTAAAAGAACTCAAAATCTCTAGATCTCAATTTATAATAAAACTTTTAAATTTCAATTTATAACTTCTAACTTAAACACACAAACACACACACACACACACACACACACACACACACACACATATATATATATATATATATATATATATATATATATATATATATATATATATATATATATATATATATATATATATATATATTTAAGTGAAAAATTGAATAATTGTTTTGTTGGATTTGGCACATCTCCGAAGAGTGGCTCGGAAAGAAAATCTCCAAAAACCTAAAATTAAAAAAATTTAAAATAACTCGAGATCTAAATGTATCTCATTTTTTAATGGAACTTTTTGAGGTGGAATATATAACTTAAAAAAATCAATTTTAAAAGTGAAAAATTGTTCATACTTGTGATGGCACATTTGGGACATCTCCCAAAGAAGAAGAAGGTACCACCATCGGAAAAACATCAGACGAAATCAGAATCTATTAAAAAATTCTATTATATATATGTACATGTACACGTGTGCACACTAATTTATTTTAAAAATATCTCATCATGTTTTACTATATATAATAATAGATAAAAAATTATTGTACATCATCATGTTCACTTAAAAAACACTAACATTTGCCAACATATCTTGATGGTGAGAACCAACTTCATTGTATGATTGATGGTGAGACCCATCTTGATTGTTTGAACCAGAGGCTCCGACCATGATATTAACATTTTCTTCATTCATCAAGCATAACAATTGAAAATGGTGTTAACATATAATGATACATTTTTGTTAGATTAATGTATACAAATAAATGTATTTATATATGTATTTATTACAAATTGTACATGTGTTAAAATAATTGAACCCTAACCATTAACACATACCGTTCATATGCCCTCTTCCTCATGAAAAATTAGGTCCTGGCAACCATTGCGACAATTCTTTGCATATGTTTTTAGATCTTCAACACTCATGTTTTCAATCTCTTCATCTGTATAATACACAAAATTAGTGCATGCATTATCACATGCTCTTTGTCGATTCAGACAAACAACGACTCCACCTAATCTATTATGAACATTTTCAATGATGGCATCCCTTGCTTCTCGACAAATTTGAGAAGTGGCATCCATCTCTGACCGTAAAGTTTCAACACAAAAAATTTGACTAACCAATGGTGGCTCAGGGCAAGGCCACTAAACATCATGCCTAGCGCCCCTACTATCACACAATCGACCTTTCCCAGGACCGAAAAATTTAGAGGGAAGGTCATTGTAATTGGGTTTCATTTGCAAAAAGAATTCTGCATAAAATAAATTTTCAAAATAAAGCAGAACCTCGTCGTTCCATGGGAGTATTCCATAGGCTGCAAGGTGTCTATCATACAAATAGTGAGCTATATGAGGGTTCTTGAAATATTGCACCTTCAACATATTTCTTTTCGGCCCTTATTTGAAATTAAACATAGACTTGGTCATTTATGTTGTGACTCTTTGTTTAACAACCTCCCATTTATCATAACCCATCACTATTTCCTTTCTTTTTCTATCATTTCTACAAGAGTATCAGTGGATGGCCCAAGATTTCGGTACACATCTACTAGTTTTCTTAAAGAGTGTGTAACTATTTCCAAGATTTGTCTACTCTCAGTAGGTAGAGTCAAAGCCACGTGATCTCTCTTCAATTTTGCATGAATATGTTGACACCTTTCTAAGCTGCATTACTATATTTTTTTTTCCCAAGGTATATCGGAAATGTCAGATGGACAAGTCGTGGTTGGTGGACAACCTTCTTCTTGAATGACGTGTTCTACCCTACATAATTTTTTAGCAACATTTGGAGCAGCATTTTGAGCCTATGCATCAACATAAAAAAAATTGTATATTAAAAAAACACATGTAAACAAATTTGTACAAATTAAATGAAAATAATATTCAAATTGATGGCCACCTCAATGTGGTTGGCTAGCATCTTGCCCACCCTGAGACTGTCGAGAACAAAAACGACCCTGCTGAGAACCAACACAACCACACGTTGATTGGCCTCTGGGGGAATACATATCACCACCTTCATGGAATCCACCAACACCTATTGATGGCTCTCCAAGGGAATGTGAACAACCACCAACCTCACTATATGAGAGAGAAGCTTCATAAACAAATATGAATTTATAATCAATTCAAAAATACATTCATACATATCAATACATGTACATATTCATTGATTAAATTGTGTGAACCATACCATGATTGCATGAACCATGGGCATACTCTATTGATGGGGTAGACACCCTTTTCCTCTTAGCTCCTAAAAAATAAAAAATGAAACTTATTAACAGCTAATTTAATTCACAAAATTGATTAAAAAAATCAATATTATATGTACAAACATGTATGTATATGTATGGAGATTTAAAATTATATTTAAATACCATGAACATCCTTCGATCCCTGATCCCCCTCTCTTGTAGAGATATGGGATTATGTTGTTCTTCTTCGTTCATCCTCCATGATATATATATCTACAGTGGATGTTTACACTTATTTTTTTAAATTAATATTTTAAATAAATTCAAAATAAATTTCAGAAAATTAATGTAATTTAGTGTACACAAATTATGTAAAACACAAATTTCAAAGCACTAAATTATTTGTGAAACTCAATTTAAGCAAAAATAAATTATAAAAATGTTAAGTTCACTAACTTGCACTTTACATGGTGGGAGCACACTTGGTATAAAATTGAAAAAAACACATGGTCATTAAAAGAGAAGTATGAAACTCCATTTAAACAAAAAATTGTTGAAGTCCTCACATTTTAATTTAAAAAAAAATGTGAAGTTCACCACTTGTTGCAAATGTGAAGTTCAACTGCGCTTTACATGGTGTGGTGGAAGCACAGTAGGTATATAATTGAAAAGAACATGTGGTCATTAAAAAAGACGCATTTAAGTAAAAAATACACACATATCCAAGATATGTTATAATTTCCATCCATAAATTTTGAAGGAGAGCGTCTCAACACTAATTCATCTTTGAGAGATGAATCTTGAATTTTTGAAGAATAACGTCTCAAAACTAATTCATCTTTGAGAGATGAATCTTGCATTTGTATTACCCTGTATAATTCTAATTCATCTATTAATTCATCTTTGATGGATGAATCCAGAATTGGCATTGTCCCACGCAATAGATCAACAGATATCTTATTCACATTTGTACAATGCCTTATACTAAAAAATTGAAATTGGCTAAAAATATTGTTCTCTATTCCATGTAGTTCTTTTAGCCTCTCCTTCTTAACCTAGTACATGCATTTCATTTGGTTTCACACAAGTTCAGAATTGGTGAAAACTACAATTCCATTTGATCCATACTCAGTTGTTCCCAAGCCTTCTATCAATGCAATATAATATGCCTTGTCGTTTGTTATTCTTCCTGGTATATTCATTTTCCTTTGGATGACCTTGATATTCGTAATATTGGAGATCACATATGTAATCACCCTTCCCCTGGATTGGGATAGCAAGAAACATCTATGCATAATGTTCATTTTTCAACCTTATTTAGTAGGTTTTTTTATACCTGAAAGAAAACAAATTCAATAAAAATATATTAAATTTACATTTATTGAAAATGCATGTAAAAAATGACACATGTGCATGAGATAAATGGCATGTGCATGGTTTATCTTAAATTTTAACTTAAATTTTATGGTAGAATTCATCTAGAAATTATGGGATATCTATGACACATATACATGGTTCATGCATGGTTTGCATGAAAGTTTCCCTTAAAATTTATGGCATAAATCACCTCTATAAATGACATGCCTTAAGAAAGGATGAGATTCAGAGGCTACCTGGCCATTTACTTCCTTAAGAAAGAATGAGATCCAGAGGCTACCTAGCCCTTTACAGACTCTGCCTTAAGAACTTGTAGAATTTAACACTCAACATACAGACTAAAATCCTATCGAAGTTCAAAATCCTATGAGAGTTCAACCACTTTAGGCTCAATTTTTAGGCCTTAATGTTTTCCATGAATTAATGAGAGAAATCCTTTAGTTTATGAGAGAAATGACATTTACATGGTTTGAAAAATTATTTTATTCACTTACTAAAACAACTAGTGGTAGTGGTTGATGAAGTTATGTCAAAATTCGTGCACCTTTATGAGTTTCTTGGAGAAATGAAAAATTTCCTTATAGTTTATGGGAGAAATAAAATATAAATGACACATGCCTTAAATTTTGCCTAAAATTTTATGGGAGAAGGGAGAAATGACACATGTACAAGGTTTTCCTTAAATTGGTAGTGGTTTATGGATATTAAAATGAATAACTTTTATTTCTATTTCATAGATTGACTGTAGGGGATTTTATTGGATATGTCACATTTGAGAGAAGATGAGATACAAAGGCTACCTGGCCCTTTATAGACTCTGCCTTTAGAACTTGTAGCAGTTAATACTCAACAGACATACTAAAATCCTATGGAAGTTCAAAATCCTATGAGAGGCTACCTGGTCCTTTACATGAAATGACATGCCTTAAGAAATAATGAGACCTAGAGGCCACATGGCCCTTTACATGCCTTAAGTAAGGATGAGATATAGAGGCTACCTAGCCCTTTACAGACTCCTTTATAACTTGTAGAAGTTAAGACTCAACAAACAAACTAAAATCCTATGGAAGTTCAACCACTTTAGGTTCCATTTTTAGGCCTTAATGTTTGCCTTGAATTAATGGGGGAAAGCCTTGAGTTTGGGGGATCCTATCCTATGGAAGTTCAACTACTTTAGGTTCCATTTTTAGGCCTTAAAATTTTCCTTGAGTTAAAGGGAGGAAGTTTTGAGTTTGGGGGATACTATCCTATGGAAGTTCAATTACTTTCGGTTCACTTTTTATGCCTTAAAGTTTTCCTTGAATTAATGGGAGAAAGCTTTGAGAAATGACACCTGCTTTAAAGTTAATGGGAGAAACCCAACATGACAAATTCTTTAAAAACTTTTCCTAAGAATTTATGGGAGAAATGATACATGTATGGGAGAAATGACACATGTACACAATTTTCCTTAAAGTAGTTGTGGTTTATGGATATTAAAATGAAGAACTTCTACTTAGATCTATTCCAGAGATTGACTGTAGTGGAATTTACTGGATATGTCACCTTTCAGAAAATATGAGATCTAGATGATACATGGCCCTTTACAGACTCTATCTTTAGAACTTATAGAAGTTAACACTACCTGGCCCTTTATAGACTCTTCCTATAGAACCTTGTAGAGCTTAACACTCAACTAGCAAACTAAAATCCTATGGAAGTTCAACCATTTTAGGTTCATTTTTTAAGCCGTAAAGTTTTCCTTTAATTAATGGGAGAAAGCCTTTAGTTTTAGAGTAACCTTATAAATTTCTTCAACATGAAGATAGTACTTTACTTACAAAACAATGGAATTGGAGACTGTGCTTTTATATCAGAGTTTTGTTATGACAAATTAGTTATGTCCTTAATGAGAAGTATGATTTAGCACTTATCAAATTTTTTAATAATTTATAATAATGTAATTTTTGTCTTGTACTATCATTCATCCTTGATATGTACAAGAATTTTACAACTTCAACATCAACCTACACTATCATCATAAATTAGTTATGTCCTTAATAAGAAGTATGATTTAGCACTTATCAAATTGTTTAATAATTTTAATAATTGATATGTACAAGAATTTTACAACTTCAACATCACCCTAAACTATCATCATATCATTGTAGCCATGTCAATCTAGATTATTTATATCCATTACATAATAAAACACTCCACTTTTAAAATTTTAGAAGAATAAAGAAACATTGAAGGTGTTAACTTAGGTACATTAATACACTCCACTTTTAACATTTTACAAAAATAAAGCAACATGGAGGGTGTAAATTTAGGTACATTAATAAAATACAGCAATGTCAATCTAGATTATTAAGATCCATTACATCATATTTAACACAATATAGATTATTTATATCCATTACATCCTGAAACACCACACTTTTAACATTTTACAAGAATAAAGCAATATGGAAGGTGTAAATTTAGGTACATTAATAAAATACATCCATGTCAATCTAGATTATTAAGATCCATTACATCATAAAACACTCCACTTTTAACATTTTACATTTTACTCCATTTGAGTTTGGGGGATCCTATCCTATGCAAGTTCAACTACTTTCATTTTTTAGGCCTTAAAGTTTGCCTTAAATTAACAGGAGAAAGCCTTGAGAAATGACACATGCTTTAAAGTTAATGGGAAAAATCCAATCACTCATGCTTTAAAGTTTTCCATAAGAGTTTATGGGAGAAATGACACACAATTTTTCTTAAAGTGGTTATGGTTTATGGATATTAAAATGAATAACTTCTATTTAGATCTATTCTAGAGATTGACTATAGGGGAATTTACTGGATATGTCACCTTTCATAAAAGATGAGATCTAGAGGCTACCTGGCCCTTTACAGACTCTTCCTATAGAACTTGTAGAAGTTAACACTACCTAGCCCTTTATAGACTCTGCATATAGAGCCTTGTAGAAGTTAACACTCAAAAGAAAGACTAAAAACCAATGGAACTTCAATCACTTTAGGTTCAGTTTTTAGGACTTAAATTTTTCGTTTAATTAATTGGAGAAAGCCTTTATTTCTAGAGTAACCTTATAAAATTCTTTAATGTGAAGATAGTACTTTACCTACAAAAAAATGGAATTGAAGACTATGCTTATATATCATAGTTATGTTATGACATATTTATCTTCCCTACCTGAAATTCTATTATCTTCCTTTCCCTGTATTTTTGAAGGTACTGAAAGAATGGATTCTCTGAATACCATGGTTTTCAAGGTGTGGATTTTTTATTTTATTTTACTTGGTATTCTTGAAGGGCTGGGCATTTCAAATCATTTTTGAAGGTTGTTTTATTTGAAGTCAATCATGCCATTTTGAAACAGAGAAAACTTAAGCGAGGAAGGCTGAAAATGAAAATAGCTTAAGGCAGTCCACTAGTGAGACTTAGCATGACCATGGGACACATCCAGCATTAGGCCATTGAGTTATGGATTCACTTACATCTACGGAGTCCTACTCATTTGACCTATAAGTGTTTATCATTTTTTGTTGATCATGGAAGCTGGGTTTGGTTGGAGGTTGTGCAATTAAGGTTTGCTTATTCAATTACATGGATTCCCCTGTGGAAACTTTGAATTAGTTGTCTCTCAATTTAAGCCTATACAGAATATTTCCTATAAATTGTGGATCAAACTTCTAAGCTGAGATTATTCTAATTTTACTTTATTTTGAGCTATAAAAGCTTCTAAACATGTTATTATTGTAGATTATGAGGTATTTATTGGCTATATATGAATTTTTTGATCATTACAATCTATACCTTTATTAGAAAATCAATCATTAGAAACCACAAGAAATAGGTAACCAAGGGTCCAAAATATTGGAAACATGAAAGTAGTCTCTAAAGGGGTGTCATCTACATGCTAGATAAAACGCCTTAAACTTGCCCAAATCTGTCCAATATTAACAACATAGAGTTCCAATGATCCACAGGTATCTGTCAATCATGCATTCTCACACATCATATTTGAGAAGCCCTAATCTTAAAGATTATAATGTGGCTATGTTAATTTAGTTTCCTCCTAGTGTATCTTTTTCAATTTCTGTTATGGTAACTGATAGTACATCATGTAGGATCATGGAGCTTGCTGGGTTGTTGGCAGCACTTTTAAAATGACTGCATTTTACAAATTCGTTGTAGAGTGTATTTGAAATAAGTTGAAAAAGATTGACTCATGGGGAAATACATCCTTCAGAAAAATAGTCTTTAGAAACATTTAAACTAGAAATAAGGAAGCGAGAAGTTTTAATTTGCTATAAGGAAGTTGAAACTCACCTGATGCTTCTACTTAGAAGCCTTGCAAAGAAATTACAACTTATGCTTCAGATTTAATCCTATTGATAAATTATAAAGATTTTAGTTGGGAGTATTTTTTCCCTTAGAAGCCTCATAAAGAAGAAAGTATAACTTATGTTTCATTCAAAGTCCTTGTAAAAAGATACTAAAGATTGAAGTGGATTGTACTATAGGAAATTTTAAAGATTGATGTCACATTATAAATATTTAAACTGAAAGAATAAAATGTGGCCGAACACCCTTCAATAAATTTTCCTCTGATATAAATGGTTTCTTCTAGAATCGTGTGAATCATGCATTCTCACACATCATATTTGCGAAGCCCTAATCTTAAAGATTGGAGTGTGGCTATGTTAATACAGTTATGTTAATTTA
Organism: Pinus albicaulis; assembly: GCA_034641835.2. Lineage (NCBI taxonomy): Eukaryota > Viridiplantae > Streptophyta > Pinopsida > Pinales > Pinaceae > Pinus > Pinus albicaulis. Next base: position 1,426,198,995 of record CM076577.1, read on the forward strand.
GTTTCAGTTATTTATCAATCAATAACTAAACAAAAAACCAACACAAAAATAAACTCAATAATAGAAATGAAAGAAATTACCTATTTTCAGCTAAATAAATTACATACGAGACATGCAATAGTAGATAATTGAGCTTCACTGAATTAAAACTAAATTAACTAAAATTAACTAAAACACCTAAACATAATTTTAAATCAATAAAAATAACTAATTGAAAGTTGCCACAACAAGAAGAATTGGGAATTAATGGAACCAACTTTCATGACACTTTTGGTATGATATTAGACCAATCCAACATGGACTATACCGTTCATATTGGAAGGAAAATTTTGCAAGCTCTCTAGTTGAAAATCATACTCGGATCCATGAATGTATCTTTATTGTAAACCTAATTTCTCTTAACTATATTTTGTGCATGTTAATCGTAATTTTATCTAAAAGATGAAGCCAAGGAAGAATATTCATTTTCTGAGTTGTAGAAGTAACTTTTCTTTGTTTAATCATTTCCATGTGTTAACAATACATTCTCCCTAGTTTTTACAGATTTTTGTCAAAATGTTTAGGATTAAATATTTAATGGCACTCTCTCAACCTTTTAGTTGTCGAATCAATTGTCAACATCAATTATAAGCAGCTAAATAGCACTCTAAACATGATATGTGTTTTAAATCATTGGGCCGACACAACCACCGACTTGAACGAAGATACCGTTATCTTCATCAAATTGTGATGCTTTATTATTTTATTTTTTTGTTTATTCACTCATTGTTTCGAATGTAAATTATGTATACTTCGAGGGATAATTTATCAGAGAATATTTTATAAGTAAAGCAGAACCTTAAACCAGAATTATTTGAGGTTGAAACCTCTGAAAAAGTTGAGGAATTAATCAGAAAAATATAGTTGGCTCTTGTTTTATTGTGAGTTTGTGAAAAAAATGCAGGAACTAGAAATGGTGGTGCTAATATGTTTAAAAAATTTAGATCTATATGTTTATAGTACAAGTAAAATTTAGCAGGAGGGTTGATTTCATAAAATTTTAAAAAGAGAAGACAAAGAAGGAAAGACAACAATTTATTTCTTGAAAGTAGGTGGTGCCAACTTGGAAATTCGAAGCCGAGGCCAAACAGGAATTACCCACCAAGACGCAGACGCGAAGACCCTGTAGAGAACAAAAAGTAGACACAAGCCTCAAACACAAACATAGTAGACGCAAATGCAAATAAGCCCAAAACCCATTAACGGGTCAGGGATGGTGCATTTATAAACTAAAGTGTGGTCGGACTATTTTAAGAGTTCAGTTGAACTAATAGTTTGGCCTAACTTATGTTGTCGATTTTCCCATGTCTGGCCAAAAATTTGTTTTCCCATGCCATCAGTACACCATCAATGTAAATGACTGAATGAGTTCAACAGAACTAATTTGGAAAGTTCGGCCGAACTCTATAATATGACCTAAATTTTATAAAAGTTCGTCCGAATTGTTTAGAAAAAGAATTTTCCGCCCCCGATTCTCACAAAAGTGTAACACAAATTTCTGGGTTTACCCTTATGCTCTGGGAATATCTTCTTAAAATAGTCAAGCATGAGGTCATATCGAACCAAGTGATGTAATCATACCTACTTCATTGCTAAAGACAGAATACGTGCAAGTAATACAAACTCTAAAACTGATATTAACCATTGTTGAGGAGCTCGGGGTCACTTGTTAGAAAACCTTGGATTTACGATGTCGAGGATCTCAAGGGGATTGAGCTTGATACTCTTCTCTTGTGTATATTAGATCGTAGACTGTTCCCCCAGGTGCAATTGTCTTAGTTGGTGAGCTTAGTGGCCATAATATTTAGGATTTTTCCAAAGGTGACGATGGAGGGATAGTCCCACTGTACCTGGAGCAGATGTTGACTAGACACACTTGGAATTTCTGGAGGGTACTCTTCACTTTGAGATGGCATAGTGAAGTTACTTGAACCATATTGTTTCATTAAGCAGGTTGTCGGGGTAACTATTCCAACCGCCAGTTTTTCGCATTGAACTCTATGAGGTTGGATTTCATCACCAACTAGTGGTTTTATTGTGGAAACATATTGTTTTAGTTTAGTTTGACTCCTAAATTTGATAGTGCATGTTCATTTGTTTGTTTTTACTTTTAGAGACCTTAGGTGTGGATTGTGAATTTGAATTTTTAATATTTTTTTGAATTGTTAATAAAATTCATTGAACTTGAATTTAATGGCAATTTTTCTAGAATTTGTTAATCAAGGAACCCCTCTTAACAAGAATCCTAGTAGTTTTCATTGGTATGGAAATGTTATTCCTCATTATATGGCTACATTTTCATTAGTTGGATTTACCATAGGTTTACCGGTAGGGTCATTTTCAACTTCGTTTGCCTCCACTACTCAAATTGTTCCACGTCAACCAGATGCTTCACCTCAATAGAGTTCACCATCTCAACTTCACCAACCTCATGTTCACCCTTTACCTTCTTTTCCCAACATGTATTCCTCCCTTTCTTCTTCTTCGCTTGGAAAAGGCCTTGATGCTACTAACAGGGTGGCTAGGAAGAAGAAGAAATGGAATAAGAAGAAGAAGGAACATAAGAACAACCAGCCAACCATGGATGCAAGTGCTGGTAGTGTTGAGGAAACCTCCAATACCCATCGTAAACCCAAATACCCTTGCAAGCTTTGTAAGGGTGACCACTTCCTCATAAATTGTCCTGGTATTCGTAAGGCCTTCAAAGTATAGTAAAAAAATCCTATCAACGTATTGTTGATCCATCAACCAGTGATTGCTAGGTTCCTAGGAAAAAGGGTAAAATTAGGTTTCCTTGTAGGTTATGTAAAGGGAGTCATCAAACTCATATTTTACCTCACCTAGATGAAGCCTTTAAATTTTTGGAAAACCTTAATCTTAAACAACAAAGACTTCCAACTAGTTACCGCAAACGTTCGCCCAACCTATCAGCTGTTGAAGAAGTGATTGATATAATTACAAGTACAGTCAATCCCACTCGTCCATTGGAGAGTGAAACACATATCACTCAGGTTGGTGATCCATTAGGTGATCAAGTGGTCAACTTGGTTTCACATTCGGTCGACCCCACTCTCCCTATAGAGAGTGAAATTCATACCCCTCATGTTCTTCTTGTTACATTAGATTATTCTATGCCAGGGGGCATTTCACCTATTTCCATAGAACCCCCTCCAAGAACTGAGGTATTTTTCTTTTATTGGAATAGATTGATAGAACATCATATTCATTATTTGATTCATTTACAAATATTTTTTCAGGGTTGTAGTAAGAATGTGCGTCGCAAAAATTTAAACGAAGGTGCTTCTGTTAGTATTTTATCCTAAAATGCTTGGCACAATTTGGGTTCCCCTCAACTTGTGGCTGTTAAACAGAATCTTTTAGCTTTTAATAGAACCATTGGTGAGCCTTTAGGGACCCTTCCTCATTTTCCTATTACCTTGGAAGGTAAAACTTTATGTATTGATCTTATGGTAGTCCAAGGCCCCTTGGCTTTCAATTTTCTCCTTGGGCGATACTATGTCGATGCAATGAAAGTTGTCATATCGACACTCTTTCGCGTGATCTATTTTCCTCATAATGGAAACATTGTGACTGTTGACCACCTTTCATTCATTAGTCTTGATTCAACTACCAATCATCCGACACCCTTGGATTTTCCTTATACGGAAGTAGTATCTACCCTACCATGGGTTAATTATGTGGCAACTAGTCCTATGTTTTCAGTTATCGATGCAAGCGAGCCTCCTAATGTCTTCTCGACTTCCTTTGAATTAAATCAAGTAATTGACATGGTGAATTCTATGGGTCTATTTGAACATGATATTATTACCCCTATTGAGTCCCGTGACATGCGTTCCTTCCATAGAATTGTTCTTATCTGATGAAGACCTCTTGGAAGCCATGATCGAGGTGTGTCCCTTAACATTTGTTTCTTCTAGTTGGAAGCCATGATCAAGGCTCCTATGAGGAGAGATAATGCTCTTGTGTCAACCTCATTAAAAAATGAAATAGGTTTCCTTGAGGATGGTTCCTTTTACTATGTCAACCTTGTTAAAAAATAAATTAGTTCATCTTGAGGATAGTTCCTTTCACTCTATCAACCTTGTTAAAAAATGAAACAAGGTTCTATGAGCATAGTTATTTTCATATGTCAAGCTCGTTAAAAAATGAAACAAATCCTCTCCTAATTAATTCGAGTCTTTCATCTCATCTCGTAAATGAACCTTCATTCCATCCAGCTATTAGTTACCAGTAGTCTACTTAGGTGAATGAAATGAACCTTGGGGCACATTGAAACTTATCTCAAAGCACATTTTTCTTTGTGTCAAGCTTGTATAAAAATGAAACTATCTCAAGTCCATTTTCTTATTATTTTCAAGACCCGTTAATCTCAGGAAAATCCTCATCTTATTTTTCTATTCTTTTCATGCTCATAAAATGTACATGAAAATGCAGAGTTCTTTCCATCTTTTCCTACTCGTTAATTAAATTGAAATCCATCCATATGAGTACATTATTTTATCTCTTTTTGAACTTCTCAAAACTTACAAAAAATCGAAACCATGGAGTCCTCTTTTAAGCCCTTTTCAGACTCGTTAAACATGAAAATATTGCTGATTACTTGACTATTTGAACTTGTTAAAATAAATGAACAATCCTCTATTCAGTATAATTTTACCCCTTTTCCAGACTAAATTAGAATATTTATGAAAAAGTTATACGTTGACTAATCATGGTAAATAGAGTTCTCTCTTGCATTATTTTATCCCTTTTCGGGCTTGAGGGACTAAATTCATGAAAAAGAACATTTGGGGTTTACTTATGTTTTTCTTTTGAATCCCTAAAAATGAAAAACACCGAGTCTTACTTTCTCTGGGCTCATTAAAAATTTACATTGAAAGAGATGAATGAGTTTTCTTTTTGTGTGTTTTTAGACTCTCCAAACATCAAAATAACGTTTAGTTAATGCTACACTGGACTCGTAAAACTTAAAAAGTGTAGGACCCGTAGATTACAATGGGACTGAACCACTCCTTCCTAGGGTTTGTTAAAAATACTTCGGAGGACTGATCCGAAGGATGAGCTTATATGAAAAGAAAATGTTATCCTCTTCAAGCTTGACAAAATAAAGAGGTACTTGCAAGTAATAGTTGGGGGAAGTTTGGAAAAAACATTCATTTTTGTATTATTAAATATAATATGTCACTCTTGAACATGACACTATGTCACATTTCTATCTAGGTTGGGAAATCCATTTTCCTCACAGTTAGTTAAACCTCATTGAATGTCTTTAGCTGGTTTTGGGTATTATGATTGAGTGGAATGCTATCAATTCGAAGTGTCCTTTCCTGAACATGTTCAAGAGAAGTCCAACCTCAGAAAAAATTTCCTTGATATTCATAACCTTCAATCGCATCGATCATCCCTTAGTCAGTCTTGAATGACTTAAAATATTTTTTATTAAAAACCTGACATGATGTTTCATTTTTTAGGCCCTCCTATGATGGATTGCTTCCTATTGACTTTAGCTCACTATCTAGGAAGTTAATCTAGAAAATAGTTTAACTACCTTAAGGCCTGCACACCTTAATGACAGGTTTCTCCCTTTCAATGATAGGTTCTCAACCTTCGCCTTCAATCAAATGATTCTACAAGTGTTCAACTTCAAAAAATTTACTCGCACTTCAGAGATTGTACTGGGAGTACCTTAAGGACCATTTTAATTATTGGTGGTTTCTCCCACACTTGTTAACAATTTTCATCATTGACCAGTAATCAAGTGGTTTCTTCTATGTTCGACTTCAAGACATTCACTCACATAGTTAGATTTTTACTATGGATCAAGAGATGGAGATCAACACCCTCGATCTAGTTTCATCCATCTAGGTTGTGTGGAGTTATTAAATATTCATGATTATAAATATAGATCCATTGATGGCTACACCCATACTATGTCTACTGTTGACATGGATCTTTGTGTATTTCCCTACTAGTTCATCAAGTTATGTTTACTCTGAGTATGGGAATACCTACCTCAATGATGTTTTTATGAAAGCATGATATGGTAATCCTTGATTGTTTGTTTTAGGTCTAAACCAATTTGTCTTGGATACGGACATTTGACATGATAAAGCACTTCATTCATCGATCACATTTTATGGCTTTACAATTTAGGGGCCAATCTATTGCACTAAAACTTGTCACCATGACTGTCGATTCGGATATCTTTCCATCCGATGGAGTGTCACAAGTGAATCCCCTATGAAGGTTGAAATAAAATGATACCATGGACAAAAGGAATCTTGGTTTTCACATCTTAAAAACCATTTTTTATCACCTTCTCAATTTTCCTGAAAAAACTTGCCTAGGTGGGCAATTTTCCTAAACAAAACCTACACAAGTGTGCAATTTTCTTGAACAAAAAGTGTGGAGGTGTATTCATACACATTAAAATAAAAAATAAAGTTCTAGAAGATTTGTTTGAGGAATAATATCCAAATTAAAAAATAATTGCTACATACCTTCGCCTCATCCCTTGGTATATGGAACTAAACTCCTTTTCTTAAGGTTCATATCCCTTGAGAAGTGGAACTAGAAACCTCCTCAACCTTCCTATAAATTCAACATAGTAATGGGAGGCTATAGGGACTTGGATTAGTAAACTCATGTTGTTTGTTTTGGGTCTGAGGAGATTTTCATCAAGGGAAGGAAAGGAGACCATTGGAAGAGGCTTGTGACATCAAGGGACTAGGTTGTAAGCTTCTTTACCCTTTTTATTTTAATACAAAGTAATTGTCCTTTTGTAATTGGATCTATTTCAATGTTATTTGTGGGATTTCTTGATCAATCACATGGTTTATAACTGATTGTTGATTCATTTATATGTTGTATGCTAGACTAAGGATTTAATTTAATTTTTATTTTATATACAAGATGCTTTGATCCCTTTGAATGTTTTTTTCTATGAAAATATCTTTGGGCATGTCATGGAGAAGTTGTGGAAAGTATTTGCAGAGACTGTAAAGGATTGAGGAAGATTTGGTTGTGGAAAGCGAGTAAGGACTTCTACAACCACTTCGTTAATAGGTAAGTGATATCTCTCATACTGCATGTTTCATGTATCAATTATAGGCTAAGGAAAGCGTCATTGTTTTGTTTTTTTGTTTCTACTTTTCCATTAGGATTCTAGGGAGATAGCTCTTGTTCGCAAGAGGGATTAATCCGAGTAACAGTAGTACCACCATATATTTGAGATTTATACGGAGTTTTATTCCAATTGTATATTTTTGACAATATATATATATATATATATATATATATATATATATATATATATATATATATATATATATGGTGCACGCATTTTATGTTCATGTTGATGTATCTAATATACATGTTGGTGTTCATCATGATGTGTATATTTTTAGGTCTTGTTAGATATGTTCATTTAATGTGCTTGCAGATAGATGTACATGTGATAGCGGTTACTTGACATGAGATGTATATTTGATTTTTTGTGTTGTGATGATGTTATACAATGTTTTTTTTTTTTACATGATCATTATCAGGATGATTAGATAATGTTAGTGAATTTGAATGTGTATTTTAGAATATGATTTTTGTACGATGGTTATCATGAGCATGATGCTTATTTTTAATATTAAATCATGATATTTATTAAATATTATGTATTGTGTAATTGTAATTTTATGTATTGTGATTATAATTGTAATTGTATGTAAAATTGTAATTGTAATTGTATTTATTGTCATGATTCAATTTTATTAAAATTGTAAAATTTGTAATTTTGTAAATTTGTAAAAATGTAAAACTGTAAATTAACTGTCAATTTTGAACCATAACTACCGTAAGTAAAATGTATATTGTACATTTTGTTAAATTACCATAATTGTAAAATCGTAAAATTTTAAATTTGTATGAATGTAAATAATTGTAAAATAATAAATCTAGAATAATATGAATTTTTTTAACATAATAAAGTTTAGAAAATAATGAAAATAAATTCATGTTTAGAATTATAATTATTTTATTATGATCTTACATACCAAATATAACAGTATACATTAATACACTTTTTAAAATTTGGAAGATATCATTCACACACATTTAAAGAAATCAAGTAGTCGTATTATTTTAGTAATTGACATAAAAAAAAGAACTTGATACAGTGCCTTGTTTTCCAAATCAACATAATTGCATATTACCAAGTGAAATGATTTTAACGTTAACACAATGCAAAACCAATTAATTCAAAATACATATTATAATGTTTCGAAGAAAAATTCTTACCTATAAGGTTAATTCCTCTTCCTTATAAAAAAAACCATATCAAATAGTATAAATGATGAAATAATAAATCTACAATATTACTTTTTGTTCTCATTATCACCCTAATTATCTCCCAGCTTGCTTGGAATGATAACATTATTATTACCAAAAATATGTTTTGATCTAGGTTCATGTCTCAATACGAACCACCAATCCTTATCTAACACACATGGGCAACAAAAGACCTGGTTGGAGTTTTTGGGGAAAACATAAGGCTCCTTAGCTTCATCCCACATCTTTCTAGAGTTGATACATATTAGCCTACAATCATGATATTCCTTTAAAGTATTCCGATAAAAGGTGTGCCACCAGTTGCACCTAAAAATAACACATTAGAAAGAAGATAAGTCCACTACAATGATCTCTTGTATCTTTCTGATATAACCTAACATCCCTTGTACAAGGTTTTGATCACGGTGGCTAGCTTTAGTAAATTGGTTGAGCTCAACTTCCACTCCATAGTCTTTTGTCATGTGTCGATAATTGACATTTTTTGTGTCAAAATGGTGTCCATATGCCCACATAGATGGGAATAAATGCACCTATAAAAATTTTAAAAAATCATAGTGTCATGTGCCTAATAACCTAGCTGTTAAAATATAAAATATATAGATCTTACATTTCAAAGGTGCATTATTAAGTTTAAAATGTACGTAAATAGATTATTACCGAGTTTTTGCACACAATCCCTACGTTTAGCGCATCCTCTTCAGCACATGGGTAATAACTGGTTGCACCATATTTCTCTTTGAGTCGGTCAACAACCCAGCTATAGGGGCATATAAATGGCATATTTTCTTTTAAATGAGTGGGATAAGGAATTATTCTACCATTCAACCATATTAATTCTTTCTTGTCACTATCCCATTTCATCCTCTCTTTTTCGTACAATGTGACCCACGGTTGTGTCACTTTGAAATTGTAAAGAAAAAATTTATTCATTGCTTCAATTTTTTCATTCATTGATAAAATCAAACCAACATATAGTAAATACGAGATAAAAATATACATTATATCTAAGTTCAAAGTGAATACTTACTTTGTGTAAATTTGAAAAATTACAGATCGCTTAATATTTATGAAGCACCTTTTTCCATTCGTTTGGAGAAGCTCTTGTTATATTTTTTCTTCATCCCTTTCATCATCCCAAATAACCTCACCTGATCTATTGTCAATTTTCTTGATGTACTCATTAGCATAATATAAATACTCATACAATATGTACCCCTCTGTCATAGACCCCTCAGGCTTTTCCCTTTGTCGAAAAAAACATTTCAATTTATTCATCTACCTCTCTAACAAGAACATCCAACATCAAAAAAGCACCCCAAATAGTTCAACCTCATCTAGTAAGTGGTTTAGAAGATAAAACTGCAAGTCCATGAAACTCGTCGATAGTTCCTTCTCAAACATACACACAATCTCAACTATCTCTTGATGCCACCGTGGAATGGTAGCCACATGAATCTCCATTGACATGATCCAATGTACAAATGTAGATAATTGAGATATGGCACATCCTAGGTCTTGGGGGAATTCATCTTTCACACACCAATGCATGAACAAAGGATAATGACACTACAAAGTTATAAACACATGGAATAATATAAAAAATTAGTTATGTTTTATGATCCTTGTATCAGAAAAAAAATTATTATTATAACAAATAATAAAATCATTCTTTCGACATTATATGTACTCTTAGAAGATTCAAATGGTTATGAAAATTCAACCCCTGCAAATGGTGTTCCATGGTGATGCAACATCGTAGTGAAGACCCATATGAAGATGACACCCTCACACCCATTATAACTTCCTTTTCCAAAGAAAGGTAATATTTTTTTAAAATCCACGGGACATCACCCTCTTTTAAATACCAATTACAGGGACCAACCTCTGATCCTTTACCTTCTAATTATCTTGGCCAATGTTTGTTTTCAGTTATTGAAGTAATAAGATATCTCCTCACAACCAATATGTGACTTTTTTTCGATGATATGTGCCTCCATAAAGATGATGAAACATTTTAAAATATATGCACGAGATCTAATAAGTGGGTAATCTTAAGATGCTCCCAATATGGGAGGTTATAAAAGATAGATTTTGTTTTCATCCCAATTATAAATTTCTCAACCTAGGTACCAAAGAATTCTGGATCATCGAACATAGGCTCCCCATTTGAATCGAAAATTTATATGAAATCCTTCTCCTTATCTCTCTCTCATATTCTCTAAGCCATTCATCTGGTTTCGTTACGGAAAGCCTTTGTTTTCTCTCTCATTTACCATTGAAAGCAGATGTTGCTATTCTATAAGGGTGTTCTTCTAGGAGCAATACCCTGGAGTAGTCATACATTGGCTTTCGTAGGTTGTTGGACCATCTAGCTTTCAAAGAAGGTCCATAAATTTACATCCATAACAACATTTTCTTACAAGAACTGTGAAATTATTATATACAATATGCATGGCATGTTAAAGAATATCATGAAGATCAAAACAATTACTGCAAATTAAATAATTAATATGCAACATAATATTGTTATGTTTATAAACTAATCAATGAACATGTAATTTACCAGAGAAAAATCATAAGCTTGGATAATCATGTGTCCTGTAAACACATATTCCATACAATGTAAAACTCCTATCTATTGTGATGGGTCTTGATACATCATATACATTTATCCCATCAAATAATTCTTTCAATTCATATACTAGTTGTTGTAAGTAAACATAAATATTCTTCACTTGTCTTCTACCAGGGACTATGAGAGCCAACATAAAATGTTCATTCTTCATGGACAACCATGGGGGGATATTTTTATTGATCACTACTACCAACCAAATAGAATAGTTCGTGTTCTAGAGGGAACATGGGTTGATGCAATCCATGGCTATGATGAGTTGTAGACTTCGTACTTAATCCTTGAATCTTTTTGGCCATGTATCCTCTATATTTTTAATGGATATTGAATTTTTTGGGATTCTCATAGCTCGCAACTCATTTTTATGTGAGGCATGTCATCCCTAAAACATAGTTAATTCTTTGCAATGAAAGAGCCTTTGAATCCTTGGTATTATAGGCATGTGCCTCAATATCTTAAAAGGAGGACCATGTGATTTACCCTTCTTTTTTTTATCACACCCATCATGCCCACATTTAGGGCATATCTCTTCATCTACATATTCTCCTCTATATAGAATAAAATCACTTGGACATGCGTGATATGATATGTACTCAACACCCAACATTTTCAAAAATTTCTTTGCCTCTTCGCAATTATCAGGAAAGATATTACCACTCAAAATAACCTTATATTTGAATAACCTATAGTTGGTAATGGAAAATATGAAATGTAAAATAATGCCGATAATTATTAACATTCATAAAATTAACCATTTTTAATGTTTATTTTGTGACAATATTTCAAAAAATATAAGAGACTTGACGGTAAATTACCTCAAAAATTTCAAGAAACATGCATTCAACAAGCCAAAATTTGTTTTCAAGTTGTACATTAACATTGTTATCCCCAACTAGGTAGACTTTCACTGACCAACAGGTAAAAAGAGAGGCGTGGTGGAAGAAAATTTAAGGCTTTCCAAAAAGGTATCAACGATATGAGCATCATCCCATAGATGATCATAATTATGTAATGCATCTAACAAAATTTCCTCCATGGCAGTCATATGCCTTAATTAATCATCCATACCAACCTCTATTTGATTGCATCCATTTCCAGCTTGTGAAGAACTATGATTTTTGTAGTCATTCCTAATGGGTAAATCTGGACATAGTGGGAATTTAATAGGTGCTTGATTCAACCATTCTTGGTACCTTTCCTCTTTGAGTTTTTATCTTAGTTAAAACTTCTCTCAATTTTACATTTTCGTGGTGTGAAACAGAAGATGGTAGCTAGGTCAGTCATCATCACTACAATCCTAATAATTTAAAAAAAAATATTTGAACATGGTACAAAATCGATGATATCAATTACTAAGCACATCAATGCATGGCTAATTGGTTTGACGTTGAAATAAATACATTATACGAAACAATTATTATTACTGTCATTGTCCTAGGATTGTGGCTAGAAGATGGCATGTTACAATTGGTAGGGTGAAGCGGCTATCCATTTTCATGTACCAACTGTATGTTGCGACATGCTACTCCTGATAAGAGTTTCCCACATTTTGGAACTGTTTGAATATTTTGTGCATATGAACTCGATTTTGAATATGCATGAACCTAAAATATTTGTTACCATTAATTTTATTCAGTTGATTGACATGGATAAAATAAATAAATTCAATATGATAATGAAAATATAAATTAAATCTAAAGTAATTATGTCTAGAGATGGATAGGGAGAACTCTGCAATGGAATTTGAGAAATATTATGGAACGAGCTAGATTTTGAAGAATTTCCAAGTGATATAATTATGAGATTTTCTCCCAGCATTTGAGAAAAATCAAAAATAAAGTTTTGTGTACATAGCTAAAAGTAATTTTGGTTCCTTAGAAAATGAATTATTGTTATCGGTGCTACTGTACTGTTGAATGCATCAGTGCGGTTTTATTAACAGGCACATCAGTGATGTTAGTCCACAAATGCACCGAATATTGGGAAAAAAAGGTGCAACTTTATTTTTTTGAATTGAAAAAAAAGAGGTAAATTGAGAAATGAGTGGAAAATGATTTTTGGAAATCTAATTTCATAAAAAAATTCTTTAAATAGTAAAATCTATTCATTATTTCATTATTTTTGGAAAAAAATTTAGGGAGGGATTTGCACGAGAGACATGCCTGTTGCAAGGGACCATGAGAGCATTGTGGAGTAGCAAAATAATTTCGACCAACAACACTATTTAGAGAATCAGAATTTGAAACATCTGGTGATTCACACAAAAACCCTATATTATAGTAAAATCTTTAAATTTTAAAGTAAAAATTGTTTTTTTACAGTTTTTGTTAGATTTAATACATGCATAGTAAAAATTTTAAAGTTTACTATGAGTTTTACTAATAAAATCATTTACAATATCTATTCCTGTTTACATTTAATTAAAATTCAAAAAGAAAAAATAAAAAAATCCATTCTTACATTAAACCCTTGCTTCTTCTTCTTTATTGACTTCACAATTAGGGTTTTTCATCTTAGACTTATAAGGTTCGTATTACTATATATATAGGTGTATGACATCTAACCCACGGAACCACTTGCAGAGTCAGATCGTAATCCCTGTCGACCATTGCATGATTTTTTTAAAAACATGTTTTTTTAATCGATGCAAACTGCTTAAAATAGAGCATGAGTGCGCGATTGTAGCATAGCGCACCGGGCACATATTGGCAAAAAACATTGTTTGATAAAAATAATTTTTTATTTTAATTTATGTTTATGTTAGTCAATGCTTTGGTATTAATATAACGAACCAGATCTCCTTGTTGACAAAGAGCACCATATGGTGTTTCTATTGTATTGGCGGTGTGTTTATAAGGACCTATTGCACTGTGATCGGTGCGTAAGTTGTGAAAGATACACCGTTTTCTTGATTTTTTTTACCTGAAAAGTATGCGATTTATTTATAAGATATATTAATGAATGGTAAATGTTTCATATTGATAAAGAAATGGTTGAAAAGAGTTCATGCAACAAAAATACTGATAGAACATCCAGAAATGAAAAAAAATGCAAGTTCTTTGTAAATTATTTACAAAAATTATCGTTTTTGAACTATATGTAAGTTTAACTAATATGTATTTTTTAGTGTGTATCATGCAAAGCCAGAAAATGATGAAGCTCAATAAGATTATTTTTGATCTAACACCAGAAGACTGTAAAAGCTTGATGGAAAAATTGTAGAAGGATGAATTAGGGGAATGAAAAATACTATTGTCCAATATGAGTTTTTTTTTTCATTAATAATATATTTAAAAATATTAGATAACATGTTTCAAAAAATATATTAACTCAGATATTTTTAATTTTATATAGGGACCAATAGTGAAGAAAATGAATCTTGTTCTAAGAAAAGAAAAAAATACAACATGAAAATGAAAATAAATTTCTCCTTAGCTCTTCTAGAGTAGTGTTGGAGGTTAACAAAAGGGGGAAAAAATTTTACAAAATTTTGAGGGATCTAGTGGAACGAATGTATATACATTGTTGGCTTAAGGGGTCCTTACCCAGGTTCAGATTTAATGTTTTCCAAACCTATACTACTAGCCCTTTCAGTAATGACCCGCTTGCGCAGGCCAAGGTCTCACCTGAAGTAGTATGGGAGGGGGTTGGAACTAGGTTTACGCACCCTGAGCGAAATATAGTAATAGAGATATCCCTTTTAAGATATATCATATTTTCGCATATGAAATCTTATCACAGGAACCTTGACATTATATGCATAGAATATAAAGTTCATAAACCCACATATGACATAAATAAACAGCTATTACTAATGAAATACCATTAATACCTTGGCATCCTCATGCACATCAATATTAATCAACAACTAAATCACATAAACACAATTAGTTCTTACAACACAGAGATACAATCCAACATATTTATCATTCATTAGCTTCCAAAATCCACTTACAAACCCAATTTCCAATCCGCACACACAGCCAGCGGGGTCAACGAATACATTGGGGATTTTGAATGGCCCCAAAGCCCCTGCGCTAGACTAATTATTACAACCAAACTGGACAAAATGAGGGCTACGAACCCCCATTAGAATAGTCCCCCAACACAATATTGTGACTCATCATGAGTCACAGCGTCGATGGCTACTTCATACTGTCCTTAAGCTGCTCCAGCACGATAGTAAGTGGAGGTAAAATGCGAAGGCTCTGCACGGTGGCACTCTACGTAAATTCCACTAGTTTCTGCGAGGTTGGTCCTTCTATGGCAGCGGTGACATTGTCAAGAGTCTAGTTCAGTTGTCTCACTGCCCCATCTTAGTCCTGCGATAGCTTGATGGTGTCATCCGACCATGGTGTTAGATGGTCACTAAGTACCTATTTCTTGCACTATAGCCCCATAATTTCAATGTGAAGTGTGTGTCTAGTAAGAAGATGGGCTAAGCGTTGGGCAGGAACAGGAGTGGAAATCGTAGTTTCTAGTTGTTCAAAGTCTTTCTCCTTCTGAGTTAACTCCTGATTGATCTCTCGGAGGAGAGGGTCATGCTATACCTGGGACTATAATTCCATAGACTTCTCAAGCAGAGTGACACCCTCGCTGATCTATGTTGTGATAGTGGTCACGACTTACATAAAAAATGCGGCGCTCTTGGCGAGTACCTCCGGAGGGGTCTCAGGCTACATCCTGGCCTGTAAAGATGCGAGTTGAAGTTCGAACTCACCCTTGAAAACATGTACCTCGGTCCGAGATTCCTAGAGGGCAATGACCAAACCTTAGACCTTAGCTTGGGGTTCAGCGGAAGTAGGAATGACTTCGGGCATGTCCTCACGGAGTTCGCTGATCAGTTGTTCAACAACAGCCTGTTGCATGATGGTGGCAACATGCACGACCCATATTTGAGCTATTTCTATGGCTTGGGTCAGAATAGGATGCTCAGAGATGTTGAGGTGTTGTTGTACTAAAAGTTTGTGGTGCTATATTTCGCTGGTGAGGGAGGTCAATAATTCATGCAACTACGCACTGGCCAGTCGACCAACCTTAAGGCCTATGGAGGAGCATACTTGAAATTGGGCGCACAATTCAGTGGGTTCCACAACAAAGGCTGCACTGATGAGGGAGTAGATCCAACTATTAGCAACGGTGGCCAGGGCTGTAATGAGGGCCAACAAGCCCACAAGAGTCTTCCTCACTTGATCTACGCTCACCTAATTCTTCCTCGCTTGATCCACGCTCACTTGAAGTTTGTCTGCTTTGATTTAGAGAACCTGCAACTCATCTTGTAAAACATCTATAACAACCTTGTGCTTTTCCTCCCAAATATTCCATCGATCAACAAACGCAGTGGTGACAACATTTTCAATCTAATCAAGGTCATCCCCTGTGACAGTGACTTCCGTGGTTGTGTCGGTTTTAGTCGCCTTAAATTTTTTCGAGACCCTTGAGACAATTCGTGGGGTTGTTTAAGGGTGTGCAGGACAGAGGTACTGGTGTCACTAGAATTTTTTATGTGGTGATCTAGCAGGGAGTCTTGTTTTGGTTGCACGGTGGTGCTTCTGCAGGTTGCCTCTAGCGTGGGAACCGGGGGCATGGACTCTACGGTTGGGCTGATCGGAACAGTAGGCTTGGACGCTGCATTGGGGCTAGATGTACCTGCTACATCTAGGTCAGTTGGCGAAGCTGTAACCTTCCACTTTGGCAGAAAAGTGGTGATGACCTGCTGAATTTCAGCATTAGTAGTCATGCATGGAAGATTATGAAAATTTTGAGCTTTTCGAGCACAAATTTGCACATTATGCATGGTTATTTGAAATGTCGCTATTCACTTATACTTTTCATAGACTTCCAGGGATAGGCATAGTTGGGAATCAATGGCCGAATAGATAGCCCCATCGTAGAGTTTCCAGAAGAACTTGTTTTCCTCCACCTGCTTGGGGTCCTTTGAGTCCCACAAATTGGCAAACCATACCCCTTCGCACATGTCAGGATCAAGAGGGGGGAAGACCGCCTATTCCAAGGTATTCTAGGAAACTAAGATGATTAGCAGAATCAACCATGAGTAGTAGAATGATTTTCCCTGCTCCGAAGCCTCAGACACATTGTCGATAAATTATTCAACCAGGTACTAGGACCAATTGTAGTAGAATCCCTTTTCACATTGACCAGTGATCTGAATTACGTGAGCAGGGATAGTTGTGGCCTGACATTTTCGAATCAATTTTCATGCAAGTAGTAATGTTTCCATGAACATCCTCGTGTCTGGGATGGTATTAATCAGAAGCCCCGCCTGTTGCGTATGACACCATACATATTCTGAAAAACCTTAGTATGGTGATCAAATTTCCTGCCCATTCCATCCCTAAGGTCATTCCCATTCATAGGAAATCCTATGATGTGGTGAATGAGGGTAGCATCGATTGGTATGTGGCTTTGGAGCCATAAGAAGCCATCATAGACAAGTGTTAGCATTTGGCGAACGATGTGGCCGGTTATGTTGTAGCATCCAAAATGGGGAAGCGGCAACAAGTTCAAGATGCCTTGCCTGGCTAAGCCCATGACCCAAAGCATTCTCTCAACTTTGGGCACACCATATTCAATCACCTGTTCCAAGTACAATGATCAGGTGATCATGTCCAAGAGGAAAAAATGCTCAAAATTGGAACTACTCATAATTTGTAATAAATTGGTCGACCAGATAGTGTTCGTCATTGTCATCCTAACACCGTGACTGTCACTCAAATCTGATGTAGGATGTGGAATATATTCAAGTTTTAATT
Organism: Pinus albicaulis; assembly: GCA_034641835.2. Taxonomy (NCBI): domain Eukaryota; kingdom Viridiplantae; phylum Streptophyta; class Pinopsida; order Pinales; family Pinaceae; genus Pinus; species Pinus albicaulis. Next base: position 1,426,216,800 of record CM076577.1, read on the forward strand.
TTCCCAGCAACCTTCAAACCAAGAACTTTGAACTTTAAAAAATGTCATCTTCAGAAAATATTTGATGGAAAAAAAAATTCATTTTCTATGAGGATTTGATGGCCTATCAGAGGGTGCCATGTGGCCTTCCTGGAAGCTACCACGTGGCCCCAGGCCAAAGGTTCAAATTACTATCTTAAAAAAAAAAAAAAAAAATTGGTCAACTTCTTGGGTCAGCCCTGACCCGAGATGAACGCATCAGGTCAGTCGGGCACAACCTGACCCGAATGGGCATGGGTCACCCGTGAACAAACCACTGTGCAACAGGTTGGGTGGAGGTCACCCATGAACGATCTTCATGCATATTTGGGTAGACCTGAATAGGTCAGGTTGAATGGCAAATGCAACGGGTCGGGCAGGCGGAGGACGACTCGACCCGAACGCGTTTGGATCACCAAAACTCGGGCCAGTGTAAACGATGAGTAGAGAAGTTTGAAGGGGCTAGCCCTTGTGGAAAGTGCCCATATCACATGACCAAGTTTTGAAACCCGGTGCTTAAACAAATGATCGGGTGGAGTTTTAGGCTTAGCACTCGGGTGCTAGCACAAGTACCGTAGAACCTCCGACCCATGGCCATGGGCGGGGGCTTAAACTTTAACTGCTGATAGTTAACTGCCCGATACGTTCACATGTGAATGTGCTAGTGAACTGCCAGATAACTTAATTTTCCCACCAAATTTAGCACACAGTTCTACCAGATCAGGAAATTCTGCCATTTTAGTGAAGTTATCTGCAGTCCTCCCAATTTTGGTGGAGGTTTTTTAGGCAAAACTGGACTAATATTTTTTTGATCATAAATTTTAGGTTATTGAACCTTTTTGGACGAAATGTTAGTCAATTTTGACTATTATTCACATTCTGGAGCCATTGGAATAGGTTGTAGAGCCAACAAAAGTGTATTTAAGCCAGTTTTACTTTAGAGAAGCTTGGAGAGCCATCAGGGCCTTGGGGGAAATGGAACTGCATTTGACTACACTTCACTATTTTAGGTGAAATAAGAGTCATTCTTAGCTTTTTATGCATTCTAAATTCATTTTCACAATTGGTTTGGCCTGTTTAGGCCTTTTTCTCATTGTATTACCAATTTTAGCATCATAATATATCAAAGACATTCCTATCAGAGCCTGGACTGGTGATGTAGGCTGCAGAGGGTGAACGGTTCCCCATCATGTTGTCAAAGTTTATGATGAAGTTATCGTTCGTGTTATTCAAATTAGAGTTGTTAAACAAATTTAAACAACACTCCCCTCAAGACCTAACTACAAATGCTACCAAAAAAAATTGTTTTATCAAGACTATACAAACACTTCGTACATTTAATTTAATGGAATGAATATTTGGACAACAATACAAATACTTTCATTTTTCGCATCATTTGCACAGCCAAGATTTGAGCCTGTAGTTTATATTTTTACCGCATTTGTTTTGTGCAAGATACAAGTTAAAAATGCAGCAAGATGATGGAGCTTAGTGAAATGAAGTCGCTTTCACTAAGTGGGCCCGCAGGCAAATTCTGGCGCAAAGTCTATTTTTAGACTATGTCTATTTTTAGACATATGGAGCATGGTCCGGGGATTGCAGTATGTTATTCTTGGAGTATTGGTCATGTTGGTAAAAATAGATGGACCTCTACTTTTTGACCTATAGGTCGAAGTCTATATTTAGACTGCCTATCCTAAAAATAGGGAAGTCAAATATTATTTACCCTTAATAATATTTGGACTATAAACTTCAGCTTACTCTCTTGGAGCACTTCAGTTCGAGCCTTGGAAGTGGCTCATGCATCTGACAGAGGAATTACGCTATTCCTAGGGGTTTGGTGAGCTCATGCATGGTTGACTTCAGTTAGGACTTCAGTGGCAGAAGTTTGGTGGAGTTGATGAGACAAATGGTGGAGTTGTGTTCGGTTTAACTTAGTTGAACTAGTTGAGATTAGTTTAACTAGCTAATCAACTAGTAATGAGTGGAGTGAATTAAATATTATTTAATTCACTAATTATTAACTCATTATTCAACTCAAGAACACATCAGTTCACTACAGTGCATGGACAGTTCAGTGAAGACCAGTGAAAGAGGTAGATGAAAGGGTTGAGATAGCTATCATTTGTGACATTAGTTGTGCATGAGATTTGCACCACACTTGGAGGAAATTTCCCATGAGGATTGCATTGTCAAGCCAAGGAGATTCAAACCTTGGATCTCTCATTAGACCAGCCTTGATTGCGCAATAGAGGCAGGCAATTAGTGGATGTGTTTTGAACCTGTGACTTGTTCAAAACTGAGCTAGTTTGTGTGTAACTTTATGAGATAGTACTGAGTACTTGTGAGGAGTATTGTGCTATGTACTGTTATATTTTCTCTCCATATAATATACAGAATAGTTGAGGGGTTTTCAACTATAAGCTTTCCCCATTACTTATTGTGTTTATGTGTGCATGCGACTATTTATATTTCCGTAAATTGATGATTGATTATAGAAGAGATTATGTGTTGCATATGAATTCGAATTAGTATGTGATCAGGATAATATCGGTGGATAAATCTTCATTATTTAGAAAATTTCTACATGGTATCAGAGCAAATCAATCATCGGGATCTATTGCAGTGATTACGATATTATTTCGGTAGATAGAGTCTGTAACGGGCCAGGTAGCCTCTGGATCCATCCTTTCTCTGAAAGGTGATATATCCAGTAAATTCCCTTATAGTTGATCTCTGTGCTAGAAATAATTTGTTCTCACAGATCCAGAAGCAGTTGAAGTTTTTGAGTTTGGAATTCGAATTTTGCAGCAATTTGTTTTCTTGGTGCCGGAGTTGAAAATGTCTTTCAACGGTTTGTGACTCGAATATGCTCTTGAAGGCAGTTTGAATTATGTTGCATGGAAATATCACATGGAGGCAGTATTAGAAGATAATGGACTGAAGGAGTTCGTAGATATGGATGTCCAAAAGCCCACTGATCCTGCTGAAGTCAAGGCTTGGCAAAAGAAGATGGTGAAATGTCGAAGGATTCTGTTGGAGGGCGTAAAGGATCACATTGTATCCAGCCTGCATGGAAAAGCTTCTCCATATTTGATGTGGAAAGCGTTGACAGATCTATTCCAGAGTAAGAGCGACCAAAGGAAGCTGGCGCTCAAGGATAAGCTCAGAAACATTAAGATGGAGAAAGGCGACAGTATTGCCAAATACCTCACGAAGTTCACTCAATGCAGAGATGAGCTGGGAAGTGTGGGGGTGACTGTCGAAGAAGAGGATATGGTAGACCTGGCTCTCCTTGGTCTTCCGAAGGCTTGGAATTCATATCAAGATAGTGTCAATGGTCGGGAGAAGTTGCCGGGATGGGAGCGCCTTTGGGCGGATCTCATGCAGGAGGAGATAAGGAGGACTACCAGGGATGGATCTTCATCCAAGGTATCTGATGAAGAAAATTGCGCTTTGGCTGCCAAAGAAAAGAAGGGGAAGAGTAAGAAGGCTTCTCAGTCTGGTGCGAAAGGCAAGAAGCAAGACATGTCCAAGGTGAAGTGTTTTCACTGTCACCAGCACGGACACTATGCCACAAATTGTCCGCAGAAGAAGAAAAATAAGAAGGTTGCCGGATCTGTAGCGGGGGAGGCATTGGCTTCTCAATTCGAACTGGATTTTTCACTGATCGCATGCTTGGTTTCAAGTGTGGTGGGATCAATATGGTTCTTGGACAGTGGTGCGTCATTTCACATGACCGGAGATCGAGATCTATTTTCAGATCTGGAGGAAAAAGATCTTGGAGTGCACATCGAGATGGGCGATGATGGTAGATATAGTGCGACTGGTATCGGTACCATTTCCTTTGAGAGGGAGTCTGGTAAACCTTTCATATTGAAGGAAGTTTTGCATGTTCCAGGATTGATGAAGAACCTGATCTCTGTGGCGATGTTGGAAGACAAAGGGTATGATGTGGTCTTCAGCGAAGGAAAGGCTTTCCTGCGCAATAAGACAACTGGAGAGACCCGGAAGATAGGGGTTCGAGTCAAGAACCTTTATCAGTTGCAAGTAGATGGCTGTGCAGCAATGGCATGCAAAGCGGGAGAAGTGGTGAGCCGGGATGATGAGGGCGAACTGTGGCACAGGAGATTGGGCCACCTTCACCATGGAGCTTTGAAGATCCTGCAGCAGATTTCTACTGGGCTTCCTAAGGGCACTCTTGCGCAGTCAGATCAGTGCAAGGGGTGTACCTTGGGAAGTATGTGAAAGCCACCTTTCACGAGAAGGATAGTCGTGCCACGACGATCCTTGAGAGAGTTCACACAGACGTGTGTGGTCCTTTCTCTATTGCTTCGACAGCAAAGCACAGGTATTATGTGATCTTTGTTGATGATTTCTCTCGAAAGTGCTGGATCTTCTTCATGTCGAAGAAGAGCGATACATTCGCGAAGTTCTGTGAGTTTAAAGCACTGGTCGAGAAGGAGTCGGGGAAGAAGGTGATTGCTCTAAGGAGTGATAACAATGGTGAATTCATCTCGGCTGAATTCAAGGAGTTCTGCAGCGCAGAAGGGATTCGGAGAGAGCTCATCGCACCCCATAACCCACAGCAGAACGGGGTGGCTGAGCGGAAGAACAGAACGATCGTGGGTGCTGCACGGGCGATGTTGCATGATCGGGGCCTACCCCTTCACTTGTGGGCTGAGGCATGCAATACAACAGTGTATGTGCAGAACCGTTGTCCTCACAAGGTTCTTGGCATGAGTACACCGGAGGAGGCTTATTCTGGCAAGAGGCCTGATATTTCCCATTTGCGGATTTTTGGTTCTACTGTCTACATGCATGTGACGAAGGATGCGAGAAGGAAGCTGGATCCAACTGCTGAGGTTGGAATATTTGTGGGGTACACTGATACACCTCACAACTATCGGGTGTATTTTTTAGACAGTCGAAAGACTGTTGTGCGACGGGATATAAAATTTCAGGAGGAGAAAGCCATGCGGTGTTCGCTTGAGAGGGAGCTACACTTGCATGCAGATGAGGAGCTGTTAGTTCCTAAGGAGGAGCTTCCGGATGTGGATCAGCCACAAGAGGAAGTTCATGAGGTGGAAGAAACCACCCATGCAGCGCCAACCATCAGAGGGCGCATGCGCACTACAGAAGCTGAGCGACTGGCTCGAGATGCAGAGAAGGTTGTAGGACCACCTACAGCACAGCGCAGACAGAGACAGTCACCGGATCGGTACACTGGATACATGGCTCTTATGAGTCAATGTGTTGTGATGGAGCCATCCTCTTTTGAGGAAGCTGTGGAGGAACCCGCATGGGTATATGCCATGATCGAAGAATATGATTTAATAGTCAGAAACAGTGCATGGGAGATTGTCCCAAGACCAGAGGGGAAAGCAGTGGTGGGTTCGCGATGGATCTACAAAGTGAAGCAGGTGGCTAACGGGAGTGTGGAGAAGTACAAGGCGAGATTTGTCGCCTGTGGCTTCTCACAGATCGAGGGGATCGATTATGAGGAGACCTTTTCACCTGTCGCAAGGTACTCTTCCATATGGACGATCCTAGCTCTCTCAGCGCAGATGGGATGGCACATCCATAAGATGGATGTGAAGACTACGTTCCTCAACGGAGTCATTAAGGAGGAGGTGTACATATAGTAGCCTGAAGGTTTCGAGATCTTCAGTAGTGAGTCGCATGTTTTCCGACTCAAGAGAGCACTGTACGGGCTGAAGCAAGCACCTCGTTCTTGGTACACACAGATAGACAGTTATTTCACCGAGCTTGGATTTTCCAAGAGTGAGGCAGATCCTAACCTATACAAGATTGTGGTGGAGGGGAAGCTGCTAATCATTGTATTGTATGGAGATGATCTTATTTTGACGGGTGATGAGCTGTTGATACTTTCATGCAAGGAGGACCTTGCTAGAGAGTTGGAGATGAAGGACTTGGGCCTCCTTCATTATTTCCTGGGATTGGAGATTTGGCAGTGCAGTGGAGGAGTATTTGTTTCTTAGGGTAAGTATGCCCGGGAGATTCTGGAGAGGTTCGGCATGCATGGCTGCAAGCCTGTTGATACTCCTCTTCCTGGTGGTTGGAGGAAGGAGGATGCTACTTCAGCGGAGGTAGTGGATTCCACTGTCTATTGAGAGTTGGTGGGGTCGCTTATGTATCTGGTGAATACACGACCCGATATATGCTATGCTGTTAACTAGCTTTTGCAAGCTATGGTTAAGCCTACCAAGCTCTTCTGGAAGGCAGGAAAGCATGTATTTTGTTATCTTAGTGGCACATCGGGATATGGTCTATGGTACAGACAGGAGGATGGAGAAAAGCTTTCCGGCTTCACTGATGCAGATTGGGCAGGGAGCCCAACGGACCGAAAGAGAACATCTGGAGGAGTTCTCAACATTGGGTCCACAACAGTTTCCTGGTACAGTAGGAATCAGAGATCCATGGCACTCATTTCAGTAGAGGCCGAGTACATGGCAGAAAGCTTGGCTGCATGCGAGGCTATTTAGATGAGGAAGATCCTCGTTGGATTGTTCGGGTTGCATTTGGAGCCTACAGTGATCTTCTGTGATAACCAGAGTTGCATTAAACTCTCTGCTAATCCAGTATTTTATGATAGATCCAAACACATCGACATCAGGTACCATCATATCAGAGATTGTGTTCAGCGGAGAATCATGTTACTTTCATATGTTCCCACGGAGGATCAGGATGCTGACATCTTGACGAAGGCGCTCACCAAGAGCAAGTTCGAATTCCATAGAGGCAGGATAGGGGTTGCAGATAATCCATATCTTGTTGAGAGGGAGTGTTGAAAATGCAACAAGATGATGGAGCTTAGTGAAATGAAGTCGCCTTCACTAAGTGGGCCCGCAGGCTATTTTTGGCGTAAAGTCTATTTTTAGACATATGGAGCATGGTCTAGGAGTTGCAGTATGCTATTCTTGGATGATTGGTCGAGTTGGTAAAAATAGATGGACCTCTATTTTTAGACATACAAGTCGAAGTCTATTTTTAGACTGCCTGTCTAAAAATAGGTCAGTCAAATATTATTAGCCCTTAATAATATTTGGACTATAAACTTCAGTTTATTCTCTTGGAGCACTTCAGTTGGAGCTACGGATGTGGCGCATACATCTGAAAGAATGAATTACGCTATTCCTTGGGGTTTGGTGAGCTCATGCATGGTTGACTTCAGTTAGGTATTCAGTGGCAGCAATTTGGTGGAGTTGATGAGAGAGTTGGTGGAGTTGTGTTCGGTTTAACTTAGTTGAACTAGTTGAGATTAGTTTAACTAGCTCATCAACTAGTAATGAGTGGAGTGAATTAAATATTATTTAATTCACTAATTATTATCTCATTATTCAACTGAAGAACACATTAGTTCACTACAGTGCATGGACAGTTCAGTGAAGACCAGTGAAAGAGGTAGATGAAAGGGTTGAGATAGCTATCAGTTGTGACATTAGTTGTGCATGAGATTTGCACCACACTTGGAGGAAATTTCCCATAAGGATTGCACTGTCAAGTCAAGGAGATTCGAACCTTGGATCTCTCATTAGACCAGCCTTGATTGTGCAATAGAGGCAGGCAATTAGTGGATGAGTTTTGAACCTGTGACTTGTTCAAAACTGAGCTAGTTTGTGTGTAAATTTATGAGATAGTAATGAGTACTTGTGAGGAGTATTGTGCTATGTACTGTTACATGTTCTCTCCATATAATATACGGAATAGCTGAGGGGTTTTCAGCTATAATCTTTCCCCATTACATATTGTGTTTATGTCTGCATGCGACTGTTTCTATTTCCGCAAATTGATGATTGATTGTAGAAGAGATTATGTGTTGCATATGAATTCGAATTAGTATGTTATCAGGATAATCCCAATGGATAAATCTTCATTATTCAGCAAATTTCTACAAGATATAGTTGATTGTTTGGAAGTTTTGATTCTTACTAGGCTTAAACTCAAGAGAGGTGAAGGAAACTTGGTTACTGCACAAACTAATCCACAACCAAGAAGGGTCATATAACCACCTCCAAGAGCCATAGAAGCACCTTCAAGCATGTCTTCAAGAGAGGGATAAGCTCCTAAAGATACGGATCCCAAGGAAGAGGAACGGGTATTTCTTAAATATTTCTTGGATATGACTGAGATGGTGAGGATACTCTACCAAGAAAGGAATGATAGGATTTTTAGAGAAGGGTCTAAAAACCAAAAAGAAGTAGTCGATTTTTCAGGAGGAAATAAGAGTGATGACAAGTCAAAGAAATGACATGGAGGAAATGGTGATCCACCATTCCCATCTTCATCCTCTTCCTCTACATCATCTTCTTCGACCATGGTGAATCATTCTCACAAGTCTAAAACCATTGGTAAAAGTCCAATTTTAAAGCTTTATGTCAAATTTTAATTGCCAATGTTTAACGGTGAAGTCAATGCAGAGAAACTTGACAATTGGATCAGACAATTGGAAGTTTATTTAAGGATATAAAACCTTCATGATGACGACACCAAGATACAGTCAACCTCGCTGAGAATGGATGGAGCAGCATTGGTATGGTGGGAAGCCGAGGCCAAGGATGAAATTAAAAAACATGGTAAGATTACTTTATCATGGGCTGAATTTATTACTGCAATCAAAAATCAATTTTATCCATTAGCTCATTTACAAAAGGCTATCATGAATTGGAAAAACTTTAGACAGCTTAAGGGACAAAAGGTGCAAGACTATACCCAAGAGTTTAGGAGAAGAGCACTCTTATTATGGGTAGACTTACAAAGTCCAGATACTTTGCTGAAATATATAGGTGGTTTGCACATTTACCTTAAACATACTATCCTTATGTTCAATCCTACTAGTCTAGACAAAGTTTGTGTACAAGCTACACATTTAGAGGCTAGAGGGAAAAATATTTTTGATGAGGGTAGAAACAATCCTTTTAAAGGGAAGAACAAAGATAAAGCCTTTAAGGGAAAAATAAAAAAGAATGCATCTATAAAACAAGAGGGTGAGAAAGTTATATGTAAACATTGTCCAAGAGAGGGCCATGAAAGAAAAATTGTTGGAGATTACATCCTGAAAAAAGAACTCAGTTTAAGAAAAACAAAGGAAAGAAGAAAATTGCAGCTACTACAACTACACCTCAATATTTAGGGTATGATTCAGGTGATGAAACCAAAATTGCAGCCATGGGTTTGAAAATTATGAAGGGACAAGAAACTGTAACTAAGCCAAGCACTAGTACTTCAAACTATCATGTATAAGCTCCAAATGAGGAAGAAAGAATTGAATTGTTCCATGTGAGGGTAGTCTCAAAACATACCAAAATTGACACACTGTTTGACAGTGGGTCACAAGAAAATATCATATAAGAAGACTTGTTCAAACAGCTTAAACATGACACCATTCCACATCTAAAGCCTTATCCACTTGGGTGGATATGCAAGGATGCAAACTTACAAGTCTCAAGAAAGTTCATATTGTGATTCGCCATTACTGCACACTTTATTGACACACTTGAACTTGATGTAGTACTGCTTGATATATCAGGAATTGCTTTAGGAAGTCCTTACTTATTTGAAAGGAAAGCCATCTTCCATCACCATGAAAATAAGTATCATATCTTTAAAGATGGCAAGGAGTTCATTATCAGAGTACATCACAAGAAGAAAAATATAGCGATGGTAAATGCAGGACAGGTAAAAAGGCTATTAAATTCTAGTAAGAGTTTTGCACTTCTTATGGTTAAGCCCAAGGTTGATATGAATCATGAGTCATGTGAAAATTGTGATTCCAAGCTTAAATCAGATTTATATGATGTAGTTGATGAACATCATGAGATGTTTCAGAAATTGACAAGTTTACCTCCTAAAAGGGAGATTCAACAAGAAATCCATTTAAATCAATATTTTCCTCTTCCTAACATCGGCATGTACCACTTGGCTATCATGGATAATGCTTGAATCAAGAGGTAAATTAAATACTTGTTGGAAAAAGGATTCATAAGACCAAGCACTTCGCCATGTGGGTCACCGATAGTGTTGATTCCAAAGAAAGATGAAACTTGGCATATGTGTGTGGACTTCAAGGCATTGAAAAAGCTAATGGTAAATAATTGTCACCCACTTCCAAGGATATATGATTTTTTGTATCAGCTGAAAGTGTAATGATCATTTTTCAGGAATTTCAACAGGGTGCTCAAGAGAAACGTCGTATAAGTAAAACTATGAAAAAATAACACAGATCATGACTTGTTTCCTCTTATTTATGTTGTATGAGACTTATATATGGAGTTTCATTAAAAAAAAATCAGTTTATACTCACTAAACATATCTCCCAAAAACTAGACTAGCTAGAAAGCACCCAAAGAGGAAGGTTGCAGTCAAATGCAAGCACTGCTTCAGGAATTACGCAGTTTTAGCAGATGTTCAGTGGAGATCAGCAAGGAGAGTTATATTTTAGTAATACAATAGAAAATAAGAATTATGATAAATCCCTTTCATTATACAGTTGAAGGCATGAGTCAATACAACAATAAATCTTCAGAAAAGAGAGCTTGAACACATGTATATTTGTAGAAATGCTTCAACAACGTCATTTTAAAGGAGCTCTAGCAACTGGAACGTACAACTCAAATCTAGAGAATATCTGTCGAAAAATCATCAGATTTATTTTAGATCTAGAAACTATATAGTTTTCTCTTCAAGTTCCACTTGGAATTTTGACAAAAGCATGCATGAATAAGAGTAGATCTGAGAAACAATTTGCAGATCTGGAAACTGCTGCAGTAAATTTCTGAATATAACATTTCATTAAAATTGATCAGATCTGAAAAAAACATAGATCAGCAAGTTAATCCATGGATCACCAAGTGGAAAGGAAAGCCTAGCACTAGAGATCTCTGATCTAAACTACGAGTAAGACACCATGAAAACCCTCATACAGAAATAACGCAGTCTACTTAAGGGAACAACGCTGTAGCTAAAATGACACATAAAACCACTATAAAATTTCAGATCTCAAGTACAAGAAGTAGAAAGACTCTTTTAGGAGGTTAAGGAACACCTTCCATGAGAAGAGGCTCCCAAAAATACACTAGATCTCTGCAAATATAGACTCCCACTTGCTGCAACTCACAAGACACCTCAACCCTCAAGATGAGCAGCGATGTAATGTAATATGGGGCTTGGCCTCAAGCCTAATAGTGGTTCAATTAAGCAAACTTTCCTCCTCGAGTCCTCAAAGGAATGGGTGAAATCCCTGCATAGGAATTCCAAATACAATCCTCCACTAAACAGCAGAGAATCATATTTGTCTAAGCAGACAAATACTCTAAAATATGATGAATCAACAACCGTCTCTTGTTGCACTCCTTTTCCTTTTATAAGATGAGAAAGCTTTTGAAAACCCTAAACCATCTTGATGAGTTAGCCCTTTTCACATGAGAGGCTTCCTTCTAGAACTGCATTGTCCCTTTTGGAAATGTAATGAACCTAGACAGCGCTGTTGATTTGGTCAAGGTTGACCCAGTCTTTAGCTCAAACCTCTTTCACACCTGCAAGTGATTATTTACATGGCCCTGATTTATCTTTTTTCACATGGGAATTGATTTATTCATAATGTTCATATTTTTACATGTCCTCCTTTATTCATTTATTCATGAAACAGAAATTAAAACAAAATTGAATGTTCCTCTTAGCTAAGGCTAAGTGGGAACATTATAGTCATCCCATATAAAATTTTGCTTGTCCTCAAGAAAATGATAGGGTAAGAGTTGTATTTCTTCTCCTTCTCCTTTTATGGCACCATCAAGGATCAATATTTCATCATGGGCCAAGTGTTCATTAAGCCAATACATCAAAAATTGTTCCTCCAAGGCTAACATGATAGGGGCATATTCCATCCCTCCAAGAGTGTAAAAGTCAATAGAAATAAACATGTGTGAAGCAATGTCACATCTAAAACATGTATCATGAAGTACAATATGAAGTTCCATCCCATGTGGTACATATACACTGCCCACTCTTTTCCCATACAAACCCATAAACAATACCAATATATCATCTAAGTATGGAAGCAAAATCACATATATGCAAACTGAAATTTGCACTTGAGGAGGTGGGTCACAATCCCACACAAGATACCAACACAATACACTCCTTGTCTTGAGTAGATATGAGTGTGGTAAGTGGTAATCCCACCACATCTTGGATGCATGGGTCACTTTGACATGGCTAAAAGTGATACCCAAGTTAGGTGCCTTTGGGAAGCAACCATCATGATAGAGAATCTCCCTTTGCACCTAAGGGAGTGGCCAAATTTAGAATTTTTATTGGCCTCATCAATGCCATGAGATCTGCATGTAATATAACTCCTTGTAGGAGCCATGGCCTGCATACATATGGTAGGAGAATATGTCAAATCATAAAGATAAACATGCTCCATAAGATCAAATTCTTTACCATTCAAGTATCCCACACACATGCAGTTGGGCATGGGCATTTCTCCTCTTTTAAGAGAAGGAAGAGATGGCTGAAATGACTCCTACATAGAGTCCTTTGGCTGCCCCATCTCCTCATAACTATTGCACTCTTGTAAGTGCTGATGTAGTTCCTCCCAATCATAGTGCTAATGTAGTTCATCCTTCATACCCTCCCAACCAAAACTCCTCATGATTAGGGTGTAGATATTTGCTGACTCCATATAGCTGGAAAGGAACTCCTTTTGTTCTCTTTGTAGTATCTCTTGCTTAAGCTTGGAGGCTTGAGACATGAATACTTTACCAAGATTATAGATGACCCCTTCATGGACCACATAGCCTCCCCCTTGCTTCATGCCATCTAATATCATCCCGGTGTGAAGATCTTTGGAGTACTCCACAAGGAGTTGAGATCTCCAATATGGATCCACACAACTCAACAATGACAGTGTTGCTGATACATCTATGGTGGTGCTTTCCTTGTTGCTTATTTCTTCTTTGAAATTACACATTCCAAATTTGTTTGCTGGGAGGCTGATCCTCCCCTTTCCTTCCTCCCACAGTGCTGTGGCTTTCTCTTTCATTGCTCCAATCCTTGCTTGGTATATGCTTGGAGCAACATTTTGTGAGGCTTCCCCCACATGATCAGAATCTAATGGAATTCCAAGTGGCTTGCCATGAGGTAGGAATGTTCCTTGCATCATTCTCATAAACATGAGAGAAGGAACTATGAGATCCTTGCTTCCACTACGCAAATCCATCTCCGTTATTTTTGTGGAAACATCAGGCGTAGAATAAGTATGCACGCCTTGAATTATTTGTGGTTTCTCACTCTTCAAGTCCACCCACTCCATCTGCAAGGCCTTCCAATCAGTGGTGACCATCTACAAGGTAATCAACCACTGGACACCCAAGATGATATTGGTGTCTGGTATTTCCGCTACAAATAAGTGATGGAACATATTGCATGCACTTCATAGTTCTATATCCTGGGACGAAAACAGACAACCCACAGAAGGTATCAGTGGGGATCCCTCTCCTCTGCACAAGGTGAGCATAAATAAAGTTGTGGGTTGCCCCACTGTAAATCAAAATAGACACTCTCTGGTTCATTACTGAACCTTGTACTATTAGGGTCAAGTATTTGGGAACTCCTCTCAAAGAAGAAAGAGACCCACTTGTTGGAGCAAAGGCTCCCTCTTCACCTCTATATGGTGATTGATATTCCTCCTCATCATCACCAGCACTGTGACCCCTCCTAGGTTCATCATTCCCATATTCCTCCTCAAAATCTGAGAAGACTTCTATATAGTGTGCCCTTCCAGCAACACATCTATATCCTGGTACCCATGGCTCTTGACAAGTGAAACACAATCTCATTTTCCTCAACACCCTTTGGAGATCAAGGTCAAGAGGTTTCTTCAATGAAATCTCCTTGGGTGGAGCATCTTTCCCTTTTTTCCCCTTAGAAGAGTGAAGGGATTTGCTTTGGAATGTTGCCTTTGCTCTTGGCAAGGCATCTTGGAGATCTCTAGCTCTCTCAATGGCATCATGCAAAGTGATGGGCTTGGTAGACTTAACCAACCCATGCAAAGGTTCCTCCAGACCATCAATGAACATGTAGACTCTCCTTGCTATAGATATATCAGTGACCATTACTGACAATCTTAGTAATTCAAAGATATAGGCCTCTACATCTCTTGTCTGCTTCAACTTTGCTAGGCTTATAAAAGGTGCCTCGGGATCTTTCCGATCAAATATTTCCACTAGTATTCTAGTGAACTCAGCATGTGTAGACACATTGCTATGTCCCAATTTAGATAGTCCATGGAACCACCAGTTGTGAGCTTCACCCTCAAAGTGCAACGCAACAATATTAATGGCTTCTACTTTAGGAACTTTATTCAACTGAAAATAGATGTCCAACTTTTCCACCCATGCTTTGGTAGAACAAGAGGATGATCCATTGAACTTGGGCAAAAAGAACCTGCCCATAGTGTGGTGTCTCCCTTGAAATAAACCCCCATCTCCGTACTGCTACCATGGTGTCCTCCGGTCCTTGAGATGGCAAAAGTCTTGGAAGCTCAAGTTATCTTTGAACCTATAACTTTGTGAGTCATATTCTACAAAGTAACCTTCCAGGGAGGTTGGCTCTTACAGTACCTTATTCTCTACATCTAAGAAGGTAGGCATAGTAGAGCGTTGGGAGGCCTGTGGGGCTTGTGGCAAGCTCACAACTTGACCCGTTCCATAATGAGACATTTCAGAACTTTCTCCTTGATGGAATCTCCCAAGGGAATCCCTCAATCTATCCACCCTCATCTCTTTTATCTCCTTGGAAAGATATTTCATAGCCTCCAAGAGATTTTTTACAAACTCGTCTGCTTCCTTATCCTTATCATTCACAGATTGAGGGGATTTCCCCTTGTCTTGACCCTTGTCAGGGTCATCAGTGGTGTAGTCATACTTTTTATGAATTATATTTTAATAACTCCTCTCTCTCTGAGTGAGAGGATCCTCTTCTATGGAATTCAGTTTGACTAGTACTCCAAGGAAAGCACAAGTTGTGCGAAGAGTAGAGCTCTGATACCACTGTAATGATCCTTTTTTAGGAATTTCAACAAGGTGCTCAAGAGAAACGTTGTATAAGTAAAACCGTGCAAAAATAATGTAGATCAGGACTTGGTTCCTCTTATTTATGATGTATGAGACTTATATATGGAGTTTCATAAAAAAAAAAAATCAGTTTAGACTCACTAAAAAAATCTGCCAAAAACTAGACTAGTTAAAAAGCACCCAAAGAGGAAGGCTGCAGTCAAATGCAAGCACTGCTTCAGGAATTGTGCAGTTTTAGCAGATGTTTAGTGGAATTCATAAAGAATACTTATATTTCATTAATACAGCAGCAAATCAGCATTATGATAAAGCCCTTTCATTATACAATACAAGGAATGAATCAATACAACAATAAATCTTCATAAAAGAGAGCTTGAACACATGTATATTTGCAGAAATGCTTCAACAACGTTATTTTTAAGGAGCTTCAGCAGCTGGAAGTTACAACTTAGATCTAGAGTAGATCTGTGGATAAAAAATTAGATCTATTTTAGATCTGGAAACTATATATTTTTCTCTTCAAGATCCACTTGGAATTTTCACAAAAGCATGCATGAATAAGAGTAGATTTGAGAAACAAGTTGCAGATCTGGAAACTGCTGCAGTAAATTTATAAATATAAAATTTCATTACAATGGATTAGATCTGAAAAGAACATAGAATAGAACGCTAATCCATGGATCACCAAGTGGAAGGAAAAGCCCAGCACTAGAGATCTCTGATCTAAACTATGAGCAAGACACCATGAAAACCCTCATACATAAATAATTCCGTCTACTCAAGGGAACAATGTTGTAGCTCAAATTACATAGAAAACCATAGTAAAATTTCAGATCTAAAGTACAAGAAGCAGAGACAATCTTTCAGGAGGTTAAAGAACACCTTCCATGAGAAGAGGCTCCCAAAAATACACTAGATCTCTGCAGATCTAGACTCCCACTTGCTGCAACTCACAAGAAAGCTCAACCGTCAAGATGAGTAGTGCTAATATGTAAGATGGTGCTTGGCCTAAAGCCTGATAGTGGTTCAATTCAGCAAACTTTCCTCCTTCAATCCTTAAAGGAAGGGGTGAAATCCCTGCATAGGAATTCCAGATACAATCGTCCACTAAACAACAGAGAATGGTATTTGTCTAAGAAGAAAAATACTCAGAAATATGATCAATCAACAACCTTCTCTTGCTTCCCTCCTTTTCCTTTTATAAGATGAGAAAGCTTTTGCAAACCCTAAACCATCTTGATGAGTTAGCGCTTTTCACATGAGAGGCTTCCTTCTAGAACTGTGCTGTCTCTTTTAGAGATGCAATGAACCTAGACATCACTGTTGATTTGGTCAAGGTTGACCTAGTCTTTAGCTCAAACCTCTTTCACACATAAAAGTGATTATTTACATGGCCCTTATTTGTCTTTGTTAACATGGGCATTGATTTATTCAGACTTTTAGGAGTTTTACATGTCCTCCTTTATTCATTTATTTATGAAACATAAATTAAAACAAAATTGAATGTTCCTCTTAGCTAAGGCTAAGTGGGAACATTATAGAAAGATGCTAAATATTTCACTAAGTTAGACTTACGTAGTGGTTATCATCAAGTTAGAATTGCAGAAAGTGACATTTGGGAGACAACATTTAAAACCAAACAGGGACCCTTTGAGTGGCTTGTTATGACGTTTGGTTTATGCAATGCACCTGCAACATTCATGCGAGTAAGGGATGATGTCTTACGTCCTTTTCTTGATGATTTGGTTATTGTCTACTTAGATGAGATCTTAATTTTCAGCAAGACTATAGAAGAACATGTCATGCATGTTAAGAAAGTACTTGATATTTTGAAGAAAAATCAATTATTTCTTAAAATGTCAAAGTGTGAATTTGGAAAGAATTCCTTGATTTATTTGGGACACATAGTAGGAGGAAGTGCTTTGAGAATCGATCCTTCCAAAGTAGAAGCCATTGTGAATTGGCCTACTCCCAAATCCATTACACAGGTAAGAAGTTTTTTGGGTGAAGCTCAGTATTGGAGGAAGTTTATTTCTAACTTCTCTGCCATAGCAGCTCCTATGCATGCAATGACTAGTGTGAAGCATGCTTTCCAATGGGGAGGCAAGCAACAGAAAGCTTTTGAGTCTTTGAAAGAGAAGATAATTTCAGCTCCAGACCTTGCATTACCAAACTTGATACAGCCATTCGAGATTCAAATAGATGCTAGTGATTACGCCATGGATGCAGTTCTCTTACAGCATGGTAAGCCTATCACATTTCATTCTGAGACATTTAATGGTGCTGTTGTGAATTATCCTACATATGATAAAGAGTTGTATGTGTTGGTACAAAGTGTGAAAAAATGGAAACACTATTTGATGGGAAAAGAAACAATTGTTCATACCTACCATCAACCTTTACAATACTTACAGTCGCAAAGTAAATTGTAGCAGTCACGACATTTCAGATGGATGGGTTTCCTACAACAATTTCACTTGGTAATAAGGTACAAGAAAGGTATTTACAATAAGGTTGCTGATATGCTTTCAAGGCCGATTATTAGTGCTAGTACTTTACTTAACAATGATTATATTTTTCATGAGAGATACATAAAACAATATGCATCATATGTTTATTTTAAGGATGTGTATGCTAACTTGAGTGAAGGGAATCATGTTGAGGAGAATGCTTATCATTTGCATAATAATGTTCTATTTTATATGGGCAAGTTATGTATACCACAGGGGAAGAGACTAAGCATCATGAGAGAACCTCATTCTTCTCTTATAGCTGGAAATTTCGAGGTAAGCAAAATGGTGGCACATTTACAGAGGTATTGTTATTGGCCTCACATGGTAGATAGTGTTTCACGTTTGCTTTGAGGTTGTTCATTATGTGCTACAAGAAAGCCTAGAAATAGGAATCTTGGTTTATATACGCCATTTCCGGTACCTTCTAGACCATGGGAAAGTGCTTCTATGGATTTTGTTAGAGGGATACCATTATATAGAAAGCAGCATGATTATCTTTATGTAGTAATTGATAGTTTTAGCAAGATGTGTATTCTTATGTCATGTAAGAAATATATAACTACTGAACAAACTGCTGATTTATATTTTCAACATGTATGGGTTCATTATGGCTTTCCTACTCCTATTTTTTGTGACAGGGATTCCAGATTTGTTGGGAATTTTTGCTCCAATTTATGGAAGATTATGGACACCAAGTTGAAGAAGATTAATTCTTTCCATCCACAAACATATGGCCAAATAGAGGTAGTGAACAGAACCATTGTACATCATTTGAGAGGTTATTGCAGCAAGCATCCCAAGCTTTGGGATGAGCACTTGCATTACATTCAGTATGCTTACAACCGGGCCAGACACTCTTCTACAAATACTGCACCTTTAAAAGCTTGATTTGGGTATTTACCTAAGTCACATTTAGATTTAATTCTTGAGAAGGATGTGGCCATTTATGGGCATAGTGAAATTGACAAAGCTCGCATGTTCATTGAAATAATTCAGCTCATACATCAGTAGGTTCAAGAATAACTTAAAAATAGTCAAGGCAAGTACAAGGAGAGGCATGATAAGCACAGAGGTGATCATAAGTTTCAAGAAGGGGATGAGGTATAACTGCATATTAGTAAGGAAATAATGCACGGAGAAGGTAAAAAGTTGAAGCCTATTTGTTATGGCCCATTCAAGATCCTTAAACAAGTTGGAAATAATGCTTTTCAATTAGATTTGCCTTCATATATGCAAATGTATTCCATTGTGAATGTGGAAACTTTACATTTGTATCAACCACCTTTAATTGCTGATTATGAAAGTGACATTCATTTTCCATCCATAGAGGATTTCTCGCCATAATTTTTGGATGAGTTGAAAGAGGATGCTATCCTTGAATGAAGGACATGCACTTCAAGGAGCGGAAATGTTGATTATGTTCGGGTTGGTGTTAAAGGTAGAAAAACGAGTAAGGAAAAGTGGATTGAGGTGGAAAAGGTGAGGGACCTATACCCTCATCTTCTTAATAGGTAATTGAAGGCTTTCGGGGTCCACAAGCTTCCCAATGGGGAGGTGTGATCAGGTGATCATGTCCAAGAGGAAAAAATGCTCAAACTTGGAACTGCTCAGAATTGGTAATAAATTGATCGACCGGATAGTGTTCATCATTGCAATCCTAATTTCATGAACGAAACTCAAATCCGATGTAGGATGTGGAAGATATTCAAGTTTTAATTTTCCTAGTAACCTTCAAAATATGACCTTTGAACTTTAAAAAATGTCATCTTCAGAAAATATTTGATGGCAAAAAAAACTCATTTTTTATGAGGATTTTATGGCCTATCAGAGGTGCCACGTGACCTACCTGGAGGCTGTCACATGGCCCCAGGCCGAAGGTTTAAATTACTGGCTTTAAAAGAAAGAAATATTTGGTCAAATTCTTGAGTTAGCCCCAACCCAAGCTGAACGCATCGGGTCAGTCGGGCAGAACCTGACCCGAACGGGCATGGGTCACCCGTGAATGAGCCATTGTGGAGTAGGTTGGGAGGAGGTCACCCATGAATGATCTACGTGCATATTTGGGCAGATGTGAACAGGTCAGGTTGAATGGTGAATGCGACGGGTCGGTCGGGCGAAGGACGACCCGACCCGAACGCATTTGGATCACCAAAACTCAAGCCCGAGAAAACCATGAGTGGAGAAGTTTGAAGGGGCTAGACCTTGTGGCAAGTGTCTATATCACATGACCAAGTTTCAAAACCTGGTGCTTAAACAAATGGTCAGGTGGAGTTTTAGGCTTAGCACTCTGGTGCTAGCACAAGTACCATAGAACCTCCGACCCATGACAATGGGCTCGGGCTTAAACTTTAACCATTGATAGTTAACCGTCTGATACATTCGTATGTGAATGTGCCAGTGAAATTCTAGTTAAAATTAATGTTCCTGCTAAATTGAGCATGCAGTTCTGCAAGATCAGGAAATTTTTCCATTTTAGTGGAGTTATCTGCAATCCTCCCAATTTTGGTGGAGGTTTTTTAGGAAAAACTGGACAAATGTTGTTTTGATCATAAATTTTAGGTTACTGAACCTTTTTGGATGAAAATTTAGTCAATTTAGACTATTCTGAGCATTCTAGAGCCATTGGAAGAAGTTGCAGAGCCAACAAAGGTGTCTTTCAGCCATTTTTACTTCAGAGAAGCTTGGAGAGCCGGACTACACTTCACTGTTTTAGGTGAAATAAGAGTCATTCTTAACTTTTTTCTTCATTCTGAATTCATTTTCATAGCTAGTTTGGCCTATTTAGGCCTTTTTCTCACTGTATTACCAATTTGAGCATCACAATATATCAAGGACATGCCCAGTGGGAGCCTCAAATGCAGCAGATGTAGCCCAGGAGGGGTGAACTACCTCATCATGTTGTTGTGTGTTTATGGTGAAGTTATTCTACTGTGTTATTCAGATTAAAGTTTCTAAACAATAAATTTAAACAACACTCCCTCACACCTAAATTCATAAACAGTTACCAAAGACACTTTGTTTTACTTGCAAGACCATACAAACACTTTGCACACTTAATTTAATAGAAATGAATACTTTGAACAACAGTAAAAATAATTTAATTTTCAGATCATGAAATCATGGATCTAATGAAGGAAAAGCATCCAGGTTTCTGAGGTCATGGTCGTAGAACTTTATGTTGGGAAGCTATCCGAATGTATCACCCCGTTGGGGTACTACTTCGGGGACTAGAGGAATCTAAAGATAGGAATGGATGACATCTATGTTGGGCATATGGGCTGTTGTTCTACATCACCGAAGATAAGGGGGTAACCAGGTCAGCGAGGTCACCTGCAAGGTTTCAGCTATGAGCGGCATCAGGTTCAAGGATGCGGTGTGAAAATGCCTTTGAGGCGTCTTCTGTGGAGAAACCCAAATTTGAGGGGAAGTATGAGGCTTCCCACCAGCCCATTGTAATGTCCCATAATAATTATAAAATAATAAATAAATATAAAGTAATAAATAATTATAAAATAATAAATAATATATAAATAATATAATATAATTTAATAAATAAGAAAATAAATAAATAGTCAAGAGAACAATAACTGGAGTTCTAAATAAAATGGTAAATAATACACTGGAGTCCTAAAACAATAAACAATAAGTAAAGTTAAAGAAATAATTAATTAACCAAAGTAAATAAATTAACAAAGAGTTAAACTAAGAAACTAATAAAAAGGAAGTGAAACTAAGAGAACACTAAATTAAGTAAAGCTAACAAAAAGTAAGAGAACACTAAATTAAGTAAAACTTAAGTTGCATGTTAACACAGTGACTGTGTGCATGTGGTTCCCATTCCATGGTTTGTTCTATTTAATAGACATTGAGGAAGGTTCAAGCCATTCATTCTTTCATCCATTCTCTGGAGAGAAAGGTATGGTGAGGCAAGGGATACCCTGGCAGTAGTACGTTGATTGAGGGCTCGGGGGTGGCCAGCAAAGATTACATACAGCTGAGTCTATGGTTGGGTGGAGAGTTGTCCCCAAAACTCTGTTGCGGTCAACAAGATTCAACTAGCATTCAACCTTGGAGTCTCAAGTAAGGAAAAGCGCCATTATAGGTAAGTCTACTTGCATATGTTAAAGAAAATTTCATGATAATTAGTTAAACGGTTTTTAAGTTGATTATTCATTGTCTATGTGATATAATTAATTGCATGTTAAAATTGAGGTTGTTACATATGGTATCAGAGTGGGTTTCGACATTAGGAACCTCTAAAAATAAAAAAAAAAGAGATTAAAATTTAATTTTGATCGTGATTTTGATTGAATACTGCTTATAAATTTAATATAATAATTTTTTTAGTATTAAAAATAAAGTTGAATTTTATTTTTGCATACAATTATATACATGATTTTTTTCTTTTCAATGATGCATGTATTTATAACATATATAACGTATTGAGAAAAATAATTAAATTCACTTTCATGATATGATGGAGAGTAATTTAATATAAATAGTTTGGAGAAACAAATACAACTTTTATCTTTTTATTTCTACTTATAAAAACAAAAAGGGTGAGGTGAAGGGTTTATATTATGGCACTATAAAGAGTTTATTTAATTATGATATTACTATTAAATAAATATCATAATTTTTATCTTTTTCTATAATAATTATTATATAAAGTATTAAATAAATATGATTATTTTTTAAAATAAATATTTTGGAGGCCGCAGGATTTGAAGCAGGAACCTCCTGCCCACAAACGAAAACACCCAACCGATCCGCTGACGCCTTAGATCTTATCATAAACATTATTAACCAAATATCATCGCCTTTATGAAAGTAGATAAATTTGTTTTTTAATTATAGGTTTTGGGAGGGAGCGTGAATCGAACATGCAACCTTCGGATCTCGAGTCAAACGCACTACCATTGTGCCACAAGCAGGCGAACAAACTGCGTTGGGTTTCCTTTTCACCGCGGCCCTTAAAACTTTGTGATTTACTTGGCTCATCACTCCATCGACTTACCGAAAAAGAAAAAAAAACTCACGCCGCCACATTATCCTCTGTTAGAACGCCGTCGACCGCAGGCATCGATTTCTTACCAACAAACGGCGACAGCAGGGATCGAAGTCTGGGGCTCGAACCCGTAACCTTCTCCCACCAAGATGCTTTCACCAATGGGACAAGGGCCCAATACCAAACGCGTGTCTACACCCTCGAACCATGGGCCAATTCCTTAAGTTAACACGAAGGGTGGGGTGGAGGTCAAGTTTGACCTCGGGACCTGCCCCAAGAAATTGAGCACGCTTACCATCAGGCCATGACCTGTGACCCTGCCACGCTCCAGATTTACGAACTGGAGAAACCAAATCAAACGCATCATACAACCGTAGAACATGCGGGCCGTGGGCCCAGCACTTTGTCGCCCTAAACCAAACCAAACGAACCCTGTAGAAATCTGCAGGTTTTGAAACCCACCCGTCACCTCTGGCAGTCAGGCACCTTACCATTAGGCCGCCTGTTTGGCTACCATTGCGCTCTCGCATCCAATGACTTGCAAGAGGAATAGACTCGCTACAGGTTTCGAGTGGATCCGAGAGTGATGCTGCGGAGGTCCAGAACTCGGACTAGGGTATGACACAAGCTCTGAGTGTGAAGCGGCCATGAGACTCACCAGACACGTTAAACTTGGAAGTTATGTTAAGTTATATTTTACTTCCACCAAACATGTTAACCCCGAATTCAAACTCAGCGCTAAGACCGGTTGTGCTGCTGTTTGGGGACTTCGAACGCGCGTTTTTTCTTTATATTAATAATAGATAATTTAAATTTAGTTGTTTTAAATGTATTTTTATGTAATTTATTTTAGTGTTTTGACGTACATTATTTAGTATTTTAATGTATTTCATTTTAGCTATGTTAATGTATTTATCTAAGATGAAGTTAAACAAAATATATTAGTTAAATATGTATGTATATTTTCTAGTGATTAAAGTTAATTGTTTTAAAAGTATTTTTATGTATTTTATTTTAGTGTTTTGACGTACATTATTTGAAATGTATTTAGTATTTTAATGTATTTTGGTTTAGCTATGTAAATGTATTTTATGTAAGATGAAGTTAAACAAAATATATTAGTTAAATATATATATATTTGCAAGTGCATAAAAATTAATTTTTTATTAATGTAAGTAAAAAAAAAAAAAAAAAACTCACGCCGCCACATTATCCTCTGTTAGAACGTCGTCGACCGCAGGCATCGATTTCTTACCAACAAATGGCGACAGCAGGGATCAAAGTCTGGGGCTCGAACCCGTAACCTTCTCCCACCAAGACGCTTTCACCAATGGGACAAGGGCCCAATACCAAACGCGGGTCTACACCCTCGAACCATGGGCCAATTCCTTAAGTTAACACGAAGGGTGGGGTCGAGGTCAAGTTCGACCTCGGGACCTGCCCCAAGAAATTGAGCATGCTTACCATCAGTCCATGACCTGTGACCCTGCCACGCTCCAGATTTACGAACTGGAGAAACCAAATCAAACGCATCATACAACCGTAGAACATGCGGGCCGTGGGCCCAACACTTTGTCGCACTAAACCAAACCAAACGAACCCTATAGAAATATGTAGGTTTTTAAACCTACCCCTCACCTCCGGCAGTCAGGCGCCTTACCATTAGGCTTCCTGTTTGGCTACCATTGCGCTCTCGCATCCAATGACTTGCAAGAGGAATAGACTCGCTACAGGTTTCGGGTGGATCCGAGAGTGATGCTGTGGAGGTCCAGAACTCGGACTAGGGTATGACACAACCTTCGAGTGTGAAGCGGACATGAGACTCACCAGACACGTTAAACTTGGAAGTTATGTTAAGTTATATTTTACTTCCACCAACCATGTTAACCCCGAATTCAAACTCAGCGCTAAGACCGGTTGTGCTGCTGTTTGGGGACTTCGAACGCGCGTTTTTTATTTATATTAATAATAGATAATTTGAATTTATTTGTTTTAAATGTATTTTTATGTAATTTATTTTAGTGTTTTGACGTACATTATGTAGTATTTTAATGTATTTCGTTTTAGATATGTTAATGTATTTATCTAAGATGAAGTTAAACAAAACATATTAGTTAAATATGTATGTATATTTTCTAGTGATTAAAGTTAATTGTTTTAAAAGTATTTTTATGTATTTTATTTTAGTGTTTTGACGTACATTATTTGAAATGTATTTAGTATTTTAATGTATTTTGGTTTAGCTATGTAAATGTATTTTATGTAAGATGAAGTTAAACAAAATATATTAGTTAAATATATATATATATTTGCAAGTGCATAAAAATTAATTTTTTATTAATGTAAAAAAAAAAAAAAAATTGAAGTTTAAGGCTGAACTTATAGCATGGTGTTATATATTTATTATATGAATAAATATAATATTGTAAACTAGACCATTACAGGGAAGATCATGGTTCCTAAGTGTCGAAGACAAACACAAGTCACCCCTGAGGTGGAAACCCCACCACCTGCCACTACAGAAATTGGAACCCCAGCTGAGCAAGCTATATTGCGTTCCCTCGAGGAAATGACAAGCATATTTAAGGATTGGGCCACAAGCCAAGGTCAAGGTCACAGGGGTGATCCAGGTCAAGGCAGGGAGATGGAACAAAAACAGAGGCATGACTTAAATTCTCAGTTCAATGCGGAAACTCGACAACCAAACCTTGACATCATGAATGAAGTTCAAAAATCCAAGTTACCAGAGTTCACAGGTCAAGATGGAGGTTCAAAAGCAGAGGCATGGGTAGTCGGCGTCAAGAGAGCACTTAGCTTTAAGGAATATGCTTCAAGGGAAAAAGCTCAAATAGCAATGAGCCTCCTAAAAGGAGAAGCCTTATTATGGTGGGTAAATGAAGAAACGAAGATGAAAATCACGCCGCTGCAAGTTACTTGGGAAATGTTTGAGGAAGCCTTCAGAACAAGGTACCTATCGAAGGACTACAAACACCAACAAATGGGGGCTTTCCATGCAATACGACAGAATGGTAGGACTATCGAGGACTATAAAGAGGAATTTTATAGGTTGGTCCATCATGTGGACTACATGGCGGATGACAAACGTCAAGCTGAAAGGTTCTTGCATGGGCTCGACCCTTTGGTTCGAGCAGAAGTCACCATGTGGAAACCCACCACTATGGCAACAACCACTCATCTAGCCAAACAAGTCCTGAGGACAATAAATATGAAGAAACGGATGGAGGTGGATGAAAAATCCGAGAAGGAGCACCCCATGAGGAGGGTAAATAGACCAGGGGGGAACCCATATGGGTTTCAAGAAAAATGAAACAATGTTTCCCGGATTGCTAGTGCAACTTTTGGATCTACTGCAACAGAACGTAGGGGTCAGCCTTACGTGAGAAGACCAATTGGTAGAGGTAGAGGATTTGGCAGCCAAGGATCGAGACCAAATGAGAATCGAAGGCAGAAAAAATGTTGGGAACGTGGGGGTCCACACTATAGAAGAGATTGCCCAAGGTACCCACAGGGACATAAAGCAAGAGAAGGAAGACCACAAAACCCACATCAAATTCATGTCGCCATTAACCATCGCCAGGCCGAGCACCAAGCCACAGTTGTGGAGTCCACAGGTATGATAAACAATATTCCTCTATCTGTGTTAATTGATCCGGGTGCCACTGATAGTTTTATTTCTCCTACACCATTGCTTAGATGTGGATTGATAGCTCATGAGCAAAGTAACTTTAGAGTGGTGGAAATGGCATCAGGCTCGCAACAATCAGTGGGATCACTGGTTAGGGATTGCATTTTTAACCTTGGGGGATGTGACACCAAGATGAACCTGTACAGCACGACTCTGCGCACTTATGACCTAATTTTCGGAATGGATTGGCTTGAATATCATCAAGCTGTAGTGGATTTATATAATAAGACAATTCTCTTCAAAAATGACCAAGCAGAAGCCACTGTAATCGAGGGAATTAAACGGGATATTACGTTGCGCCTCATAGCAGTGAAAAAGGTTAATAAGTGTATGAGGCAGGGATGTAAGGTTTATGCAGTAGAAATGGTTAGTGTCGACGTAAACTCTTCTGACAAGTGGCACCCACTACTTTCGGAATTTGCAGACGTGTTTCCTCCAAAGCTACCAGGCTTGCCTCCTATTCGCGAAATTGATTTTTCCATTTCCCTGAAACTGGGAACAGAACCCATATCCAAACCACCCTATCGAATGGTTGTTCCAGAGCTTAACGAGCTGAGTATACAACTAAGGAACTGTTGGATCAAGGATTCATTCCA
This sequence comes from Pinus albicaulis, assembly GCA_034641835.2. Lineage (NCBI taxonomy): Eukaryota > Viridiplantae > Streptophyta > Pinopsida > Pinales > Pinaceae > Pinus > Pinus albicaulis. Next base: position 1,426,243,736 of record CM076577.1, read on the forward strand.
CCCAGTGTGTCACCCTGGGGTGCACCGGTGATCTTTGTGAAGAAAAAGGACGGAACTCTTAAGTTATGTATTGATTACCGAGATCTAAATAAGGCTACCATTCGAAACCGGTACCCCATGGGCCGCATAGATGATCTCTTTGACCAACTAAAAGGAGCTTCGGTATTCTCCAAGATAGACTTACGGTCGGGTTATCATCAGCTAAGAATAAAAAAAGAGGACATACCTAAGACAACATTCAGAACACGATATGGGCACTATGAGTTTATAGTTGTACCATTTGGATTGACTAATGCCCCTGCAGCCTTCATGAAATTGATGAATAGTGTCTTCCACAAATATCTGGACCGCTTTGTGCAAGTGTTCTTGAATGACATCCTAATTTATTACCGCAATGAGGAAGAACATCAAGAACATTTGAGACTAGTGCTTCAATGTCTTAGAGAGCATAAGTTATATGGAAAACTTACTAAGTGTTCTTTCTTTGAGAAGGAAATTCAATATCTAGGCCATACCATTAGTGGGGAAGGCATTGCAGTGGACCGTAGCAAGATTGAAACTATAACAGATTGGCCTGCTCCTAAGAATGTCAAAGAAGTACACAGCTTTATGGGGTTGGCAGGCTACTATAGAAGATTTGTAGAAGGCTTTTCACGAATATCAAGTCCCGTCACAAACCTCCAACGAAAAGGGGTTAGATTTGAATGGGAAAGTGAGTGTGAAAGAGCATTCAACGAGCTAAAGCGACGCTTAACAACTGCCCCAATATTAAAGGTGCCCGACATGGACAAAGACTTTTTTGTGTGCACAGATGCATCAGGAGAGGGATTAGGGGCAGTCTTAATGCAAGATGGAGGGGTTATTGCTTATGCTTCCCGTAAACTCAAGACCCATGAAATCAATTATGCCACACATGATCTAGAATTAGCTGTAGTGATAATGGCCCTGAGACTATGGCGACATTATTTGATGGGACGCCAATTTGAATTAAGGACAAATCATAAAAGTCTTGAGCACATATTCACCCAAAAGGACCTTAATGCTCCACAACGATGTTGGAGCGAGTTATTTAGTGAATATGATTTCAAAATATCCTACATCAAAGGGAAGGAGAACAAGGTTGCAGATGCTTTAAGCAGGAGGTCTAGAGTCCATTCAATATTGTCAGTAAAGACAGACCTAAAAAGCCAAATTCTGAACCACCTAATAAGGGACCCGCAATACCAGCAAATAAAATTTGCCTTACAAGAAAAGGTACCAATGGCATCCAAGTGGGAAGGATATACCTTGGATGAGGATGGATTGCTACGGTATAATGATAAGATGTATGTACCCGCTGAACTTAGAAATTTGATAATGAAGGAATCCCACCAAGCTCCATATGCTGCACACCTAGGAGTCCAAAAAATGTATGCAGAATTGAAAAAACTAATTTTCTGGGCAGGAATGAAGAAATATATAACACATTTCGTGGCCTGATGTCTAGAATGTCAACAGGTTAAAGCTGAACATCGTCACCCTGCAGGTCTTTTACAACCCCATGATATACCAGAAACCAAGTGGGAAGTGGTTTCAATGGATTTTGTTGTGGGAGTACCTATGACTTCCCAAATACACGACTGCATCATGGTCGTGGTTGACAACTTAACTAAGAGTGCTCACTTCATTCCAGTAAAGAGCACCTTCGATGCACCAGCTATTGCTCAAGTGTTCCTAAAGGAAATAATTCGCCTTCATGGAGTGCCCTGGAAAATAATATCTGATAGAGACGCACGCTTTACTTCCATATTTTGGAAAAGCCTTTTGCAATCTATGGGAACACAACTAAACTTCAATACTGCATATCATCCAGAGACAGATGGGAAAACAGAAAGAGTAAACTGAGTATTAGAGGACATGCTCAGAATGTATGTCATGGATCAATAGAATCAATGGGAGAAATACCTTCCTTTAGTAGAATTCGCCTACAACAATAGTTATCAAAGTTCAATCCAAGCAGCCCCTTTCGAAGCCTTGTATGGAAGACCATGTCGTACTCCATTAAGCTGGGATCGATTAGAGGATCGCGTCATGGTAGGTCCAGAAATGCTCCAAGAAATGGAAGAACAAATGGAAATAATTAAGCAGAGACTAAAGGAAGCCAGAGACTGCCAGAAAAGTTATGCTGATGCAAAGAGAATTGATAGAAGCTTCGAGGAAGGAAGCCAAGTTTTTATTAGAGTCAAACCCTCTAAGAGTTCCTTCAGATTTGGCAAGGGAACAAAGTTATCCCCTAGATTTGTTGGCCCATTTCCGATCCTAGAGCGGATCGGACCAGTTGCTTATAAGCTTGAGCTGCCATTCCATCTAAGAAGAATGCATAATGTGTTTCATGTCTTTATGCTTAGAAAATATGTATCGGACCCATCGCATGTGCTAAAATTTGAGAAATTATAGGTTTCCAAGGAGGGAGTCCTTCAGGTCGAACCGTTCTGTATACTATACCACCGAGCTCGTAGGCTCAGGAACCATGAGTTTGAGCAAGTTAAGGTCCAGTGGGACCAATATAGTCCCGGCTCCACTACCTGGGAAGATGCAGATGTTATTTTTAAAGACTTTCCATATCTATTTGATTAAGATTGTGTGCTGAACTAAATAGGATAGCTAGGATAGAAACTTTTATGAAACCTCTAGTTCATGTCTTATTGTTTAACTTTATTTATACACGTAAATCGTACCTTATGATTCCAGCTATGCTTTTAAATTTACATGAAATGAAGGTGATAATGCACATGTGGTTCTTACTTATGTATTTGTAGGAATATTGATGATGCTTCATGATATAGTGGTATGATTTGAAGTTATATTGACATATGGTTAGTTTATTATGTAATGTCATGATATATATTTGATACAAATATGTGATGTTATAACTCATGATGGTAACTCAAAAGGTGAAGCATGTGGTAATTGCATACAGATTTTATGACATGTAAGATTCGGCATGTGGATTATTTTCTATGATTTTATGATTATAACTAATGCATTGGATGCATGTTGAGATGTGGTGATTGGCAGGAAATCCACAGATGGGACGAGAGGGCCGGTTTATTTCATGATCTCGTGGGAGCCCATACCTACGAGGGAGAATATGTAACACCATATGGGCTGGGGACGAACTCAATCAACACTACATATGCCAGTGGTTCCTTTGTCTTGTATATCGCTTGATGGATAGCTCTTGAAGGGATGTGGGACCATCTTGAGGAGGCCAAGGGCCTGATATTGTAGGCCAAGTGCCTGTTATTGGATGGGAACGCCGAAGTCTAGAAGTGCGTAAGACTTCGATGCCTGGGGCTGTGCACCTTAAGTAGCTATGGAGGGAGTGGGCCAGCCTTGCGAGATGCTCGGAGTCATTGAGTACTGGGACTGGATGCCTGCCTTGGGGCAGATGAGGTCTGAGTCGGGCATGAGCCTTGGGGCCAGCCTTGACTAGGGACAGACTGGGGAGGCTTATGCCTTGTTCCGAAAGTGGGAAAAGGACATAGATTCCTTGAGATTCCCGGGCGCTGTGATGAACTTTCGATGCCTTCAGGTTATACTAGTTCAGCAGAGGGTGTTGGTCACACAGGAAGTAATAAATAAATAAATAATATAATATAATTAAATAATCAACTTCGGGATGAAGTTGCTTGAAGAGGGGGAGTATGTAATGTCCCATAATAATTATAAAATAATAAATAATATATAAATAATATAATATAATTTAATAAATAAGAAAATAAATAAATAGTCAAGAGAACAATAACTGGAGTTCTAAATAAAATGGTAAATAATAGATTGGAGTCCTAAAACAATAAACAATAAGTAAAGTTAAAGAAATAATTAATTAACCAAAGTAAATAAATTAACAAAGAGTTAAACTAAGAAAGTAATAGAAAGAAAGTTAAAGAAAGAATTAATTAACAAAAATAAAACAAAGAGTTAAACTAAGAAACTAATAAAAGTGAAGTTAAACTAAGAGAACACTAAATTAAGTAAAGCTAACAAAAAGTAAGAGAACACTAAATTAAGTAAAACTTAAGTTGCATGTTGACACAGTGACTGTGTGCATGTGGCTCCCATTCCATGATTTGGTCTTTTTAATAGACATTGAGGAAGGTTCAAGGCATTGATTCTTTCATCGATTCTCTGGAGAGAAAGGTATGGTGACGCAAGGGATACCCTGGTAGTAGTACATTGATTGAGGGCTCGGGGGTGGCCAGCTGTGGAAAGATTACATACATCTGAGTCTACGGTTGGGTGGAGAGTTGTCCCCAAAACTCTGTTGTGGTCAGCAGGATTCAACTAGCATTCAACCTTGGAGTCTCACGTAAGGAAAAGCGCCATTACAGGTAAGTCTACTTGCATATGTTAAAGAAAATTTCATGATAATTAGTTAAACGGTTTTTGAGTTGATTATTGATTGTCTATGTGATATAATTAATTGCATGTTAAAATTGAGGTTGTTACACCCATTTCATCTGTTTTGACTTTCCCTTTCCTTTCTGAGGTGTTGAGGTCGAGCCAATTTATTCTACTACAAGGGTGACTTCTCCAACCTCATAAAATTTGATTTCTTTGGACGTTGTGTCAGGCGGAGGCGCATTTGGGTTGGTAGCGGTCATCCCAGCTTGAAAGATGAATTCAGCATGGGTACTATTGGACATATGAGATTGATTAGTCATGTTGCTGACAGATAGACAAAAATAATGGTATATACTAGAGAGGTCGAGGTGTGGAAAATAGGAGCAATAGCTGAATCTCGTAGAAGAAATAATCCTGAACTTATAGCGTGCATGAGAGAGAAATGGCCGTTGGACCCTTAATTTCCTTCCATAATTACGGAAATGGTAACAAGTCCTCATAAATTGCCTCATTAATTTCCAGTTACACATGTCATTAAACGGGGAGCGCGGTTTTCCATGTTCCCGCTTCCTCCCAACAACTAGTTTTGTCCATTTCACGCAGCACCTATGCCTATTTCACACCCACCTGTGTTTCCAGTCTTGCACATCACCCTTGCGCATCCATGCCTACTCACCATACTTGTGCATCCATTCCTGCACATCCTCCTTGCGTGCAGTGTCCATGGTACAACTAATCCGACCATTTAGTCATTTGATTAGCACCGTAGAGTCCTAGTAGGGCTTTAGCTGACTTCCATTAACATATCTTGGTAGGGACACATCGCACAATGTAGCCAGTCTGATCGCTCCACCATTGGTAATTTCTTTGACCACATACGGACCTAACCAGTGCTATTATAATTTCCTTTGGTGTTTCGCGAAATGGTTATCATATAGTTGGACCAATGCATTCTTTGAAAAGTTCTTCTGTTGGATATGGAGATCGTGCCACGCTTTCTCTCGTGCCTTCTGAACCTGCTGCTAGAATTGGGAAATGAACCAGTATTATTCTAGTGCTATCAGTTGTGCCAAGCGCTCCTCCATAATTTTGGGATTACCCATATTTGTGAAGGTCGATATGCACAAGCTAGGACCAATGTGTTCCATAGGCATAATATCTTCCTTTACGTACACCAGGCAGAAGGGTTTTTTTCCCATGAGCTTCTTACATGTGGTTCTATAGACCCAGAGGAGAGAGGGGATGCACATGTCCCAATCACTCCATTGTACATTACAGACCTTGGTGAGCACTTGTTCCAAAATTTTGTTGAATTCCTCTACTATTCCATTTGCCTACAGATGATAAGGGGTACTTTTGGCATGGTGAATATGGAATTCCTCAGTCAGAGCCTTAATTGTTTCATTAATGAAATGTGTCCCTTTGTCGCTCATCAGGATCTTGGGCCACCAAAACCTGGTTAAGATATTCTCAAAGAGGAAGTGAGCCATTGTGTCCGCAGTGCAGTCCTTCAAAAATGCAGCCTCGACCCACCTGGTAACATAATCTGTAGCCGTAATGATATATTGAGCACCTATCTTCTTATTAGGGGGGGGGTTAATGGGCCCTACGAAGTGAATGGCCCACTTATCAAATGCCTATAGGGCCATCTATGGTTGCAAAGGCATCTCATCCTGGCGCGAAGGTCTTCCTATACATTGACATGCATTACAAACTTTATAATATACGTGGGAGTCGTTATGCAGTGTGGACCACCACAACCCAGCTCTTACTACATTTTGCGCAGTTGCTTTTCCGGCATAGTGACCTCCTGCCACTCCTTTGTCGGCTTCTTCTAAATTGGCCTATCTTTCATGCTCCACTACATACCTTCACAGCACCTCATCAGCTCCCATCTTGTACAATTGGCCCAGAATGATGGTAAAGTTAGTAACACAAGTGACTAGTTCTCTTTTTTCTGTACCGAGTAGACTGTAGGCACCATTCCTATAGTTAAGAATTTAATAATATCTACAAATTTCTTATCAACCACTTAATATAAAATATCTGCGCATTGGGCAAGCCTTCTTCTAGGTTAGTTGGCTCTTCACCACTCTTGATTAGGGATAAGTGTTCCAGTCCAACATTTAGTCTCCCAGGCTTGAGAATTATTTCAAAATAATACTCCTAAAATAGTAGTAACCATCGGCATATATTCCCCCAAAACACAGCCTTATTGACTAGGTACTTCAAAGCTCAATGATCCGTGAACATCTTGAAGTGCCCTATGAGAAGATAGTGTCGGCATTTCTGCAGGGCATACACCATGGCCAGTCCCTCGCATTCAGTAGTGGAGTAATTACGTTCTACGCTGGAAATGTTTCTACTAGCAAAACCACCCAGGTGGTCAGTGTCCCCTTCCCCAAGTTGCGTAAGGACAACGCCTAGGGTGATCCCTAAGGTGTCCACATGGACATGAAAAACCTTCGCCCAATCAGGAAATATGAGGATAGGTGCAGAGACCATCTTTTCCTTTAGCAACTCAAAACTCTTCTGACACTCCTCGTTCTAGAAAAAAGATACATCCTTCTTTATTACCTTCTCCATTGGTGTCGTGATGACTGCGTACCCTTGAATAAATTTCTGATAATAGCCAGTGTGCTCGAGGATGGAGCGTAGCTGCTTCCTAGTTGTGGGGATGACTAAATTGATGATAAATACCACCTTGGCTGGGTCAACCATCATTACATGCCGATAGACCACATTTCCTAACAAGATCCTGAAAGGTACACATAATATACACTTCTTAATGTTTAGGGAAATTTAGTGCTTTCTGCAGGCCTCCAACATCATGCGCAGGTTATATATATGCTTCTTTACCAATCTGAACACTGTCCAATCATGAAATTATACCTCCAAAAACTTGTGAATGAATTCCTTGAACACTGCCACGACCACTCGTGAAAAGATGGCAGGGGCATTTTTGAGCCCAAAGGGAATGGTGGTGTATTCAAAGGATCCCCATTCTATGGAAAAGGTAGTTTTTTTGTGATCTTCGGGTACAATTCTAATCTGATGGTAGCCTGAAAACCCGTCATTGAACGAGTATGCTTCCTGACCTCCCACATTGACAAGAATTTCATCAGAGAATGGGGTGGGGAAGGGATCATGTACGCAAGCATCATTAAATTTGCATAGGTCTATGCAGATTCTTATTTCCCTTTTTGTTCTCTTTTCTTGGACTAACATAGTGCTTACCCAATCATATTGTTCTACCGGTTTGATGATACCTACGACTATCATTTTATAGATTTCTTATCTAGCCTTCTGCTTATATTTGGGGTTCAATTGGTAAGGTCATTTCTTGACAAGACGTGCATCTATTTTTAAGGTGATCCTCATAACACCTAGGTCCCCTAAAATACCTTTGATCTCTGAAAATTTTGTGGGAAAAAGATCCTGATATTGAATGAGCAATTTCATGATTTTCCCAACAGTATCATCATCCTAGTAATCCCCAATTCCAGCCATCTTGGGTTGTTCGTCCATTCCAATGTTGACTTCATTTAATTTGAGAGGCTTAGTCGTGTACACTTCTTGTAATGGGGGTCCAGCAACTGCACGTTCTCCCTCGGACTCTGGGATCATAATATTTCATGGGTCCTCGTCACACTCTTCTATTGATAAATTCCAACATTTGGAAATATCATGCATCTGCACATCCCATGTTGGTTCCCCATATTCTATGCGAGGGCATGATTCATCAAATAATAGAGCATCTATGTCCTGCAGAGCTTTATCTAATTTCTCAATCCTGCCTATCAATCCAAACATTCCCAAAAAATCTACCCGCATGGTGTCCCAGTGCTCAGTGCGCTAATGTAGCTCTGCATACAAATACCATGTGGTGCGGATAGGTCCTCGGGCATCGATAAACATGTGGACCCATTCGTCCCAAGTCATTTCACACCATACTTCTATCCATACCAACAAGTGCTTGTGTGGATCCCTGCAGCCGAGGAAAATCTCCTTGGGTAGGTGGCTTGGAGGTTCAAATCATAGGATCAACATTCACCAACATTCCTCCCAGTCCTAGAAAGTACCTTTATGATCTTACCACCACTGCACAATGGTCGCGCACATAGCTAGGTTAAGCACCCACAACCTCTGTTCTCTTGGGACTTTTTCTTTCAAGGCTCTAAGAAAATCCATAACACTACCAGAATCATCAAAATAGGGTATCTCTCTTACCTTTGAGGAGATACATCAGAAGTTATTTGTGATTTTTAGGCATTGCAGTGTAGATAAATCATGCAACCAGTTTTGCCAATTTTCTATTTCCCCATCTGAATCAGAGAGAGAGTAGTTGTCCTTCTCCCAGCAGAGCACGCCATTAGTGATAGGGTTCATCCAATCCTCATTTCGGGCAGCCAGCTTTTAAATCTAATCAATATCATCCCCTTCACACACTAGTTCTATATACCGCTCACCCTCTATCAGATCTAAAGGGACTATTACTTGCATACCCTTATTCTAAAAAACCATGGTTCACCTTTTTAAGTTGATAATACCTCCCATGTCTATAGCCCAATATAGTCCTAAAAGTGGAGAGTAAGGGTCCGCATCATCTACTATTTAAGTCACCTCAAAATCTGCATATACCTTAACTCCTGCAATGTCTACCATAACATTTGATACCTAGTGGTATGACCTTCTATTGGTTCGCCATGGGTCGCTGTATAGTAGACCATTCCAGCTTGGACTCTCCCATCCTCTGCCAAGTTTGTTTAGGCAGGAAATTTGCATCGAATCTTAAATCAAGGATGAACTAATCCATTTCATAATCTCCAATCTGCACAGTTAGCTACATTTCTCGACTATTTCCCATCTTATGCTTATAAAGTTTGTTGACATCTCTCACTTCTGTTGGTCGGGAAAGTTTTTCTACGCAACTATCTATCAATTCTTGGAGGTTCTCGACTACCTTCTGGTTGCGTAGTAACTTCATACATGTATGCAACAATGGATTTACTTCTTCATCTACTTTCAAGTCTGTTGGGGTCTTAGAGGTAGATGCCTCATTTTTTGTAAATTATTTTCCAGCTTCAAGGAATGTTTCTTTTTCTTTCTATAAGTCTAGGCTTTCCCTTTTATCAACGAATTTTTTGATAAGTGGTTCGGATGTGACTTTTTCGTCAGATCCTCCTGTGGCCATGCCACTATGCACAATTATGTTAATACTGGGCCCCTCGCGTGGTTTTTCCTTAACCCTTTGCACATTCTACGTCTGTGTTTTCCTTTTTTCCTGCATTTTTGCTATCAATACAGGGAAATATTAAATCACATGATGTAACTGTCTACAATACCTGCAATATTATCGTGCAGGGTTCAATTAGTCCCTTATGAAGTGTCTCACCTCCCCACAGTTATAATATATTAGTTTTCCTCTTCCCCATCCTATGCTTCCACGTCTTCCCCCCCTCGGCCTCGTGTTGGGGAGCCTCCTCATCTAGAGGGAGATAGTGGTGTGGAGGGGTCAGCCTGTACCCTATACAGGTTTCCTCTTTCTATCATCAAATCATATGTCCTACAATTTTTCTCATCATGTCCTACAGATGAGAATAATTTGCACCACTACTGCTTTAGATATATGATGAAGGCACCGAGTCGAGGGCAGTGGTTTGTATCATGCAATACAACTACTCAACAGTCAGTGCACCATAATGTGAGGTTCCTTGGTCCCACAACCTCTTTAGTGCATAACAGGTTAGGCTCCCTAGCCTGCATGTAGTCTAATAACAGAGGGAACTGATCTTTGGTGTGACCTGACATGCTACACCATATGCACCAAATGTCTATGTTAGCTTCTTTTCCCCATTATCTTCGTAGATTCTGGATTTCCAAGTGCATCGCCTCCAACTGGCCCTGGATTTGTTGCACCCCAAACTGGGCATCATACCTTGGCACAACTTCTAGCTTCATAGAAATTTCTAGGGCATTTCTTGTGTATCAATATTCTGCTAGCCCATAGGCCCACATAGGTGTGTTAATAGCATGGAAGCAAAACATTATTTGTGTTTTCTATCCTTGTCCTTAAACTCCCCATCCCTGATAAATTTATTTAGTCACTGATCAATCTCCCATACCGACTGTGTAGGTCCCTGTCGCAAATCTTTTAAGTCAATTACCAGTTAAGCGTAGCCGTTTGCTTTCCGAAACTCTTTTTTTAAGGAATCCTTAATTTCTTGTATTGAAAAATCCGCGTGTGGGCTAATGTACCCCATGAAAAAATTCAAGGCTCTTCCCTCAAAGGCTAGGGATAGCTACGCCCTCTTTACAACATCGCTAGCAAGGTTCTGTGCAGTCCATACTGATTCTTCCATGAACCAAAATTGGTCTGTTTCCTCATCCCCCACACCATTAAAGGTACGAAGCTTCACGTGCATGGCCATGTCGTCTTCTGGTGGTGGTAGATGGGTAGGAGAATTCTTGCCCTTTCGTGGATTTGATAGTGGGGTAACCAGAGGAATAGTTCCTACGTGCATAGGCAACTTTATTAATGGACTATATACCGATCTGTTCCTTCTTTATCAACCCAGTAATATTTACCACTTTTTTTTGTAATTTTGTTCTGATCGTAGTTCATTCAGGTGCTGTGACTGCACAACACACCTTTTTTACACAATAGTATCTTAATTAGTAGCGGCAATGTTTGTAGGAACTTACCTCCGAACGCTTTGAAGAACCTCCACTCAGCAGAATAAGATACAAATTCATCAACTGTTAATTCTATTACAAATCCTCCCAAAACTATATCGACCCAGTGATCAACCATCCGGGCGATTTTTTTATTAGCCCTCTCTAACTGTTGGATCAGTTCAGGAGTCCACTATGTAACTCGATTTTTTTCCCATATGTGTAGAACTCCACTAATCTTTCTAACCACTCTTGTAGTTCGCGTGTGAAGGTTACAAATAAAATCTCATATAATTTTGTGAATATATACTTATTTTTACATTCTTTCGCAGTCAACCTTGTACTTTGATTCTCTTTTAAGAAGAACTCTTGGATCTTTTTCTCAAACCAGTCTTCAAGCTCAGATTTCTCATGCAGCCAATGACCTCGTGGTATTACCCAATTTCTCTCAAAATTCTCCCAGCCCCAGCAACAGAATCATTTGTTGGCTTAAGGGGTCTTGAGCCAGGTTCGGATTTAATGTTTTCCAAGCAACCCCTACACTACTGGACCTTTTGGAAATGGCCTACTTGGGTAGGCCATGGTCTCACCTGAAGTAGTATGGAGGGTGTTGGAACCATTTTTCCACACCGTGAGAGAAATATAGTAATAGAGGAAACCTTGTTAAGATATATCACATTTGTAGAGAGGAAATATTATCACAGAACCCTTAATAGTATACGCGCATAATGCGAAGTTAATAAACCCACATATGGAATAAATAAATAAATATTAATAATCATATCTCAGTAATACCTTTGGATCCATGTGTGCATCAAATTCAATCAATAAATAGATCACATAAACACATCCGGTTCTTACAACATAGACATACAGTCCAACTGATTTATCACTCATTAGCTTCTAAATCCACTCACAAACCCAATTCCCAACCCGCGCACACAACTAGCAGGCTCCGCACAGAGCATTACTGAGGATCTTCACGCACATATCCAACCAGAGTCATTACATGAATACAACCGAAAACATATCTCGACAGTTCTCAAATAGCCTTAATCAATCGTAGCTTGCCTCTAGACTCGATCTATCCATCAACTTGCAACACCTTATACTGTGCTATCCTATGGTCCACGAACCATGGTTTGAAGACTCTTGGTATACCCTTTGACCCATTACAATACATTGGGGACTTTGACGCAGCCCAAAGCCCCTGCACTAGACTAATTATTACAAAATATTACAAAACTAGACAAAATTAAGCCTAGGAATCCCCGTTCCAACATACATTGTTTCCACTTATAATACAAAAATATCTCCAATGATTCCAATAATCTGATTTTATTTAAACTACAAGATGAGTTTCCAAATAATTGGTTAATGAGAGAAGTCAAAATTTTAACAGCAAAAATGTACAAAAACAAAAAGGAAGGATTGAAAAAGCAATATTCCTTTAAATGTTTTTCTAGAATTATATGTAAATATTAATACAAAGCAATCATTTATAAATATCACTTTTGTTATATTTAGTTTTGATATACCAATATAAAAATTAAATAGTCTATTTTCATGTTACATTTTCAGGAAGATTATGAAAATCCCAAACAATGAACGAGATGATATCAGAAATATGCCAGCAGGAATGTCCAAAAAGGTGTACAAGAAGAGGGTCAAAGAAATGGACATAATTGCATCGCATCAGGATCCGTCTCAATAAATACATGCTTCAAATGTAATATTTAATCATCAAATTTTTTTATTAGGTACAATAAAGAGACAATTTAGCATTAAATATTAATTTTCAAGTATTTTCTTACATAAAATAAAAGAAAATGGAACCCATTCAACATATAAAACTGGATGAAAAGGAAGAAAAGGGTTGATATCTATGTTTCTGAGTAGTTGTTACTTCCTTATAACAACTTAACTATATTTCATTTTTGTATATTTTAAGTTGTTTTATAACAATCATAATTGAATGTCTTCAAACATGTGCTAACATACAAAGAAGAACCATCAAAAGAACTTATTGACATTTGGTTAAATAAGGGTTTTCAGTATATGTTGGCATATCAGAAGTTAATTATGGAATTTATAAGTATCTATTTTGTTTTACTTAGCTCCATCTATAATTAATAGAACAAAAAAATCTTTTATATTAAATCTATGATTTGTTATGGGGTCTAAAACTTGCAGGAAACAAAGTATGGAATTCTGCTAACAAATGAATTGTTTAAAGATGGCATGAAATTTGGTTTTTAAAGAATGTCTATAGTTCATGAGTCAATTCTTGCTATGGTACAATTCTTTTCGATTTACATTGATGTATATTATTTAATATTACAATTTTCATTATTCTCACCAATGTATATACACTCCCTACACTTGATTTTTATGTTTTTATATGGAACTTGAAGAGGAAGAAAACAATGAACACAATGAACAAAACATTCCTCCAAATAACCCAAGTCATCAAAGTAGCTCGAGCAGTGACAACAGTTCCAACAAAGAATGATGATCAATATGTTTAGATATCAGAGAAAGACGTTCTATTTTTTGAAATATATGTCTATGAAATCAGGCATTTTGTTTAATTTAATGAACATAGTGTCCCAATTGAAAGAAAAATGGATACCAATAACTATGTCATTTTCTATGAAAAAGAGTGTCTTATTCATATATATATATATATCTGTTTTAATTTATTCTATTGTGTTCCCCATTGTCGATGTGAAATGTTACACCACTAATTAAATATATGGATGATTAGATATTATAGTGAAGAGATGTGAAATATGATCATATGATATAACAAATTTATCGATACATCAGATTCAAATGCACTAATAAACATTCGATTGATATGAATACTATTATAATATATGTGTCATCTTTTGATGAATAATGAATTTAAAAATTGACAATGATTTCTCTATCACAGGTCAATGTTTCTAAAAAATCAAAATTAACACCAGTGTCTATTAGTTACTACACATTGGTGCATTTGTATGATACTGCGCACCAGTATGTTTCTACGACTTATGGGAACCATACCAAATACAAATACCAATTAGAATGTGCGGTGCACTTTATCGACAACTAGCACCCGAGCATGCAGATAGGTGTTGCATGCCCCAGTATTATTTTCCTTTAATGCATCGGTGCATTTTTATTTTAACACCTAAACAACTAGGTGTGATTGTACATCGTAATGGCGTCGGTGCATGAACCTTCTATCGGTTCATTACATCTTTGTGGGTGACACACACTGAGATGTTCATAATTTGTTTTCCATCTGGGTGCTTGGTGTATTTATAGTATCGATGCATACAAGGTAAAACGCACTAGTGGATTCACCTATGATGTGTACACTAATGAGAAAAACATCTGTAAAAACCTCTGGCTGCCCATTTTCTTTTAGTTGTGTCGAAGTTCCATTAGAAGCTCCATAAGAACCTCCGTTACCAGAAACAAATGTTGTAGCAATTTTTTTTTTTACAATTTTGGCCAATTTTATAACACTAAAAACGTCCCTAATAGCCTTCGCTAGAGGGTCTTTTGTTTGTAGTGTTCAAGCTCAAGTACTGAAATTATCAAACTTTCAATGACCCTTTGAAGTGGAGATGGATTCAAGTGGGTATGTGATGGGAGTCATCATGATGGAGGGAGGAAGGCTTGTATACTACCATTCTAAAGTATCTCATGTGGAATTATTAACTATGCTACCTATAACAAGTATCTCTATATTTTGGGTTAATTTGTGAAGAAGTGGAAGCAATATCTAATGGGAAAGAAGAGACTAATCCAAATATATCATCAACCACTACAGTACATGTAGGCCCATAGTTATCTACAAGAGACCAAGCATTACAAGGCGATCGGTTTTCTGTAGAATCTTCATTTAGTGATAAATTATAAGAAGGGTAGAACAAACAAGTTGGCAGGCATGCTTTCAAAGCTGCCTTGATCAAATATCACAACTTTGGGAAATTTCATGCTGATGGATCCAATCACCCATGATACATACATATCGGCATATTTTTATGACGATAAATTTAAGGATGCGTTTCATTAGGTGTAGAGTCAAATTCATGTTTACGATGGAAACTATCATCTCAACACCGATTACTATTCAAGGTGAATAATCTATGTGTTACTAAAGGTGAGAAATTGCAACTTCTTTGAGAGGCTCACACCTCCACAGTTGTAGGGAAGAAAATGGCCAAATTGTAAAGGTATGTGTATTTTCCGAACATGTAAGAACAAGTCATTATATTTATAAGAGGACTCATTATATAATGTACTAGCAATCCAAGTAATAGGAAAAACATTTATATCATCCCTAACTTGTACTCACTAATCCTTGGGGAAACATTTCCATGGAGTTTGTGGTAGGTTTACCAACAAACAAGAAGGTAAATGAATACCTATTTTTGCTAGATAATAGCTTCAAAAATTTGTGTATTCTAATGCCCTACAAAATGATGATCAACAGGCAAGAAACAAAAAACTTATTGTTTGGATAACATTTGGTGCACTTTGGAATACCAATGAGCATCATTTCAAAAAGGGACATGAGATTTATTACGTTATTTTGGAATAAATTATGGGAGAATATGGACACTAATTTAAAGAGGTATAAAACATTCCATCCTCAGATAAATAGGTAGATATAGTAGTTAGGAGGAATTTGGTGCATATTTTGAGGGGCTATAACTAGAAGCATCGAAGAAAATGGAATGAATATATATATATATATATATATATATATATATATATATATATATATATATATATATATATATATATAACTCTCTTATAATAGAGTATTCCACACTTCTATTGGTAGGTCCTATTGGGCCTCCAACATATCAACCTCTTTTAGCCTCATTTTGTAACTTTGTAGCACCATAACCCCATATTAGTAACTATTTTCATGATCATATGGGTTTATCATTAATATTTTCCAAGTCATTTATTTTAAGAGAATTTATGATTAAATATTATGAAATTGACATGTTTTCATATATATCTAAAAGTGGTATGAGTTTATGATATTGTAGGCCTACTTGAAGATTCTAGAAGGGTCCTATTTGGCCACCCAATCAAAAATTCGAATTTCAAATTCCAGCTCCTAAATATTTGTGAAATACTTGTAGAAGATGTGGATCATTAGCTAAGAACATTCAAAGAAGAAGAATTGTTGGTGTTTTGATATGTGTCTCCTATCAAAACTAGGAGAGAATTTTGAGAGGAATTGTATCTTATGTTTTTAGGTGGTTGGTTGTAACTACAAGAGATAAATCTCTATTTAGAAGAGATTTGAGGATTTGTATTTATTGAATATTTATCTTTGCTTTCTGTATAAATATGAGTGCATCCTTCAAAGGATCTGAACCATTATCAAACTAATTATTCATTCAGATCAAAGATATAATTTGTGAAGTGAGGATAGAGAAGACGAGAGTTGAATTTTGTAATACCTTTGGAGATTTCATCCAACTTCATTTTATTAAATACATAATGTTGATTTGATCTGCAAGATGTGATAATTGTTTTGTGTGATTGCTGAGGGATGGAGGTGCCCCATCAACCAAAATTTTCACATATGTGTACATATTGGTAAGATTTTATGATTATGTCATTTCATTTATTTTTAGCAAGTGTGATGTCATTTCAGCTGGTGTGACTTTCTTTCCAGGAAGTGTGATTTCAATTATGCAAGTGTGATTTTCATTTATGCAACTGCGATGTGATTTCATTTATGCAAGTCTGATTTCAATTTCTTTATGTTTGGTTTGGATTATATTGAATTGATTTAATTTCTTAGTTTCAATTACATTAGATTAATAAATTCTGATAAATAATCACATAGTACATATATATCACATATACCTCGTCAGTTCACAAACCCTGGGTTTCCAAATTAAGTAACATGGATTTAAATTGCAATTAAATCACCCAACATTTTGGCGATGTTGTTGAGGAGGTGTACATAAGTGTTCATTTCGAAAGTTTAGACAACTCATGATGTTTGCATTCATTTTTAGATGCAGGGTTAAAATAATATTAAAATAATTTATGATGCATATTAAATTTAAATAATTTTTTTAATAATTTGTACTAATCTATGCACAAGGAAATAATTATGAACCAGTTGTTGTAATTCTCATAAAATTAAGAATTTGAGGAATGCACTTCCAATAAATTTCTTGAATCCTAGAAACAGTTGGGATATCTTTCTCTCAATAAGAGTATAATTAACTACATTCAGAAACTTTTCTGTCTCTCCATCTCCACTATAATATCCTCAAGTCTCTTTTGATTCCTCTTGCGACTTTGTTCAAGGCACTAAATAATCATGGAATACTTTCGACGGGGACCAACCACTAGAATATAATATTGAGGAATGCATAATAAAGGAGGATATTCAATGTCATATAAACCAAAAAAGGAATCATGAATGTCATATATTTATTGAAATATGGTTCTAATCGGGTATCAAGGCACATCACTCTTTCTTTCTTCCTTACTTCTTGATTTAATTATCAAAGCAATCGATCTTTCATGATCTGATGTGATTTACTGCATATTTTTCAAGCCTAAGAATGAATACCTTTTTAGTCATGTTATGCACATGGTTACACTGGAAATATGCTTACACTTGAAATAATTTTACTATTTGCAAAATAGTAAAGTAGGATAGAATCAATAAATAAAATAAAGTTTGGTGATATTTTTTTAAGTTCTTCTTAAGTTAGATTTCAGTTTAATTGTAATTTTATTTATTGGTGGTTTAATAACAACCACCTCACTCACTAATCATTTGTATTAAGATAAAAAAAGAGAAGGAACAATTGTGATGAAGCAGAAATCAAATCCTTTTTCTTTATTTTTCAAATTTCACATTCCAAATGAATATACAATTTCTAAATTGTTGATTATTCTCTATTCTTGTGCTTTTTATGATCTGCAAGATCTGAAAAGAAAATTGAATAAACTTTGTTTTCAAAAATTTGGATTAAAAACTTGGATAAGAGATCTAAATTCATATTCAAAAGTGTAACTAGAGGATTTTAAAAATATAAAACAGAAACATGGATGTGTCTAATGGATACAACACTGCCGAAAACCCTTGTTTTGACTCTTTTTGTAGCTCATTTGGCCAAACATTTTTTAAAATAAAACTATTTCAAGTTTCTGCACAATTCTGTTGTTAATAATCGTACATTTATGCCTAAACCTAGTACACCATGCATGCAGAAATGGTGTGAAAACCTTGCCTATATTCCCAATCAGCGGTCAAAATGCTAAGACAGTTAAATCCACCATTTTCCACACCTTTTCCTGTATCGATGTAGACATATGGAGGGTCATATGACCTCGGTCTGGCCCATTTCCCTAAATGAGCGCACATTAAAACTCAAATAGGAGTCATGGAGTTTTGTTAACAAGAAACACACAAAACCAAATTGGTAAAGGGCCTTGTTCAATTTGATTATTCTTGAGGTATCAGGTTCAATTACTGTAGAGGATATTTAGGCTCACAGATTTTTTTCCCCCATGAGGAGTCCACATAGAAACCAATGGTTGGCCCACATGGAACTTCCTCATTGGTCCACCACAACAAAACTATGAACTAATGAAAAAAACCATGATTTAATGAGTCAAACAATTCCAAATGTCAAAAATTCATTGGGTGATGAATTACCAATCAACTTCACAAATCATGATCATGTCAGTGTACAGACAATTGTCTGGCCATTCCTGCAACTCAAATTTAATTTCATTTTTAGTATTTTCCCAAAATGAACAAAACGTGATTCCAGGAGCATCCAAATTCATATTTTAATGAAATGAATTGCATTGGATTTAGGGTCATGCGATATAAATTTTGACACTGGTGTCAAGCTAATTCGAGCATTTCAAATTTTGAGAATTTTCTTGATCCATGGGATCATGGACAACCGTGGAGCACTAGAGAAAAATGATAAACACAACTACGAGCTTAGACCTACATCAAAACCTACAAATATGAAAAGCCCAACTGTGATAATTAGCAAACCACAATCTGAGTCTAATTTCATTTTGAAGTGAGATAAGGTAGGTCAAGGATTTGTGTTAGTGGTAGTTGCAGAATCGAGATAATTGCATAGCTTATGAAAATTTGGCTTATGGCCTATTTGTGAGGCATTAACTGTGTAGAGAAGAGGTCTCTAGCTAAAAATTTATTAGAAAAAAAATGAATAATTCTACAAAGGAATTCCAATAGGTAATCCAGGGTACCACTTTCTAAACATGTAAAAGTGCACATAAGTTTTCTTCCATGAATTTGTTTTATTAGTACTATTTATGATTTTTTTGTGTATATATTATATGAAGAGGGTCTAATCATCTCTCTTGCTCTATCTCTCGATAGTCTTACATTTTATTGCAGAAAAGTGTTATGTTTTTGCAAGTTCGAGGATCATGAAAGAAGATCACTATATGCACGAGTGCCTTTCAAAGACCAAGTTTCTTTCAGAAGAGCATGATCATTCTATGTCAAATCAGATCCATTCACCATTTCTACTAAAGAAGGCCTCTCAGATACCAATTTTACCATTGCTACTAATTCTAAGCCTGCAATCGATCCATATATTTCCATCTCCCTACTACCAAAAGGTCATTTTTGTTTGCAATCTTCATACTTTCCTGCCCCATTTTCAATCACCCTTAAACCAAAAATAAAGTTATTCATCTCCCTTAAAAATATGATTCACCCCCTTTTTCTCTTCTTCCCAGTCAAATAAACCTTGCTTCAATTCAAATATTTCATCTATATTCCTTCAAATTATTATTTTATACTCTTGTTAGATGATGGAAGATTAATGAAGGCCTCCCTTCTAACAAGTTTTTACCCATCAACTCGGTAGATAATTTGGGATCAAGACTAGAGATATGTCAAGTACCTTGAGGCTGGCATGCCTTAATGGAGAGTTCTCTCGCTAATAAATAGTGGGAATACATCAATGTCCCCTATTTGTCATATCTTCTATGTGACTCAACTATAACACATCTATTCATACCTAGCAAGATGTACTTAGGCATTTGGATGCTCATTGACATCAATGGTGCATAGTCTCGTGTTAGTTAATGGAATTCATTAATGGAAATTAATACACAAATTTATTTTCTATGTTCAACATCGACAAATCTATTCACATAGATAAGAATTATGCCACTAAGTGGGAATGGATGAAGACTATATGATTTCAACAGCTTGTAGTAGGACTCAATTCAAAATTTAGCAGCCATAACAATAAAGGTTGCAATTTCATACTCTATTCGTACAACCAAGAGAAATGAAAAAAATAACATATTATTTTACTTCACATTCCATGATCCAACAACAAAAACCACACTCTTCTCTATATGCATAGCTGTCCACTTTTTTAAGGTAAGTTAAGGTATATTGTTTTCTTATCCTTAATCAAATAATTCCTTAAATACTAAAATTGTGATCTTGGAAATTCCCTCACCATATTTATATTCATTTTCTCATTTCCAAAAAAATGAAAACAACTTTAGTTGGGGGGAAGGGATATCAATTCATATTCATATTTCATATTCATATGTCACATTTCATTTCGTCCTAACAAACATATTTCCCCAATCAACTATTATTTCATTTTGATTCCAAAAGTTTATATGTTTTGAAATGCTCAATTGACAAGAAAATTAAATGGCTGAGAATGACTATGGGGACTTAAAAATTAATTCTCAATGATTTCAAGTATTTTGATGCAAAAAAATAAGAAAATTATTATTACAAAAGAACCAATACTCATAAATTTTGGTCACGAGATAAGAGCCAACCATGTTGCAATCAAATTTCTTTCATAGTAGACTCTGTAAATAGAATAAAGTTATCGAATTATATGATTATGCAAAGTTAAAAGAGAATCAATAAAAAGTAAAATCTCATATAGATGCAAAACATTTCAAGAATATCAACTTATGATTAAGGGGATCAATGCAAATTTTCATGTGGACATGCAACATCTTCAGTTGGGAGGAGTGTTGGGCCTCCAAAATTTCATCTGATTTTACCCTCATTTCCATCATTTTACCCTCATTTTCTAACTTTGTAGCTCTGTAAGCCTACATTAGTAACCACTTTCATGATCATATGTGTAAATCATTATTATTTTCCAAGTCATTTATTTTAAGTATTTTAAGAGAATTTGTGATTAAATATGAGGAAATTGACATATTTTCATATATATATAAAAGTGGTATGACTTTTATGATATTGCAGGCCTACTTGAAGATTATAGAAGGGTCCTATTTGGCCACCAAACCATAAATTCGAATTTCAAATTCCAACTCATAAAAAAATGTGGAATATTTGTAGAATATGTGGATCATTAACTAAGTACATTCAAAGGATAAGAATCATGGATCTTTAGATGTGTATCCTATCAAAACTCGGAGAGAATTTTGAGAGGATTTTTATGTTATATTTTTAGGTGATTGGTTATAACCACAAGAGATAAATCTAGATTTAGGAGATATTTGAGGATTTGTATTTATTGAATATTTATCTTCTATTTTTGTATAAATAAATGCATCCTTCAAAGGAGCCCAACCATTATCATACTAGCTATTCATTCAAATCAAACATGTAATTTTTATAGTGAGGATAGAGAAGAGGATATTTTAATTCTCGTAATGTATTTGGAGCTTTTCACCAACTTCATTTTATGAAATGCATACTTCTTCTTTCATCTCTAAGATGTGATAATTTCTCGGTGTGCTTACTCAGGGATCGAGGGCCCCCATCAACCACAATTTTCACATCTTTCTACATATTGGTAGCATTGTGTAATTATGTTATTTCATTTCTTTTGAGAAGGTGTGATTTCATTTTTGCAGGTGTGATTTTCTTTCCAGCAAGTTTGATTTCAATTCTACAAGTCTAATTTGTATTTAAGCAAGTTTGGTGCGATTTCATTTATGCAAGTGTGGTTTTATTTTCAAGAAAGTGTGATTTCCTTTATGCAAGTGTGATTTAAATTTATTTATGATTGATTTGGATGGGATTTGATTGGATTTATTTAATTTAATAGTTTCAACTTCATTATATTAATATATTATGATAAATAATCTCCTATTACACATAGCACATGTATACCTCGTGAGTTCACGAACCCCGGATTGAAAAATTAAATGAAACGGTTTTAACTCACAATTAAATCACCTAAGAGGTCCCCATTTGAAAGTTGTTTTGGATATTTTACACCTTCATATTTTGATATTACATATATAAAACAAGGAGTAGTAACAAAGGATATTACAAGGGATACCTTTATGAATAAACAAATTGTAGAAAATATTAGGAAAATCCATAGATGGGTGCGAGAGATACTCTAGAGGTCAAAACAAAAGTATAGGGCCAACTATGATCCAATTAGAATAAAGAACTCATTCATGGTGGGAGACAAAGTATGTTTAGAGTTGTATAAGAAGAGGATATAGTGTCATTTTAATAAAAACAAGGCTCTATGATATGGGCCCTTTTTGTTGCACTTCATTTTGTCACCTTGGAAAATTGACCGTTAAACTCAATCTTTCACTATCGATCAATATGTTCCAAAGAATTCTCGTGCAATTCTAAAACTTAAAAATCTTGAAGAAACTGAGAATTATCGGTAACAAGGTCCAAAAACCAAGTTTTTGTCATCTGCAAAGTTTCCTAGCCATTTTCTCGGCATACACAACTCTTACCATTAAAGCTTGCAGAGAGTTTTGCTTTGTCTTCCATTATAGAATTCACACATGACTCAATAAAAAGTATAATATAGAAATTTTGTTAGGTGAATATATCCCAACTCAAAGCTTCGAGTTAATTCTTATTTGAGCCTAACCCATCTCCTCATGGAGCTAATTCTCATTCTTCAAGGAACCCTAATCCCACCTTTAGTTGATCTCATCCTTAAGATGATGATCTGAAACTTCCTCCTCTTGGAATATAAACCAACAACACGTTATAGGGTTCAGGGAGATTAATGAAGGTAGACTTATGTTGCTCAAATAATATTATATAATTTATCATCCAAGGGAGGTATTGTTGATTATTGGGATAAGCCTCAATTCATCAAGGCACGGGTTGTATAACCCGTCTTATTTTGGAGATAATACAAATTAGTTTTTCTTCCCACCATTTTTTCCAATGGAACTGATAAATGGTTTATTTTTCTTCTTTTCTTCCATTGAAATGATATCGCTACTGTTTCATTGAGGGGTCCTGCCCAAGTTCAATTTTATCGCGCAACCAACAAAACACTCCAACTACTGGTGCTTTCGGCAGTGATCTGCTTGCGCAAATCAAAGTCTCACCCGAAACAGAATGGGGGTGTGTTAGAACTAGGTTTCCACACCATGAGGACGCTTCTGATGTAGTGGCAGTAATCATACCTGCTACAGATAATATAAAAAATGTGCACATGCAGAGTCAGCAGGTCTAACCCTTCCGCAGATCATCACATAATAATTTAACATATTTGTTAATAGTAGTTAAATATACTTTAATCAGATCTATTCATCTAATGTCAGCTGATATTCATGCACAAAAAGCAATTAACCATTAACATAAGTAAATACACAACACATAACAGATACATATCCTAAAGTAAATAACAAATAATCAATACATCAGATCACATAGAAAGCCAGTTTCGCCAAAAACATATTCTTTATCAAGAGATATGAAATTCAGTACGTTCAATTCTTCTGCACACATAACCAGTAGAGTCTGTACATAGGGAGGACTTAGGTCTCTGTGCACATAGCCAACATGAGCCTTTCTACCCAGACAAACCCAGACTTAGATGAGAAAATTAACAAAAAACATACATCAACGTTATAAGATATGATATCCTTTCTTGACTCAATCCTTACATATTTATACTATCTATACGTGCACATACCATGGTCTCAAACCATGGTTTGAGACTCATGGTTTTTTCCTTAAAACCAATTTCAATGATTAAGGAATTTTACCCACCCCATAGCCCCTTTGACTACATGCACAAAGCCTATACAACAAAAAATATACAAAATTGGAAAAAATGTACCACAGGGGACCATACTCCAACATTTCCCTAACACAATCGAGTGACTCGTCCCGAGTCATTGCGGTGTGGTCACCTTTATATTTTCTTTCAATGCATGATATATGGTCTGGCTCAACATTTAGTCTCCCATGTTTCAAAATTACTTCAAAGTCATACTCCTGAAATAGCAGCAACCATATTCAGATCTTCCCCCCAACATAGGCTTATTGACCATGTACTTCAGAGTAGAGTGGTCAATAAACATCTTAAATTTGCCTCCCAATAGATAGTAGTGGAATTTCTGCAAGGCATAGAACATAGCTAATCCTTCCTTTTTCTTGGTTGAGTAATTACACTACGCACTTGACAATTTCCTACTCACAAATCCAATAGGGTGATGAATCTCCCCAACCCCTAGCTGCGCTAAAATAGCTCCTAGTGCGATGCAAGAGGCATTGACTCGCACGTAGAATACCTTAGTTGAGTCTAAAAAGAACAATATGGGCACAACGACCATATTTTCCTTGTGAAATTCAAATCTCTTTTGGAAATCTTCCTCCAATAGAAATGAGGCATGCTTCTTCAACAATTTCTCCATGGGCACAGTGATCAACCTGTAGCCTTGAATGAACTTGCGGTAGTATCTTGTATGACACAAAATTGAGCACAAATATTTCACATTTGTAGGAACTTCTAGGTTAAAAATAACATCGACCTTATTTGGATCCACCATCAATCATTATTGACAAATAATATGACCGAGAAAGATCCTGAATGGCACACAAAAGGTGCACTTCTTCAGATTGAGCGAGATTTGATACTTCCAGAAAGTATCCAACATCAGGTGTAGACTGAACACATTCTTCTTCAACAATCCAAATACATTCAAGTCATGAAAGTAGACTTCTAAGAACTTATGGACGTATTATTTGAATGCAGCTACTACAACACGCAAGAAGATAACTGGTGCATTCTTGAGACTGAATGGCATGAATGTATACTGAAATTATTCCCAATCTCTCAAAAAGGTTATCTTGCTCCTATATTTTGATGTGATTCTTATATGGTGATATCCTAAGAAACCATCTCTAAATGAGTAAGCTTCCTGTCCTCCTACATTGTCTAGGATTTCATCAAAAAATGGAGTTTAGAATGGGTCATGTACACAAGCATCATTCAATTTGCGCAGATCCAAAAAAATACTTATTTCTCCCTTATTTTTCTTTTCTCGCACCACCATAGGACTCACCCAATCTGATTCCTCCATTGGTTCTATGATTCCTCCAGCAACCATTTTCTCCAATTCTTTTTTCAATTTCTCCTTGTATTTGGGATTCTACCTATACGTGCATTGTTTCAGATATTGCACATCTGGTTTTAATGTAATCTTCATTACCCTAATATCTTCTATGATCCCCTTCAATTCATAAAATTTTGTGGGAAAGAAGTCTTGATATTAGATGAACATCTCAATGACCTTTCCAACCGTATCATCATCCCAATAATCCTCGATCTTCGCTAATTTTGGTTGTTCCTATCAGACAATATTAACTTGTCAAATATTCAAAGGCTTAGTTACATCGAGTGACTCCATCATAGGGCCAAAAACTACGCGTTATCCCCCAGACTCACAGATCATAATTTTCCTTGGATATTCCTCATTGTCTCCAACAGATAAATTTCGACAATTAACTATGTCCTTCATCTGCACATCCCATTCTGGCAAGGTGCACTCCACCTTCAGTTTTGTGGTGTCAATGATCACTGCTTGAATATCTTCTAGTGCCTCATGCAAACATTCACACCCACTTTCAAAACCAAAGTTCAAGCTAAAAATTTCTGTCAGCACAGTCCATTGACTAGCTCCTCAACATAGCTCAGTCTCAAGGTACCAGTCTATAGGCACTTTCCCCAACATATGGATGAATACATGCACCCATTATTGCTTCGCTTCTTCACCCTAAACTTTAGTCAATTTAGCCAAATGTTTATGCATATCGCCTTGTCTAGAGAATATCTCTTTCATTCTTGTTTGTGGAGGTTCAAATCATAATCTCACCATAAGGGTGCATTATTCCTAGTTAGCCAAGTTTCCCTTCTGTGTCTCCCACCAGCATTCTGGGGTTGAGCGTAGCACTATAGCAAGCGCGTGGAACTTTTTTTCTTCTGGAACAACCTTTTCAAGTTCTTCTATAGATAGGTTAACATTAGCAGACCATCATAATAAGGAAATTCTCATACCTCTGAGGATATGCACCAAAGGGCTTTCATCACGTGATTACAGTTCAACACAGATACTTCATGTAACCGCTTCTTTCATTTCTCCAGTTCCTCATCTAAATCTAAAAAAAAACGAACTATCCTTCTCCCAGTTTAGTCTTCTATCAGATATCTAGTTGATGCAATCTTCGTCTCATACACTCAAATTATAGATATGATCAACATCATTATCTGTGCGTATCAGCTCTGTATATTTTTCTCCTTCTGCATGATCTAGGGGAACCACAAGCGTAGTTCCATTATTCTCGAATACCATACTTCTACTCATAATATTGATTATGCCACTCATATCAATATCCCAATCGAAATCGAGCAACGTAGGATACAGATTAGTATCATCTACAATTTGTATAACTTCAAAGTTTGCAAGCACCTTTAATCCTTCTATATCTACTACAACCTATGATAGTCCGCCTAATGGGATAATATTTGGTTGATTTTCCATGCGTAGCTAAATAGTAGACCACTCCAACTTAGATTCTCCCATTTGTTTCCAAGTTTTCTTTGGTAAAACGTTTGCATCAAATCTTAGATCCAAATGACTAGATCCATCTCATATGCACCAATCTGAGCAAGCAAGCACATCTCTCATCTAGTTCTTCTTTTATTCCTATAGATCTTGTTAACAACCTTCTGCTCCATCAAAGGTTGTTCTTTCTCTATGCAGTTGTCTATCAATGTTTGGATATTATCGAATGCCTTCTTATTGCACAACAGCTCGATACGAGCTAGAAGGAAGGGATTTATCTCTTCGTCTACTCTCACCATGTCCATAGGTTTGCTTGATGATGAGGAATTTGCTTCTACAAAACCCTTTTTATGCTTCTACAAAGGTCTATTTTTTTCACTATAAGTTCAGTTATTTCTTCTTCTTAGGCACTTTTTAGATCCAAAGGTCAATCTCATGCTTCTTCCCTTTGTCTTCACTAGTGGCTGCACCACTCCTAGCGAAAAAGCTCATACTCAGTTATTCTTCATGCATCTCTAATCTTACCATCTGAATATTCTGAGCATGAGGCTACATTTTATTTTCCTACATATTGGCAATCAAAATAAGGAAATCTTCAATCACATGATCAAGTTGTCTATAGTACCTGCAAGACTATCATTATCGATTTGGACAATTGTGTGCATAATGACCCACATCTCAAGAATTGTAGAAGATGAGTTGTCCCCTTCCTCGACTAGATCCTCCTCCTCTTCCTTTCCCTCTACTTTGGAATCCACCATGCCCAGATGGGGATTCCAGTGAGGTAGGTTCGACGTGCATCCTATATAGGTCATTTTTTGTCAATTTAATTGTCTTAAATTTATTACATAAACTATTGGCCGATGTTGGTAAAATTGTGAAGTGCAAGTGCACAATATATGCTGGAATCCTCTTTTATTCATTTATCTTATTGGTGTGATGATTGTATTTGTAGAGATTTATTCTAAGGATGTTTTTATTCTTATGTTCCTAATGAATCTAATAAATTTAAATTACAAATAAGTTCTAAAAATAAACATGCTTTCTACCCTGTAAAAACTAAACCAAAATTTCTCTATCTTATGAAGAAATCATAACTAATCTATTTTTTAGTCTCTAAAAATTATTATTCTCTAAAATTCTTGTTTATGAAGATAAAATTGAATTCTAGAAAAGTGAATTTATGCATTATTATGCTTTTGAAATGAATGTTATGGAAATGAAACTTGTAAAGAAATCACTATAGATCTTGCAAAGAAATCACTTATGAACGGAAAATAATGCACTCATATGTTCGAAGGAAATCAGTCAATCACAACTGTTTCAAAAAGAAAACACTCATGTTATTGAAATAAACCACTAATGAACTTCTAAAACTACTCTAAAATAAATCACTTTTGCTGTAGAAGTAAAACTATGAATCCTCTACAATTTGACAATTCGAAAGGGAAGATGGATGAATCTACATCAAATGATAAAAGAAGACTTATGAAAGCATCTATATAAAATAACAAAATGGAATTTTGGAAACAACTATAGCAAATGAAAAATTGGAATTCTGAAAACAACTACATAAAACGACAAATTGGAATTTTGAAAATAACTACACCAAATGATAAAATGAAAACATGAAAACAACTACATTAAAAACATAAAATGCAGAACATTCACTATTTGCAGGGGCCCTCCACAATCAAATGGTCAAATATTTACTCCAACAGTTAGTTGCGCATCAAGTGTTCAAGGTATTCTTCATTAAAAATGAATGGAAAATAGAGTTTTAAAACTTCACAATATGATTAAGAAAATTAACCTCCCCTCTTTGTTTCAATGGAGTGTTTATATATGGGTTGCAATGTAAATTCATGTAGATTCATATGGCTAAAGATAATAACTAAATGGAAACCTACTTTCCATGAATTTTATGAAGCACAGTCCATTCCAACCTCTGTTTGTTTGACTGGGAATTTATTCACAAATGGGTGCAATGTTTTCTCAGGCAACTAAAAAAACAGGGCTCCAAAGAACCTAAAATATCTCCCAAATGGAAACGAATTAGGGAAAAATGATCAGGAATAGCTTGGCTAGGATCGTTATTAACAAAACCCATGTTTTTTTTTGTGATATTTGCTTTATTTTTCTTAGAAAACACGTCTGAATTTGACTGGTAAAAACTGCTACGATTTTCCGTTGATCTTTGCCTAGAGGTCGACATGTTTTAGTTGGGTGGAATTTGACCAAAAAAAATCCATATTGATGCTTCTAGAAATAATTTCCATGTGTTGGATTTCATTCTAGAGTGGTGTTACTACCTCAACCATGGAGGCAACTACGAAAACTGTAGAAAGTTTAACTGTCAAACTATCATTAGTAAAACCATTCATAATTCTATTTTCACTAAAAATAATAGAAATAATAATAATAAGCCATTTAAACATGTATGCAGGAATTTGGTGCTTTTATGAAGAAATATCATTAAAAATGATGACAATCAGTGAATGGAATGATGCAAAAATGGATGGTTTCATCAACAAATTTGTGACAAATTGGAGGCTCAACAGTCCCCCACACTGGAGATTTTGCATTGTCCTCATGCAAACAAAGCATTGCAAAGTTTCATAATCTAACTAGTTCCTTGTGTTCATTTATTCTATCATTTAAACTAAATCCTTAACCAAAGCTCCAAGAGAGAAATATTTACCCTTTATCTCAATAAGATGCACTTTTCTCCAACCCTTCATTATTTATTATATGCAGCTTATGCGAAAAGAAAGGATGCCAACATAGTAGCATATCCAATTACTTGTCACTATTTTAATTGTGCTCAAATTGTTCAAGTCTTCGTAGAATACCATATTGTGAATAACACATCAAGACTTTTACTCCATCTATAGAATGTGCTTTCCATCCTTGTGAAGTTCATCGCATTAGTATGGATGGAAATGATCATAGATTGCAGCCCATAATGTTTCTCTTCTTATCATCCATGCATAGCAGCCAATCAAATTTAAACTATGTGATCAAATAGTTTCTTCAAGAACTCACAAACTATTGAATGAAGAATACTTCTCAATGTGAAGCTTTTTACAAGATGAGTTGCACATAACACAAAATAAGAGTTTTTGTTTTTGAGGGTTATGCAACTTATCAAAGCCTAAAATATGCTTTCAAGTGAATTCAAGAGTGTGGGAACAAATGCTTTTTGCAATATTCTTCTTCTTGTGGCTTTGTACTCATCATTTCTTGGCTTCCATTAAAAATCTGAAGATGAGAAATAGGACACAATTTCAAGTGCTTCCTGTACCTTTTGATCATGTGCTACAAACATTTACCATGAAGTCAAGTTTTTCTATTTGTAAAATAATTCTTTTTCTCAATAACATCATGTTCATGACCATTAAGGAAAGCATGGACTAAGAAGGGAGTCGTGAAATCATATAAGAACATCATTATCACCATCAAAAACAATGAGATTATTGCATGGGTGGCAGGACTTTTTTGATAAAGAATCAATAATAAGTTGTGATATTGGATGTTAAAAGGTATGACAAAACATATTGGGAGAAAAATTCGAGCTACATGTTTATAATAGTTTTTCATCAAAATTTCTAGAATTTTTAACATATTGGAAAGTTTAAGGCTAGTTTTACCTCAATTTTACCTTTTTAAATTTGAGAAGAGAACATGATCTGATGGTTGATTTGGTGTTGATTTGGCTCAGGTACTTTGCTCCATGATGCGTTGACCTCCACTTTGACCTTGCTCCACAAAATGTATCTTTTTCATGTAGCATATTTGTTTTCCCAATTTGTCTCAAATGGTAAATTAGATTCCCCTGAAATTTTCCGAGGTTGTTACTATTAATACTATACATCACCCCATAATAAATCTCATCCAATGGGTGTACGAATCTCGATAAAAATGAGAAATTCCTGTAGCTAAAAGTGGTCAATTTCTTGCAAAATACACACTTAAATTTTCTGAAATTTTGTGTTCATTTACCCCACCTCAAAACATTTACGATAAATATTACAGACCCAATGGATGCATGGTTTTCAATTTATGATTAAATCAATTTATGTCTTGTTTCACCTTTCACACTACCCAATGTTACAACAAAAACATATGCCATGAACTCATTTTAAGGCCAAATTTAGTGATTCGAGAGGGAAACCATGTATTTTTACCTTTTCTCTCACAACATGCCTTAAAAATCCCATTTTGATGAAGGAAATGCATTGTTGTTAAAAAATACTAAAATCTGGATAATCTATCCAAACTCATGAAAAATGAAAATCCACCTTTAAAAAATTCTCATAAGTCCTGGAAAATTGCACTTTTTTTTTAATTATGTTTGTGTCTTACTCAAATTATCATATTCCGAGAAAACCTAGAAGCTCATAATTTTTCATATCTGCTCCAATATCTTGCAATATTTGTGCCAAAACTTCCTCGAGAAAAAAAATTCTATAGCAGAAATGTTGGGTTTTTGTTATATTCTTTCCACAACTAATCACACGCGGGGGGGCGATACTCCCCACTGTACGTTGCACTGGGCGCAACATTGGGGGGGTCACAGGGGGGCAGTAGCCCCCCCTGTCGAGGTTCAGGGCAGTGCCTTAGAAAAAAATTTTGGTCCTTAATTTCCAGTGGGCGGATCCGCCCATGGTTTTGTGCATAGGTTTGCACATGGTTTTGGGGTACGACAGTTTTCAGCCCTTGGCATTTTGTAGATCCGGTCAAGGGAACTATGATTATGTTCCAATCTAGGGTTATTGGATTGAGATTTATGTATGGTTTGTCATGTATATATATATGTGTTGTAACACTAAAAGGAATATAATGAAAAATCAAGCTGGTCGTCCCAATTTGGGATCCAGGGGAAAATATCTGTGTTTATTTGTTTTAGTTTTATGCTATCGCTATTGTTTATTTTATGTTTTAAGATTTGTTTGTAGATAATTTATGTACAGGGTTAAAACCTACATTTGGTATTAGAGTAGTTTCGGCTTCAAGGGGATGCCTTTGTTGCTGAGGGGTTTTTTTCTCAGGCCTGAGGTAGACCCTGTTCAGTGGGAGATTTGCGGGATCGATTCTTTTGGTGAAAGAAGATGGTGAGTGGAGGGAAGATAGAGATCGAGAAATTTAATAGTCAAAGTTTTGAGTTGTGGAAGCTCAAGATGAAGGATCTGCTGGGGGATAAAATTCAGTGGATCGCAGTAGATCCGCGTACTAAACCAACGACAATGTCAAATGAGGACTAGAAGAACTGGATTAGAAGGAAAAGAGCACAATACAATTGTGTGACTCAGATTTAGTATCGTTGAATGTATCTGGGGAAGCTACGACGGAGACCTTGTGGGACAAGCTAGGGAATTTGTACCAATTTAAGTCTCTGGTCAATAAATTGTTCCTACAGAAAACGTTGTATAACCTGAGGATGAAGGATGGAGACTTGGTTATAGAGAATTTGAACGCCTTCAATACTGTGGTAAGTCAGCTTTCATTTGTTGATATTAAAATCTCATATGAAGATAAGTGAAACAGTTTGTTGTGTTCTCTATGAGACTCATGGGACAGTCTGGTTATTGCAATAGGTAGCAATACAACTACCTTGAATTTTGATGACATTGTCTCAGCCTTTCTGTCGGAGGAAATGAGATGGAGAAATATGGAGGGTCAGAATGGAGATGCCTTACCTGTATGAGGAAGATCCAAAAATAGAAACAAGAATAAGGTTTCGAGTGGGAGATCTAAATCTAGGAAAGTTTGTAAAGGTGTGTTGGAAATGCAGTAAGGAAGGGCACTACAAAAAGGACTGCAGATCTAAAGCTCCTGAGAAACGAAAGGGATTTGACGATGCTCTTTCTGCAGAGGCAAAAACCACCTCAGATGAAGGTGGGGATGTGCATTTGGCTTCTTCTTCAAATACACATGTAGATCATGAATCACGGTTGATTGAATCAAGCGCATCTTTTCACTTCACTCCCCACAGGGAGTGGTTCTGTGAGTATGAGAAGTATGATGGCAGTGATGTCTTCCTAGGGGATGATAGGAAGGCCAGAATCATCGGATGTGGAAAATTCAAGCTGAAGCTGCAAGGTGGAAGGATTAGAACACTTCCTAGTGTTCTGCACATTCCTGAATTGGCCAGAAATATGATTTCTGTAAGCAAGTTGGATGATGCAGGTGTAAAAACAGTGTTCGAGAAAGATAACTGTAAGATGGTTCGGGGAGCACTGGTATTAATGTGGGGAGTTCGAATTGGAACTATTTACAAGCTTCAGGGAAACACTATTATTTCTTGGTGCAACATTTCTGTGGTTCCCGAAAGTGGAGTGGAAAGCCTAGCAGTCTCTAGAGAAAATACCATGCTATGGAATCAAAGGCTTGGACATATTGGAGAGAAGGGCCTTGAGATACTGCATGGAAATGGTATGGTAGAAGGTATGTCTAATGGCTCTTTGGATTTCGATTTCTGTGAACATTGTGTATATGGGAAGCACAATCGGGTGAGTATTCCTTCTGGTGCTAAGAGGGCGAGCAAGATATTAGAGCTTGTGCACAATGATGTGTTTGGACCTATCTCAATTCCATCACTGGGTAAGTTTGTGTACTATGTTTCATTCATAGATGAATTCTCAAGGAATACATGGATATATTTCTTGAGGAAAAAATATCAAGTCTTTGACAGATTTAAAGGATTTAAGGCTCTGGTGGAAAACCAGACAGAGAAGAAGATCAAGGTGCTGAGGATAGATAATGGTGGGGAGTTCTGCAAGAAGGAATTTGAAGAGTTTTGTAGGAAGTGTGGTATAACACGACAGAAGACTACTCCATACACACCTCAGCAAAACAAAGTTGCAAAAAGAATGAACAGAACACTGATGGAAAAGGCAAGAAGCATGCTCAGTGGTGCCAGGTTAGGACAAGAATTTTGGGCAGAGGCAGTGGAGACTGCATGTTACTTGGTTAACAGATCACCTTCATCATCGTTGGAGTATAAGACTCCACATGAGGTATGGATTGGTAAGAAACCCTCTCTTTCACATCTAAGGGTATTTGGATGTGATGCATATGTACATGTTCCAAAGGAGAAAAGGAGAAAGTTAGATAATAAATCTCAATGGTGCATCTTTATTGGGTATAAGGATGGTTTAAAGGGTTACAAGCTTTGGAACGCAGAAACGAGGAAGGTTGTGTACAGTTGAGATGTGGTGTTTAGAGAGGTGAAATATGTTGTTAAACATGAAGTTCTACCAAAGGAACCTGAGAAGATAGAGTTTGAGCTAAAGGAGGATGAATCAGACTCTACAACTGAAGAAGACTCAGAAGAGGAAGAGCCACAAAATCTAGCTGTGACAAGATCAGCTCGAGAAAGAAGACAACAAGAAGGGTATATTACATCTAATTTATATTAAAATTTTTCTTAAACTATAACTGATGATGATCCCAGAATTGTCAGGGAGGCAGTAGATTCAGAGGATGAAAAACTCTGGATGGAGGCCATGGTTGATGAAATGGCATCCTTGCATAAAAATGAGGCATGGGATCTGGTGGAGTTGCCAGCTGGAAGGAAGCCCATCGAGAAAAAATGGGTGTTTAAGAAGAAGATGAATGTAGAAGGCAAGGTGGAGAAATAAAAAGATTGGTTGGTATCAAAATGTTATTCCCAAGTGTCAGGAATTGATTTTGGTGATATTTTTTCTCCTGTTGCCAAAGTTACTTCTATTAGACTACTTTTATCTATTGCTGTTGCATTTGATTTTGAGGTAGAATAGATGGATGTGAAGACAACATTTTTTGACGGGGATCTGGAAGAGGAGATCTACATGAAACAACCTTAAGGCTTTATGGTGAAGGGGAAGAAAGAACTAGTATGCAGGTTAAAGAAGTCTTTGTATGCGTTAAAACAGTCACCAATGATGTGGTATCAAAAATTTGATACCTATATACAGGGACTTGGCTTCACCAAAAGCAAGGAGGATCATTGTGTTTATTTTAGATTAATTAGTGACTGTGTTATTTATCTGGTCTTGTATATGGATGATCTGTTGTTGATTGGAAATGAAAAAGAAATTATCCAAGATTTGAAGACCCAGTTGTTCTCCAAATTTGACATGAAGGATCTTGGTGCTGCAAACTAAAATTTTGGGCATGGAAATTAAGAGAGATTGGGCAAAGAGGAAGCTCTGGTTAAACCAGAGGAAGTATGTTGAGACTATATTGCAGAGGTTCAATATGCAGGAAACTAAACCGGTGAATGTTTTGATTCCTATAGGTACAAAGCTATCTGAACATTGTTACCGATGAAATAGGTAACCTGACCTCAAAACGGGAACTCTAGCCCAAAGAGACTAAAAAAACATGAAAAAACACCCCAAAAACAAAAAAAAGTGTATTCCAGAACGCACTTGGTTTTTTTTGAAGGTCAAATTTCAACATTTTATAAAATTATGCTAAAAACAAAATTGTTTCTTGAAAAAACGATTGAAAAAACACCCTTAAAACAAAACCAGTTGATGCTGGAATAATAATAAAAAAAAATCATGTCATATTTTTGACATTTCTAAAAATAGAAATAACATTTTTTAATTTTTAAAATTTAAACATAAAAAAAAACTTAAAATTTAAGAAAAAAAATAAATTTAAAAAATAAAAAGATTTTAAAGCTTGAAATTTAAAAATATATAGGAATAAAAAAATAAAAATAAAAACAAAATAAAAATTTTAATTCAAACATTAAAAAAAAACCTAAAATTTAGGGAAAAAAAATAAAAATAAAAAATAAAAAATAAAATTTAAAGATTAAAATTTCAAAATATATAGAAATAAAAAAAAATAATAAAAACAAAATAAAAATATTAAATTAAAAAAAAAATTATAAAAAATAAAATATAGAATAAATTTTAAAAATAAAAAGAAAATGTTAATTACATTAAAATAAATAAATAAATAATTAATTAATTAAATTTAAAGAAATATATTAAATTTTAATAAATTTAAAACTTAAAAAAAAAATACATTATTTAAATTAAAAGTAAAAAAATGAAAAATTAATTAAAAATGAAAAATGAAAAATAAAATACAATAAAAATATTAATTTTAAAAAATATATATTAAAAAAAACAAATAAATTTTAAAAAATAAATTAAATTTAAATTATAAAAAATAAAATATATATATATGAACTTAAATTAAAAATATATATATTATATTTTATTAAATTAAAAAAAAGGTTAATATTAAAATCACAAATTAAATTAAAAAAAGAAAAATATTAAATTTTAATAAATAAATGAAGAAACGCACGATATATAGAGATTGCGATGGCGAAAGAGGCTTTTAGGGTTTGCAGTGAGGCCTCTCTAGTTCGCGCCGGCTCGATCGCTCTGAAGGTCAGCTGCCTTCTATTCCTGCTCTAGACTAAAGATTGGAACCTGCACGTCTTCCTGCTACAGCACAGGAGCATTCCTGAAGGTTATGATGCCGTCGTCTGGGCGGCTACGTTTCCTGACATTGTTTTAGACAGCTTCGGAGCCGCCGCCTTCACATAGGCTAGCCACGCCACAACGCTTGCAGCGATGCCAATGCAGGACATTCTCATCGTCAGGGTAGCAGATTTGAACCTGCAGGCTTCAAACCCATTCAAACCCTCGCTCAAGGATGACCCCCTTGACACTGTTGCTGCCGCCGTCTAGATGGCCATTTTTCTGGCTAATGTTCCAGTTAGCTCTAATGCAGCCGCTTCGATAGCTACTCACAATGTGAGTAGAAGCAACCCAACAGATCTTATAGAACACTTCTCTGTCAAACGCATGCAGAGGTTATGTTTACCAAGCCCGCTTGATCGGCTTCCAAATCTGGACTGGGACCGGTCTGCTGTCTATTAGAAGTAGTCTCATATCCTAATCGAGCCAAATATGCCTGAAGAAACACAAGCATTCCAAATCCAAGTCAAACTCTCGGGCAAGACAATGATGCTGTGGGCAAGCAAAACAGATCTTGTGCAGGACATCCTTCAAAAACTCGAACACTGACTGGTGATCCCCTCCTCCTACCTAAGATTGCTACATAAGGGTAAGCAACTTATGAATCCCCACCCCCTATCTTTTTACAGTATTCTTAAAGACGCTTCTATTGTGGCTACATTTCGTTTAAGAGCTGGTTCCATTGGGCAGACCTCCTCTGCCTCTTCTTTCTCATACAAAGATGCAGTCCGCAAAGATGCTGCCCAACCGCAGTCTGCCAAACCAGCGGAGGCTCCCAAGCCTTTCTTGGTGGATAAAATGGAGGATACTCCCTCCATTGAAATCTCTCATGCATCTATGGATGACCAATATCAGACGTTTGTAGAAATAGCCATTATTTGCAGATTTAATGGACTATGGCCTCGTACGGCCGATCTATACCTGTGGCTTCACTCTAACTCGACCAAAAACTGCAAGGTCTTCTTCTGCTCGAAAGGCTTCTTCATTGTAGCCTTTGCCTTCAGCGACGACTACAAGATAGCCTTAACAGGAGGCCCTTGGTTCTGGGGATCAGCGGGACTTTTCCTCACCCCCTAGTTCCCTGATTTCGACCCCTCTTCGGCTGTCATCACCAAGCTACCCATTTGGGTCCGTCTTCCAAACCTCCCTGCTCATCTATGGCATTTCGCTGTCTTCCAAGGAATTGGGGAAAAATTAGGCCGCTTCTTGGCAACGGACACCTCTCGAGGAGAGAAAGGATTATATACTTATGGCCGAATATGCGCAGAAATAGACATTAGCAAAGGGCTGCCTGATTAGATCAACCTCAAAGTTGGGGACTTTCATTGGACGCAAACTTTAGACTATGAGAACACTGCTTTTAGATGTCGCCATTTCCATCAGACTGGGCATCTTCAGAATACTTGTGTGACGTTTCTCGACAAAGAGAGGAACATCCCGCGCAAATCCAAATCCAAGAACTGGAAACCTTGTGATAGACCTCCAATGGATGACATAGATTTCTCTAGCTCTGATGAGGAGGATATAGAGGTGGAGGGGGAGAATCAGAACCCCACGAGGGAAGCGCCACCAACACGCCCAGCGGACCCCACAGCTCCTCCGACTTCACAGAAGCGCACTCATGAGACATCTTCAGATTCAGATAAGGAGACTCCTCCTTCTACACATATTAGTTTGCAGGTGGTTCCCGTCCAGCCAGCTCTCAATGGCTAGGTTACAGTCAGCAAAAAGAAAGGGAAAAAATGTCGACTGGGAGACTCCACCCATTCTGGGACGACTCCCTAGTCTAGTTTCTTTACTTTATGTACTTTCCGTTATCTTTGCTTATGTCGTGGTTGTTCATGGGGACCGAAGTTGATAGTCTATCATTTCCAGCTCCCTTGCTCTCTTGCTTCGCTTTTATGCAAGCTTTGATTCTACTATATTTCTTTACTTAATAGATTTTGTCTTACTCAGAAAAATAAATAAATAAATGAATGAATAAACAAATAAATTTTGAAATAAAAAATAAATTTTATTTTGTTAAAATAAAAAGTTAAAAAACTTTAGAAATTAGTTAAAAATGAAAAATTTAAAAAA
Organism: Pinus albicaulis; assembly: GCA_034641835.2. NCBI lineage: Eukaryota > Viridiplantae > Streptophyta > Pinopsida > Pinales > Pinaceae > Pinus > Pinus albicaulis. Next base: position 1,426,282,210 of record CM076577.1, read on the forward strand.
TATATTAAATGAAAAATAAAATAAAAAACAAATTAATTTGAAAATATTAAGTTTAATTAAAAAAAAATCTAATTTTAAATACACAATTTTAATTGAAATAAAAAATATATAAAAATTTTATCTAATTAAAAAAATAATAATAAAAAATAAAAATAAAAATATTAAATTCAAATAAATTAAAAAAGACAAAATTTATTAAGTTTTAAAAAATTAAATGAAAAAACTAAACATAAAAGTTAATAATAAAAAAAAAATATGAAAAAATTTAACAAAAAAATCAATCAAATAAAAAAAAATACAAAATTTAATAAAAATTATTAACAAAATTTAGAAGAAAAAAATTAAAAACAAAAAAATGAATAAAATAAAAATAAATAAATAAATAAAATAAAAAAAACAAATTAAATTAAAACAAATTAAATTTCAAATAGAAAAGTTAAATTAAAAAAATAATTTTAAATTTTTTGAATTTTAAAAAAAAATCAAATTAAAAAAAATAAATAAAAAATTTGATCATGGTGGCGACGCCAGTCGACCTCCCGCCCAGGTGGCGACGGAGGTCGGTCGTTAGGCAGGCGGGGAGGCTGCATGTAGCCCCTCGCCCACCCAGCCGCCGGCCTCTGCCGCCACTTGGGTGGGAGGCCGATTCCGGGAATCGCCCTCCTGCAGCAGGAGGCCGATTCCGGGAGGCCTCCCACTGCGGGAGGGAGATTCCCTGCGAGAGGCCGATTCGGGGAATTGGCCTCCCACAGCGGGGAACCGGCCTCCCGCCGCGAGTGGGCAATTCTCGGAACCGGCCTCCCGACGCGGGAGGGCGATTCCTGGAATCGACCTCCCGCCCAGGTGGCGGCGGAGGCCGGCCGCTTGGCGGGTGGGGAGGCTGCATGCAGCCTCCATGCCCACCAAGTGGCTGTTCTCTACCTCCACCTGGGCGGGAGGCCAATTAGCGGCGCCACCACGATCAAATTTTTTTTTTTTTTTTTAATTTTTAATATTTTTTTAAATTTGACTTCCTTTTTTATTTTTATTTTTAAATTCAAAAAATTAATTTTTTTTTTTAATTCAAATTTTTTATTTTAAATTTAATTTGTTTTATTTTTTTTTAGTTTGTTTTTTCAATTTTGTTTTTAAATTTAATATTTTAGATTAATTATTTTTTAAAATTCAAAATTTATTTATTAAATTTATTAAATTTTAATTTAACTTAATTTTTTTTTTTAATCTTTTAGTTTATTTAGTTTTTCATTTTCAAAATTTATAAATTGTTTCATTAAAAAAAAAACAGTAAATTTATGGATATTTGTTTTTTAATTATTTGCACGTGGTTTTTTTCATTTTTTTTGTTTTTTAATGATATATTTTTTTTATTTTAATTTTCTTTTTCAATTTTAAATTTTGTTTTTTTTTTTAATTTGTTTTTTTTTGTTAACTTTAAAATTTGTATTTTTTTCTTATTATTATTATTTTTTTAATTTAATTTTTTCTTTTTTCGTATTTTATTTTTTTTTATCTAAATTTTAATTTTGTAATTTAAATTATTTTTAATTTTTCTATTTAATTTTTTTTTTAATTATATGCTTTTTTTTAATAACTTAGAAAAAAATGTTTTTGATGTTTTTTTTTTATAAAGTTTTTTGGTTAATTTTTGTTTTCTTTCTTTAAATTATGTGTTTTTTTTTTCAAATCTTGTCATTTCTTTTGATATAATTTTCGAATATTTTTGTTTTTTTTTGTTTTATTTATTTATTTTTGTTTAAATTTTTTGTTTCTACGAGTTAATTTTTTTTTTTTAACATTTTTATTGTTTTTATATAGATATTTTTTATCTAAGTTTTGTGTTTTATTACCAACATTAAAATCACCACTCTAAAAAAAAAAGGTTGATGTTGCATCAATACGCTTCAAAATTAGCATGAAAATCACCGCTCTAAAAAAAAAAAGTTGATGTTGCATCAATACGTTTCAAAATTAGCATGAAAATCACTAACATTTTAAAACAAATATTCATACTTCATAAATAAAAATATTAGAGTGTTAAAAATGTGCACAAAAAAAAGGGGTGATTCTGCATCACCACTTTTCAAGATCGGGTGCTTTTTATGCTACCAAAAAAAAGTAGGTAACAGTGCGGTTACCTATTTCATCGGTAAGAGTGTTTCTGTTGAACAGTGTCCCAAGACACAAGAAGAAGAGGAACATATGTCATGTGTTCCATATGCAAGTGCAATGGGTAGCCTGATGTATGCAATGGTCTGTACTAGACTAGACATTGCGCATGCAGTGGGAGTATTGCGCAGGTTTATGTCAAACGCAGGGAAGGAGCATTAGATAGAAGTGAAGCAAGTTTTTAGATATTTGTGTGGCACTAGTGATTATGGCTTGTGCTACCAGGGAAGAGAAGTATTGGAAAGAGTGTTGGACATTTATGGTTTTGTTGATACAGTCTGGGTTGGAGATCTGGATGAAAGAAGATCTACAAGTGGGTATGTGCGCGGTCAGTTGGATGAGTAAAAGGCAGTTTATAGTGGCTCTTCCAACTATAGAGACAGAATACATGGCAGCCACTCATGCAAGAAAGGAAGCAGTTTGGTTGCAAAGGTTGAGTTCAAGTATGGGGTTGGTGCAGCAAGCTATAAGGATATATTGTGATAGCCAAAGTGCAATTTTCTTGGCCAAGAACCCTGCTTATCATTAAAATACAAAGCACATTGATGTTCAATATCACTTTGTGAGATATATAGTTGAAGCTAAAAAGGTGTTGCTAGCAAAGGTGGACACTTTGAAGACTATTGCAGATGCATTCACAAAGTCTGTGAGCACTCAGAAGTTCTCTTGGTGTAGAGAAACAATGGGTGTTGCAAAGCTAGGTTAATGACTCAGTTCTCCTGTGACCCCCTGCGAAAATAAAAAAACAAGTGGGAGAATGTTGGGTTTGTGTTATATTCTTTCCGTGACTAATGACATGCGGGGGTGGGGGGGGGTGGTAGCCTCTAGTGTTGGGGTCCGGGGTAGCGCCCCGGAAAATTTTTATTGGTCCTCATTTTACAGTGGCTGGATCTGCCTATTGTTTTGTGCATGGGTTTGCACATGGTTTTAGGGTACGAGGGTTTGCAGCCACTGGTATTTTGTAGATCCAGTCAAGGGAACTATGGTGATGTTCTAATCTATGGTTAATGGATTGGGGTTTATGTATGCTTCAGCATGTATATATATGTGTTGTAACACTAAAAGGAATATAATGAAAAATCAAGCTGGTCATCCCAATTTGGGATCCAGGGAAAACCTCTGTGTTTATCTGTTTTAAGTTTTATGCTCTCGCTATTGTTTATTTTCTGTTTTAAGATTCGTTTCTAGATAATTTATGTACACTGTTAAAACCTACAAAAAATAGGCTGCTACAACAATAGCTACAGAAATTGCAACTTTACGTATTTGTTTGAAAATATGTCATTTTTTGCATAAAATTGTTTTCTCCAAGTTTCAACTGCTGATTTGGATTGTGTACTCTGTGTTGAAGTAGAAGCCATGAAACATACTGCATATTGACTTAAATAAGCCGAAATTTCTTTTTTTCCTTGAAATTGAAAATGAATGAAAAAGTGTTATAATGATGCCATCATACTGCTATTGAATAAGAAAAAGAGGAACATGGTGCTACAAGAAACTAATAAAAGGTATTTATGCAAGTTGTTTTTGATTCCATAAAACCATTAGTCTTCACCAAATCTAAAATTCACGGTACAGTTCTTACCATGCAAATGAATGTGTCGACGTCGAGCAGGGGAAGAAATCATTGGATTTATGATCAATGATGAAAATCATTAACCAATGTGAGACAACTCATCGATAATGTAAATGAGTGTCAATGTACCTGAGCGCTTCTTGATAGGGACGAATGAATGTATTGAAGTCGATTCACCAGCAAAATCTGACAATCAAGAGACATTGTTGTATTCCCATTGTTGTTAACGAGGAGGATTTCCATTGATGTATGCAAGTTCCAAGGCACTCCAAATAATATTTTATCTTGATCCTAGATAGGGTTTTGAGGTGGATGGGACAAGATCTGGTGGAAGGTGGACCTTAAGGAATTCCACATCATTGAACTTGAGCATAGAACCAAAACTTATTTGAAGAACCATAATAAAAGATTGAAACCATCATGAAATTGTAGAATTTATTGTGAACCTTTCTCCCCAGTTTCCTAGTTTTCAAGAAAAGCTCATGTCCAATTGCGCCAACAAGTTGGTTTTCACAATATGAATTATTTTTCTCTTTACCTTATTTATTTATTTTTTATATGTTTTACTCTACTTGAAAAATAAATCTTGTTCAATTATGTCAATACTTCCAATGGAACCATTTCTGTAACAAGATGACAGATAAATTCACATGCGGGTTTGAAATATACTCTTTTATATTTACCAATATATGAGAGACCAATTGCCTTGAATGAGATGATGTCAAAAGACACTGAAGAATTGAGCATCGGGATTTGATGACTGCCCTGAACCAAGATTCAATGTAATATTGTATTCCTTTGCTTCCTACTATCATATCATGCAAGTCTTCAAATATGTGATCTTCATTCATAGAATTTGGTGATAGGCATGCAAGAAAATTTTCAATCTCAGGTTCCAACAACTGGTCTTTATCAACAGGATTTCATGATTCTTGCATTTTATCTGAATCTTCTTCTTCTAGTTGTTGTTCTTCTATGACAGTTGATCAATCATTTTGCAATAACTCAAAATTGTAAGTTGACTGAGGTGTTTTATTGTTGGGGATATGAAATGGTTGTACAGGTAGTGGAGTGGGAATGGATCTTTGGGGTGCTTGTGTGGATGGTAATGGGAAATGTTGAATTAAGGTCGATCGATGGTGAAATTTATGTTGTGGTGGAGGTGAATGGTATCGATTACATTGATATTGGTATCGAGGATAGAAAGGGAAAGATTGAGGATATTGTGGATTTCCTTTGTAGGAAATTTGGCAACTTTGTTGCCAAGGTTGGTTTTGAGGTAGGGTTTGAGATGGCCAAGGTTTCCAAGGCTCGTTTTGATGTTTGGATTGAGATGTCCAAGGTTTCCAAGGCATGGGTGTTTTCCAATTACTTTGAGATTTTTTTCCATAACCTTGAAATTGTGCATAAGGATATTGCATCATATTGGGTTGATGAAGCTACCATAATCCTCTTGGAGCAACATAACAAATTTTCTCTTTTTCTTGATTCACTCCATTATCCTTCTCGTAAGATACCTTCAACCCTAGCAATGATGGGAAATCTTCAGTAGTGTGTGATCTTGCACAAATTTTACAAATTTTAATGTTATCAAGTGGAAATGCATGCAAATAATGTTTCTTTGTACATTTAGGGAAAATAAAGGAACATTTTCAACTTTTTGCATGTTTTTCATTCTTAGAATGTCAATTTTTTCATTTAAATTACCAAGAATGCTTAGCAAATTGTTAATTTCAGTTTGACTTACCAATCTTGATGTCGACTTACTTACTCTTGCCATAAATGGATCTTGAGGGTATCTTACATACTTTCCTTTTCCTCTTGATATGTTCTTGCATATTTCACAAATCTATGGAAATGAAAATTGAGAGACATCTCCTTTTCCCACCAGGTTAAGAAGATCAATCCATTCATCCTTTATAGCATTTAGTAGGAGAGTTTTTAAAGTGTCTGATCCTAAATTATGCAATTTAGATATTTTGATATTGTAATTAAATCTCTCCATTAAATATCCTAGAATTTCATCCTCTTCTTGGTTCATTTTAATGACTTCACTTCTAAGTTCGTTGTGTATGCAATAATCTTTATATTTTTACAAAAATACTCTTTTCATATGATCACATGTCCTTATAGAATATGTTCCTATTAAACATGGCTATGGTAAATATAGGACATGAATGATAAACATGATTTTTTACTACCATTAACATTATGTATATCTATAATACAATGTAGTGACCCTTGGATTCCACATTCCAATGTCACTTGGACTCATCTTTGACTATCTGTCTTCCACACCTACCCATAGAGGATTAGGTGTCCAAAATTCCACCCCTTAATCTGAAGGGGTATGCGTGAGTCCAAGAAGAGAGTTTTAGTACAAAAATGGAAAAGTATGCATGGTAGCACTTAGGCTGAATCATCTCTCTGAAATTTTGGCATAAAGAGGTGGTTTAAGGTTGACCATGAACACTAGAACTCTTAGTGATGTTCCCGGAACTCTTCCAAATATGGCAAGAAGCTGAGGTCTTCTACAAGAGAAATTTCTCCTCAAATTTTGAAGAGGGATACCTTAAACCTAGAAGAAGGGAGGTATACATATCATGATTTTTTAAGGATGACCATCAACTTTGGAATGCTTAATGCATTTCCTGGAACTCTACCAAAATTGGCAAGAAGCTGAAGTATTTTGTTAGAGGAAGTGTCCTAAATTCTTTGAAGAGGAATAATATCAACCTCCCATAGATGGTTTAAGGCTGACCACCAACCAAAGGCATGCTCATGGGAATAGGTGTCTCTCACTACAACTCTGAATTTGGAATGACAAGTTGTGGCTCTGTCTCGCTTGAACTACTATATCTTTGGCTACAACTCTGAATTTAGAATGAGCGATTGGGGCTTATGTTTGCTTGAAATGTTGTGTCTCTCGCTACAAATTCGAATCTGGAATGAGAGATTGTGGTTTAGGCTCGCTCTAAATGGATTCTAAGCTTATATATGACCACCATTTCCCCCCTTCTTAGGTACAAGTTGAGATTATGGCGAAAACTCAAATGCAATATTGTTCAATATTCTAGAACAGGTTCTGACATATGACTTAAGCATCTTCATGGCTGTTGATGCCCATTGCCAAGAAGCGATCCATCAAGGATGAATCTTTCTTATTGCATGAGGCTTGTTTTTGAGGAATCTTTGTGAAGAATGAGCGTGTTGACCACAATTATTTCATGGGTGAAGATCGAAACAAAGATATTTCATATGTCCAACTTGATCAAAGTGTTGGCATTTAACAATCTGTTGTGGCTGCTCTAAAAGAGGAGAAATATATGGAACAAATGAAGGTGAACTGTCATAAAGAAATCATGCACTATGAAACTAAATGGGCTTGGAATAGTCTGGAATATGAAATGACACATCCTTGTCATATGCAAGACTAGTTTTTTGCTTGTTATGGACAAGATCTTCCCAAGGTCTAATGACGGACCTGGGAAGTGCAGAATGAACTTTTGCATATGCAGGTAACTTTGTTACTTCAGTGGGCACTAGATTTGAATCAATTGCAACATTATTGACTTTTCTGATTATGGGAGTCTCTCTCAATTTTATTATTAGAACAGGTTGAGAATGATGACTCCATTCTTGTAATTCTTCTTTCTGAAGTTGATACTCTATCTGCAAAAATTCAATTTTCTCTTGTGCATTTTGTAAACAGGTTTGGATGTATTTGAGAAAGGTTTTATCAATCATAATTGTATTTTCGACAGTAGAATATGTTATATTTTTTAGTAATTTTCATACTCCATCTGCCATTTTCCAACAATTTAAATTGTTGAATGCACAGGACTTCAATGAACTGACATCAACATATCTCATCATACATGAAGGACCAAAAAATAGGTAGGACCAGCGTATAATAACGAAAACAATTTAAGTTATTTAAGTTTTCATATAATACATGGACTCAATGCTTCAATAAGAGTACAAAACAACCACAAGGAGTAATGAAATGGTTACCAAACACATTGCCTTAAAAATGATATTCAACTTACAACAAAATAGTTGCAACATAGGTAGCATATATACTCACATATGAACCAATGGAAGAGGCATATCAATGAACCATCGCGCATATAATCAATGCAAAAAAAAATGTATCAAACTACAAATACCGCCCTTTCCATATTAGTTATCTTCTCCAAATATTGTTCTATTATGAGAACATGGCATAGACATGCAACGAGAGGATTTTATTCCGAGCACCAAAGTGATAAATATGCCCATATAACAAACAGAACAAAGAAAATGTATATCATATACAACTAACAACCCCAACACTTTATGTGTGTGTTCTATGGGAATCCATTATCTTCATCTATAAGATATCTGCAATATCACTGTGCACTGGCATAAGCGTTCTGATAATAATTTCTTCCTTTTGCTATATGCACATAAAGTATAAAATTTCTTCTATGTCATTCAATATATCAATGAGTCTTCAAAAAAGCAGTATCGAGCAATCTATTCAACATGCCATTCAGCCCATTAGTAAAACTATGCATAATTCTCTTTAATTCATTAAAGATAATAGAAATAATAATAATAATAAACCATCTAAACATGTATGCGGGAATTTGGTGCATTTTTGAAGAAATACGGTGAAAAATGATGACAATGGGTGAATGGAATGATGCAAAAATGGATGGTTTCATAAACAAAATTATGACAAGTTGGAGACTCAACAGTCAGCTTGGTCAATGTTGTGACAATGCTGCTCGTCATGCCCCATCGATGAGAAACATTTGCAAAAAGGTTGCTTAAGCTCAAGGATGTATTTACTAATCCTCAGACAATATTTTTTCATATGCATACCCATTGCTTGACAAATCAGGCACCATGACATAGGAGTTCCGCTTGGTCTGGTCGCACTTTTCAATGGGCTTGGTCCTCTAGCCTCCACATAGTTTTTAAATACAGGGCACTGATCCTTGTGATGTCCGACAAATTTGAAGCACATACACCAAACATATGTGCATGCCTCCTTTCCCTTATCCTTTCACAGACTTTGTATTTCTATGTGCATTTCCTCCAACTGGCTTTGGATTTGTTAGGTCGTGATCTATGTAGCTAATACCTATGAAGCTCCTAGCCTCATTGCAATCCCTACATCTTTAGCATGTGTGGAAATCTTCTGTACACTTAAGCGCTGGGGTAGATGCGGTAGCCTCATGGAAATAAACCATTCTTTGTGCTTGGCATCATCATCAATATTCAATCCTACATCCCTAATAGTGCACTCAAAACTTTGATCTGAATCCCATACAGATTCATTTGATTCTTGGTGAATCTCTTTCAACTCAGTTATGCATAACACGAATGATTTCGAACTCTTGAATTGTTCCTTTAATGCAGAGTTCAGATTATCAATAGTTCCATTATGGTTCGTAGCTACATACCTTATGTACCAAATCCATTGTGTGGTCTTGGAAAGAGTGGCAAGCTACACTTTCTTAATATCGTCATTATCAACTTGTTGCGTTGTCCACACAGTATCAGCAAAAAATAAGAATTGGTTGTATATTCATTTCTAATACCACGGAAAGTAGGTAACTTCATGGAGGAAGCCATTAGAGCACCTAGTGGTGGAGGTGGAGGTGGAGTGGATTCCTTATTATAATGATATGAGATCGGAAGTGAAGTGGAAGGGATTTTCACTATGGCCAACAACCCAAGACTATTATGATATTCCAATACTTCTTCTTCAAAGTGCACAGATTCTCCAGAGCTACTAGTTTCTAATTCTTTGTTAATTTTTTATCTACCCTTGAGAGGACTATAAATAAAAACTTTTTCTAGATCTACACAATAAGTTCTTCAACTGCACGTAGTCGGGCCTTTATGGGACATTCACTCAATATGACTGTATAGAGTATCGTGTTCATGCAAAATAGAATTTTAATCCATAAATTTAGAGAGCACATGAACTTACCTATAGGACCCTTGAAAAACCTTCGTTCAACTTGAGAATAAAATACAAATTTATCAATAGAAAATTCAGTGAAAATTCATCCCAAAACACGATCGATCCAATGATCTACCACATGGGTGATCTTGTTGCTAGTCTTCTCTAATTGTTGTACTAACTCTAGAGTTCACTGAGTGATCATGTCATCCTTTGCATAGGTATGGAATTCACTAAGTCGAGAAAACCACTCATGCAACTCAGTGCCAAAGGAATCAAAGAAAATATTGTATAATTATGTATAAATATACTTTTGTACCCAATCTTTGGTAGACAATTTAGAGCTTATGTTTGTCTGGATCGCAAATTCAAGTATCTTCTTATCAAGCTAATCTTCTAGTTCGCTCTACTTTGAATGCCAATACATAAAATCTCCCTCAAAATTATCTCAGTCCCGGCAACAAAACCATTTGTTGGGTTGAGGGGTCATGACCCATATTTAGAGTTATTACACAACCAACAAAACCATCCATCTACTAGCCATTTCGGCAATGATCTTCTTGTGCAGATCAAAGTCTCACCCAAGCAGAATGGAGGGGTGTTGAAACTAGGTTTCGACACCCAAAGTAAGTTGTTGATGTAGTGGCCCTAATCAGACCCAATGCAAATAATATAACATATGCATGCATGCACAGTCAGCAGATCTAACCCTTCCATGGATTACACAGAATACTTTAATATATTCCGCACAGTCATTAAATATACTTTAATAATATCTATTCATCTAACATCAGCTAATTTTAATGAACAGAATCAATTAACCATTAACACAAGTAAATACAAAACACATAACTGAAACATATCTTAAAGAAAAAAATAGATAATCAATATAGTAGATCACATAGGAATCAAGGTTTTCCAAAAACATCTTCTTTATTAAGATATATGCAATTCGGTACATTCAGTCCTTCTGTGCACACAACCAATAGAGTCCGCACATATCTAGGCCTTAGGTCTCCGCACACATAGCCATCAGGATCCTTTCTACCCAGACAAACCTAGACTTAGATCAAAACATTAACAACAACCATACATCATCGACACAATATATGACATACTTTCTTAACTCAATCCTTACATATTTATACTATCTTGATGTCCACATACCATGGTCTCAAACCATGGTTTGAGACTCATGGTTTTTCCCTTAGAATCCATTGCAATTATTAAGGGACTTTGACACGCCCCAAAGCCCCTTTGATTACTTGTGCGTGGCACGTACACCAAAACATATACAAAATTATCCAAAAAATCACCTAAGGGGACCCCACTCCAACAAGTAATAGTCTCCTTGATCATTAGTGTAGGTTGTATTAAATCATTTATGTTGCATATGCATTTGATAGATTTTTATTTCTACATTTTTTGATCTAATATTTAAGAATTTGGGAAGTTGAAACAAGCTACAGTTTGATCTTCATAAAAAATGTCGTTAATGGTATGGATTCCACCTCTTATAACTCTAGTTTATTATTAAATATAGATAAACTTAGGGAAATATTTCTTTCTTGTGTGTTTGTTACAAGGGTCAGACATTAAACCTAGATAGATTTCCTCTAACACTATAAATTAGTTCTTCATAACAAATTGGCAACCATACTTGGGAACAACTCGTTCTTTATCATCTCCTTGCTTTGGTCTTCCGAACATTGTATGATAGCTTTGCCTATGTCTCTGTAGGATAGTTATATTCTAGATTTTGTGATTTTTTGCTCGAATTTTTATTTGATTAAAAATCATGCACATAATCATAGGTAGGTCCACCCACCTAATATAGGGTCCAAAACGTTTTCTTCAGGGCCCTACCACAGAGCCCGTGGTGGAGCGCCCGCCCTCTTATTGCGCCTAGTGTAACGAAGGGGGGGCTAGTCATGGAAAGATAATAACACACACCTAACACTCAAAAGCTTTTGATGATGGATATATCCAAACTAATAGGAATATGATACTCTTAAGACATTACATTTCTTGGTTTGTGGCAATGTTATTTTAATTGGATTCCTACAAGCTTAATTTAGATCAAAAGGCTCGATTTTCCTCCCTTGGCCATATCTATTCCCATGTGACCTACAATTTGTGCTAAAAACCTTCTATTGGTGTCCATATTATAAATAAAATAAAAATTGTACATATAAAAATTATTTATGGTAGCTTTAGGTTCTAGATGGTTCTTGAGCATGAGAAACTACTTCTTAGGCCTATTAAGAGAATTTCATCACATGAAATTTTTAAACTCTTCAAATATATAACTACTTATCAAGAGCCCTAATTCTGAAAATATGGTCTGCTAAACAACTAAGAATATACTTTGGGGTTGTGTGTGGGTTTAATATGTTTTCTATTTGACCTAGATCCATGAAATCTTCCTTGAAGGCTTAAATCATAGGTTTCTTGCTACCTCCATTTTAATGAATCTTTGAACAATAACTTATGCTAATAAAATTCCATGTTGTACATAAATCCACTTGGAGGTTATGTATTTTTTTTTGAAATAATTTATATAACTGTGATTAATGGCCTAAGACGTAGGTGTCCCACAACCATATTTGGGACACATAAGCCAATAAATACTTCTACAAACTTCATAATGTCATGAATATCCCCACATGGAAAATGATAATGCTGTTAATGAGGAATGAGTACTAGAGCATTGTGTCATTATTGAAAATTGATTATTAGACGCTTCCTTTATGGTATAAAACTTATGTTTCTTCATTGAAATGTGTCTAGCCCAATATGAAAAATCCCGTAATTGCACCCATACCTCTAGCCAAAGGAGGATATAACCTTGAGATATTTGTGTGGTAGTTCAAGGCCTTTTTATGCTAAGCGGTGCTCTACAACCTAGTATGAGGGGGATTTTATAACTTAACATTACATTTAAAAATAATAAAATAATACTTATATTATTAAAATAAAATATAGAAATAACAGAAAAATCAAAGTGGGACATAAATAAAATATTTAAATTTCCACTTTAATTTAACATCATCTTTATATAGAGATATAGAGTAATTTAAAGAATAAGAAGATTAATTCACTTTTTCGTATGAGTGATATATGAAATTCCTTCATAGTTTTATTGATATTATATGATGCATAATTCATTCCATGATCAATTGATATGTAATATTTAAAACAAAAATATATTAATACCAAAAATTAAATTCATCTATAAAAAAAATATTTTAATGTCTATATAAAATAACATTGTGTTATATGAGTTTATACACATAAGTATAAAGTAATCTATATTAAAAAAAATCTTATATTTTGACTTCAATATTTGGAGAGAGAGAGGGAGATGTTTTAGACCTTTTAATATGAGGGAGCATGTATCGAAATTTTAATGTGGAAAATTTGAATCATAAATAAGATACTTCAATGTCAACTATGTATATGCTATATAAAACAAGTGAAAATGAAAAAAATCATATAGCTGAAATATTTTATTATTTTTTCTCTCAAAACCAATAAAAATCCATCTTAAGTCCAAATCTACTGTGATTCAGGACAAATCAAATTTCTAGAGTGAAAATTGTTCGTCATTTTTTACGCTCTAAAAAAAGTTTTCATCTTGAGATATTGGCTCCCTCTGAGTTCTTGGTAGATATGGAGTTATGATGGATTAATGTTGGTTAATAGCCATTTATTCCAAAAATATCAATATATTGTCACATCGCTAAATTTCATTACCATTTAAATGTCCTTAAGCCGCACAACTAGAGCTCAAAATATCCCAATAATGAAAGTACCCTTACTTGGAGGATATTAAATCCCTTCATATGTCAATTGTGGTGGTTTGAGGTGTCGATCCACACAACTTAATACTAGAAGCAAATTGTTAGACCCAAGGCCCAAGTTTCCTTCCTTTAACATCTTAAGTAGCCTAGTGCCTATATTTAATGCTTACTCTCTCTTAAGAGTTTGATATACCCATGATGAACTGTCCCTACTAGGAAAATAATTTACTCATAAATGCACACATCCTTTGAAGGGAACATATGTATTTCTCAAAGTGTACTTGCAATTTTTAAAGAGCTCTCAAGATTTTATAAGAGTGCATGGATTCTTCCAAAAATGCATAATTATAAAATAGAACTTGCATTCTTGATAATATGTGGATACTTCTACGAATGTGAATGCACTTTTAAGAACATGCAAACATTCTTCAAAAATATAAGTTATCAAGTATGCATGATGGTTTGAGGAGCAGAGGTTATAGGATTAAGTCAAGTGCATGGTACTGAGGATGTCTATACATTTATTTGTAAGCACCTACACAACTCGGTGCCACTTTTTCGATCATCAACTTAAAAAAAGATCCCTCTAAGAAAACATAAACCTAATGTAATTCAAAAGATTGAGGAAGCCACTCCTAATAAATATATTGTATCTTAGTGTATCAAATATATTGTATCTTATTGTAGCTCACTATGAGGGATACAAGTCTAGGAAATAAATTTATTTAATTAATTAGTACGGGTGTTACTATCGAGCTTAAAATCATGTGTCGATTGTAATGTAAATAAGATGGGTTCGAGGGCAGAAAGTCCCTTTTTCCAGCGAGATATTTGTGCAACAATTACTACCTCCAGCCACTCGTGGAATGAGCTGCTATCAGAATTCCACTCCAACTATTTTATTTAGTTTGGATGCGAAGGAAAGCCACCACGAAAGCAAAGGAGTAGGTTCACGAGCTCTAAGCCGTACAAGGTAGACCTAGCATGCACGTGAGTTCTTCTTAAATCAGTCATCTAGTATATCAATAGTCTTCTTATAGGGTAATTTATTGCGGCAAACGAGTCACACTTGAAATATCATTAAGAAGGTACACCCACTGAGTGGAAGAGGTTACAGAGTGAAGCAAGAAGCCAAAAGACTCAGTTAAGATCGATCGATCACAACACAGATATAAGAAGGAAGGTCTCATTATACACGTCTTGTCTGGTTGAAAAGAATATGCGTCTCAGTTCAAGAAATTCTACAACATGGAGGGGCAGGCAATAAAGAGACATAAGTGGCTACTGATTTTTTCACCTGAGGGATTCAGGGGTTGAGCAGAAATAAAAAAGTTCGATAAGCTCATTTATCTGACTGGGCTAGATAGAGTCAGTCCTAGAAGCTCTATTCAATGCAATTACTCTTTTCTAGCTAGTGTCGCGAGGTCATATCTAGTCTCTAATTTCTTGAAGGTGGATTTCTCCTGATATTTGCACAAAAACGGGCGTTTCTCTCATCTATGCCGCATAGTGCAGGACTATATGGTGCAAAACACAGAGAATTGTGAAGAAACTATATCAAAAAATCATTGATAAGAACTGGTAAGACAGAACTCTCATACTTGGTAAGACAAAACTCTGGTACCTTATAAATTTATGTTGTTTCTTGGGCTAAATCTTAAGAATATTTAGTGAAGATAAATCCCCCTCCATTTTTCAAAGTAATTGAGAAGGGATGTATGAAGAGAAGGGTGGAGGAGCCCCTTTCCTTTTGTCATATTCCTCGCCTTTTGTCAAAGTACTTGAGTAGGGATGCATGCAGAGAAGGGTGCACGACTCCTCCAAGGAAGACATAAAATATCATTCAGATAGAAGTGCCTGAATAGGGATCCATGCATGCAGAGAAGGGTGCAAGACTCCCCCATGGAAGATAAAAAACCCCATTCAGATAGAAAATGCTAGCCAACATAGTTGAAGGCGAAGAAGTGTTGGAATTTATGAGTCTTCCAAAAGACACAGAGGAATAAAAATTCCCCAACTTCAACACAGACATTAAAAAAAAAATTGCGAGCTGCTACACAACACAATGTCAAAACTTGCTCTTTGTTTCTTTTTAAAATTCTCCCTTCAGGCTCTATTTCAAAAAAATATTACACAATCACTACATATAAAAATTCTCTCTCTCTATTCTTTTATACAGAGTCTCACTCTGTTTTTCAACACTCTATCACTTTTGTCTCTGCTGGCTTTTTCAATAATACATACGGTCATAAAAACTTGCCTTCGGGCCTTTTTCTTTTTTATATATGAAATGACAAACTATTAAAAAAAAATTAAAAACAATTTAACTTTATATATTATAAACTTCATAAGTTTATAATATATATATTACAACTCAAATTTATATATATGTTATAACCAACGTTTTAAAATTTTGACCCAAAGTATTTTTTCAAAAGAAAGCTTTGTAGTGACTTTTCGTGCCCTCTTAATAAAACAAAACATATTAATACTTTTAACCAAGGTTTGAAACCTTTATCGCGGATTTAAGAACATGAAATTAAAACCCTTTGCATAAACTATCACATCCATTTATGAAATGGATGACTTGTGCGATCGACTCCCCAATGTGATGGATGATTTAATGCTTTACGCATGTGATATGTGATGTTGGCAATATTGCATCACAAATGAAACAACAAAAAACTTGTGATGGTGCTAAAAAATAATGCGATATGCGAAACTACGAAATTGCGATGTGTGTTCTCCATTCCGTGGTTGGTGGTGTTTAATGGTGCAGATCACAGAGTTTTAAATGTTGGTGATTTCTTGGATTCAAACCAGATTTTCACTGTGAACATGGCTAAGGCCATTAACTAAAACTTTGAACTTAGAGAGTGTTATTAGATACAGAGATGGAGTGCAAGAAACAATAACAGAATTAAATTGCTGCTGCTATACTCTTCGTCCTTTTGCACAGTCTACATTGTTGCAGTTGAATTTAAAAATTCAACACTCCCCCTTAAATTCAATTGTTAGGTTCTCTTTCATACCGAGACACTTTCTCAAATAATTAAAACTTTCCTGCCGCAATGGTTTTGTTAAAATGTCTACAAACTACTCCTCCATTTTGCAATGCTTCAGAACAATTTCACCATTGTTCACTACCTCCTTGATGTAGTGATACTTGGCATCAATGTGTTTCGTTATTTTATGAAACACTGAATTCTTTCACAATGTTAATGTTGAGCTATTATCACAGTAAATTTGTGTGCCTTTTACTTGTTCATGACACAAAATTATCAACATTTTCCTCATCTAAATGACTTGACATGCTTCTACTATAGCTGCCACATACTTTGTCTCTACTGTTGATAAAGCCACAATGGGTTGTTTCTTAGAAGCCCATGAAATGGATCCTAAATCCATATGGAAAAAATAACCAGAGGTGCTTTTCCGGTTATCTATACTTCCGGCCCAATCACTGTCAGTATATCTAATCAATTTGGAATGTTCTAAAGTGGTCTATAAAATTCCATACCTCTTTGTTCCTTTCAAATACCTCAAAATTATTTTTGCTGCTTACCAATGTGTCTCCTTTGGCCTTTCCATAAATCTAGAAAGTAAACTCACAGCATGCATCATATCCTTCCTAGTTCCAGTCAAATACATGAGGTCACCAACTATGCTCTTGTACAAACTTGGATCAAAATACTTGCTAGTGTCCTCTTTGCTGAGTTTCAATCCCATCACTATAGGACTAATTGATGCCTTACAATCCTGTATACTAAATCTTTACAAAACTTCATTTACATATTTAGTTTGAGAGATAAAGGTTTTATTTTCATTTTGCACTACTTCTATTCCTAAGAAGTATTTTAGCAATCCCATATCAGTCATCTCAAATTCATCCTTCATGACTGTTTCGAAATTCTCAATGAGGTAAGCATCATTACCTGTAAAGATCGCATCATGAACATAGAAAACAACAATCAACATCTTACCAATTTTCTCCTTGATCTATAATGTGAGTTATCCTTCACATTTCTCAAACCCATTTTCTAGTAGGTAGACATCTATCGGTAACACCCCTAGTTTCTATGTTTTTTAAGTTAGACATTTGAAAAAAAATCCAAAGGGGAGTGGACCCGAATGGATAATTATTGTTTGGATTTTATTTAAATATTTATTAATGAAAATAAATGGAATATTTATGTGTACACTATGACCAGATGAGATTGGAGATCATAAGCCAGATCCATGAGGATATGGATAAGGTTAAGACTTTACCAAAACCTTTCAAAAAGCCTTGAAAGGAAAAATGCTAAATTAGATTTAAGAGGAAAAATCTAAATTCCCCAATGAAGAGGAAAGAAATTGGGAAGAGGTGAAAAAGCTGGAAAAGTAGAGAAAGCATATTTAAAGTACCTCATTGAGAGAAGCCTAGGCAAAAATAGGAAGAAAACATCCTAAAAATTCTGAACGCAGAATTTGGAAATATGCTTAGGGAAAGCATGGCTTAAGTAAGTTGTTTCAGAACAGAATGAGGTTAGTCTATTGCTGAAGGATCTCAACTCGGGGGTGAATTCTGGAAATAAAAAAATTCTAAGGTTGGGAGGATTGGTAATAGAACAAAGTGGTATGCATACCTAACCTCTAAACTTCTGTTATAAGAGGTATTATGAAATCTTAAACTGGTATTTAGATTGAAAGAAAATTTTCATGCAGTAGATATTAAATTCCGTACATTTAACAGATTTTACCAGAAGAAATAATCCTCTACAAATCTGTATAGTGGTAGGAATAGTGTCTATTGACAAATATCAATCAGAATCTCTAAATCGATAATGATTTAAATTTGAAGATACATATTACCCCTTGTACAATGTATTTTTTTTTTACTTTAATCTGCTTCTGTAATAACAAATTTATATGAAAATAATTTAGATAGAACATTAGATTTCATAGCTAAATGAATCAAATTTGAATGTTATGAGTATGATTTATTAAATTCTGCTTCACTACTTTCAAGAAGAAAATATTTGATTTTAGGAAAATCAGCTATATTTTCTATTACAGATGTAGTGTAATCTAAGCCAGGAGTAAAAATATATTGAAATACTATGATAATACTAGAAAGAAATGTCTATTGAGAACATATGATGGTTGTTGTATGAAAATATAAGAATGTACAAATTCTGCAAAATTCAATTTAAATGATATTTAGGAAACTTCCCAACTGCATATAATTATCATGATGTGAATTTAGTGCTATATACATATTTTCCTTTTATTGAAGTAGAAACCATATAGATATATACATGTACATCTTAGGGTATAGCTGTAAAGTGAATGCATGATATTAAAGTCTTAACAAGTTATATCCCCAATGGTATGATCTTAAATTCACTGTAAAGAAACATAGAAAAAAATCTATTGGTATATGAATAATTGGCTTAACAGTTACTGGAAATAATAGAAAGAAAGGTACAGAAGTCAAATTACACATAAGTTTATAATTCATACTTTTGCATAAGAGGTTAAGCAGTAAGGATGTAATTCTACCAATATAAATATTTCACTACAGGTAGACAAAGTGGACTATTTACAGTCTATGGTTATTCTGATAAAGAATAAAGAAATATAAAGGTCCTGTATATATGAAAATTAAATTTAGAAAGAGATGCTATAATATTGAAAATCTGTAACAAACAAGAAAAAAATAGCATGGAAGAAATTAATGAAAAGTACGGTTAATTAACCCTGCACTTTTCTGGGCAAATTGTGTCAATATCTATGTATACAATGAAAACTGGGTATAATTAGAGTTATCATAACAGAATATAAAATGTCTGAATCTCAGTTGGATCCAAAAATCCATTGCATAGTAAATAATGATATTTAATATCAAAGTACTAATTGCTAAGACAACATAGCAATTCAGACCCAAGAACAATCTTTGGGTTAAACCCGAAGAAGTGGAATAACCAGTACTGACCTGTAATAGGAACAAATGGAAAATTAAACTTTTCACGAGCTAGAAATTGTTATATGAGAACCAATGACGAAACCAGAAAAAATTTGAGTTACCTATAAGTCATCAAACGTCAATGAAAGAGGCTAAGTATGAAAGCGATATATATAAAGTTGAGAATATATCAAATAAAAAAACTAAAGTTTGTTACCTTAGAACAAAAAAAACTTCCACGAGCACAGAATATACATGCTGTGGAAATAAATTACCGTTACTGTTATATAAGCTTATATAAATGAAACTTCAGATTCAAATGAAATAAAATTGGAAACCTAAAACAAAATTTAAATCTGTTACATTAAATTTCTAGTGAATATCTGTAGAGATCGAACTATCGGAGTCGTTTTGTTTTCCATATCAGCCATGGAGATTTCGACCCTAAAATGCATACACCAAAACCAGTTAAGGGCGAATTCGGTTTTTTTAGGATTGACGTGAATTTAAGACATTATCTCTCTGAAACGATAAGTTAATTCGTTGAAATAAGAATAACGCCTCTTTAAAAATCTCTGAGAGGAGAAAAACAATAGTAGTGATAAAACTCCGAGGTAAGCAAGAACGAGAGAATTTATAAAAATTATAGCCAAGAACAAAACTACCCAGAAGCTAAATATATTAAGAAATCAATCAAAAATATGAATATGAAGAGGTAAAAACCCCAACGCCGAGCTGGAAGGGTTTACCAAAGATGTCCATACCAAAACGAAAATGCATTAGCGTATAATCAATTAAACCATCTTCAAAAGCACATCAGAACTCTTGCATACCTGATAAAGTCGCCATGGAAGACGCAGTGAAGGTCTGATGGACTTAGTCGAGGAATCTTGACTCTGAGAAGCTTAGCAGAGCTCTGATTGAAAATAATTAATTCAGAAATGAAATGGTAAAGGAAACCATAAGTCTGAAGAAACGAGTTAAATAGAAATTGGTTGAAATAAACCCTAAATTTTATTCACAGATTTTAACCTTACACTTGTCAACAGATCATGATTGATGTTGAAATTGATCTGCATTCTTGGGATTGAAACAAGGAGCCTTCATGAAAATCCAATTAAATCCCCACATTTAATTGATGTGTACACCATTCACGTATAAGACAATCCATGTACAGTAAACAATCATACTTACTCTCTGTGGAGAGGACGTATACATGCTACAGTACCACGATATAGGTAGCAAAGTTTAGATGCCTTTAACCAAATTGCAAAACGTGAATTGCATCCTTCAAAAACTGATATCCCTTCATAATAACCGTGATATGAAAATTTCGCATCAGAATGAAATGAAGAGGTACCCTATGTAAATTCGAGTTCGAAAATGATAATAGTAAATTTCAAAGGGTTTACGCAGCCAACGATTTGGAATAATTATTGTATTGCACTTATATGTGCGTTTTGTTATGATATATATGTGCGTATGGACTATGGTAATTATATCCAAATGATAAACTCGCAATTTCAATAGTTAGAAACTATAAATATATATACATGTAAAGGATATGAGTAGGTATAAAAATTGAATAAGATACACTAAAGATAGGACCATTAATAAATTTTATGGTACAAAAAAAAATCCGATAGGGATAGGTGAAATCTTATGATGTGTACCATCAAGTGTGTCAGAACATTATGGTGAACTAACAATAAAAACTTTGAAACTAGGAACTAGGCAAAAAGTGTTAAGAAAAATTTAATGGTCCTTGTTAAATTCACAAACTCGAAAAAAATGAGGTGAGACTTATAGCTGTAGTAGAGTATTAGGCATTAAACACTCTCCTAACGTGTACATCCGTGGTAATAATGTAATAAAATTCTTGTCAAATTTAGGGTATGACTTTGTGAACTAGCTCACGAGTCACATATAAAATTTATATGTATGTCGATACTCTAAGGTAACGGCAAAATATATGCTTAAGCGATATAGTAACGACTTCCATACATTTGAGCTCAAATGAAATTTGGGTAAAAGAAGTAAGTTAAATATATATATTTATCATAGATTAAAACTTGAAGTAGGTTATATATATAAATATCTCTAATTGTATATATATGTTGATATTTGGAAATATGTGAGAGATAGTGGAGAGGAATTATAAGAAATAGATTCTAAACAAATAGAAGAAAAAAAATTTAACTTTAGTTGTTATGTTAATATTAAACATATGTGAATAACTATGGATTAGATAGACTATAGTCTATGGTAAAACTCACATAACTATTTTATATATGTATATACAGGAAGGATTGATATGTGAAGTTACATATATCACAAGAACAAGATGAAAAACAAATGTGCTATACCCATATTAGGAATTAGCATTTAAGATCAAAGATTCTAGGAAAAATACAAGTAAATGTACCAATCAGGTGAAACCTTTCAAATGTAGTTCCTAGGTAAATATATATATATATATATATATATATATATATATATATATATATATATATATAAATAAATAAAATAAAATAAAACAAATTTTGACAGACATTACAAATGGTATCAGAGCCAAGTTGGAAAACTAGGCTGTTTTTGTGCTCACTATTATGAAATTAAATTTTTTTTGAAAAAAAAAATGTTACTGATGTTATTTTGTTTTACAGTAAAAAGGTACTGAAACTGAAAGCTAAGTGGTTGAAGAAGATGAACTCTATGTAGATCTGGGTGGTGGAGATAACATGCCAGATCCCAATGCTCCTTTGATGGCTATGATTCATAGAATGCAATGGGATATGGCCCAGCTAAGAAGCCAGAATGACAAGTTATCTTTAGCCAGTGAGGAGCAGGAAAAACTGATAAGAGAACTAACTTCGCAAAACATCCAAGAAGGTGAAGGTTCTGGGAGGAAGAGAAAATGCAGGATAATTTTCTCAGATGATTCTGAAGAAGATGACACCACTAGACAGTGGTCTAGGCAGAAGAAGGAATTACAAGGTGAATTTTGAAAAATAAAACCTCCCTCCTATGATGGAGAGAAGCAGGAAGATGCTAAGGCATGGTTGTTAAACATGATTAAATATTTTCAGGTCTACGAGTATGAAAGAAATCTGAAGGCCAAATTAGCTATCTACCAACTACAAGGTAAGGCTACCTTGTGATGGGAGGAAACAAAAATGGTTCATGTCATTGATGAAAAAAAAATGACTTCGGAAGATTTTCAAGTCAAGTTTAAAAACCGATATTTGAACGAATGCTACTATGATGAAAAATCAAAAGAGTTTCACTAACTCAGATTGGGATAGCTCACCATAGATGAGTTTGTCACCAAGTTTACAAATCTATTAAGATATGTTCCTTACATTCGTGAAGAGAAAGCAAAGGTGCAAAGGTTTTTGAACTATTTTCCTATTGTGTACAAGGAGAAAATAGAGTTCGATAATCCAATAACAATGGACGAAGTGGTGAGGAAAGCCAGATTATGCTACCAGCAGTTTAAGGGAAAGAGTGAACAAGGGAAGATCTGGACAAACAAGGGCGAATTCAAAGGAAAGAAACAGAAACAAACTTATTTTAAGAACTTTGGTAGGAATCATCAACAGAAGAAATTAAAAAAAACAAATGAAAGTCAAACTTCTCAATCACAAGTTGGTTCAAAGCAAATAGATGGGAATAATAAGAAGGAAGGAGTTGTTAAAATGCGGGAGCCTTTGAAGTGCTGGGGTCATCGCGAACCTCATCTATTGAGGGACTGTCCACACCGAAATATTTAGATGGTTCTGAGAGATAGAGAAGCTACCATAGTGAATGACGTAGCAAGGAATATCCCCACGATCAGTGTAGCGTTGGAGAACTGACAAGTAGAACACCAGTCTACGATGGTCGAGATGGAAGGTACAATTTTTGATCAATCTATTGCTGTCTTAATTGATCCGAGCGCTGCTTTGAGTTATATTAGTCCACAAGTTGTAGAAAAATGTAAACTCAGAATAGAAAAGTTTCAACAGCCTTGGTTGGTAAAGTTAGCTACCGGAACCAAATGCAAGGTATCTCATAAGCTACCTAAAACAACTATTAAATTGAATGAATATCAGACAGAGGTAGATTTAATTTTTTTTCCATTAGGTTCCTATGATTTACTGATAGGAATGGACTCGTTAGAAAAGAAAAATACCATGTTGAATTGTTGGGACAAAACTCTACACTATATATATGATGAAGGAAAACCATTCATACTAAAACGGAAATCGAAACCTACTTCTGTAAGGAAAATCTGAGCCCTTCAGTTAAAAACAATTGCTAGAAAGGGGTATCAAGTATATGTTGTACATGTTGAAGAATTAGAACATCAACAAGAGGCAAAATTGTTAGATACCTTACGAGTGATAAGACAATTTAAGGAAGTTTTCCCGGATGAGATTCTTCATCTTCCCCCTAAGAGAGAGATCGATTTTTCAATCGATTTAGTGTGAGGGGAAACACCAAGTTCTAGAGCCCCTTACCGGATGAGCCCCCCTGAACTAATGGAGTTAAAAATGTAATTAGAAAAACTGTTGGACAAAGGCTACATTAGACCGAGTGTGTCTCCTTGGGGAGCACCGGTGTTGTTCGTGAAAAAGAAGGATGGAACCTTCATAATGTGCAATGACTATCGTCAACTGAATAAGTTTACAATCAAAAATAGGTATCCATGTCCCAGAATAGATGACCTTTTTGATCAGGTGAGAGGAGCTTCAGTATTATCTGAGATTGACTTAAGGACTGGTTATCACCAACTCAGAATTATGGAGGGAGATATCAGTAAAACAACCTTTCGAACCAGGTATGGTCATTATGAATTTGTAGTCCTATCTTTCGGTTTGACCAATGCCCCTGCCACTTTTATGTGTTTAATGAATAGTGTCCTGAATAAATACTTAGACAAATTCATACTAGTATTTATAGATGACATTCTAATCTATTCAAAAAGTGAGGCAGAACATAAGGAACACCTTAGAATTGTGTTGCAGACTCTTAAGGAGAATCAGTTGTATGCCAAGTTTAACAAATGTGAATTTTATAAGGATAAAATTCAATATTTGGGGCATATAATTTCTGAACAAGGATTGGCGGTTGACCATGAGAAAATAAAGTACATTAGAGAGTGGCTAATGCCGACTGATGTCTCAGTGGTAAGATCATTTATAGGGATTGCAGGATATTACCGACAGTTTGTAGAAATATTTTCTGCAATAGAATATCCCATAACTTCACTACAGAGGAAAGGAACAAAATTTGAGTGGACTGAAAAATGCCAGATCCTATATTGAAGATTGCAGATCCTGATAAAGAGTTCGTAGTGTGTACTGATGCGTGTGGAGAGGGATTGGGAGAAGTTATGTTGCAAGAGAATTCTGTTATTGCGTAAGAATCTAGAAAACTTAAGAAAAATGAACAAAATTACAGTGTATATGGTCTTGATTTAACTGTTGTAATTCATGCCTTGAAGATGTGGCGACACTATCTTCTTGGAAAAAAAATTATATTGATGACAGATCATATCAGCCTCAAGTATTTCTTCACTCAAACAGATTTGAATGCTGGACAAGCTAGATGGCTATATTTTCTGAGTGGATTTGATATGGAAATAAAACATATCAAAGGAAAAGAAAACAAAATTGCTAATGCTCTAAGCAGAAATGCTTGCCAAAACACAAGTAACATTGAGAGTAGTGCCAGTTTTGACTTAGAAGGATTAGTAAAAAGGGTAGCAGATCAAGATCCCAACTATGAGAAACTGCAAATTCAAATGATGAAAAAGGAAATGGCTAGATACACCCAAAATCAAGAAGGGCTGATCTGCTATGGAAACATATTGTATATCCCCAATGTGGATTCTTGAAAAAGGACATTCTTGATGAATATCATAAACAACTGTATCTAGGACACCCTCGATATCATAAACTACTTACAGCCTTCAGAAAGAAATTATTTTGGCCAGGAATGAAAAAAGACGTGGCCAACTACTTAGCTAGATGAATGGAATGTCAACTAGTCAAAGTTGAACATCAGCATCTAGCTGGCCTTCTAAATCCCTTACCAATTGTAGAATGGAAATGGGACACTGTTTCTATAGATTTTATAACAAATTTATCCAGAACAAAGTACCAGCATGACTCATTAATGGTAGTGGTAGATTCTTTAACAAAGGCTGCACATTTAATACCTGTGAAATCTACTTTTGGGACGACCCAAGTATAAAATGTGTTCATGAAGGAAATTGTAAGGCTACACGGGGTTCCAAAAAATATTATTTCAGATAGAGATGCTAAGTTCACAGCAGCCTTCTGGAAAATTATTTTTGGAGGCATGGGCACTAATTTGAATTTAGTACTGCCTATGACCCTTAGACGGATGGTCAAAATGAGAGAATAAATCAAATTTTGGAGCATATGCTCAGAATGTATGTGATGGATAGGCCAACTAAATGTGAAGACTATTTACATTTGGTCGAATTTTCTTATAATTAAAACTACCAATATTCCATCGAAATGAGTCCATTTAAGGCACTCTATGGAAGAAAGTGCCACACTCCCTTAAGCTGGAGCCAACCTGAAGATAAGTTAATACTTGGGCTAGATCCTCTACAAGAAATGGAAAGGATTGTCAAACAAATATAGAAAAACATCAAGACAACTCAAGATCGACAGAAAAGTTATGCCGACAAGAAGAGGGTTCACCAAGAATACAAAGTGGGTGACCATGTATATCTATGGATAAAACTAGAAAAGAGCACTCTGCATACTAGAAGTTGTGCAAAATTAGCTCCTAGATACTGTGGGCCTTTTGAAGTCCTAGAAAGGGTGGGACTAGTGACTTATAAACTGGCCTTACCCCTCCATGTTGAAGTTCATGATGTGTTTCATGTTTAGTTATTAAAAATATATGTACATGATGCTTCACATATTGTTGATTGGAATGTGATATAGGTGGAACCAGAAGGGGAGTTCCTTCAAGAGCCGCTTCAAATATTAGAGCGAGAATAAACTAAATTGAGAAATAGAACAGTAGCTAGAGTAAAACTGCAGTGGAAACACTTTACTGCTGAAGAGGCTACACAGGAAAGAGAAGCTGAGATGATGGAAAAATATCCATCTTTATTTTCACAATGATCTATAGTGGATAGTTTTTTAACACCGAGGACAATGTTTGTTTTCATAGGGGGAATGTGTAACACCCATAGTTTCTATGCTTTTTAAGTTAGACATTTGAACAAATATCCAAATGGGAGTGGACCCCAATGGATAATTATTGTGTGGATTTTATTTAAATATTTATTAATGAAAATAAATGGAATATTTATGTGTACACTATGACCAGATGAGATTGGAGATCATAAGCTTGATCCATGAGGATATGTATAAGGTTAAGACTTTACCAAAACCTTTCAAAAAGCCTTGAAAGGAAAAATGCTAAATTAGATTTAAGAGGAAAAATCTAAATTCCCTAATGAAGAGGAAAGAAATTGGGAAGAGGTGAAAAAGATGGAAAGGTAGAGAAAGCAACTTTAAAGTACCTCATTGAGGGAAGCCTAGGAAAATTACACATAAGTTTACAATTCATACTTTTGCATAAGAGGGTAAGGAGTAAGGATGCAATTCTACCAATATAAATATTTCACTACAGGTAGACAAAGTGGACTATTTACAGTCTATGGTTATTCTGATAAAGAATAAAGAAATGTAAAGGTCCTGTATATATGAAAATTAAATTTAGAAAGAGATGGTATAGTATTGAAAATTTGTAACAAACAAGAAAAAAATAGCATGGCAGAAATTAATGAAAAGTAGGGTTAATTAACCCTACACTTTTCTGGGAAAATTATGCCAATATCTATGTATACAATGAAAACTGGGTATAATTAGAGTTATCATAATAGAATATAAAATGTCTGAATCTCAGTTGGATCAAAAAATCCATTGCATAGTAAATAATGATATTTAATATCAAAGTATTAATTGCTAAGACAACATAGCAATTCAACCCAAAGAAGAATCTTTGGGTTAAACCCGAAGAAGTGGAATAACTATTACTGACCTGTAATAGGAACAAACGGGAAATTAAACTTTTAACGAGCTAGAAATTTCTATACGAGAAGCAATGATGGAACCAGAACAAATCTGAGTTACCTGTAAGTCATCAAACGACAATGAAAGAGGCTAAGTATGAAAACGATATATATAAAGTTAGGAATATATCAAATAAACAAAGTGGAGTTTGTTACCTTAGAACAACGAAAACTTCCACGAGCACACAATATGCATGATGTGGAAATAAATTAGCATTACTGTTATATAAGCTTATAGAAATGAAACTTCAGATTCAAATGAAATCGAATTGGAAGCCTAAAACAAAATTTAAATCTCTCACGTTAAATTTCTAGTGAATATCTGTAGAGATCGAACTGTTAGAGTCGTTTTATTTTCCATATCAGCCATGGAGATTTCGACCCTAAAATGCATACACCAAAACTAGTTAAGGGCGAATTCAGTTTTTGTAGGATTGACGTGAATTTAAGACATTATCTCTCTGAAATGATAAGTTAATTCTTTGAAATAAGAATAAGACCTCTTTAATAATCTCTCAGAGGAGAAAATCAATAGTAGTGATAAAACTTCGAGGTAAGCAAGAACAAGAGAATTTATAAAAATTATAGCCAAGAACAAAACTACCCAGAAGCTAAATATATTAAGAAATCAATCAAAAATCTGAATACGAAGAGGTAAAAACCCTAGCTCCGAGCTGGAAGGGTTTACCAAAGATGTCAATACCAAAACGAAAATGTATTACTGTAGAATTAGTTAAACCATCTTCAAAAGCACATCAAAACTCATGCAAACCTAACAAAGTCGCCATGGAAGATGTAGTGAAGGTTTGATGGACTTATTCGAGGAATCTTGACTCTGAGAAGCTTAGCAGAGATCTGATTAACAATAATTAATGCAGAAATGAAATGGTAAAGGAAACAGCAAGTCTGAAGAAATGAGTTAAATAGAAATTGGTTGAAATTAACCCTAAATTTTATTCACGGATTTTAACCCTACACTTGTCAATAGATCATGACTGATGTTGAAATCCATCTGCATTCTTGGGATTGAAACAAGGAGCCGCCATGAAAATCCGATGAAATCCCATTTAATTGATGTGTACACCATTTGCGTATAAGATAATCCATGTACAGTAAACAATCGTACTTACTCTCTGTGGAGAGGACGTATACACGCTACAGTACCATGATATAGGTAGCAAAGTTTAAATGCATTTAACCAAATTGGAAAATGTGAATTGCATCCTACAAAAACTGATATCCCTTCATAATGACCGTGATATGAAAATTTCGCATCAGAATGAAATGAAGAGGTACCCTATGTAAATTCAAGTTCAGAAATGATAATAGTAAATTTCAAAGGGTTTACGAAGCCAATGATTTGGAATAATTATTGTATTGCGTTTATATGTGCTTTTTGTTATGATATATATGTGCGTATGGACTATGGTAATTAGACCCAAGTGATAAACTTGCAATTTCAATAGTTACAAACTATAAATATATATACACGTGAAGGACATGAGTAAGTATAAAAATTTAATAAGATACACTAATGAAAGGACCATTAATAAATTTTATGGTACAAAAAAAAATCCGATAGGGATAGGTGATATTTTATGATGTGTACCATCAAGTGTGTCAAAACGTTATGGTGAACTGACAATAAAAACTTCGAAACTAGAAACGAGGAAATAAGTGTTCAAAAACATTTAATGGTCCTTGTTAAATTCACAAACTCGAAAAAAATGAGGTGAGACTTACAGCTATAGTAGAGTACTAGGCATTAAACACTCTCCTAACGTGTACATCTATGGTAATATTTTAATAAAATTCTCGTCAAATTTAGGGTATGACTTTGTGAATTAGCTCATGGGTCACATGTAAAATCGACATGTATGTGGATGCTCTAAGGTAACGACAAGATATATGCTTAAGCGATATAGTATCGACTTCCATACATTTGAGCTCAACTGAAATTTGGGTAAAAGAAATAAGTTAAGTATATATATTTATCATAGATTAAAACTTGAAGTAGGTTATATATATAAATATCTCTAATTGTATATATATGTCAATATTTTGAAATATGTGAGAGATAGTGGAGAGGAATTATAAGAAATAGATTCTAAACAAATAGAAGAAAAAAACTTAACTTTAGTTGTTATGTTAATATTAGACATATGTGAATAACTATGGATTAGATAGACTATAGTATATGGTAAAACTTACATAATTCTTTTATATATGTATATACAGAAAGGATTGATATGTGAAGTTACATATATCACAAGAACAAGATGAAAAAAAAATGTGCTATAACCCATATTAGGAATAAGCATTTAAGATAAAAGATTCTAGGAAAAATACAGGTAAAGCTACCAATCAAGTTAAACCTTTCAAATGTAGTTCCTAGGTAAAACTGTATATAAAAAAAATAAAAAATAAAAAATAAAAAAAATTGAAAGACATTACACTATCCTACTCTACCATGCTCTTGGTGCTTGTTTCAGTCCATATAGAGCTTTCTTCAATCTGCAAACTTTGTGCTCTTAACCTTCTTTCTCATAGCCCAGAGGTTGTTCAACATAAACCTATTCCATCAATACTCCATTTAGGAATGCTGATTTCACATCCATTTGGTAAAATTTCCACTTGTGTTGTGCTGCTATGGACAACACTGCTCTTATTGTTTCCATTCTTGCAATCGGTGCAAATGTTTCCTCATAGTCTATTCCTTGTTGCTGCTTGTAGCCTTTGAGAACAAGTCTAGCCTTGTGCCTTTCAATATTACCTTCAGCATTGATTTTGATTTTATAAACCCATTTCACTCCAATGATTTCCTTGCCTTTTGGGAGATCAAATAGTTCCCATGTTTTATTTTTCTCTATGGAATTCATTTCTTCATCCATAGCATCTATCCATTTCTTATCTTTCACTGCTTCTTCAAAATGAATAGGATCTTATACATGAAAATATAATGCAAATAAAGAGTTCATACCTTCATTTGCTACCACTTGCTCATAAATCTCATTCAAATTTCTGAATCTGGTTCCTCTTTCACTTGTTGAACTTGTGCTTGTAGAAACACTCAAATCAACTCCTTGTGGTGTGCTTAGCGAAGTACTAACATCACTTCTCAAGGGTGTTCTCATTCCAAATTTTGGTGTCCCTTGTTGTCCTTCTATTGGTGGAGGTGATGCTGCTAATGAGGGATTTATTTCAGATATTTCTTCCTCATTATCATCATGAGACAAAAAGCTTTTAACATTCCCTGTTTTCTCAATGCTTCCATGCCAAGCTTCTTCCTCAATGAACTACACATCTCTGCTTATAACAAAATTCTTGGTGGATGGGTTATACAACATGTATGCCTTGGATTATTCACTATATCCAATAAATATGCACTTCTCCCCGTTAGTGTTCAACTTCTTCCTTAGCTGATCTGGAATGCGTACATAAGCCACACAACCAAAAACTCTCATGTGGGTGACATCTTGTTTTATGCCACTCCATGCTTCTTCTGGAACTCTATTCATTACAACTTTGGTTGGGAATCTATTCAATATGTATGCCACACAATGTACACCTTCACCCCAATATTCATTTGGAAAATGTTTTTCCTTCATCATACATCTTACCATGTCCATGATGGTTCTATTTTTCCTTTCAGCAACTCCATTTTTCTATGGTGTATACATTGTTGTAAATTGCTTGTGTATGCCATTTTATCTACAAAAACACAGAAATTTTCTTGAGATATACTCACCTCCTCTATCAGTTCTTAAAACTTTTATATGCTACCCACTTTGTTTCTCTACAAGAGCCTTAAAGTGGCAGAATTTCTCAAACACTTCACTTTTATATTTCAAGAAATACACCCAAGTTTTTCTTGTGTAATCATGAATAAAAGTCAGCATATAATGGCTACTTGCTAGTGATGGTGTTTACATTGGTCCACACAAATATGAATGAACAATTTGTAAGGGTGATTTTTCCCTTATGCTTTTTCCTGATGGAAATTTTCTCTATGTTGTTTTCCCAAGATGCAGTGTTCACATAGGCTGTCTGGTTTCTCAATCAATGGCAATCCCTTTACCACTCCTTTCCCATGCAACAAATTCAGACCTCCAAAGTTGATATGTCCAAATATCAAATGCCATAACCGGTTTTCATCTTTTGCTTCTCATTGGAATGTCTAGTGTCACTACTGCCATTTCAGCTCCTTTATTCAAATCTACTCTCATCTTGAGAGGGAAAATTTTGTTCCTTGTCATCTTCACTTGTGCAATGTATTGCTTTCTCGGTGGTTTATCCATGATGGTGTATACATCATCTTCAAAGAAAATATTGCACCCCTGTTGGATGAGTTGTCCAACACTCAAGAGGTTACACTTCATACCAGGCACATAATAAACATCTGATATGGATCTTCCTTCTCCTTTCTTTGTAAAAACACTTACTCTGCCTTTTCCCATGATAGAGACCTACTGTCTGTCCCCAATGTTACTTGAGACTTTACATTTTCATCTAACATGGAAAACATGGAAATGTCTCCAGTCATATGGTTGCTACATCCTGAATCTAAAAACCATATATCTTCATTCTTCTCTTCAACCATATTACATTCTAAAAATAACTTTTCTTGACTCATATTTTCTTTAGTAAAATTAGCACTGGGTCTATTACCCATGTCACTCTGTTTATTCCTACATTCATTGGCATAATGGCCATAGTTCTTACAGTAATGACATTGGACTTGGGATTTATCATACCTTTGTCCATGTGCTTGATTTTTTCCTCCTTGTTGGCCGCTCCCTTGACCTTGGTTCTGATTTTTATTGCTACCCCTTCAATGAGTATTTTCAAGGCTGCTTCTTCCTCCTTTGTTTTGGCTTCTGCCCCTTCCTTTTCCTTTGTAGTTTACTCTGCCTTGGCCTCTTCCTCTTCCAAAGGACATTTGGGTCTTAAAGGCATGCTCAAAGATGATTTTGTTTTTCTACCCATTATTTGTTCATGTGTCATCGGTGATTCATGTATCTCATCAACTGTAAACTTTGAGAGATCCTTTGTCTCTCCAATGGTTGTGACTATCACATCAAATCTTGAGGGTAAGCTGCTCAAGAATTTCTCTACTATTCTTCTTTCTTCCACTATCTCTCCATGAGATCTCATTTGGGTAACCAACCCAATCAGTAGAGTAAAAAATGAGTCTATTGTATTAGAATCCATGCAAATAACTTCAAAATCCATTCTCATTAATTGAAGCTTTGTAGTCTTCAACTTCTCCATACCTTGGTAGGGTATCTAGAGGGTATCCCATACATCCTTGGACCTCTTGGCTGTTTCTATCCTTGGTAACACACTTTCATGCACTGCTTGATAGAGATATAAGAGGGATTTTGAGTCCTTCTTCCTACTACTCTTCAGAAAATCCTTCTTTACTTGTGTTAAGGCATTGAAATCATTTTGATCCGCTGGTTCTTCTATACCATCTTCAACAAGCTCCCATAAGTCTTGAGAGGAAAACAAGGCTCTCATGGTGATTTCCCAATAGTCATAGTTCTTCCAATTGAACGATGGGAGTTGAGTATTTCCAATATTCGTGCTTGTGCTGGCTCTTTCCATGGCTAGCACACTCAACTATGCTTTAAACTTGACTGTGTTTTTAAACAACTTGTCTCACTGCTTAAGAGACTAACTCTGTATTTTAAAAGACTTCTATGGACTGCACCTTTTAAACACAAAACAAAAAACTATGTTTTGTAAATACCTCTTCTTTGTTGAGCCTTCACACTACTAGTCAAAAGCTGCAACAACACCTTCCTTCAACTTCTTTCATAAACTTCAAAGAGCTTGCACTAGCTCTGATACCATGTTGTTATTTATGAGTCTTCCAAAACACATAGAGGAACAAAAATTCCCCAACTTCAACATAGAGATTAATGGAGACAATGCTGGACAGAGATGAAGAAAAAAAACTTTCTTTCAATAAAACTTAAAAAAAAAAACTATTACAGAGATGCCACATAACTATTGTTCTGGCATTTTAAAAAAATTACAAGCTGCTATACAACATAGCGTCAAAAATTGCTCTCTCTCTCTCTTTTAAAATTCTTCCTTGAGGCTTTATTTCAAAAAAAAATTACACAGTCACTGCATATAAAAATGATCTCTCTCTATTCTTTTATACAAAGTCTCACTCTATTTTTCAACACTCTGTCAATTTTGCCTCTGCTGGATTTTTCAATAATACATAGAGTCATAAAAACTTTCCTTCAGGCCTTTCTCTCTTGTATATATGAAATGAAAAACTATTAAAAAAAAATTAAAAAAAAATTAACTTTATATATATTATAAACCTCATAATTTTATAATATATATATTATAACTCAAATGTATATATATGTTATAACCAACGTTTACAATTTTGACCCGAAGAATTTTTCAAAAAAAAACTTTGTCGTGACTTGCCGTGACCTCTTAATAAAAAAAAACATGTTAATACTTTTAATCAAGGTTTGAAACCTTTATCGCAGATTTAAAAACATGAAATTAAAACCCTTTGCATAAACTATCACATCCATTTATGAAATGGATGACTTGTGTGATCGACTCGCCAATGCGGTGGATGACTTAATGCTTTGCACATGCGATATGCGATGTCGGCAATATCACATCGCAAATGAAACAACAAAAAACTTGTGATGGTGCCAAAAAATGATGTGATATGCGAAATTGTGAAATTTCTATGTGCGTTCTCCATTCTGTGGTTGGTGGTGTTTAATGCCGTAGATGAAAAAGTTTTAAATGTTGGTGATTGCTTGGATTCAAACCATATTTTCACTATGAACATGGCTACGGCCATTAACCAAAAGTTTTAGCTTGAAGAGTGTTATTGAATGCGGATATGGAGTGCAAGAAACAATAACAAAATTAAATCGTTCTTGTTGTTCTCTTCATCCTTCTGCACAGCCTGCATTGTTGCAGTTTAATTTAAAAATTCAACAAGAAGGAAGCTCTTTAGAATGGAAGATACAAAACGCCAACCAACACAGTTGAGGCGAAGAAGGAAACTGGCTAGAATGCAACCCTTGTAATAGAAAACATGGAGAGCAACATGCAGACAACAAGCAAGCACCATGAAAACACCACAATAAGCACCATGTAGACACCACTTGGCACTTATGAGTGTGGACTATTAAAGAGTTTGGTATTTTTTATAAAAAATGAATAACATTTTATACTGATTTAAGCCATAATTGTTCCTAACATCAGTTTTTCATTTTCAAAATATCTTCAAAATGTGAAAGGAACTTATCAATATCACCTATTATTGCCTCCTCCTTGCCTTGGGAAGAGGCAAAAACTGCAAAATATCATTTACAGAGATTTAATTTAGCATATACTTATAAAAAAAATGTGCAAAGACTAAAAAAAATGTAATTTTATTAATACTACCGTACACTAATTGATTAGTGTAGTCCCATGCCATAAGACAGAAAGGACTAATAAGAAATATATCTTGTACTTCTATAGTTGTGTAAGAGATTCTTGGATAATATTTTCATCCATCTTGGAAATAATGTCACTTATGAATTGTTGGAATTTAATTCATAAGTGATGGGAGTGAACAGACAAATTAATTGTGATGGGAGTGAACAGACAATAGAAGCGGCGACATCAATTATGATGTGAGGAGTTTGAACAATGGTGGTAGCAATCTCAAGATTTGCACTTCACGCAACTGAAAACTTATCAATAACACCCACCGTCTTAAATTCTCAAGCAACCATATTCATTACTCAGCCAACAACATTCCGGGAGGACATCCAAGCTTGAGTAGCAAAGGGGAAGGCAATCCCTGGAGGAGGTGACGTCACTCATATCTGAACCCAGCTCTTTACCAACCAAGGAAATTACGGAAAATATGAAGAGAGGAAGGTTTTTAACCTTAGTAGAAAGTTTTTTATTTAATTTTGTTTTCCCACATTATGTTTTAAGATTTTAACTTTGGGTTAACGTTTTATTTTTCCATGGTACTTTTGTTTTTAGCTTTGGTTATATATATTATAAATATGAAATATTTATAATATATATATATTGTGTAATGTTTTGATATATATATATATATATATATATATATGCTGTGAGCACATTGTAAATTCTGTCCATTGCATTGTAATTTGCCCAAAGGGTGAAAAAGACATAGAGGATTGTGTGAGTGTTGGCATGTGTTGTCCTTCATGGCAACCTACTTGATGAAATAAGATTGTTGGCAATATGATGCAATGTGTTGTCTTTGATGCCAACCTACTAGATGAAGTTGTCTTTAATGGAAACTAACTTGATGAGTTGTCCTTGGATGGCAACCTACTTGATGAAGTTGTTCTTGATGGAAACCTGCTTATCTGATGAGGTTTCTTCCTTAATGGAAACTGACTTGATGAGTTCTCTTTGGATGGAAACCTACTTGATGAAGTTGTTCTTGATAGAAACCTTCTTGATGAGTTGCCTATGATAAGAAACCTATGTGTTAAATATGCAAGGAAGATGTATCTTGTGTTAAATAAGGAATTATGATGTATCTATAGATCAGCTCAGAAGTAACAGAAGAAAGGAATTCTAGTAAGTGCCAGAGAAATGATAAATATGACATGTCACAAAGCATACGTGGGTTTGTAAAGGTGAAGTAGTGTATGTACGTGGAAAAGTACGTACCAAGTAGAGTATGCCTATTTGTGCTCTAAATTTATAAAACCAAGGGAATTTACCATGGTATTGGCCCATTGTATTGAGCGCTGGAATATCTATTTGATCCCGTCCAGGAATACCATTAGTAGTAGTGTGGTTTTGACTCATGGTATTGACAAAGACTAAATCTATTTAAGGAGAAGAAGATCATAGTGCAAGGTGTGCATAAGTCTGGGTTTTAATGAATGCTTCACTCTGAAGTATATCTAAATGGAATGGGTAACAGTTTGCTGATAGATCTGAATTCATAATGCACCTATGAAGAAAATGATGAAGAGGGATCTCGAGATTTGAAATGTATATGTATTTTCTAGATCTTTTTATGGAATGTTTAGATCTGAGATGAGGCGAAATACTTTCTGAAGTAAAGGATGAAATCTGAGGTGTTTATCTGATCTGAAGAGCTGCACAGTCCTAGAAAGTTACAAATGTATACGCAGGTTTTCTTCAGTAAAAACGCGTGTATACATGGGTCTGATTAAAGAAAAGCGCGTATGGGCAGATAGGGTTTTCTGAAGAATGCACAGAATTATACGCAGTTTGGTGTGCAGGAAAGCACGTACATACACAAGTTCAGTGAAGTAAAACCACATATGGAATCTAGGGTTTGTTGAAGTAAGTGGAATGAAATGTCTGATTTGTTTTGTGGTTTTACTGTTATCTGTCAATGATGTATTGATACAAAACTAGGTTGTTTGAATGATGATTATGTTAATTGATGATCAAGTCGTTGGTTGATTGGTTGATGATTCAATGAATGAATTGATGGGGTTATAAGTTTCAGTTTGATGAATGTTGAGCTTAAATGTGTGAAGTGGGTCCAGTCTGAAAATATGATGAAAATTGGCCTACAATTTGTGTTGTAAGGAAGATGTTGGATCCAGTATGAAAATTGATGAAACGTGGTCCATGGTGGTGCTGAGGGTCAAAGCCTTCAGTGAGGGCATTGTAGCTCCCTTCCAGTGGTAGTTGGTAAACGAGAGCAGGGGGTAGTAGCTCCCTTCCAGGAGAGGCTGGTAAACGAGAGCAGGGGGTAGTAGCTCCCTTGCAGGAGAGGTTGGTAAACAAGAGCAGGGGGTTGTAGCTCCCTTCCAGGAGAGGCTGGTAAACGAGAGCAGGGGGTTGTAGCTCCCTTCCAAGAGAGGCCGGTAAACAAGAGTAGGTTGTAGCCTTCTACAGGTTGGTGCCTGCATGCTGGTATGATTCTGTGCCAGTACATGGCTGTAAGATGTTTTCTTTATAATAAAAATATTGAAGACAAAGACGACAACAATGGTGGTTTTCTCTCGACTTGGGTTTCCACCTTAAATCCTGGTGTTCATGCGTGTTTCTTATGTGTGATGGTTTATTCTGTTATTACTACACATGCTTATTTCTAACTAAACATCTGATGAATGAATGATGCATAGATCTAAGTAAAGAACTAAATGCATAATAAGATATCTGTATGTACACGAGTTTTATGAAGGTTAGCCGCGTGTATATGCGAGTTGTGTTCAGTAAAGTAGCGTATGGGTTTTAGAGAAAGAAAAAGTAAAAAGTTATGTGTATGCTCTAAATACTGATTCACCCCCCCCTCTCAGTATTTTTCCCAAAAATTGTTATCAGAGCAAGTCCTTCTGCAGAATCTTGATCGCTTGAAGGAGATCCGTCACAATGGGAAGGAAGCAAAAGAAGAAGGCTACTCAAAATGAGATATCTCAGAAAACATGTGCAGTAGAAAATGAAGAAGATAAAACAGGTACTAATTATTGTTCTTGTGATTCACCTTCTTGTGCCTGCAATGGTGAAGATAGTGAAAGTAATGTTATGGATCTAGAAGAAGCTCTCAAGAGTAAAGTTGAAGAACAAAAAAGATTATTTAATAAGTGAGAATCTATCTACAAAGAAATGATCTCTAGAATGAAAGAACAGATAGATATGATGAATGGCCAGATCGAAATGTATCAAAGACGGATAGTAGTATATCAAAGACAGTAGGACAAAGTAACCAATCGAAGTGAAAGACTTGAAGCAGAAATCATCTCCCTTAAAGAAGATCTGGAAAAATCAAATAAGAAAAATGAAGAACTTTTACAAACTTTTGAAGAACAAGAAAATGAGTTGAAGGAAGATATTTTAAAATTGAATGATCAAGTAGAAGAAGGAAGAAGGAAAGAAGAAAGCATGAAGAAGCAATGCCAAAGTTCGGAGGTTAAGGTAAATATTTTGAAAGGTAAGTTAGAAGAAAAGGATAAACTTTTGAGGTTTCAAGATAGTACTAAGATTCTGGACAATATTCTTAGCAGTCAAAGGTCTCCCTCTATTAAATTTGGTCTTGGTTTTCATGAAACTGTTAAACGAGAATCTATTTCACAAGGAAGTGCTAAAGATTCAAAGGATATCAATGCAAAACCTGAAGTGTTGGAAGAAACAAAAGGTCAACCGAAAATCATGAACTCTCAAAAGAAATCTTTCCCTCCTAACTATAGAAGCATCAATAATGTTGAATGCTTTAAATGTCATAATTATGGGAATGTGGTAGCCAATTGCAGAAGCAAAATGTTTCAGTCACATACAAATAGATTCTACACAGAAAGGTACTCTGGTTTCTTCAAGGGATATTGTTTTTCATGTAGCAAGTATGGTCATAAAGCAATTGATTGCAATAGAAGTAAGAATTATGCTTACTTTTCTGGTCATGCAAGATGTTATGCATGTAACAAGTATGGACATGTAGAAAAATAATGCAAGATGAACAGATCTGAGAAATTGGACAATTTCCAGCACACAATAAGAAACTTCAAGCAAAGCTGGAAAAAGAAGGAGGACTAGTCAAAAATGTAGGGGATAATAATCCTACTGCAGTCATCCGATTCTAAAGCCTACTTCTCATAATGACTGCAGGAGTGATTTGAGATACATTATAGGGATTAGTAATGTATCATCACAGGGGGAGCATTGTATGGTGATTCCCATGGCTGGTTTGGTAATTCTGGTTGTGTTTATTTCTGACAGTGCACCTGATGTGACAAGAAAAAATAGGTACAGGTGGTACAAATTCAGGGGGAGAAGAAGTTGTGGAAATTTTTAGTGTTTCACTTTCCATACGTGGGTTTAGTGAACTAAAGCCGCATATACACACGATTTCTTCTGGATACGGTCACGTATACTTTTCTGAAAAGAAAAACAGTAAGAAAGATAAAGATCAGGAACACAGGTTTAGGGGGAGCATCAGTCTAACAACTAATGATTGCATTGTTGGCATTGTATCTGCTTATTCCTTAGTTTTTGTAATACTCATGCTCAAATGATGATGACATGATACATGGTTTGTTATGATAAGATTATGGATGAGCCCTCATTTCTTTTTGCTGAACAGTATCTCTTGTTTTCACACATGGATGAGAAGAAATTTTTATGATGCAGAGATAAGGATAGATCATGCAGAGTTTGTTGCTGATGACTATTGACATAATTCCTACACATGTTACATCATGATTATGAAATAAATAAATCATGAAGATATTGATGATAAAAGATCACATGAATGATTGCTTGATACCTATTTTCTATTGAAGAAGATTATTCTGGTATGATAATTCCCCTTGAAGAATATGTTGATGCTGCAAAGAGCCTGAAGGCTTGGTTATTGATGTGCTTTTCCTATAACTATTGGATGACACCTGAAAACATAGCTACATTTTCCTATCTATCTTCTCTCATATATTCCAGGGAAGCATTCAAATATCTCAGATAGAAGCTGGGAATAGTCTCTTCCATACAGAAGATCAGATCTGCTTAAATACAAAAGATTAAATTAGATATGTGGGTTTTCTGAAACACAGTCGCGTATATACACGAGTTTATACATAGACAACCATGTATGGGTGTGTGCTGACAAATTTTTGGGGTCAACATTCTTCAGCATAGCTGTGGTGCTGTTGGGTATCTCTAGTGATGTTTCAGCTCTCATATTTCTGTTTCATTCTCTGATATCTAATGAAGATGCATTGATGATTTGCTGTTGAAAGGGTTCAGGATGCATAAGCTAAGGGGGAGCATTGGTCATATGGAAAGTAATGCATTGTTGGCATTATGATGGTTCCGAAATAGGATCTCTCTCTTGAGGTCTTTTTGGTATTGGTCATAAAAAGTCATCTTTGTAATATGATGAAAAGGTCATGTTGAGACCTATGATGTAAAATTGTAATATTCAGTCATGTAAGGACTTGATCAAAATTTGTAAACCCACTTGGTTGGGTACTTGAGTCAAAATGTGTAAACCCACTTGGTTGGGTACTTGAGTCACATATGTAAATCCACTTGGTTGGATAATTGATGTAAGTATGAGTCCTTGGTGATAGGAAAGGTCATAGAGTCATGTACTTCATTGAAAAATATGTTTTCAGCATTAACTCAGGGGGAGCATGGTAACTTCAGTGCACATCAGATCTACAAAGCTCTTCTTTCTACAAGAGAAGAAAAACCTTGTTTTGGCTTTGATCTGCCCTTTTCCCTTGATATCAAAAGGGGAGAGTAACATGGTGTTTGAATAGGGGGAGAGTATCATGGTGTTTGCATAATGGTTATAATCAATGTATCTATCTGTTGTGGTGATCAAACACCATCATGGTTGCCATCAAGTCCAAAGGGGGAGATTGTCGGCATGTGTTGTCCTTGATGGCAACCTACCTGATGAAATAAGATTGTTGGCAATATGATGCAATATGTTGTATTTGATGGCAACCTACTAGATGAAGTTGTCCTTAATGGAAACTAACTTGATGAGTTGTATTTGGATGGAAACCTACTTGATGAAGTTGTCTTCCTTAATGGAAACTGACTTGATGAGTTGTCTTTGGATGGAAACCTACTTGATGAAGTTGTTCTTGATAAAAACCTGCTTTATGAGTTGCCTATGATAAGAAACCTATGTGTTAAATATGTAAGGAAGATGTATCATGTGTTAAATAAGGAAGGATGATGTATCTACAAATCAACTTAGAAGTAACAGAAGAAAGGAATTCCAGTAAGTGCCAGAGAAATTATAAATATGACATGTCACAAAGCATACGCGGGTTTGTAAAGGCGAAGTAGCGTATGTACGTGGAAAAGTACGTACCAAGTAGAGTATGCCTATTTGTGCTCTAAATTCATAAAACCAAGGGAATTTACCATGGTATTGGCCCATTGTATTGAGCGCTGGAATATCTATTTGATCCCGTCTAGGAATACCATTAGTAGTAGTGTGGTTTTGACTCATGGTATTGACAAAGGCTAAATCTATTTAAGGAGAAGAATATCATAGTGCAAGGTGTGCATAAGTCTGGGTTTTAATGAATGCTTAACTCTGAAGTATATATGAATGGAATGGGTAACATTTTGCTGATAGATCTGAATTCATATTGCACCTATGAAGAAAATGATGAAGAGGGATCTCTAGATCTGAAATGTATATGTATTTTCTAGATCTATTTATGGAATGGTTAGATCTGAGATGAGGCGAAATAATTTCTGAAGTAAAGGATGAAATCTGAGGTGTTTATCTGATCTGAAGAGCTGCATAGTCTTGAAAAGTTACAAATGTATATACAGGGTCGCTTCAGTAAAAGCGCGTGTATACACAGATCTGATTAAAGAAAAGCATGTATGGGTAGATAGGGTTTTATGAAAAATGCACAGAAGTATACGTGGTTTGGTGTGCATGAAAGCGCGTACATACGCAGCTTGAGTGAAGTAAAACCGCGTATGGAATCTAGGGTTTGCTAAAGTAAGTGGAATGAAATGTCTGATTTGTTTTGATGTTTTATTGTTATCTATCAATGATGTATTCATACTGAACTAGGTTGTTTGAATGGTGATTATTTTAATTGAAGATCAAGTTGTTGGTTGATTGGTTGATGATTCAATGAATGAATTGATGGGGTTATAAGTTTCAGTTTGATGAATGTTGAGCTTAAATGTGTGAAGTGGGTCCAGTCTGAAAATATGATGAAACGTGGCCTACAAGTTGTGTTGTATGGAAGCTGTTGGATCTAGTATGAAAATTGATGAAACGTGGTCCATGGTGGTGCTAAGGGTCGAAGCCTTCAGTGAGGGGGTTGTAGCTCCCTTCCAGTGGTAGCTGGTAAATGAGAGCAGGGGGTAGTAGCTCCCTTCTAGGAGAGGTTGGTAAACGAGAGAAGGGGGTAGTAGCTCCCTTCCAGGAGAGGCTGGTAAATGAGAGAAAGGGGTAGTAGCTCCCTTCCAGGAGAGGCTGGTAAACGAGAGCAGGGGATAGTAGCTCCCTTCCAGGAGAGGCTGGTAAACGAGAGCAGGGGGTTGTAGCTCCCTTCCAGGAGAGGCTGGTAAATGAGAGAAGGTTGTAGCCTTCTGTAGGTGGGTGTCTACGTGCTGGTATGAGTCTGCGCCAGTACATGGTTGTAAGATGTTTTATTTATAATAAAAATATTGAAGACAGAGACGGCGACAGTGGTGATTTTCTCCCGACTTGGGTTTCCACCTTAAATCCTAGTGTTCATGTGTGTTGCTTATGTGTGATGGTTTATTCTGTTATTACTGCACATGATTACTGCTAACTAAACATCTAATGAATGAATGATGCATAGATCTAAGTAAAGAACTAAATGCATAATAAGATCTCTGTATATATGTGAGTTTTATGAAGGTTATCCATGTGTATACGCGATTTGTGTTCAGTAAAGTACCGTATGGGTTTTACAGAAAGAAAAAGTAAAAAGTTCTGAGTATGCTCTAAATACTAATTCATCCCCCCTCTTAGTATTTTTCCCAACAGTGAGTAGAAATGAATAGAAACAAAGAGACATAGAAGGAAAATTTGAAGCGCTCTGTGGGTGAAGAAACTAGAACATTTTTCCGTTGTGAATCCAAAACATCATAGTCTGAACAATCAGATTTTGTAACAGTTTAGCAGTTTTATGTAATATTCTCTTTCTCGATCTAGTCAAAGTGGATATAATAGATCCATGGTACTTACTGTGGCATTTTCCCATGGTATTTCTTGTTGGTATTGACCCATTAAGCCTATAAAATGGGATAGAAGCTAAGCATTTAGAGCATTCTAGATTATCTATTTTATTATGTTTGGGTTGAGAACCTGGCCTGGCCAGTTCTATTATTGATCCCGGGACGAAAACCCCACAGTGATTTTTATGTGGTGGATCCATCCAGGATTCACAAGTGGGGTTCAGTTTCTTATATTTTTCATTGTCAAGCAGTTGTGCATGCCATTTGCAGGATTCTATGGTCTGAGCATGTATTTTACTTTCAGTGAATAATAATATAAATAAAATGGCTGCATTTCTTGTGTTCTGTTTCTTGATGAAAGACTGTATTAAATGAGAACACTAATATGTTTCAGATCTATCGAAATTTTTATTGTTTGGAATCTTATAGTGGTATCAGAGTTGTACATCCTGCCAACCTAAGAGTTTTATGCAAGGAACTTCGGTGAAATTTAATTTTCACCCTAGCCATCATTTCTCACTTTAGTGATATTTATCACCCTAGTTGGATTTTTATTTTTCAATAAATTATTTTATTGGGAGAGATAAGTGAAGGAAAAATCATTTGTAAGTCTGTGGGTTAAATTTGTGAAAATATTTAAAGGCATGATTGACAAAATCACTTATAGCTTGTATTTAGCCTCTTATGAATAAATGTACCCATGATATTTATTCATGTGTATGGAAGATTCATATCTTTCTTGAAAATATGGTCATTTTTGAAAGGCTAGAAAATTATTGCTAGACAGGGATCATTCCCAGGTTTCTCATTAGCTAAGTATTGAGATCCATTGATGCCAATGTCGTCATTTTTTTTGGAAACACCACAAGAATCAACATAATGATATATTAGTCGATTCTCTAGGCTAGAATACTTCTATGGATCAAATATGGCAACAACATACAAATCAGAAGCAAGAGGAGAGAAACAGGCCTTTCTCTCGAAAGGTCCATGTTATCCTTCAGCAGTCAAAATATATCCGGAAGGAAGATGTAACAAGCAAGTGTCTCTTCGAACTTGGATCCAAATTACTAGGTACAAAGTCAAAAGATGTTCTCCTACAGCTAAACACATGAAATATGGCTTTGATATTGATAGAGAAATCAAAATGGGAAGGGTCAAGTTGGGCCTTGAAGCCATCCATGTTTG
This sequence comes from Pinus albicaulis, assembly GCA_034641835.2. Classification (NCBI taxonomy): domain Eukaryota; kingdom Viridiplantae; phylum Streptophyta; class Pinopsida; order Pinales; family Pinaceae; genus Pinus; species Pinus albicaulis. The sequence goes on from CM076577.1 coordinate 1,426,326,658, forward strand.
CTTTGATACAACCTAGGTTCTTGGAGCATTCTTGTGAAAAGGTTAGAATCACAGTCGCCTCTTGTCTCAATAAAATCATAGCCTTAACAACACCACTATTGCCATACAATGATGACATCATGAGGAGGACTTTTCGGGTAATGGTAGAAGCACTTCAAGGGTTGGAAAACACCACCGTTCTTACTTTTTTCCAGAGCGCACAATTTTGGAATGCATGGTGAAATTCAGATTTGGTATGCTTATGCTAGATCTAGAGTGTGATGATTTAATCCTTCAGATGTTCCAATACTCCTGCAATGGAATCAAAACATCTCATCCAAACTTAATCAAAACAGACATGCAAAAGATCACGTCTTCGATCCTAGGAGAAGATAGGGCCATCTGTGAACAATTGAGATCCAAATTGTTGGCCATTTGGAGGAAGGAGCTAATTGCATCACCTGTTGCTTATGAAATAGCTGAGGGGTGATCAAACAGAGCATCAAACTACTTAGAAAGAAGTTAACCAAGGAGGAACTAACAAAAATTTGTGGAGACAGCAAGAATGAACTAAGGATGAAAGGCTTATGCTTTTTATGCAAGGGAGTTTGGGCACTTGACCATTCATGTCCAAATAATGAGGCAACAAGGATAGAAAAATTAGAGACTTCTTCAGATCATGGGGATTCATCCATAGATGGGTTCACTGGTTTTTAGGAGAGGACTTATGAAGGATATGAGCAGTCAAGTACAAATGGTGAGCAACAACACCATGCTCTTCAAATAAACTTGCAGGACAAGCTGAGCAGTCAGCTTGACAAAGTACATGAAAAAAGGAAAGATGCAATTCCTCCTGATGATGTGGTAGTTGAATCTATAAATACAAAAAAAGACATCCATAAAGAGTATGGGCAATCGGGTATAGCCAAAATTCGACCAGTACATCCATGTTTGACAACCAGAGAGGAAGGACAAGTAATCCTCGCATGTGAAGAGGTCCATGATGAATACACGCAAGGAGAATCAAATGAGGAGAGGATCATGATTTTTTAGGAAAGGATCATGCATTTTAAGGCAGATCTTATGTTGTTGAAGCAAAGAGTCTGGACAGTCTGAGACACTATCTTACAGGAGAACAAAAAAATTGAGGAACTCATAGGAAAATGTGCCAAATCATTGACCAAGCTGTCGAGTATTGAGGAACAACTCAGGTACCTCACAAGGCCACATGAGGAGTATAATTGGGAGTCCTAGCGCAGCGCTCTACAGGAATACATAGATAAGGCTTTCAACACCAACAACCCACCTTTATACATTAAGAAAAGCAGGGTAGAGTCATCCAAATACATCAGTTTGGGTAACCAAGTAGAGCAGCATGAATCGAGCATTGAACAACATCAACATAGTAGATTTGCAGATATTCATTCTTTCCCAAGTATGTATTGGCAAGAGATTATGAGTTGGTATTCTATTGATGGGTTGATTATTTTGAGGATACCCATAGCCAAGCCAAAATTACAGCTTGAACCACTTGGTGCAAACAACGATGGAGGGTTGAAATGGTACCATAACACAGAGGTGTCGGGATTTAGGTCGCATTGGGATCTAGGAGAATCCATTGCGAGAAGGATTGGCCAAAGGATTGTTTGGGATCCACCTATTGAAGGATCCATTTAGGACCATTCAACATGGAGGGCACATCAGATTGTATGGGATTTTGGTATCAATGTACAAATCCTTCTGTTGTGGATAGAAGTGGATCGCTTGAGGACAATCAATCTTTGGGCGAGAGGATTTGTAATATTCGCTTTCTTGATCCAGTCAAAGTGGATAGAATAGATCCATGGTACTTACTGTGGTATTTTCCCATGATATTGACCCATGGTATTTCTTGTTGGTATTAACCCATCAAGCCTATAAAAGGGGAGAGAAGCTAAGCATTTAGAGCATTCTAGATTATCTATTTTATTATGTTTGGGTTGAGAACCCGGCCTGGCCAGTTCTATTATTGATCCTGAGACGAAAACCCCGCGGTGATTTTTATGTGGTGGATCTATCGAGGATTCACAAGTGGGCTTCAGTTTCTTATAATTTTCATTTTGAAGCAGCTGTGCATGCCATTTGCCATTTTCTATGGTCTAGGCATGTATTTTACTTTCAGTGAATAATAATATAAATAAAATGGTTGCATTTCTTGTGTTCTGGTTCTTGATGAAAGATTGTATTAAATGAGAATACTAAGATGTTTTAGATCTATCCAAATTTTTATTGTTTGGAATCTTACATTTTATGAAATAGAGTTTTCATTTCATCTCTGTGTCCGCAATTTTTAATTTTTATTTTATGTTTCTGTTGTGAAAGAGGAATTGTTTTATTTCCTATGTATGTTCGGAATTTTCCATAAATTCCAACATAACTAATTTTAACATTAATTAAATTACAATATTTATTATCTACAATATTGAAATAGTTGGCAAGCTAAGGGTCATGTAATTTTTTTTATAGAACCATTATATTCAAGCAAGTTGCATTTTCTCAGCATTGTAAGCGAAATAATTGTTATATTATGTTTACACTATTGAGGAACTCTATTTGGTTTTGGACTATTATCTCTTACATGTAATTTTTTTTATAGAACCACTTTATTCAAGCAAGTTGCATTTTCTCAGCATTGTAAGCGAAATAATTGTTATATTATGTTTACACTATTGAGGAACTCTATTTCGTTTTAGACTATTATCTCTTCCATTAGTTTTATTGATACTCGTAGGTTTGAGCATTATATCTTGAAAAGTATTTTCTTGTTATAGTTTTTATTTCTACGTTTTGAAACTTAGTAATATATAACATGAAATGAGAAGTAATTCTTCGTTTATGCAATTTAATTATTCGCATTCATTATGTCATATAACTAATATGAAATTTAATTTTCTGCATGCACTCTGTCATATAACTAATATTTAAATTTTTTTTTTTTTATTTAATTTTAACATACACGTATTCTTAGCATTTGAATCACTCCTTTCTCAATGAACAAGCGAGGAACTAATTTAAGTTTACTTTGAATAATAATAATAACTGACTATTCCCTATTCAATTCTACTATCAACCCATATGGACATGATTTCTTTAATTATATCTTTAAATAAATATCATATAGTAAATTGTCTTATATGTTAGTCTACTACTTTTCGAAACTTAGTAACATGTAACATGAAATCAGAAGTAATTCTTCGTTTATGAGATTTAACTATTCACATCCATTATGTCATATAACTAATATTTTTCAAGTTTATTTTAATAGAGATGTATCCTTAGCAATTGAATCATTTCTCTCTCAATGGACAACCGAGGAATTAATGGAATTAATTGAAGTTTAGTTTGGATAAAAATAACTGACTATTCCCTATTATCATTTCTGTTATCAAGCCTTATGGAACATTTATGGACATGATTTCCTTAATTATATCTTTAAATAAATATCATATCGTAAATTGTCGTATATGTTAGTCAGAATTCATTTAATTGATTAAAGTTTTAAAAAAAAGGGCTTCGTACTTCGATAAAGATAAATTTATATTGACATTTGGGTCACAAGTGTCTTTGCTGATTCTATAATCACAATCTAAATGAAATGAATAAAAATAAATTTAACTTGACCTTTCCGCCAAATTTGTCTTTTACCAAAAAAAAATCATTCGTAGTCACAATCTAAATGAAATGATTAAAGTTTACTTTTTTGCAAGTTTAATTAATCCAATTTTCCATTCTTTTCAGTTTAAAATACAACGAACTTCATTAATCAAAATGTGCAAATTTCTTTGTCATTGGACAAAAACGTTTAATTATTTCAGTAAATGCTGAAGAGTATATGTATTTTAGAAGAACATTGATGGTTAGGAAATGATATATTTAGAAGAATTAAATGAATGGTGAAAAAAAATGGATTTTAATGTGAATTGTAACTGCTAAGATCTGCCCCATGATGGTTTGGTAGGGATCGTTTCACCAACTGGCGTGAAGTACCTTCAAAGCCACTTCAAGTAGTTTGAAAGCTTTAAATATGGCACTCTGTTATCATAAATAACAAGAGTAGCCAAATGATATTGGGGTCCAATCTTTCATCACCAATGATAGCCTCAACTTACTTCGTGTAGTTGGTAACCCCACGATTGATTCAAAATTAAAAAACCATTGAGAAGCATATATGATTGAGATTTTACATATGGTTTCAAGGTGAAGTTACTCCAGATATATCTGATATTCACACAGCGGTGGTGAGTTAGTGCCTTGACTGATATTGCATCTCCAGGTTGCTGCTCGCAGAAAGTGCGGTGACACCATAAATGGCGCCCACTTTTCTATCTGTATAGATTCTCAACAAATAAAAGGGTGGAAAAAGCGGAGAGATAATGTGGGTTCTGAAGCTAAAAATTTGCAGCTCTGGTAATTCACAGAAAATATGAATCCAATATGGATTTGATTCGTTTGTTGATTGTGTGTTTCAGGTAGCGGCTCCGAGAGGAATTATTCATTGTCAAATCTCTTTTTCAAATACCTAGATTCGCCTGAATTTGGGATGGAGTTTTGGGATGGCCATCGAATGCGTTATATTGGGCACAATAGGCAGCGTGGCTGTCGCCATCATCGTGCGCATCATTCCAGAAATCAGTCTTTTTCGTCTGTTCTGTTCGACGCAATTTGTAGGTCGACTGATGACGTGGAAGAATGGGCTGCGTACAAAAGGTGTAGCAATCGTGAAGGAACTAGAAATGTGGAGGCCGAGGATAAAACATCGATGGGGAATTGCAATTACAAAAGAATTTCCAGACTCGAAAGACTACGGGACAAAGATCATACTTCAGCGATGAATAACGAAAAATTAATGCGTGGGAGATCTGCAAAGGTGGGTCTTTTCAATGCTGAAAAATACGAAGATGAGGGTGAGTATTCTAAGAGCAGATCAGAATTTCATCTCTTGTTTCAATCTACTATTGCACCATCGCGTTCTTCTGATTATGTGAGTGATTCGACCAATAACTGCCCATATTTATCATATGATGCGGAGTCCTTCTACAGACATTCCTCTTCTATATTTCCTGGTTCTAAACGAGAAAACAATTCTAATAATCTTGGTCATGAAGACAGTGCAAGCAAATGGGCTGTTAGCGGGGAATTCTCTCGAGATTTTCAAGGAAATTCATCGGTTAGGGACGGGGAATTTGGAACTACTCAGCAACATTTCATTCCTGCAGATCATCATGCTAAGATTATGTCAAAGTCCAAAAGTTGTAAGGATTCCATGAAGCCCAAGCAACCAATTTCTTCTGGCAACAAACTCACAAATTTTTTGAACTCGCTGTTCATGGGTGGCGGTGCCAGGAAGAAAAATCTTTCGTCATCATATTCTCTAAGTGACTCAAATTCAGATGATTCTGCTGAGAGAAAACCCTCCTCCAGTTATTCATCCTCTTCTTCATTCCAGTCTAAGCCATGTTTGAGTAGAACATCCGGAGGGTCAAAGAACAGTGATGGCGTGAAAAGGTCTGTAACATTCTACCCAACAAGTGTAATTGTGGATGAGAACTCTCGTCCCTGTGGGGAGAAGTATCTCCATGGAATGGAAAATCCAGACCCCCATCCAAATCCTTCTAATTATCGACAAATTACACGTCCATCTACAGAAGCCCACAAGCTTCCACTGCTCAGCGAGAAATTGAATCATCCAAGTGTTGAGGAGGCCTGCCACACTGTAGCAGCAACATCTAACAACATAATTGCTAAGTATCCGAAACCAAATAGCATTATAGAAGGTGCATTAATTAGGGATCTTGACAAACGAGACGAGAACGAGGAGGACAATGATGATGGCAGTTGTTCAAGTTCTGACCTGTTTGAGCTGGAGAGCTTGGATGTAAGACACTATCATTTGTAGACCAATAAGGCCATTGAGAAAGCAAGATTAAATTGTGTGACAATGTACACTATCTAACCCCCACTATAGTAATCTTTGCTTATTTCGTTTCAAGTTTCATAATTGTTCGTTTCAAGTTTCTTGACTGTTCAAGTTTCATGACCATAATACAATATGAATAAACTGTTTTACGGTGGCTTATATGTAGCCATCTTAGCTAAAGGAAGTTGCGTTATGCTGGTCTGAGGCTAGCAATGCACATTTATTGTGATAAATGATAGCATGCTCGATGACCATGTCTCATATAATGGGTATCGCCCAGGCTTGATAATTATGCAATTTTAAATGCATTGCTGTATTTTGCAATACACTCAGCAGCGAGATTTATTGCGAGATGACCCGTTGTTACAGGGAATGTAACTAATTAAGTGGAATAATGCATATCCAGCTCATCTACCTCTTAAATTATGAGTTTTAAAGTATGAGTTTTAAGTGATATTTTTTAGAAAGTTTTTTATTTTATTTTCTCATCTAAGCAAGGTTTTTTTCAAATCATAAGTTTGATAGGAGAACTCTCAACAATTGACTATTTAGTAGTTTTAAGTTCAATATTTTGGAAAGTTTTTATTTTTTTTTCCCATCCAATTTGTGTAGAATCTGGTAGGGTTTTATTGAAATTACAAGTTTGATAGGTGAACTTTTCACAATTGAATCAGTAGAAATTTTTTAGAGTACTGAATCACAATGGAGCACCTAGTAGTTTTAAGTTTTAAGTGCAATATTTTGGAAAGTTTTTCTTTTATTTTTTCTTCTAATTTGCCTAGAATCTGGTAGGGTTTCATTGCAATCACAAGTTTGATAAGTGATCTCTTCACAATTGAATAGGATAGAGGTTTTGTAGAATGCTCAATCTATATATATAATGAAAAAACCAGTTTAAATAATATAGATCAATATTTAGCGACAATTTCCCCTCCATACATTCCCAAAAAAACACAGTTAAAAACTGCTCCTCTACCATACTTCTCAATCTATACTTACAAACTTAATGCTGAATAGGGGAATAGTGCATATTCAGATCCCTCTTCCGAAAACTATCATGCCCTTAATGAGGATGATATGGGCAATTGTCTACAACCTAGAGAGGTTTCTCAGAACAGTGATCATGCCTAAACTTATTCCATAGTTGCAGACAAATTTGGAGAGGAGATACTGATTTATTTTGCACATTATCATTGCTGATTAAATGAGGCTGCAAGATGCCTGACAAAGATAAGGCAGCTATAGTCTTAATGAGAAGTAGTTTTTTAAAACTGCAAACTCCTTAGAATTCGAATGTTTGTTATGATATTGGTTTGGAATTGCAATTTCCCCAGTCGCATAAAAAAGTAACAGACTTGAGAGGGACTCTATAACATCAAACAGTGGATAAACAAGACAAGATTTTGACTGACTAGTAGATGGTTTACAAGAGCAGTCGAAACAAACCTCTGGTTCTTGATAGATACTGACTAGTGGTTAGTTTGCAACAGTCTTGTCTATAATAATTAGTAGAGTTTCTTCTTCGTGATAAATAGCGATCACCACAGAGTGGGACAGCCCGATATTAGGACACTTACTAAGCCTAGTCGAAAGGGGCGGATATCAACACACTTATTAAGCCAGCTGAATACTTTGTTGAGAGTAACGTAATCACTTAACATTGAGACGCATATAGACCGCCTGATACAAAGTTCTATAGCCTTTGTCTACACCAGATTGAGAAGTTCTGTACAATCTCAAGAAAGGGCGTTAGGTCGAATGCATGAAACATTATTGGTGGTCAACAATTTGAACAAGAACATACATATTTGTATCTCAAAAATAGCGTGAGCGAACATAGCATAAAACATTCCACAGTTAATATAGATTCATTATAGCGTAACAAACAAAATCATATGAAAAGATATCCAGCGTATACAGCCCCGCTCTCCTAAATTTATGGTATTTATTTCATTTGTCTTTTCTTTTTTTTAAATTTAGAGGGCACATTGGTTTTTCATCATCCCATAAGTAATATATTCTAGCGATATACTGTTTAGGTAAAGATTATTGTTAGAGTTCATTTCACTGCTATTAATTAAATACACATATAAATACAAAGATGGCGTGACCTTAATTTAACCTTTAATTTCTTATTCGAAAGATTCAAATTTTTACCAGATCTCTAAGGATTAGGTGTCTCAGATTAATAGGTTGACCAAACATCATTACAAAATATTTTCAAATCTCTCTTTGAAGAGATTTGTATCGAATCAAGTTTAAGTAATCCACCAACTAATATTCCACACCAAAGTCTTGAGTTCCGTTCAGTTGAAGAGCGAAAGCATACCCTGAAAATCGCAGAAAATAATGCCAAATAAACAAGATAATCAATCATATAAATTGACACAATATTTTAAGTGGTAGAACCTTTCTTTTGACAGAAAAATCCACCGGGTAAATGGCATTTCCAGTGGGTAGTGATAATGGTTATTCTTATTATTCATCTGATTTACAAAATCCAAATCACAAGCATACATTATCGAGTCATTCAACTCACTCTTATTTCTTTTATGTGTTTTATTATCTCTACAAGCTTACATGGATAAATAGCAACATGTCAAATTTCCTAAATCTATCTGCAACTTTAAAGTATTTACAGGAAAAAAAAATTACATAAAACATAAATTGTTCCTTTTGAGCAAGTTTTATGTACTATGCAAGAATATAGGGAAATAGTTGACAACTTCTAATAAGGAAATAGTTGACAACTTCTAACAATATTCGCCTTGAGAACAATTTACCTCATAAATCATGCCCAAAATATTCATAACCTCCCTTGCAATGCAAGGAAATACACACACCATTTCATCTTCTCTATTAAAACTGGTTTTTTGAATATGTCTCCACAATTTTTCCCACCTCTCCACCTTCATCAATAACATGTCTTAAGAATGGTATTTAATACATATGTTTTTTGTCTTACTATAATCATTTGGATTCCAAGCCAAATAAATAGCACTTCTCATGTCAGAAAATACTTTCACCTTGTCCTTCATCCTTCCAAAGACACCCAAAAACATTTTAACCCAATTTCCTCTTTGCAAGCATGTGAGGCAACTATGTATTCTGCCTCAGTAGTGGATAAAGAAACTATATTCTAAAGTTTTGACATCCAACTAACAACTCCACCTGCAAACATATCCAGAATTTGATCTCCTCTTATCCAAGCCACGTGAAAAATATGAATCATCATAGGCATAGATTGAATCACTACTACTATTATAGGTTATACAAGAATTACTTATGCCCCTAACATATTGAAGCACCTATTGCACTACTTCTCAATGCTCTTTACATGGGCTTTCCATGTATATACTCACAACACCAATCACATGTGAAATATATGGACTTGTACTAACCATCACATACATTAAGCACCCAACTACATTAGTATATGGTATACAAGACATATACTTGTTTTATTCATCATTAGTAGGAAACAAACCTAATCAAATCTTGAAACGGGAAGCGAAAGGGATTTGAACAGGCTTCAAATTATTCATACCGAATCTCATAAGTATTTTCTCCACGTACTTATGTTGTGATTACCACAATTTCCATTTTTTTTCTCTGTGTATCTCCATGCCCAAGATTTGTTTTGTTTCTCCAAGAACCTTCATTTTGAAAGTACTAGCCAACTAATCCTTTATGTTATTCATCTCAACCATGTTTTTTCTTGCTACAAGCATATCATCAACACATAACACTAAAGTAATGAATATGTCGTTTTCCAAATTTTGAAAGTAAACACAATGATCATACTCACTTCTAGTAAAATTTCCGTTCATCACGAATGAATAAAACTTCTTGTACCATTTCCTCGGAGACTGCTTCATGACATACAATGACTTCTTGAGTTTGAAAACAAACCTCTTGTTAATATTCTGAAAAACACTTTTGGTTACTCTATATATATATATCCTCATCCAAATCTCCATGTAAGAATGGAATGTTGTTTTAACATCTAACTTCTCTTCTCCACATCAAGTAATGAAACTAATTCTAACACAACTCGAATTGAAACAAGCTTAATAACTCGTGAAAATATATCATGCAAATTGATACCTTCCTTTGGAGAATACCCATTTGCGACAATATTTCTTTGCACTTCTCAATAGTATCATAAACAAATTTCTTCAATTTGTAAACGAACTTGTAGCTGACAACCTTGTCGTCCTTCCGAAATTCTGCTAGATCTCATGGCTTATTTCTTTGTAAGGCACCCATTTCCTCTTTCATTTCTACATTAGATTTATCACTATTAGATACTTCCATTACTTCCTCAATCCTGATAACAAATAGCTTCTACAAAATTAAAGAAACAAATTTTGAAAACTCATCATAATTTTTAGGAGAGGATATGATTAGTGTAGATCTTCATAGAAGTTGTTGTAGTATTTCCTGAGTTTCCTAAGAATTTTTGTATCCTCATTTTCTTCTGTAGGAGTTCCTCCAAGAACATCATCATGATCCTCTTCCCTTCAAGATGACTAAGTTTCAAATTGAACTTATTGAGTCTATGGTACTTTTGCCTATTTCATTTCACCATATGCATATAAATTTATTAGAGAAAATTCATCAAATATGACATCTTTCTTAATGATGATTTTTTGGGTAGTAGGATTCCACAATCTATATCCCTTAACTCCATCACCATATCCAATAAATATTAATATTTTTTATTTTGAATCTAACTTAGAACGTTGATTCTTTGGAATAAAGGAATTGGCTTAACAACCAAAATTTTTAACATTTGAATAATCACAAGGTTGACGTGTCTACACCTCTTCTAAAATATTATAGTTAATTGTAATTGATGGTGACCGATTTACTAGATATCATTTTGTAAGACCTAATTCTGCCCATAATTTCTACTGCAACTTCACATTAATGAGAATACTCTTTTCTTTCTCTAGAAGAGTCATATTAATGTTTTCAACAACACCATTTTCTTGAGGATTATATACCATGGTTTTATGTCTTTTGATCCTACCTTGCTTGCAATAATTTTTGAATTCCTTTGAAGAAAACATAGCTGCATTTTCAGCTCCCAACCATTTAATTGAATTACCAATGTTCTTTTCAACCAAAGCTATGTACTTCTTGAAAGCATCAAACACATCAACTTTTTTTTTTTAAATAAATAGATCCACACCATTCTAGATTAGTCTATAAATGTTACAACATATTAAGATCCTCCAAAACAGAATTTAGGATATGACCCCAAAACATATGAATGGATGTAATGAGGGATACCTTTACAAAAAACTGTTCCTAATATAAAACTATTTCTGGATTGTTTTCCATAAATACAGTGCTCGCAATTATTCAAATTAAAATGTTTTAATCATGGAAGTAACTTACAATCATCCAATACGTTCATCACTTTGTCTCCCATATTATCCATGAGATGATTCCAGAAATGAGTAGACTCACTTGCACCTTCAGATCCTACTGTTGCATAATCTTTTTTTTCTTCCTTCAACATTATCATGGTTCCCAGACATCTTTGCCTTCATGAATACCAATATTCCTTTCGACACCTTCATAATTCCATCTTGAATTGTACATTTATAAAAAAGTGAGTATGACCCTCGCAAATATATTAAGTTCTTTCTAAGCTAAGGAATGTGCTTCACCTATATTAAATTTATAACAATACCATCATACATTTTAATCTTTATACTACCAATCCCAATAGTTTTCCATGTAACATCATTACCCATGAAAGCCACGCCGTCATCAGTATATTGGTATGAAAATAACAAATTCCTATGAAGAAACATATGATAAGAAGCACATGAATCTAGCAACCAATTATGATGATGTTGGGAAATAGCAGAAGTGGAAAATTCCTCGTGAACAATACCTACACTTCTTTCAATTGAATGAGCTTCCTTTGTAGATTCCTTTTTAGTAGCATGTTACTTTCTATTCCAAAAATCCTTCTTAATATGCCCTCATTTGTTACAGTACCAACACTTTACCTTACTCTTCTTGCAACTTATCATTGATCTTGATGTAGATCTCTCGAATTTTGTTCTTTTTATTTTGATCAAATTATGACCACCATTGCTTCCGATGTTGAGGTTTCAAGACTATATTTCTATTGATTTTCCTCGGACAACAAATCTCCCACAACATCAAAAAAATCAATGGTATCGGTAGAACTAAAACTCGATAAGGTTACAAAATGATACCAAGAAATTTCAAGAGGATACAAAAATCTAGTTTCCTTGTCTTCTCCTTAGATTTTTACATCTATACTAGACAATTAACATAAAAGAGTATTGAAAGAATTCAAATGATCGGATATCTTTGTAGCTTGCTTCATTTTCAAACTATATGAATTCCACTTCAAGTATATTATGTTTGTCAAGGAATTCATCATATAAATTCTTTCTAACTTGGTCCATAATCCTACTTTTTTTTTCTCTCCAATGTTTTTAAATAAGACATCACCTACCAAGCATAGAATAATAGAATTTAAGGGCCCTTGCATCCATGGCTTCTCAATATTTTTCATCCATGACCATGGGCTTATTTGTCATATGCATTAATGTATTTTCCACTCCTTATTTACCATGCATATCCTACACCTTGACTTTCCATAGCTCAAATTTATTACTCCCATTAAACCTTTTGATTTCAAAATTTTCACTTTGTATCTTTTCCATTAACACATTTTTTTCCCAAAATATCTAATACCACTTTTTGAGTCAAGTGGCGAAAGAATTACCTGAAAGTAGATTTAGTTGCAGAAAATAGTGGTAAAAAAACAATAAAACAAATTAATGTAACACAAAAAATGACACAATGTTTTACGTGGTGAAAACGTCCTTGTGAAGGAAACATCCACACGACAATGATAATGATTATTCTTATTAGTTAATGGATATCTACAATATCCAACTCATAGAGATGCATTATCCAACCATTTAATCCATTGTCCTTTTGTTTATGTTTTTTTACTTCCTCTATAGGCTTACATGGATAAATAACAACTTCTTATATTTCCTAAATATTTCCACAACTTTAAAGAAGTTAAATAAGAAATTATTTACATAAAACACAAATTATTCCCTCTATGCATTTTCTCCTTTAACTCAATATATTAGAAAACAACCCAAACTATAGGAGCCAGTTTTAGCTAATATCCAGGAATACAGGGAACTAGTTCACAACTTATAACAAGTTCCTTTTAGGAAGTTTAGAACATTTTTTGCAATATTTCAATATCATTCATAATGATTTTCCATAAATATGGAATAAAGTCAAATTGGACGAGAACTTCTCCTTCCTAAAAATTGGTTTTCCTCTCACGCTTTGCAAGTAAAACTGGGTCTTATTATAGAAACACGTTTTATGGTCTTTTCAAGGATAATGAGTTATTTTAATGTGAAATTTAAACAAGCAACATATCATCATTTAATTCATAAAGGAAACTATCTAGAGAGACAACACAGAATTTGGTGACAAAATTCACCCCAAATAGGTCACATCTCTGGGCCTGCTAATGCAAGTAGACCCGTCCATAGATTTAAGTGATAAATAGTGCATAAAGTGTGTTGTCAAAATGGGTAGCTAGTTTCCCCTTCAAGGAAAATTCTACTAAAAACAACTCTCACTCTAAAAATCATGAAAACTTACAGTCGACCATGAATCATTCAAGAATAAAATGGCTCTCACATAAAGACCCTATACTCCATCTGAAAATGAGCATAACAAGTACAACATTAGCAAAGTGAAGTACTAAAAAAGAGTATTCCTCAAAATTAAATTATAAGAAAATAGAAAAATGAGGCGAACCATATATGTCATAGTCACTATAGATAAAATATAAAGGCTTGAAAACCCATACAAGGTCGTCTCCATTCTCAAAATATTTCATAAACCGCGTCGACCCACTGATTGATTTTGGAACCCATAAACTTAAAACTGCAAAAATATTCTTCAGAAGTGCTCCAATCAATGAACATAGGTCTCCATTGGATTCTGAATCTCCAAAAACCATAAAATGCGCTCTTCTTTAGCTCAAAAAGGGAAAAAGTGCATCAAGTTATGACTCCTCCAAGTGCTTATCATTATTCATCCTCCAAATTGGATTAACATGCAAAGAGAGTGACATTTTCACCCTTTTATCTGCTAGGGAGGAAAGAAATTCACCTGCAATAGGTGAAAATTGTTTCTTCTTGTAAATTCCCAATAATCCCTTGCTTCGAAATTATTTCGTGGCTGACTGTCTCATGGCCCATATGGTCCAAGCCATATCGTCGGGGGTCAGGCTAACCACCTGCCCCTACATCTCCACACATGTTACCGTCATTTGCGGCCATATGCGAACCATAGGGCTGGGGGTTGGGACTAACAACCTACCCCCACCGTCATAGCCCAAATTCCTCTACTAGTGGTTATATGCATTCCATGGGTGTTACATGTCATTTTTTCACCATGACACTTGACTATTAAAATAGATCTCTCGCCATCCATACATATGTTTCAATGCACTCTCTTGTAAGTCAAACATTTATATTCCTTGAATAAATCATGATTTTTTGGTAAAATGGCATTTTAACCTATTTAGCATTACTTGCGCACTTTTCCTAGTGAGTTTATGCACATCTATAGTTTCTTCCATTGAAACCCGTGGAAAATTGCACTCTATTCTCCATTACAGACTAGGCACATGACTTAGTGAAAAGTAAAAATAAAATATAAGTCTTAGAAGCCTTATTGGGCGAAGATATCTCAACTTCAAGCTTTTTTTTCATATCCATTTCAGCCAAACCCATTTCAACATGGAGCTAATTCCCTTGGCTCAAGGAACCCTAATCCCACTATTAATGGATCTCATCCTTCTTTTGTGGATCTGAAACCTCCTCTGTTTTTCCTATAAATTGGGTAGAGGCTAGAGAGTCAGGGGAGTTCACAAATGGTAGTATTATGCTAGTAATTTTGGATTGGGAAGCTTATCATCCAAGGAGAAGGATTTGAGGCATTTGGGAGGAAATTTCATGACATTAAGGAAACGTTGTAAGGATATGCTTTTATCTATGAATTTCTACATTTGAATCATTTTTCTCATTATGTTATCTTATTGCAATTGTGAATGGTTTATGCTCTTTGTGTATTCATTAAGGCAATTTCAATTTCTAATATACTTGATCATTATATTAATCTTGTTTTAGATCATTATATTTCATATGCCTTTGAACCCTTGTATGTTTTTGTTTGTAGGTATTATCAAAGCAATGTCGAGCTACAATGGGACATATCTGGGACATTCGTCAAGAATTTCAAAAAGAGGTAAGAGCACCACTCCAATTATGTGGTTTTAATTATTTAAATGAAGTTAGATTAGAGAAAGAGTTATTCTTATGTATGTTTGTTTCTAGTCTTCCTTTAGGATTCTAGGGATATGGCTTCTGTCCACAAAAGGGGTTTTTCCATAAAAACATGACTGGGGCTAGGGCCAACGATCTACCTCGCCCTTTTGAAACATAGTTGCGATCAAATTTGAAGAAATAGAACCTAGAGCTAGGGCTTCATGCCCAACCCCATTCTAGCAGTGCCTGGAATCTCCGTGCATGGTCCGTTGCATGGGTATGTGACCAAGGGTCAGGGGTTGGTCCCCAATTTGTACCCTTGATTCATCGATAATCATGCAGAGGTAACGAAGAATAGGGGATAGGGAAAACACCCAAAACCCCACCCCATAGGTCTAACTATTAACCTTTAACATAATCTCATAGAAATTATAGGTTAATAATTATGCAGATGGTGTGGTGGTGGATTTATGTGGTGTTCTGTAGTGGGTCATGGGTTTGATCCCACCAAAGCCTAGGGGCTATTCCATAAAAAATGTATCCAACCCCGAGGTGCTACGTGGAGGCCTATGGTTGGGCCATGTGGAAGCCTCTAACTGGTCCTAAAAAACAAACTGAAACTAATCACATATGACCAAGTGGAAAAATAATACAGTGATAGTTATCGAGGCCACATTGGTATTTCTCTCGATCATATGCCTAATCAACAAGCTTAAATCAATAGTATCGACTTCCCATTCCAAATTCGAGTTAACACATCTAAAAATTGTTTATTTGTTGAGCCAAACGATAAAAACATCATAACTTGAGTATATGGTATTTGTTTTTAGTTATTCATGGAATTGGATTCATAACGGCAAGCAATACGATATCATGCCAGTTCCGAAACATTTTCGGAACTTTCAATTCCTGAGAATATTTTTTATCTTTAGATCATACCTCCTTTCTAAGATCTTTTGGACTCCAAAATTTTATCTTCTCCTAGGAAAAAGCTAAAAAAATTCCAAATCTCAATCCTTAATTTCATATTTTCAATTGGTTCCTTTAATCTCCAAAGAAGGGATTCCACATATCCTCTTGCACAAAGGTCTTAACACCTTGTCAAGAATCAAACCAAAATTATTGAAACCATGCAATAACAAAAACATCAATGGATGGAATTTGAACATTCTCTCCAGTCCCATATTTTATGCCTCAAATAACTTCATCTTGAATTTCCATTCTTGAAGACAAACTTCACTTTCCATCTTGGAAACCAGAAGCAATTCAAGGATTTCCATGAACTTATTCTAACTTTGCTTTACTGTGCTCGAATTGTTATTGTACACAACAATACCATGGATGCAATAATTAAATGAACGAATTGGATTTGTCTACAAAAAAATATTAATTTCATGTACAATATTTATCAAATATTTCATTCATAACGAGCTTCATTTTGAACATGTATCGGTAAGTATATGGCACAACTATGGACATATCGTATGACAAACAATGTTCATTCCAAAAATTCCTCAAACAATTGGACTCAGTTACGGTCGTATACTGACCATATGGTGGGGGGTTAGGGCTAATAGCCTGCCCCTGCCGTTGAGTCCATGAGTCATCTGTCGATGCTTATGTGTATTCCATGGGACTGGGGCTAGGGTCCAATTCCCTTCCCTACTCATTTAAAATTCACCTGTGGTCACATTTGTAGACATATAACCTGGGGCTAGCGATTAAATCCCTAGCCCCCTCCAATAATTCCTTGAATCTCAATGCATGCTCTGGCAGATGGGTATGTGACCAAGCGCTAGGGGCTGGTCCTCGAGCCCTACCCTCAATTCGTTGGCAGTCATGTGTAGATAAGGAATACCATGGGCCAGGGCTAATTCCTGGACCCTCTCCCCCATAGCACTAACTATTAAGCTTAAACATAAACCTCTTGACATGATAGTTTAAGAATCATGTAGATGGTGTAATGGTGGAGTTCTTTGGTGTTATGTGCCATGTTATGGGTTCGATCATGCCAGGGTTTGTGGTAAAAACCATCAAAATTTATCCAACCTCGAGGTGCCACTAGGAAACCTTTGGTTGGGCCATGTGGAAGCCTTTGATTGCTCCTAAATAAAAAACTGCAACCAATCACATATGGATAAGTGGAAAAATCACAAAGTGACACTTTTCAAGGCCACATTTGTAGTTCTCCCAATATTATGCCCAATCAGCATGCTAACATTAGCAGTATAGACTGTCGAGTCGATAGTCTAGTCAAAACACCTCCAATATTTTTAGTTGTTGAGAAAAATGATTATAAAATCATAAATTGAGCATACAATATCATTTTTTAGTGATTCAAGTGGCATTGGATTCAGAACAACCAGCACTATGATATGATGATGATTTCAAACTATTATATGAACTTTCATTTTTTGAGAAAAAATTTCACCTTCGGATCATACCTTTCCACTGGGAACTTTTGGACTCCAAATGTTTATCTTCTCTTAGAAAACAAATGAGGAAAAAACGCAAAAATTTCCAAACCTCAATCCTTAATGTTATGTTTTCAATTGGTGCCTTCAAGCTCCAATGAAGGTACTCCACCTATCTTCCTACGTGAATGCCTTACCTTCATGTCAAGAATTGAGTCATAATTCTTAAAACCTTTCAGGAAAAAAAACATAGATGGATGGAACCTGAAAATTCTCTCCAAAGCCATATTTAATGGCTCAAACAACTTCGTCTTGAATTTCCATTGTTGAAGAAAAACTTGACATTCCATCTGGGAAATCAGAAGCAATTTAAGGCTTTCCATGCATTGATTCTAACTTTTCATTACTATCCTCAAATTTATCTTGTACACAATAGTACTTTGGCTGCAATAATTCAATGACAAATTTCTCTTTTTCTAAAAAAACATACTCAGTTATTGTACAATATTTATCAAATATTTCATTCACAATAAGCTTCATATTGAACACTTGTATCAGTGAGTACTTGATGCAATCGATGCTAGACGATAAACAATGTTCATCCCAACAGGTCCTCAAACAATTGGACTAATAAAGAAGCCAACATAATATGTCATGTCAATTGAGAACAAACTTTTTTGAAAATTAGTGATTATTCTTGTTTCACTTTACAAAGTACCCCAAAATAGGTAATGAAAACAACATTTATTTATAATTTATAAAGAAACGAACAATACAAACAATCTACCCAATCTTTGCCTCTCCTCGGCTTATGGGTTCTCCTTCTTCATCTTCTTTGCTTTGAAGGTTGCCTTAGGAATTATTCCAGTAACCTCTTTCCCACATATTTCTTTCCTTGTACTAGTTTTCATGACCTTTTTATCCTTCTTCAGATGATTTTCTGGATGAATTTTCCAACATCTTTCATTCCCATGCCCATTCATGTTATAATGAGTACAAAAGTACTTTCTCTTTCCCATCGAAAAGGAAACCTTCAAACTTGATGGAGGTTCTTCTTGCTTCATGCCAAGAATTTGGTCGATTATTTTTACCATCATGCTTGAATTTCTCAAAATTAAACTCACAATGGTTAACTTCATCACAAAAAGTGCAAGGATACATGTCCCTGAAATAGTCAAAATTACCAACATTTCGAAATTATCATGAAATTTATAACTATCCTTTGGGTTACAACTTTGACAATGTGGACTGGACAAAGACATGTAAAGTCCTTCGAAGAATTCATCTCCCTTGGAAGAAGAAATTCCATTATCACTCATATGCGACATAACATATTTTAACTCATAAAGGGAAACATGAAAGAGACAACACATAATTTTTTGATGGGGTTCACCACTCCTAGCTTACATCTTCGAGCCTGCTAACATAGCTATACCACTCCATATATTTCAGTGGTAAATAGTACGTAAAGCGTGCTGAAAAAATTAGTGACTAATTTCTCCTTCAAGGAAAATTCTTGTGCAAAGAATTCTCACTCTAAAAATTATGGCAACCTACAGTCAATCATGAAAGAATAAAAAATAAGAGGGCTCTCACATCAAGACCCTATACTCCATTTGAAAATGAGCATAATAAGTACAAAAATTCCACATTGAAGTACGAAAAGAGAGATTTCCTCAAAAAGACTTAATGAGAAAAGGGAAAAATGAGTTGCACGATAGATTTCACAAATGCTACAGAAAACATATGAAGGTTGGAAAACCCCCAGAAGGTACTTTCCATGATCGAAGGCCTTCAAAAACTGCTTCAACCCAATAATTGATTCTAGCACCCACATACTCAAACGTGAAAATATTCTGTTCAGAAGTGCTCCAAATAGTGAACCAAGGCTTCCATTCGATTAATAATGTCCAAAAAACCTCTATTTGGGCTCTTCTTAGGCTCCAAAAGGCCAAAAATGCATCAAGTTATGGCTCCTCCATGTTTTTCCTGCTAATCGTCCTCCAAATTGGATCAACCTGCAAAGAGAGCAACACTTTTTTCCTTTTATCCGCTCTAGTTGTGACAAGTTCTCTCGCAATATGTGAAAATTATCACTTCTTTTAAATGCTCAATAATCGCACGCTTTGGAATTTTTTCCTAGCCAATGATCGTGTCGCCCATATAGCTGGGGGCTAGGCTAACCACCCTCCGCCATGTATTTTCATATGTCACCATCGGTTGCGGTTGTATTCCAACCATAGGGGCGGGGGCCATCGCTAACATCCCACCCCCATCGCTTTAGCCTTGATTCCTCCACCGATGGTTATACGAATTCCACGGGACTACGCTAGGGCCCAATGCTTCACCCCACAAATTTAACACTTGCCTGGGATCTGGTCCATGACTCTCCACACATGGTATGGTGGATGGGTATGTGACTAAAGGCTATGGTATAGCCCCCAAATCCCACCCTTGATTCGTTGGTGGTCATGTGGAGGTAACAAAGACTAGGGGCTAGGGCTAGCACTTGACCCCTCTCCCCATAGCGCCAACTATTAACCTTTAACAGAAACCCATCAACATGATAGGTTAAGAATTATGCAGATGGTGTAGTGGGGGAGTTTTGTATTATTTTTTGGCATGATATAGCTTTGAGCCCACCAACTCCTACAAGCCATACCATTAAAATTTTCTCCAACCTCAAGGTGCCAAGTGGCAGCCTCTACTCGGGCCATGTGGCAACCTCTAATTGGCTCTCAAAAATAGACTGTAACCAATCACATACAACCATTAAGTGGAAAAATAAGAGAGTGACACTTGTCGATGCCATAATGGTCTTTCTCGTAATAGTTCAACAATTTAATTGCATTGATTAGATTTAGGTTTTCAGGCTACGAACATTCTAGTATTAAAACAAATGTAATTTCATTTTGTACAGTGAAGGAATAGAGAACTAAAGTTTGTTCCTTTCCTGTGTAGTGTATTAATTTTTATTTCCTCAATTTATTGCATTCTCTCTGTGGGGGGGAACTCATTTCCTCTGTTATTGTTTCACTCAATATTTCCAATAGGACGCGCATATAATAAGTAGGTTAAGGCCTCCATTGAATGGGATTGTGAAAAATATAAATTTTAGGAATTAATAAGAGAAGTGGAAATGAAAATACATGTCTCAATCATTTATATTCGGATTCTTTAGAGCGTGCATTGGTCATTGCAATATTTTGCAAAGAAAAAAGGTTTTAAAGATAAGTGAGGGTTTCACCTAATCTTGTGACTAAAAGAAAATTTGTGGGTAGGAAGAGCCTTAGCGTCATCTCTTGTCAACTATGTTTTACTGACTCGACCCTAGTTTTTAGATTCATTATAGTGCGCAACCGGCTCTTGCAATATTCTAAAAAAAAGAAAAAAAAAATAGGATCGTACATTGAAGTCACGGTTTCTCCTATCCCAGTGACCTAATAAAAAACTATAAACCTTCGTGATAGTTGAGACAAGTGTACGTGTGGGTAGGAAGAGCCATGGTTCAACGGAACTGGCCTCTTGTAGCTACGATTTCTGTTCAATTTGACATATAAAAGGAAGTATCCATTGTGGTTGAAAAACAAGAAGTTAGTTAATTTTTCGAAAAAAAAAATTATTTAGGGATGGACTTATGTGTAGAGGCAACTTGGATCGATAGGTGACTGTTGACTTAATTACAGTATGAGTTGAAACCCATCTTCTCTGGAACGCAAGGCAAATAGCCCACGATTTCCGTCGAATTTGACATGTAAAAGGAAGTACCGTGTGTGACTGAAACAAGAAGTTGTTGATTTTTATTTTCTTACGTGTAGTGAGAATGATTTCCAAGAGAGTTGTGCACCGATTCTGGAGTGATTCCATGCAACTATACGCTAATATGTGGTGAAACAATTATAGAAATGAGTGCAATAGATGAAACCATAGATTCGAAGTCCTTAACAATGAATGAAATGTGCGAATGACCTGTTTGGGTGAAATTCTCGAAGTTTGTGACCACCTCTTCCTATCACGATTCACCTCTACCATCGGATTGAGCCCTCAACATGTGTACAGTCCAAATGACTTAAGTACTAGATATTTAATTCCATGGTCACAAGCTAGAACCTAGTGACCATTCTATTAAATTTGGAAATAAAATTATAATAGAAATAATATAACAATCAAAATTTATAGAAATAACATAACAATTAAAATTACATAGATATTTAAAAATATATATAACTAAACTTTAAAAAAAATGATGAATAAATTATTAATAAATTAAATTAAAAAATTAAGATACAAAACTAAACTATATATCTTATTAATAATAAGTTATATATATATATATATATATATATATATATATATATATAATTAAAAAAAATGCGATCAAATAATATATTTAAACACATACAATCATCTGAAAATATTTATTAATAAATAATTTTTTTTTTTACATTCCTAAATTCAACTCAAGGGTTGACATATACTTCACTAGTGTATTAATGGATATATAACCCGAGAAATATTGATAGCACCTTCAAACTCCCAACATGCATGTATATTGAACAAATCCTCCAATGTTGCTATACATATAAATTTTCATGACCAATGAGATTTCCAACCTCGTCATTACACTTCCAATATAGTACATCACTTGTATGATATGTTTAATCATAGAATTCATGCAATGGTTGCTTTTTCTACTCAGCCAATAAAACAAAAATGTTGGGACATTGCAGTTTAGATATTTCTCAGCTCTATAGTTGCTTCTATCACTCCGGAAATTTTTTCAGCATTTGGGTACTATCCCACAATGCTTCAGAGCTAGAAATCATGGTTGCATGAATAAGATATAATTTCTTTAAATTGGTCGCCAAGGTATGTCTCGCAACAAATAGACATTTTCAACTTTTGGTTGATTGAGACTACTGTGAGTTTTTATGTTCACCCCATTATGATTTTTCCCTTGTATTATCTATAGATTTCTTAGTGTATATAGTGCATTTACTCATCTTTCTTTCATATACCTGTCTCAATGGATTAAATAAATTTCTTATTCAAGTCATCAACCCTGGGCCTCTGCTAATATTTTGGGGTCAATATATTTTTTGTGGCACTAATTCCATTGCGATAAATCCCCATTGTTTCAAGAATGAAATAAGATGCTGAGTTCATAGCCTTCCCATCACTTTCCCGCTAACATATATGAATCATAGACTGTGCTCCAAATTCTAATTTATGTCTTATAATTCGACGGTCACGATTTGTAGTGATCCGACGGTTATCTCTCACCTTGGTATTAACGACACTTGATCTGTGGCTTAACACCTGATTGGTCCATGATCTCTACTTAAAGAGCATGGAGGGTCATTTTTCTAGTAACCGTTTATGAGAGAAACATATGTAACTTTTCTTTTTATAATAAGAAATTGTCTGAAGTGGCCGCGTTGGCTCGGGCCGTGGATTGTTTCCCTCTTTGAGGGTTTTAACCACGTGATTATACTGGTGTACTAATTTGTGATCTGTTTGTGAGCGGTGACCTTTGGTTCTTGATCTAAGGAACTGACCCTGTAAATTCCTACATGGTATCAGAGCTATTTTGAGGGCCGCGTCCGTTGTTGATCAAAATCCGAAGCTGGTTTGACTGCATGCGAATGTCCTTTTTTAGATCTACTATTTTTGAACATTTTTGGGCTTGGATAACTGCTCGTTTGTGTCTAGAGTGTCTGTTACAATGAGGAACGCCTTTCGTTTCATGCGAAAAGGTTCCGGCTGCCCAAGTTATGACAGTTTAGATCTAGAAGTATAAAGCATCTATTTTGCAGTTATATTTATTAATAGTTCTGCTTATTTCGGTTCCCTCTTTTTACTTTCGATTTTTAGGTTTTATTTATTTTCCGGATCTATACCCTCTTTTCTGTGTAAACTTTTTTTTGTGCGCTGCATGCAATATTGGAAAATCAGAAGTAGCAAAAAGGGTTTTTCGTTGCTACGTAAGCTCCTTCCCCGTGTCTTTGTGCGATCTTGAGAAATCAAAAATAGTGAAAAAAATGATAGTTTCTGGTAAGGCTAACCAAAAATATAACATTATGCCATAAGGCTTTTCATTTCTTTTCTTTTTTTTTCTTGGTTTTTTGTGTTTTTTGTGCAGGAAAGGCATGCACACCAAAAAGTAAAAAAAAAAAAAAACCCATCCTTCTTTCAAACAATAACATGATCCTTTTACTATCTCAGTTGGTGAGGGGTTAGTTTATGGGAATAGAGGTCTTGGGTTCAAGTCTCCTTCTCAAGCTTCTTTTGTAAAAGGTTTTTGTTCAAAGGGGCGGAACTTCTTTTTAAAAAGCCGCACTTCATCTCATTCCCGTAACTATTCGGCATCTACAACTCAAATTTTTCAAAAGGCATAACATCTTCATCCGGAAGCCGTTTTTCGAGCTGTTTTTTTTTTAAATGGCCTAATGTTTCAAGATCTTTCCATTGTAGTATTTAGGTTTAGATTTTCTCAACTTTAGTTTTTTTTTTAAATGGAAAGTGCATGCCCGGTTATTCTTAACAGCACCAATTATTTCCAATGGCTACCTCACATGGTAGATAAACTTAGAAGTAAAGGGCTTTATAGAATAGCCACAAGACAAGAAACTAAAGCTTCTAATGATGATAAAGATTCTAAATGGTAAAATAAACAAGATCAAGCATGAGGGTTGATAGGAATGTCCATTGCTCAAGATCTTCGATTTCATATCCTTGACATTGACACCCTTGTGAAGCCCCGGAAAAGCTAAAAATTGTTTTTGGCATTCAAAATCAAATTAGGGCCCACCAGCTTGAAAATGAGTTGCTTACTTTGGACCCTAATAATTTCTCCACCATTGAAGATTTTTTGTCCAAATTCAAGACCCTTATAATTCGTTTAGAAGGTTGTAAGATCAAAAAGGGTGATGGTAGCCTCATCTATTGCATTCTTGCTAAGATTGGCCCTGCATACTCTGTATTTTTTTCCACCTTCCATTCCACCAGAGAAGCCATCATTTCTTTAGGAACCACCTACAAGAATCCCTCTTTTGATGCCTTTAATGATTCTTTGATAAGAGAACAAGAAAAATTTTTACACCTTGGTCTTATCACTGCTAGAAACGCTTCTAAGAAAGCCTTAGTATCCCAACAACAACCATATCAAAATAATCCCAAGAAGAAGTATCCTAAAAAATATGATCCTAAAGCAAACAAAGGCCCTAAGAAATTTCAGCCACAAACTGAAAAATCAAATCACCAAAATAATAAGGCAAATCAAAACAAAGGGAAGAAGATAGATAGAAATTGCAACTTTTGCAATCAGGATGGCCATATAGAGTCCAAATGTTTTAAGAAGATGGAAGCCTTAGAAGCAGCAATGAAGAAGCACAACATCAATTTGGAGCACTCTTCACCTTCATATTTAGGCATGGCACTTTCTGCTTGTGTTTGTCAAGCATCAAGATCTGGTTATGCATTAAATGTATCTTCTTCTTCTCCTTCTCATGAGTGGCTCATTGATTCTGGATCTTCTTAGCACATGGCTAAAAAAAAATCCATGTTTTCGTCCTTAAATGATTGTAACACCAAACATATTTATGTTGGTGATGATATATCTATTAATGTTGTAGGATCTGGAACCATTCATCTAGATAATGGTCAGTTTAATGATGTACTATGTGTTCCTACCTTGTCATGCAACCTTCTATCTATTTATCAGATAACTCATTCAGGTGAAGGGAAAATAGTAGAATTCGCACCTCATGATGTTGTAATCAAGGACCTCAAAGATCCTAAACATATTATAACTAGTGGCATTGCCAATGATTCCACAAGGTTGTATAATTTTGACAACTGTGGGTCATCATGTATTCCCTATGTTTGTTTTGCTCATAATGATGATGTGAGAAAACTTTGGCATGAGCGATTTGGTCACTTAAAGTATCACTCTGCTCAAACTCTATGTAAGGAAAATATGGCTACAGGCCTTCCTATGGTATCTTTCCGAGATGGTGTTTGCTCCGGATGTGTACTCGAAGAACATCATCGGGATAGTTTTGACAAACGTGCCTCTTGGCACACTTCAGCCCCTTTGTAGCTTGCGCACACTGATTTATGTGGTCGACTTCTTATTGTTTCTTTCTCTGGTTGCAAGTACTTCTTAACTTTAATTGATGATTTTTCTAGATGCGGTTGGGTATATTTATTAAAACTCAAGAGTGAAGCTGTTAACATTTTCTTGGCCTTTAAGGCCATTGCTGAGAAACAATCTGGACATCAAATTCTTAAGTTAAGATCAGACAATGGTGGAGAATATGTTAACAACAAACTTATCAAATTCTGCACTTAGCATGGCATTCAATTGCAACATACTATTCCATCTACTCCACAACAAAATGATGTAGCTGAAAGGAAGAATCACACCTTAAAAGAAATGGCTAATTGTGTGCTTCAATCCAAAGGACTTAGTCTCAATTTTTGGGTAGAAGCAATTAACTTTGCAAATTACATCGTAAATCGCACTCCTACTAAGGTTTTAAATAATACAACTCCAAAAGAAGCTTGGAGCTCAATCAAACTAGATGTAAGTCACTTTCATGTTTTTGGAAGTGACGCTTGGGCCCATATTCCAGATGTGAAACATAAAGCCTTAGAACCTAAGAGTGAAAAATGAATTTTTGTTGGATATTATGAGGATGTCAAAGGATATAGACTTCTTCAACCAAAATCCAAAAATATAATCATTAGAAGAGATGTAAAAATTGATGAAAATATATCGGCTTGTGAGCCTAGTTCGGCAAGTGTGGCACCTTTGGCCTGCGAGCCTGATTTGACATATGTGCCCCCTCTCTCTCTCTCTTTTATCCTTAATAAAATTCCTTCTAGTTAAAATTATGACAGCGAGGATGAAAATCCTCCTCCACCTCTTTAAATTATTCCTTACAGTCCACCTCTTCCAAGATGGGTCTACTCTACTCGAGATGCAGCAGGTTCTCTTCTTGGTGACCCTGCCATCGACGATGTACATGCTCTCAGTTCGAAAGAGCCTCTTCTTTATTGGCTTAAGTTACAGAAAATATTGATCCAGAAACCTTTGAAGAAGCCTACGTTCATCCAGCTTGGGATGAAGCTATCAATGAAGAATAGCGTTCCTTATTGGCAAATGATACTTGGGATCTTGTTCCTCTTCCAAAAGGAAGAAAAATTTTCATATGCAGATGGGTTTACAAAACAAAGTTTGGACTAGATGGAAAAGTGGATAGACAGAAAGCTCGTCTTGTCGCTAAAGGATTTTCACAAGTTGAAGGCATTTACTATACTGAAACCTTCTCCCTTATTGCCAAAATGAATTCTATCTGCCTTGTTCTTTCCCTTGCTGCTTCCTTTAAATGGGAATTCCATCAAATGGATGTTAAATCTGCCTTCTTACATGGAGATTTACATGAAGAAATATACATGGAACAACCCCCTAGCTTTATCCAAAATGACTCTAGCCTTGTTTTTTTCCTTAGGAAGTCTCTTTATGGTCTCAAACAAGCTCCTTGGGATTGGTATGCCAAAATGGATATATTTCTATTAGATAATGGCTTTTCTAGGTGTAATTCTGACAACACTATCTACACCAAGAAAGTGGGCAAGTCCTTCACTATCCTTGTTATTTATGTTGATGATCTTATCCTTACTGGTAGTGATCCAAACCATATAAACCATGTGAACTCTAGCCTCAAAAAGAAGTTTGAAATGAAATACTTGGGACACTTGCATTATTTCCTTGTTCTTCAAGTCTTGCAATCCAAGGAAGGAATTAGCCTCTCTCAGTCCAAGTATGCCTGTGATATTCTACACCACTTTCACATGGAAGACTGTAAGCCTGGCCCTTCTCCCTTTCATTATGGAGTCAAGCTTTCAGTCAACTCTACTACCCCTCAAGTTGATGCTACTATATACCGTCAACTTGTTGGTAAACTTTTGTATCTAACCCATACCTGTCCTGACCTTTCCTTTGCCGTTGATCTTGTCGCTCGGTTTATGCACCAACCTTATTAAATTCACTGGAAAGCAACTAAAAGACTACTTAGATATATTTGACGTATATTTCAATTCAGGATTCATTACAGTGTAAGAGCATCTCCCTTTTTTATTGGTTTCACTGATTCTGATTGGGCTGGTGAACCTGATGATTGGAAGTCTACTGCAGGATATGTATTCACTCTTGGTTTAGGACCTATTACTTGTTCTTGTAAGAAAGATAGTGTCATCTCCCTTTCTTCAGTAGAAGCAGAGTATCGTGGTGCAGTTGAAGCCAACAAGGAAGCCATGTGGCTTTGTCAGGTTCTGTCTGAATTTGGTCTTCATCAGCAGCATCCAACTACAATTTGGTGTGATAACCAGAGTGCCATTGAGCTATGTAAAGATCCAGTTCAGCATCAACGTATGAAACACGTTAAACTTGAAAGACATTGAACTCCACATACACTTCATCAGAAAGCTCATTCATGATCGTGTTCTTGAAGTGCAGTATTCTCCAAACAATGATCAAAACGATGATATCTTTATGAAGGCTCTCATAGAAGCGAAGTTTACCAAACTTCGATCCATGCTTGGAGTGCAGGAATGTTTTCATTAAGGGGGGATAGGCTCTAATGCCTCCTGCCCCCTCCTATTGTGTCACTTTTGTAAATCCTTCAATCCTATCCCAATTTGTTCTTAAGGGGGGATGTTAGGATATTTTGACACATAGGAAATAGGATCCTTTTGTGTCACCTTTGTAAATCCTTCAATCCTATCCCAAGTTGTTCTTAAGGAGGGATCTTAGGAAATTTCGACACATAGGAAATAGTTAAGAATAACTTGGTCTAGTGTAGAGTTAGGTAAAGTGTGTTTCCTTACCATGTACATTTGTAACTTATAATCTGATGGTCACGATTTGTAGTGATATGATGGTTATCTCTAACCTCGGTATTAAAAACACTTGATCTGTGGCTTAGCACCCGATTGTTCCATGATCTCTTTTCAAAGAGCATGGAGGGTCATTTTTCCGATAATCGTTTATGAGAGAAACATATGTAACTTTTCCTTTTATATTAATAAATTTCCTGAAGTGGCCGCATTGGCTCAGGCCATGGACTGTTTCCCTCTTTGAGGGTTTTAACCACGTGATTATACTGGTGTACTGATTTGTGATCTATTTGTGAGTGGTAACCATTGGTTCTTGACCTAAGGAACTTACCGTGTAAATTCCTACACTTTTCAACCAAAATTTTACATATTATTCAACTCCCAAGATATTGGAAGAACCTATATTCGTTGCAGAACTTGTTAACCATACTTCGACTGAGCCATAAATATTTTGCGTTCCTTTTCAGACTTGGATATCATACATTTATAATTAATGGAGAAATATACATTATTTTAGAGTGTTATTATTTATTTATTTTTAGAGATTATAGTGTCTTTGTCGAGTTGTAAGATTTATTTAGGATGCACATCCTATTTATGAGGAAGCTTTTCCAACTCCTAGAAAAACTTGTAACCTTTCTTGAAAATCATATATATAATGTGCTGAGTGTTCTTTCAAATCATATATATAATGTGTTGACTGTAGACACTCTCCAGGTTAACCTTCTCTCACCTAGAGCCACACATTTCGTTCATATTTGGGTCATCCTTGATTTCGAAATTGGTATCAGAGCATTTTCTAAAAGCGTTGTTAGAGAGTTTTATTCACAAACCTACCATCCACCTATCTCGTTGATTGCAGAATGTGATGAGGAAAAATGTGTTGTGTGGTTGTCATTCTTCTCTTCATCATTTTATCTCATCAGGTTGCGTGGTGTGTGGATCTATAAACAAAGGCATTGTTTACCTGAAAGTTATTAATTATTAGAGCGTAGTCCTGATTTAGTCAATTATTTGTGGATTGGAATCATGTGTAAGCTTGAATTCATGGTAAAGGTTGCATTGTATATTGATAAATCATTGTTTTTTTAAGAATAAGGCGGGTTTTTGTGTAGATAATGGAGTACTGATAGAGTCCTATGAGCGTTGTTTCCACTGGTAGTTCTATTTTTCTATAACATTGAGCAGAGGAAATGAATTTCATTATAGTCGTCGGTGAAATCCTCCATTATGGAAGTCGTGGAGCCATTCACATAAGGATTATATTCGATATTATTAGAAGAGGTAAGATCCTAGTACATAGGAAGTGAGACAAAATAGATGACAATTGGTTTGTGATGTCCTAGACTAGCCTGCTGTTCGGAGATTAAATTTCTCCTTCTCTGCTCATTTCATCCCATTGATGTGTAAGACTAAGTGCGTAAACAATCGTGGATTTGTACTTTACAAATCTCAGGAACAACATGCCTGCAAATAATCCTCTTGGAAGTTAATGTGTTGTTTTTTGTGATTGTGGATAGATGAAATTATAATACATTGAAGAGCATGAGAAATAGATGCATTGTGAGTGTTGCAATGTCCCTTTATGATTCGATTGGTGCAACAATGGGTATGATGCAGTAGAAAGTGAGCATCGAAGAGCATCCTTGTCAAGCCAGAAATCGAGCTCGAGTGAACTAGATCGTTGGTAAAGGATAAGGTTGTTGTTTGATGAAGAGAAGTTTGATCCATCAGCATTGTTTAAGAGTTGTGGATGTTGTGTGATATAGTGTAACCCTATTGTGTGCATGGAGATTCCTGGAGTAGTGTGAACCTAATTATTTCATATTGGTTTGTGGTCTGATCTGGGCATACTAGCTGTGGACATAAGGCTGAAGTCAAGAGACACACGAGATTTGAGTCTATTGCCCTAAAGAAAATGAATCCATGTTCTTTCAAATCCATACATGGCTCTAGAGATCTGCTCACGCATGAAGAGGATTTGATTATGGTTCTTGATATTCTCCATGAAAACACTAGACCATGACTAAGAACTAAGATTGATATATGAGACTATCGAAAGGGGGTAGATGTGACTATTGAGCCGCGTGGGATTGGCGAGCATGAGTAGATCAAAAATTTCTAATCTGTGATCCTACAAAGAGAGTTTGATCTACAAATTTTAATTTGAAGATGTTTGCTATGGATTATATCTGCAGCCTTGACCCACACCATTCTCGTGCATGTCATGTTGGAGAATTAATCTCAACCACTGCATTAAAGACATTGACAAGGAACCATATCTCACATAATGTTCTCAGCAGAGTACATTCACATAAATGAAGTTATAAGGAGAGTACATTTGTTTTGTAAACTTAGTAGATCCTTTCTATTCTCTATTCATAAATTAAAATGAAGGTTAGAGAAATTTAAAGCTTTTGGCCTCAACCTGCCCACAGGAAACCAGGTCTATTGGCCATTATAGGCTGCCCAAAACATAAACATATTTAATTTGTCTCTTACTGTCCTTAAGTAGCTAATATCAATCTTTCCTTGCATAAACATATAGAAAAAGTAAATGCTATCCTCTATAATAACAAAAAAAGAAATTACGAAAATCAGATGACTCTATAGGAGTCGAATTTTTCACACTCGAGCCAGGCATGTCAACTTCGTGCATGCTTTGAATTTGCTTCTCAATTGTCCCAAATCGGAAACTTTGGTGTTGTTTTCGCAAGTTAATTTCCTGGATGGCCCTGTTGACATCTGTTAGATTTGCGGCTTCTTCAGGGTCTCCCCCAATCTCTTGGACATAAACAATTTCCTTTGCCAAAAGGAATTTCAGTATCCAATAAGTGTGAATTGAGTTATGAAATAAGGATAATATGGTGTAAGTATTACCAAGGTCTGTAATCATAGGATTCAGTTATTTCTCAACCTTGTTAGCCTCCTCCTCTTCCTTGGCCCTTGCATCCTACTCCCACCTGTGGATCAAAGCCTTAATGTAGCATGGTGTACCATCCAAATATGTCTGGAACAGGTTCTCCATCATCTCTTTTCCAGACTTTCTGCCACATTTGGCTGGGGCATATTTTGGAACTTTTACTTTCCCCTTTTCCTTTGCATCCGTCTTTATTGACTAACCTTTCACCATTCTCTTCAAATTTCGGTCTTCTAGGAAGTTTCTCTGCTGACAGGAATTTCTTGGAAGACCTGTTACAGTACACATCATGATGAGATTAAAGAAGCTCTAGATATAACACAATGAAAGAGTAACAGGGCCTGGTTACCTCCATGAAAAACAGTGACTGCAACTTTGGAAGATTCATAGGACTTAAATTAAAAATATACAACCACTCCTCCGCAAACCAGGATGTAACAATAGAAGGCCTTGCCCTATACAAAGAGTTACATAGCAAGCTCCTCTTTCCTATACTAGCCTAGACCCAGAGAATCTGGCCATATGTACTCACAATTATACCCTTAATATGAGAATTATCTAAATTAAGAAGAGTGACAAAAAAATTGACATGATTGACCCACTGACAACCCAAATCTTTGTTGCTACCCTTTCCAGCACCACCACCCACATTAACATCGTTAGAGGCCATACGGTCTATTTCCCAACACTGTTTATTACAATACAAATGGGAGCCATGCAGAGGCTAGGGAAGAATAGAGCACCCAAATTGGGCAGAATGCGGATCGTAACAATGCCATGTAAGGTCCATACAACGGCTCAACAAAAAAACCTAACATCTGAAAGGTCTTTTCTTATTTCTCTCGCTCATGTCTACCTCGAGACATATGGGCCAATGACTTGATCCCATACAAGTAAGAATTGAAGTTCTTGTCAGTGCCTCCTTTTTTCTCTTCAATTCAGGTAATCATATTAAAATATCCTCGCATTACACAATACTTCTCATTGTTAAGAGTT
Organism: Pinus albicaulis; assembly: GCA_034641835.2. NCBI lineage: Eukaryota > Viridiplantae > Streptophyta > Pinopsida > Pinales > Pinaceae > Pinus > Pinus albicaulis. Next base: position 1,426,359,193 of record CM076577.1, read on the forward strand.
TCGAGATTCCTTATGCTATCTAAAAAGGCATGTTTGTCTCTTGTAATGTGTGGGCCATATATTGAGGAAACTGAGATCCATTCTTTTGTCCCAATTACTCTAAACCTTATAGTTAAGATACAGAGAAGACCAATCCATCCTTCCACCATAACCTCTACCAAGTTCCAAAGAATGGAAATTCCTCCTGCATTTCTTCACGAATCAATAGCCCTTAATTTATATCTAGGATGAAATTGCTTCATGATTTCTTCTAATCGTAAACTCGAAACTTTGGTTTGGTGAAGGAGAACCAGTTGTGGCTTTTCTTTCTTCAATGTTTCCTATAGGTATCTCTGTTTTCCTTTATTGTTAAGGCCCCTTACATTCCAGGATATCACTAACACTGGGGAGTTTTATCGAGTTTTTGAAATATCGTTGTAAGAGGCATTAAATTTCCCAAATTAACTAACATTTCTTCAACTGTCTGAATAGATTCTTGCAAAGTTTTCCTGCCTTTCTTTTTCCCTGTTTTAGTCTTGAAATTGTTTTATGAATTGCTTCCAAGAGGGGTATTGGCTGTATTTTCCATCTCAACTTTTCTTCTTTCTTGGGAGGTTATATATTGCTCAAAATTTGCTTTATATAAAGTCATTTGGTCATCATGGATAAATATATCATCAAGATTTCTCCATTATTGCAGCAATTTCTTCATAACCAGTTCCTCCTTGCTTAGTTCATCCTTGGTGATATCCACCTCCATATCTGCTTGGTCTAAAGGCTAGGAGTAATACTCTTTGTCATGTGGCTCTAATGGTGCTTTTATCTTGGCCTTCAAATATTTGGGATAAAGATTACTCGGTGCTTCCTCATACACCTATTTAGTTGTCTTGCAATTTTCTCTTGTTTATTGTAAGATTTCAAATCTGTTTTGATTATTTTTTGGCGTATTTTGATTGTTCTTCTAGTTTGCATGCCATTTACCAACCCTTTTTTTACTTCTAGCTATTTTAAAACCCTCTTCATTCTCCGCAGGGACTCCCCCTCCCTCTGATTTATTTCCTTCTGGTTGTTATGGGTTATTAAGAGGGAAATTTTTGAAGAGATGGTCATATTCATGTAATATCCTACATCTAAAAAAAATGTGTTCATAGTCAATAAGTTGTTTCCATACGCCACCTTCATAGTCCAGCTCTATTGATTCTGGAAGCGGCTCCATAATATTCATATAAATGCAAATTCCAAAAAAATAAGTATACTTTCCCCAATGTGTCGTCTCAGATATCTTCATAAATATCCCAAGTGAGTTGCCAATTCCTTCTAGTATCTCTAGGTCCTAGAAGTCCATAGGTAGAGAAAATAATCGTACCCATATTGGAGCTGAAAGGAACTGTTCTTGATCCGGATTGTAGCATTCCTCCCATTGCCGAAGAAACAGACACGCGTTGTAGTAAAAGTATGGTCCTCCTTTGAAATTCCTTTCCTTGTCTAAAATATTTGTGAATATTACTATAAAAAAGCCTCTCAGCGCAAACTTGATATCAATATGTCCTTTCAGTTTCCACTTGAGTTGAATCCATTTTAATAAATTTTTCTCAGTAATTATTATGAATTTACAGATTAAGGCATGGTTGTTCATATACACTTGGTAGTGATCTAGCTTTTTGGCCACAACAAAAAAAGAGGCTTCTTTGTGGCTCATGGTAGGCGTTTCCCTTTGATTTTTGCGTGCCATTGGGCCCCCAACACTGGACTTGTATTAGGGTCAGCCCTCGCCTGTAGCCCTAATTTCTTTCCACTATAATCCCTAGCCATTATACTTTTGTACGAGGTAATCTCCCCCCCTGAAGATGTTGCCATGCTACCTTTCTTTTGGGCTGTAGTAGCCCCTTCTCCCTTGTTCACCGCGTTGTCAAACGTTTGGTTCAGAACCCTAGCTTCATTCTTTCAGAACCCTATTTTTTGTTTCAAGAATGACCATAATACATTTTACCCATTCCACAACATATAAAATTAATTAAAATTCAAATTGAAATTTATTAACGGCAGGTAGAAACACATGGGAAAATATTTACTCTTGCGTAATGTTCAGAAAATGGTGTTTGCCCATCCTATTGTAAATCGTGGAGAAATTTTTTTGGCCACCTGAAAACAACAGTTACAGGTTTTACTGTTTGTTAATTTTTCAACTGTGGTGAATGTAAATCTCAGTAAAAAATCTTGTTTTACTGGTGGAGCTGCAACCTCCATATGTGAATGTATCTCATATATTGAAGCTATAATATAAATTTTGGTTAGTCCCAATATGGTTCAAGAAATTTCACTTATAGTTCTTTCATCAAACATTATGTTTTACTCTGTTTCACTGTGAGTAATTTTTTTTTATTTTATTTTCTCCACTATAGTTGCATTTTTAATATCCACCATCCTATATTGAAATTAAGTCTATCATGATTTGATTTCCACAACTATATTGTTTTGTTTAAGACCTCTCCACTTCATGATTTGATTTCCGCAACTATTTTGTTTTTCTTAAGACCTCTCAACAACTCTGTGTGAACTCTGTGGGTTGAGAAAGCATCCTCCCAAGTGTGTGTTTAAATTTTTAACATGGTATCAGAGAATTTTTAAAGCTTCATTACCACAAGTGTTTTTACTGAGGAGTTATAAGGTGTTCTAAAAAATTTTGTGGACCGTATTCACGAGTAGTGAGAATGTTTTTACACACTGAGAAAGTTTTTTTTTTACACAATGATAATGGTAGCAACAAGAAAAATCTTGTCTAATCCACAAATACCTTAGTTTAATAGAAAGAATTATGATTTTGGGGCTATTACAATGAAGGCTTTTTTTTTCTTCTCAAGACATTTTGGAATTGGTGGAGAATCGTTTCCAAGAACCAGCAGATGCAGTAGCATACAATGAATTGACATAAGCAGAAAAGGACATGTTGAGAGATAACAAGGAGAAGGACTCAAAATCCCTCTTCTATATTTTGCAAGCAGTTCATGAAAGTATCTTCCCAAGGGTTGAAGCAACAACGAAGTCCAAGAAAGCTTGTGACGCCCTCCAAACAACCTACCAAGGCATGACAAAGGTGAATATAGAAAAATTACAAATGTTGTTAAGAGATTTTGAGATAATTTGTATCAAATAGTCTAAGAATTTAGACTCATTCTTTACACATGTAATTGGGTTAATTACTCAAATCAGGTCTCATGGTGAGACACTTGAGGAAAATAGAATAGTTGAGAAATTTTTGAGAAGTCTGCCAAAAATATTTCATGCCATTGTTGTGGAAATAAAAGAGACAAAGGATTTCTTACAATTTTTAGTAGATAAGCTTCATGCATCATTTGTGGCTCATCAAGATAGATTGAATGGAGGAACAAACTCCTCATTGGAGCATGGTTTCATTTGGTCAAGGTAGTGGTCGAGGAAGATGAAATTATACACGAAGAGGAAGAAGCCCACATAGAGGTGGAAGAAACAACCCTTCAAGCTCGTGTGGAAGGGGTAGCAATCAAAATACAACTCAAGGTCCAAGCCAAAATGAAGCACAAGGTCAGAGGCATCATAAATCTAAACTTCAAGGTCATTATTGTAAGAAGTATGGTCTTTATTCAAATGAATGTAGAAAGAAGAAATATGACACAAGTAACAAACCAAGTGAAAATTCCACAAAAGAAAATCAGAACCATGATAGCATGTTTTTAGCTTGTAATGTAGCACAAGAAAAACAAGAAGATGTATGGTTTCAAGATTCATGTTGTAGCAACCACATGATAGGGAACATATAAATGTTTTCAAATACTGATAAAAGTGTGAAATATGAAGTGAAATTAGGGACTGATAGCAAAGTCTCTGTCATGGGCAAAGGAAGAGTAGACATTCTAACAAATAAGGGGGAGAAGAAATACATTTTAGATGTTTATTTTGTCCTTGGTTTGAAGCAGAACCTCATAACCATTAGACAACTCATGGAGAAGGTTTACAATTTATTTTTCAAGAATGATGTGTCCACAATTTTGGACAAGTCTCCAAATAGACAACTGATTTAAAAATTTCACATGACAAAGAATAGAATGTTTCCTCTCAAGCTAATATCAAACTTGAAGGAAGAAGGTGCTCAAGCACAACTATCAATGATCTCATAGAAGGATGAAATAAATGTAGTAACTGTACAACAAGAAAACTTTTAAGCAGAAGTCAAAGATGAAAATTGGTTATGGCATTTGAGATTTGTCCATATCAACTTTATAGGTTTGAATTTGTTGAATAGGAAAGACATGGTAAAGGGATTTCCACTCATATAAAAAGCAGACAACCTATGTGAATGATGCATCTTGAGAAAACAACATAGAGAATCATTTCCATCAGCAAATTCCAGAAGGGAAAATGCACCTTTGGAGATTTTCCACTTAGATTTATGTGGACCAATGAAAACACCATCAATTGTTCACAACTATTATATTTTGAACTTCATATATCAATACACCAAGAATACATGGGTCTACTTCATAAAACAGAAAATTGAAGTGTTTGAGCACTTTCGCGAATACAAATCTCTTGTTGAGAAGCAAAGTGGACACTACTTCAAAGTGTTGAGGACTGATAGAGGTGGTGAATACATCTCAACTGACTTCCTACATTTTTTTTAGGGAGCATGGTATTCAAAAGAAATTTGCAACAACGTATACACCTCAGCAAAATGGTATCGTGGAAAGGATTATGTTGAAGGAAAATAATTTTCCAAATGATTATTGGGCTGAAGTTGTCGCTTGTGCAGTATATATTATTAATAGGTGTCCAACCAAAAGTGTTATGAATATAGTTCCTGAAGAGGCATGGAGTGGAAGAAAACATAGTGTCACTCACATGAGAGTGTTTGGGTGTGTGGCGTCTACACATGTCCCGGATGAGTTGAGGAAGAGGTTGGAAAAAAAGGGGAAGAAATGTATATTCGTTGGATACAATGATGAATCCAAGGCATACAAACTATACAATCCAATAACCAAAAACTTCATAATCAATAGAGATGTGAAGTTCATAGAAGAGGAATCATGGGATGGAAGTTTACGGAAGACAGTCAATGTGAAGACATCTATACCACATTAAGACAAAGAGGAATTGGTAGCAGCAAGTCATTCCTCAATGGTGAGTCCTCCTTCACCTACACAAGCTCAACAAAGCAGTCAACATGTGACACCACAAACAAATAATAGGACAATGTTGTGCAACCAAGCAAGTGCTTCTCCAAGCACACCACAAAGATCCGCAACTCCGTCTACTTCAAGCGCAACAACAAGCCCATCTTCCGCAACCATAAGAAGACAAAAAAATTTAAATTTAAATGAAATTTATGAGGAAGATGATGTTGATAGTAACTGATCAAAGGCTAAGTATTAAGATAAAAAATTAAAGTGCTAAAAAATGCTCTGAACCAAAACAACAACGAAGAGCTTATCGCAAGGAATCCAACGCAATTCATTTCATCAAAAAACAACTCCGTATGAGGAAGTTATGACTTGTTTCTTGTTTTCGTAAAAAACTAAAAAAAAATGCAGAACATGAGAAAAGGATGACATGGTAGCCTAGCCAGCATACAAAGTATATTATGTGAATATTCTTCATTTTTCGCCCAATGACACCGTGACAAGTGTCACAACAGGGTTCTTGAGTGAACTTTGGAGGTGAAATTTTTTTCACAATTTCTCCTAAGGTTGAATGAGATTTTCTTTTTTGGATTGGAATGGTCCAACCAGAGTTGGACACATGGTGTAGCCAGGGGCCGCCATGTGCCCCCTCTGGTGGACGCTATCTAAAGATTGGGAATGAAACTACATGTTTGAATTTCATGATTATGTCAAATTTGGTGATTGGTTTATTATAACCAAAATTTTAAACTATGGACAGGCGAATATAAATTATGGTTGAATTATTATATCACAATTTTTTTTAACCATGGAGGTGGCACATTATTTTGATTAAAATATACGCATGGGGGTCGGGGTCAAACCCACGACCACCCCCACGCCAACCAAACATCTTACCACCAAGCCAATACAATAGTTCTTACCATGAATTGAGTACATGTTTTATTTATCGTTGACCAGAATCAATGGCAGGGGTTTGGAGGGGGCCAGCTCAGTGGGCCAACCCCCTCCCCAATACAACCATTCTACGAAGGCCACTGGGGGAGCAGAAAATTAACAACGGATTTTAAAATTGATTACTGAATTATTAGTATAATCCGTGATTAATGATTATTAAACCATGTTTATGTTAAATTGCGCTTATGTGCATTTAAGCCATAGTTATCCACTTCTAACTGTGATTAATTACTAATTAAACCATAGTTTTAAATAATGGTGGGTTTATCAAACTCCACCATTTTCGGTGGAATCCCTATTTTGACTGTGCTAACTGGAGTTCACTCAAATTTTTTAGGACGATTCTAGGGAAAAATTTAATGAAGCATATCTAGAGAAATGTTTGACCAATTTTGGCTCAGGAAGAGTCATTACTATTAGATTTTGATTTTTTGGACACATTGGAGTAGGTTTCAGGAGCAGTAGTTGAATGAAAACATAATTTTTTTCACAATTGAGCTAATACAAAGGCCTAAGCCATGGAAGCTGGACCAAGTAGATGTAGCCTAGGAGGGGTGAACTCCTTCATCAAAAGAATGTGTTAATGGATCAATTGTGATGGTTTTTTGTGTGTTTCTTTGTTGTTGTTCAACATTAAGTTTCAATACTTTTATCTTCAATAATTCAACATAATCTCCATACATTTACTTCTTAAACAATCGTAAGAACTTCAATAAGCCCATGTACATGAAAAAAATATGAACATTTTTACTATAAATCTGAAGATGAAATGTCTTAGTGTATATAGTGCATTTCCTCATCTTTCTTTCATATGCATGTATCAATGGATTAAATAAATTTCTTATCCGAGTCATGAACCCTGTGCCTCTGCCAATATTATGGGGTCAATATATTGTTGTGGCACTAATTCCATTGCAATAAATCCCCATTATTTCAAGAATTAAATAAGATGCCGGGTTCATAGCTTTGCCATCGTTTTCCCACTAACATATATGAATCATAGAGTGTGCTCCAAATTCTAATTTATGTCTTATAAGATATTACTGGTCACTTTTTCAACTAAAATTCTACATATTATTCAACTCCCAAGATATTTGAAGAACCTATATTTGCTACAGAACTTGTCAACCATACTTCAACTGAGCCATAAATATTTTAATATCCTTTGTAGACTAGGATATAATTAATGGAGAAATGTATATTATTTTACAATGTTATTATTGATTATTTTTTAGAGATTATAGTGTCTTTTTCAAGTTGTAAGATTTATTTAGGATGCACATCCTATTTATGAGGAAGCTTTTGCCGCTCCTAAACAAACTTGTAACCATTCTTGCAAATAATATATATAATGTGCTGAGTGTAGACACTTTCCAGGTTAACCTTCTCTCACCTAGAGCCATAGATTTCATTCATATTTGGTTGATCCTTGATTTCGAAATTGGTATCAGAGCATTTTTTAAATTCGTTGTTAGAGTGTGTTGTTCGCAAACCTACCGTCCACCTATCTCGTTGATCGCAGAATGTGAGGAGGAAAAAGGTGTTGCTTAGTTGTCGTTCTTTTCTTCATCATTTTATCTCATCTAGTTGCGTGGTGTGTGAATATGTAAACAAAGGCATTGTTTACCAAAAAATTATTAATTATTAGAGCCTTGTCCTGATTTAATCGATTATTTGTGGATTGGAATCATGTGTAAGATTGAATTCATGGTCAAGGTGAAATTATATATTGATAAATCATTTTTTTGTTCAGAAGAAGGCGGGTTTTCGTGTAGATAATGGAGGAATGATAGAGTCATATGAGCATTGTTTCCACCAGTAGTTCTATTTTTCTCGAACAATTAGCAAAGGAAATGACTTTCATTGTAGTTTTCGGTGAAATCCTCCACTATGGAAGTTGTGGAGCCATTCACATAAGGAGTAGAGTCAGTCTTATTAGAAGAGGAAAGATCCTAGTGCATAGGTGTTGGAAATACTAAGAGGGGGGGTGAATCAGTATTCCTTTCAATTAGAGCATTAGTTAATCTTCAATTATTATCAGTGTTTGTACAATGATAGCAGTAAACAAAGGGAACAAAAATGCACACATTTTTTAAGGTGGAAACCCACTCTGGGGAAAAAACCACCTAATGCTTTTCTAATAAATCTTTAATATTCAACTCCAATTGAAATAAAGCTCCAACTTCCTAGAATCTAGAAAAGCATTCTTCTCCAGCTCCAACTTGATGGATGCTCCAACTCTCGAGATTCTTCAGTAGTAAACTGAACGGATGCCCCAACACCCAATGAGCTACAACTCACCCTAGCACCACCCTACCACCCTATAGAAGAATAAAAGAAGACTGGACTCTCATACCAGGGAAAATGGTCCACTTTACAATTATATAGAATGATGTGGAAGAATAAGACACACTAGACTATAACCTGAACTATGACACCACCTAATGATGATCCTAGAATTCCTGAAACTGCCTCTTCAACTCTTGGCAGATAGACACTAGAAATTTTTTTACAATAATGTATTTATAATGACTTAGTACAATGATACCTTTACAGTGACTGTATGCAATGGTGCCTACTTGAAGACTTCATGTGATGAACTTTTTGCTACTATTCTGCACCTTGGTTGCTGCTCTTGTCATGCTACCCTCTGTTGCACCTTGCTTTGCTTTGCTACCCTAGAATGTCTGGTCCTTTGCAACCCTTGACAACACATGATCTAGCTTTTTCTTTCCTTCTAGGAGCTCGATATTGAATCTGGTGTATCTCTATTATTTCAAATTCCTAATATGTGATTTTCAGTCTTGTAATATTCCTCTAAGTCTTCTTTCCAATGCCACAGGTCTAACCCAATTTGGATTCTTCAAGGGAGAGTTGAGCCCAATCTGTGACAGTGCCCTAATTATGGACTGTTTCAGTAGAGTGAACTTGTACGGCGTGCGACGTGTCATTTTTTCTTCATTCATCTCTGAAATTGATAGAGAGGAAATTAAATTCCGTGCAATATCTTCCACTTTTTATAGAATTCCAATCTGATACTGAGAGAGATTTATGACGATTTTCCCAAGGTCACTTCTTTGAGATGAATTTCAGGAGCCTGCAAAAACACTTACTTCCACAAATCATATATCGGCAAATATTGCGTACATTGATCTAAAATTTTTGCAGGAGATTCCTTAGGATTTCGGCTTCGCCTCATAAAACTTTCAGCTTCCGAACCTTTGTAGAAAAAAAATTTAGAGCTAAAATTCCACCATGACCTATTTCAGATGGCGAAAACCCTTGCATGAAGAGGATATGAGAATCACAATTTATATAAATGCTTAGGTTGAGAGGGTCTTCAACAAGTGAATATGGGAGAGATTTTAGGAGCTTATAAAATATTAATTATGAATTTTCAATGACCCATGTCACAACCCCATGGGGTTTTAGCCCACTAATTGGGATACAAACTTAAAACATGAATATCTCTCAGACCGTGAAGAATTACATGGCATGCCATATATCAATGGAAAAATATCGACAAGAAGAAACCATAAAAATAATTAATGACGTAGATTATATTAATTTGGTAGGTAAAAATTCCCAACAATATTTGGGTAGCCCCTGGTGCTGCTTGGGTTGAAATCAATGACAACTGCTGATCAAAAATCCCCCCCTTTGGCATTGACGGCAACACAAGTACTCCCCCTGCGATAACCTCTTCCTACAACATTCTCTCCCCCTTTGACATCAATGGCGAAGGGTGGCTCCCCCTAACACACAACCACCTTCCGGACCTGTACACACTTCCACTCCACCTTTATATTCAGAATAAGGAAAATCTAATGAGAACTTGGGAGAATCAAAATCTTCTGGCGAAGATATTCCAATGCTTCACGAGTACTCTCACGATAACCAATGCTTCCTTCCCAACCTGCATCTGTAAAGGCATGAATAATGAAATTGTTACCCTTGGGATACCACAAACCATATTATGTTGTTCCCTTTAGATATCGAAGAATTCTTTTGATGGAAATAATATGTGATTCTTTTGGTGCTGCTTGGAATCTTGCTACTTGTCCAAATGCTTGCATATCATCTGGCTGGGAGGTTGTTACATATAGAAGACTACCAATCATATATCTGTACAACCTTTGATCCACATCGTTAGATGAGTTGTCTATGCTCAATTTGCAACCTGTTACCATAGGAGTAAGGATGGTTTTGCAATCTTCCATTTTGAATTTCTTGATCATTTCCTTGATGTATGGTTTGACATATAAATATTCCTTTCTCCTGCTGAGATATTTGAAGCCCTAAGAAGTATGTCAACCCACCAAGTAAAGACATCTCGAAATCACTTTTCATCTTTGTAGCCAACTTCTTACATATTCGATCGTAATTTTTACCAAATATTATATCATCCTCTTTAGCTATTAGATGTGCTTTAGTTGATTCATCCAGAACATATATGTCGTTTGGAGCTCGACTTGTTGTAGCCACAATTTCACCATACCTGCCTTTCTTGAATTCAAATTTTGAGGATTTGAATAGTATTGTGTGTCCTTGGTCATGCATTTGTCCAACACTGAGCAGATTATGATTCATGTTTTCAACCAATAGAAAATTTTTGGCCAGAGCATCTTTTCTTCTGAGAGTGTAAGTTCCTGATCTTATAGCATTTGAAGATCCATCATTTCCAAAGGACACAGTTCCATACTTCTTCTCTTTTAGAGATAAAAATTTCTTTCTATCTCCAGTCATATGCATTGAGTAACTGCTATCAACATACCACACATATTTGTTGTCTTGAGCCTTGAGAATGAGAGCACAATTATCATTCTTCTTTTTCTTCCATGTTTGTTCATTATGTGGCTTCAAATATTCTTCTGAAGGATTTTCAAGTCTACAATCTGTAGCTCTGTGTCCAAAGTTTCGACATTTGTAACATTCAATATTATTTCTTAAATTTTCAAATCTATTGATGTTTCTCTAAGCCTTGGGAGGTTCATATTTGATTGATCTCCTGGAATTGTATTCGTTCCTGGGGTACATGTGAGATTCTATAGCTTTATGACCAAATTATTCACATGAATAAAAATAGCCATAAAAAATATTTTGGTACATGGATGGAAATCTTTGTCGAGGAATTTTCTTCCAAGGGTGTTCTTGCGAATATTGTCCAATGAAGTGTACATGCATGTCAGATCTCATAGGTTCACTGTATTGTGTTGTAGAAGGTCCTGCTTCTTCTTCTTTGTAACCAGTGCTAGTTATGTCATTGTAACATCATTTATTGTTGATTAGTTCTTCCAATTCCCTTTAGCTGTTGGAATAGTTTTGGATATTTTTTCCTTTCTTCACCTCCTTACACAGCGAGACTACTTCGGCTTCTAATTCTTCCCTTTCTTGGTTCCTTTCTTCCAACTTCTTTTGAAGTGACTCCTCAATGAATTTTTGTTCTTCAACTTCAATTTTGAGACCTTGAACTTGTTCTTCAAGAGTGTTGGAATGGATCTTCTCTGCCTTGAGCTATTTTATAAAGTTGATTTCTTCCTTATAAAATTATTCTATGGTCAATCCTTCTTCTTCGTTGTTTGATACCTCCTTTTTATTGTGCTTGGCCATAAACAATACTCTCTCATTGGCTTCTTCTACGCTGTCATTGTCTTCATCAGAGGATGAGCTATATTCTTTAGAGAGAAAGTTACTTCTGGATCCTTTCTTGTTGAATTTCTTAAAGCCTTTCTTTCCTTTTGAGTTTCCATCACTTTTGTTCAAACAATTTGTTGCAAAATGCCCAACCTCACCACAATAGAAAAATATCAATGGAAGTTTACCTTTGAATTTTCACTTACCAATTTTTAGCTTTCTCGTGAAGTAAGCATATTCTTCGTCTGAAAGACCTTCTCCATCATCTCCCTTTTCTTCACACTTGCAGGTTCATGTCTTTTCAATTGAAGGTTTTTTTTCCTTATCAGTATTCTTAGATGCAACGAATGCAGTTTCTAGATGCAAAGTACCCTCTTCTTCATCAAGTCTCATTTATTATGCTATGAGAACTCCATGTAATTCCTCTTTGCTGAGTTTTTCCAGATTCTAATTGTATTCTAAGACCGATACCTTTGGGTTGAATCTCTTTGGTAATGTTCTAAGAATCTTTCGTATACTAGTATTCTCGTCAAATGGCTCTCCCAATTCTTCCCGAGTATTGGTTATTTCAACAACCTATTGGAAGTATGCAACAATGTTGCAATCTTCTTTCATTCTGAGTTTCTCAAATTTTGCACTATAGATTTGAAGCTTTGCTTCTTTGAAATTTGAGTCACCTACATATATATTCTCAAGCTTACCCCATACATTTTTGGTAGTTTTACAACCCAACACCTTATGATAAGTAGATTTAATAAGTCCACTAATAATAATATTCTTTGCTTTTGCATCATTTACCAAATTCTTCTTACCTTGTTCCTCCGCGGTTGATGTAAATCCATTTTGAACATTGTCCCATACTCCGTAACCTTGCGCCAAGAGATAGGCCTCCATTCTTCCTTTCCAATGTGAATAATTATTTTCATTGAACAGATGCACACCATTCTTGGTATGCTCCATGACCTCCTTCTAGCTATTAAACTGCTATTGAAGGAACCAAGCTGTTATACTAATTGTTGGAAATACTAAGAGGAGGGGTGAATCAGTATTCCTTTCAATTAGAGCATTAGTTAATATTCAATTATTATCATTTTTTGTATAATGATAGAAGTAAACAAAGGGAACACAAATGCACATAATTTTTAAGGTGGAAACCCACTCTGGGACAAAAACCACCTAATGCTTTTCTAATAATTTTTTAATATTCAACTCCAATTGAAAATAAAGCTCCAACTTCCTAGAATCTAGAAAATCATTCTTCTCCAACTCCCACTGGATAGACGCTCCAACGCCTAAGATTATTCAGTAGTCAGCTGAACAGATGCCCCAACACCCAATGATCTACAACTCACTGTAGCATAACCCTACCACCCTATAGAAGAATAATAGAAGAATGGACTCCCGTACCAGCGAAAATGGTCCACTTTACAATGATATAGAATGATGTAGAAGAAGAAGGCATAATATGCCATAACCCCAACTATGACACCACCTAATGATGATCCTAGACCTCCCGACACTACCTCTTCAACTCTTGGCAGATAGACACTAGGAAATTTTTTACAAGAATGTATTTGCAATGACTTAGTACAATGATACCTTTACAGTGACTCTATGCAGTAGTGCCCACTTGAAGACTTCATGTGATGAACTTTTTGTTGTTATTCTGCACCTTGGTTGCTACTCTTGTCATGCTACCCTGTGCTGCACCTTGCTTTGCTTTGTTGCCCTAGAAAGTTTGGTCTTTTGCAGCCCTTGACAACACATGATCTAGATTTTTCTTTCCTTCTAGGAGCTCGATATTGAATCTCGTGTATCTCTGTTATTTCAGATCCCCAATATGTGATTTTCAGTCTATAGTAGTTCTCTAAGTCTTCTTTCGAATGCCATAGGTCTGACCGAATTTGGATTCTTCAAGGGAGAGTTATGCCCAATATCTCACAATGCGATAATTATGGACTCTTTCAGTAGAGAGAACTTGTACGGCGTGCCACATGTCACTGTTTCTTCATTCAAATCTTAAATTGATAGAGACAAAAATAATATCCATGCATTATCTTCCAATTTTTACATAATTCCAATCTGATACTCAGAGAAAGAGTTATGATGATTTTCCCAAATTCACTTCTTTGAGATGTATTTTAGGAGCCTGCACAAACACTTACTTCCACAAATCATATCTGCGCAAATATTGCGCACCATGATCTGAAATTTTCACAGGATCTTCCTCGGGATTTTGGCTTTGCCTCATAAAAATTTCAGCTTCTGAACCTTTGTAGAAAAAACGTTAATGCGCAAATTCCATGATGACTTGTTTCCGATGGCGAAATCCCTTGCACAAAGAGGATGTGAGGATCACAATTTATATAAATGCCTATTTTGTGACGGGATTCAACAAGTGAATGTGGGAGGGATTTTAGGCGCTTAAAAAATATTAATTATGAATTTTCAATGACCCATGCCACAACCCCATGGGGTTTTACCCCAATAACTGGGGGTACAAACTTCAAACATGAATATCTCTCAAACCGTGAAGAATTACGTGGCGTGCCATATATCAATGGAAACATCTCAATAAGTAGAAACCTTCAAAAGAATTATTGAGCTAGATTATATTAATTTGGTCTAAATATTCCCATGCAATATTGGGGTAGCCCCTGGTGCTGCTTGGGTTGACATTAATGACAATCGCTGATCAACAATAGGAAGTGAGACATAATAGATGTCAATTGGTTTGTGATGTCCTGGATGAGCCTACTGTTCAGAGATTAAATTTCTCCTTCTCTTCTCATTTCATCCCATTCATGTGTGAGACCAAGTGCGTAAACAATCATGGATTTGTACTTTGAAAATCTTAGGAACAAAATGCTTGCATATAATCCTCTTGGAAGTTAATGTGTTGCTTTTTGTGATTATGGATAGACGAAATTACAATACATTAAGGAGCATGAGAAATAGATGCATTGTGAGTGTTGCAACCTCTCTTTATGATTCGATTGGTGCAACAATGGGTATGATGCAATAGAAAGTGAGCGCCGAAGAGCATTCTTGTCAAGCCAGAAATTGATCTCGAGTGAACTAGATCGTTGGGTAAAGGAGAAGGTTGTTGTTTGATGAAGAGAAGTTCAATCCATCAGCACTATTTAAGAGTTGTGGATGTTGTGTGATATAGTGGAACCCTGTTTTGTGCATGAAGCTTCCTAAAGTAGTGTGAACCTAAGTATTTTATATTGGTTTATGGTCTGATCTGGGCATACTGGTTGTTGACATAAGGTTGTAGTCAAGAGACACACTGTATTTGAGTCTACTGCCCCAAAGAAAATGAATCCATGTTCTTTCAAATCCATACATGGCTCTAGAGATCTTCTCACGCATGAAGAGGATTTGATGGTGGTTCCTGATATTCTCCGTGAAAACACTTGACCATGACTAAGAATTGAGATGGATATATCAGACTATTGAAAGGGGGTAGATGTGACTATTGAGCCACGTATGACTTGTGAGCATGAGTAGACCAGAAATTTCTAATCGGTGATCCTACAAAGTGAGTTTGATCTAAGAATTTTAATTTGGAGATGTTTATTGTGGATTATATCTGCAGCCTTGACCCATGCCATACTAGTGCATGTAATGTTGGAGAATTAATGTCAGCCACTACATTAAATACAATGACAAGAAACCATATCTCACATAATTTTCTCAACAAAGTACATTCGCATAAATTAAGTTCTGAGGAGAGTACATTTTTTTTTGTAAACTCATTACATCCTTTCTATTTTCTATTCATAAATCAAAATGTAGATCAGAGAAATTTATAGCTTTTGACCTGAACCTGCTCATAGGAAACGAGGTCTGTTGGCTATTTTTAAGAGTTATAGACCACCCAAAACATAAACACCTTTAATATATCTGTTATTGTCGTTAAGTAGCTAATATCAATCTTGCCTTGGATCAACATATAGAAAAAGTAAATTCTATCTACTATCATAAAAAAAATATAAATTACGAAAATCAATCATCATATGACTCTATAGGAGTCAAATCTTTCACACTGAAGCTAGGCATATCAACCTCGTGCATGCTTTGCAGCTGCTTCTCAATTCTCCCCAATCAGACACTTTGGTGATGCTGTCGCAAGTTAATTTCCTAAATGACCTTGCTAATATCTGCTATATTTGAGGCATCTTTGGGGTCTCCCCCAATCTCTTGGAAATAAACAATTTCCTTTACCAAAATTCATTTCAGTATCCAATAGGTGTGAGTTTCATTATGAAATAAGGATAATTTGGTGCAAGTATTACCATGGTCCATAATAATAGGATTCAGTTCTTCCTCAATCATGTCAGCCTCCTCCTCTTCCTTGGCCCTTACATCCTGCTCCCACCCATGGATCAAAGAATTAATGTAGCATGGTGTACCATCCTA
The DNA here is from genome assembly GCA_034641835.2 of Pinus albicaulis. Classification (NCBI taxonomy): domain Eukaryota; kingdom Viridiplantae; phylum Streptophyta; class Pinopsida; order Pinales; family Pinaceae; genus Pinus; species Pinus albicaulis. The sequence continues at coordinate 1,426,375,341 of CM076577.1, forward strand.
ATATGGATGGAACAGGTTCTCCATGACCTCTTTGCCAGAAATTTTGCCACGTTTGGCTCGGGCATATCTTGGAAAGTTGACTTTCCCCTTTTCCTTTGCATCCTTCTTGATCGACTAACCTTTCACCATTACCTTCAAATTCTAGTCTTCCAACAAGTTTCTTTGCTGGCAGGAATTTCCTAGAAGACCTACAACAGTAAACATCATGACAAGATTAAAGAATCTTGAGAGATAAACAAAATGATGGAGTAACAGGGCTGGGTTACCTCCATCGACAAACAATGACTGCAACTTTGGAAGATTCATGGGACTCAAACTGAAAACAAACAACTGCTCCTCCGCAAACTAGCAAGTGACAATAGAAGACCTTTCCCTATAGAAAGAGTTACAGACCAAGCTCCTCTTTCTGATACTATCCTAGATGCAGATAATCCGACTATATTTACCCACAATTATAGCCTTAATATGAGAATTAGATAAATTAAGAAGAGTGACAAAAAAACCGACATGAATAACCCACTGACAACCCGAACCTTTGTTGCTACCCTTTCCAGCACCACCACCCAAATTAACATCTTTAGACACCATCCGGCCTATTTCCCAACACTATTTATTATAGTACAAATGGGAGCCATGCAAAGATGAGGAAAGAACAGAGTGCCCAAATTGGGTAGAATGTAGATCGTATTCTGAAGAGCTTCCTGGATTATCCACAGTATCAGGAAACATAGAACATAAGAATGCCATGCAAGGTCCATAAAGATGCTCAACCAAAAAACCTCAAATCTGAAAGGTCTTTTCTTATTTATCTCTTTTATGTCTACCTCTAGACATATGGGCCAATGATCTGATCCCATACAAGGAAGAATTTAAGCTTCATAGAATAAATCCAAGCTTATAAGCTCTTATGATAATAAGAATCTATCCAGACGAGATACTACTTGATGAACCCCTCCTCTCTTGTTGTTCCAAGAAAATTTACCATTGATAGTAGGTATGTCCACCAATCGAAGATCTGATATCATATCTCGAAGTTACATTTCTAGCTCGTTCTTTTCAATGCCTCCTTTTTTCTCTTCAATTCATGTAATCATATTAAAATCTCCTTCCATTACACAATACGTCTCATTGTGAAGAGTTTCAAGATTCCTTATGCTATCTAAAAAGGCATGTTTGTCTCTTAGAATGTATGGGCCATATACTGAGGAAAATGAGATCCATTATGTTATCCCAATTAGTTTAAACCTTCTAGTTAAGATACGCAGAAGACCAATCCATCCTTCCACCATACCCTCTACCAGGTTCCAAAGAATGGAAATTCCTCCTGCACTTCCTCACGAATCAATAGCCCTTACTTCATATCTAGGATGAAATTGGTTCATGATTTCTTCTAATCATAAACCTGAAACTTTGGTTTCCTGAAGGAGAACTAGTTTTTATTTTTCTTTCTTCAATATTTCCTATAGGTATCTTTGTTTTCCTTTACTATTAAGGCCCCTTAGATTGCAGGAGATCTCTATCATTGGGGAATTTTATTGATTTTTTGAAATATTGTTGTAAGTGGTATTACATTTCCAAAATTAACTAACATTTCTCCAACCGTCTGAATAGATTCTTGCAAAGCTTTCCTGCCTTTAGTTTTCTTTCCTAAGTGCTTCCATGAGGGGTAGTAGGTGTATTTTACATCTCAAATTTTCTTCTTTCTTCGGAGGTTAGACATTTCTCAAAATTTTCTTTATATACATTCTTTTGGTCATAATGGATAAATCTATCATCAATATTTATCCATTCTTGTGCCAATTTCCTCATAACCAGTTCCTCCTTACTTACTTCATCCTTTGTGATATCCACCTCCATATCCGCTTTGTCTAAATGTTGGGAATAATCCTCTTTTTCATGTGGCTCTAATGGTTCTTTTCTCTTGGCCTTCGAATATTTTGGATTAAGATTACTCTGTCCTTCCTCATAAACCTATTTAGTTTTCTTGCAATTTTCTCTTGCTTCTTGTAAGATTTCAAATCTATTTTGATTATTTTTTGGTGTATTTTTATTGTTTTGCTACTTTGCATGCTATTTACCAACCCTTTTTTTACTTCTAACTGCTTAAAAACCCTCTTCATTGTCGATAGGGACTCCCCCTTCCTCTAATTACTTTCCTTCCTATTGTTTTGGGTTATTAAGACAGAAAGTTTTGAAGAGATGGCCATATTCATGGAATCTCTTACATCTAAATGAAATGCGTTCATAGTCAATAAGTTGCTTCCATACGCCACCTTCACATTCCAGTTCTATTGATTCTGGATGTGGCTCCGTAATATTCATATAAACACAAATTCCAGAAAAATAAGTATACCTTCCCCAACTTGTCGTTTCAAATATCTTTAGAAATATCCCAAGGGAGTTGCCAATGCCTTGTAGTATCTTTGGGTCCCAGAATTCCATAGGTAGAGCACATAATCATACCCAAATTGGAGCCGAAAGGAATTGTTCTTGATCTGGATTGTAGCATTCCTTCCATTGTCGAAGTAACAGACATGCGTTGTAATAAAATTATGGTCCTCCATTAAAATTCCTTTCTTTTCCATGAAGGTTTGTGAATATTACTGTAAAAAACCCTCTCGCCCCAAACTTCGTATCAATATTTTCTTTCGTTTTCAACTTGAGTTGAATCCATTTTAGTAAATACTTTAGAGTTGGCCAAATTCCTATGAATCTACATATTAAGGCATCACTAGTAGAAAATGGTTAATTAATTACTAAAAAAATGACTAAAATTTGCATATAAACGACTATTTTTCAGTCGGTGACCAATAGTAGCTAATTTACAGTATCTGATAACGCGACCAACTTTTAGTCATTTTTAGCTTAGTCATTAATTGGTTATCTCAATTTTGTTGTCTAGTAGTATATTTGGTCATTAATTTGATCATTAATTTAGTCAGTGATTTGGTCATTAATTTAGTCATTGATTTGATCATTAATTTAGTCACTGATTTGATCATTAATTTGGTCATTGATTTATTCATTGATTTAATTTTTGATTTGGTCATTAATTTTCACAATTAATGACCAAATATACAACAAAATATATTACTATATGATCACCCAAGAAAACCAATTAATGACCAAAGAAATATGACCAAAATGTTGGTCGTGTTATAAGATACTGTAAATTAGCTACTAATAGCCATGTATATGCAAGTTTTAGTCATAGATTGAAACCAATTAATGACCGAAGAAATATGACTAAATTTTGGTCGTGTTATAAGATACTGTAAATTAGCTACTAATAGTTGTATATATGCAAAATTTAGTCGTCATTTGTAATCACAAATTTATCATTTGCATTAGTCATTTATCTTTTTTTGTTAGTTTCATTCATTATATAAACAACTAATTTAGTAGTTTATATTCATTTCATTTACTTTCATTAATAATCATTATAAATGACTAATTTAGTTGTATATTCATTTTATTTACGTTCATCGTTAATCAATATAAACTACTAATTTAGTAGTTTCAAATTGATTTTGTGTTTATTATGAACAAACATAAATTAATTTGTATGATTTTAAAAATGTCATACAATGTGCATGTTCATCTAATATGAAAACACAAAATTGCATATGTTAATTACAATACTAAACAATATCAAATGCAACTATAAATAATTTCAACCACTTAAATTATAATATATGAAATGTTAAAGTATTACAATATGGGTTTCCAACTTAATATTGGTTGACTACAATTTACACACAAAATGATGTTTCATCACTTAAAAACATTATCATTGTGTTGTCAAGGCATTGTAGGTGAATTCACAAACTCGAAAGACTCGACCATTAGTCTTTATATGTGTGTCTTATGTGGGAAATTGGCTCTAAGCGTATCAACAGACCAGTTCTCCTCTCTCTCTTTTTGCATTTGTCACTCCAATGTTATTACTCCCCTCTTTTTTCAATTCCTGCTTCTTACCATCAATAATGAGTTCATTTTCTGAAAAAAAAAAGACGATACAATGTAGAGTGTAAGACATGAAGGACAATGAATGCTAGAATATAAACTAAATTAGACTATAAATAGTTTATACGACATATACCTCAACATCAACAATGTGAAAGCCAATTTCCCCCATACAAGTAAGAAACTTGAACAAATTTTCTTCATTGGGGAGATAATGGCCACTATAATGTGGCCAGATAACTTGTATAAACAAAGCAAATAAAATGTCACCATATATAGAAAACAACACCTTAGTAACTTAGTATTCAAATTTCAATGAAAGCTTAGGAAAATTCATGTCAACTAAGTTATATGCTAAAAAGCTCAAGCTGTAGATAACTTGTGAAAACAAATAATATGAGGTGTGATGTTTAATCCTTATCGTTTTATTCACAACAACATTTCATTTTCTAATGCATGAACTTAGTCAAGTACATAAACAACATTTAGTCAAATAACAACATGAAAGTAACCTTTTCTGATAGTCATGGAAATATTTTAACACAAAATAGCTATAAGGATTCTAATCAATATAGTGTAATAGTAATTTCATCTTCAAGCTTTGGTTTTTGTTTAAATGAACATGATAATAAGTATTTTCAATTTCACAGTTAAAAGAAAAAAAAAAAATCAAAAGAAACATCCAAAATACAATCAAACAATAAAGAGAGAATATCATGGAATGGAAATTGCAATTATAAAAGATTTGTTTACCTATCCGCCGATGTCGTGTCTGGCATTCTTAAAAAATTTGCTTGCCCAAAATAACCATGAGGTGAAATAATCACAACATTAAAAACCATAGGAATTCCTACTAAAAATATTTCAAAAGTCGATGGTTCAAGTAGCTAAGCGATCTCTAACAATGAATGAACCATATCCAAGACATGATATGCATTGTTTCCGCATCCTTTTTCTAATCACATTTCCTGTAACCTACATCATAGTCAAGTAACAATCAAACAAAGACATTGACATTTGTTTTTATCTTTTATATCTATAAAATTTGAATCTGATTTTTTTCTGTTACAACTCTGTTGAGACCACCTACTCTACAGTCAAAAATACAAAAGGAGTCATTAATTAGTTATACCTACCCATGGTCACTTTTAGGCATGATAGAAGAATAGGTTGAGCCATTAATTAGAATTGCAAAAATATTGAGGAAAGACAATTCATTATCTAGTTAACGAATTGCACATTGAACCCTATATGGATGAGTATCCCTAAATAAAGCCAATTTTCTCTATCATATGCCTTGGAAAGAAAAAATCACTAACATTGCTTGTAATTTTTTGGTTTAATGTTATAAATTCCTTCTTGGGCTACTCCTATTCCATAATTTTTTGTTTCCCAGTAAGGATGAAAATTTGTTCTAATGACACGGAATCAGCTTAGTGGATTTTGACCCTACATGCACTAATTTCTGCAATGATTTTGTAGATGCAATTACATAGTGATATGGGTCTGAAATCATCTCATTCTTGTCTAATTTTAAGGATTAAAGCCTGAAATGTTGAATTGAAAGCTCCCAAATCCTGCATGTGTATTTTAATTTGTCAGCAATTCTTTGTTGCTCTGTTTGAAAGAGGTCATAGAACCCTAGAATAATTATATTGTCCTGTGAAGTGGCTGAGGGTTCTTATACTTTTGGAAACAGTGAAAAATTGTTTGTAATTCTTCCTTTGATATTTGATCCATCAATGCCTCATTACCCACCTCACCCACAAAACTAGGAAATATGAAGTCATCTTTAAGAATATTTCTTAAATTTATTCTATCATCCTCTTTATAAATTCCCTCAAAATGGTTTTTTGATGAGAAAATTGCTCCTCGAGATGACACACATTCTCATGAGGAAAATTTCGTTGATAAACACCATCTTGAGGAAATTTTTCATTATAATTATGAGATGTTGAAGAGAGAAAAGATTGGCTATTTAGTAAAGGCTATGCACAAATGTTAGTGATTTGGTACAAGGAAGGACATGGGAAGTAAGAGAATTGTGGAGATTTCCTACAACTCTTTTCCCAAATGTGACATGTGAGGACACATTCTTATTAAAAAACTATATTTGAGAACGTGCACCATTTTGGAGGCAAGACTATTTTGGATGTAGGCACAAGGTTTGATGCAAGCTCCTACACCCGACCCGAGAGTCCACCTAATTACCTACGACTACGATCTATGCACTTCCCTATATTGGTACCTCGAGAGAAGCCTCCCTATCCATGTAGTTCTTGCACAAAATCTTGATGCACTTCCTCTATTTTCTTGGGGCCCTCAACTTTCCACCTTTGTTGCCATCCATTCCTCCTCAGATCAATCAAATCCTTCAACAGGACCTCAACCTAGAGGGAATGCCTTGGGTATTGGACATTTTTGTCATCCTATCAAAATAAGCATCAATATGTTCCTTGGCCTTTGAATGGTCAATAATATGACCAATAGTGCTCATCAGTTTGCACAAAGATTCAATATTTTCGTCCTTTGCATGTTGAAATTCACCAATTAATTTCCTGATGAATGCATGCATAATTATTTCGATCAACATACTTTATTTATAAAGCTCACTAATAAACCTTATATTTCCTAGCATTCGTCGTTGTGCTATAGCCTTCTTCTCCCGTATTTCTTCTATTGAAAGGATTTTGTGACCATCATCTTCTTATTTCTTAGCCTATGCCTCTTCTCTTTCATATTTTTCAAATTATTCTTGAAATTTGTTCAAAAGAAATCGCTTGAAAACAACCTTCTCATTATCTTCATAAAATTCTGATAATCCTGCAGCAAAGTGAAAACAGAATTTTGCATACATTTCACAAAAAGTCGGCTCCATCAAGGCTTTGTCAAATATTTGAGATATTATACCATGAAGACATGATGCAAAGTCAATTTTCACTTCTTTGACCAGTTCAAAAAAAATTTCAAAGTTTTGGGGCATTAATTTATTAAGGATGGATTTAATTTGTCATTTTTTCAACTGATCCTCATCAAAAACCTTGCCCACTTCATATCGGTTCTCTGATTTATGAATTGTGGAAAGAGAAGGCTGTGGAGGAGGAATCAAACCCTTTTGAAAACCAGAAGCATGCTGCCACCTATCAGCATCAGAATTATTTCTCACTAGTCCAACTTGTGGAAATGGTGCTTGCACATAAGGCCCTCCAAGAAGGATGCCATTCATACTCATTTGTGTTGCACACGTATTTCTTGAAAAGACAGTATTATAACTTTGGCCTAGTCGAAACACAGAAGAGGAGCCACTTAGACCCGCATCCATCCGCATATCACAGCCAGCAGCAAAAGAATCCACCGGCTTGGCCCATCTATCATCATCCAAACTAGCCATATTTCTCCCACGACGTTCAAGTAGATAATTCCCACTCGGCTGACTTTCAAGACCTCTTGCAATGCTTGTTAACGCATCAGCCTCTCCTACATGACTTGCAAGCGCTTGAGAATTTCCATGTAATTCAACACTGTCTAGACAAATTTCAAAATGATTTGGTAGATCTTTGCACTGATCCTTGATTGTCAAAAAAAAATCACTGGAGTATTTTTTGTCTCCTGAATATTTAGTAACTAAAATAGCTACTTGACTCATAGGAGTTGAAAGCTCAGCTGCATCTTTTCTGTCATCCACTTCTTTCAGGACTTTCTTCTCAGGCTCTTTTGAAGAAGTCTTACTCTTGACAACATCGTTTACTACTTTGGATGGTTCTGGAAGGTTCACATCTTCCTCCTCCTCTTGAACCTTATAAGCATTATATAAATCACCAGTGGGAGCTGCAGCATTTGTCTTACTGAAAAAAATAAATAAATAAATAAATAAATAAATAAATAAATAAATAAAAATAAAAAATAAAAATAAAAAATAAAAAATAAATAAATAAGTAAATAAAATAAATAAATAAATTTAAAAAAATAAAAATAAAAAATAAAATAAAATTTAAAAAATAATAATAATATTAATAATAATAATCTTCTTTTTCTTCTTCTTGTTGACAACTACCTTGACAACATCACCAATATTTGCAACATTATTCTTCACAGAAACATTGGAAGAACTTTTATTCTCCTTTTATGAAACTGCTACCCAAAATGTTGAAACTTTTGGTGCCTCTAAGTTGGTTCTTGTGTCAGAGAAACCTCCAGAAAGTGCACCAGATGGAAAAAATGTCCATTGCTACAGTACCGAAACAAAGGAGGTGGTGATTTCTTGCCCAAATCATATTATGGTCTTCTAATCGTCGGCCTATCCATACACTCAAACATGAGATCCACATCAGGTACCAAACCAAGATACTGTTCCAGGAGCTACAACAGTCCCCAAATTGTACACATCGTTATATAGGGTCAAGGAAGCCCATCCTTACCTGAAAGGAGCCTAACCATATTAGATGGTTTGTAGGATATCTAACTTACAATCAAGGAGAGTACAAAAGTGTTCAACCATATTTTCATGTCCCTGCAACAACACTTTGTAAATATCCCAAGTAGTAACCGAACTTCGTAGTGTCAAAATTCCTTCTATGTCAGCTGGAGGAACCAACCCTTACTTTAGCATCAATGCTAGCAAACTTCTCTTTCATCCAACAATATCTACTTAAAGTAGAGATGATGTTGGAAATCAGCCTTTTGATGAAATATCTCAAATTGCATAAGCATTTTTTAGGCATGCTGCTCAGATGAGTAGTTATAACTTATAAAGAGTCTAGACATGCATTTTGGTGCATTTTCATGTGTTATTTTGAAATAAACTTACAGTCAGAATTAAAGCTCTCCCACCTTCTTATCTTGGATCTTACTAATGAGACCCTTTCCAAATTGATTCATGAAATCTACAAGTGGTAAGTGAGCACTATTATAGATAGTTTTAGATATTTCTAAAGCATATCAGGACAAGAATTTCTTGTTATATTTGAGTGTAACTATTGGTGTTCAGTCAACACATGACTTAAAGGTAGTTGGAGATGATCAAGATAACGATGTTGCAGTGCTATGGATGAATGCACCAAAAGATAAATTAATACCCATGGCGGTTGAAATTTCTGCAAATCTTTTTGTAGGAAAAAAAGTGTATGCAATTGGGAATCCATTTGGTTTGGATCACACCTTGATGATTGTTATCATTAGTGGGCTTTCCGGGTAGATAATTTCAGCTACAACTGGCCATCCAATACACAATGTGATTCAAACATATGGTAAAGGACCATTGGAGGTCCTCTTATTGATAGTTCAAGAAATTTGATTGGCATAAACACTTCTATGTACTCTCCATCAAGAACATCACCTGGTGTGGGATTTTGAATTCCAGTAGATCTATAAGTGTCATTGTTGATCAGTTAGTAAATTTTTGGAAAATTACTTGACCAATTTTGGGTAATAAATTTGCACTGGATGAGTCTGTTGAGCAATTGAGTGTCACTAGATTTATGGTGCTTGATGCTCCTGTAGATGGACCAGCTGGAAAAGCTGGACTGAAAACAACAAAATGAGATGCTTATGGCCGGCCTGTCTTGGGAGACATCATTACAGCTGTAAATGGGAAGAAAGTATGCAATGGAAGTGATCTCTATAGAGTACTTGACCTAGTAGTTTTTAAGGTAGGAATTTTAGTTCCTCAAGGGTGGGGTCCTTCAGCATAATTGCATCTACCTTGATCCTATCATCCAAAAGAAAAACTTAATCAACAAAGAGTAAATATGTCAAGTTTAGGGTAATTCCTATTTGTATAGTTGTCAAGCTTATAGTTCTTTTTGACTCTGTTATAACTCTGTTGAGACCACCTACTCTACAGTAAAAAATAGCAAAGAAGCCATTAGTCATACCTACCCATGGTCTCTTGTAGGCATGATAATAGAAGAATAGGTTGAGCCATTAATTAGAATTGCAAAGATATTGAGGAAAGATAGTTCATTATCTGGTTAACCAATTGCACATTGAACTGTATATGAATGAGTAGCCCTAAATAAAGCCAATTTTCTCTATCATATGCCTTGGAAAGACAAACTCACTAACATTGCTTGTAATTTTTTGGTTTGATGTTATAAATTACTTCTTGGGCTACTCCTATTCCGTAAGGGATTTGTTTCCCAGGAAGGATGCAAAATTATTTTAATGACATGGAATCAGCTTAGTGGATTTTGACCCTACATGCAATATTTTTTGAAATGATTTTCTAGATGCAATTACATAGTGATATGGGTTTGAAATCATCTCATTCTTGTCTAATTTTTGGGATTAAAGCCTGAAATGTTGAATTGAAAGCTCCCAAATCATGTTTGTGTATTTTAATTTGTCAACAATTCTTAGTTTGTTTGAAGGAAGTCATAGAACTACTAGAAGAATTCTATTGTCCTGCGAAGTGACTGAGGGTTCTTATACTTTTGGAAACAATGCAAAATTGTTTGTAATTCTTCCTTTTATATTTGATCCATTAATGCCTCATTACCCACCTCCCCTACAAAATTGGGGAAATATGAAGTCATATTTAACTATCTCTCTTAAATTTATTCTATCATCCTCTTTATAAATTACCTCAAATTGGTCAGTTGATGAGAAAATTTCTCCTTAAGATAAGACACCTTCTCATGAGGAAAAGTTCGTTGATAATCAACATCTTGAGGCAATTTTTCATTACAATTATGAAATGCTGAAGAGAGAAAATATCTGTTGTTTAGTAAAGACTATGCACGAATGTTAGTGATTTGGTACAAGGAAAGACATGGGCAGCGAGGGAATTGTGGAGATTCCCTACAACTCTTTTCCCAAATGTGACACGTGAGGATGTATCCTTTTTAAACAACTATATTTGAGAACATGCACCATTTTGAAGGCAAGACTATTTTGGACGTAAGCACGGGAAGTTTGATGCAGGCTCCTACACCCGACTCGACATCCCACCTACTTACCTATGTCTACGATCTATGTGCTTCCCCGCTTGTCAAATGCAGTTGCTCCAATTCTCGGTCGAATTGTGCCTGAAGGCTCGTCACTGCGGCTTCAACTAGGCTACTCGACCATGTGTGGTGGCTACTAAACCTGCACTAACACAGATCTAGCTAGCTTTGATAGCACTCCTCCATCCACAAACTATGCTGACAATTGCCCTTCTATCGATCATTTGTGTGTCTTTTCCCTTGTGATTTCTCAACAGTTGAGTGGTGTTGATTAGTCTAGCCCGTGTTGCTTCCTTCTTAGTGGGTTGCCACCTTATGCTTCTTGTGGTTATGTTTTTGTCGAGTGCAGACTTGCATGTAGGCCACAGTTCTTCCACCAACAACTATTGACCATACCTTCCCACCTCTCTTGGAAAAATACACTCAAAACTATGTGCTTCTTTGAGGTGATACTAGTAGATCCTTTTCTACCAACCAAAATGACGGCCACCCCTTCTTCGCACAGTTTTCTCTCCCTATTTGCAGAAGGGTTTGACCCTTATTTCAACCACTCTGGTTTTTCCATGAATGACACAGACTTGTCACTTATGGATCATTTATTCAACCCCTATACAACATACAAACTGATCTATATGACCCTTTTTCAATCCTAAAAAAAAACTAACGATTTCTTTAAGGCACTATATGATCGATTTACTTTGGTCCTAAAAAAATTGCTTTTGCACGATCACAATCAAACAAGTGTGGAACAAACGAGTTGGGAATGTTATATATATATATATATATATATATATAAGTTAATAACACATTATCTTGCAAGAAAAAAGGGAATAAGACCCATAGATGACAAAAGTAGGTTCTTATCATTCAGTGCAAAGCTTAACAATGCTTGACACAGGGCAAGGTTGTTAGAAAATATAAAATAGGATAGGTTACAAAGCTAATAGGTTGTGTAACAGTAATATTTTAGAGCCTTGTGTTTACTTCAAGTATATCAGACCTTCTAGTTTGGTACTGTAGGAAATATATTTGAGCAAAAACTTAAAACTGTAAAGGTTGCCAGCTAGTTAAATTTTTCTACATATGCCTCACATCATCAACCATGGCATCCACTATAAAACAACAATTTCCTAAAAAATAAGGAAAGCCTCCAATGATGAATGAGCCAAATCATCATATCCTGAAATGGGTAGCGCCCAACATGCATAGTGCAGTAAAATATGTGCAAATAAATGTGTGTTAGTAGCATCCTAAATAAAATCTACCCAAGAATAACGAACCACTTTGATTAGGGAAAAGTATAAATTTAAAGATAAAAGGGGTTAAGAGATCCCTTGCATACACCTAATAAGGTGTGCATGAAAGAAGGGTTTGAAATTCTAAAATTAAGATGATCTAAAAACCCTATTCTTGCAACTGTTGGGAAATGCCACTACCCATTAGTCTAACAAATCGACTAATTAACCCAAAAAATTCCATCGCTAAGAAATTCCCTTGATCAAAATAGTAAAAATTGAGCCTTACTTGAAATCTATAAAAGGAAGAAACCTTAGAAAAGATGATTTTGAACCACTTCTGGATCAGCATTGCAATGTGCCATTGAAGATGGGTGAAACCGGAGGAAAAACTTTAGAAAACACTCGAAGAAATGAGATAATCCAAAGAGGCAAGTTCACACCTAATCTGATACCATGTTGAGATTACAAGAGATAAACAAGGATTGAATGTAAAAAACCAAAAAAGCATAAATAAATAAAAATCATAAACATAAATAGGAGAGAAGATGAACCCATGAACATGAGAAATATGAGATGTAGGTGCCCATAAGCTAAATAATCACATAAGACAACAGTTAGCTCATGACAAAAGAATTTGTGATGAAAATAATGATGACAAATCTAGTACTAAGGATATCACCAAAGCCAAAGAATATTTTGGAATGTTAATAGTGAGGACATCTTGACAAATTGAGGATAGATGTAGAGATGGCTAGTGGGGTGCTAGCTCCAAGGAAGTTGACTACAATGGAGTTAGCCTAAAATAGTATATATTGAAAAAATACAATAAAATGTTGTGGTTGCACATGTGTATACTTATAGCCTTGATTACATGTAAGGTTGGCATGAGGCCACAAGTGAATATTACACCATCATTTCAATATTTTATAGGTATTACAAGTCTCATGGCATTCATAGAGAAAGAAATGTTGCAAAGGAAGGATAGATGTAGAGATGGTGAGGAGAATGATAAAAGGTAAAATCTATCAAATAATTTTTAAGTTGAAGCAATTAGTACACCAATGTATTTTGTTGATAGAAATACAATGAAAATTGCAAGGGATGTTACACCTAAAGAAGCATGAAGTGATGAGAAACCAAGGGAGAGTCATCCCATAGTGTTTCTTTGCAATGTTTGTGTACTTGTTTCTCTAAAAAGTGCATAAGCACGAGGATAAAGGTTAGCAGTATTTTTGATAGGGTACAATGGAGGGTCTATGGGATATCAAATTTTTTATTTGGAAAAAGATACACTCAGCAGAGATGTTATATTTGAGGACGAATATATCCAAGGTAATTCAAATGAAATTGAAGTGCCATGCCCTATTGAAGAAAGAGGTAAAAAGGTAGCAGAAGAAAGCACTCTAAGTCAAGAACAAAGGAGCAATCAAGAATATAATGATAATGAAGTCAATGATGTCAAATCTAGTACTAAAGACATCACCAAATCCCAAGAAGATTCTAGAATGTTAATAGTGAGGACATCATCAAAGCCCAAGAAGATTCTGGAATGCTAGCAGTGACAACATCATCAATGCCCAAGAAGATTCTGGAATGCTAGCAATGAGAACATCATCAATGCCCAAGAAGATTCTGAAACAACATTTGTGAACATTAGATGACTCAAAGCTACATGAACTACTTGAAAGCAATAAAGGAAGCAAGAAATCAAGAAGATTGCAACAGTCTGCTTTACAACAGTTATATATGGCTTTGATCACAAATTCACCACAATTCTGGTAGAATGTGATTCAATGCAAATGAAAAGAAGAATGGGACAAAGTAACAGAGGTGGAATGTGATTCCATATAGAGAAATGAAACACTGGAACTTGACGATATGCCTAAAGGAAAAAGTGCAAATGGTTAAAGGGATCTTCAAGGAAAAGTGCAAAGAAGATGGCTCAATTGACAAACACAAAGGAAGATAGTGACGATAGCATTACTATTTCATTCTATTGAGGTGATAGTCAAGTCACCAATCCTCCAAACTCATAAAAGGCCACCTATTCTTGTTCTTGTCATTTGTCCTACTAGGGAAATTGCAAGTCAAGATGTTGCAATGTACTCCTCTTCTCCTACTATGTAATGACTCAATGAGACATCACAACATCTAATGAATTAATGAATCCACTAGAAATTTTGCCACAATTTTTTTTTTCGTAAACTAAACATTTGGAAATGAATAGGAAAGTATGTATATGCATCATGAGAGGAAGTAAACAATGATAAAAACTTCAAATATGTTAAGAGGGAATGCCACTAAAGCATTTTTTTTTGGAAAAAAGTAATGCTGGATCACAATCATCCTTAAAAAAAAAAAGTACAGGTATATGCACTGTTTTGACAGGGTTTGAAACTGAAGACATCAATTACAACAATTCTGTAACAATAGATTTCCAACTACACCTGTTTATGAGTTTGCCTATAGATATTAAGAGCCTTAATAGCATCATGGTGTTGAATTTCAAAGAACTGCAAGCAAATAGTTGCAATCATCGGTAGCTACAAATCAAGGATGCAGTTGTCTAAAGAATAAATTGATGCTTTACACAATAAGGTCAATTCAACCTTGATGAAGAGTTCATAAACAACAAGGAGTAATAGTCAAGGAGTTCATGATGAAAAGTCAAGAACTGCATAGAAATGGCTAAATATGGGTAGGGATTTCATGATTATGTACTGAGCCTTTGTGAGAAAAAAAATCTCAAACCAATGTTGTCAAACCCCCAATGCTAAAAAAGCCAGTAATGTGTGGTGGGGACTGATTCAAAAATTCTAGAACTATATGACTATAAAAACTAGATATTTTTTTTAATGTTGATGAAGAGAAGGATATAGCTTAGAGTCGGACAGGAAAATATATAACAATTACCATATGACTTCTACATTGGTGTGCTTGTCTACTTATAGTCATCAAGCTACCCAGTTTTCCTTTGACACCATATATAACTTGTGAGTATTTACGAAAAAAGAATTAAATATACTTAGGCAATCCATTTCCCACTTATCAACATACACATACTTATCCACTTTCCAAAAGTATATGTTTGTTCTAAGTGTTATTGTGCATGGTTATTACTTTGGCATAATTCAGAGTTAATTTCATTATTGACATTTAATAGGCTTGTGTAGTTATTTTGCACTCAATATCAAACATGGGAGGCATATCAAACCTACTTCTAGATATCAAACCGGGCAATTATAAAGCTTGAGTTTTGTATACGTCTGAGTTGTAATATTAAACCTAAAGAGGATTGACTTCTTTGGCTGTTCCGATTTGCAAGGTCTAACAGGTTCCTTTGGCAACTTAACTAATCATTTGCTTAACCACCTACTCCCATTTGGAGAGGTTTCCATATTCCTAAATTCTGCATTTAAAAATCAAATCGTTGGAAATACTTTCATTCGGTCTTCTAAGGAGCTTGAAGGAATTGGAGCTCAACTTTTTCTCGATTCCATTAGAATGTTGATTCTCAATAGAGGATTTGCAGTGAAGAAACCCACCATTCCAAAAAAAATGGAGGTGAATTGAAACATTTAGCAATTTAAAAGACTCTTTTGAAGCATATCATATTCTGAAGATGTTTTCTTCAACCTTCAAGATATCGGAATTAAGAATTGTAACGATCTGGTAGGTTGGAGCATTTCCAACAACTCTGATAATCCTAAAAGTGGAGACCAGTGCATATTGACATGAGTAAGAGGGCTTCCTGATGTTTCAAAACTTCAAATCTTGAACACTCGCTGATGCATAGAGTTGGAGGAGCTTCCAAGTATTAAAGCATTGGTGAAGAGCTTACGAGGTCATTTGAGAAAGTTTCGAAAGCTGATTATTAGTTGGTGCATGAATTGTAGAATTTTATTTTCAAAGAGAATTTTATGGACATTATGGATTTAATGTATTTTTCCAAAGAGATGTTTCTTGATACTCTTTCCTATATCATGGATGGATGCCATCCCTATATTCGTTACTCCATGGATGCTATCCCTATATTCATTTCCTTTTTTCTATATTCATGGATGTAATCCACATATTCATTTCCTTGTATTCTTCCCTATATTCCCCTGTAATCATAGATATCAACATGGATGGATGGCATCCCTCTCAAACTAGTTTGGGAGCCTAATCCAGGAATTTGAACCACGCTGTTGTTAACCCATCGCCAGCCCCTTGGGAAACCCAGGGAGTTCAAACTAGGCAATTCAAAATAGGCAGCTGCTAGCACAAATCTAGCCAAATGCCCAGCTACACTGATAACAAATGTCCAACAACACTGATTAAACTAACCCCTTGAATTTAAGAATTTAATGTATAATTCATTTAATATAATGTAATGTATAATTTATTTTATATATTCTATTAGATTTCAATTCATTTGTGATGGCTTATAATCCAATGAACATAATGTTTATCAGGCGAATAATTCCTTACTTGGTTTGAAGTTATTAAGGGGAGAGAGTTATGATTGTTCCACACACATATACATATCTAGATATATATATTATCGTACCGAATGTTGTATGGATGTGCTTCTTTGATAGTTAAAGCTCCGATCGGAATGTTGTTTTATTGGATTACAATTTGAGAGCTACAGTTTTAAATTATTTAAATAAAATACCCTATCCTATAAGTAACTATTGATTTTAATATAAAATAATTTTGGCCATATTTCCCCTATCAATCGGGGCCAAAAACAGAGAGTAGATCTTCAACTGCTCTGCTCTATTAGAAGCTGAAACAGACCTTAGACATTATTCCCCTACAAACAATGAAAGATTCAACATGCCCATGCCTTTTATAGCTTGCTTCATTGAATTTGGCTGCTAACCCCTCGAGTGACACTACCCATTCTTGATGCTGGTCAGTTGGAATGCCTCAGCAATTCCTCCAGCAAATTTTTGAGATAGATACAGTGGTAGCGTAGTAGTCAAACTGGTGTGTTTACAACAAATCGAATGATCGTTATAACAACCACCTTTAATAGTATTATTCAACTTCCAACTTCTCTCATGGTGGCATTTAGGCTGGTTCTCCTCCTAAATAATTCAATATAAACATCATTGAGAACATAACCTGTGACTTTCATGTCAAAGGCCAATATCTCAAACCTCCTATAAACATCATTGATAACATAACCTATGACCTTCATGACCTTCATGTCAAAGGCCAATATCTCAAACCTCCTATAAACATCATTGAGAACATAACCTGTGACCTTCATTTCAAAGGCCAATATGTCAAACCTCCTATAGATTTCTTGCATTTTTTAATGCAATCTCTCTCCTGTTTATTTACCTCAATCCAGCTACGTCCAGGTTCGTGTTTCTTTTATAACTTTCGCTTTCATCATTTTTCGTACCTTTCAATGTGCCGTCCACCTGCTAGTTGTAGCGTAGATGCTTGATAGAAGCACATAAGGTGCAGGATTCTTAGGGTCCAACTTGAAAATGTGTTCTGCCACATACTCTCCTAGCTCTATATTTTCATGTGTTCTACAGGAAACAAGCAAACATATCCATATAGAAGCATAAAATTTTATTAGCATTTTATTAGCAAACATGTCTACTTTCCCAAAGTATATGTTTGTTCTAAGTGTTATTGTTCATGGTTATTACTTTGGAATAATTTAGAGTTAAGTTTATTACTGACATTTAATAGGTCTGTGGAGTTATTCTGCACTCAATATCAAACATGGGAGGTATATCGAACCTATTTGTAGATATCAAACCGGGAAATTATAAAGCTTGAGTTCTGCATATGTCTGAGTTGTAATATTAATATGTTGAGCATTTGGGTTCTCAATAAATGCATCGGGCATTGGCAATATCAGCGTGAATGTGTCCATATTCAATGTATACAATGCACCATCACACACAGTTTGAATGAATTAACCCATCTCCACTTGAATTCAACAATGCAGCTTTATTCGATATCTAGTCAAGAGAAAATATTATAAAAAATACAGGAGAATCAGCCCAATCAAAAAAAATATTAACCTAGCACACAGTAGGGTCAATCAGTACTGAACCCGGCTATTGTGAAGCTAGAGATTGCATAGGTCTTAGTTCCAATATCTGAACCAGAGGTTGGCAACTTCAATTTCCATATCATGACAAGGGTTATACGGACCTATGCCAGTATTCCTACTCAATGTGCCCAATGTACAGTCTAGATTCAATGCACTATCAGCCTCACCATCGCCCTGGTTGTAAAATTCCTTGCAATATATTTATGGGTTTATGTGAAATTTTCATTCATATCTCTATCAAAAAAAAATTCTGGGTGCACTATCAACCCCACCATCACCCTGGTAGTAAAATTCCTTGCAATAGCTTTCTGGGTTTATGTGAAATTTTCGTTCATATCTATGTCAAACAATTTGTCCTGTAGGCGCTTTACTAACAATTTTAATTCAGAAGATACTCATATTAAATGACATGCACTGAAAATAAACCACCCAAAGTTCACTCTGACATATTCCAAGCATAAGATTCACAAAGGACTACCAAATATAACTCTGAGATAGGAGTAACAAGTATTCATATTAATTCCCAGAATGACATCCATTACAGCCAAAAGACTACCAATATTTTATGCTGTCAATAAACAATTGTAAATAAGGGACACTGACTATAGAACTTGGGACTGGTGCGTTCCTTTTGCTGGTTTCCAGATGACTATTTCACACGCAATGAAGAGTCCGAAAGTTCATTTTATGCGCAGATGTTTGCATTCAACCATACCAGAGATAAGAACTTGTGTTTCCCTTAGTGAGAAGCAGTCAATACACGAGTTAGTGATGCCAGGACCTCTGTATAGTGTAAAATCAGACTCATTTATCTTATATGCAGCCTTCATAGAGTAATTTGTTTGGTCATTGCAAGGGTGCACAACAGCTATTATACGGTTAGGAAACTCATGCTAGTCAATATGATTACTCAGCCCTTCTCAGCGTATTCGTCCAGCAGATGGAATGTGGAATATCGGCCCTCGAGCTCAGGTATATGCGGCCCAATAACTCCAAACAGAACTGAGAACTTGTAAATGTATGTCTCAGCTAGTAAAATAATGTAGCTCGACCAGAAAAATAAAAGGGGACTCGTGCAGTGAAAAATTAAAGTTTCATTTCTATCCCTTATAAACTCATACGATGCCACCCAAAAATTCGAGGTGCTGCAAATTGGTAGTCGTGCCTATTTCTTCTTTACACTGAACCAAAAAGGAGCAGATCTGGCTCCCTTTCCCTTGGCGTTTGAAGAGGCGAGGGATGAAAATAGAATCCCTTCTCCGTAATGACCCTCTCCTCCTGTGAAATCGAAGATTCATCACATGACGTCGAATTGGAGGGGAGATCAAAGGGGTCGGAGCGGAAAGGTGTCACTGGGCTGAAAACGAGTGATGGGAGATGGAGCATGGTGGGCGACAGGATTTCAGGCGGTGGAACCGTCCTAGTGGATATCCTTCCATTTAGATTGAGGCGGAGAGGATTGATCCCTAGACCTATTTGTATATTTCTCAAATTCTCACGCCTTTCGTACAGCTTGAAGGTGGGTTTTAGAGTACCCACTTTGATTCTGGGCAGTGAAATATTTACTGCAGTTTCTATCCCTTAGAAACTCATGTGATGCTTCCCGCCACTCAAAATCAAAATTTCGAGGTGCTGAATATTTCTGCCACTCAAAATAAAAAATTCGCAAAAATTCGAGGCGTTGAATATTGCCGCACTTAAAATTCAAAATTCGAGGCGATGAATATTTCCGCACTTAAAATTCAAAATTCGAGGCGCTAAATATTGGTAGAGGTTTGGTAGAGTTTAAGTGATTGGTTAAATATTTTTTTTTTAATTTAAGTGTTATTCTTGGATCAGGTAGTTTCACTAGTGTCTAATTAAAAAAAATTAACAAAAACAAAAAGGATATAATTAACAAAAAAAATCCAGGAAGAAGTAAATAAACCCAACTAAAAGAATTAATTTCTAGATCATATGAAATGAAATACTAAACTAGCACAAAGTCATCTAACCCCAACTATTTCAACCAATGTTAAGCCCAACTATTTTTAATATTGAGTTTGGATATGAATAAGTTCCAATATTTCATATCTTAATGATTTGGTTAAAGTTGAGAAATGCACCATACATTGGCAACCTCAAGTTGACTACCATAATGAATTTTAGACTATGCAATTATTTAATTTGATGATTTTAGTCTTTTGGAAACTACATGTAGTATTTTTGGCTCAACGGTGCCCATGCGATAAATTATTGTTGAGAAAGATCCATATTACTATAAATTAGATTTGGTGCTTGTAGGTATTTGTATGTTCTATGGGGCTTGGATATAGCCAAAATCTATGTCTTTCTAGGGGAAATAAGAGATAGAGACTATGAAGAGTTGATTGGAGGAATGCATAAAACACTGATATTGAAAGGGATCGTCATTGATGGAAGTGAAAATATTTTGAGGATTCCTACGAGTTATGGAAGTGAAGATGTTTTTCCTTAAGAAAGTCCAAATAGTGTCAGTTATTGTAAGTGATGATAAATAAGAATTCAACAACCAATAAATAATTGCATCTCTACATTTGTTTGAGGGATAACTTTGCATCCTATCATATGTAGTTACTTCTCATTGTCATAAGTGATGATAAAGAAAAATTCCATAGCCAACAAATAATTGAATTTGGATGCAGAGTTAGTTTATTGTATGTAGTTACTTAATCTCACTGTAATCGCTTTTTGACATTTGTACATATGTGCATGAAGAAAAATCAAGCCAATGATATATACTTCAAAGGAATTGTGAAATAAGTCTAATATTAATTATGAGCAAATTAGAACTTATGTGGATAATAAAAAAGCCCAATTTTAATATAATGTAATAATTCCATCTGTAATATAACTGACTTCACTTAAATTCCCTTGATAAAGTTTCACACTTCATTTTCAATCAAGAAAATCTAAAAGTGAGGGACACATGGTTCATCAATTACCCTTACTGACAGCAAAACTCAAACACTAGCATCTATAATTTTACGACATAGTTGCATAAACTCAAGGGTACTAGTGTGCCCAAGTAGTCATAATAGAGGTGGGGAACATGATTCAATTTTGAAATGGTAGATCATAGCTGACAAAATAAGTAAAAAATTTCAATGGGACCATGTTTATCTAGTGAATATGGTGGCATGTCATTAGGCCAACCATCAAGATTCACTTCTTCATAGGCATAAATAAGAGGTTTGGGCAAAGGTGAAATTTATGGGTTAACCAAAAACTAAGTGTGATGCATCCTTCCAAGCCATTTATCCCACAAGTGATTGCACCCAACATCTTAGGAAGAGTTGAAATGAAACCTTAAAAAATTATTGATACACACCCACAAAAGGAAGAACATACATTTATTGCAACATTCACTTGTCATTTACCCTAAAAGAAACATGGAGAGAATGATAATAAGGGTCACTGATCTATCCCTCTTGCATGCACAACTTCTCCACTCAATCAACCACCAATCTAGGAGGCCTTACTAATAGAAACAAGTAGATGTAGAAATAAATGAAAGATAGAAGGATAACTAGAAGAATGAGAATGAGCATAGCTATGGAGTTGGGGTTCACATCTTCATTATCATTGGGATGGACTTGGGTTTTGGGCTTCTTGTCACAATCCATTCACGAACACCTACCACCACTTTTCACAAAACCTCCTTCTTTATCTCTTCTCTCCCGACTTCTTTTATTACTAGGGACAACCACAAATGTAGATAGATATCTATAGCAACAATAGGCACAGAGGACATCAGAAAATTCCTTTGTCGCTCACGTTTTCCACTTTTTTTTCATTTTAATGCCTAGTAAATAGAAATCTTGAACATGTCGAACACCTCCCACAACGTTTCATAGAACCTCCTTTTCTATATATTTTATCATGAGTCCTTCTATTTCCAGGGACAACCCCAAATGTAGATAGATATATGTAGCAGATATAGGTGCCAAGGAAATTAAAGAAATCCCCCCTCTCTCACGTTTTCCACTTTATTTTTCATTTGAATGCCTAGTAAATAGAAATCCTGAACACTAGGACGTGTCAACGGGGGAACTTGTTAT
The DNA here is from genome assembly GCA_034641835.2 of Pinus albicaulis. Classification (NCBI taxonomy): domain Eukaryota; kingdom Viridiplantae; phylum Streptophyta; class Pinopsida; order Pinales; family Pinaceae; genus Pinus; species Pinus albicaulis. Next base: position 1,426,397,638 of record CM076577.1, read on the forward strand.
TTTGGTCTTCTGTGGTTTTTAGTATCTGTGAGTTTTTGGTATGATAGAGGTGCACGAAGGTGGTATTGAAGGATGTATCGCTGGGGGTGGCAGTGCTTCTGTGTGGAATTCTCCATTTCTAGTGCTTGGTCTAGAAATTGGTGTGCCTGGTGGTTTGGTGGGTGGTTCTTGGTGTCTAGTGGCGACAGGAGAGTCGCCTTGGAATACATAGAGTCGATATCCTAGTGTCGGTTGTGTGAAGCTTCTTGGGAAGTGTCAGCCTGGGGTGTGTTCCTTTCGACTTCTCCGTCTCCAGTTGTTTGGGTTCTTGCTGAGTTTCCCAACTGGTGGAAATATGGTAGTTGGGACATAGTGTGTGGTTTCCTAAGGAAATTTAAGGGTGAAGAGAGATATGGTTTTTGGGTGTGGTGGTAGGGGAAAGTTCCAGTAGACCAAAATCTGATAACATTTGGAGATGGCCCTCCTAGTTTTATCACAATGCGACCATCCTCGCGGCACGGGAAATCCTCACCCCCAGTCAAGAAATGATCTGTTGGCTCAGATGATATGGAAATAGTAGTGGTAGGATATACGGAGTGCGCCGAGGTGGTAAGACCATTGGTCACTCCCATCTTGCTGGTGTGGGAATGCGAGGCGGTCATGGTGGAGGAAAACATGCCTCCCGTGGTGGTGGAAGTGTAAGGTCACAAAAAATGCAACATCGAGGTGGTGGACAGCAAGGAGGAACAACTAAATGGGGAACTTGTAGGCGTGTAGCTCTCGGCCTGCGATAAATTCAACATTGTTTTCTAGAAAACTGTCGGGACCTAATTGAAACTCTGATAGATCAGGTGGACATAGCGGAATGGGTTCATAGGGTGGAGCATGTTGAGTTTGTGGCCACTTTGGATAGGATGAACTACTTCCAGTGCTAGGTCAGGGAGCAAGTATTGGTGGTGTCTAGCGAGGCCAAAATCACCTTGTAGAAAAAGTGGAAAAGTTGGACACTTGAATCGCACACTTCGAAGGGCACGTCCATTGCAACTTTTGTCCACTACCCCCTATAGGAACACCCCTGGAAAACCCAGCGTCCATTACGTAGGATGACTAGTATGCTCTCATGTTTTTTTTATGTATTACATGTATTTCGGTGTCTTTGACCCTCTCATTTATGGATGTTGTGCTTAGCCTCATTTTTGTACTTTTGTCACTTGTTGCAAACATTGGTCAACAAACCTAGTCGGGGTGAGACCACTTGTTTTTTTCTTTGTTGGTTGTACATATTTTTCACCATATGAATGAATATCGACTTACAAAAAGAAATTTTATGTTTATATATTCATTAAATGTAAATATGAAGATTTGACCTTAGATTTAAAACAAGAGTCACACTTTTAACATAAATCAATGAAGTTTAAAGATTAAACATTATGGCCAAAGAAATATAAATATACATATTAATTTGACTATCTAAATATTACCTTTACTAAAAATATAATGAAGGAATTAGTGTAAATTAGATAGATGATACATGAAAATTTATGTTAATTGTAGATGAATCCATCTGCAGTGTTAAACTTTAGAGACAAAAGAGTATTCAGAATTTTAACACTGTAGATGGACTCAAAGACCCCTTTGTCTCTAAATCTCAACATTGCAGATGGATTAAGAGACTCGTTTAGTGAAGTGTAACACTTCAGTATCCAAATTGCAAATTTTCATTTATGGAGTGATACGATTAAAAATTACTAACATAAATGACTAATTCATATACTTTTGTACTTGTTATTTGGTCATATTTTTATTCTTGAACTATAATAGTCATTTGCATTAATCATTATTAATTTTGTCACTTATTATCTAGTCATATATTTTAATCCTAGACTAAATTAGTTATTTAAATTAGTCACTTTTACTTTAGTCATTTATTATCTAGTTGTATATTTTATCCCTAGACTAAATTAATCATTTAAGTTAGTCGCTTTTAGTTTAGTCACTTATTATCTAGTCGTATATTTTATCCCTAGACTAGATTAGTCATTTAAGTTAGTCACTTTTAGTTCGGTCACTTAAAATTTCTCAAATTTAGTAGTATTTCACTTGAAATAATTGCAGTGACTAAATTTTTTAGTCACCTAGTCATTAATTTCATCATTTTCTACTAGTGCATGGTCATTCATATACCCTTGGTAGTGATCTGGCTTGTTGGCCACAATAACAAAGTGAGGCTTCTTTGTGGCTCACGACAGGTGTTTCCCTTTGATTCTTGCTTGCCATTGGCCCCCCAACACTGGACTTGTATTAGGGTCAGTCCCTGCCTATAGCTCTGATTGATTTCCACTATAATCCCCTGCCGTTACATTTTTGTAGGAGGGAATATCACCCCCCCTCAAAGCATTGCCATGCTACCTTTATTTTAGGTTGCAATAGCCCCTGCTCCCTCTTTCTCCCCATTTTCAGACATCTGGTTCAGAACCCTAGATTCATTCTTTCAGTACCCTATTTTTTGTTTCAAGAATGAGCAGAGTACATTTAATCGATTCCACAATAGAGAAAACTAATTAAAAGTCAAATCGAAATTTATTAATAGTGAGTAGAAACACATGGGCATATATTTACTCTTTCGTAATGTTCATAAAATGATGTTATTCCATCCCATTGTAAATCATTGAGAAAAAAATTTTGGCCACCTAAAAACAACAGTTACATGATTTACTGTTTGTTAATTTTGCAACTATGGTGAATGTAAATCTCAGTAAAAATTATTGTTTTACTGCTGGAGCCGTAACCTCCATATGTGAATGTATTTCATGTATTGAAGCTACAATATAAATATTGGTTAGTCCCAATATCGTTCAAGAAATTTCACTTATCGTTCTTTCCACAAACACTCAGTTTTACTTTGTTTCACTGTGAGTAAATTCTTTTAATTTTGTTTTCTCCACTATAGTTGCATTTTTAATCTCCGCCACTCTATATTGAAATTAATTCTATCATGATTTGATTTCCAAAAATATATTGTTTTGTTTAAGGCCTCTCCACTTCACGATTTGATTTCCGCAACTATGTTGTTTTTTTAAAGACCTCTCGACAACTCTGTGTGAAATCTGTGGGTTGAGAAAGCATCCTCCCCAGTGTGTGTTTAAATTTTTAACATGGTATTAGAGAAGGTTTAAACCTTCATTACCACAAGTGATTTTACTGAGGAGTTAGAAGGTGTTCTAAAATTTTTTGTGGACCGTATTCACGAGTAGTGAGAATGTTTTTACACAGTGATAAAGTTTTGTTTTACACAATTAAAATGGTAGAAACAAGCACAAGCTTGTCTAATCCACAAATACCTCAGTTTAATAGAAACAATTATGATTATTGGGATATTACAATGGAGGCTTTGTTTTCTTCTCAAGACATTTTGGAATTGGTGGAGAATGGTTTCCAAGAACCAACAAATGCATTAGCGTACAATGCATTGACACAAGCAGAAAATATGTGTTGAGAGATAAGAGGGAGAAGGACTCCAAATACCTCTTCTATATTTTTCAAGCAGTTCATGAAATTATCTTCCCGAGGTTTGAAGCAGAAACGAAGTCCAAGCAAGCATGTGACACCCTCCAAACAACCTACAAAGGCATGACAAAGGTGAATATGGAAAAATTACAAATGTTGAGAAGAGATTTTGAGATAATTTGTATCAAAGAGTCTAAGAATGTAGACTCATTATTTACACATGTAATTGGGTTAGTTACTTAAATTATCTCTCATGGTGAGACACTTGAGGAAAATAGAATAGTTGAGAAAGGTTTGAGAAGTTTGCCAAAAATATTTGATGCCATTGTTGTGGAAATAAAAGAGACAAAGGATCTCTCACAATTTTCAGTAGATAAACTTAATGCATCATTTATTTCTCATGAACACAGATTGAATGGAGGAACAAACTCCTCATTGGACCATGGTTTCATTTGGTCAAGGTAGAGGTCGAGAAAGATGAAATAATACACGAACAGGAAGAAGCCCACATAGAGGTGGAAGAGACAACCCTTCAAGATCAAGTGGAAGGGGTAGCAATCAAAATCCAACTCAAGGTCCAAGCCAGAATCAAGAACAAGGTTAGAGGTTTCATAAGTCTGAAGTAAAAGGTCATTATTGTAAGAAGTATGGTATTTATTCAAACGAATGTAGAAAGAATAAATATTACATAAGTAACAAACCAAGTGAAAATTCCACAAAAGAAAATCAGAACCATGATAGCATGTTTTTAGCTTGTAAGGTAGCAGAAGAAAAAAAAGAAGATGTATGTTTTTTAGATTCATGGTGTAGCAACCACATGACAGGGAACATAGAAATGTTTTCAAATACTGATAAAAGTGTGAAATATGAAGTGACATTAGGGACTGATAGCAAAGTCTTTGTCATCGGAAAAGGAAGAGTAGAAATTCTAACAAATAAGGGGGAGAAGAAATACATTTTAGATGTTTATTTTGTCCCCGGTTTGAAGTAGAACCTCATAACCATTGGAAAACTCATGCAGAATGGCTACAATTTATTTTTCAAGAATGATGTGTGCACAATTTTGGATAATTCTCCAAACAGAATAATGATTTAAAAATTTCACATGAAAAAAAATAAAAGGTTTCCTCTCAAGCTAATATCAAACTTGAGGGGCCGCTGGGGCTTGGTCTAATGGCCAGCAGACGTACTGCTAAGACGTTCGTGCTGATACGCAGGTCACGAGTTCAATCCCTGACCGTGAGGCTCAAAAGGCTTAGTCGATTACCCGGGAGGCGTGCCTGGGGGTATTGCGTCTCCCCTAGAGTATATAGTGGTAGCCGGGGGGATTCGACCCCGTGTCACGCGAGTACGATACCTCCGCAGTTGCCGATTTCTCTAGTTACAAAAAAAAAAAAAAAAAAAAAAAAAAAAAAATATCAAACTTGAGGGAAGAAGGTGCTCAAGAAAAACTATCAATGAACTCACAGAAGGATGAAAGAAATGTAGTAACTCTCACACAATAAAACTTTCAAGCAGAAGTCAAAGATGAAAATTGGTTATGGCATTTGAGATTTGGCCATATCAACTTTATGGCATTTTAGATTTGGCCATAGGAAAGGGATTGCCACTTATATAAAAACTAGACAACCTATGTGAAGGATACATCTTGGGAAAACAACATAAAGAATCATTTCCATCAGCGAAGTCAAGAAGGGAAAATTCACCTTTGGAGATTTTCCACTCAGATTTATGTGAACCAATGAAAAAACCATCAATTGTTGACAACTATTATATTTTGAACTTCATAGATGACTACAGAAGGAAGACATGGGTCTACATCATAAAACAACAAATTGAAGTGTTTGAGCACTTCTGCCAATACAAAGCTCTTATTGAGAAGCAAAGTGGACACTACATCAAAGTGTTGACGACTAATAGAGGTGGTGAATACATCTCAAGTGACTTCCTACATTTTTTAGGGAGCATGGAATTCATAAGAAATTTACAACAAGGTATACACCTCAGCAAAATGGTGTCACGGAAAGGAATAATATGACCATTATTGAAATGGAAAGGAGTATGTTGAAGGAAAATAATTTGCCAAATGATTACTGAGATGAGGTTGTCACTTGTACAACATATATTATTAATAGTCATCCAACCAAAAGTGTTATGAATATAGTTCCTGGAGAGGCATGAAGTGGAACAAAACATAGTGTCACTCACATGAGAGTGTTTGGGTGTGTGGTAGATGCACATGTCCTAGATGAATTGAGGAAGAACTTGGACAAAAAGGGGAAGAAATGTATATTTGTTGGATATAGTGATGAATCCAAAGCACACAAACTATACAATCCATTAACCAAGATCTTCATAATCAATAGAAATGTGAAGTTCATAGAAGAGGAAGCACGATATGGAAGTTTAGAGAAGATATTTAATGTGAAGACATGTATACCACATGAAGACAAAGAGGAATTGATAGCAGCAAGTAATTCCACAATGGTGACTCCTCCTTCTCCTACGCAAGATCAACGAAGCAATCAACATGTGACACCGCAAAAAAATAATACGACAATGTTGTGCAACCAAGAAAGTGCTTCTATAAGCACACCACAAAGATCCACAACTCCATCTACTTCAAGTGAAAGAGTAAGACTATCTTCCGCAACCACAAGAAGAAAAAAAAAATTAAATTTAAATGAAATTTATGAGCAAGATGAAGTTGATAGTAACTTATCAAAGGCAAAGTATTAAGATAAAAAATTAAAGTGATAAAAAATGCTCCAAACTGAAACAACAGCGAAGAGCTCATCACAAGGAATCTAGCGCAATTCATTTCATCAAAAAATGACTCTGTATGAGGAAGTTATGACATGTTGTTTGTTTGACTGAAGAACTAATAAAATTACAGAATAGGACACAAGGATGACATGGCAGCCTAGTGAGAATACAAGGTATATTATGTGAATATTCTTCAGTTTTTTCCCAATGAAACCGTGACATGTGTCACAACAGGATTCTCGAGAGAACTTTGGAGGTGAAATTTGTTTACAATTTCTCCTGAGGTTGAATGAGAATTTTTTTTTGGATTGGAATGGTCCAACGAGAGTTGGACATGTGGTGCAGCTAGGGGCCATCACGTGCCCCCTCTAGTGGACCCTATCCAAAGATTGGGAATGAAAACACATGTTCGAATTTCATGATTATATCAAATTTGGTGATTGGTTTATTATAACCAAAATTTGAAACTATGGACAGATGAATATAAATTCTGGTCGGATCATTATATCACAAAACTTTTTTAATCATGGAGGTGGCACATTATTTCAATCAAAATATATGTGCGGGGGTCGAGCTCGAACCCACAACCACAACCATGCCAACCAAACATCTTACCACCGATCCAATCCAATATTTCTTACCATGAATTGAGTTCGGCTTTTATTTATCTCTGACCAGAATCTATGGCGGGGATTTGGAGGGGGCCGGCCCAATGGGCCAACCCCCTCCCCAATACAACCATGATACGAAGACCACTAACGGAGCGGAAAATTAACAGTGAAGTTTAAAATTGATTGTGGATTTATTAGTATAATCCATGATTAACGATTATTAAACCATGTTTATGTTAAATTGCACTTATGCGCATTTAAGCCATACTTATCCACTTCTAACTAGGATTAATTGCTAATTAAACCACAGTTTTAAATAATAGTGGGTTTAGAACACTCCTAGTGTTTCGGTTCAAACCCTATTTTGAGTGTGCTAACCAGAGTTTTCTCCAATGTTTTAGGAGGATTCTAGGGAAAAAGTTAATGAAGCATATATGGAGAAATTTTCGACCAATTTTGGCTCAGGAAGAGTCATTCCTGGTAGATTTCAATGTTTTGGACACATTGGAGCAGGTTTTGGGAGTAGTAGGTGGATGAAAACATCAATATTTGCACAATTGAGCTAATATAAAGGCCCAAGCCATGGGAGCTGTACCAAGGAGATGTAGCCTAGGAGCGGTGAACTCCTTCACCAAAAGAATGTGTTAATAGATCAATAGTGATGGTTTTTGTGTGTTTTTTTGTTGTTGTTCAACATTAAGTTTCAATAGTTATGTTCAATAATTCAACATAATATTCATACATTTACTTGTTAAACAATCATAAGAACTTCAATAAGCCCATGTACATGAAGAAAAGGTCAACATTTTTAATATAAATATTAAGATGAAATGCTCACAACAAAACTAATATTTAAATTTAGATCAAGATGGTATCAGAGCAAAGGTTATTTTCTTTATTTTATTGATTTTTGTGCATGTAGGGTTTTAATGGTTGCAAATTTCTGATGCTTAGATGGTTGAAGTTGCAGAGAGGAGAAGGGGAATTATTTGTTTCTAGTCCTGAGGTTAGAACCAGAAGAAGGAGATCTACAAGAGCACCATCTCAACCCAAAATTTCACTCTCAGCTACACTTGAAGCACCTCAAGTTTTATCTCTATCTAAGACTGAGGAGGTACAAGTTGCATGAGAAGCTGAGTTGATTGAAGAAGTACAAGTTGCACGAGAAGCTGAGCTTGAATTCATAGCCGTCATGTTAGGTGTAGGAGAGATTGAAGGTCTTTCAGAAGAAGAATCATTAAAGAAGGCTTTATATGACCTAACTAAGAGGGTTAGGATCCTCTTTAAAGAGAGGAACACCAGGATGACTAGAGAGAATTCTAAGTCTCCACATGGAGAGGGAACCTTAGAAGGAACAAAGGATGAAGAGAAGGATTGAAAGGAAAATGGACGAAATCCTCCTCCATCTCTACCTTCCTCATCATCATCCGCATCATCTCCATCAACATCATCTTCCAATTCCACCACAAAAACCACATATATTAATTCAAAAACACCAAAAGGAAAAATTCCCTTACTCAAATTGGACATTAAGTTTGAACTTCCCATGTATAATGGTGAGGTAAATGCAAAGAAGTTGGATAATTGGATCCATCAATTGGAGGTTTATTGCAGAATTCAGAATGTACAAGAAGATGACATAAAGATCCAGTTGGCTTTATTAAGGCTAGAAGGAGCAGCACGAGTTTCGTGGGAAGTAAAGACTCAAGAGGAAATTTGAATCCATGGTAACATATCCATTCCTCGGGTTGAGTTTATTTCTTCAATTAAAAGACAGTTTTATCCTTTAGCTTACAGGAAAAAAACAATTATGAATTGGAAAAACTTTAGCCAAATCAAGGGTCAAACAGTTCAGGAGTATACCCAGGAGTTTAGGAAAATGGCTTTGTTGTTAGGAAGAAATTTGAATTCCTAGGACACACTCTTGAAATACATTGGGGGTTTACATTCCTATTTGAGACATACTATCCTTACATTTAACCCAATCAATTTAGATGAAGTTTATGTGTAAGCCACTCATCTTGAAACAAGGGGAAAAAACATTTACGAAGAGGGTAATAAGAAGAATCCATTCAAGGGTAAAGGGAAAGAGAAGGAAGGAAAATGGAAGAGAAATAATAATGCATGTGTTAAGAAAGAAGGGAAGAAAACTACATGAAAACATTGTTCCAAAGAGGGGCATGATGAAGCCCACTGTTGGAAATTACATCCCGAACTAAGGCCTAAGAAACCAAACAACAAGGGGAAACAAAAGATGACTACCACAACACAACATGATCTTGGATCTGATTCCAGTAATGAGACCAAGGTTATTTCCATGTTCAAAAAGTTAAAATAAGCCATAGAAATCACTAGTTCATTAAATTGTCACAACAATTCTCCAAATGAAGAAACAAGGATAGAGTTTTTCCATGTAAGGGTGATTTCAAATCATACAAAGATTCATGCATTATTTGGTAGTGGGTCACAAGAAAACTTGATTTCAGAAGCCTTGGTCAGAAATCTTAACCTTGAAACAATAGCACATCATAAGCCATATCCTTTGGGCTGGATAGTAAAGAATGCCAATTTACAGGTTACAAGGAAATGCATATTCCGGTTTTCCATTACTACAAACATTATTGATGAAGTTGAGTTAGATGTGGTTCCAATTGAGATTTCATGAATTATCTTGGGAATTCCATATTTTTATAACATGAAAGCATTATTTTATCGCAATGATTACAAATACAATTTTCTCAAGGATGGGGTGGAGTATATTTTGAGAGCTCATCGCAAAAAAATGAATATTTCTTTAGTTAATGCATGGAAGATGAAGAGACTAGTTAATGCAAGTAAAACTTTTGTGCTTCTCATGGTCAAGAAAAAGGATGATATGGAATATGAATCTTTTGGTGGTTGTGATGACAAATTAAAATCTGATTTGTTTAATGTGGTAAGTGATCATTTTGAGATGTTTCAGGAACCAAATGGGTTACCTCCTAAGAGGAGAATTCAGCATGAGATTCAGCTGCAGCATGATGTTCCACTTCCAAATATTGGCATGTATCGCATGTCAATCATGGATAGTATGTAAATAGAAAATAAAAATCCAATAATTTCTCAACAAAGGTATCATACACCCATCTACTTCACCATGTGGTTCATCAATTGTTTTGGTACCAAAGAAGGATGACACTTGCCGCATGTGCGTGGATTTTCGTGCACTAAATAAAATCACGATAGAGAATCACCATACACTCCCAATAATTGATGATTTTCTTGATCATTTAAGGTATGAAAATTATTTCAGTAAGATATACTTACGAAGTGGTTATCATCAAGTTAGAATAACTGAAGAGGACATTTGGAAAACTACATTTAAAACTAGACAATGGTTGTTTGAGTGGCTAATTATGCCATTCGGTATAACTAGTGCTCCCACTAATTTCATGAGATTTATGAATGGTGTATTAAGACCATTTATATATGACTTTCTCATAGTTTACTTGGATGATAGTTTGATATTTAGAAAATCAAGAGATGATCATGTCATGCATGTGAACGCAGTACTTGATGTCTTGAAATAAGAGCATTTATTTTTAGAGATGTTGAAGTGTGAGTTTGGAAAGACTTCTTGACTGTATTTCTGACACATTGTTGGAGGAGGTGAGCTAAAGATACACCCCTCCCAGGTTGAGTTCATTGTGAATTGGTCTAAGCCCAATACAATTATGGAGGTAAGAAGCCTTCTTGGGGCATCACAATATTGGAGGAAATTCATTGCTAATTTCTCTTCCATTGTATCTTCCTTACATGTATTGACAAGTCTCAAGAAATTATTCCATTGGGTAGATATGTGGCAAAAATAATTTTATTATTTTAAAAAAAATATCAATTCATCACCTTTATTGCCTCTTCTAGATCTTAGACAACCATTTGAGATCCAAATAGATGTTAGTGATTATGCCATGGGAGCAGTTCTCATGCAGCATGGTAAGCCCATTTCGTTTCATTCCGAAATTTTTAATGGAGATGTGACTAACTATTCCACCTATGAAAAAGAGTTATATGAATTGGTACAAACCGTAAAGAAATGAAAGAACTATTTTATGGGGAAGGAGGCCATTATCCATACCGACCATCACCCATTGTAGTACTTACAGTCACAATCAAAGTTGCAGCAATCAAGACACTTGAGATGGATGGAATTTTTTAAACAATTCCATTTGGTTATCAGTTATAAAAAGGGAATATACAATAATATAGTTGATATGCTTTCTAGGCCTATTGTAAATTCATCCATTATACTCAAGCGCAATTCAGTTATGCATGAAAGTTACATTTAACAATATGCACATGATAGTGATTTTTGATTTGTGTATAAAATCTTGAGCGAAGGAGACCAAATTGAAGAGTTAGATTATCATGCACATAATAGTTTGTTGTATCACTTTGGCAAGTTATGTATTCCATATAGAGAAAGAAACAATATGATAAGGTACGCACACACTTCGTTGATTGATGGACATTTCGGTGTAGGAAAGAGGGTAGCGACTCTACAAAGGTATTTTTATTGGCCATGCATGATTGATAGTGTATCTCGTTTCATTAGAATATTTTTTTTGTGTGCAATAAGTAATCCTAGCAATAGAAAACTAGGATTGTACACACCACTTTTGGTACATTCACATCCTTTGGAGATTATCTCAATGGATTTTGTAGGAGGTCTTCCAATGTCAAGGAAAATTCATGATTACTTTTATGTAGTTGTAGATAGGTTCAGAAAAATGTGTATTTTTATGCCATGTAAAAAAAACAATTACAGCTGAACAAAAAAATCATATTTTCTTTCCAAATGTATGGGTTCATTTTGGTCTTCCTACTTCTATTGTAAGCGATCGAGATTCTCGACTTGTTGGGAATTTTTGTTCAAATTGTGGGACATGATGAACACCAAGTTGAAGAAGAGTAAAACCTTTAATACACAAACATGTGGTCATACTAAGGTGGTTAACAGGAAAATTATTCATCTTCTTAGAGGTTATTGCAGCAAACTTCCAAAGTTTTTCGATGAACAGTTGCATTATATTCAACATGTCTACAATAGGGAAAAACATTCATCCACAAACACATTGCCATTTGATCCATGTCTTGGGTACTTGACAAGATTTCCTTTGGACTTCATCTTGGAGAAAGATGTCTCTATTCATGGTCATAGCGATATAGATAAATCAAGGAAGTTCATTGAGAAAATGCATATTGTACATCACAAAGTGCAAGAGTAACTTGAAAAGAGTCAAAGAAGCTACAAGGAAAGGCATGATAAACACAGTGTTGATCACAAATTCCAAGTTCGTGATGAATTTTGGTTATATATATAAAAAAAAAAAAAATTCAAGGGGAAGGTAAAAATCTTAAGCCAATCCATTATGGTCCTTTGAAACTTCCACAAAAGATTGGTAACAATCCATTTAAGCTAAATTTTCCTCCTTATATGAAAATATATTATGTCATTAATGTTGAGAATTTGAGATTGTTTCAGCCTCTCTTGATTGATAATAAAGGAGAGCATGTTCAACTACCATCAATAGATTATCTCTTGATTGATAATAAAGGAGAGCATGTTCAACTACCATCAATAGATTATTTCTCAATAGAATATCTTGATGAACTGCAGCACTATCTCGTACTTAACAGAAGAACCAGAACTTTAAAAAGACGGAATGTCGAATACCTTAGTGTGGGAATCAAGGGAAAAAATCCTTCCAAGGCCAAATGGATGGAGATTGAGAAGGTGAGGGAGTTGTACCCTCACCTGTTGAACAATTGATAGTATCTTTTGGGGTCCACAAGGCTTCTAGTGGGGAGGAATGATCAGAGACTCATTACAAATATTAGAAATTAAAGTGCTCAGAAATGCTCCAAACCAAAACTATAGCCAAGAGCTCGTCGCCAGGAATCTGGTGCAATTTTTTTCATAAAAAACCAACTTGGTATGCAGAAGTTACGACCTATTGTTATCTTTCCTAAACAGTTAAAAGAATTGCAAAACATGATATAAGGATGACATGGGAGCTGAGTGAGCATACAAGGTATATTCCTAGAATATTCTTTAATTTTTTCCTAATGACACTATGAAAAATGTCACAACAGGATTCACTAGTGGAGTTTGGAGGTCATTTTTTTTACAATTTCTCCTAAGGTTGAATGAGAGTTTTTTTTCGACTAGAATGGTCCAATAAGAGCTAGACATGTGGTGAAAGCAGGGGCCACCACGTGACCCCTCTAGTGGAACCTATCCAATGATTGGGAATGAAACTACATGGTCAAATTTCATGATTATATCAAAGTTGGTGATTCGTTTATTATAACCATAGTTTGAAACTATGGATAAATACATATAAATTCTAGTAAACTTATTATATAACCAATTTTTTTTAACCATGGAGGTGGCACATTATTTCGAACAAAATATATGAGTGGGGATCGGGGTCGAACCCACGACCACCCCCACCCCTACTACACATATTACCACCTATCCACTCCAATAGTTCTCACAATGGATGGATTTTGACTTCTATTTATAATTTACAAGAATATATGGCTAGGGTTTGGAGTGGGCCATCCCCCTCCCCAATAAAACCATGCTACAAAGACACCAAGCAGAGTGGAAAATTAATATTTGAGTTTAAAATTGATTTTGGATGAATTAGTATAATCTAGGATTAAATTTTCTTAAACCATGCTTATGCTCAGTCAAGCCATAACTATCTACTTCTAATCAGGATTAATTTCTAATTAGACCATATTTTTAAACAGTGATGGGTTTAGAGGACTATGCCAGCTTTGGCGGAATCCCTATTTTTACTGTGCTAACTGGAGTTCTCTCTATTTTTAGAGGAGGATTCTAGGGAAAAATTTAATGAAGCATATTTGGAGAAATGTTCGATCAATTTTGGCTCAGGAAGAGTCATTCCTAGTATATTTTGATGTTTTGAACACATTGGAGCAGGTTTCAAGAGCGGTAGGTGAATGCAAACATCAATGTTCCCACAATTTTGCTAATACAAAGGCCCAACCAATGAAAGATGGACCAAGGAGATGTAGCCTAGGAGGGGTGAAATCTCTCATCAAAACAATGTGTTAATGGATCATTTGTGATGGTTTGTTGTGTTTTTGTTTGCTACTATTCGTGATTAAGTTTCAATGTTTTTATGTTCAATAATTCAACATAGTCCCACACATTTACTTGTTAAATAATAATAAGCACTTGAATAAGTCAATGTACATGAAATAAACATGAACATTTCTAATATAAATCTAAAGATGAAATTAGCACAACAAAACTAAAATTCAAATTCAAATCAATAACGTCGCTCTGAATTCCTTATTTGCATTATTTTGTCATGTAGATGACCTAATCTACTTTGAGGATGTAGTAAAAGAAGAGAAATGGGTTACGATAATGGATGAATAAATAGGAGCGATACAAAAGAATGACACGTGGGATATAGTGAAGCTTCCACAAGGAAAATAACTCATTGGAGTGAAGTGGGTCTATAAGGCCAAGAGAAACATTGAAGGAATGATTGAAAGGCATAAAACAATGCTTGTTATGAAACGGTACAAGAAACAACATGGAAGAGATTATGCAGAGACATTTGAGCCAGTTTAAAGGATGGGTACATTGCGTACAATGCTCTCAATTACAACGCAAAAAAAATGGAAAGTGTATCAAATGGACAAAAAGTCAGTGTTCTTGAATGGAGTGCTAAAAGAGGAGGTATATGTCGCACAACCTCTTGGTTCTGAGATAGAAGGCCAAGAAGACAAAGTGTATATGTTGCAGAAATCTCTATATGGACTCAAGCAAGCACCCCATGCATGGTATTGCAGGATAAATGCTTACTTGATGGAAAATGGGTTCGAAAAATGTGATGGTGAACCTATGTGACCAACTTCAACAGACATGGGGTTGAATTTGAGAAAGGAAGATTGTAGTAGCAATCCCAATCCAACAGTACACAAAAATATGATTGGCAGCCTAATGTATTTGACCACAACGAGGCATGATATAATGTATGGAGTAAGTTTGGTGTTGATGTTCATGGAGAAACCCAAAGATACTCATTGGCAAGTAGCGAAAATAATTTTAAAGTATTCCAATGGGACAAATGAGTATGACATTTTTACACTGCAATAGATGAATTTAGGCTGGTTGGGTTCACTATCAATGACTGGGCAGGAAGTGCTGATGAAATAAAGAGCACGCTAGGGTATGTTTTTCATTTGTGTTCAGGAGACATTTCATGGGCCTCCAAGAAGCAGTCGATAGTGTCATTGTCAACAAGAGAAGCTGAATATGTCGTCGCAATTGCAACAACGTGTCAATAAGTTTGGATGAGAAGAATGTTGAGGGATTTATGCCATGAAAAAGACATAACAACAACTATTTTCTGTGACACCAGTTCAGCAATTTCACTATCAAATAATTCTATATTTGACAAGAGGACAAATCACATTGATGCTAAATATCATTTCATAAGGTAATTAGTTAACAATAGTGAGATTTTGTTGCAATATTGTAGTTCAGAAGAACAATTTGCAGACATCTTCACAAAGCCAATGGCACATGGAAATTTTTTCTTATCTCACAGATTTTTTGGGAATTGTCAATGGCAGCAGTTGCGATTATGAGGGAGTGTAGTTGCGATTATGAGGGAGTGTTGTAGAATGAATCTCAACCACGACATTAAATACATTGAAAAACAACCATACCTTAGTGAATATCTTGCAAGAAAGCACATTGCATAAATGAAGTTCTAAGTAGAGTAGAGTACATTTTACCCATTCCACAACACAGGAAATTCATTAAAAGTCAAATTAAAATTTATTAATGGTCATTAAAAATGCATGGGAAAACATTTACTCAATGTTCAGAAAAAGACGTTTGCCCATCTCGTTGTATTAGATTTTGTCTTTCATGAATTAATGTGTTAGATATATATGTTTTCGATTAAGAAACACAATGTAGTATCATGTAATGTGGACGATGTAATTTTGATAAGTGTGTGGAGAAAATCATGTAGCAAAGTTTGGTGGGTGCATGAAAGCAACAGTTACAAGCTTTACTATGTGTTAATTTTGCAGCCCTGGTGAATGTAAATCTCACTAAAAACTCTTGTTTTATATTTGAAGGAGTCGTTGCCTCCATATGTAAATGTATCTCATGTTTTTAAGTTGTAATATAATTTTTAGTTAGTTTCGATATGGTTTCGCAACTCTGTGTGAACTCTGTCAGCTGAGGAAGCATCATCCTAAGTGTTTGTTCTCGGTAAATGGGATAACATTGTCTATTTTTCTGTTATCTAGAATGTGAAGCTTTTCCTGGCTTCTAGTGGTTGTTGTCTAATCAATCTGACTTCCTAAATCAAAGAACTAGCCTACATTAAAGCAGAATTTGTCACTATGTAAGACACGTGTGATTTTCATATTTCCTTGTGTGCAGAGAGATGGTCTGCCATGAGAGTTGATCTGTTTATGAAGATCCTGGTTTTTGTAGTGTCCAATTAAGTCAATATCACCTAAACTATTACCGAGCACGTGGTATTGTCATCCTTCTTTGTGTTGACCGCGCCTTCTTATGGAACTATGCGCGTCATCAAGGGACATTGGATAAGGGACGGTTTTCCTTCTTTTTAGAAGCACTAAAGCTTGGTTGTGCAGAATAACTCTGAGGAGAATCGAACCAAGTGCAGAAGACCTCCGAGGAAAATATATCCAATAGATTTTGTCTTGTGAAGCGAGATTATTTGTAACCAACTCCAAGCGATGGAGAAGTTGCCAACATACAAAATGTGAAATGTTAGACTGCAATTTCAACACTGTAATTGGTGCTAAATCATATGTTGGGATCGTTAAAAGTGCTTCGAATGCGTGGACATACTTGTGTGACCATTTCCTGTGTTGAGCCAAGTAGATCTCTGGAGATACCACAACCGTCTAGATCTCTAGACTATTAGTGGTGATCGTGGTGCAGTGCAAGTCTTTACCACTGAGCTTGTGAGTCAGATTGCTGTGAGAGTTGATTACTATTATGCATGTGAATAAAAAAGGGATCTAATCTATGATATTCTTTATTAATTTGATTAGCGTTCATCGACGGCTTGAGTCTACCGAAAGTAAACAAGAATTGTTGTTGATCTCAATTTTACTTGCGAGGATCCAAGCCCACTATTTGCTTGTAAAATAAAGCTAGATATTCATTTCTAATGCTCATTTCCATACTTTGGAAGTAATTAAAATGAAAAATTATATTGTGGAGGTTGCAGAAATGTGGTGATATGATCGTACCGTCTATTTTCATATGATCGTTCGGCTCTTTATCCGAGAAAATTTCTAAACATACTACTTGGGTAGTTATTTCTGCCATTGCCATCTAAATCGTTGTTAACATTTTTAAAAAAATGTATATGTCTCTTGGACAAAGAAAAGAAAAAAGACAAGGAAATAATTGCTAAGAAAAGTAAATAAAAAAAATCTGAAGAGAATTTAAACAATTCAGGAGAAAGTGTGATATGGTAGAGGTGGCACATAAAATGCCAAATATAGATTAGAATCAGCCTGAAATAGAATGCAACGAGATAGCTAAAAATGAAGGTGTTTTTGAAAGTATTCTTGAAATTAATATTTTGTTGAATTTGCTACAACTTATGAACCACTATATGATGAGAAAAACATTTCGAGTGAAGGGTGGCTACAAATGTTGCAAGACAAGAAACTAAAGGATGATTTGTTAAGTGGAAAAGTTCAATGTGCCGACATAAGCGGTCACAAGGAACAAATACCAAAGTTTGAAGAGTATCTACAGTTCATTAAAGCATGGATTGAAACACCGTGTCTTGATAAGACTTCCACAAAAATCACAACTACATATAAATAATCAATGAATGTAGAAGACGAAATAAATAATGAAGAAAGTGAAGCAATTCATGCGATTCTTATGCAGTGGAGTCTTGAAGAAATTATACATTACTATAGGCTAATATGACAACAATCCATTGAACAAGGTATAGATGAAGGTAATGACAAAGCACAACAACCCACTTATGTATGCATTTTGAAGAATTTGCAATTATTGAAGAAAATTTTTGATCAAAATTTTTATCACGAAATTTCTATAACCTCTTCATATGAAAAAATACGAACATGGATGTAAATTTAAATCAAACATAAACGCTTATTTGATACTCTAAAATAATGTATTAAAATTCTATTTTTCACTGTAAAAATAACTCATAGTGAAAAAATAATTATAACATGGTTTTTCTCCGTAAACTACTTATCACTCTGTAAAATGTTAGAGTTTTTATCCACTAATTCTATTTATAAGTGTTTGTTATGAACTTATACTATTTATTAGTTATCTATTGAGATTAATCTAAATTATGGTCATGTGAGGTCTTAAGTCAATTCTTTGAACTTTCACTTTCCAACTACAAGTACCATTTAGCAAAGGATTTATTATGGCTGAAATTGATTTAGAACTATCACGAACGAGAGCCTACCAAAAACTGGAAAGAATTGGAGGCTATATAAAATCTTAAAGCTTTACAACTGTAGCCTATATTTTCAGACATTTCCACCAAATTTTATCTGTGAAAATTTATATTATTTTTTTTTACTTTAGAATAAAGGTGTAACACACCCAAGGCACCCTAAACATGCAAACCTACACCAATACCTACATTAGTTATTTTGATTAATTTCCTTCAACGATTTCATGTAACTAGTCTCGCGAAGACTTATAGGCATGGAAATGGCACCCTTCATGAACGTGAAATACTCCCTCATGAGATCATATGTCTCACGCTCCCGAGGATTGAAGCTCATCATATGTTTCTCCATCAAATCGAAATTAAACTATGCCAACCAAATATCCTGCCACTCAACCTATCAACATTATCAAATCTAAGAATAGAAAGCATTAAATTCAATACCTAGTCTGAGAAATTATTTTTCCTGAGAATTAACCTTCTTGGCTTCTGCGTTGTGCAGAGAAGGGGCACTACTCTATATTTTCCCATGACAACGATTTTGTTTCATGGTATTGTGTATCTTCTCTGATGCATCAAAATCTTAAAGATGGAGTTCATCCTATCACCAATTACGAGGTATTTTTTCACCTATAAAGTTTTTTTCAAGATAAAGTTTCTTAATATAAAATAAATACATGTCAATGAACATTCTAATTAATAAAATGTATAGTTGTGTTGATCTTATCTTATATGTCTCTTAAGTAATTGTTCAATATGATGAAAGAGAAGATGAAAGTGAGCTTTGAATTATGTTTAAATCCTACTATATGCTTGGTTCGTTCAGTTGAGTTATTTTTGAAATCAAAAGAATACTTTAGCTATGAAATACCATTAAATCCATATACTTTTTATGGTTTATTTCAATTCAATACCATTAAATGCATATACTTTTTATGGTTTATTTAAATTCAATTGAAGTTATTGTTTCTGTTTTTCTTAGTTTATTTCATTTATTTATTTTTATTCACAATCTTATGTTTCTGATTTCAGACTTGTGTGATCTCTATTTTGTAATAATGTGGTTTCCGGACCCATTTCATTGGGTAGATTTTTTTTATTCGTTGATGTTTCAAACAAGCTACTGAGGTTAATTATAGAGATAAAAATGAATGAGAGAAGTTGATAATGATTTATTTCGAGGATTAATTGTTTATAAATAAGTATTAATTTTAATTTACAAATATTCTTGAGTTATGATTGTTTGAATTATGATGTTGTTTTTATTAAATTGAAATCATATTTATTATATAATCAATTTATGTTATGATGGTGTTTTAAATTATTGTAACTTTGTATTTGAATTTTTTTTTTTTTACTTATGTTATTTAATAGTGAATTTCATATGAGAAATGAGTTAAAGATTTAAAGAAACAGAAGATGATTATGTTATATTTAATTTTTTTAATAAGAATGAATTTTATGTGAAATATGCAATAATGTTTTTTATTATGAAATTGTTATTAATATTAAATTTAATAGGTTTAAATTTTATTACTTAAAGTTTTAGTTTAATTTCTAATTTAATTTTTAGTAAAATGTAAGTAATTGTTTAAAGAAAGGCACGATGATGACTTTATGGGTAGAGGTTAAATGGATGGGATAAGATTTACGGGAAGGTTAAGGGAAGGGTTATGAATAAGGATTTTTAGGATTATAATGAAAAAAGGTTAATTATTAAAAGTAGTATGTTAATAGAGAAATTTTATTGTTTAGAGAGGGGGTTATTTTAAAAAATTTAATGTTTAAAGGGAGTTATTTTAGAAATTAATGTGGGAATCCAATTCTCACTAATGTTGCATCCTTCACCGCAGTTTAGGTTACTAGCATACTTATTTATTTTGAGAGCCTCCCTTAATTTTATATGAAAGTAGTGGTCTATTTTGGCCAGGATGCAAGAGTTTTCAATACAGATGTGGTGTTTAAAGTTGTTTGAATTGTCAGGTAAGTCATAGGTTTTTGATCGGTTATTTTTTATTTCTACAGAGTGTTCTTGTATCTAGGTTTTGATTGGATGACCAATTTCCCCAATTTATGGTTTTTCACAAGGGAAAGGGATTAAATTCACTCCTTTTTGTAATTTAGGGTCAAGGGTGTCTTTATAATTTTATTTTTATGATTTTTCGATGGAGGCGGCCAAAAAATTTCTCAAAAATATTTAAGGATGAACAATATAGATGATAAAAAAATTTCAAGAAACCTAACACATTTGATTATATTAATAAATGAAAAGAGATTTTTCGATAAATAAAGTTGGGACTTATGTATACAACTTAATAGTACAAATAACATAAAATTTTCATAAAAATTGTGTAGGTTGGTTAGTTATAATTACTCTTGTTATCATCTCTACTTTAGTTGATGCATTTTATTATTAGTCTCTTAAGAAAAAAAAATTGAACATTTTCTATTATGTTAAATAGCAGTTTCAATAGTTATATATTTTTCTATATATGAATTATAAATTTCTTACAAATCAAACTTTTATTTTCTTTCATTAAATTGTCTCTTCCTCATATACTTGGATTGTTTTGGTTGTTTTATAGTATACTTCAAATTTTATATTATGTAGATATTGTTGTTAATTCTTTGTAATTATTCATTTAATTTGAAATATATCCATTTAATCATTTTTTTCATCACTAGAAAGATATATAATAGATTAGAAAATTTAATATTTTTAAAATATCATGTCGTCTTGAAATTTTCACTCAAACAAAATATCTCTGAGGCATGGAATTGAAATGAAAATCATTAGACCTTTTATTTATTTATTTATTTTAATTTTCAAAGATTGCAATGATTCATCTACATGATCAATACCATGTTGACAAAAATGATGAGTAGTGATATTATCTATGCAAATTTATTATGCCTATCAACTTGGAATCATATGAATGGTTCAATGGAGACATTGCTCCGTTACTTGTAATTCATACTTACCATAATGTAGTGATCATTGTTCCAAGTAGGTAAACACAAAAACTACCATAGCCTTATTGTACACAATGAATTAAAATCTTTTGATGCAACTGGGGGATACTTCAATTGTGTTATTACATTTAATATAAATTAAATAAATTTATGGTAATTGGATTTAAGCATAAGAAAATGGTTAAAATCTTAAATCAAACTCTTCCCATTATCCAAACTCAGGGAAACGTAACTTCTACATTATCAAATAAAACTTCTAAGCCTATATTTAAACCTTGGCAATATATAACCTTTCTAAATAAAAGAGGTTATTGTTTTTTGCACCATTTCATATTTTATGGTGCTTTGTACCATATACAATTTTATAATAATAATAAAAAATTGTTTTTTCCACCATTTTTTATTTTATGGTGCTCTGCATCATATAAAATTTATTATTATAATAATAATTTTGATATTTTATGATAAATTTTGAATTTTTCAAAAGCTTGGTTTTTGTGCTTTACATCATAATATCTTGATCTAGGTGAGATTGGTTTTTGGTGTTTTGCACCATACACAATGGAATGCCACATATTCATTTAGCACCAAATTTAACATTTTATTAACTCTTATTTTGCACTAGAAAACATAGCGCCACTTCCCTATCCCCACAATATCACGAATTTTGCACCACTATTTGAAAAATGAAGATTTCTTAAATCCTTTACAAATGTTTGTGCTAAAGTGAGGCTTAGTGGCCCTTCTTCTTTTAGTGATGAATATTGTGAGAGAAATTTCCATCATCAAATCATTGGCACCTACATCATGCAAGATGAATCTAATTTCAAAGGATAGGGCTTATGGTTGAAGTCTTTGAACTCAATGTTAAGAGTTTGACTATCAATTGAAAGCCTCCAATTCTTAGTGTGAGTAGTATTTATCTTTTAAATTCTTCATTGCACCAATAGTATTTGTAACTGAAACTATGTGACAACTCACATATTTGCTTACTAGACATGGAGTCCTGAGGTCACAACAGAAAATCTACTGTCAACCTGTACCTCTTCAGGTGGAGCTCGGGGGAAAGAGGAGGATGTAATCACCTCTCTTGAAGGTTGGGTGGACACCACAGTCTAACACAATTTTTACGAATAATTAATTACTATATTTTAGTATTTAAATTAGACAGAAGGTTATTTCTAAGTTAAAAATGTTCAAATAGTTGTTTTTTAGACTCTGGGAAGTAAACTATTCATTAAAAATGTTCAGATAGTTGTTGTTTAGACTCTGGGAAGTAAAATAATTCAAGAGTAGATCATTTGTATATAATGGTGTAGTGTCAAGCTATTAAATATGAACTGTTCATTAAAATCTGGTAAAAATTCCGTGAGAATTTATGTTAGTTATATAAGTACTCTTAATAAATTTACTTTTTAGTAAATTTTATAACTCCATGATTAATTTTGGTAGGACCATGGAAGTACTCAGAGTATATTCATTTTGTTAAAAATAATGAACTAGAAATTTATCTATGACCTACTTGAGTATTATAGTGAATTATCTGTGGTTTACTTGAATATTACAGTGAGTTAAATTCTCAAAGTAAAGATCATAACCCAGCAGAAATGCACTAATGCAGAAAAGAAGAAACAATTAGAATACTCTAGAAATAAAATCTATCTAAACATTTAGTGTAGACCGAGAGAGCACTTGTAGTTCATGACACGGGGATAAAACCCCAGTCTAGTACCCATCACCTCATTTATCTATCTATACGTAGATAGATCCATAGGTGGTCCGGAGACCGTTGAATGAGCTAAGGATAAAAAGGAAATTGACAGAAAATAGTTGTAAACTTAAGTAAATAAAGAACAAGAACTAGAGATTATATTATTTATTGAAGAGATAGTAAATAGATTGCATTAAGTAAAATCGAGCAAATATTGTTGGTGCGCATTGATACATTCACGAAAAATGTAATCCCAACATAGCGAAAAACTGGATATTTCAGCCACATGCACATATAGGTTCTTTATAATAATAAAAGAGTATCATCAAAACCATTGTATTAAAAATATTACAAACCTAGTTCAAAACAAAGACAATCAAACTGCTTCGAGGTAGTGCTTGGAATTCTTTTCTATAATTTGAGATTACAAGCTAAGCAAGGGATTGAATCCCATAAGTATTTCCTTGAGGGAAACTCTTATAACTAACGCACAGAGAGTAAATACAAAAGAAGAAATGTATAATGGATTCAATAAAATCAAAGTCTTTCGGGAGTGATGCCAAATGCATTCTTAAATTTCATGATAGATAGCAGAACAAAGTTGAAACTGAACCATCCGAAATTTTCCTAAGAAAGTCGAAATTTTAGGTATATCATAAAACCCATTAAGTCTGGAAGCTCTCCAGAGACAGGTAAAAACCCTGATACCTATTACAAGCATTAAAAGTACCTTGAATAGTCATAAGAGCCATGAGAAGAGGAAACAATGGATTAGTAACGCAAATAACTAAATGGTAGACTGAATAAGAGAGGTTTTTATCCGGAGAAGGGGAAAACCTGGAATACAAACCCGAGGAATTGTAGATTCATGAGCAGAGGTTATAAAGTTAAAAAATAAAAGTAAAAAGCACTTAAATGAAACAAAAATTATTCAGAGAAGAACTTCCAAGAGAGTTTACATGTGAAGAAGCATTTTCATCACTGCAAACTACTCATCAAACCATAGGTCTTCGAATGTGAACACCGAGTTTACATGCAAGAGGAAAAATGATTAGAAAATACAGAAAAAAACTAGCTACAGAATCTAATCCCAAATTCTAAGATTTGTAATGCAGAATATTTATAAAATTAAGGGTATAGTTATACCTTCACTATGAGCATGAAGAGTCCTTAAACTCAGATTAGAGTTAGCTACCATGGAGAATGGAGTTAACCTGCTAACGATGTGCAAAGGAAAGCATATCCTTGTTACCTCTCATGTAAAAGTCATGAAGTTTCCATTCAAAAATGTGGTGGGGAGAAGAAAAGCCGATTAGGAGAACCACTTTCTGGAGGAAAAATGAAATCAAACTCTCGGGTAGGAGGAAAGGTCTCTTAACCAAAAGTTGTGTAAAAAAGGTAAGATTTCTAGGGTTAGCATGTTTTCCAATGAGTCATTTCCAACTGGAATCGTAAACCCTTGATCTGACAATATTGACGGTGAGGATCTCAATGATAACCAATGAAATCCACAAAAAATTATTGAAAATCATACATCTATACATCAAATTTAATTGCCAGTGTCGTTATATTTAATAGCCACTACATGCCAGCTACACCTCGAAATAAATATTGATACATGTGTTAATATATGTGTTGGCAGACCATAGTTACAAACCTTAATAAATAGAGCAATTGCAACAGTGCATAAAAAATACAATGTTACCTATAACACATTAACATGAAATTTTATATATGTCATAGCATGACATTCTGTCTTTAGGGAATGATATGATGTTGGTTGTCCTAATGGTTAGTGTTTACATAAAATTTATAACCCGGACAAACAATTGTATCGTAAGACCGATGTTTAATGTTGTGAATGGCATAATAAAATATACAATATAATTAATATTTACTTGTAAATTAGAAAGTTAAAAAACAAAATGGATTTGCATTAGAAGTGGTATCAGAGGCAACGTTCATGCGCTGGAACCCTAAGGGTCAACTAACGATTAAGCTGTGTGTGTACTGATGCTGAAATTTTAGAAACATCAGGAGAAGGGGAACAACACAATCACCACCCCAAGACACCGAGGAATCGTAAGCTCAACCAGTTGTGAACCCTGTGATGTGCGTTCAACTAAGTTTTGATCAATACCACCAAACGCGTAGACTGTTGGAGTAAAAACATCATCAAACCAGATTACTATTGAATACAGTACAACAATTACAGGAAGAGATGGTACGAGTTCGAAGGGATAACAAACAATTAATGTAAGAGTAGGAAAAGATATTAAAGAGCCTATGTGACAATAAAAAGCAAGAAGTGGAACACGCTAGTACTAACAAGGGCTTGCAAGAAGGTGATGAAAAAAAAAAAGAGACAACACCACTAGCAGAGTGGAAAGAAGCCCATCCCAGAGAAGCAACAAGAACAAAAATTACAATGAAGTAGAATGCAACAACTTGTCGGATTAGCAAGAGGTTAAAAAGTAGAAAATAGAGCTTCAGGGGGAGTTTTGAAAAATAAAACCACCAACATTTGATGGTGAAGCTGAGGAAGTGGCAGAAGCATGGCTAATAAACATGAACAAGTACTTTTAGGTCTACAAGTACAGTAGCAACCTGAAGGCCAAATTGGCCATATACTAGTTAAGGGAGAAAGCCACTCCATAGTGGGAAGAAGTGAAGAATGTTTGCAACATTGAGGAACAAGATTTCGTTTGGGAATCATTCCAGTAATACTTTAAAGACAAGTATTTGACATAATGTTTGTATGATAAAAAAAGCTAAATAATTTCATGACTTGAGACTGGGATAGATGACTATGAATGAATATATCACCAATTTCACCTCCCTGTCATGATATGTTCCATACCTTCGAGAGGAAAAAGCTAAGGTGCAGAGATTTCTGAGTAGCCTTCCAACACATATGAAAGAGCGAATTAATTTTTTAAATGCCGGAACCATGGACGAAGCCATTCATAAGGCACGAATGTGCTATCGGCAGTCTAAGGCAAAAGGGGAGGTTGGAAAAAGTTGGCAGCCAAGAAAGGGATAGAAGAGTAGCTCAAACTTCAAAGGAGGAAAAAGAAATAGCTTTAAGAAATCTGCACAAGTTTTGTCATTAAACAGTTTGGCAGAAATCATCAAAGGACTCGATGGCCAGTAGAAGAAAAGACTACAGAGGCATCTAGCAAACCTGAGCAAGGACAGCTGACCAAGCCACCTCTACAGTGTTGGGGGTGTGGTGAGGCACACCATTATGAAAACTGCCCACAACGAGCAAGAAGTGACACAGTGAAAAATTTGCAAGAAGCCTCTACAGTAGGTGATGTGGCACGAAACATTCCTCGTATCAACGCAGCATTGGAGGATCGACAGGAAAATTATCAGCCAATAATGATTGAGTTGGAAGGTAAATTATTGTCTCATTCTATTTCTGTTTTGGTAGACCCAGGTGCAAGTCTAAGTTATATTAGTCCTAAAATAGTGGAAATGTGTAAATTAAAGGAGAAGAGCTTCAAAAGTTCGTGGCTAGTACAACTAGCCACAAGAGAAAAACAAAAGGTAATTGCCAAAATTCCAAACTATACTTTGGAAATTTCAGAACAACAGTTAAATGTAGACCTGGACATACTACCATTAGGGTCCTACAATGTTTTTTGGGGGATGCATTGACTAGAAAAACATTGGACCTTAGTGGACTGCAAGGAAAATATTATTTACTACAGAATGCAAAATGGAACACGTAAGGAGATTCAGGGGGTCAAGAAGCCATTACATCTACGTCCAATTACAACATCCCAAATGAATAAATGTATAAGGAAGGGATTCCAGATATATGCTATTCAGGTGGGATATGCTGAATCCAAGGAAAAATCACCTATGATGGAAAACATACCTGTGGTGCAAGGTTTCATGGATATGTTTCCAGAAAATATTCCTGGATTACCACCAAGACGAGATATCAATTTTACCATTGAATTAATGCCAGGAAAATCACCTCTGTCAAGGGATCCTTATAGAATTAGCATACCCGAACTAACTAAATTGAAAATGCAGTTACAAGAACTGCTAGACAAATGTTACATTGGTATGAGTGTGTCTCATTGGGGAGCACCAGTGATGTTTGTGAATAAGAAGGATGTAACCATGCGCATGTTCATGGAATATAAATATCTCAACAAATTAGCAGTTAAGAATAAATATCGTTTTCCCAGAATTGATGATTTGTTTGAACAAGTGAAGGGAGCCACAGTGTTATCAAAGATAGATTTAAGAGCTGGATATCACCAGATTCGAATCAAGGATGAAGGCATTTGCAAGACAGCATTCCGTACCAAGTATGGGCATTATGAATTTGTGTTTTTACCCTTCGGGTTAACAAATGCACCAACAATCTTTATGAGGTGAATGCATGGAATCTTTCATCCTTTCCTAGATAATTTTGTACTCATATTTGTAGATGACATTTTAATCTATTCTAAAAATTAGGAAAAACATAAAGAGCATTTGAGGATTGTGGTGGAAATGCTAAGAAAACACCAGCTATACACTAAGTTCAGCAAATGTGATTTCTTTAAAACATAAATCCAGTACCTAGGCCATGTTATTTCAGGAGAAGGGATCATCATTGACCTAGAGAAAATGAAGACAATCATGGAATGGCGAGTACCCCAGAATGTGGGAGACATTCGATCCTTTATGGGATTAGCTGGGTACTATCAAATATTTATTGAGGGATTTTCCATAATTTATTTTCCCATTATCTCTTTGCAGGGAAAAGGAAAAGTTTTCAACTGGACTGTTGAGTGTCAGAATAGTTTTGAAAGGCTTAAACAACTTTTGACCATTGCACTAGTGTTGAGGGTAGTTGACCCCAACAAAGAATTTGAAGTTTGTACAGATGCAAGTAAAGAGGGTGTTGGGGCAGTTTTATCGCAAGAAGGAAAATTAGTGGCATATGATTCAAGAAAGTTAAAAGAGCATGAGAAAATGTACTCAACCTATGATCTGGAATTAACAGAAGTAGTACATGCACTTTGGGTTTGGAGACACTACTTGTTGGGTAAAAAGTTTGTTCTAAAAACATATCATAGCATCTTAACCAGTTATTTCAAGCAAGCTAATTTAAACTCAAGACAGGCAAGATGTAATTCCATTTTAAGTGAACTTGATATGGACATCCAGCACGTGAAGGGTAAGGAAAACTAGGTAGCTGATGCTTTAAGTAGAAAGCTACATTGAGTTTATGAGCTTTATTACAATCAGTTGGAAAGTAATTTTTTAGATCAAGTGAAAGATGAAGCACAAAAAGATCTGAAATATCAATTCCTATGGTAGCAAATGGAAGAGACCAGAAAGCAAGGAAGTACTTCTGAATATGGATTAAATAATGATCAGATGCTCACCTTTAGAGGAAAGGTGTATGTACCAAACCATGTGGACTTAAAAGAGTTGATTATGGATGAATACCACATAATTAACTATGCGGGTTACCTAGGATACCAGAAAATGTTGAAAACAGTTAGAAAATTATATTTTTGTCCTAGTATGCACAAAAATATTGCCGAATATCTAACTAAATGTTTGGAGTGTCACCAGGTTAAAGTGGAACGTTGATATCCCGCAGGATTGTTGCAACCCATACCAGCACCTGAATGGAAGTGGGAGGTTATATCCGTGGACTTCATTATAGGTTTACCGTGAGCAAAAAGGAAAAATGACTCCATCATGGTGGTAGTGGATAGATTAAGTAAATTTGCACATTTTATACCTGTGCATTCTACTTATAAGACTATACAAATAGCAGACATATTCATGAGGGAAATTTTCAGGCTGCATGGTATTTTCAAGATGGTTATCTCAGACAAGGATGTTAAGTTTACCTTAGCATTTTGGAAGACTCTGTTTAGAGGCCTGGGGACCCAAATAAGCTTTAGTACAGCCTATCATCCCCAGACTGATGGTCAAACAGAGCGAGTAAACCAAGTATTAGAACACATGGTGCATATGTACGTGATGCAGCAGGCAACCCAATGGGAAGAATATTTGCATCTTGTTGAATTTGCTTACAACAATGGTTCTCAGGAGTCCCTGAAGATGAGTCCTTTTGAGGCCTTGTATTGGAGGCAGTGTCACACACCCATAAATTGTAGCCCCGAAGCAAAATTAATGTTGGGACTAGCAATGCTTGCTAAAATGGAATCGAAATTAAGGAAGATAAGACAAAATTTAAAGGTTGCACAAGATCGACAGAATATTTAAGAAGATAAGAAGAGGTCTTATTAGGAATTTGAAGTGCGAGACGATGTGTATGTGAGGATCAAATCCAAGAGGATTACCTTGCAGTGGACCTCTTGTGCCAATTTGGCTCCCAAGTTCTATGCACCCTTCAAAATTTTGGAAAGGGTAGGACCGGTGGCCTGTCGGATGGCTTTACCCAATCACATACTAGTACACAATGTGTTTAATGTGTCCTTGTTGAAACATTATGTGCATGATTCAAAGCACATAATTCATTGGCAGAATATACAGGTAGGATAGAATTAAAAATGCTAAGTTGAAATATTATTTCTGGATGAGAATTTTGTAAGGAAATTTGTTGTTTCTAGGTAGAGTCAGACGACGAGTTTCTGGTCGAGCCGTAACACATACTTGACTGAAGAGAAATTATGCTTCAAAAGCGAGTCATCACCCACCTTAAAGTGCAGTTGAAGCACATCGGCCCGGATGAAGCTACTTAGGAGGATGAAGGGTTTGTGTGTGAGGCTTACCCAGAGCTATTTGCTGAGCTAGAGTAAAACACCGAGGACGGTGTTAATTCTAGGGGGGAAGTTGTGATAGTTTCATTTACTATTAACTAGTTGATTAATTAGTTAAATTAATTATATTATTTTTTAATGAAAAAAACTCAGGTAGTTAATATTTTAAATTGTGAATAATAAAAATTGGTTATGGAAAGTAAAAGTTAAAAGGTTGTTGGTAAATGTTTCCAAGAACTGAAAGGTGGGTGGACAGTTTGAACAATTACCTACTCCACTGAGGATAAAAGACTTATCCTGGTGAGGAGTAGGTGTTCTTTTCATGGGACAATGAAAGAGTGAGGATTTCTTGAGCCAGTAGAGAGGAGTGGAAAAACACTCCGAAATTACTAAAATTATCTGGCATTGACAGGACTTGGAGTCTTGAGGTCACAGAAGAAAATATACTGTCAACCTGTACCTCTTTAGGTGGAGCTCAGGGGAAAGAGGAGGATGTAATCGCCTCTCTTAAAGGTTGGGTGGACGCCACAGTCTGACACAATTTTTACAGATAAGTAATTACTTTATTTTAGTATTTAAATTAGAGGGAAGGTTATTTCTAAGTTAAAAATGTTCAGATAGTTGCTGCTTAGACTCTCGGAAGTAAATATTCATTAAAAATGTTCATATAGTTGTTGTTTAGACTATGGCAAGTAAAATAATTCAAGAGTAGATCATTTCAATATAATGATGTACTGTCAATATATTAAATATGAATTGTTCGTTAAAATCTCGTAAAAATTCTATGAGAATTTATGTAAGTTATAGAGGTACTCTAAATAAATTTATTTTTCAGTAAATTTAATAACTCCATGATTAATTTTGGTAGGACCATGGAAGTACTCAAAGTATATTCATTTTGTTAAAAAAAGAACCGTAAGTCTATGTGTGACCTACTTTAATATTACAGTGAATTATCTATGGTTTACTTGAATATTACAATGAGTAAAATTCTCAAAGTAAAGATTAGAACCCAGCAGAAATGGACTAGTGAAAAAAAGAAGAAATCGTTAGAATACTCTAGAAATAAAATCTATCTAAACATTTAGTGCAGAGTGAGAGATCACTTGTGGTTTAGGACACGGGGATAAAACCCTAGTCTAGTACCCATTGCCTCATTTATCTATATATACGCGCACAAATATATGGGTCCGGACACCATTAAATGAGCTATAGGTAAAAAGGAAATTTATACAAAATAGTTATAAAATTAAGTAAATAAAGAACAAGAACTAGATATTATATTATTTATTGAAGAGACAGTAAATAGATTGCATTAAGTAAAACCAAGAAAAGATTGTCAGTACGAATTGACACATTCATGGAAAATGTAAACCAAACGGAGAAATAAAAATGTATATTTCGGCCATATGCACATATAGGTTCTTTATAATAATAACACAGTATCGTGCAAACCATTATATTAAAAATATTACAAATCCAGTTCAAAACAGAGATAGTCAAACTATTTCGAAGTAGAGCTTGGCATTCTTTGCTATAATCTGAGATTACAAGCTAAGCAAGGGATTGAATCCTAGAAATAGTTCCTTCAAGGAAACTCCTATAACTAACGCACAAAGAGTAAATAGAAAAGAAGAACTCTATAATGCGTTGAATAAAACCAAAGTCTCTTGGGAATTTTTCCGAATGTACTCTTAACTTTCATGGTAGACAGTAGAAAAAATTTGAAACTGAACCATCTGAAATTTTCCTAAGCAAGTTCAAATTTTGGGTATATCATAAAACCGATTAAGCCTGGAAGTTCTCTAGAGATAGGTAAAAACCCTGATGAAATATTACAAGCTTTAAATGTTCCTAGAATAGGCATAAAAGTTGTGAGCATAGGAAACGATGGATCAGTAACACAAAGAACTAAATGGTAGACTAAATAAGAGAAGTTGTTATCCAGAGAAGGGGAAAACTTGGAATACAAAATCAGGGAATTGGAAATTCATGAGAAGAGGTTATGAAGTTAAAAAAATAAATAAAACACACATAAATGAAACATAAATTATTCAGAGAAGAACTTCCAAGAGAGTTCACCTGTGGAGAATCATTTTCATCATTAAAAACTTCTCATCAAACCACATGTCTTCGAATGGCAACACCAAGTTTACATGCAAGAGTAAAAACGATTAAAAACTACAGAAAAAAACTGGCTACAAAATCTAATCCCAAATTCTAATATTTGTAATGTAGAAATTTTATAAAATTAAGGGTATAGTTATACCTTCACTGTGAGCATGAAGAATCCTTAAACCTAGATCGGAGGTAGATGCCATGTCGAACGGAGTTAACCAGCTAACGCAGTGCCGAGGCCAGTATCTCCTTGTTACCTCTCATGCAAAATTCATGAAGTCTCCATTTGGAAATGCAATAGGGAGAAGCAAAGCCGATCAGGAGAACCAATTTCCAGAGGAAAAACGAAATCAGACTCTTGGGCAGGAGGAAAGGTTTCTTAACCAAAACCAGTGTCAAAGAGGTAAGATCACTAGGGTTAGCAGAGTTTCCAATCATGCATTTCCCGTTGGAATCGTAAACCCTTGATCTCACAAGGTCAATGGTCAAGATCTCAATGAGAACCAATGAAATCCGCAAACAATTATGAAAAATCATACATCTATACATCAAAGATAATTTCCAGTATCGCTATATTCAATAGCCAGTACATTCCAGCTATGCCTCGAAAGAAACGTTGATACAGGTGTTAATATATGCGTTGGCAGACCACAGTTACAAACCTTAATAAATAGAGCAATTGCGAAGGTTCATAAAAACTATAATGCTACCCATAACACATTAACATGAAATGTTATATATGTCATAGCAAGGAATTCCGTGTTTAGGGAATGATATAATGTTGGTTGTACTAATGGTTAGTGTTTACATAAAAGTTATAACGCGGAAAAACAATTGTATTGTAAGACTGATGTTTAATGTTGCAAATGGCATAATAAAAGATGCAATATAATTAATATTTACTTGTAAAGTAGAAAGTAAAAAAAATAAAAAATGGATGTACGTTACACTTTGGCATTCAACAAATATCTTAATAGTTTTCCACATTGAAGAGATATCGCAGTAGGAACCAAAAGTACAGATATCAGACCATTGGAAAATAATATCTTCTTCATATAAATTGAGAACCAAATCAGGATTCTTAACCACATATGCACTTGCATGTTTTCATAGTATGAAAAAAGTTTATTTTTCGCAAAGAACATTTTTATAAATCTCACTGAAAAGAATCTTAGATAGCTCTGACACTGGGAGAATGAAACTATTGAGAGTGAAAGTGGTGAACAATAGGGGTCTTACCATGTCAAAGTAAGAGTTATGATGAATAGGTGCACACTGAGGAAAATGAAAACCTTTTGATCTTTTGGATTGAGTTTCGTAACAATGGAATGATCGAGTATTGTAGTTCTAACAGGAAGAGATTGAAAACTAATAGGCAGGAGGAAAGGCTAGACACTAAGAATGAAAGGAATTGAACGACACTATAGTAATACCATGTGAGAGATAGCTCGTCATTTTATTGATTTTTTTGTTAGTTAAGAAACCATATAAATGCAAATGTATTACTATCTTATTTGTTTTCAATTTTCAAAGGTTTAATGTTTCTTCCTATTCAAGCCATTCAGATTTTCATATTTTTATGATTCACTATATTTCTAAAAAATAGGTGTCTTAATGAATGCATGTTGTTAAAATATTTTTAATTTATTCAAAACTGTGGATTTAATTGTCAGCTATAAAACCATTGAATGATTTTGTCGTTAATTAAAAATTTTATGGTTAGATGTTGGAATCAATCTATTTTCCACATGGGATAATATTTTAATTATGTTTTTTTTGTTAGTTTAGAGTAATCCTAAACCCACGGGTTTTGAACCCGAATGTTTTGAAAATTATTACATATATATATATATATATATTCCTATTTTGTTGTGTCTCTTTTGGAAAATAACTCCTTCTATTTTATTATCTTCATTTTGGAATAGTGTTTTTATAATTTTAATTTAATTATTAATTATTATGAGATTAATGAAATAGATTTAACTTGATACTAAAATATTGTTAATAATAATTAAGATAGAAAATTGAAATTTATTTAAAGCTAATTATTTATTTTCTTTAATTTAATAAAAAATTCATATTTAAACAGGTGTAACTAGACCTTCATTCGTTACTTAATTTTTTAAATGTATATGGTTTCAACTTGAATATTAACTTTTGTTATAATTAATAATAATAATAAAATTATATATAAATATAAATTTAAATAAATATCTTTATATTTACTATAAATTTATTCATATAAAAAATAATTTAATTTATATAACTATATTAATAATAAATTAATTAATAAATAAATATTTATTATTACCTTTACTCTTATTTTCAAAACTCAAATTTCCACATCGGCGGAGAAAACCTTCAAAATCTTCACATTTATAAATAGGTTAAATTGCATCTCTCATAAGGTGAAGTTGCCCAATTTCAGATAAAATATGCACACAGAATTGAAAGAAGGAGTTGTAGCTCTCAGGTGTGGCCTGCACCTGGAGACTACACTCAGAACAGAGAGAGAACTCTCGTACACACTACATTCATGAATGAAAGATTACATCATAAGTACAATACTAGAAGTTAGGAAGTTGCAACCAAACCCCAAATCTCTAGGAACTAATCCTAAACTAAGGAGATACGTTACAACTTATGTAACCTTTTCTCCATTAATATAAAATAATATAATTATTTTCAACTCCCCCCCTTAATGGAGAAAGGATTGTCTTGAACTCCTAGCATCTTTCTAAAAAATTCAAACTTCACACGTGCAAGAGGCTTTGTAAAAATATCAGCCACATTGTCACAAGTTTTACAATATTCAACAATAATCTCTTTTGACTGTAGTTTCTCTCTGACAAAATGGAACTGAGTGTCTATATGTTTGGTGTTTTTATGGAACACTGGATTGTATGCTAATTTAATGGTGCTCTGGTTGTCGATTTTGATGGAAGTGGAATTCTTCTGTTCTTCTCCTGCATCATTGAGAAGCCTTCTCAACCAGATTGCTTCACACGTCGCTGCACACAATGCTTGATACTCAGCTTCACATGAAGATAGTGCTACAGTACTCTGCTTCTTGCTGCTCCATGCTATGACCCCGGATCCTATGCTGAATGCGTAACCTGTGATGGACCTTCGATCATCCAAGTTACCTTCCCAGTCTGAATCTGAAAAACCTGCTAGAATAACATCAGATGTGTCAGTTTATAAAATGCCATAATTAATAGTACCACAAAGATACCTCAACACGCTTTTTGCTGCTACCCAGTGACTTTCAAGCGGTTTTGAAATGAATTGGCTTAACACACTAACAGAGTATGCCAAGTCAGGTCTGGTTGTTGTAAGATATATCAAGCTGCCAACCAGTTGTCTGTACATCGTGGCATCAACCTCCTTAGTGCCATCATCACTGCATAACTTCAAGTTCTGCTGCAAAGGTGTCGCTGTTGATCTACACTGATCCATACCAAACTTTTCCAACAGATTTCTGGCATACTTCCCTTGGGTAAGAAAAGTTTGCCCAGTATCTCTCCATACTTCTAATCCTAGACAATAATGGAGGCTTCCGAGATCCTTCATTTCAAAAACTTGTGCCATAAGCCTTTTGATTCCTCTGATTAAATCATCTGCATCTCCTGTTATAATCATGTCATCTACATATAAAGAGATCAAAATAATCTGCCCCTGCTTATAGTACTTGGTATACAAATTTGGGTCATTTAAACTTCTATGAAAGCCATACTCTAAAAAGAAAGAATCAACCTTTTCATACCATGACCTGGGAGCTTGCTTTAAACCATATAAAGCCTTTTTCAATCTGCAAACAAGATGTTCCTGCCCCTGCTTTACAAACCCTTCTGGCTGTACTAAATAAATTTCCTCTTTTAAGTCACCATTCAAAAATGCAGATTTGACATCAAGCTGGTGTAGCTTCCAATTATATTTAGTAGCTAAAGAAATAATCATTCTGATTGTATTTAGCTTTTCTACAGGTGCAAAGGTATCATCAAAGTCTATACCTTCCTGCTGTGAGTACCCTTTTGCAACCAGCCTAGCTTTCAATTTGTCAATACTTCCGTCTGCATTCATTTTTGGTTTAAACAGCCATTTACATCCTATGGGAGTTTTATTCTTAGGTAGTTCAACTAAGTCCCAAGTGTCATTTCTAAGAATAGATTCTATCTCTTCATTCATTGCAGCCCTCCACTCCTTAAATTGACTAGCTTCTTTGTAATTACTGGGCTCTACAATCTTCAAAACATTTCACATCAAAGCATAGTCTTTCAATTTTAATGGTATTTGAGTCTTCCTACCTGATCTCCTTGGTAGGGGACTTACCTCAAATTTATTTTCTTCAACTCTAATTGGGCTTGCATTATCACCTTCATGCTGTTCTTCTTCTTGTTTCTGCTCCAGCTCTCTTTCATCCTCACTGCTTTCATCTATCACCAATGGAATGTGCCAATTATCACCAATGTCATCTTTCCCTTCCTGTACCTGTTCATGAAATACTACATACCTGCTTGCAAATATCTTACGAGACTCAGGATTGAACAATTTATAAGCTTTAAATTCTGTGCCATAACCAACAAAGATGCATTTAACAGCTTTAGGGTCTAATTTCTTCCTATCAGCTTTGGGTATATGGGAAAATGCTTTTGACCCAAATACTCTTAGATGATTTACTGCTGGTTTGAATCCATATAGAGCTTCAAAAGGAGTTTTGAAGCCAAGATATCTGGTAGGACTCCTGTTCTTCAAATATACAGCAGTGTTAATAGCCTCTGTCCAAAAACTATTAGAAAGACCCTTACCTTGTAACATGCTCCTTGCGCACTCCACTAAGGTTCTGTTCTTGCACTCTGCAACTCCATTCTGCTGTGGTGTGTGTAGCACTGTAAACTGCTGAACAATCCCGTGAGATTTGCAGAATTTCATGAATTCCCCTAGCTCATATTCTCCCCCTTGATCAGATTGGAGAATTTTTATACTCTTACCAAACTGTTTTTCCACCAAGGTTTTAAATTCTATAAAGCACTGGAAAGTCTGACTTTTCTTACTTAAAAAATAAACCCATGAATATCTAGTGCAGTCATCAGTAAATAAAAGAAAATAATATGCTCCACCTAGCGACCTTGTCTGCATAGGTCCGCATATATCAGTGTGCACTAGTTCCAAAATATTTGTTTCCTTCCTCCTATCGTGCACAGGAAACTGTTCTCTATGCATCTTACCTAAGGCACAACCATCACAATTTAACTGAGTATTATGAATGATAGGGAGTCCCTCAACCATACCTTTCCTCTGCAATAACATGAGGTCCTGTAAATTCAAATGTCCGAACCTCTGATGCCAGAGTTGTTCGGCTGTCGATCCATCTGCAACCATGGCTCGCTTTGGTATACTTTTCACATCCAACCTGTATAGGCTTCCAACGCGCACACCAGTTGCAAAAATTTCTCTCCTGCAATCCTTTACCACACAATGAGTCTTGAAGAACTCGACTTGCATATCTTGATCAGTTATCATGGATACAGATATGAGATTTTTCTTAATTCCAGGTACATATAAGACATTTTTAAGATGACTGATTTTTCCATTTGGTAACTTAACTGGAATAACCCCATAACCTTTAATCTCGTATCCACTATCATCTCCTAAATAGATTTTTGATCCATATGTACTTTCTTCAAGACTTTCAAAAAATTCCTTTTTACCTGTCATGTGGGAGGATGCTCCGGAATCGACATACCAAATATCGTCCTCATTGGATGCTGAAAGGGCACAGTCGACTGTGAACAGTCGAAATTCATGGCTGAAATCTTCATCTTCTTCAACATCTTCTTCTTCGACAAAGTATCCTCTGTGCTTTGCAGTTGCCAGTTTTCTCTTTGCATCATCTGCTTGCTTCTTAAGACATCTATCCCGCATATGACCCTTCTTTCCACAGTAATAACATCTTCTTATAGGATTATTTACAAGCATACCTTTATATGGACTCTTCTGCGATGTACCTCCTCTCTGCTGCAGTTGCGACTGTGATTGCTGCTGTGGCTGCTTCCCTCTGAAAGGTCGTCGTTTCGCCATCAGCGC
Source organism: Pinus albicaulis (assembly GCA_034641835.2). Taxonomy (NCBI): domain Eukaryota; kingdom Viridiplantae; phylum Streptophyta; class Pinopsida; order Pinales; family Pinaceae; genus Pinus; species Pinus albicaulis. The sequence goes on from CM076577.1 coordinate 1,426,435,676, forward strand.
AAGATCATCGTTCTGGGGGTTCAAGTTATGTCGCCGCTCCTCTTCTTGCAGCAAGATGCCTGTCAGATCTTCAAATGTAGGCACTTTCTCCCTTGCCGCCAATCCAGTGATGAACATTTGAAATTCATCTCGCATCTCGTTCATTGTGATTGTGATGAGATCAGAGTCAGCCACCTTCTCCCCGATGTCCCCTAATCCGTCTTTCACATCGCTGATTCGTGCGATAAATGCAGCAGCGGTCTCACTTTCGTCCATCTTCACTGAGAACAACTTGCTTTTAAGTGCCATAATTCGACTTGTGTTATGGGTCTGATACAGCTTTTTGATAGTCGTCCAGATCTTCGCGGACGTTTTACAGTCTCTGATGTGGGGGATGATGTTGTCCTTCACGGACCTTTTCAGAAAAACTTTCGCCTTGTTCTCTCGTTTATCCCATTCTTGCTCCTGTGTCCCTCTGTTTGAATTCGGCCTCTGATCATCACCTGTGACTATGGACCATGCATTCGCACCCTCAAGCAAGGTCTGAATCTTAAACTTCCAGTTTGTAAAGTTAGATCCATCGAGTTTTCCAGACTCGTGGATGTAAGATTCCATCGTATTACTCATCTTGATCAGATCTACCCAACAGTAAAAAAAAAACAAAACAATCAATACCTGTCAAATCCCGACACCCGATCTGCCACTTTTTCTGCCACTGATCTTCTGGTCTCCTGATATCTGACAAATCTTCAATTCAATCTCGCTCCGATGAGCGAATCTGCTGTTTTCCAATATAGCCCCAAATTCGATCTGATCAAAATTGATCCGATCTGCCTCTCCCGGATAGATCCGCAACTTCTCTGATCTGCTTCTCCGCAAATCGTCAAACGAAGATGAGGCTTCCCACGGATCCCCTTGAAGGTGAGTCGGCGCCCTCCTGAACGAAAAACCCGCGCCAATATGAAATCGGTGTAAGTAAAAGACACTTGGCGTGATTTTCCCGTGCGACTCCGCGCCAATGGCGCGGTGGCGCGATTAACAGCTGAACAGACGCGCCAATTGCGCTTCCTGGCGCTACTGTCAGCGCGAAAAATGCGCCAACCCCCTTCTACTCAGAAAATTAAAAAACATCTGAGTCCGAGCGAGGTGTTCTGCAGTCCACCTGCTCAATCGAGCACAAAGCGCTCGTGTACACGCGGCCACAAAGGCACTTTTAGCCACGAAGGCGATTCTTCCACAAAGGCACTCCAGCCACAAAGGCGATAAAAAATCAGGCTCACCCAATCTGAGCTCCGATACCAAGATAAAATATGCACACAGAATTGAAAGAAGGAGTTGTAGCTCTCAGGTGTGTCCTGCGCCTGGAGACTACACTCAGAACAGAGAGAGAACTCTCGTACACACTACATTCATGAATGAAAGATTACATCATTAAGTACAATACTAGAAGTTAGGAAGTTGCAACCAAACCCCTAATCTCTAGGAACTAATCCTAAACTAAGGAGATACGTTACAACTTATGTAACCTTTTCTCCATTAATATAAAATAATATAATAGGTGTCTTAATGAATGCATGTTGTTAAAATATTTTTAATTTATTCAAAACTGTGGATTTAATTGTCAGCTATAAAACCATTGAATGATTTTGTCGTTAATTAAAAATTTTATGGTTAGATGTTGGAATCAATCTATTTTCCACATGGGATAATATTTTAATTATGTTTTTTTAGTAGTTTAGAGTAATCCTAAACCCACGGGTTTTGAACCCGAATGTTTTGAAAATTATTACACACACACACACACATATATATATATATATATATATATATATTCCTATTTTGTTGTGTCTCTTTTGGAAAATAACTCCTATTTTATTATCTTCATTTTGGAATAGTGTTTTTATAATTTTAATTTAATTATTAATTATTATGAGATTAATGAAATAGATTTAACTTGATACTAAAATATTGTTAATAATAATTAAGATAGAAAATTGAAATTTATTTAAAGCTAATTATTTATTTTCTTTAATTTAATAAAAAATTCATATTCAAACAGGTTTAACTAGACCTTCATTCGTTACTTAATTTTTTAAATGTATATGGTTTCAACTTGAATATTAAATTTTGTTATAATTAATAATAATATTAAAATTATATATAAATATGAATTTAAATAAATATCTTTATATTTACTATAAATTTATTCATATAAAAAATAATTTAATTTATATAACTATATTAATAATAAATTAATTAATAAATAAATATTTATTATTACCTTTACTCTTATTTTCAAAACTCAAATTTCCACATCGGCGGAGAAAACCTTCAAAATCTTCACATTTATAAATAGGTTAAATTGCATCTCTCATAAGGTGAAGTTGCCCAATTTCAACCACATTGCAACAAATAAATCATTAAAAAGCGAAAATAATATGTGGCAAGGATTTCTTACGTGTAATGTAACTTTCAACTTGATTGTAATTTTGATGAAAGTTAAATTGGGACATAGGCTTTCACATGATTGATTAACAAGTCTAAATTTGTATGGAGTTGTTTATATTCTGATTTTTTGAATGTTTGAAATTTGTTGGAAGAAATAGAGGTGAAATCTTAATTTTTTGTTATTTATAATGGTTTTTTATTGCACATATGGATTTAATAACCTAAAAACCTCTAGGGAACTTCGATTATGTAGGGGTTACCCATCAAACTTCTAATTTCAATAAATTCTTATGAGATTTTGGAGTGGAAAAACTGGATTCAACAACCTGAAAATCTTTAGGGCACTTTGATTGTGTAGGGGTTACCCATCAAACTTCTGATTCCAATAAATTCTGACCAGATTTTAGACTGGAAAAACTCCATAGTAGTAAAGACAACTCCATTTCGTATGATTAATGTAAAATTTAAAATTTTAATAAGAGGGGATTTTATGCAAGCTTGTTATTTCTCAATTTTATATAATTTATGATTTATTGGATTAAAATTTTTTATTTGTTTTTTAAGAATGCTACATGCAGTAGGGTCTTAATTTTTTTGATATATATATATATATATATATATATATAGTTTATTTAAATACATTTTTATTTCTTTAGATATATATATATATATATATATATATATATATATATATATATATATATATATATAACCTATTGTGACAGGTGGCTTAGGTGCTAACTAGTCATTATGTTATCTATTTTTAAAGAGACTAAGAGATTTTTTTCTTTTGAGAAAATGGTTACATGATGAACATAAATTAATTATGCTTTGTTGAAACAAAATTTAATTATGAAATAGTGGTTCCATACAAAGGTAAAGGAATGATGATAAAAGTATTCCAAGAAATGAGAGGTGGTTGAATAGAAAATGGTTAAAGACAATTATCTTTCCTCTGGGGATAAAAGTACATCCGAGTGAGAAAAAGGGGTTATGTTTTGTGACTAAGGATAGGAAGAAAGATAGTGGAGAATTCCTAAGCTGGTAGTGACCAGTGGAAAACACTTAGCGTTCCCGATTCCTAGAAAAGAAGAAGTATTGGACCAAGGGTCTTGAGGTCTCTTCTGGAAATTCTGACAGCCTACTTGACTCAGTGTGGAGCACAGGGGTAGATGAGGATGTAATCGCCTCTCTCATTGTAGGTAGGACATCACCAACTAGTTTTGAAGCAAGAGAAGTAAACAAATGATATATAATAGAAGTAAAAAAAACTGCAAAAATATTAATGTATTGATATACTGTTTAGAACAAGGATATTATTTATTTTAGTTCTGGTTTTATAAAATATGGAAAGAAGGTTCTGAATTCGGAATGATGTAAATTTATTTGTTACTGTACTTTTCTGATGCATTCGAGAAGATTCCAGTAGGAACTTAAAGAGATACATGAATTGTGTAGAAATGTAGCGCTAAAATTATTACTATATTACATAAAAGAGAATAGTAGTTGCGCTATAATTTATAACATGAAACTACAATAAACCTCTACTGTAGATTAAACCCAAAGAACCGTTGCTTCAGGGTCTGTGGCCGAAACCTCGACCCTAAACAGGTCGTTGTGTGATGACCTATGGTATACTCGGATAGCTAGGGTTGTGGGAAGCAACTCTGAGATATGGATGGTCTGAACGTCTCGTTAAACTAAAGATTAAAACTGACTAAATGGATATAAAATTATTTATTGAAACAAAGATAAAAATTTTGTCGAAAATAGGAATATATTTATGCATGCAGCCCGAAATAATCGGCACAGAGAAAACACATAACATATAGCTGATATGACAATGTAGTCAACAACGTTATATATACATTCTGTAACTCAATGTGGAAAGAAACTAAAACTGTGAAAAGTGACGCAGATGACAAAGTTACATGAATAATTAAACCAGATTTGACACTAAGTATCTCAAGGAGAGCTATATCATATTGACGTATTTCATATATATTTTTTCACGAGAGAATAATATTATTTTTTACAACTTTTGCAAAAATAGAAATGAAGAGAAAGCCATAATATAGGAAGAACATAACAGTTCATTGTAAACATTTGACCTTCTTCTAAACTCGGTCATCCGAGGTTTCTATTTGCACTCTAGATATAAAATATACAATAGAGCATGTAGCTTCTCATTAGGGTGAATCCCTTATATAAAAGAAAGAAAGAAAGCAGAATAATTGTGTCAGGACCCTTAAAAGTCTGAATGTCAAAACCCTTAATGATTACACATCACCGAAGGATAAGAATGGAGAACTCTATTCTAGAAAAACCAATTCCCCGTGGGTAGAAATGTAAATACATGTTAAAAATAAATATCAGCAATGGTTTCATAAGCCAGAGAAAATTAGAAAATTGCCCAACATGATCTACAATCCTCACTGGACGAACATGGTATGATTATCTACATCAAAAGGAGAAAAATCATAACAAATTAGTACATGTAACTATTAAAATCCAGAATGGAATGAAAAACTGAAAAGAGACAAAGATGAACAAGCCATTATTAATTGGTCTTGAACCTTCAACAGTCAGAGACTGTAACCCTGTAACATAGTAGGTTACGGGAGGGTTAGGAAGTGTTATAGGAAGAAGACTAAGGAAAAATAGAAAGTAACGAGGAGCTGAAAAAAATTCATGGGAAAACCATGCATGTAAATGTATAAGGCTCACCTGCCTTGGAGAAATGAGGCTCTGTCTAGTAGGCAACACAGAAGATAGAAGATTACAAGCCCGAACGCAGGTCCTTCAAACATGGAGAATTCATCCCCAAACCAAAACAGTTTTCCGCAAATAATGAAGGCTTTGTGGATGATAGAGAGCCATCGCTACATCCTATGACAAAACCAAAGGGAGGAGAGTTAAATAATTCACCAAAAATACTTTAAAAATTGCTGCAATGGATGAAAAACCCCACATCTACTTTTGGAAGGTAAGGTTACCTGTTTGGCACATCCATGGTGAGACAACTTGGTTGTAGCTTGAGGAGCGTCTATTACACAACAGAGAAAGGTTCATGGCGAATTTGCAGAGGAGACACCGACAAAACAAGGAATGCAAAATGAAAAGGAAATTAGGGTTTCTAGGAGGATGTCAATACCCTAAAACAAGTACTGCAAAGATCTCAGCCATAGATCTCACAACCGCAAGATTTGATGACCATCATCTGTACAAGTGTCGCACATGCAATATCAAATCCCCATGCAAGTACAGTACATCAAATCCGCTTAATAACTTTTAACCTCCAAATGGAATTTGTTAACTATAGATAAAATCATTCATCTAGGTTTCAAGTATGCCATGACTGTCCAATATCTAAACGTTATTAATGGGTGTCATGAGCATTAAAATCAAGCAGTCTCAATCAAATGCAATCCATCTCAATACGATGACACAACATAGATCATGTGCTTAGAAGAAAACCAAGTAGCAGGACCACGTGGACACCCGAGCATACCCATAATATATGGTATAAGCACAATTAGAATTAACTTCATTATGTATTCAGAAATTGATCGAATCTAAGGTATCATAAAAGTAAATGTAATTTTTTTTTATTTACTATGATGCATGTTACACCAATATTTCATTTCATAAATATTTTTTTTAATATCTCATATTTACGTCGTAAGATGTATTTATTTGAAAACAACTTTCCTAAGTGCCACTGTGTTCCTCTTTGTGCCATTGGATCAAATGTTAGACGATTGAAATGTTTTAGGCCATTAGATCCACTCTCCTTCATTTTCCCTAAACTAACTAATTAACTAACTCAAACCTAAATTTTGAAAAGTGCTAGACCAAGAATATGTGCTCTTTCTCTCTGTTTTAATAGCTCTTACCTATTATTTTCTTGTTTCGATTTTGTAGAGGCTATTACAAACGTAGCACAGAGGTGGCCAAGGTCATTTTCCGGGGAGATTTTTCACAGTTTGCGAAGAGTGATATTAAATCTATGCACGATGCAGTTGGAGATCAAAGTCGGCTCTATGTTAAACAACAAATCCATGGCAATATGAGACAACACCTCAGTTCTCTATTCTCAACAGAAGCCATGGCTAAATCTCTGGAACGATTGGACACGCTTTTTCTTTTCACAATCCGCCGGTGTGATCGATTATACCTTGGATGTATGAATGAGTAGTTCTCTGTGATTTTTTTTGCATTTACTATTATCAGATCAAAAAATTTCTCTTATCCATGGATTAGTGTTGTAGAATTGTATGATTGCAGATTAACTTCGAGATACTATGCGAATACACCCAAAAAAAACTCGAGAACTTAAAATAAAGCGAACTACGACATATTTTCAGAGGTCATAAGTCGATTACAGACATGTGAACACACAAAGTTCAAAGTTGAATGACGATAAAGTTTATTGGACACACCGAACCAAATACACAGTGATATATTGAATATTAATAACAAGAAACTTGCCTATGTCTATTCTTACCAAAAAGACCCGAGACCTAATTTATGCCAGAACCAAAGCATATTTTTTTACCTTTTTTACCAGATCATGCATCGTTTGATTCTTCTGATATGATTTTTTTTTTTAAATCTTTATTTCTTTTAAATATTCTATTTATGAAAGTACGATGAATGAAATTTTTTCATATATGATAAAATGGAATTTTTTTTTTTCAATTATATTGGAAGTTTGAGTTAGTTAAGAAATGTCGTTTATATTTGAATAATGAGATTATAATTTTTATATTTTTGTTATATCAACAATTTTTTACCTTTTTTATACTGGATTATTTTGAAAATATCGTAGAGTTATAAATAATGGGTAAACCTTTTCCCAATTGAACCAAATGTAAATAAAGCTTATTTAATGCTCTGTATAAATAAAGCCAGGACATTTTATAGTAAATGTGTTTTTTTAACTTAATGTTCATTCTTGAGTAGTTATTTTGATTACTGTATGGTTTTATTCAGAACATTTTGTTTTAGTAATTATTATATAATGTTTTATTAATAAGAATCACATTTTATTGTTTAAAAGTAATAAATATTATTTTAGTAAAATTAATTATTAAATATAAATTTAAATAGAATGTTTTAAAAAATAAGAGAATAATGACTTGATTAAAATATAAATATTTGGAAATTAAGATATTTTAACTAGATTTTATGTAAATTTCTAAAATATTGTAATGTTCATTCTTGAGTAGTTATTTTGATTAGTGTTTGGTTTTATTGAGAACATTTTTTTTTAGTAATTATTATATAATGTTTTACATTTTATTGTTTAAAAGTAATAAAAATTATTTTAGTAAAAATAATTATTTAATATAAAATTTAAATATAATGTTTTAAAAAATAAGATAATAATGACTTGATTAAAATACAAATATTTTGAAATTCAGATATTTTAACTAGAATTTATATAAATTTCTAAAATATTGTGAAGGATATTTTTAATTCTCCATTTTCTAAAGTATCATATTTTATATTTGTGTTTTCTAATTTGTTTATTGTTTCATACATTTATAAATAATTGTAAATTTGTCCAAATTTGATTCTGAAAAATTGTAAATTTGTAGAAATTTAATTGATTTTTTTTAATGATATAACCTATATAGTTGTTATCACTTTTTGTTTTTTTAATGATGCAACTAAAATTAACATTTTTATGTTGTGACTAGGAGTTTTTTATTTTTATAATTCATGTTAGTTACTTTTTATAACTTGAGGAGGTTCTTAATATTGCCTTTTGTTTTACCCAGATGCGGGTGGCCAACATGGATGATAGGTGGCAAGGGTGGTGGGCGGGCGCGTGGGGTTCTACCACCGCAAACCTTCTTTGCATCCTCTGCACCAATAATGGCATTAACATTCTTCTGTCTAAGAAATTTATGCGGCACACTCATCCATACTTCACTCAATCCACAAAGATATGGCTCCTCTGGGATGCTATAGACCTCATTTGTTTCCCCTTCGTTCCTGCTGTGCTTCTGTCGCCTCTGTGCCGAGATTTCGGACTAACAATGGGCGCAGGTGTTCACTCTCCTGCTGTGTTGACCTTGCTCCTGGATTGCATTATTCGCACAGCTCCTTCTGCTCTCAGAGTTTTGAAATCCACTCTGTCTCTCTCCCTGTGGAGATTGATACTGGCCAATCTTCTACCCTCAGTTTGGGCACTTCCTGCTCTTTCAATTTTAGAACTTTGCATCTGAATTCAATGCCTCGTTTGCGACATAGGCTGAGAAGCAGGAGGGGCTCATGTCGTGGCGGTCCCTCTCATCGCCCTTCTCCATCCTCGCCTAGCTCCTCCTCTCCGCCTTATGATTCCTTGAGAGGAAGATATCCTGAGACTCGTAGTGGCAGAAGCATTTTGGCAGGGCATGGGAGTGCTATGCAGGCTCGAAACCTCTACATTTTTCTCCCGGGTCAGCAGCACAGATCTCAATTCCGCTTCCCCTGCCTACTCAACATGCCCACTGTCACGGCCACTATCACTATTGATTTCAAATAAGAGTCGCCTGATTCGATTGCCAAACTTTCCTACTCACCTCCAGTGCATTTGGCGTCCGAAAGGCCCTATTCTCCTCCTAAAGCTGGTCAGAAGCGTAAGATATATGAAGGCGGTTCCTCGCAAGACCCCTTCATGGATTCTGTTGCGGGCGTTCTCAAGGGAGGCTGCTCTACTGCTCTAGCTATCAAGACTCTGGTGAACACTTCCAAATAGGTTGCTCCAGATGATATTGTTGCTGGGCAGGACGAGGATGACCCCGACTCTCACGATTGCCCTGTGATCGAGTCGCCTCCTTCTTCACAAGGTAATTAATGGCCTTTATTCATTCAGGCCTGTTTTTTGGCTGCTCTTTGTGCTCGGCTCTGGTTTTCATATGATGACGCTATTCAGCTGGCTCTACTTGTTCTGCTCTTTTGATTGCCAGTTTCCTCTTCGGGGGCGACGAATCATTTTGTTTAACAATGTTCATGTTCACATCTCTGAAGCTATATGCTGTAGGTCGATATACTGTTTGGATTCTCCGGCCGGTTTCCCCTATGAGGGCGGTTTTTTTGTGCTTATATGTCTATCTGTGTTTTACTATTGTATCTGTCAATTGGCGCTATATGTCGTTATTATGGCAAACCATCATGGCTGCACTAGAATGCCCATCTCTCGGGCCAGAACCTCTGAGGTCTCGGCCTCCATGTAATTCTTTTTTTTTTTTGTATATTAATAGATTAAACTTACTCAGAAAAAAAAAATATTGCCTTTTGTTTTTAATAAATGGAAATCCAATATATATTTAAAAAGATGATGAGATAAGAGAATTTTAGGATTACAATTTTTTTGTTTGTCCAACTTATCTCGTGAATATTTATTTACCAAAATTTTTCTCCCATGTTAAATAGCTCCCCATGAGGTTTGGACATAATAGGTAAAGGAAATTGAACCACATATAAAAAAAATAATTTAAATAAATTAAATTTTCTTTAAAAGTGTTTCAATTCTCAACTAAAGTGAATTTGTATAATTTTTTTTTAAGGAAAAAAAAACCACTTTGATATGTTATAACAGTTCTCACTTAAGTAATATTTGAATTTGGCATTAGGTCCTTTAGGTCCTTTATTAATAAAAAATATTATAATCAAATAATAGGAGAAAAAATATTCACAATAGAATTTATTTGAATAAATAAATGTGTGAAATATTTTAATAAGAAACTAGATTTTGTAATTATAAAATATAAAACTATAACTTAAATTTTTTATTTTACTTTGTATTTCTTTCTTATGTATATAGAGAGAGGCTAAACCAAGCTTGGAGTTAAGAAAATAAACCATAACATAAAGAAAAATGTCTCCTTCCAAAAATGTCTCCATATTAAAATGACATTCACTTTCTTGTATACCAAGACTATTGTTCTTCATAACTCCCTTAAGAGGAAATGTGATGGTGTAACATAGGATTGTGTATTCAATTCAAATAATTTCCAAGACACATTTGTAGCCTTGAGATTCAAAAAATTCTATAATAAATTGTATAATTATGAGATGGTGTCAATATCAATGTTGACCTGTTAATTTATACAAAACCAACCTCAAGTTGTATTCCTATGATGGTTTGGGATGGTGTAACATATGATTGAGTATTCAATCCAAATCATTTCCAAGACACATTTGTAGCCTTGAGATTCAAAAATTTCCATCATAAATTGTATGATTATGGGATGGGTGTGAATATCAATGTTGGCCCATTAATTTATACAAAACCAACCTCAAATTGTATTCCTATGATGGTTTGGCATGGTGTAACATATAATCAACTTTCCTAAGTGCCACTATGTTCCTCTTTGTGCCATTGGATCAAATGTTTGAAGATTGAAATGTTTTAGGCCATTAGATCCACTCTCCTTCATTTGCCCTAAACTAACTAATTAACTAACTCAAACTTAAATTTTGAAAAGTGCTAGACCAAGAATATGTGCTCTTTCTCTCTATTTTAATGGCTCTAACTCTTATTTTCTTGTTTCGATCTTGCAGAGGCTATTACAAACGCAGCAAAGAGGTGGCCAAGGTCATTTTCCGAGGAGGATTTTCACAGTTTAGGAAGAGTTATATTAAATCTATACACGATGCAGTTGGAGATCAAATTCTGATCTGTGTGAAACAACAAAGCGATGGCAATCTGAGACAACACCTCAGTTCTATGTTCTCAACAGAAGCCCTGGCCCAATATCTGGAACGAATGGACAAGCTTTTTCTTCTCACAATCCACCCATGTGATTGATTATACCTTGGATGTATGAGTAGTTCTCTGATTTTTTTTTTGCATTTACTATTATCAGATCAAAAAATTTCTTTTATCCATGGGTCAGTGTTGTAGAATTGTATGATTGCAGATTAACTTCAAGATAATATGTGAATACACCAAAAAATACTCCAGAACTTAAAATAAAGTGAACTACGACATATTTTCCAAAGTCATAAGTCGATTACGGATATGTGAACACACAAAGTTCAAATTTGAACGATGATAAAGTTTATTGGACACACCGAACCAAATACACAGTGAACACATTGATTTATTGAATATTAATAATAGGAAACTCGCCTATGTCTATTCTTACCAAAAAGACCCAAGACCTAATTTATGCCAGAACCAAAGCATAAGTTTTTACCTTTTTTACCAGATCATGCATCGTTGGATTCTTCTGATATGATTTTTTTTTAAATATTTATTTCTTTTAACTATTCTATTTATGAAAGTAATGATGAATGAAATTTTTTCATATATGATAAAATGGAATTTTTTTTTCAATTATATTGGAAGTTTGAGTTAGTTAAGAAATGCAGTTTATATATATTTTATTCTTTTTCTGAATATGGCTACTTCTATATTGGTACAAAATAAAATTACAAAGAGGTCGAGGCCTCAGGAGTTCCAGCCCATTGTTGTGGCATTCTTGCATAATAAGCTGATAATTGACAATCAAAACAAGTTGGAAGCTGACCATGAGAGCTTTGTAGAACTGTGACCTTATCTGTCCCAAAGAGATGATTGACTTCTATGACTGGAAATTGGACAGACCTTGACAGAGTGACCCCTATAGAGTAAGCCAGAGTGGCAAGATTCTTACATTTTCGAGCCATAACAAAACCAAAAATAACAGTTCGACAATCTGTGACCAGTGCTAAAACAAGAACATAAACCAGATTATGACTCCCACGCAGGGGAGATCGGCCATTTAACAATAGAGTGACCATAAGAGCTGGAGAGCAGTTAAGCAGAAATACCAAACTGAAATTGAACACCTTCAGGCTTACGGAGACCAAAAAACTAGAAGCGCTAAACTGGTTAGACTTCATGCGAAGAGGGAGGTTCTTCCTCAACAATGAGGCAGCCAAATTTGTAAGGATCATCATCTTCAGGAGGAGGACTATCCTGGTGAGCAGGTCCGCCTTCAATTGGAGCAGTGGAGCTTGCTTGCTGTACCATATTGGCTTCCATGCCTAGAATAACATTCTGCTGGACATCCTTGGGAATGCTGTGCTCGGCTTCCTCTTTAGGCTCCAGAGCTACCTCCGGAGTAGCCAAGACTTGACCCGAGGAGACCTGTCCTAAGGAGGCTTCCCAGAGGTCGATGATAACCGTGGCTAGGAGGGGGATGTTGCTGATATTGCAAGGGAAATGAAGACGAGCATGGTGAGAATGCGCCCTGGAGGACAGACGAAAATGCTCAGCTGGATTGAACTGATTACGTCCCCTTCCACAACCTCTCCTCGAAGCAGGTAAGCGGACAGGTCCAAATTCTGAAGAGTATGACGAAGAATCTGAAGTGGAGGGGGAGGACCTGCAGAGTGCACGCCCACTGGAGCCACCTCTCCTACAACGCATTCTCGGACGAAGATGAGGCATGGTGTTATTAACAGGGGGGTCGACAAAGTCAGTTTGAACCTGCGGATGACTGGTTGGATAAGAGGACGGACGAGAGCGATTACAGGAAGAGCAGTTGGTGAAATGGAAGCCCGACAGAATGGTAACACAGCAGCTTAAAGCGCAACGATACCCTGTGCTGGTGCGTGAGCGATGCTCAGCAGCAGCAAGGGAGCAGCATACGCGGAGGGGGGAAACACATATGAGCTCGTCTGAGGACGCCATGACAGAAGAAGGAATGGGAAAACTTTGGGGAGTGGGCATCAATAAATCGACAATTAAGATCTAGACAGAAGTAATAAAGAGCTGGAGCATGCGAGGATGGGTGCCAACCCACCTGACCATCTATGTGCCAATAAACATATTACCCACCCGCATCCGGGAAATGCAGTCTATATTTGAATAATAAGATTGTAATTTTTATATTTTTGTTATATCAACAATTTTTTACTTTTTTATACTAGATTATTTTGAAGATATTGTAGAGTTATAAATAATGGGTAAACTTTTTTCCAATTGAACCAAATGTAAATAAAGCTTATACAACACTATCTATAAATAAAGCAAGGACATTTTATAGTAAATGTGTTTTTTTAACTTGATGTTCATTCTTGAGTAGTTATTTTGATTAGTGTTTGGTTCTATTCAGAACATTTTGTTTTAGTAATTATTATATAATTTTTTACTAAAAAGAATCACATTTTATTGTTTAAAAGTAATAAATATTATTTTTGTAAAAATAATTATTAAATATAAAATTTAAATATAATGTTTTAAAAAATAAGATAATAATGACTTGATTAAAATATAAATATTTTGAAATTAAGATATTTTAACTAGATTTTATGTAATTTCTAAAATATTGTGAAGGATATTTTTAATTCTCCATTTTCTAAAGTATCATATTTTATATTTGTGTTTCTTGAGTAGTTATTTTGATTAGTGTTAACATTTTGTTTTAGTAATTATTATATAATGTTTTACTAATAAGAATCACATTTTGTTGTTTAAAAGTAATAAATATTATTTTAGTAAAAATAATTATTAAATATAAAATTTAAATATAATGTTTTAAAAAATAAGATCATAATGACTTGATTAAAATATAAATATTTTGAAATTAAGATATTTTAACTAGATTTTATGTAAATTTTTAAAATATTGTGAACGATATTTTTAATTCTCCATTTTCTAAAGTACCATATTTTATATTTGTGTTTTCTAAGTTGTTTATTGTTTCATACATTTATAAATAATTGTAAATTTGTCCAAATTTGGTTGTCAAAAATTGTAAATTTCTAGAAATTTAATTGATTTTTTTAATGATATAACCTATAGAGTTATTATCACTTTTTGTTTTTTTAATGATTCAACTAAAATTAACATTTTTATGTTGTGACTAGGAGTTTTTTTATTTTTATAATTCATTTTAGTTACTTTTTATAACTTTAGGAGGTTCTTAATATTCCATTTTGTTTTTAATAAATGGAAATCCATTATATATTTAAAAATATGATGAGATAAGAGAATTTTAGGATTACAATTTTTTTGTTTGTCCAACTTATCTCATGTGAATATTTATTTACCTAAAGTTTTCTCCCATGTTCAATAGCTCCCCATGAGGTTTGGACATAATAGGTAATGGAAATTGAACCACATATAAAACAAATAATTTAAATAAATTAAATTTTCTTTAAAAGTGTTTCAATTCTCAATCAAAGTGAATTTGTATAATTTTTTTTTTTTAGAAAAAAAAAAACCACTTTGATATATTATAATAGTTCTCACTTAAGTAATATTTCAATTTGGCATTAGGTCCTTTATTAATAAAAAAATATTATAATCAAATAATAGGAGAAAAAATATTCACAATCGAATTTATTTGAATAAATAAATATGTGAAATATTTTAATAAGAAACTAAATTTTGTAATTATAAAATATAAAACTATAAGTTAAATTTTTTATTTTACTTTGTATTTTTTGTTATGTATATAGAGAAAGGCTAAACCAAGCTTGGAGTTCAGAAAATAAACCATATCATAAAGAAAAATATCTCCTTCCAGAAATGTCTCCATATTAAAATGACATTCACATTCTTGTATACAAAGAATATTGTTCTTCATAACACCCTTAAGAGGAAATGCGATGGTGTAACATAAAATTGTATATTCAATTCAAATCATTTCCAAGACACATTTGTAGCCTTGAAATTCAAAAAATTCCATCATAAATTGTATAATTATGGGATGGTGTCAATATCAATGCCGACCCATTAATTTATACAAAACCACCCTCAAGTTGTATTCCTATGATCGTTTGGGATGGTGTAACATATGATTGAGTATTCAATCCAAATCATTTCCAAGACACATCTGTAGCCTTGAGATTCAAAAATTTCCATCATAAATTGTATAATTATGGGATGGGTGTGAATATCAATGTTGGCCCATTAATTTATCCAAAACCAACCTCAAGTTGTATTCCTATGATGGTTTGGCATGGTGTAACATAGAATTGAGTATTCAATTCAAATAATTTCCAAGACACATTTGTAGCTTTGAGGTTCAAAAATTTCCATCATAAATTCTATAATTATGGGATGAGTGTGAATATCAATGTTGGCCCATTAATTTATACAAAACCAACCTAATTTTTATTCCTATGATTGTTTTGGATGGTGTAACATAGGATTGAGTATTCAATCCAAATCATTTCCAAGACACATTTGTAGCCTTGAGATTCAAAAAATTCCATCATAAATTCTATAATTATAGGATCAGTGTGAATATCAATGTTGACCCATTAATTTATTAAAAACCAACCTTAAGTTGTATTGCTATGATTCAAATTGTACAATGGAAAAACCCATTGAATCTATAGATGAGGGAATTATAACGAAGAACTGAAAAATGATAAGTTACTTGATGATTTTAGACCTCGAATGTTGTCCTTTTCTCCAATTTCTTCAACCCCAATCTGCCTTTTCCCCACATTTACAAAGCCATCTTATGCACTTGCAAAAACCCTATATCTCACTCACGTGTTCCGAGGATTAAATTTATGAGAAGTATGGCATTTAACAAGTTTCTACAAGGAAAAATAAGAAGAAGTTTCACATTTGCAAGAAAATAACAGACAATTATTGTTTCTAATACATATTTTATTAATGACCAGTAAAACCCCATTTTGAATGGAAAACAAAATTTTATTCTTAATGAAAATTCCATATTATATTATCGAAACACAATTTTATTCCTAATGCAAATTCCATATTGTGTTATCGACTTACGACGTTTCCTTTGCAACATCTGGTGCAATTGCTAGTTTAATGATTTTATACTCACACAACACGAACCCTTATCATAAGCTACAATATATAGTTGTATCATACTGGAATACTACTCATATGGTTTTATTTCTTAGAATATGTATAATGAAAGAGCATAATGTTGTTTTTATTTTACTTAATTTATTATTATTTTACAAATATTTTATTTTTCTTCCAAAATTTGTAATAAATATAAATTATAATAATTATTATTTTATAAATAATATTATTAATTATTAATTTTATATTTAAAGTATTTTTTCTTATAAAATAATAATCAAATGTAATCACACGAGATGCCCTCCCCTTATTTTCCATACAATAAAGGCCCTCTATTATATATCTGTTCAAGGAAGACTTCAGGCCAGTCAATTGTTCAAACTTGTTAATATTTGTTAACGTCTTTACACTTGTTAAAAAAATTTAAGAGTATGAACATGCATCTGTAGTAATCGGAATAGAAACAAATAATAAAAATAAATTTAACTTCTTTATCTTTTCGTGATAGGAGAAAAGTAAATTTTCATTTAAAAAACGTTAACAAATGTGATAAATATCACAATACAACACAATACAAATATTCAGACAGTGGACAATGTACACTTAATGGAATTGTTCTAATATATGATGCTCTAGCTTTGCATGTTGAATGCGTATGTATAACAAAGTTGTAAAATGGTGCAATATTATATATTGGATGTATATATTGAGCATATGAATTGGTTAGTTAATTTTTGATATTATTTAATATTAATAGTATACATCTTAATATTAATGTTATATTTTTATTATTTATAAATATCACTGGAAAGAATGTTAAAGAATCATAGACAGATCCGGCACCAGGAGAGTGAAACTATCGAGAGAGAGAAAGAGGTTGGCTCCACATTAATGGAGCAATAGGGATCTTACCATGTCAGGGTAACAGTTCTGATGAGTAGGTGCACAGTGAGGAAAATGAAAGCCTTTTCTCTTGGATTGAGGTTCGTAACAAGGAAATGATCGAGTATTGCACTTCTAACGGGAAGAGATTGAAAACTAATAGGCAGGAGGACAGACCAGACACTAAGCACGAAAGGAATTGAATGAAACTATAATAATACCATGTGAGAGATAGCTCTTCAATTTTTTGATTTTTTTGTTAGTTATTAACCTATATAAATGGAAAGAAATTATTATTTTCCTTGTTTTAAATTTTTTGTTAGTTAAGAACCTATATAAATGGAAAGATATTATTGTTTGATGTTTCTTCCTATTCAAGCCATTTAAATGTACATATTTATATGATTCACAAAATTTCTAAAAATCAGGTGTCTGAATGAATGTATGCTTTTAAAAGTTTCTTAATTTATTCAAAACTATGGATTTTATTCAAGCCATTCAAGTTTACATTTTTATATTATTCATAAAATTTCTAGAAATCAAGCGTCTAAATGAATGTATACTCTTAGAATTTTCTTAATTTATTTAAAACTATATGTTTTAGTATCAACTACATAACCATTCACTCACTTTGTCCGTAATTAAAATATCTCTAGTCGAGGTTGGAATCAATCCATTTTCTCATTAGTTATCCAACATTGTTACACATATATAATTATGTCTAATTTCTTAGGTCTATTTAGAATAATGTTTTTAGAATTTTAATTTAATTAATTATTATGAAATTAATTGAATGAATTTAACTTAAATACAATTTAAGTGGAATATTTTGAGTAGTAATTAAGATAGAAGATTGAGATTTTCTTTAACATAATTATTTCTTTTTTTCTTTAATTTAATTAAAAATTATTATATAAACAAGTTATTAAACTCTCATTACTTATTCTTGATTTAACATGTTTTTGTTGCTATATATTTTTTTAAATGTATATATGCTTAACTTGTATGTTAATTTTTCTTACCATTAATAATAATAAATAAAAATTTATATATAAATATGAGTAAAAATATAAAATATATTGCAAATAAACATCTCTATATTTACTATAAATCTATACACATCAAAAATCATTTAATTTATATAACTATATTAATAATATATATATTAATATTATTACCTTTATTCTTATTTTGAAAACTCAAATTTCGACACCGGTGGAGAAGGCCTTCAAAATCTTCACATTTATAAACAGGTTAAATTGCATCTCTCATTAGGTGAAGTTCCACAATTTCAAGTACACTGCAATAAATAAATCATTAAAAAGCGCAAATAATAGAACGCTAATTAACTTTCAAACTACGCTTTCGTGGCTAATTATGTGGCATGGTTTCTTACCGGTAATTTAACTTTGAACTTGATTAGAATGGACGCTCAATTTCCCACTTTTCGTTTTCATGGGAAACCATGTATGCATTTATGGTTGCACTTGCCTTTCAGGGATAGCAAATCATGTATGTATTTGTGGTTGCACTTGAATTTCACGGATATTGTTGAGTCTGCATCTTGGTCATAATTTCGGTTCGAAGTATACACATCATTAATCTTAACTTTTGGGTCATGCTGAAACAATTTATACTTTTTATGAAAGTTAAACTGGGACATAGAGTTTGAAATAAACTTTAATAGGACGGGATTTTATGCAAGTTTGTTATTTCTCAATTTTATATAATTTATGATTTATGGATTAAATTATTTTATTATTTTTTAAAGATGCTATAACCTAGGTAAGATTTTAATTATATATATATAGAGGTAGTTTGTTCAAATTTTCAAAAATAGCTATAATTTTTTTTTTCATCATACATATAACTAACCAATATTTCATTTCATAATTAATTTTTTTATTTCATAAATAAATATTTTTCTTTTAATATTCCATTTTCTTTTTAATCATTTTCATCTTCAGAGAACACCAACCCTTATCATAATTTAATCATTTTCATCTTCAGAGAACACCAACCCTTATCATAACCTATATTATATAGTTGTATCAGAGTTGATTACTACTCATATGCTTTTCTTTCTTATAATATATATTGAAAAATATAATATTGTTTCTTTTACACTAAACTTACTTATTTTACTATTTATTATTTTTTGAAATAATTTATTTTTCTTCCAATATTCTTAATAAATATGAATGGTGATAATTATACATAAAGATTATTTAAATTAATATTTTATAAATAATTTTGTTAATTTTATGATTTTATATTTAAATTGTTTTTTCTTAAAAAAAAAAATAATCATTAAGAAGATGCCCTCCACGTTATTTTCCATACAATAAAGACTCTCTATTATCTTTCCATTCACGGAAGTGTTTAGGCCAGTCAATTGTTCAAACTTTTTAAAATTTATTAACTTCCATATACTTCTTAAAACAATTTAAGAGTATGAACATGCTTTTTAATCAGAATAAAAACATATAATAAAAATAACTTTAACTTTTTAACTTCAAATGTACCTTTGTGATAGGAGAAAAGTAAATTTCCATTTTAAAAACATCAACCAATGCTATAAATATCACAATACAAAACAAATATTCACACTGGACAATGTACACTTAATGGATTTTTTTCTAGTATATGATGTTCTACTTTGTATGTTGAATGCGTATGTTAAATATATAACAAAGTTACATAATGGTGCTATATATATATATATATATATATATATATATATATATATAATTTCAAATAATAATTAATGTCTTTTGAAATTTTTTATATTAATAATAAATAGGGTTAATAAAAAGGAAAATATTATAAAATTTTAGAGATTTCTTAGAAAATTTATTAAAAATTATAAAAATTTTAAAATTATTTTATAATTTATTTTTTTTAAATTTCACATCAATTTTAACAACTATAATTTAGAATTTTCTATAAATTTATATTATAATTATATATGATCAATATTTAGAAAGAGTTGTAGGTGATGAGGTGTATTGTTAAGAAAGTTTATGATGTGAAAGTTAGTAGTTCTAAATTATGTGGGCAACAATTTCAGCCATATTAACAGTTAATATCTGACTTGGGTCACCTCTTTCTCCTCCGGGGAAAATTAGGTATCTACCTATCAGATGAGAATGTATTTGATGGACTGTTTTCATAAATATATATAAACAAAACAGCGTTTTTTCTCTTGTGAAAAAAAAACAGTTAATGTATCACGGAGTATGATTCTTAAATAATTTTCAAACTTTAATTCATAACTTAAGCCAAAAATTAAACATATAATTATTTCAAAACTCACACAATTTAAACTTTTACTAAATTATACCTCAATAATAACCTTAATACAAGGCCAAGACTATATAGATTTAGGATATGTCATGCTAGCGACCTCTAATATTGTGTAATGAATCTATATTATGACTTAATCTTTTTTTTTTTTCGAACAAAGATGCTTGACACTTCAATTAAAAATCGGATACGTACGAATTGACATATATATTATGAATATGACACCTTAATTTTATGAATATAACACCTGAAGGGCTATTCATTATCACAGAATTTGAATTTATTTTGTTGTAATTCCAACCAGATTGAATGTATATGCTAATATGAGGAAGGTTGTCGCATAAGAACTACATAAGGACTACAGATTGTGGGCCAGTCAAAGTAAGAAAGAAAACGAATGTCATGCATTTAAAGTCGAGTTTCCTCAAAATCTGCATATGCATGTTGGTATTACCGATAAGCCTGGATTTTCATCGAAATCCGAAATCTAATTAAAAATTGGAAAATTTTAATTTTATATTACTTGTATAATCTAAATGCTTAGTAAAAATTGGAAAATTTTAATTTTATATTACTTGTATAATCTAAATGCTTAGTTTCCTCATGCTCAATCCAATTTTTCCAAAACGATGTCATCTCACGCCGTTAGTTTAAGAAACAAGAAATTAAAAAAAAAAAAAAAAAAAAAACCAAATTCACCACCTCCAACCAACTAGAAGTATTAATCTTCCCTTCTCGTTAAAATTTAAATAATCGCATCAGAATACTATATGGCCATACAGGTAATTAACAATACCGTAGAGGAAAACCTACGAGATGGGAATTGCACATTTTTATTAATAATTCCATTAAACGGAGACATCACCAGGTTATCAAGATCAATAGATTCGAAAGAAGTATTTATCATTATGTTGATTCCGAAAATCCAGTAAAGAGGACCACCAGATTCCTAAATCGCTATTCCACTTCGATATTGTTGGAAGTTAATGCTTACATTCCATATTTAAGAAGTTGGTTTGTGACGGTTGAGAAATTGTCTCAACCTCTCTCTCTAAATTAGGAATAAGTTGGATCTCAGAAACTCTATTTAATAGAGTAATCTGATTGTAATCCGTGTGTGTGAGTGTGTGTGCACATACACCATTTGTGCATAATATGATTGTGTTTCTATAATTGTGTATCATTTAACGATTTCTATCATGGTATCAGAGTTAGTATGGCCCTGAACCTAGTCTTCCTTATGAAATAGAGAGTGTGTATTTGTTGAAAGACTAATTGAAATATCTCATTTGCAGATCGATTGTATTCTGGTTTTTTTTGTCCATCATTTTGGTGATAGATTAGTGTCAACCAGCGCTCAGAAATCACGACCGGCGGACGATGACAGCTGACCGTACCTCTTCCTGGTGATGCATCTCGCTGCGTGCTTCTTCGATGGATCATTGAAGTCGTTCCCGCAAATTTCTCCGGACAGTGAAGGATCATTGTTGATAGCCATCAGTGAAAAGTTGGCACTGCGTCCATGTTAGGCTGCTGGTAAAGCTGGCGTAGTGAGCGGTGTGCAGAAGAGTCGAATCTCTGCTGATGATGCAGCTTACAACATCCTTTTTTTCAATGCAGCATAGAATGTAGCGCATGGTATTTTTTTTTATGAGCTTACGACATCCTTTATATGGATCGCTACCTTTATCATTATGTCACAGTTTTGTATTGAAGAATAATATCGTGCATAAAATAGATGAGCACCTTGAAACAAAGTAGGAGGGACATTCTAATTACAAGGAAACGAAATCTCCAGCAATGTTGAGCAAGAAAACAAGGGACGTACAAGCGATAAGAAGCAGAGGATACTGATTAATTAAATGAATCAGAAATTTCATGGAAGGAAATTTATCTCCACTTGAGTTGTTTCACAATCGCGTCCCTTATACAGCAACCAGATAGAAAGAAACATCCGACAAATTTCAAAATGCAAATATTAAATTGATGAGATGAGCCGGATTAAGCGGAAGCGCAAGATAACGGAGAAAGGGACTGAGTTCCAGGCTCAAATGATACGCAGAGACTTTTCAAAAGGATTTCAAAAGCATAGATCTGTGTGTTGAGAGACAGGTGCATATAGCTGGAGTTGTACCAATATTATTTTTTCATGTCTAGTGAAATCTTTGTGGTTCTAGTATTATAAATTGTGTTTTTAAAATTAAGTGAAGATGAATTTTCAAAATCAGATTAAGAAGGTCATGATGTAATCGTTGAATCTAGATACGTTCTGTATTTAGACTGCTTTTCTAGATAACTGGCGTGTACAGTGGTTGGCACCCATGTATCTCGGTGGATGGGAGCTCGTCCATAGAATGACTAGGAGTTCAGTGATTGCAATCAATTGTTTTCGAAGAGATCAAGTGGCAATAAGGCTCAATATGGATGGTTGTCCAGATAGTATGGCAGTTGCGGATCTAGGGAAGGATCCCTCATTAGTGGTAGACATGGAAGTGGTTTCCTAATGAGGTTATGCGACAGATTGGGATGCTGTCCGATAATTGACTTCGAGAGGTCCTTGATTCGGGAGTTGAGGAAGGGAACTCGAGAATCCAACTTACCAACTACACCTTTCCGAGGGTTATGAGGTAACTTGATGGAGCATCTACTGATAAACTTGATTATTTTGTTATTTTCATGTAATGTAATCATTAAGGGGGGATGTTGGAGTTAATGCTTACATTCCATATTTAAGAAGTTGGTTTGTGACGGTTGAGAAATTGTCTCAACCTCTCTCTCTAAATTAGGAATAAGTTGGATCTCAGAAACTCTATTTAATAGAGTAATCTGATTGTAATCCGTGTGTGTGAGTGTGTGTGCACATACACCATTTGTGCATAATATGATAGTGTTTCTGTAATTGTGTATCATTTAACGATTTCTATCAGATATATATAAATAGTACATAAAAGGAGTTTCATTTACAACCATAATATCAAGTTAGTGGGTACAATTTGATTACTTTTATTCTCTGTTTACTACTTGCATGGAATGCACTGATTCGTTTTCGCTAAAGGTGGAGAGAGGAGTGATTAAATAAATTAGATGAGGTGTCTTGGTCGATGAAAGTGATGATTCTGTGAGGTGCACGTTTCTACTCACGCTGCGAAAGTAATCATAATATTTTATCTGTACAGCTACAAAGTGTAACCAAGGAATTGGTGTTTTGTCCTTCCGAAACTAGAGAATAGGATAGAACATATGCCCCAAACAAGATGACGGAATATCCCGTACAAAGGAAAAATAATATTTTTTGAGCAGGGTTATTTATTTCGACTCTAGTTCATGTGGGGTGGAGAATTTTATTTTTATTTTTGTTGGAATGTGTAATTCCTACTTGTCTTCAGTTGTGATTCTTTTTATGTATAGAGTCTATTCCTATTCTACACATTAGCTAAAACCTAAGTTCCTAGTTTGGTGTGAGGTTGAGATATTCTCTCAACCAACTTATAGCGTCCCTATCTTGAGACAATACTTGATGTATATATGTAACTTTATTTGATTAATGGAATAAAGTCTGCATCTGAGATTTTATCTTGGTATCGGAGCTCCACGTCGAAGCTAAGTGGATCTGTGTTGCGTCTACGGTCTGAGAACGTGACGATACGTAGAGGTTGGTTGTTGTTGCGTGAATGAGAGTTGAAGATTCCATTGTAAATTTTCCATTCATCGGTGCCACGCAGCGAGGTCCGGGGATCCGCAATATGGCTGTCGAGTGGTGAATTGTACAAGATATGTAGTCACACTCAAGCCGTGATGAAGCAAGTGGCTGGCATGAAGTTGTTATTCGAAGGCCATTTTTTTTAAATGAGAGAGGAATTTAAATCCCATCTGCATAGGTTTTCCACCGCCACAATATGAGAATCATGGCATCCAGTGTGCGGATCGGATCTCATCTGATCGGGGAGCAGATCAGAGATCTTGTTGGAGCAATTGCTTTACCGAAAAGAAGGCAGTATGCAAATTCGAGCTTTCGTTGTTTTTTCACTCACAAAAAGGAAAAATCTAAACCTTCTTCTCGACGATTCCGATCTTTATTTCTCATATTTCACCCTCTATATCCCGAGAGCAAATGCCCTCTTTTCCAATCTATAGAAAAGTCACGAAGTCCACCCGGGGTGAAGTCAGCGAATGATGAAGAGCCCGTTGAAGTGTCCCCTCCTCCTCCGTTATGCAATCAAAAAGTACTGTGGAGGCAGAGAAATTATTCAAGAAATTCGACACTGACAGCAACTTGAAGGTATCATCATTGGCGCAGGGTGAGAACCCAACAGAGGACAAGGTTGGGGTCAACGTCTCGGATGGGCACAACTTATCAGACTAGTCATATTGAAAATCATAAAGCATCGTAATGTGTGGTGATCTGCTTCAATTCAAGCCCCATAAGAAAGAGGAGATCCACTCGATAGCGAATCTAAGGGAGCTGCATGGGAACGCAATGTGGCGCACAGGATGAGTTTCCTTGTGTGATCTGCTTGTGTGATCTAGCAGATTTATTTTGAAATTTTATTGTTTGAAAAATAATAGAAGTTGGAGGTTGTGGAGATCCCAAAATCAACTGGGTAAATTTTCTTCTAATTTATTATATGCCACAACAAAAATGTGAAATTTTTTGCTGATTTGAACCCATTTTCAGAAATATGTGTCATATGAAAAATTGTTAACCACATGCATCATAATTAGACATTGATAGTGTTGCCAGCTTTTTGAGAGGTATTTTGTTGCTCGTTGCAAGAGCCGAGGGCACTAAGACCTACGTGGCATAGAAGCCATAGTCTACAAGGTTCTACTATTGAAGAGCTGCCAAAGGGAGGTTTCCCGCCTGTCTCATAACTGGGTTGTTGGAGCTCGTTAAAGGACCGAGTGGAGTCAAAATTTGGAAGCAAGACAAAACCAGATAAGCTGGACTTTTAACAACATGTCTATATTTTTAGATATGTTTTATTCTGGTGATGAAGATGATTTTCTCATGTGAACATTTGGAGGCATTAGCTTGGGTAGCATGGGTAGCAATTTTTCAAAAAAACAATGTGGTTCTGTTGATGACCACGAGAAACAAGAGGCACTATCTATTGTGCAAGATCCTAATATTGAAGAGTCACGAGTTGATCTTTAGGAAGGATGTAAAGATGAATGAAGTGTTGAAGATAAATTGGACGAGCCACATGAAGTTGATTGCGAAGACATGGCAGACGAAGACAGAGCTGGAGAGAATTTAAAATGTGATGATCTCATGAATATTTCTATGTGTGCAGATGTTAACAACAACAAGGAAGAAACAACGAAGAATGAAGAGGAATTAAACTTTCATTAAGCATGGCTTGAAACACCGTGTCTTTATGAAATCAACACGGAAGTTGGATCCATAAATGTTGAAGACAACATTGACGAAATTTACATGCGTGACACTAGAAATAGTGAGAGAAAAAATTCTCCTATCTAGTGTGTCATAATTTTGAGAAGGGCAAGAATAAGAATTCAAGATTTCCATCAATGGGGAAGAAATGAGGTGAAAATACATCACTACCTCACGGCGAGGAGAGTGAATATGAAGCCTCATCTCGGAATGAACAAGTATGGAGTTACAAGCATAAAGACCAAAATGAAAACCTTTGTTACCAAGTTTTTCATCTTTTTAATTGTAAGCCTAGTTTAGAGTAGACCAACAGGCGTATGTCATTGTTCAATACCCTTTCTCCATTAACGGGGGGTGCTGGAAGTAATGGAGAAACCTAGTCTTATAAAGTTGTTGTGATGAGGATAGGATTGGGATTCTAATCTTAGATCTCATTATCCTAATAGCCAAGGAGTGGTTGAAACCATCCCATTAGTATGAAAGCCTATATAATTAAGGCTTATCTGACTCAATAGTCAATGTGTGTTTGAGTGTGTACATTCTCCAGGTTCTCACCTGGAGAGCCATTTCATTTAATTAATATTCATTAAGGGGGATTTTTGGAATATGTAATTCCTACTTGTCTTCAGTTGTGACTATCTATGTATAGAGTCTATTCCTATTCCATAGGTTAGCTAAAACTAAGTTCCTAGTTTGGGTGAGGTTGAGATATTTTCTCAACCAAATTATTGTGTGTTCAAGATAGCTTCCCTATCTTGAGACAATTCCTCATGTATATATGTAACTTTATTTGATTAATAGAAGATAGGGTGCATAGTGACATTTTATCTTGGTATCATAGCCCATACATGCCTGGACCTCGGCCCCTCCTGGGCTGAAGGAAATAGAAGTATATTGTGTTTTATTTTTTTGGTTGTCCATTCGTTCGGGCAGAGGTGTATTCAAGCAATGGTGCGCTCATCGTAAAATGTGTAAGTGGTGTTGGTTTGCAGGGGCCGGATTACTGGTGTTTTTTTTGTTTCTCGGTTTGCTGCCCATTAGCAATACCCTTGTAATTTCCAGTCCCGTAATTGACAACCATGGTGTTGCGAGAAACATAGAATCTTAGAAAATTTCTCCAGCGTTTCATCTAATAACTTGAGACAATCTCACAAAGCACCACATTTTCTATGGCTCATACTGTGTCGGTTCGACATGGTATGAGCTTGGGATGCTATTGATCTCTTTTTTTCTTCGAGCAGTCTTCGAGCGGTGCTTTCCTTTGCCTGTGGCTACTGGTGCTCAAAGACACAGAAGCATGATCGCTAGCGTGGTGATTTTTTCTGACTTGCGATGGTTGTGGCTGGGATTCCTCCTTTGATCAATGCCTTTGTGATTGAGATTACCGGTTAAACTACGGATATGAGATACCTCTTAGTCATTGACTGGTGCAGATGAATCTAAAGAGGATAATGGGGACGAGGATGATGATGAGCTCACTGTTCATCACACTACAAGTGCTGGTGATGTACAATGATTGAAAAAGTACGCACAGAGTGCGGTAGTGATATGATTATTGTGGTTGTTGGAAACAAAACACATCTAGTTGAAGAGCCTTTTCAAAGTGACGAAGTGGGCTGCTATAAAAAAAAGACAAACATGAGTTTGTGATCCTATGCAATGTAGATATTGCACTCATTATCTTCTCTAATTAGATGCACTTCTTTCGGCTTCAGTGGCATCAGTCACCACAATTCCTATTTCTTCCTCCTTCAAAGTCGAGGCATCGTTAACTCCGTCCCCAGTCATTCCACATACGAATTACATCTCTTGAAGCCACTTCACGACCTCGCATTTTTTCTCTGGAAGTACTCCAAAAAATCCATCATCTTTCATAATAATTTCATCAATGAGAACTTATCCAGGATTAACATCCTTGTTAATATGGATACATATTATGCTTGTTTCAGAGACATTCATATTCGGGCTCCTCGATGTCAGTGATTGCAGGGTCAAGTGTGACTTGTTGAGGTAAGGGCGTAGTACGAGGTCATATCTGTTCAACACTGTTTGTATGTTAAGCAGAGGTATATTCCACCTTTGGTATAATATGCATAAAAACAAGGGAATCAAGCCCATTTTAGAAGGTATGATCAAAACAGGTTAGATGCTCAAAATCATATGGAAGAGAGAAGAACGAAAGTAGATTTATGCATTTCAAATTTATGCTTTTTTATTAATAGATCTCAGTCCTCCCATGATGCCATGTTGCCAGTGTTTAATATTTCTTTAAGAGTTGTCATGTAAATCTAGCTGAAAGAATTAATTTATTTATTGTGACATTTAGTTTGGCCAACTATTGTCACGAGTTTGAGTCATTGTTGGAATTGGCCATTTCAACAATAGAAACGTTATTTACGGGAATGATTTACTACTAAATGTGATGAAGACATGATAATGAAAATGGCATCAAAGGATAGTGCTTGGATTTATATCAGATATTAGAGGATGATCGAGTTTTTGTGTGCCCAGTGTGATGGAAACAAATATGCATGTTCAATTGCGAGAACATTAGCTAGACAATGGGTCTTCTTTGTTCCATCTTGTCAGCGAGCATGAGGAGGCATGCTTGGAAGCTGTTACCCAGTCTTGATATTGTGAACAGGGGAAGTGGAATTATGTTACGATACCAGGGGAATTAGATACTGAAATGAGAAATTTTGTGTGTAAAATATTTTAATTTTATTCTTGTTAACAATGAATTTGTGGACGACGGAGGGTCGAACTCTGGAGTCCTGGATTCTCGCTTTGAGAGGGACAATTTGTTATTGTTTCTCTTCATGTGGTTGTGAGTGCCTACATCTGGATCATCTATGTTGGAATGCACTGCATTGAGACCAGTTGAAAATTCGTCGATCCATTTATTTATCAGTGAACCCCTCAGAGGTATTGTTGGAGAAAAAATGGTTGTTGTTATGTTTTGGAAATAGTCATCTTTGGGCAAGAGAGAGATAAACTTGATGTTCTTGTTAATCTGAAAATTTTATGTTTTTTATTTTGTTTCTTGGAATCATGTTTAAAATTATTGAGCCTTATTGAGCTTAGCTAACTCAATGTAGGTAAAGTTACTTTGTTAGAATTCGAGACTCTAACAAATGACAGGTTAAGCATGGAGTTCCAAGATTTAATTGACAAAGACCAAGATGCCCCAAGATGTGAACATTTGAAAATATGATGTAAAGGAGCAATGGCAACATTTGAAGGATGATGGACAACGAAAGTGAAAGTTTGTTTTGTGTCAGTTTCTTGGAATAGACTCAATAGCATGTTGTATAATGAGTCACACAGTTGAATGGTAAGAAAGTCTAGGATGGTTTTGTAGTGGTCATTGTATGTACCTGGTAACTCCAAGAGTTGGAGTATGTAATCCTTGCAAAGGAATTTGTATCCCCATAAAAGTTCATCGTAATCTCAAAACCACTTTGTAATTATAGGTTCGTGGTCAGCCAAAAACCATTTTGTAGTTACGGTTTGTGGTCAGCCAGAAACCACGTGTAATAGTGAAGTGGAATGGAAATAGGTCTGTGCTAGTGTTTGCACACTCATGAAGAGATCCGGTGCAAGGTCGCCAATGAATAAATCTAGTGCAAGGTCGTCAATGAAGAAATCTGGTGCAAGGTCGCAAATGAAGAAATCTGGTGCAAGGTCGTCGATGAAGAAATCCGGTGTAAGGTTGCCAATGAAGAAATCCAGTGAAAGGTCATCGATGAAGGGATCTGCTAAAAGTTTGCCAAAGAGATATAAGATAGATCTACTGCCGGTGAGAGTTCACCGATGAAGGAAGAGCGTTCTGCAGAAGCCAGACTCTTGTGGTTCAGAGTCTCTTTCGTAGAGCTAACCAGTGGGATTTATATTAATCCATTCAAACATTTTTTTTAACATGGTTACGCGTCATCTGATAAAACCCTCGTTGGAGGGGTATCTGTAGATACAGGTACATGTATCCAGTGATAATGGTTTACAGAACCATGTATGCGAAGGACATCCTACAAGACTGGCAGTTGCAGTGGTTGGCACCCATGCATTCCGGTGGATGGTTGCTCCTTTATATGGACGTCGACATATATTTTTCTTATGTTTGACCATAACTAGACTTTGCAGACTAGCATGCCAAAGTCAAAAATGAAGATGCCAAAGACTCAAAGTACAAAGCCAAAGTAGTGGTGTGCTCTAGCATATGAATGACGTAGTCAAATTTTGTTTATGTTTGTAGAACAGACTCGTGACCATGGTAGAGTATGAGTCACAATTTGTAATTAGAGAAAATCTACATGTCATTTATTGTTTGTACGTGCTGTAAGACCGAGAGAGGCATGCATACCCCTTTGTTATGTGTTCCCTCTGTTAGAGAGTTTTAACACCCTAGAAGAGTGTGTCATGCGGGATGGATACAATTGGGTGGGCCATATTGGTTTTAGACTCCATGAGGTGAATTTTTTTATATAGGGGGAGTTCATCAAGAGGTTGGATGAACCATGTGTGTGAAGGACTTCCTAGTAGACTGGTGATTGCAGCGGTTGGGAACCCATGCATTTCGGCAGATGGTTGTTCCTTTATATGGACATCAACAATAGAATGAACAAAATACAAAGTGTAATTACCAAACAGAACCAGTGTAATTACCAAACAGGACCAGTTGTAAATTTTGCAGATGATATTGAGACAAGTAGTCATTAAGGGGGAGTGTTGGAATATGTAATTCCTACTTCTCTTCAGTTGTGACTATCTATGTATAGAGTCGGTTCCTATTCCATAGGTTATCTAAAAATAAGTTCCTAGTTTGGTGTGAGGTTGGGATATTCTCTCAACCAACTTATTGTGCATCCAATATAGCTTCCCTATCTTGAGACAATTCTTCATGTATATATGTAGCTTTATTTGATTAATAGAAGATAGTGTGCATAGTGGATCGAAGCTAAGTGGATCTGTGTTGCATCTACGATATGAGGATGTGAGGATACGTAGATGTTGGTTGTTGTTACGTGAATGAGAGTTGAAGATTCCACTATAAATTTTCCATTCATCGGTGCTAGGAAGCGAGGTTTGGGGATCCGCCATATGGTTGTTGAGTGGTGAATTTCACAAGATATGTAGTCACATTGAAGCTGTGATGAAGCAAGTGGTTGGCTTGAAGTTGTTATTCAGAGGTAATTTTTTTTAAATGAGAGAGGAATTTAAATCCCATCTTCATAGGTTTTCCACCGCCACAATTTGATAATCATGGCATCCAGCGTGGAGATCAGATCTTATCTGATTACTGAGCAGATCATATATCTTGTTGCAGTAATTTGCTGACCGAAAAGAAGGCAGTACGCGAATCCGAGCTTTCACTATTTTTTCACTCACAAAAAGGAAAAATTTGAGCCTTCTTGTCGACGATTCCGATCTTTATTTCACATATTTCACCCTTTGTATCCCAAGGGCAAATGCCTGCTTTTCGAATCTCTGAAAAATTCACCCAGTGTACCGAGGGTGTAGTTAGCGAATGATGAAGAGCCCGTTGAATTATCCCCTCCTCCTCCATTATGTAGTCGAAAAGTACTGTGGAGGTAGAGAAAGTATTCAAGAAATTCGATACTGACAACAATCTGAAGGTATTGTCATTGGCGCAGGGCAGGAACCCAACAGAGGACAAGGTTAGGGTCAATGTCTCGGATGGGCACAACTTATCGGACTGGTCATATTGAGAATCATAAAGCATCGTAATGTGTGGTGATCTGCTTCAAGTCAAGCCCCATAAGAAAGAGGAGATGCACTCGATAGCGAATCTAAGGAAGCTGCGTGGGGACGTAGTGTGGCGCAGAGGATGAGTTTGCTTGTGTGATATTCTTGTGTGATCCAGCAAATTTATTTTGAAATTTTATTTTTTGAAAAATCGTAGAAGTTTCAGGTTGTGGAGATCCCAAAATCAATTGGGTAAATTTTCTTCTAATTTATTATATGCCACAAATAAAATGCGAAATTTTTTTCTGATTTGAACCCATTTTCAGAAATATGTGTCATATGAGAAATTGTTAACTACATGCATATCAGAATTAGACATTGATAGCGTTGCCAGCTTGTTGAGAGGTCGTTTTTTGCTCATCGCAAGAGCCGAGGGCACTAAGACCTGCATGGCATAGAAGCCACAGTCTACAAGGTTCTACTGTTTAAGAGTTACCAAAGGGAGGTTTCCCGCCTGCATGGTAACGGGGTTGTTGGAGCTCGTTAAAGGACTGATTGGAGTCGAAATATGGAAGTAACACAAAAATAGATAAGCTGGACTTTTAACAACATGTCTATATTTTTAGATATGTTTGATTCTGATGATGATGATTTTCTCATGTGGACTTTTGGAGGCGCTAGCTTGGGTAGCATGGGTAGCATTTTTTCAGAAAAATAATGTGGTTCTGTTGATGACCACGACAAACAAGAGGCACTATTTGTTTTGAAAGATCCTGATATTGAAGTGTCACGAGTTGATCTTCAGGAAGTATTTAAAGAGGAACAAAGTGTTTAAGATCAATTGGCCGAGCCACATGAAGCTGATTGCGAAGACATGGAAGATGAAGATAGAGCTGGAGAGAATTTAAAATGTGATGATCTCATGAATATTTCTATGTGTGCAAATAATAACAACAACAAGGAAGAAATAGCGAAGGCTAAAGAGGAATTAAAGTTTCATGAATCATGGCTTGAAACACCGTGTCATTATGAAATCAACACAGAAGATGCATCCATAAATGTTGAAGACAACATTGCCGAAATTTACATGCGTGGCACTAGAAATAGTGATAGAAAACATTCACCTATCCAGTGTGCCATAATTTTGAGAAGGGCAAGAATAATAATTCAAGCTTTCCATCAATGGGGAAGAAATGAGGTGAAAATACATCACTACCTCACGGCGAGGAAAGTGAATATGAAGCCTCATCTTGGAATGAACAAGTATGGAGTCACAAGCATAAAGACCAAAATGAAAACCCCTATTACCAAGTTTTTCATGTTTTTTATTGTAAGCCTAGCTGAGACTAAACGAACAGCCGTATGTCATTTTTTCAGTACCCTTTCCCCATTAAAGGGGAGTGTTGGAAGTAATGGAGAAACCTAGACATAGAAAGTTGTTGTGATGAGGATAATATTCGGATTCTAATCTTAGAACTCATATCCTAATATCCAGGGAGCGGTTGCAACCATCCCGTTAGTATGAAGGCCTATATAATTAAGGCTCATCTGACTCAATAGTCAATGTGTGTTTGAGTGTGTTCGCTCTTCACGTTCTCACCTGGATAGCCATTTCATTTAATTAATAGGTTAATGGTTTTTAACATGGTATCCCCTTAGCTTCGACCTGATAGTAGTGTGGGTGGATCCTTTTGTGAGATGTTGTTGTTTGCAGGATCTCCTCAGCATTCTGTGAGTGAATGTGTAAGAAAAAGCAACGTTCGAATTTGGTTTGTTTCTTTATTCTAGGATCGATCTGAAGACACTATGTTGTTGTTGTAGTGGTGCCTTCCTACTTCTCTAGTTTTCTGCATGGTTTGTTTGCAATTTACTAGTATGTCTGGTGCTTAGTGATTTTGTCGACGGAAGGATGCCAACGATTTGTAATTGCTACTATTTGAATGAGGTCGCTTAGACAAGTCGAATGTGACCGAAAATGCTGGTGCAGATCGAAAGTGTTGGTATGCACAACGGATGGTTGCTTTTGTTCTTTGCTGGTTGTCTGTGTTCTTTGCTGCAGATCGGATCATTGATTTTTTGACTGCACAGTTGTTGTTTGGCGAGAGGGTGGACGAGGCCACTAAGAAGGGCCCATTCCTCGAATGTTTTTTTTTCGTTTTTTTTTCATTTTCTTTAATTTCTCATTGGAACCAATCGGTGGTGGCCTCACTCACATGCTCGATTTGAACAAGGCAGCTTTCACGTTGGAATATTTGTTGTTTTATGGTGCTGCCTCACTGGTGCAACTGCAACGTGTAGCACGGTTGTTTTTACATGCTTGGGTAAATGATATTTTTATGGTGAAAGTATTTTGGAATCAAAATCAATATACATATTGAGATTAGCCATCTCAATATGAAGTTATTTTGTTAGAATTGGCTACTCTAACAAATGACAGGTGAAACATGAAGTTCCAAGTTTCAATTGACAAAGACAAAGATGCCCAAGATGTGAGCAACGAAAAGAGGAGGTAATAAAGCAGAAAAAATTATTATGATGGACATCAATCGAGTTTGTGTGATTTTTTTATGAGTTTCTGGAAATAGACTCAACAACATGTTGTATTATGAGTCACACGTTCTAAATTGTAAGCAATTCTAGGATGTTTTTTATAGTGGTCTTTGTAAAGTATGTACCTGATAACTCCAAGAGTTGGAGTTGTGTTGTAAGCCTTGTAAGGCGTGTGTATCCCCGTAAAGTTCATGGTAATCTCAAAACCACTTTGTAACTACAGGTTCGTGGTCAGACAGAAACCATTTTGCAGTGTCGGTTTGTGTTCAGCTAGAAACCACGTGTAACAGTGAAGTGGAATAGAAATAGGTCCATGCCAGGGTTTGCCCACTGATGAAGAAATTTGGTGCAAGGTCGCCGATGAAGAAATCCGGTGAAAGTTTGCCGATGAAGAAATCCGATGAAAGTTCGCCGATGAACAGTTTTGGTAAAAGTTTGCCCAAGAGATCTAAGATAGATCTAGTGCCAGTGAGAGTTCACCGATGAAGGAAGAGCATTCTACAGAAGCCAGACTCTTCTCGTTCAGACTCTCTTTCATATAGCTGAGCAGTGGGATTTATATTAATCCATTCAAACATATTTTTTTAACATGGTTACGGGTCATCTGATAAAACCCACGATGGAGGGGGATCTGTAGATACAGGTACATGTATGTAGTGATAATGGTTGACAGAACCATGTATGCGAAGGACATCCTATGAGACCAGCGGTTGTAGCGGTTGGTACCTTTGAATTCTGGTGGATGGTTGCTCCTTTATATGGACGTCAACATATCATTTTCTTATGTTTGACCACAAATAGACTTTGAAAACCATCAATCCAAAGTAAAAAATGAAGATGCCAAAGACTCAAGGTACAAAGCCAAAGAAGTGGTGTGTTCTAGCATATGAATGATGTAGTCAAAGTTTTTTTATGTTTGTAAAACAAACTCATGACCATGGTAGACTATGAGTCACAGTTTTTAATTAGAGAAAATCTACATGCCATTTATTTTTTGTACGTGCTATAATACCTAGAGAGGCATGCATACCCCTTTGTTATATGTTCCCTCTGTCAAAAAATTTTAACACCCTGGAAGAGTGTGTCATGTGGGAAGGATACATTTGGGTGGGCCATATTTGTTTTAGACTCCATGAGGTGAAATTGTTTTATAGTCGAAATTTATCAAGAGGTTGGATGAACCATGTATGTGAAGGACTTCCTAGTAGACTGGCGGTTGCAGTGGTTGGGAACCCACGCATTTCGATAGATGATTGTTCCTTTATATGTACATCAACAATAGAATGAACAATATACAAAGTGTAATTACCAAAAAGAACCAGTGTAATTACCAAACAGGACCAGTTCTAGATTTTGCAGAATGATATTGAGACAAGTAGTCATTAAGGGAGTGTGTTGGAATGTGTAATTCCTAATTGTATTCAATTCTGATTCTTTCTATGTATAGAGTCCGTTCCTATTCAACAAGTTAGCTAAAACCTAAGTTCCTAGTTTGGTGTGAGGTTCAGATATTCTCTCAACCAACTTATTGTCTGTCTAAAATAGCTTCCCTATCTTGAGACAATACTTGATGTATATATGTAACTTTATTTCATTAATGGAATAAAGTGTGTATCTAAGATTTTATCTATCTTTTAATCAATGGTGAGGATCAATTGCATGAATATTTTGTCTGCAAATTTAATCTATGGCTAGATTAGTGGGCATGCAAATAACCATGTGTTACTTTTAAATGGTGGGTCGTTCGCTCATGCCACTGGTAACGTGGCACTTGAGGAAATCAAAACTATTAAACGAATAAGCTATTTAAATTATTAAACAATGAAATTTCGGAGGTCGTTGCCCATAACTTGGTTGTCAAGAATATTTAATCGGTTTCACGAGTCTTTACAAGATAAAAATAATAACAAGCACTGTATCATTTTTCCCATCTTAATCTGGTTTTGTTTTCCTTGCATCTTCGTGAATTGTTCAAGTGTGTTGCTCGCGTCAAAATGGGATGGTTTGTGTTGCTTCCATGACACAGTGTTGTATGTTAGGGCGGTATGTGTCTTACCAAGTAAGAAAAAATGTTTAGATTATGTATTTTTTATAATTTTTTTATATAGTTATATAGTTTTGTCAACTTAGAAATTTTTTTCATATAATTACATTTTTTATTATCATATTATTATATAATATAAATAATTGTATGTTGTGTTGATAATTTTATAAGAGAAAAAATCTATACATAATTGAAAGTAAAACACATAATTTGCAAGAGAATTATATATGTACTATTAGTAGAGTAACACAAACTAATAATATAGATAAGGAGCAATAACTTATACCCACATTGTAACAATGTTCTGTAATCGAGTAATGGAAACCATAAAGACTAGGTAACCATAAAGGATCATGTCATCCATAAATACTAGGTAGGTAACCATGAAATGAAAAACTTATTATGATGCCAATGGGTAATTAGAGAAGAGAATGTGTTGGAAGTGTTGGAATTAAATCCCAACCACCACCATGAATAAGAAATGGCAGCAGCCCACACTTCATAAATTTTGAAGTAGAGAAGGACAAGCATAGATCCATAGAGTCAAAAGCGTTTTCACGCAACCACAACAAACCGAGTATCGTGACCATCCTCTGCTTTTATTGATTTGAACCACCGCATTTAAAATTACGTTTTCCCCGCATCGCATTTTCCTTACCTTACCTCATAACACTTTCACCATATGTTATTCTATCGCCGATGCGATATCCGGCGGGACCCACCTTATACCTTACCGCATTGCAAAACCATGAAATTCCTTTGTATTCTTCATATTTCC
Organism: Pinus albicaulis; assembly: GCA_034641835.2. NCBI lineage: Eukaryota > Viridiplantae > Streptophyta > Pinopsida > Pinales > Pinaceae > Pinus > Pinus albicaulis. The sequence goes on from CM076577.1 coordinate 1,426,472,541, forward strand.
ATTAAGACACTTACAAATGTTTACCACCCACAACAATGCGCATCGCAATTTTTATCACTTACCTTTTCGCCACCGCAAGCTATGTTATTTACCGTACAATGCGATTGTGCTATTGCAATTGCAACATTATAAGTTTTCCTTCCACCGCTCGAAGTTATGTTATATTTTTTGCGATGAGATAATACCGCAGCGTATTGCAATCACCAAAGTTAAGTTTTCACACATTGCGCCCAGGGAGTTTTATGTTTAGAGTTAAAGTTTCACCACGTATGTTATTGTGTTGCGATGTGAGCGCAATCACACATCGCAAGGTTTTGTATTTACCCGTGTTTGCACATACGTTAATTGTTAATATCGTCGATCCGTAATATGCAATAAGGCGTTGCATGTGATGAGGACTCAGAGATGAAATCTATATTATTTCAAGTCCGTGCTTTTATGTTTTGAACGTGTTTTTAGGTGTTTTTGTGTGTAAACTGGAATACATTCTTTGTGCCATTTTTTATGAAGAAATGGGTTTCGACAACCCAAGCACATATGCTTGTTGAACATCCATTCAAAAATTGAATTGCATTGATTATATTTATGTTTTCAGGCTACGACCATTCTAGTATTAAAACAAATGTAATTTCATTTTGTTACAATGAAGGTATAGAAAGCTGAAGTTTGTTCGTCTTCTGTGTATTACACTATCTGTTTATGAATTTTTATTTCCGTAATTTGTTGCATTCTCTGTGCTGGGAGGAAACTCATATCCTCTGTTATTGTTTCGTTCAATATTTCCGATAAGGTATCAAATCAGGTCTAGGCTCTTAGTAAAAGAACAAGCTCTCTTTACTGAAGAAGCTGTAAGATTTTTTGTTTGTAGAATAATAAGTCTCTAGCAGTGAGAAAGATTTTACAATAGTGAGAAATTTTGTGTTGACACAGTCATAATGGCAACAGTAGGAACAAGCCTGACAAATCCACAATTCCCACAATTCAATGGTAAAATTTATGACTGTGGAAAATAGCTTTCCAAAACCAACAGATGCAACAATGCTTACTGCTTTGAAAACAACAGAAAGAGACTCGTTGAAAGACAATAGGAATAAGGACTCCAAAGACCTCTTCTATATCATTAAATCATTACATGAGAGTATTTTCCGAAAAATTGCAAAAACAACAAAGTCTAAGGCACGAGATATTCTCACGACAACCTATCAAGGCATGAAGAAGGTAAAGACAGAAAAATTACAAATGCTGAGGAGGGATTTGGAAACTCTCTATATGAAAGAGTCTAATAACATAGACTCATTCTTCACACATGTGATTGGGTTGGTTACCGAGATAAGGTCTCATGGAGAGACACTTGAGGAAATAATAATAGTGGAGAAAATCCTAAGAAGCTTACCAGCGAGATTTGATTCCATAGTAGTCGCCATAGAATAGAGAAATGATATCTCACAATTTTAAGTGAATGAGATTTGTGCATCCGTGATGTCTCATGAACATAGACTGAACACAACAATGAACTCCTCATTGGAGCATGCTTTCAAGACAAAAATATCTTTTGGTCGAGGTAGAGGTCGAGGAAGATCAAACTACCGAGGAAGAGGAATAAGCCCACAAAGAGGTGGAAGAAACAACTCTGCAAGCACAAGTGGAAGGGGAAGTAAATAGATATCAAGTGAAGACTCAAACCAAGAACAGGCAGAAGGATAGAGATATGATAAATTCCAAGTCCAATTTCATTCTTGTAAAAAGTATGTACATTATGCCAATGAATGTAGAAAGAAAAAAAATGACATGTGTAATAGGAAAAAAGGAAATTTTACAGGAGAAAATAAGAATCAAAGTAGTGTGCTTTTAACATCTAATGTAGCACAAGAAAAACATGAATATGTATGTTTCTTAGACTCAGGTTGTAGTAACCACATGACTGGAAGCATAGAAATGTTTTCTAATCTAGATGAGAATTTCAAATCTGAAGTGACAAATGGGATTGATACTAAAGTCTCTATCATGGGGAAAGGAAGATTATCAATACTAATAAGGAAGGGAGAGAATAAATTTATGCCAGACGTCTATTATGTACATGGCCTCAAATGTAACCTTCTGAGCATTGGAGAACTCGTGAGTAAGGGCTACAATGTGTTCTTTAAGAATGATGTGTATATAATCATGTACATACCTCCAAGTAAAAATTCCATTGCAAGAGTGCGTATGACAAGTAATAGGATGTTTCTTCTCAAGATCAGAACAGACTTGAAAGACGAGGTGTTGTAGAAACTTTCACACAAGATGTCTTTCATGAATAACTGAAAGACGAAAACAGGTTATGGCATTTGAGATTTGGACATCTCAATTTTGGAGGTTTGAACCTGTTGCATATAAAAGGAATGGTAAGAGGATTAGCACTCATAGAGAAACTAGACAGCCTGTGTGAAGGCTACATCTTGGGCAAACAACATAGAGAATCCTTTCCAGCATGAAAGATAATAAGATAGAAGGCACCCTTAGATATTGTCCACTAAGATTTATGTGGACCAATGCAAACACAATCATAAGCTGGCAATCAATATGTTTTGACATTTATAGATGATTACGCAAGGAATTCATGGGTGTACATCCTAAAATAGAAGGGTGAATTTTTTTAATAGTTCTACCACTTCAAAGATATTGTTGAGAAGAAAAGTGGGCACTACATAAAAGTGTTGAGAACTGACAGAGGAGGAGAATATATCTTCAATTACTTCCTACGTTTCTGTAGGGAGCATGCCATACACAAGCAATTTACCACAAGGAATACACCACACCAAAACAATGTTGCAGAATGAAATAAGAGGACCATCATGGACATGGTCATAAGTATTTTGAAGTCAATAATTTTTCCAAATGAGTATTGGGAAAAAGCTATAAATTTTGTAGCTTATATTTTAAATAGATGTGTAACCAAAGCTGCTATGAACAGGGTTTCAGAAGAAGCATGGCGTGGAACAAAGTTGTTTGTCACTTACATCAGAGTATTTGGATGTGTGGCATATGCACATGTCCTGGATCAACTAAGAAAGAAGTTGGATAGTAAGGGGGAGAATTATATATTTTTTGGATATAGTGATAAATCCAAGGCCTACAAGCTCTATAATCCATCAACCAAGAAGAGAATAATCATCAGAGATGTTGAATTCATTAAAGAAGAACCTTGGGATGGAAGTTTAGATAATATGGTAAATGTGAAGACATGTATGTCTCCCAAAGAGAAAAAGGAATTTATTGTAGAAAATAATTCCTCCACAGTGGCTCCTCTTCCACCCACACAAGCTCAGTAGAGCACACCACAGGAAGGAAATATAACAAGCTTGAGAAATCAAGGAAGTGTTTCTCCAAGCACACCACAAGGATCTAAAAGTCCCTCGAGTTCAAGTGGAACTCCAAGCACAGCAATAAGAAAAACGTTTAGAAATTTGAGTGAAATTTATGAACAAGAAAAATATGATAATAACGCTGGTCTAAATTCTTTAATTTCTTTATTTTTTCATGTTGATGACCCAATCCATTTTGAAGATGCAGTAAAAGAAGAAAAATGGATTGAAACAATGAATGAAGATATTAGAGCAATAGAAAACAATGATACATGGTAGTTAGAGGACCTCCCACAAGGAAAGGAAGTTATTGGAGTAAAATTGGTCTATAAGACCAAGAGAAATGCCGAAGGCAAGATAGAAAGGCATAAAGAAAGCCTTGTTGTGAAATGCTAGAAGAAGAAACAAAGAAGAGACTATGAAGAAACCTTTGCACCTGTTGCAAGGATGGAGACAGTGAGGACATTGTTCTCCATAACAGCACAAAAAATGTGGATAGTCTACCAAATGGATGTAAAGTCAGCATTCTTGAATGGAGTGTTGAAAGAGGAGGTATATGTTGAACAAATTCATAGCTATGAAATAGAAGGGCCAGAGCACAAAGTATGCAAATTGAAGAAATTTTTTTATGATCTAAAGAAAGAACCAAGAGCATGGTACACCAGGATTGATGCTTACCTGATGGATAATGGGTTTGAAAAATGTGATGGTGAACCCACACTCTGCATTAAAGAAAATGACATTAAAATCCTTATTCTTGTTTTATATGTAGATAATTTATTTTTTCATAGGCAATAAAGTTTCTCTCATTGTTTATTTTAAAGTAGTCATGAAGAGAGAATTTGAAATGACAGATTTGGGTTTTTTTGAGATATTTTTTCGGAATAGAAGTAAAGAAAAATGAAAAGGGAATTTTTATTTCTCAAGAAAAATATGTTGCAGAAGTTTTAAAGAGGTTTAACATGCAGAACATCAAAGCATAAGTAACTCCAACTGTCATGGGGTTAAAATTAAGCAAATAATATTGCAGAAAAAATGTTGATCCAACATTGTACAAGAGCATGGTTGGCAATCTAATGTATTTGACTGCAACTAGGTATGATGATATGTATGCTGTAAGTTTAATTTGGAGATTCATGGAGACACCAAAGGAGACACATTGGAAAGCAACCAGGAGAATATTGAGGTATGTGAATGGAACAAAGGAGTATGGTGTTCTATATTCCACAATGGTAATTTTAAATTGATTGGCTACAATGACAATGATTCGGCTGGAAGTGTAGATGATAGGAAGAGCACACCTCGGTATGTGTTTCATTGCACAAAGTTAAGCTTTCACACATTGCGCCCATAAATGTTTATGTTTAGAGTTAACGTTCTGCAGGGTATGTTATTTTTGTTGCAATGCGATCACAATTGCACATTGCAAGGTTTTTTATTTTCTCGTGTTCGTGCATATTTTAGTTTTAATATCGTCAATCTGCAATATGCAATAAGGCACCAAATGTGATGAGGACTAAGAGCCAGAATCTATATTATTTCAAGTCCGTGATTTTATGTTTTTAATGTTTTTTTACGTGTTTTCGTGTATAAACTAGAATACGATCTACGTGTCGTTTTTAATCAAGAAATGGGTTTCAACAACCCAAGGACATTTGGCTGTTGAAAGTTCATTAAACAATTGAATTGCATTGATTAGATTTAGGCTTTTAGGCTATGACCATTCCAGTATTAAAACAAATGTAATTTCATTTTGTTACAGTTAATGAATAGAGAACTAAAGTTTGTTCCTCCCCTGTGTATTACGATGTCTGTGTATGAATTTTTATTTCCGCAATTTGTTGCATTATCTCTGTTGGGGGAGACACATTTCCTCTATTATTGTTTTGTTCAATATTTCCTAAAGGAAGCACATCTAATAAGCAGGCTAAGGCCTCCATTGAATGGGACCGTGAAAAATATAAATTTTAGGAATTAATAAGAGAAGTTGAATTGAAAATAGATGTCTCAATCATTTCTATTGGGATTCTTTAGTGTGAGAATAATGCAGAAATAGAATTAGTTGTGAGTGGTTGAACGAGAGGGTGTAATTAGGAATTGGTTGCACATATTCAGGTTTGTTTCCTCGTTTCCAGGAAGATTAGGTGAGTGCAGTTTCCTATATAAGTGTGATGTAATTGAGCAATTGAATTCATTGATTTATGTGAGCTTTGTCTCACGTTTGCTGGTGTTTCATGCTGTGCATTTTTATTAATTTGGTATCGGAGCTGTGCGTTTGGGTATTGGAGTAGAAACTCCGCTTTCGAAACCCAGTTGTTTGCTGTGCAATTCAGAAGCTTGATGTTCGTGGCCGGCGTGAGCAGCAAACAAGAAATCTCGACCTGTTCATTGCTATCTCCAGCCGATTAAAAGATACGCTGCCTGTAATAGAAGTGCTGAAGATTTGCATCTGCGTTATTTAAAACACAGCGATCACCATCCATTGAAGATTGAAGCGTGCAGATTAAGTTTGTTGTGCGTGCACGAGGTGAAATTCAGTTCGTTTTTTAAATCGAGTTGCTGGTGCAGCCGTAAAGTTCACAAGTGAAATTTAATATCGTGTGACAGCTTTGTGGTAACCGAAGTTTGAAAATAAGATAAGTCAAAGCATTTTTTTTAATTTGAGCATCATATCATTAAACGTGAAAGCCATATGCTATAACGTGAAAGGCATTTTTTATGAAAACGTGAATGGTGAAAAAGTGAAAGCCATATGGTATTTTTTTTATAAGGTGAAAACTTTGGTTAGCTAAGTTACATTGAAGTTAAAGTGAAAAACTTTGATTACGTAACTTTTGTTGAAGTTAAGGTGGAAAATTTTGGTTGAAGTTTTAATTTTGGTTGAAGTTTTTATTTGAAAATTAATTTGTCCTTGTGGGCTTTAAGACCACGGTGTTAGAAGCTGGTCATTATCAGTGAAATGGCTAATCCCCTTGCAGATTCATATTTAAATGAGTCTTCAAAACTTGATGGAGAAAATTATGTAAACTGGAAATTTAAGCTCATAACTGTACTGGAGGCATACAATCTCTGGACGATTGTCAAAGGTGACGAGCCGAAGCCTCAACCTCCTGCTGCCACTCAAGATTGGGAGAAGCGTGAAATGAAAGCAAGGGTGCTGCTACGCATGTCAGTGAAGGACAATATTATTCCTCACATTCGGGACTGTGAAACTTCCAAGGCGACTTGGGACACGCTTAAAGGTTTGTATGAAACTACTAATGCAAACCGTATTTTATTTTTAAAAACAAAGCTGCTATCTATTAAAATGGAAGCCAATGAGAGCATTAGCAATTTTGTTTCCCGAATTAAAGACCTCAGTGATAAGCTTGGTGATATTGGTGAAAAAGTGTCCAGTACAGACTTCGTAACTGTTGCTTTGAAGGGGTTAGTCCCAGACTATAAAGTCTTTATTTCAGCTCTCTCAGCTAGACCGACACCTCCTACATTTGACGAATTGGCTGGAATTCTTCTTCAAGAAGAAGAGCGCATGAAAAATTTTGACCTGGAGTCAAATGGTTCTGATTTGGCTTTGACTGCAAGAGGCAAACGACCATTCCGAGGGAGACCATGGGACAGGAACAGAGGCCGATTTCAAGCAAAACAGAAAGGTATGGCACCTCCCGATTATTATGTTAAGAAGAACATTGAATGTGATTATTGTGGAAAACCTGGACATCTGGCTAAAGATTGCTATAGAAGAAAGAATAATGAATCAAATCAAAGACATAGAAGGCATAATGGAAATTACATAAACAGAGACACCTCAGTGACTGATGGATTTAAAAATCTTAAGTTGTTTCTTTCTGATGCCGCATTGTCTGCTGAAACTGATGATGAGAATGCTTGGTTCATAGATTCTGGTGCATCGGCACATATGACTTGTAATAAAGGATGGTATGATAAATATTATGAGAAATCTGATGGTACACACATTTACCTAGGGGATGATAGGTCACTTAGAGTTCAAGGCTATGGCATAATAAATGTGTACTTACCTAATGGACAAATGCGACAGATTCATAATGTGATGTGTGTACCTGCTCTCAAAAAGAATTTGATATCTGTTTCCACTATCACTGATAATCATTTAAAAGTTGAATTTGGTAAATTGGGGTGTATAGTGAAAGATGTTCAGGACCACTACAGGGTTGTTTCTACAGGTACCAGGGTTGGAGGATTATACAGGTTGGATGTGACAGTGAAGCGTCATGTTGCATTGACATCCAAAGAGACATCGACAGCAGAATTATGGCATCACAGGTATGGGCACCTAAATTACAATGATTTATCGTTGTTGCAAAGGAAATCAATGGTTGAAGGTCTTCCTGTTATGAAGTGTGAACATTTACCATGTGAAGCTTGTGCACTTGGTAAGCAGCATATAGAAGAGTTTCCGGTTCATACTGAGAAACGAAAGTATGATATACTTGAATTAATTCACACTGATGTATGTGGACCTATGCAAACTAGGTCTCTTGGTGGTGCTTCATACTTTGTTATTTTTATTGATGATAGATCTAGGTATACCTGGGTCTATTTCATTAGAAGGAAAAGTGACATATTTGAGTATTTTAAAGAGTTTTGAACTATGGTTGAAAAACAAACAGGAAAGTACATTAAAATACTCAGATGTGATCAAGGGGGTGAATATAAGTCAAAAGCATTTAACACCTATTGTAAATCTAATGGAATTCAACAACAGTTCACAGTGCCACATACCCCTCAGCAAAATGGTGTTGCTGAGCGATGGAATAGAACCTTGGTGGAATCTGCTCGTAGTATGCTGCAAGGTAAGAACATCTCTAATGGTTTCTGGGCAGAAGCCATTAACACTGATGTTTATTTGAAGAATCGATGTCCCACTAAGCAATTAGTTTTTCAAACTCCTTTTGAGGTTCTTCATGGTTATAAACCTGATGTGAGTCATTTCAAAGTCTTTGGATGTACTGCTTTTGCTCATATTCCTAAAGCTAACAGAAGAAAACTTGATGCCAAGTCAATCAAGTGTGTTTTCATTGGATATTGTACGAATCAGAAGGCCTATAAATTGTTTGATCCAAGTTCCCATAAACTATTTGCAAGCCGTGATGTGTTGTTTCATGAGCAGGCTGATAAAAGTAATACAAAGAATGATGCATGGCATATATCTAATGATGCACATGTCAAACTTGATACTTTGATTAAGCAGGAACATGAACAGGTACAGGTACAGGTACAGGATCAGGATGAGAGCAGCAGTATGAGCACATCTAGCAGCAGTGAGTCATCACAAGGGGGTGATTCACCTCAAAGTCGACGAATCATGGATGGAACACCCACAGGCATTGAAGCACCAAGAAGATCGTCCCGACAGACTCAGCTTCCTGCAAGGTATAGAGACTATGCCTTAATGTCTAATATAATGAATGTTGAAGAACCAATTGACTATGAGCAGGCTAAACAACATGAACCATGGATTAATGCTATGAATGATGAGTATGCTTCTCTAATAAAAAATCAAACATGGGAATTAGTGGAACTTCCTGAAAATAAAGTTCCAATTGGAAGCAAATGGTTGTACAAATTGAAATTTAAAGCAGATGGTACAATTGATAAATTTAAGGCAAGATTAGTAGCAAAAGGATATGCTCAAAAAGAGGGAATTGATTATGAAGACACTTTTGCACCAGTAGCTAAGTTGAATACAATTAGATTACTGATTGCCTTAGCCACAAAACATAATTGGAATATACATCAATTGGATGTCAAATCTGCTTTTCTAAATGGTGATTTAAAGGAAGAAGTTTATTTGGTTCAACCTGAAGGGTTTGTCAAACAGGGACAGGAGCATCTGGTTTGCAGGTTAAGAAAGGCATTGTATGGTTTGAACCAGGCACCGAGATCATGGTATGTAAAGATTGATACCTTCTTTCTTCAGAATGGATTTGTGAAAAGCAAAAATGATCCTAACTTGTATGTTAAGAAAGATGAAAAAGGAAATGTTGCTTTAATATCTTTGTATGTGGATGATCTCATTATAACAGGCAGTGCTCACAAGTTAATTGAAGAAATTAAAGTTCAGTTGTCACAAGAATTTGAAATGAAAGATTTGGGTGAATTGCATTACTGTTTAGGAATTGAGGTATGGAGAGAGCCTGGTAAAACTTTGATCACTCAAAGCAAATATACAAAGGAGATTCTTAAAAAGTTCAATATGACTGATTGCAAAGCTATGTCAACTCCCTTAGAACAGAATGCAAAGTTGTACAAAGAAGATGGAACGAAAGAGGCAGATGGAACATTATATCGTCAGCTAGTGGGAAGTTTGAACTATCTCACCACTACCAGACCAGACATTGCATACTCAGTCAGTATTCTTAGTCAATTCATGGCTAAGACTTCAGGAAATCACTGGAATGCTGCAAAGAAAGTTCTCCGATACTTAAAGGGAACAATGAATCTTGGTATTATGTATACTAATGAATCTGATGTTGCACTGACAGGTTTTTCTGATTCAGATTGGGCAGGAAATCCAGATGACAGACGATCTACCTCTGGCTATGCATTTCATATTGGATCAGGGGTCATATCTTGGAGTAGTAAGAAACAGCCAACTGTTTCTTTATCATCAACAGAATCAGAGTACAAAGCTTTGACCAATGCCACCTGTGAAGCTATTTGGTTGCGGAGAATTCTTGCACATCTTGAAGAAGCGCAAAGTGGTTCAACATGTATCAATTGTGATAATCAGAGTGCTATCAAATTAGCACATAATCCAGTTTACCATGCTAGAACAAAACACGTTGAGTTGCAGTACCACTTTGTACGTGAGAAAATTGAGTCAAATGAAATTGAATTGATATTTTGTAACACCAAGGATAATGTGGCTGATATATTTACTAAGCCCCTTGGTAAAATCAAATTTGAAGTTTTTAGAAGTCAATTAGGTATTGTAGAAAATCCATTTCTCCATTAAGGGAGGATGTGAGAATAATGCAGAAATAGAATTAGTTTTGAGTGGTTGAACGAGAGTGTTTAATTAGGAATTGGTTGCACATATTCAGGTTTGTTTCCTCGTTTCCAGGAAGATTAGGTGAGTGCAGTTTCCTATATAAGTGTGATGTAATTGAGCAATTGAATTCATTGATTTATGTGAGCTTTGTCTCACGTTTGCTGGTGTTTCATGCTGTGCATTTTTATTAATTTTTAGAGCATGCACTGGTCATTGCAATATTTTGCAAAGAAAAAGGGTTTTAAATAGAAGTGAGGGTTTCACCTAATCTCGTGACCAAAAGAAATGTTGTCGGTAGGAAGAGCCTTAGCTTCATCTCTTGTCGATTATGGTTTACCTGAGCACAACAAGAAGAAAGGATATATATATATATATATATATATAAAAGTCAAAGTTGGAGAAATTTTGATTAAAACCTTCGAAAAAAAATTAATTAAAGGCCACAACTAGGTTTGATAGATGACGATTGGCTGAGTGAAAACAACGAATTGTTAGATTCGTTATACTATGCAACCTAATATTGCAATATTCTTAAAAAAAGAAAAAAAAAAAGAGGATTGTACATTGAAGTCAAGTTTTCTCCTATCCCGGTGACCTAATAAAAAATTATAAACCTTAGTGATAGTTGAGACAAGTGTACGTGTGGGTAGGAAGAGCCTTCGTTCAACAGAAATGGCCTCTTTTAGCTAAGATTTCTATTCAATTTGACATATAAAAGAAAGTATCCATTGTGGCTGAAAAACAACAACTTAGTTAATTTTTCGAAAAAAAAAAAAAATGGACGGACTTAAATGTAGAGGCAACTTTGATCGATAGGTGACTGCTGACTTAATTATAGTATGAGTTGAAACCCATCTTCTTCAGAATGCAAGGAAAATAGCCCACGATTTCTGTCGAATTTGACATGTAAAAGGAAGTACCGTGTTTGACTGAAAACAACAAGTTGTTGATTTTTATTTTCTTACTTGTAGGGAGAATGACCTCCAAGAGAGTTGTGCACCGACTCTCGAGTGATTCCATGAAACTATACACTTATCCTTGGTACAAAAATTATAGCATAGAGTGCAATATATGAAACCGTAGAGTCAAAGTCCTTAACAGCGAATGAAATGTGTGAATTACCAGTTTGGCGAAATTCCTGAAGTTTGTGACCACCTCTACCTATCACGATTCACCTATACCATCGGATTGAGCCCTCAACAGGTGTACAGTTCAAATGACGTAAGTACTAGATATTTAATTCCATGGACGCAAGCTGGAATCTAGTGACCGTTCTATTAAATTTGGAAATAAAACTATAATAGAAATAATATAATAATAAAATTTTATAGGAATAACATAACATTTAAATTACAAGATATTTTAAAAAAATTATGAGTAAATTTAAAAAAAAATGATGAATAAATTATTAATAAATTAAATTAAAAAATTAAGACATAAAGCTAAACTATACATCTTTTATATATATATAAAAAAGAAAAAATAAAAATTTAAAAATGTGATCAAATAATATAATAGAACAAATACAACAATCTAAATACATTTATTAATAAATAAAAATATTTTTAACTTGCCTAAATTCAATTCAACGGTTGACATATACTTCACTGGTGTATTAATGGATAAATAACCTGAGAAATATTGATAGCGCCTTCAAACTCCCAACATGCATGTCTATTGAAGAAGTCCTCCAAAGTGGCAATACATATAAATTTTCGTGACCAATGAGATTTCCAACCTGTTCATTACACTTCCAATATTGTACTTCACTTCTATGATATGTTTAATCATAGAATTCATGCCATGGTTGCTTTTTCTACTGAGCTAATAAAGCAAAAAAGTTGGGACATTGCAGTTTAGATATGTCTCAGTGCTATAGGTGTTTCTATCACTCCAAAACTTTTTTAAACATTTGGGTACTATCCCACAATGACTCAAGCTAGAAATCATGGTTGCATGAACAAGATATAATTTCTTTAAATTTATTTTGAAGGTATGTCTCGTAACAAATAGAGATTTTCAACTTTTGGTTGATTGAGACTACTGTGAGTTTTTATGTTCATCCCATTATGATTTTTTCCTCATAGTTTTCTATAGATTTCTTAGTGTATATAGTGAATTTCCTCATCTTTCTTTCATATGCATGTATCAATGGATTAAATGAATTTCTTATCCGAGTCATGAACCCTGGGCCTCTGTCAATATTTTGGCGTGAATATATTGTTGTGGCACTAATGCCATTGCGATAAATCCCCATTGTTTCAAGAATGAAATAACATGCTGAGTTCATAGCCTTGCCATCATTTTCCCACTAACATGTATGTGAATCATATACTGTGCTCCAAATTCTAATTTGTGTTTTATAAGATATTGCTGGTCACTTTTCAACCAAAATTCTACATATTATTCAACTCCCAAGATATTTGAAGAACCTATATTTGTTGCAGAACTTGTCAACCATACTTCGACTGAGCCATAAATATTTTGTGATCCTTTGCAGACTTGGATATCATGCACTTAGAATTAATGGAGAAATATATATCATTTTAGATTCTTATTATTGATTGAGCTCACCTTTGACTAGTTTGGCTCTGCAGAACCCTAATCCCTCGGACCTGAATGCCTGCACAGCCCTTCTCTACTCATCTGCCCTGCCGGCCAATCCTCTCAAAGCAATCCCGATCTAGTAGCATCACCCCATCTGAATCACCCCATGACCACCTCAGGAGGGGGTTTGACCCCCCCAACCTTCAACCCTTTTGTTTTCGGAAGTCTTCCCTTTGATCCATTCAACATCCCATCCAGCTCCCGATCCAAGGGAAACAGTAATGATTCGGCTGCAAATGGATCTGTGTCCACGAGGTACATTCCCAATCAACACAGTGCGAAAGATCCACCCCCTTGCAAACCCCTCTCGAAGAAAATACCGATATTAATCATCGAAGATCCTTGGATCGACGAATACAGAGACCACATGAGTAAACATGCCCTAATATGCCAATTCATGGGGGTTCGACTCAATGAAAAGGCTCTCTACTAGTGGATAAACTAGAATGGAAACCCAAAGGGGACTACGAGCTTTAGCTCGGATCGAGGAGATTTTTCACTGCCATTTTCTCTCACAGGGACGACAAAGATCACATCTTCGAAGGAGGCCCATACTTCTACAACTCTACAGGCCTTTACATAACGTACTGGAGACCCAACTTTGCTCCAGAACAGGAAGATTTCAAAAAAATTCCAGTATGGATTTGACTTTACTCCTTGCATGTTGACTATTGGAATAAGAGCATCTTGGAAGCCATCGGAAATCAGCTGGGCGCCTTTGTCAAAATCTCACATCTCACATCTCAAGGTAAGTACATAGCCTACGCTAGAATCCGTGTTTACCTGGATATTTCAGGACCCCTCCCAGGCCATATTGAGCTGATCCATAGAGTAGTGCAATGGAAGCAAACCATTGATTACGAAAACATCCCATTTAGATGTCGGAAATGCCGACAGCATGGAAATATTAGTCATGGCTACCCTACTAATCAACCCTCACCAAAGACCCAACAGGAAAACGTGGCTACTCCACCCCCTGGTTTCACCTTCGTATCAAGGAAGAACAAAGGGAAGAAAGGAAAAAATCCTCTGAAACCCTCCACCAATACTACCCCCGCTAATACCACCCCCACCCAGCAAAAAAAATTTGAAGCTCTTAGCAATCTTGACTCAAATGAGCACCCTACAGTCTCCCACGCCCCCACTATTCAAGATCCATCAATGATCAATCAATCTTCTAATCCTATCAACACTCCCAACCCAAACTCTGATTCATTCCACACCCAGGCACAACAACATAACCTGAAACCCTCTCCCTTTCAGATCAATACTAGCCAGACCTCATTACAAACCCCTCCATGCACAGAACCTCAATCAGACCAGCCATCCTCAACCACTCTTACCAATCCTCTGGAGGAGATCCTAGGCGATCTAGATCTACAAAATGTCAATGAGCAATGGTCCAAAATGGGAGTGCATGCCATTCCCCAGGAACACTTGGCGAAAATAGAAATGGCATACCTGCAGCTGGAATATCTCAACCAGAATGCAGCCAAAAGGAAATGGGGAAACAACAGCCAAACGGGCATTCAAGCCAACCTGGATCTGGATCAATACAAGCCGCAAGGACCAGGAAGAAAGAGAGGGCGAAAATCCACAAGACAACAAATACAAGAACTAGGCAGGCGCCTAATCAATGAAGGAAAAATAAGGGCCTTGGTTCTAATAGCTCCAAAGGTACCTCAATGAAAATCACAACCTGGAACATCAGGGGGCTAAATGGCACCTCCAAAGGAAGGATCCTGAAAAACCGTTTATTCTCGCAACATCCAGACCTTATACTTCTTCAAGAATCCAAATTCTCTTCCAAGGAAATTGAAACGCTTAAAAAACTCTTTTCCAAGAGTCACCATTGCTTAAGCATAGATGCCATCGGGCAAGCCGGAGGGTTACTCATGTTTTCGAATAAAATCAAATTCTTCATGCAGAATTCTTTGTCCACCAAGCCCTCATTATCGGTAATATTTAACATGCGAGACTCATGGCAAACGATATGCATCACCAACGTGTATGGACCTCAAAGAATGCAAGAAAAGTTGAAGATGTTGAACGACTTGGATGAAGTCCGACAACACCATGGGGCAAACCACTGGATTTTAGGTGGTGATTTCAACATGATCACCACTCTAGCAGAAAAAAAAGGAGGCTTACGAAGATTGGATAAAGACTCGGAAGCATTCAACACCTTCATTGTTGAATCCAAACTCATTGATATCCCCACAGTCAATGGTCTACATACCTAGAACAAGAAGCAAGGGGGAAACATGCAAATAACATCAAGGCTCGATAGGTTCCTTATGTCGGAATCCATTATGCTTCAAAATATAGACATGGAGGCCAGCATTCTACCTACTGGGGGATCTGATCACTGGCCAGTGTAGATTCATTTCACTAATATGGACAGGCCCCACAACAGACCATTCAGATTTGAGGCTTTCTAGATAGATCACCCACCATTCATGCAAAACATACAAAGTTGGTGGTCTCAAGCTACCATAAGAGGCGATAATATCATGTACATCTTCCACCAGAAGTTCAAAATAATTAAAGCCAACCTCAAATGCTGGAACAAGCACACCTTTGGCAACATATTTAAAGCCAAAAAAGAGCTTGAGGAAAAAATGGCGAACCTCCAGCAAACAATGATCAAAGAAGGGCCCAATGATGAAAGGATAACTCAAGAATCAAACCTTCAAAGGCAGTGGGAAGAAAGGCTAAAAAAAGAAGAGATGCTGTGGAGGAAAAAATCGATGGTGCAATGGTTAAAACAGGGAGAATGCAACACAAGCTTCTTTCACAGATCAACTATCCAACATAGAGAAAATAATCACATTCTCTCCCTCAAAAAAGCTGATGGCAATAAAGTCTATACCAGGGAGAAAATATGATCTGAACTTCTTCTCAGAGATCCCATTCAAGACAAAACCCAAGCCATCAGTGGAGTCATCGATGCTATCACCACCTTAGTCACAGAGGATCAGAACTCCCTTCTTTTAAGAGAATTCACTGAGCAGGAGATTGAAGAAGCAATCTTCACCATGGCGTTGAAGAAAGCTCTCGGACCAGATGAATTTACAATTGAGTTCTTTAAAGCTTGTTGGCCCATTATCAAGGCTGACCTATTCAACCTAGTAAAGAAATTTCACAGAACCAAAATAGTGTTGCCTGCCATCAACACCACCTTCATCACCTTAATTCCCAAATCGGACCATGCTGACTCCCCCGAAAAGTTTCGACCCATAGCCCTTTGTAATGTCATTTATAAAATCCTTTCTAAACTGATGGCTAACAGACTTAAATCCATCCTCCCCTCAATTATTTCTCTGGAGCAAACTGGGTACGTTGAAGGCCGGCAAATCACCAATAGTATAATCCTCACTCAAGAAGTGATGCATTCTCTCAAAACAAAAAGGACTCCAGGTATGCTCATCCAGCTTGACCTTTCAAAAGCCTTTGATAAAATAAGCTGGCACTACATAAGAGAAATCCTCCAGGCTTTTGGATTCAGTCTGATCTGGATAAATTGGATAATGGAACTGGTCTCGGGAGCATTCTTTTCAATCATGCTAAATGGAGGACCCCTTCAACCCTTCCTTCCGTCCAGAGGTATAAGACAAGGATATCCCCTGTCTCCTTTTCTATTTTTTATTATGGCAGAAGGTCTGGGAAGATCTTTATCCAAGGCGAAACAACATAATTAGCTCAAAGGCATCAAACTAGCACCTCAAGGCCCCACAGTAATGCATCAGCAATTCGTACATGATACAATGCTCATTGACACCCCCACAGTGCAAGAAGCTCGAACCATCAGCAAAGTGTTAAAGACTTTCTCAGAGGTCTCAGGTATGGAAATTAATCTCACAAAATCCAGACTATTTTTCTTCAACACATCCATTCCTGTGCAGAGAAATCTCAAGAGAATTCTTAGTATTCAAAAGAACTCCCTTCCAACCAAATACCTCGGTATTCCACTATCAGAATATGCCTACAAATCTGCCAACTAGGAAGCCCTCCTCAACAAAATGAGGGCCAGGTTAAGCAGCTGGACCCACCGGGCCTTAAACATGGCCAGTAGACTAATATTGGTCAAAACCGTTCTAAAAACCATGCCAGCGTATCTGCTTTCAGCCCTTGCAGCCCCTAAGGCTGTTTATAAATCCATTCGAAACATCCAGCAATCCTTCCTCTAGAATGGGGCCTCTAAGAAATCCAAATGGGCCCTCCTCAAGTGGATATAAATTTGCAAACCAAAATTGGAGGGATGGTTGGGCCTAAGAGATCCCGAGACACTAAGCAAGGCTGTAGCAGCAAAAATCTGGTGGAGATGGGTAGAAAATCCTAATTCCCTTTGGGGCACCCTGTGGAAAGCGAAGTATACAAATCAAATCATGGAAAAATACCTCATCAGACTTACTGGAAACACTCAAGGATCCCCCATCTGGATCAAAGCATGGGAAAATCAACATATTATTCAGCAGCACAGCTTCTGGGAAGTGCACCAAGGCAACACTTCCCTATTCTGGGAAGATGCCTGGCAGCAGCTCCCACTCCTGGACCACCAAGACTGTAATACTATTAAAAGGGCTATGCAAGAGGTAGGAATGGTCATGGTAGAATACTACTGGCAGCCCGTGAACAAGGCAACCACATGGCAAAAAAGGTTATCAAAAGAACAATGGCATACCCCAGCATGCCTAGTGAATTTAGACCATCTTCTACAGGACCTGGAAAAGAGAAGAATCCTAAAAGCTAACAAAAAGGATATCCTGAGATGGGGAAGAAATCCCAAAGGAACCTTCAACCTCAAAGAAGCATACAAGATCTTGGCTGCCTCCCCAGATCCACAACCAGATTACAAATGGCAAACCCTTTGGAACAGAGGAACATGGACAAAAATCACCCTTTTCTCCTGGCTAGTCTTGCACAACAGAGTGCTCACATGGGAAAATATTCAGAAACGAGGTTTCACACGTCCTTCCAGATGTGTCCTCTGTGAGAATGGTCCGGAAATTCTCAATCACATCCTCAATACCTACCCCACGGCCTGCTCTCTGTGGGATGTCATGGCCGTGGTCTTCAGACAATCTGACAGGGAGAGAAACTCTATCTACAACTCACTCAAAAAATGGAGATCTTCCATATCCTCCAATCCCTTGGTCAAAAGTGCTTGAAATCTCATTCTGGGAGCCATAGCATGGATCCTATGGAAAGAGCGAAATGCACGAATATTCAAGAATTCAGCAATGGCACTAAACATGTTAATAGGAAAGGTGCGACAGCTCATCACAAAGTCGATCAACGCCATGGGAATATTGACGACCAAGGGAAACACATCTCTGACTGAGGAAAGAATTATCCAGATCTTGAATCTTAAATCCATGACCAACCATGCTGGGTAGAACCAGGCTTCAACAGAAAAAACGCAGGACAAATGGGGTCTGCCTCCATTTAACACATTCAAACTCAATTTCGACGGGGCATCCAAGAAAAACCCCGGAATTGCAGGTTACGAGGGAGCAGTAAGGGATCACACAGGCACTATCCATCTCATATATCATGGAAATCCTGGTGTAAACACCAATAACGTTGTAGAACTAATCACCCTCATCCGTGGTATCACTCTGGTTGATCGCTATAGACTCCTACCTCTGGTAGTGGAAGGCACCTCAGAGATTATAATTAGGCTGATGAGAAAACTACAGATGGGCACGCAGGTGGATAAAGTAACCCCAAGATGGAGACTCTTGGCAATACTGAAGGACATACAAGGCCAACTCCGCAGCACGCAAGGGATCACCTTTCAAGTAGTTCGTAGAACAAAAAACAAGTTGACCGATGCCTTGGCCAATGCTGGTGTTGAATCCAAGCTTGACGATTATCACATCCTTTGGCATGATATGGAGGAGGGGGAACTCAAAGTCAAATGCAACGCAATCAAAAATTCAGATCTGCAAGCTTAGGCGATCTGTCATTCAAACCCAAACCTTCAGCCACAAGGCATTCGATGTCTTAATCACAGGAAGGTGATGTCAAGTCACAGAAAATTCCAGAAGCGGCGGGTTCTGCCAGACCGACCGGGCCATCTCTGTTCATCTGGGCCATCTCAGCATACCTGAGCCATGTCAAAGAATTGATCACTCATCCACTTCATAGATCAGCACGCCCATCTCGGTATGCCCGGACCATCTCTGCACGCCCACACCTTCTATGTATCTCCTTGGTTTCTATATAACGGAGCTAGGCTATCAGCCAATACACAATTGATGGACGCTCAGATCAGGCAGCTCTGTAAGTCATTCACAGGGAGATCCCCTTGACTCCCACTTGCACTATGTATTTCTTTGTACACCATTAATATAAATTTGCTTTACCTTTTACAAAAAACAAAAAAAGATTCTTATTATTGATTATTTTTTAGAGATTATAGTGTCTTTGTCAAGTTGTAAGATTTATTTAGGATGCACATATTTATGAGAAAGCTTTTCCAACTCCTAAAGAAAATTATAACCTTTCTTGCAAATCATATATATAATGTGCTAAGTGTAGACACTCTTCAAGCTAACCTACTCTCTCCTAAAGCCACACATTTCATTCATATTTGGTTCATCCTTGATTTCGAAATTGGTATCGAAGCACAAAGTATGAAAATTGAAGAAAGCTCTTTATGGGATGAAGCAAGCACCAAGAGCATGGCACACCAGGATTAACACTTAACTGATGGATAATGGGTTTGAAAAATGTGATGGTGAACCCACACTCTACATTAATGAAAATGATAGTAAAATCCTTATTGTTGTTTTATATGTAGATGATTTAATTTTCACACGCAATGAAGTTTCTCTCATTGCTGATTTTAAAGTAGTCATGAAGAGTGAATTTGAACTGACAGATGTGGGTTTTTTGAGATATTTTCTGGGAATAGAAGTAAATAAAAATGAAAAGGGTTTTTTTATTTCTCAAGCAAAATATGTTGCACAAGTTTTAAATAGGTTTAACATGCAGAAAATCAAAGAAGAAGTAACTCCAACTTTCATGACGTTAAAATTAGGCAAAGAATATTGTAGCAAGAATGTCGATCCAACATTGTACCAGAGCATGTTTGGCAGTCTAATGTATTTGACTGCAACTAGGCCTGATAATATGTATGTTGTAAGTTTAATTTCAAGATTCATGAAGACACCAAAGGAGACACATTGGAAAGAAACCAAGATAATATTGAGGTATGTGAATGGAACAAAGGAGTATCGTGTTATATACTCCACAACTAATAATTTTAAATTGATTGGTTACACTAACATTGTTTGGGATGGAAGTGTAGATGATAGAAAGAGCACACCTCGGTATGTGTTTCATTGCACACAGTTAAGTTTTCGCACATCTCGCCCATAAATTTTTACTTTAGAGTTAAAGTTATATGGGGTATGTTATTTTTGTTGCGATGCGATCACAATAGCACATCGCAAGGTTTTGTATTTTCTCGTGTTCGTGCATATGTTAATTGTTAAGATCTCCGATGTATGATAAGTGATAAGGCACCGGATGCGATGAGGACTCAAAGATGAAATTTATATTATTTCAAGTCTGTGATTTTATGTTTTTAATGCGTTTTTATATGTTTTTGTGTATAAACTAGAATATGATCAACGTGTCGCTTTTAATGAAGAAACGGGTTTTGATAGCCCAAGGAAGTTTAGTTGTTAAGCGCTTGTTAAACAATTGAATTGCATTGATTAGGTTTAGGTTTTCAGGCTACAAGTATTATAGTATTAAAACAAATGTAATTTCATTTTGTTATAGTTAAGGAATAGATAACTAAAGTTTGTTCTTCTCCTATGTATTGTGTTGTCTGTGTATGAATTTTTATTTCCGCAATTTGTTGCATTCTCTTTGTTGGGGGAAACTCATTTCCTATGTTATCTTTTCATTCAATATCTCCAACAATAAGCGCATATAATAATAATTTTAAGGCCTCCACTGAATGGGACCGTGAAAAATGTAAATTTTAGGAATTAATAAAAGAAGTTGAATTGAAAATAGATCTCTCAATCATTTATATTGGGATTCTTTAGAGCGTGCACTGGTCGTTGCAATATTTTGCAAATAAAAAGAATTTTAAATAGAAGTGAGTGTTTCACCTAATCTCGTGACCAAAAAAAATGTTGTGGGTAGGAATAACCTTAGCGTCATCTCTTCTCTACTATCCTTTACCTGAGCACAACAAGAAGAAAGGAAAGAAGAAGTAGGAGAAATTTTGATTAAAACCTTTGAAAAAAAATTTAATTGAAGGCCACAACTAGGTTTGATACATGATGATAGGCTAACTGAAAAAAATGAAATGTTATATTCGTTATAGTGTGAAACCGACTCTTGCAATATTCTAAAAAAAGAAAAAAAAAATTGAGGATTGTACATTGAAGTCAGGGTTTCTCCTATCTCGGTGACCAAATAAAAAACCATAAACATTCATGTTAGTTGAGACAAGTGTACGTGTGGGTAGGAAGAGCCTTGGTTCAATGGAACTGGACTCTTGTAGCTACGATTTGTCTTCAATTTGACATATAAAGGGAAGTATCCATTGTGGCTGAAAAACAACAAGTTAGTTACTTTTTCGAAAAAAACAAATTATTTAGGGACAAACTTACATGTAGAGGCAACTTGGATCGATAGGTGACTGTTGACTTAATTACAGTATGATTTGGAACCCATATTATCTGGAATGCAAGGAAAATAGCTCACTATTTCTGTCGAATTTGACATGTAAAAGGAAGTACCGTGTGTGACTGAAAACAACAAGTTGTTGATTTTTATTTTCTTACCTGTAGGGAGAATGACCTCCAAGAGAGTTGTGCACCGACTCTCGAGTGATTCCCTGAAACTATACACTAATCTGTGGTGCAAAAATTATAGCATAGAGTGCAATAGATGAAACCATAGAGTCGAAGTCCTTAACAATGAATGAAATGTGCGAATGACCAATTTGGGCGAAATTCCTGAAGTTTGTGATGACCTCTACCTATCAAGATTCACCTCTACCATCGGATTGAGCCCTCAATAGGTGTACAGTCCAAATGACCTAAGTACTAGATATTTAATTCCATGGTCGCAAGCTGGAATCTAGTGACCGTTCTATTAAATCCGGAAATAAACTATAATAAAAATAATATAATAATCAAAATTTATAGCAATAACATAACATTTAAATTACATAGATATTAAAAAAAATATATCAGTAAATTTAAAAAAAAATGATGAGTAAATTATTAATAAATTAAGATATAAAACTAAACTATATATCTTATTAATAATATATATATATAATTTCACAAAAAAAAAAATCAAATAATATATTTGAACACATACACTCATCTAAAGACATTTATTAACAAAAAAAAATATTTTTTATTTGCCTAAATTCAATTCAAGAGTTGACATATACTTCACTTGTGTATTAATGGATATATAACTCGAGAAATATTGATAGCCCCTTCAAACTCCCAACATGCATGACTATTGAACAAATCCTCCAAAGTGGATATACATATAATTTTTCATGACCAATGAGTTTTCCAGCCTCGTCGTTACACTTCCAATATTGTACTTCACTTCTATGATATCTTTAATCATATAATTCATGCAATGGTTGCTTTTTCTACTGAGCCAATAAAACAAAAAAGTTGGGATGTTGTAATTTAGATATGTCTCAGCTCTATAGTTGTTTCTATCACTCCAGAACTTTTTTAAGCATTTGGGTACTATGCCAAAATGATTTGAAGATAGAAATCATGGTTGCCTAAATAATATATAATTTCTTTAAATTGGTCGCGAAGGTATGTTTCGCAACAAATAGACATTTTCAACTTTTGGTTGATTGAGACTAGTGTGAGTTTTTATGTTCATCCCATTATGATTTTTCCCTTATGGTTTTCTGTAGATTTCTTAGTGTATAGAGTGTGTTTCCTCATCTTTCTTTCATAGGCATGTATCAATGGATTAAATAAATTTCTTATTCAAGTCATCAACCTTGGGCCTCTGTCAATATTTTTGGGTCAATATATTGTTGTGGCACTAATGCCATTGCGATAAATCCCCATTGTTTCAAGAATGAAATAAGATGCTAAGTGTATAGCCTTGCCATCATTTTCCTCCTAGCATGTATGAATCATAGACCGTGCTCCAAATTCTAATTTATGTCTTATAAGATATTACTGGTCACTTTTCAACCAAAATTCTACATATTATTCAACTCCTAAGATATTTGAAGAACCTATATTTGTTGCAGAACTTGTCAACCATACTTTGACTGAGCCATAAATATTTTTCGATGCTTTGCGGACTTGGATATTATGCACTTAGAATTAATGGAGAAATATATATTATTTTAGAGTGTTATTATTGATTATATTTTAGAGATTATAGTGTCTTTGTCAAGTTGTAAGATTTATTTAGGATGCACCTATCTATGAGGAAGTTTTTCCAACTCCTAAAAAAACTTGTAACCTTTCTTTCAAATCATATATAGAATGTGCTTAGTGTAGACACTCTCCAGGTTAACCTGCTCTCATGTAGAGCCACACATTTCATTCATATTTGGTTGATCTTTGATTTCTAAATTGGTATCATAGCATTTTATAAAAGCGTTGTTAGAGAGTTTTGTTCGCAAACCTACCATCCACCTATCTCTTTGATTGTGGAATTTGAGGATGAAAAAGGTGTTCTGTCGTTGTCATTCTTTTCTTCATGAATAATAAAAAAATTCAATAGTTATTCCCTTTTGACTTATAGTCTTTCTAGTTCTTGGGACTAAATCATTAATTGACTAAACTCTAGGAGCCATTTTACCTTATGACCTTAACAACTTACCATGAAGATAATTTAATGAGGTGCTTGATAACTCACCCCTAATATGCTATTCCAAATTTTCTCTTCTACATCACATTTTCTCTAAAGGGTAGTTGCTCCAACAACGGAAGATATGTCTATGATTCCATTCCAAGCTTTATCTTGTTGGAAATATACATTTGTACCAAATTTAAACATTCTTGTGACTAAATTAAACAATCTATATGTTTTTTACTATCCACTGCAATTCTTTAAAATGCACTTCTCAATTTTGTAATCTGGTTTTCTTCTTAGAGTTTTGTATTTGTGAGCATATGCCACACATCCAAACTCCTTGAAACGTTATGCACTAAATGTGATAATACTCCATGCTATTTGTGGCTAGCTCAAATTGAATTATTATAATATTTATCATCTCTATTGATGCTTTCATAGTGTAAAATTTTTAGGAATTATCAAATATCCAAGATTGAAGAATTGGGGTTCGATACAATATTGAAGAAATTGAGGAATTAAATGGAATTTATTGGCTGTAAAGATTTTATTGTTAAGTGTTACACTCCCCAACACTATTACACACACAACAAAATTTCCAACGATGGAAGACAAATTTCAAACAAATATTTTATGCAAAAGTTATGCCATCATGATGTTGACCTTCCTATTTTCACCACCATGATTGAATAATATGACACATGAACCCCCATTATTGATGTAAAATAGGCTAGCCACTTGATCATGTTAAAGATGCGATAATGGAGACTTTATAAGATTTACTATCATAGCTCTAGCTAAGCATTCAATCAGTCAAACTCAACTATTAGTAGGTTATGATCATTTATCATATCCAAGATAGAAAGAGGAAAAGGGTTTCCATTCTATTCGACTATATTTCATTCCAAAGATATGTATGGTAGTGGATAATGGATAAAGAGGGAGTAAATAGATATTTTTTGTGTATAATAGCATCCCATGGTCCACATGTCTCACTTCTTTGTACATCCATTCATTTCCATTTAGAGAAAGACTAAGTGGAGTAGCCTCACCTCTGACCCTAGTTTTTTCCTTCAACTGTTTCCTAGATCATATCCTATGATCATTGTATTTTGTGATTTTTAATTCATTATGGTCCATATTTTATCTATTGCATTGATAATTATAACACAATTATTAGTAAATCTTGAAACCTAACAAGGAATTAATGTTCATAGTGAAGATTTAATATTTTCAAATATATTTTAGTAGATTTGTTGTGACAAACTACGAAATGGAACATTCATGGAAGTATATGGGTGATTTTGGTATTAGAGCCAGGTCTATTTTGATCAATTGTGGGAATTTATGGGGGATAAAGATCAGTTAAGATGAAATTCATAAAACCTTACCCATGGTAAAAAAATATATTAAAAACCATTAAGACCTAGAATAGGATATATATGTGGAGATGGAATCAAAATTCATAGATATAAACCGTAATGTGAGCCCCATCATGGTAGTCATGACCAATAACCTCAGGCTATTTAAAGAAGTTGGAGGTCTATTGCAAAGGTTTAACTAGCGTGAAAATTGAGGAACCCAGAAAAAATAGAGAGGGACACTAATAAAGAACCCAAAAAAGAAAAACTCAATTGAAGAGTATCAAACCATTCATAGTCCACATTCAATATTAAAGTGAAGGCTAATATCAATCCAATCAATTTCACATTTATTCTTTCATTTTAAATAACTATTTACAATATTTAAAGGTTTAGTTTAGTGCTCATCATATAGGGGAATCAATAAAATTTCATTTGTTCATCTAAAATTAGAGGGACGTGCCTTGAATTTTAGGTAAATCCACACATAACCCCTAATAATGTGGGGACATATTTAAGTGACTATGTGGGAAGATTTCAACACTGTCATAAATTTAAATTTCTACACTATAGTGTATGTAGAATGGCAAAGTAGTGGGTGGCATTAATTCAAGTATAAATAGGGGTAGAGTGAAATTGAGTTCTCTACACAATTTTGGAAGATGAAAATAATGTCCCATTTATCCCCACCTATACATACTCATCAAGTATATGGGGGATCTACATAACCATCCGTTGAAGCAAGTGACGTGGTCCAAATGAAAATTAATGGATGAAGATTATAAAATAACATATGCCAAAAGAAAGGGAAATAAAGTGGGTCAAAGTAGAAGGAGCACCAATATGCTTCTAAGAATGGGAATAATAAATGTAAAGGGGTAATTAAACATGAAAAAACAAAAAAAAACCAGTGAAAAAATTATAGCAACTAATATAATATATATGGCCACACAGAGGAGAAGTTTTGGAAGTTGCATCTAGAGGTCAACTTGAAGAAAAAAAAGGAATATGCTAAGAAGAAAAATCTCATGGCCACTGATTTGAATGATTAAGTGGAAAACAACTAAAACTTGGATGAGAATATTATTTGTGAAAATCTGCAAAAAGGGGATGAATTTGAGTAGCCTTCAACAAAAATAAGAGAAGTAAATGATGATATTGTTCCATATAAAGATATAGGTAAAGCAGATGAAAATTGATTTTCTATTTGACTCATAATTGTCGGTAAAATATCATAGAAATATATCTGGTCATGAAATTGTGATTGCAGACTCACAAACATCCTAGCCCATATCAATTATGATCAGTCAACAAGAAAACAAATATAAAGGTAACCAAATAGTGTAACAACAATTTTTTTAGTTAGTTTTTATTTTATTGATGAAATTGAGTTGGGTGAAGTAACATTTTATGATTGTGGCGTGTTTTTGGTAATCCTTATTTGTACATGTTGGATGTTATCTGCATGTGTAGAGCCAACAAATACTAGATAATCAAGTAAGATAAATACTTCATCATTAATGTTCACAATTGTAAGTCAATGATCTCATTGGTAAGTGCCAACTGAGTAAAGAAGTTGATCAATTTTAACAAGAAGTTACTTTGTTAATTTAAGATAAACCTAGCCTGTGGAAGAGTCTTTGAGCTAACTTACCCATGGAATCTTGTAATAGGGAATAAAAAAATAATTATAAGAGTTTCTATAGGTGTGTAAGGTTGTGTTCCACAAGACTAAATGGAGACAACTTATGTGAGCATAGGAGTATGAGATTCAGTTGTTATCGAACATTTTGTTAACAAATATTAGGTTCTAGATGTAGTTAATTATAGAATAAAATGAGGTGAATAAGAAATTTGAATAAACATCGAAAGATTGTGTTATTTGAACAAATACCTCACCATTTGGGTCACCCATTTTAATTCTACATGAGACTCGTTGCATGCACATTCATTAGAAGGAATTATACAACTTTTTTCTCAACAAAAGGGACCCCCTACCTACGATATATTACCTTCTAGATCATTTGCAGGAAACAAAATATTTCAGCAAGCTATACTTAATGTATGGGTATTATTAGATTTTAATTATAGAGGAGAAGACATGGAAAACTTCCTTCAAAATAAAACAAGTTTCTTATGAGAGGTTATTTATTCCATTTGACTAATCAAATGCACCATCTATGTTCATGAGGTTAATAAATGGTATATTTTTCGATTTTATAGATTCATTGTTATTTTCTATTTGGATGATGTATTCATATACAGTGCTACCTGGAAGGAACACATATCAAATTTCATGTAGGTGTTATAGACATTAAAGAAACACAATTTTATAGAAAATTTCAAGAAGTGTGAGTTTGCAAAAAGGTATTTATTGTATCTAGGATATTTCATATGTGGAGGAGAGATGAAGATATATCCTAACAGGATGGATACTATCATGAAGTGGCTAATTCCTGTTAAATTTTTTGAGGTTGTGAGTTTCACTATGGAAGAAAAATATATGAGGGAATGCATGGCCTTATTTTCACTAGTAGTGGAACTACATCATGTCATAACAATGACTGAAAATAATTTCCAGTAGGAAAAATTTCAACATAGGGCCTTTGAGGAGTTAGAGAAAGATCAATAAAACACTAATTCTCATGTTACTAAACTTGTAGAATTACTTCAAAGAGGATATAGGTGCAAGTTATTATGTTGTGGGAGTAATCTTGATGAAGAGATGAAGTGATGTATGCTACAATTATTAATTATTTCATGTTGAGCATAATAACTACCCTACCTGCAACAAGGAGTTGTATGATCTAGTACAAGGTGATAATAATCCAAACACTATATAATGGAAAGGAATATAGTAATCAATATTAATAATTACCCACTATAATACCTCTATGCCCAACAACAACCATAAATAAATTGGTGTTACAAGTGGATGGAGTTTCTCCAATAGTATAATTTAGCGATAAAGTACAATAAAGAAACACAAACAAGTTGGATGGCATGCTATGTAGGCCACCCACATAAAATATGACAACTTTAGGAACTTTGATGCACAAGGATCCTTTCGCTTATAACACATACAAAGAGGCATGCATACTTGATGAAGACATAAAAGTGTTGTCTTAGTAGTTGCAGATCTAGATTAATGTGCATAATTGTGAGAGAATAAATGAACACCATCTCTATAATGGGTTAGTTCACATTTTGCATAAGTTACTTGTTCCTAAACTTGAGCAAATATAGCTGATAAGGTAGGCTCATACCTCCAAGCTTGTATGGAATTTTTGTGTAGGGATTAAAATGGAGAATATTATACGGTCATAATAGGATGCGTCCTTTTTTTAACTATGAAGCTTAGTAATAGGAAGCAAGCTCTATACCATCTCTTTTTTGTACCCACTTGTCCTAGGGAAACAATTTCCATGGATTTTTTGGGATGTTTTCCAATAGCCATGAGGGGAAACTACTAGTTGTTTATGGTAGTTGACAAGTAATGTAATATGTGTGTGCCGATGCCCTACATAATTAAAATAAGTAGAAAGAATTAGAAATCTTATTATTTTTACGGGTCATAGTCCACTTTTGGATACCAAGGACCATCATTTCAAATACAACGATGAGATTTATTATAACTATGGGAGAACATGGACACAAAATTGAATAGATATACCACATTTGATCATGGATACATGGGTAAAAATAAGTAAGTAAACATGAATTTGGTGCACCTTTTGAGGGGTTACAATCAAAATCATACAAATAATTTAAATGAAAATATTGTATATATACAACACTGTTTTAATATAGTAGTGCACACTTAAAGTATAAAATCGCAGTTCGAAACTTGTTTTGGATATTATATAACAGAGAAAAGGAGGGGATATGGAGGATATCACTAGGGATGTGTTAAGGAAAGATAAATTTGTAGAGAAAATTAGGAAAATCCATTTGCAAGTGTAGGATATCATGCATAATTCATAGCAAAAATAAAATGACACAAATGATAAATGTAGGATAGAGAAGTGATTCATGGTTGGAGACAGAGTATGGTTACAGTTGAACAAGGAGAGGTTATAAGTTCATAGTATGATAACGAAGGATTTTGGATGTGGTCCTTTTGAAATACTGGAGAAGGAGGGGGATAAATCCTATTGTGTCAATATAACCTAATACATTTGTATTTACTTAGTGGTTAATGTAAAAAAATTGAAACTCTATGAGCCTTCCTTGTTGGATAAATAAAAGGATATAATTTTATATAAAAGTCAAAAAACTAAAATATAAGGGAAGAATAACATTTCATATATATTTTTAAAGAATGGCTTCCAATAAAGGATAAATTGTACTAGAGGGAGAAGGTAGAGGAAACCAATTCTCACCTCATTCTTTAGGAATTTGTTGGGACTATTATCCTAGAAAAATTGGGAGGTATGATATAGATTCAATAATTACATTATTTTTCTCCCATTTTAATGATTTCAATGTGGACAAAGTAGAGGAATCACCTAATATGACTATTTTTATTTACGAGACCCGGTTGGGAAAATTGGGGTCTAAAACATTTGAGAATCAGTTTGAGGAGTTCAAATGCCTTTTTTGGGGTAAATATTTATTTCTTAATCATGAAATGACGTTGAACTATTCGTACACATAGATTCTTTATAACAACATAAGAGAGACCTCAAATGGTTTATACATGCAAATATTATGCCAGATACCAGTTTACCTTCCTATTTTGACCACCATATTCGAGAGGACTCCATATCAACCCCCATAATTCATTCAAATGGGGCTAGCCATGTAATCATGATGAAGAATAATCCACAAAAGTAAATATTGTAACTCTTGTTAAAAGTTGAAGGAATAAATATTAACCACTATAAGGCTATCATGTTGTGTTATAACCAAGCCACTGGGATAAAAATGGGTTCCATTCTATTACATTGCTTTTCTTTCCATAGATGATTAGAGTAGCATAGAGAGAATTGATAGAGAGAAAAATATAGGAAAAATAGAGAGGCTTTGTGTACTTAAGTAGGAAAAATCCCATAGGTCACACTCCTTTATACTTGCATCCATTTTCATCCAATGAAATACAATGAGAGTAGAGTCAACTCACCCCTTAGTTGGATTTTCTCTTGCAAGTATTTCCCATATAGTATATTATGTTCATTATGCTTTGTGAGTTTGATTTTTTTGTTCTATATTTTCCATATTTTGTATATTTCTTGCATAATTATAGCACAATAATTAATGAATCCATAAAATATTTGTTTTCCTTTATCCTTTCCTAGGTGGTTAACATCTAGATAATCTTTCCTTTGCCTTTGAAAATCTCGGAAGCTCTACAATATGACAAAATTTAATTTTGATTTCTTCCCTTGAGACACTACAAGCCTATCACTGTTTTCCTTATAACTTCTCATATCAGTGCTTTTGCTTCTAATGGTGCCCATCCAGTTAGGGGAGACTTCCTTTATTCTCTTTATAACTGAATATTCTTCTTGAAATCAATGGATCTTATCAAGGCGATGCAAATACATTATGTTTCTCAGCCCCATTGTCTTCTTATGTGATGCTACAAACATAATTGTTAGCCAATCGATAATGCAGTTAAATCATTTTATACAACATTGTAAGTTTTTCCATAAGCACATGTTTATGAGGCTATCTACAACACCACTTTCCAAATTAATATGGATTTTAGGAAAAATTGAATCACATCAAAATAAACACAGACATAGAGCATGTAGTCCATAATCAAATGCTATAAGGAACACACAACAACCAAACATGATAATTACTACACTTTTTAACCAAGTTCTATGTCTCATCTCTGAACCTCACGTGCAAAACCTTCGCTCCTAATTTCATTACTCTTGAGCCCATCTATTCCAAGTGTTGAACCTCGATGCTCAGATATTACCCTTTAAAATAACTCTAAAACATTATCATACTACATTAGAGTACCAACCTTTTTTCTAGAGGACCAATATTGAACCTTCAACTCTAATACCACTCCATAATGCTTCCTCCCACCCCCTCAGACTAATCTCTAATAAAAGGAGGTGCTAATGTTAACTAACCTAACCTTCATGGTAATCATTATGTAGAAGGGGTTAAAAAATTTCTCCTTTGCCATAATATGTGAATTAAATTCAGCCTACACAATCGCATTTAGCTCCTAGGAAGATTTCCAACAATATATATTTTTCCTTAATCCAACCTTTGAATTAATAAAACTATGTCCATTTGAAGTTTGGGCTCCACAACCCTACTGCATCAACTAGGGTTAGCCACATTACATTCACGTGGCACTACCACCTCACACGAGTTCCAATGTCGCACTCAATGTCACAATATCATTACACGACATCACCCAAGACTATTTGTCTAAGGATATTCTATTACCAGATCTATGTCTGAACATCAAATTTCATTGAAACTAATAAGGGGCATTCCATGTGTCATGGCTTTCATTATCCAACAGTCATACTACTATAGTGCACATGGCTCTGACCTTGGCATCATATCATAATCATTGTCGTTAACTAAGAGAGGTACTCTCCATCAAGTTCCTTCCGTATCTTCCACAAGTTCTGCTGTATTCAAAACAAGCTATGAATGACAGTACTAATTTCCTCATCTGGTCCATAGTGACACTGCCTCATTTCATGTGAGGCTCCACATTACCACTACATGGAAAACCTAACGTAAGTGTTTCCATAGTCCCTAGTGAGACTTCTTGTTGCAGACAAATTAGCTTACCTCCATGTCGCCCACTCCTTGTTCTCTTACTAATGTCATGTTGATTCCAAGGTGACACCATATAGTTATGTTGCATTCCTCGAGGGTTCCAATTTAGCTTCGGTCATTTGTCCCACCAAGGTCTGAGACCTATACAAAAATCACTTTCACATTTCACGACAGATAGGGTATGTTTTGCATTTGCATCAATAATGCCAACGTTCTTAGCATGGAGATACTATTTGGCACACCCCTGTGATGAGACAACATTTCCAATGATAAGAGACTTGAAATTTATTATTTTTAACTCTTTATCAATCATAGCCCCTTATCATAATGACCTCCTTGTATTCCTAGTGTAGTGCAAAGTGAATATGATGCAACAATAAACATGCATTTTCCCATTACGTTAGAGGAAATTTCAGCCTAGAAGTGGCCTCCTAAGGGAAAATAATAAAATAATAGTTATAAATTTTGAAGGGAAAAGAAATAAACTACTTTTTTAAATTGTAATTTTAACTTATCTCTTGATAGCTTTGCTCAAATTTCATGTGTAGACACTCCACGGATGCGGAATTAAATTCCACATCCAATGAGTATCCATTATGCATACTTTCGAGAAGACCCACTTTGATAAAAAAAATGTAGATACACTAAAAAATGTGTTAAAACACATTTTTTATTGTACCTACATTTTTATATCAATATGGGTATTCTCTAAATTATGCATAATTTGTACTCGTTGGATGTGGAATTTAATTTCACATCCAACGAGTGTCTACACTTTAAATATGAGTAAGCCTATAAATAGATAAGCCAAAAATACACTTAAAAAAAAAGTAGTTTTTCTTCTTTTCCCTCCAAAATATTTACATTTAAATTTAAAGTATTTTTATTTCTTTACATATTATGACATGGACATTACATGAAAATTTCATGGGCAATTTTAGGATGAAATTTCCTCTAATGGTTTTTCCTTTGGGAATTTGGTGAGGCTTGTTTGACTTGAATGTAGGACCATTTCCTATGAGCCAATCCAATAGTATTTATGACTTCAAAAACTACAAAGGTCAACCCCAACACTTCTAAGGAAAATTACAATATTATTTTGTAGTCAATGTGCATAACATAGCCCATATGGTCCCTCACATGTAGTATAATACAACATTAAACAATAGAGCTCATAATATATAAAGAATGAATACTTCACCTCCATTTCAATACACAACCCATGGATTCACCCCCACACCACAATAGTTCCATGCAAGTCATTAAATAATCATTCACGGTATTATCCACATGCTTGAAACAAAAATTATGCTACAAATATTCAATTTATGCACACATAACATGTACTGGAAACCACATACATCCAAAATTAACTGATTATATCGTAGAGTCAACATAGGCATATAAACAACCTTACTATTCATTATAATATCAAAATCATAGGGACCCATGAGTCCCTTACAATTGTAAAATGTATTCACAAGCCATCATTTTACATCGCACGGGAATACTCCTTCGCATCGATAGTGTTGATGCACATACACTCTTATAAGAATACATTAGTCATCATTTTAACAACATAAACATGCGTAACTTACAAGTGAAAAAATTATCTTATTAAGTAGATGATTGGAAACTGAGAGATGGATTTCAACCCTCCTCTCAACGTAGGCCAACTACACCACATTGATTTTTTATAGATGACCACCCGCGATCCAGATTTAGAGCATGAATAATAAAACACTCAAGGGAAATTTTTACTAGTCATTCACAATACATGTGAACCCATAGGATACAATATCTCCACCCAAATATTAAAACATAGGAACCGAGAGTACACAATTCCTCTAGCTACAATCCAGCATGAATTGAGAGCACACTATGTTTTCACCCCAAAATCACTTACAAGAATCGAGAGCTTGGAATATCCACCCGATTACACCATAAGAATCCAAAGCCCATAATGCCTCCACATGAAATCAGGTAGGAATTCAGAGTGCACTACCCCTCCACCTAATAAATTTCATGGGAATCCAAAGTCCACCCAAAGGATCTCCACCTTTGAAAACCAAGAGAAGTTCCAGAGTAACCAACATCTCCACTTGTGTAGGAATCAACAAATCACCCTACCTTATTAACGTGGTTGTTTTTACTTTTTGCAATGTTTCCAGACTAGTTGTGAGTGTGCACTAACAATGCTTCCTCACACTCTTAATGCATAGTTGTCATCACTATGATGTGATTATTATGTCGTTGACTTCCCTTTTCTATGAAAAATGCTTGAATGCATCAATCATTGAATGACTCCCCTAGAGATAGTGTGTGCTCTCATCTCCCAACCGTGTTGACTAGCGTCTACCATCTCACATGACCGAATTTTCCTTAGTTCTCTATTCCCATACAACATCGTCAATTCTTATTACAATGCGGAAATGATGTGGGTGACCGACTTTTCCTTTATTTCTCTATTTCCCATACATCATCATCAATTATGAGTACAACGTGAAAAGGACTTGGGTGGGAATAATTGCAACATTCAATACTTTCCCTACTTCCCCAAGCCATTCTGAAGGAGCTTCCTCCTAGAGCTATAAATCTCTGTCATTTCTCACAATCTAGTCATTTCATTTTATCACATTCAATTACAATTACCTATGAAAATATTTACATGAGGGAGCAACTAAAAAGTGTTCACACATCCATAAAATATTTTAATATTTAGGATTACATAATATTAACAAATATTTAAAAATATTTTAATAAAAAAAAATAACAAAAAACATTTTAATATGTAAAATGTAGTGCATAAATAAAATACATTAATATACATATTATGCATTTTATTTTAATGTTAAATATATATTATTTTAAAAATAAATTATATATGTATTAAATGAATTTGATGCTCAATTTCTAACTTGCAATACACACAAATGCATGTATATGAATTTGAACACACAAATACATGTATATGAAGTCAACCGTCAAAAGAATGCAAATCCCATAAACTAGAGGTTAACCTAATTCAGAAAATGAGAAACGAGAATAAAGGAGGTTGATGTTCTTAGAAAGAGGCCCATCCCTTTCCGTGCAAGATCTACACAATCCCGTAGGAATAGAAAATCCAATATCAATCTAACCGGTGACCCTTGGGTTTATCCATTCTTCCAAAAAAATGTTGATGCCACATGAAATATGCAGCCTTCTTAATTAAAGAGAAAGATGGGCTTGTTGTAGTCATGATTTATACGATCACAATGGAATCGACCATCAAATTTCTTCATAACTGACCACCGCTCGCTTTTACAAATCCCCAAAAAAAATTATGGTGCCTTTTTATTTTATATTACGATAGAAGAATATCAAGATCGAGCAATTAATTTGACTTTCACAAAGCAACCAGGCATATCAATAGTGTGTAACACGAGTTTCATTAACAGCCATACAAATCACGTTATAATCGGATTTGACAACTGTCAACTTTTTTCATTCTATCATGGTTATGTTGTTGCATGCGTGCATAATAATTTGTTTAGTTTTGTTCTCTTACCTTCTTCCACGAGAATACTATTCGACGTCATTAGAGATGGAGTACATAAGAAATGAATCATGACTACTAACGGAACAAATGGATCAAAAGGATTCTGAGCAATCACAATAGTGATCCTACGTCTTACACGTCAGCTAGAAACATATCAATGACCGGAGAGGCTCGTCAAGGTCTGGCCTTCTTTTGTAAAGAAGTTAGCGCTTGTTATTTGGTATCACAACAAAGCAGTAAAGGTCTTGGTCTCTTCGTTTTTTATGTTACTGTTTTTAGAGGTTTCCCTCTACTCAATCCGTTGTCCCATGTGCTGCATCACTGTCCTCAGCTCTCAAAAAGCCCTTCCTACCAGGACCCTGAGCCAGTACCAGAATTTAGGGCTTCACTTGCAGCACTTACACAATCTCTTACTTTAGACTGGCTAAGGATTTATAGTCTGGTTTGAATGCATGCTTTAGGAATTGGCCATTCCCTAAAGTCTTTCTTCCACATCCATGTGCTAAAATAAATACCATAATCTCATTTCGTATGAATGGACCAAATTCATAGACAGTTTTTGGATTTTTGGATATGCAACCTCATTGATTACTTCTTTGCAGAGCTACCTGAATATGACGGATAAGCTTGGTGGAGTCTAGTTAAAAGTATCCTAGAGTATACGTTGGAGTTAAAAAACTAATAATATGACAGCATCACTGGTATAATATATACATAACTATATCGGATGCCTTGTGCAAAACATTGAGAAGGCAATGTGGAAAGACGTAAGGAAAATATTTACAGCAAACAACTGCTACTGCATATAATAATAAATATATGAATGATCGTTGCTACAACTATATAAATCTAATTTGCTAAATCATGCTCTCCTTCTTCAATATAATTTTTGTTGTTTCACGAACTAATATTAATACAATGAGAAATGTATCCTTATAAACATATAAATACTGAAAACTATCAAACATAATTATTAAGAATTGTTTACCTGCAAAGTTTAATTATTATTTGGTCATCAATCTTAACATGCATAAACAACAAATATATAAATTAAATCCTATGACCCCACCATGCTTGGGCATATACAATAAGTTCATTCTGCCTATAAATTTTGAAAACATCTATTGATACCTTTGTTATCCATTATTTATCACAAAATTTTAAATATCTCTCTCATAAAACGATATCCATTATTTATATATTCTTCTTCTTCTTTTTTTGCGAAAATCATAATCCATAAATACATATGTGAGTCATACTTCCTTTACTTGTTGAAAATCAGCCAGTAATCTAAAATTATTTAATAAATTGCTCGATCTTGCTGCCACATAGTCAATTATTGCTAGTGCAATAATTACAATGCACTATTTTTTGGATGCCCATGAAATCATAAGTGAACCAAGATAATGGAAATAAGCTAAATTTCTCTTTCTATTACCTAAAATAATTGTAAATGTGGTATACCCAACCAAAATATGTTTTAGTGTTTGATTCTAAAATATCGTATATTGTTTCTCTTGCATTATATCACAAAAACTATTTTCCTATCTACAAACGCATGTCTTTAGGTGCTGATATAGACCTATAAATTATGCTAACCATAAATTTAAATATCTAGTATAATGATAATAAGATACCGGACACTCCCAACCAAACTCTAGGACAATGTAGGTTAAACATTTGAAAATTTATCTTCCTTTTTTGAGTTTTATGTAGTTAAACATTTGAACTTTTATCTTATTTTTTTGAGTTTTCTTTCTATTAGTACTTTGTCACTAATCATTCTAAAAATTTTCAAAAAATCTAATACATATATTTTTTTTTTATATAAAAGTTCTATAATCTTACTAATGCCGCTATACCGAGGAAGCACTTCATTAATCGAAAATGAGTTATCTCAAATTCCTATTTCATTTTTTTTGGGTTTAAAAACTAATATATTCACAGGTTTTATGTGAAAAACACGTCAATCAAAACAAACAAGATCTATTTCATTGTTTATTTATCTTTGATTCATCTTTATATGTACAATGTGTTAACTGCCACTTATACTAAATTAATGGCTAATCAAATAAGAGTCTATCCTGTTATAAGGATCTCTTGTAGGTTGATTGAGCTCATAGAGATCTTTCTTCACCCTCACGCTTAATTGGTATATATCCCATTTGTTTAGAGAAACTATTGTTATAACTATCATTACTATATTTAATATGACCACTTATGAAGAAGTTTCTCCAAAATCAATTTTAGGTTAGTGTTAAAACCACTTTTCTACGAGTCTTTCTTTTTAGCTTTCAACTTTACCGTTTTCATTACATTTTGTTTTATAAAAGACACATAAACGAAATATTTGTATTTAGGAAAATCTTATTATTATTATTATTCCTTTTTATGAACCTATTTCTTCATCTATTATTTTGACTCGATGTTCTTTTTTAATTACTTCTTAAAAAATGTAGGTTGACATGAAAATAATAAAATATTTTAATAGTTATTTGTTGTGGATTTCTAGGCTTTCTAGTTCTTAGGCCTAAATCATTACTTCACTAAGAGCTAGGAGCCAATTTACCTTATGGCTTTAATGAATTAAGATGAACGCAATTTAGTGGAGTTTTTGATAGAGTACCCCTTATAGGTGATTGAGTGTGTTTCTCTTGATATTCTACTTGTTCAATTTTCTCTTCTAGATAAGGTTTTCTATAAAGTGTTGTTTCTTCACTCGTATATATTTCTATGATTATATTCCAAGGTTTATATTCCTCGAAACATACATTTGTACTAAATATAAACATTTTTGTGACTATATTAATGAACAATCTATATGGTTTCTACTATCCAATATAATTCGTGAAAATGCACTTCTAAATTTTGTAGCTTTGTTTTAGATTTGCATGTATGTGAGCATATATTTTATCTCTTTTGATGCATTCAAAGTAGAAAAAGTTTAGTAATTATCATAGAGATTCAAGAGTGTGTTCAAAGACCTTAAAGAACCAATAAAGGAATTAAATGGAATTTATTGGGCGTAAAAATTTTCTTCTTAGGTGTGACACATAGTTAACACTCTTATATACACAAATAAATTTCCAATAATGCAAGAAAAATATCAAACAAATATTTTATGAAAAATTATGCAATCAATATGTTGACATTTTTATTTTCATCAGTATGATCGAAGAAGATGCTACACTCACCCCCATTATTCATGGAAAATGGGCTAGCCACCTGATCATGATGACAATGTGACAATGAAGAATGTGTAAGGGTTGTTATTATAATCATTCATAATCCCCATTCAAGATTGAAGTGAAGACTAAGATCAAGCCAATGAAGGTGATCTTTATGCTTTCAAGTTATATCAATATTTACAATAGTTATATTTTTAGCTTAGTTTTCACCTAATAAAGGAAGAAATAATATTCCATTTTCTCATATGAAATTATAGGGCCATGCCTTGAATTTATGGGAAATCCACACATAAAGCCTACGGATGTGTGGATATCCTCAACTCATTATGTGGCATGATTTCAATTCTCTCATAAATTTACATTTCTACCCTAAATTATATGTAGAAGACATGTGGAGTGGATGGCATTACTTTAGGTAGAGATAGGGGAAAAGTGTAAAAGAGTGCATTAGATAATTTTGGAATATGGAAATAATGTTGTGTATATCCTCAAATAACCTAGACATACTCATCAAGTATCTTATGGGGTCTACAGAACCATCTATTGAATAAATTTTTGTTGTTCAAACACAAAATAGTAGATGAACCTGACGTATAGGTAGAGTACATAGAGAACATAGGCCAAAAGAAAGGAAAATAAAGTGGGTCAAAGTAGAAGGAGAACTAAGAAACATCCAAGGATGGGAAGAAGAAGTGAAGAACAAGAAATGAAAAATGAAAAAAAAAGGAACACAAAACACGAGTGCAAAAATCCTAGTAACCAATACAACAAATATAATATTGATGGTCATATAGACGTGAATTTTTGGAACATACATCTGAAACTCATCCTGAACATAAAGGAAAACGTTAAGCAGAAAAATCTGATGGCCACTAATTTGAGTGATTAAGGTTAAAAGGACTCAAACCTAGATGATAATATTTTTTTTATGTCTCTATAAAAATGGATAGATTTTATTAGGGTTCAGTGAAAATAATAGAAGTAAATGATCATGCACTTATATATGAAGGCACATATAATGAAGAAGAAATTGATTCTCTCTTTGACTCATAACTATAGGGAAAATCATATAGTAGTATATCTAATCTAGAAATTGGGACTAAATACTCATGACCATCCTCATGCATATCCATTAGGATTAGTCAAGAAATGAACAAAAGTAACGGTAACCAAACAATGTAGAATGAAATTTTTTATTAGTGTTGATTTTACTAAGGAAGTTGAGTTCAATGAAGTTTCACTTGATGTTTGTGGAGTTCTGTTTGGGAGTCCCTATTTGTACATTTTATATTTGATCTTCGTGGGGAGATCCAACCAATACTAGATAATGAAAGAAGAGAAATACTTCATATTCAATGTTAAAAAGTGCAATTCAAGGATCTCATTGGTAAGTGCCAACCAGGCCAAGAAGTTGATCAAATTTAGCAAGAAGAATGCTTTGTTATTTTTAAGAGAAATCTATTTTGTAGAAGTTTCCATGAGCTAACTCATATTTGGATGTGTGTTGTAGGGAATAAAAAAATAAATAGAAGGGTTGTTATAGTTGTACATGGTTGTGTTCCATAAGGCTCAGTAGATACAACCAAAGTGAGCATAGGATCATGAGATATAGTTGTTATCAAATTCTTTTTCTCCTAACATTGGATTTTAAAAGTAGATCATTATAAAAGTAAACTAGGTGAAGAAATAATTTGAAAAACTATCGAAAAGGTGTGTTATTTGACAAAGTACCTCACCATTTGGGTCATACATTATAATTATAGTTGAGAAGGATCAGATTTGGTGCACGAACATTGATTATAGGGAATTAATCAAAATTATGCTCACGAGTAGTGACCCCATAAATTCGATAGATTATCTTCTAAATCATTTACAAGAAACAAAATACTTCACCAAGAAAACCTTAAAGCAATGGTATCACTATATTTTAGTTAGAGAACATAATACTTATAAAACTTCCTTCAAAAGAAAACAAGGTTTGTATGACTAGTTAATTGTGTCATTTAACAAAGGAAATGCACCATAAATTTCAATGAGGTTAATGAATGATCTATTACACCATTCTAAAATTCATTGTTATTTTATATTTGGATGATATATTAGTATACAATGATACTTGGGAGGGGCGCCTCTCTCATTTCATGTAGGTGCTAGAAAAATTAAAGAAATACAATTTTCGAGAAAATCTCAAGAAGTGTAAGTTAACGCAGTAGTCTTTGGCATAGTTGGGATATTCAATAGGTGGAGGATAGACGAAGATAGATCCTACCAATATGGATGCCATGATGAAGTTGCTAGTGCCTATTAATGTTTCTCAGCTTATGAGATTCATTGGGGAATCACAGTACTTGAGGAAATCCATGACCTCATTTTCATCAACAATAGCAGTACTCCAAGCAATAAAAATTACCGATAAGAGTTTCGAGTCGAGAAAAAGTCAACATAGGGCATTTGGGGAGTTAAAGAAGATGATAATTTAAACACTAATTTTAATGTTACTAAATTTTAATAATTCCTTGAAAATTTATATATATGAAAGTAAATATGTTTTGGGAGAAATAATCATGATGGGTGGAAGGGACTTATGCTACCATTATCAAGTATTTCATGGGGAGCTTATTAACTACCCTAACTATAGCAAGGAGAAAATGGAAAAGGAGCCGGTAATCTGCATTAACCACTAGCCACTATAGTACATGTGGGCCCAACTTCAGCTATAACAGACTAGGCATTACAAGTGGATGGAGCTTCTACAATAGTTTAATTTAGTGATCAAGTACAAGAGATACAACACAAACAAGTTCGATGACATGGTATGTAGCCTATCCACATAAAAGATAACAACTTAGGGAACTCTAAGGCACATGGATCCTTTCAATCATAACACATACAAAGATGAATATATACTCTACTCATAAAATTATGCTTGTGTCTTTTCATGGATCTATAATAGTTTGTTAGGCTTATTCCATCCTACCTTCTTCAACAAGATTACCACTCGATGTTATTAAAGGTGGAGGAAGGAAGAAAAAAACAATGACTACTAATGGAAAAAATCAATGAAAAGGGTCCTAATAGATCAAAATAGTGATCCTATATGGCATAGATAAGTTGGAAACATATCAGTGATAGGTGAGGCTCCTCAAGGTCTGGGTTTCTTTTGTAAAGAAATCAGTCGTTTGTCATTCAGTATCCGAGGAGAGCACTAAGATCCCAGTCTATTTTATTTATGTTAGGGTATTTAGAGATTTACCTCTACTTAATCCCTTATCTCTTGTGCTCCATAACTCTCATCCACTCTCAAAAATCCCTTATTTCTAGGACCCTTAATAAATACGATAATTTAGGATTTCACTTGGACCGTTTAGACAATCTCTTATTTCATACTAGATAAGGATTTATAGTCTATTTTGCAATGTATGGTTTAAGAATTGGCCATTCAATAAATTTTTCTTCCACCTCCATGTGCCGAAATAAATATAAAAATATCATTACCTATGAATGAGCCAAATTCATAAAGACTTTTTGGATTTTTTGGATCTTTGGATATGATACCTCATTGATTACTTAAAGAGCTACCTAAGTATGACATATGAGATTGGTGGTATCCTACTTAAGAGTATCCTAACACATACATTGGGGATAAATAACTAATAATGTGATAGAATCATTGATACAATATGTACATAACTACATAACTATATTGTATGCCTTGTGCCGAACATTAAGAAAGAAATGTGAAACGAGGTACTGGAACTATTCAGAGAAAACAACTGATGTGGAATATAGAAATACATATATGAATGCTTGTTGCTACAACTATATAATTTTGAATTGTTAAAACTTTTATCTCTTTATTCAACATAAATTTGTTTGTTTCACAAACTAATATTAAATACTTTGATAAAGATAATTCTAAAAAAAAATAGATAGTGAAAAATATTACACCTCATTATTAATAATTGTTTACCTACAAAGTCTAACTATTATTTCATCATATCAGTCTTAAGATACATAAAATATATATATATATATATATATATATATATATATATATATATAAATTAAATCTAATGACGACACCATGCCTAGGCATATACAACAAGCACATTATTTCTACAAATTTTGAAAACATCTATTTACAGATTTGTTAATATATCAACAAAATGATCTCCTCAAACACAAAATTCTAAATATATATCTCATAAAAGCATATCCATTATCCATATATTTTCATTTTTGGAGAAAATAATAATTCATAAATACATCTCTGAGTGTCACATTTTTGTTAATTTTTTTAAATCATTGTGCAATCTAGGTAACACAATTCTATGATAAGTTGTTAATGTTGTTGACACGTACTCAACTTTTACTAATGTAATCATACCTGAACCAAGATAAGGAAAATACCTTGATTTTCTCTTTCTATTATCTAAACTAATTTTAAAGCTCGTATATCCAACCAAAATATTTTTTAGTATTTTAGTCTATAATATCATATATTGTTTCTCTTGCAATATATGAAAGAATGGATTTTCAAACCTACTAGTGCATTTATTTATGTGTCCTTATAAACCTATAAATTATGATAATCATAAATATAAATATCTAGTATAGTGGTAATTCGATACATGAGACTCTCAACTAATCTCTAGAAGAATGTAGGTTAAAATTTTAAACTTTTTACCTTCTTTGTTGAGTTTTCTTCCTATGGTTACCTTGTCACTAATCATTTTAAAAGTTTTGAAAGAATATAATATAGATCGTTTTGATATATAAGGATTCCATAATTTGGCTAACTCAAATCTATGCCAAGGAAACACTTCATTAATCCAAAATATGTCATCTCAAATACCTATTTCATTGTTTATTTTAACCAATATATTCATAGGATTTAAGTGAAAAGCATGCCATCAATATATAAATAAATGATATGAATTTTAATGTTAATTTATATTTGATTAATAATTATATGCACAGTGTGTAAGCTGCTACTT
Organism: Pinus albicaulis; assembly: GCA_034641835.2. Taxonomy (NCBI): domain Eukaryota; kingdom Viridiplantae; phylum Streptophyta; class Pinopsida; order Pinales; family Pinaceae; genus Pinus; species Pinus albicaulis. The sequence continues at coordinate 1,426,516,204 of CM076577.1, forward strand.
ATGCTAAATCTAAGGCCAATCAAATAAGAGTCTATCATGTTATACCGATCTTTGTAAGGTGATTGATCTCATAGAGGTCTTTCTTTACCATGTATGCATTATGTTCTTATGGTTACTTCTAGAATGAAACTTAAGAATGGTAATTTCACACACAATTTGTATATATCCAATTTGTTTAGAGAATCTATTTCTAAGGATATCATTACTATATATAATATGGCCACTTTTTTAGAAATTTCTCCAAAATAAGTTTTAGGTTAGTGTCCAAACCACTTTGCTACAAGTCTTGCCTTTTAGCTTGCAACTTTACCCTTTTCACTAAAATTGGATTTATAAACAAACACACAAACACAATCTTTGTATATAGGAAAATATTATAAAAGCCATGTATCATTCATGTCTATGAAATTTATTTATTACTCAATGTTCTTCTTCAATTACATAAAAAAAAATGTAGTTTGGAATGAGAATAATAAAAAAAATCAATACTTATCTCCCTGAGAGAACAATTTAATACCATCTCTATAATGGGTTAGTTTACAAGTTGTATTAGTTATTTGTTCCTAAGAGTGAGAAATTGTAGTTGATGAGGGAGGCTCATACCTCCAAGGTTGTAGCGAATTTTGGTGGAGGGATGAAAATGGAAAAATTGCAAAGAAATGTGTACTAGCCCAATATGTAAGACGATGTCTCTAGTGTCATAAGAGCATGCATCCTTCACTATAGTATAAAGCTTAGTAATAGGAAAGAATTGTAAACTTTGTTTTGTACATGTCATAGTGTATTTTTGGATACTAAGGAGCATCATTTCAGATATGGACATGAGATTTCTTATAATTGTGCACGAATATGGACACAAAATTGATTTGATCCGCAGAAACATAGGTAAAGAGAATTAATTCAACAAGAATTTGGTTGAAATTTTGAGGGGTTACAAGCAAAAGGCTCAAAATATTTAGGATGAAAATATTGTATATATACAACACACTTATAACATAGTACTTCACACTTAAACTGGAATAGCTCTATTCCAAACTTGTTTTGGATATTTTCCACCTTCGAATTTAGATATTATATATGGGAGACAAGGAGGGGAGTTGGAGAATCTCACTAGTTATCTGTTAAGGAAAGAGAAATTTGTAGATAAGATTAGGAAAATCAATTTGTAGGTATAGGAGATGATGCCAAATTCACCGGAAAAATATAAGGTGAGGCATGATCAATGTAGCATAGAGAACTGATTTATGGTGGGAGATAGAGCATGGTTACAACTGAACAAGGAGAGGCTATAGGGTACTAGTATGATAGTGAAGGATATACAATATGGTCATATTGAGTTACTAGAGGTGGGGTATAAACAATATTATCTCAATGTAACCCAATATATCTGAGTGGCTAACGCAAAAAAAATTAAACTATATGAGCCTTCCTTGTTGGATCAATAAGAGGAAAAGGGGTTACGCTTTATATAGGATTTGCCACTAATGTTGATGCAGAGTTGAAAAATGATATAGCTTTCTAGAATAGGTAAAAAAATAGAATATAAGGGAAGAAAAACATTTGGTAGATTGGGTTGAAATGGTAGTTGACAAGTAAGCCTGATAGATTGTATTCTAGGGAGAAAGTAAAGGGAAAAAAATATCACATAATTCTCTAGAAACAAATTGGGACCAAAATGGGGTGGAATGATCCAAATAGGATCATTACATTATTTTTCATCCATTTTAATGATTTGAAAGTGTAGAAAGTGGCGGAATCACCTAATAGGACAATTTGTATTTGTGAATCTCAATTTGGAAAATTGGGGACTAAAATGTTCCATAATAAATTTGAGGAATTAAACCACATGTTTAGGGGGTAACTATATGTTTCTTAAGCATGACATGACATTGCACTATTTTTCACTCATATTTTTTCTAATGACATAAGAGATACCTGAAAGAAGATCTATATGCAAAAGATATTATCCATATAATTTTACCTTCCTATTTTCACCACCATATTCAAGATGATTCTATGTCACACCCCATAATTCATGAAAATAGAGCTATCCATGTGATGATGATGATGAAGACTCCATAAGAGTCAATATTGTAACTTGAGTTACTAATTGAACGAGTAAATATTAACCACTATTAGGCTATCAAGGTTCGTTATAACATGGCCATTAGGAGTAAAATGCATCCCATTATATTTGAGTGTTTTTCGTTTTGTAGATGAGTAGTATATATATTTGAGTGCATTGGGTTTTCTCTTACAAGGATTTCGCATAACATAACTAGTGTACATTGTGCTTTATGCGTTTGATTTTGTTGTTCGCTATTTTCCATATTTTATATATTTCTTGAACAAGCATAACACTGCAAAAATATTCGTATTATCCACAGTATCAAAAAAACATTGTCGATGTTTGGAATCCCAACAGGGATCCATCTTCACGACAAGATGGATCCCAGTTGGGATTCGAAGCGAAGATGTATCCCCATTGGGATTCGAAAGGTCTACCAATATTTTTCGATACTGTGGATAATTGAGAGATTTTTGCAATGAATGACAACCACAAAAGCCTAAAAACCACAAGCATAACACAATAACAAATGAATCCAAAAAATACAAAGATAAATTAACCATGATAGTTTGGCTTTTATAATTTCAAATATATTTTAGTTTTTTTCTAAAAAACTACCGAGTATAAAATTCACTATTTTTTTATCGATTAGTGACACTATGTTTTTGACACTTTTTTATGGAGACCTATTAAAAATTTATTCAAAAAAAAAGTTAATGGTTTTCCCAAAACACATTGCATAAATATTTTTACTTTATCAAACCTTTATACTTGTTATTGATTGTTATATTGTTTCTTTCAGGTACACATTTTTTCTATGGTGTGTAATTCCATATAATTAGTCTCTTGATTCCAAGATGTATACAACATGTTGTAAAATCTTAGAAATCATGTGTCTATTCTGCATTCAGCTCTAACTATTTGAAGTATTGACCACTTTGCTTTGGAACAAAGGTTTTAAACTCCTTGAAATTATAAAAAAATTATATATTTATGTTTCAAGAATTGTACCCAATAATTCTCACTTCTATCATTAATTAATGTCGTGAAATAAAGGTTCCTTGAGAAATTGGGTTCACAAAGGAACACACAAATTTGTATGGCACCAATTCCAATGGTGCATGTGCCATAACACATGCACTTCCTATAAAGTTTTGATTACGTGTTTCTTTGTAAGAATAGGTTCCTAGAAAGTTTCGAGTATGTGTTTTTTTGCAAGGGTAGGTTATTTAAGATATGATTGGTAGGATTTTAGTGAACTAATTTTGCGAAAAATCCTACCAAATGCAAGTAGTGAAATATTAAATGTGAAATCTAATATTAGTCTATATCAGTTACTTTATGGGTAAATTGTTGGAAATTAATTCCAACTGTTGAAGTCAATCAGCAGTAAATGCAGAAGTGAGAGATCCGCGGCACATTGAAGCCAAGGCTAAGGCGATTGCCTGCAATCTTGAACAAATTGAAAAATGATTGGAAATCTTCACAGGTGCAGTACAGAATAGTTGGGATTTGATCCCTTTGATATTTTTATAAGGCAGTAGTTGTTTTTTCATTAACAGCAGAGTTTAAGGCCAGGACTCAAAGTCAAGCCAGCAGGCAGAGCTTTGATTACAGATTGGATCAGGCTTTAAATCCTTACCAACAAAACGGCAGAGTTAAAATGGCAAAGGCGGTGAAGGACTTTTATGTTAAAGTGTCTTGTTGATATGGCGAGTCCCGCGAGCGGAACGAACATATATATATATATGTTATATATATAAACAATTTCCCTCCCATAAAGCGTGAGGCCCGTGGGTCCCATAGACCACGTAGCATTATACAACATATTTGCGACATGATCGTAAAGCGCAAATCGTAGAATCGCAGTTGTTTAAGTATAAGTGTTTTGTTGATGTGGATGTTTGCGATGTGCGATCATCGCACCATCGCAACATCGCAATATAACATAAACGCTCTCCGCCCACACCAAAGTTCCATTGATTATCTGCGATGTGCGATCGTCGCGCCATCGCACAATCGCAATATCCCACCATCGCATTTCTGTTTGTTCCGCCACATGGTTGATCGCACATATTTGCGATGCGATCGCGCGATCGTGCCATCGTGCAGATCACAACATCACAAATCGCAAATTTAAATATTTGGGTTGTCATTTGTTATGTGTTAAACACGCGGACGCGATGCTTTTATGTTTTTATGTTTTATAATGTGCGTGCAACTTATAAAAGAAAGGCCCGAGAGCCTGTTTGTATACAATGTTTTATTTTTAAATAGAACAGAGTCATTTTTATGAACACCAGTGCGAAATTGAAAAAACAAAGCAACGTATTTTTCAGAGAGACAGAGTGCTTATTTTGAGAGACAGGAAACTGTTCTTTGTGCACTGTGTTGTAGGAGTAGTCACGTTTTTAATCCCTCTGTTAGAGGAAGAATTTGTAACAACATTTTTTATGAAATAAAAGTTTGTTTTATGAGTTGAAACTCTGTTTCCAGTGAGAAATAGTTTAATTTCTCTCTGTTAAAAGAAGGGAGTTTATTCTCTTCATTGTTATTTTGGAATTTTTCAATATTCCAACATGGTATCGAAGCTAGTCCAGGCTATTTGAAGGTCAAATAAGCTGAAGGAAAGGAGTTTTTTGTTGCAGCAACCTTCTCCAGCAGTGTGAAGACTCAAACAAAAAGAATCCAAAGGTATTTCTCTATACATTTTTTGTGTTATTGTTGCAGAATAGTCAGTCATTTTAAATACACAGTCAAGTGTTTTTAAATCATAGTTAAGAGTGCAGAATGGCTGGAGCCAGCACTGGTATGGGTATGGGAACTATCCATCTCCCACAGTTTAATGGGAAAAATTATGACTACTGGTCAATAACTATGAGAGCATTATTTGTCTGCCAAGACTTATGGGAATTTGTTGAGGAAGGCTTTGAAGAGCCAGCAGATGAACTTGAGTTTAATATGTTAACTCAAGCAGAAAGAGAACTGTTGAAGAGCAATAAGAAGAAATACTCCAAATCTCTTTTCTTATTGTATCCAGCAGTGCATGAGAGTGTGTTTCGAAGCATAGCAGCAGCTAAGAGATCCAAAGAAGCATGGCAGATGCTTATGACAGCCTATCAGGGCATGGAGAAAGTGAAGACATCAAAACTTTAGTTGTTGAGGAGAGACTTTGAAACTCTCTGTATGAAAGAGTCAAACACTATTGACTCATTCTTCACTCATGTGATTGGAATGGTCACACAAATAAGATCTCATGGAGAGACTCTTGAAGACAGGAGGATTGTGGAAAAACTTTTGAGAATTTTACCCTCAAGATTTGATGTGATTGTCACCACCATAGAGGAGGCTAAGGATCTCACAAAGTTTTCAGTGGATGAACTACATGCATCACTGATGACTCATGAACAGAGATTGGGTAGGAGTGAAAACTCATCTCTTGAGCATTCCTTTAAGACCCAGATGTATTTCATAAGAGGCAGAGGGCAAGGCAGAGGAAACAAAAGAGGAAGAGGCAGAAGCCAGAATAGAGGTGGAAGGAACAGTCCTTCAAATGCTCAAGGAAAGGGAAACAATCCAAATCAGCATCAAGGCCAAGGCAGCAGCCAGTAGAGTGGTCAACAGAATGCTCAAGGACAGAGGTATGATAAATCCAATGTCCAATGTTACCATTGTAAAAAATATGGTCATTATTCTAATGAATGCAGAAAGAAGCAGCAAGATATGGCAAGTAGAACTAGTGCAAATTTCACTAGAGAAAATGTCAATCAAAAGAATTTGTTTTTAGCTTGTAATATAGCTGAAGAAAAAAATGAGGATTTATGGTTTCTAGACTCCGGTTGTAGTAACCATATGACAAGAAACTTAGCAATGTTTTCTATGTTAGATGAGAGTGTGAAGTCACAAGTCACACTAGGAACTGATAGCAAAGTTTCTGTTATGGGAAAAGGAACAGTAAACATTTTAACAAGATTAGGTGCAAAGAAAACCATAGAAGATGTTTATTATGTTCCAGGGATGAAGTGTAACCTCTTAAGTATTGGACAGCTTGTCCATAAGGGGTATAATGTTTTCTTTGATAATGATATTTGTACCATCATGGATAAACCACCCAGAAAACAGTGTATTGCTGAAGTGAAGATGACAAGGAACGGAATGTTCCCTCTCAGAATGAGAGCATATTTGAAGAATGGTGAAGAGAAAGCAGTAGTTGCACAAGAGACTTACCAAAGCGAACCAAAAGATGATAATTGGTTATGGCACTTGAGATTTGGACATCTCAACATTGGAGTACTTAACTTGTTAAACAGAAAAGGAATGGTAAGTGGTTTACCATTGATAGAGAAACGGGACAGCCTTTGTGAAGGTTGTATCTTGGGGAAACAACACAGAGAAAGTTTTCCTTCCGGGAAAAGCATAAGGGCAAAAGCACCCTTAGAGATTGTTCACTCAGATGTGTGTGGACTGATGCAAACTCCATCACTTGCTAGCAGCCACTATGTGCTAACATTCATAGATGATTTTACAAGAAAAACTTGGGTTTACTTTTTGAAAAACAGAAGTGAAGTGTTTGAAAAATTTTGCAATTTCAAAGCACTTGTTGAGAACCAGAGTGGGCTACATATCAAAGTCTTAAAGAGTGATAGAGGAGGTGAGTATATCTCTAAATATTTTCTACGTTTTTGTAGAGAAAATGGTATTCAAAAGCAGTTTACAACTAGATATACTCCGCAGCAAAATGGAGTAGCCGAAAGGAAGAATAGAACTATAATGGACATGGCAAGAAGCATGTTAAAGGCAAAGCATTTGCCTAATGATTATTGGGCTGAAGATGTACATTATGCAGCGTACATCTGAAATAGATGTCCTACAAAAGCAGTTTTGAACAAAGTGCCGAAAGAGGCATGGAGTGACACAAAGAAAAGTGTCACACACATGAAGGTTTTTGGATGTGTGGCTTATGCACACATTCTAGATCAACTAAGAAAGAAGTTGGACAACAAGGGGGAGAAATGTATTTTCATTGGATACAGTGACGAATCCAAGGCCTACAGGTTGTATAACCCATCCAGCAAGAAATTTATTGTGAGAAGAGATGTTCAATTCATTGAAGAGGAAGCTTGGGATGGAAGCATAGAGAAAACAGTGAATGTTAAACATTGTTTATCTCATGATGAAAATGATGATGAGTTGGCTGAAATACATTCCAAATCAGCAACACCAAAAAAAGAGCAGCAAAGCACACCCTTGAGGAGAAATGACAGTGCTTCTCAAAGCACACCACAAGGAGGAAATTCAAGTGCTTCTTCAAGCATTTGTACACCTACTGAAAGAGGTAAGAAATTAAGAAGTTTGAAAGAAATTTATGAACAAGATTTAGCTAATGAAGGTATCAATTCTTTGTTTGCTTTATATTGTCATGTTGATGATCTTGTTCATTTCGAAGAAGCTATCAAGGATGAGAAATGGATAGAAGCTATGGATGAGGAAATAAATGCCATAGAGAGGAACAACACTTGGGATTTGATTGAACTCCCAAAAGGTAAGGATGTCATTGGTGTTAAATAGGTCTACAAGACCAAGAGTAATGCTGAAGGCAAAATAGAGAGACACAAGGCAAGAGTTGTTTTCAAAGGCTATAAGCAGAAGCATGGGATAGATTATGAGGAAACTTTCGCACCAGTTGCTAGAATGGAAACCGTGAGAGCAGTGTTGTCCATAGCAGCACAAAACAAATGGAAATTTTACCAAATGGACGTGAAGTCAGCATTTCTGAATGGAGTGTTAATGGAAGAGGTTTACATTGAACAACCTGTCGGCTATGAAAAGAAAGGCCAAGAAAACAAAGTATGCAAGTTGAACAAAGTTCTTTATGGGCTGAAGCAAGCACCAAGAGCGTGGTACAGTAGGATAGATTCCTATCTACTGGAAAATGGTTTTGAAAAGTGTGAGGGAGAACCCACTCTCTACATCAAAGAAAAAGATGGTAAAATATTGATTGTAGTTTTGTATGTTGATGATGTTATTTTCACAAGTAATGATGATTGCCTTATTGAACATTTTAAAATAGTCATGAGAGAAGAATTTGAAATGACTGATATGGGTTTGTTGAGATACTTCTTCGGAATAGAGGTAGAACAAGATGAATGTGGGATTTTCAGCTCATAGGAAAAGTATGTGAATGAGTTGCTTGAAATATTTAACATGCAGGAATGCAAAGCAGCAATCATTCCCACAGTGATGGGATTAAAGCTCAGCAGAGAGGACAGCAGCAAGGATTTTGATCCTAGTTTATACAAGAGCATAGTTGGCAACCTCATGTATTTGACTGCAACTAGGCCGAACATAATGCATGCTGTTATTTTGATTTCCAGATTCATGGAAAAGCCAAAGGAAGCACATTGGCAAGCAACAAAACGAATTCTGAGGTATGTTAAAGGTACAAAAAGTTTTGGTATTTTTTATACTACTTCAGAATGTTCAAATTTAGTTGGATACACAGAGAGTGATTGGGATGGAAGTGTAGATGATCAGAAAAGTACTTCCGGTTATGTTTTTCACATGGGTTCAGGAGCCATTTCATGGGCTTCTAAGAAACAAACCATTGTAGCATTGTCTACAGCAGAGGCAGAATATGTGGCACCTACAGCTGCAGCGTGTCAAGCAGTTTGGATGAGAAAAATGTTAAGAAGCTTATGTCAAGAACAGGTAAAAGGGACAGTGATATTTTGTGACAATAGCTCAGCTATTGCATTGTCTAAAAATTCTGCTTTTCATAAAAGGACAAAGCACATTGACACCAAGTTTCACTTCATACGTGAATTGATTAACAATGGTAAGATAGTTTTGCAGCATTGCAGAATAGAGGATCAATATGCAGATATCCTCACAAAGCCACTTGCGTAGAAAAGCTTTGAACATTTCAGGAAATGCCTGTGTATGCAGAAAAACCCAGCAGTTGAAATTAATTCCAACTTCTGAAGTCAATCAGCAGTAAATGCAGAAGTGAAAGATTCGCGGCACATTGAAGCCAAGGCTAAGGCGGTTGCCTGCAATTTTGAACAAATTGAAAAAGGATTGGAAAGCTTCACAGGTGCAATACAAAATAGTTGGGATTTGATCCCTTTGATATTTTTATAAGGCGGTAGCCGTTTTTTCATTAACAACAGAGTTTAAGGCCAAGACTCAAAGTCACGCCAGCAGGTAGAGCTTTGATTACAAATTGGATCAGGCTTTAAAGCCTTACCAACAAAACGGCGGAGTTAAAATCGCAGAGGCGGTCAAGGACTTTTATGTTAAAGTGTCTTGTTGATATGGTGAGTCCCGCGAGTGGAAGGAACATATATATATGTTATATATATAAACAATTGCCCTCCCATAAAGCGTGAGGCCCGTGGGTCCCATAGACCACGTGGCATTATACAACATATTTGCAGCACGATCGCAAAGTGCAAATGGCAGAATCGCAGTTGTTTAAGTATAAGTGTTTTGTTGATGTGGATGTTTGCGATGTGCGATCATCGCACCATCACAACATCGCAATATCACATAAACGCTCTCCGCACACACCAAAGTTCCATTGATTGTCTGCGATGTGCGATCATCGCGCCATCACACGATCGCAATATCACACCATCGCATTTCTGTTTGTTCTGCCATATGTTTGATCGCACATATTTGCGATGCGATCGCGCGATCGTGCCATCGCGTAGATCGTAACATCACAAATCACAAATTTAAATATTTTGGTTGTCATTTGTTATGTGTTAAACACGCGGACGCGATGCTTTTATGTTTTTATGTTTTATAATGTGCGCTCCACTTATAAAAGAAAGGCCTGAGAGCCTGTTTTTATACTATGTTTTATTTTTAAATAGAACAGAGTCGTTTTTATGCACAACAGTGAGAAATTGAAAATGCAAAGTAGCGTATTTTTCAGAGAGACAGAGTGTTTATTTTGAGAGACAGGAAAGTGTTCTCTGTGCACTATGTTGTAGCAGCAGTCACGTTTTTAATCCCTCTGTTAGAGGAAGAATTTGTAACAACATTTTTTATGAAATAAAATTTTGTTTTATGAGTTGAAACTCTGTTTCCAGTGAGAAATAGTTTAATTTCTCTGTGTTAAAATAAGGGAGTTTATTCTCTTCATTGTTATTTTGGAATTTTTCAATATTCCAACATAAATAAGTTTGATTTATTTACGAGCGAGAGAGATGGGTGGAATCAACGGGACTTCTGCTCACAAATATGAATTCGAAGGGATCGATGTGTCTTGTAATATCGATGCTTGGGAGTAGATCGATCGGTGGTTAGTAGATATAGAAAAACAAAGGGAATTCGCGGTTGGCTTGAATCTGGTACGATCAGATCTAGGTCATCAATGGAGGGATCTGGAGGCGCCTGTGCAATAGAGTATCCGACATGCAAAACGTGAGATGAAGACTCTAAGAGATGTGGGTAAGTCACAAGAGGAGTTTTTTTATAACATACCATTGGATCTTCTTCCCCACGCACTGGTCGACTTTCATAGATCGGGAACAACCTCTCCATATCGGATACATGGGGTGTTCAAACAAGCGTATAATTTCATAGATCTGTATCGGGACTAGTGCCCAGACTGAGCTATTAATGTGACCTCAAAAGATTCAGATATTACAAATCTGCTTGGTATAAGCCCATATATATGTTAGCAAGGTGTTCCAAAAGTAACCATAATTTAGATCTAGAAGTAGAGGACGTATATCAAGCCTGTGTAAAGATTTGAAATGATAGACCGACGATGTTGGTCAAAAAGATGAATTATGAAGCATAATACCTAGAATCACGTGAGGGAATCTTGAGTCAAATATTTATAAGAAATCTGAGCCCGAAATCTATTTGTACGAGGATTTGGAAGAGAATGCAGATACAAGCCATCAAGCATGAGATTCAGAAACAACTAGGTATACCACCATGCCTACAAAATCTAATTTTTGCAGGGAAGTTAGTGCATGAGATCCTCAAGCTGTAGGACTATGGAATTGATCCAGAAGCGACCATCAGTCTCAACTGTAGAATACTTGGAGGGTGCTCTCGTTGTAGCTCAAAAGGCCTTTCCTCATTCAAGGATGTTGTCAAAGTAAAAGTGAAGACTCAAAACAACCGAGAACATATCCCAAATCTACCTGGGCCTTGCTTCATTCAAGGATGTTGTCAAAGGCAAGGTGGAGACTCAAAACAACCCATAACATATCCCAAATCTACCTAGGCCGTATAGCCTAGAGTAGAAGTCCCAAATTCCAGATTTGAAGTCACTTTGGATGAGGTAAACGAGCTTTATGTAGAATTCCACACCAAAGAAGTTATATGTAGATCTAGCGGTTTTTGGCCCAAATTAGAAGCTCTTCATCAATCGATTTTTTCTACTTGGACACAAAACTACGATATACATCTCTTCTTTAAATGGTTTTTTATTTTCAATTTTGATAGAGTAAAATATCCTCAGGCTGCAGGATTATGGAATTGATCTAGATGCGACCATCAATCTCAATTGTACACTACTTGGAGGGTGCTCTGGTTCTAGCTCAAAAGCCCTTGCTTCATTCAAGGATGTTGTCAAAGGGAAAGTGGAGACTCAAAACAACCCAAAATATATCCCAAATCTACCTGGGCCTTGCTTCATTCAAGGATGTTTTCAAAGGGAAGTTGGAGACTCAAAACAACCTAGAACATATCCCAAATCTACCTAGGCCATATAGGGTGGAGTAGAAGTCCCAAGTTCCAGATTTGAGGTCACTTTGAATCAGGTAAATGAGCTTTATGCAGAATTCCACACCAAAGAAGTTATATGTAGATCTAACGGCTTTTGGCCCAAACTAGAGGCTCTTCATCAATCGATTTTCTCTACTTGGGCACAAAAATATGATATACATCTCTTCTTTAAATGGTTTTTTTATTTTCATGTTTGATAGACTAAAAATAAAGGATTGTGTAATAAATTAGGGACCATGGTTTTGCAAAAATGTTAGGCTTTTCATGATACCTTGGTTTCCGTGATTTCACACTACTCCCATGGTGGTATCCAAAATGCTCGTATGCGTTAGGATACATAGGCTACCTACATTTTTGGAATCACAAAGTATTAGAAGAACTGGAAACTTGCTCGGGAAATTTCTAAAGATTCATACATATCGAGCCACCAAAGTAATTTTTACATTTTCTGGAATTTGTGTTGAAGTATACCTTAGCCAAGGTTTACTAGATCACATCTTGTTGGTCCACAATAATATTCATTAGACACAACCTCTTGATTATAAAAATATGACATTTTGTTGTCGTACATGTCTTCAAACAAGACATATTCAAAGCGAATTTCCACAAGCTAGAAAGCATCCCAAAATAAAAAAGAGACAACCTCAAAAGCCCAAAGGTTTGGATTTTTTAGAATCTCAAGAACAGGAAGCAGAAGATGTAGCCACCCCATAAAACACCTCAAACATCAATGAACATCAATTCAAGAACACCTCATAAAAGGATGAGGTCAGCATAACTCTGCATTAGTTCCAATGTATTTTGTTCCACAACAACAGAGTGAGAAAAGTACCCATGAAAAAGAGATAAGTGATACAAAACAAATTCATGCTCTAGAAGGCATTGATAAAGAACTCCCAGTAAATGTAAAAGAGAATCAAATGACTATTGTATCATCCACACCTAAGACTAGTGGTTGGCAAAAAGTGGAAAAAAAGAAAGGTAAACAAGAGTAGAATAGTTATTAGCTCTTTGATGAGATTCTATAAATCCTCAGAAACAAATATCTCGTTATTATGCATATGTTATTTAGCATCTACAGTATGTAATTTTGTTCATTATATATGAATTTGCAATTTTTCCATGGGAATAAATTTTGATTTATTCACACTTGTCTTGACATTTTAATTTTAGTAATGAGGCACCTACTAGGAAACTTGTCCAACATCATACAAATACAATACTTGAAAATAAATCTATATCCATTTTTGGTATACTCACGAAAACTTATTATATTATTTTGTAATTCTTTAACGAAATAGACATACAGTATATTTCTTTTCAACTTTCCTAGTACCGACACTAACTCTATCTGTACCAAAATCATAAACAATATTTTCATCAACTAGTTTGAATTTAGTATTAATAGAATTATATTACATTACAAACATATTCATATTTCAACTTGTACGGTTACTACAACCAATATCATATTTCAAGTTGTACGGTTGCTACAACCAATATCTAGAAACTAGAGTTCTTTGTTACTCTCTCGTGAAATATCATAAGACATAAACATAGACTTAGAAAAAGTTATGTGTACTTGTACATGAATTTTCCTACATTGATTAGAATAATTCTCAAACTTTTCACAACCAAAGGCCTTTTCCACTCCCCCTTTTATTTTAATAGACTTGAATTTCCATCTATTTGTGAGTTTTCTTTATTATTTACCTTTGCGCTATTGTGCCTTCATATTCCTATACTAGTATATCTTGTCATTTCAAGGTGTTCTTCAACATTCAGCATACCTATTCATTTCCGTCTCATGGAATAGCAACGATCCCATCAACTCATCATCCTAAAGTTTTTTCATATCCTTTGATTCTTCAATGGAAAAAGATACCATATTAAATATCGCTAAAATACATGCTCAACAACGCTATAGTTAGTTATATGTTCACCATGTCTTTTCAATTAGTTTACTGCATTCATTAGGAAAGTCATAAACCTACTAATAAACCTAGAATACTTCATCTTTACATTCTTAAAACACATCCTAAGATTTTGCAACTTCGATTTTTTTACTTACTTTGTTCCTTCATATCGAGTATCTAAAGTGTTCCTAGCTTATTTAGTACAATTTTCTATTGCAAATTTTCAAAAAATTGTTTCTTTTAATTATTGTTAAATATTTTGTAGTTCTTTTGAATCCTTCTTTGCATTTTCATTTTCATTTGGCTAACCTCTTTGCGAATTTGTCACATATTAAGGGCTACTTATTCTGGTTCTATGAACCCATTTACATCTACATCACAAAAATCGTGAGAAGAAAAAAAGTTTTCCATCTTGATTTTCCAAGCTTCATATTTTTCACCAATGAAAAATGGTCAATCAGGCTATCCTAGACAAGGATTAGATACCATTCATTTGATTGTTTTAAATTCATATTGTAGAGTTAAACCACACTTGCTAATATTTACGATTTGGGTCAAATATTTGTAAATATAAAGTATTTATTGTGAAGAATCTATAGATATATAAATAGAGAGCTCATAAATTTATTATAATTTTATAATAAAAATGCAATCGCCAAACCATTTAAATCATTATATCACCATTAAACTAATTAGTTCAAAGAATGGCCTCAATACAAAAAGGTAATATAAAAAACAATTGTAAAAGAACCAAAATAATTCACCAAGGGTAACTACTTTATTTTTGGAAATGAAAAAAATAGTTTCAAAATTATATTTTTATAAGATTACTCAAATGTCAATTGAAGTCATTAAGTGTATCACATAAAATTATACATCATTTGAGTATTGAATGCATAAATTTAAGTGGACCTACATCAACAAAAATTAAAATACATGAAAAATATTTATTTCTTTTCAGAAATATGTTTTATTTCATGTATTTTCAATTTTGATTGGCATGGGAAGTTGAAAAGTATGAAGAGTAACTACACATTATATGTATAATTTATTTTCATCCACAACTCTCTACAATTTGCATGAGTAAACCTATAAGGAAGTGAGTCAAAAATACATTTAAAAAAATAGTTTTTTTATTTTTATTTTTAAATTTTAATTTCTCCTTTTATTATTTTAACTAATATTTTAGTATTTTGACTAGAAACACCACTTTATACCTTAAAATTTCCTAAAAAAACAGAGGAGAAAATATTTAATTGCAACAAATTTATAATAAATACCGCAATATCCTTATCTCAGACTAGCTAAAATGATGTATCATGGATTGACTTATGGAATTGATTCACTTATTCTGTGTCCATAACCTACGATGAATGACTTATAGGACAACTTATAGTCCCTTAACAATAAAAAAAAATGTGATCAGTAGAACAAAATCACAAGGATGAAACTCCTTGTTCCACTATGGTAGTTCTATTCGAAATTCACGTTTTTACAAATCAAGTTTCCCAATTTAAATACTTTCTTACCTCTTCTTTCCATTCATAATCTTATCTATATACAAATTCTTGTTTGAAAATTGAGATGAACAACAATATAAAGAAATAAATAAATAATAACACCAATCACTACCTAAATCTAATTTTTACGTTTAATTTGTATTTTTCATGAGTACCTTATTATATGCTTCTCTCAACACCAACTTAAAAACACACCCCCACACACCAATCACTTGAGTGATGAAGGATAAACCCAATATCACTCTGATGCTAATTTGATCAAAGAAAACAAAGAAAAAACTCACATAAAACCACTAATAAAAAATAATTATGAAATATTGAACCCTTTATCTCTTCAAAACACATTTGCTTACTTAGAGAAACGATATTAAATAGAGAAGAAAAAGTGTCCAAAAACAACCATATTCTAAGAGCTATCTATATCTAACCGCCCATAATTATCTATGTACCAAACTCTAGATCAACATTGGGATGCAAAAATTAAAATAACTGGACTAACTTAAGTTGATCAAGAGTGAGAAGTGGGAAATGCACTGCCATGTCACACAATTCCACATATGCTAAGGAGGCACTTCAAAGGTAGATTTTGACAGAGACAGTCCAGAACTCAACTTTGGACCATTGGAAACTCGCTAAGGAGGCACTTCAAAGGTAGATTTTGAAAGAGACAGTCCATAACTTGACTTTCGATCATTGGAAACTCTTAACCAATAGAGGAAAATAGTGATATTTTAAGATGATTTACAAGACATGAGGACTTCACCATTTTGTCTCCATAAATTAACTTTAAATATTAGGAATTTTGTTTATGCGATCCATAAATTGTGACTAAAATTTTTTGGTAAAAATTACATTAAAGTAAATTTGGTCGACGCATTTCAAAATAACATTGTGGTTCATCATCATCATCTTATCTTGATAATGAACCACACTGGCTGGTTCGAAATGCGTTGACCAAATTTATTTTGATGTGATTTTTACTGAAAAATTTACTCATAACTTTAAATATTGAGACAGTTCCCTTCACTAAACATATAATGTACACTTCCCTTCACCCAACATATAATATAATATATTTTGACAATACATCGATAATGGATAAAAATGAAAATTTTCAGTGAAGCCATCATTTATTTAACCACTTATATTAGCACATACATGACAATACACTGTGTTCATGTTTCCGTCTGATTGAACTTTAAATTTTGAGTGTATTTATTTCGTGGGTTGAATTTTATTCTTTTAAAAAAAATTAATATAGTTTAGTTTTATCATAACAAGAAATATACTGAGTATCTAAAAAAATTAAATTTCTTGAAATGCAAATATCTTATTATGCAAAGAGATTTTAATCCTTTTAACTCTTTGTATATTAATAGTTAAGATGGGTTAATCTCCCTTTAGATAGAATATATTCCACATAAGTATCATGAACAATACCATGGATTGACGAAGTCAAGGTTATCTTAACTAGCCAACAAAAAATAATAAAAAATATAATAACCTATAATTTTTATTTTAACATAATATTATTTTTATTTTTCTTTGAAGTTTAGCTTAATACTAAACAAAAATAAAGAATATTTATATTTTAACATTGGGTTATATTTATTTTTATTTTATTATTCTAACCAAGTCAAAATATTTACAAGATTTGACATTACAACATCTCAACATAGTGTTATTTTATTTTTTATTTGAATTTTACCTTACTACCAAACAAAAATCGATAAAAGAAAGAATATTTATATTTTAACATATGGTTATTTTTATTTTTATTTTATTATATTGACCAACTTGATGCAAGAGCATCCAACTCAAGGTAGACAAAAAGGACAGGTTTTTGTCTTACTGTTACAATTGATTTCTAACAGGTCATTGAACCTGTGGTTTTTATTCTTATTTTAGGAAATTACCATTAGGGCCAAAATGTCAATTAAGTTCTGTAATTTTACTTAAAGGTTTTCTTTTAACTTGCATTTTAAATTCGTTCTTACGTTAAAAGAACATAGTCAAGAATGTAGTTGTAAAAAAAAAAACGGTTGACAGTTTCAAACTGAAATTTTTTTCCTACAGTGGTACAAAAAGGAAGAAAATACATTCTGTAAGGTTCGATTTCCATCATAGAGAGAAAGAGAATAGCAAAACGAAACAGAGATTTTTTTTTCCAGAAAAACCATCTGAGTCTATAAAATTTGCAGCCAAATACTGTTGTATTATTTTTCCTTTTGTCTGTTGATATACTATTGAATGTGAAAACATTGAATAATTGCGTGACTATAATAAGAACGAAATTAAAGCATCATTGAAACTCAAACGCATAGAATTAACATTGAGTACAGGCATCGGAGAAATCAAAGAAAATTATGAGTTGAAAGCACAAGATTTTGGCAAGTTCACACAAGCGGAAACATTTCACAAGTACATTCGAATTAACAGATAAATAACCATTCCCAGGTATTCGCAAAATTTATTTCTAATGGAATTTAACAAAAACATTTTTTTCATTGATTATAAATATAAATGTCTCTGAAGAGTCCCGAAGGACTATAAATGAGTATTACATATCAAGTTACAGAAGAAAGTTACAATTTGAGGTTTTCGAAACCCAGAACTTACAGCATCTAAACCGAACACAAGCCAATAAACAAAAAGAGGAGGAAGAACAAAGGGTTGAACACAGAAATTTTTTTAAACCCTAGTCTTTTTACACCAGAACAGACTTCGACAACAGAATTAACACAAAGAAAATTACAAAGAGAATCGAGGACAGAAATCCTGTTCTAAAACAGTCTAGTTCAAATTAACAGAGACATATCAAGAAGCGACCCTACCCATTTAAGTTGCGGTCGATAACTGTGAAAGCGAGAAGATCTCGAGCAGCCAAAGACTATAACCACCTGCAGAGGAACGAAAACTACAAGGGATTAGTATCCATGCAAATTAAGAGCATAGTATAGAGATTTAAAACGAGAAAAAGTAAATGAATTTTAGAGCATAGTTACCTGGGCAAAGAAACATCAACAGAAGTGAAGTTTTGGTCAAAACTCCGCAAGGGCTTTCTCACAAGGAGAGAGAACATTAGAGCCTAGTAAAAATATTGGAAGAATTGAAGCATGGAAGGATATTTTACCTTTCGAAAGTCGAGTTGAGTTGAGGCAAGTGTCGAAAGAAACCCTTAGAGAATTTCGACCTGTAAGTGACAAAAAGAATAAGTTAAAAGCATCAGTAGATTGGAGATGGAGCTTGATAAAAATTTTCGGACCGAACAAGTATACAGAGGAGGAAAATAAGTTAAGAAATCAGAATATTACTACCTTGCGAAGGACTGCTGAGAGCCATCAAAAGACTTTGGCAAGAAATCGTGCCATAGAAATAGAGTAAAGAGCCGAATAAGCATCATATTGGCGGAGCAAACACAAGGTAAAAATTCCCATAGTGACAGACCACACAAAACGAAACCCTCACAGATTTGAACAAGTGAAAAATGATAACTGACTGAGTGGTGTTAGAGTTTGAGAACAGCACGGGAGTGTGAATTTCGAGATCATGACAAGTGTCAATTGTGACAACTCACAAGGACCAGCGGAATAAATCACAATTTATTGCAATCAACAAACCAAAACTGTCAACATACCATACAAATATCACAAATATCAAACCAATAATTTTACTATTATTCAAATCTGTAATGTTTATGTGAAATGACAATTCATATAATATAAACTGTGACATATATTAAAGTTTTGTTCAAAGAATTTTGAGTGCAGATTTGGTGTTAAGGGCTGGCCCCATCACAACTTCACATTACAACATCTCTTGTATGTTGAGCTAGAAATTATAAAAATATTTTTCATTATGAATAGTTTTTTCTTCTTCCATCCAATAAATGACTTTAACCCAATTAAAAAATTACAATATTATAAAATCAAGTTGAAACACTAATAAGTTTTGGTGTCTTCATATATTGCAGTTTCTACACAGTAGGGGTTTTTAGGTTGTTGAAAATAAATATATGAACCATTCAAATTCAAGAGATATGATAAGGAAATTTTTAAAAGCATGATTTGTTTTAGGCCTATATTAATTTGTTTGGAAAAAAATATAATATTAATTTGTTTTAAAAAAAAATTGTTATTTTTGTTTTTTAAGAATAGATATATTTACACATCACTCTCATTCTTCCCTATAAAATAAGCCTCTTTTACTCAAACATTAAAATGGAAGGTCTCTCTTGGACACAGGAGAAGGAAAGTACAACACTATTTATCTTTCTTGTGATGTATCATCAAAGATGAACTGATGAAGAAGCATTAAGGTAGAGTTAGCAATGTGACAAGCTGGTCACATGTTGTGGCTTGGGAAGAGGACTAGCAGTCCTAATAAATTGAAGAGTTTATTTTAAAGTATTTTGTTTTAAAGTTGGTTTTGGCTAACATAGTCATTGTAATCTGTAGGTTAAAAGAATAATTAGATTAGGATTAGTTAGACATTTAGTTGAATAAACTATTCTGAAACTGAATAAAAATTTATCAACCATATGGTGGTTTTGGGGAAAGGAATAAAACAAAACCAAATCAACCATTTTGGGGTTCTTCCCTCCATAGAGAGAAAGACAGAATGAGATGGAAATAAGTGTGTGAGAGGGTTGAATAGAGAGTAGGAAAAAATGTAAATGAAAGCCATCCCAGGGCTCAATTTTGTGTATTTTTCTTTATAGATAAATTCCAAGTGTTTTGGATTGTGATCGGGCTTTCTGTTTCAACCCATTGGTTTTATTTCCTTGTGAAAGTTAACTATTGCATTTATGTGCTATGACATTTTCATATTGTATTTCTATTAATGCTTAAACAGATTGAATGTGACAATGCACTTTCTTTGAACTTCGCATAAGAAAAGCTGGGGCAGAAACCGAGGGATGAGAGATGAAGAACAAGCTCAAGAGGGAATCCGCGCATTTGCAGGCCGCACAAATATCAGGAGAGACAGTGTTGAATAATTTCGAACAAAATTAGAAAGATAGCGGAGAGTAGTGTGGAGGGAGCCGTATTATAAACCAACAACATCGGAAAGAAGAGCACATTGAATAAATAACATAATACGTAGAAGAACTCCTAAGGAAAAATTGATGGTGAGGTTTGAAGCACTGAGTCAAAGGTTTAAGGATTGACGACGGATATTAGAGTGGGCAAAAGAGGCGAAGAAGAGCCAAGATTTTTGAGTGGACGATTGTGATTAAATCGCAGATCCAAAGACAAGAGATGAACGGTTAAGGAAGAGCGAAATGAAAATGTGTCGGCCGGATGAAATTTCGCATCGACGATTGAAATAATTATGAGTTAAGTATTTTTGCAGGTTAAATATTTTAACTTTCGATGCGAACTGGCACAGAAGGGAAGTTGCGCAGGTTGTTGGATCATGCAATAACTAAACGATGGATGAGGGATTTTTACTTCGCGCTTCGCAAGATATAGAGGATATGTTTAAGTTTCTGCACAAAATTTTAAGTTGGATGCGATGCGATGCGAAGAGGAGGAAGGATGCGATGTGACAAGGAAAAACCATGTGTCTACTTAGCGCAAATGCACATGTCGCAATTTTTAATGCTTAGCGTATTTGTAAAGAGTTGGAAGTTGCAGACAACGATTGCGATGTGATTCAATTGGTCAGGAGAGTGTGAGACCCTCTGGTAATGAGGTCCCGTGTGTTTGAATGTGTTTTGGGTTATGAGCACTATATGGTTAAGAATGTTGTTGATCTTTTTCACATATGTATGTATTTTATTCTGATATTTTCCCCTGCTACGTATAAAGAAATTTATGTGGGTCCTAACCCACAGGTCCACGATTATAAGTTAATTTGCAGCTGCAGCTACATGAATTGGTATTAGAGCAAAAATATGTGAGAGGTGGTGTGAAGGACTTTGAACTAACAAAAGTTGAGAAATATTGCTCATTGATTCTAATCGTGTGAACCCTAAGATGTAAGAATGTAGATTGAAAGCTTATGAAAAAAAATAAGAGCTACAACATCATGAACGAAGTAGTAGCACAGGGAAAAGGGTAAAAATGTTTTGTTTCATTTTTATTCTAGATTATGGAACTGACAAGTAAATTTTAACACTCATAAGAAGAGCATAAGAGTTTAATAGAGGTAACAGTAGGAGTGAAAACATCTTATCAAGAATATTACATCCTTTAAGGGCAGTGATGAAGGAAGCTAGCAATGGTTTTATAGGAGGAAGAAGTAGTGTGATCAGAACCTAGTATTCCAGCTGAGGTTGAAATATAAGAGAACAATAGTGTTCTCAAGTGCAGATGAGTTGTGAGGGTAAGCCTAGAAGGAGCATAGAGGATTTCTCAAGGAGCGTTCTAGATTGAGAACCAATGCTTGCCAAAATAGCAAGCAAAAAGGAATTTTGGTGAGGTAAGTTGTAGCAGGAGGGACTGTTACTGCAGAGGCTAGTGTAGCTCATAGAGGGGGAAAGAACTCAAGAACATGACTATTGAAATTCATAGAAGAGGTTGAGAAGGCAACCGCAAAGTGACGAAGGAAGATTCCAAGACAAATGGCATATGGAAGCAGATGACTAATGAAGATAAGAGAGAAATAACTGAGATGAGAACCCATATTGATCTATTGATGGAGTTGATATAGAGGAGTGAAGAAGACCAGAGGTGTGGATGATTTACGAGGAAGAAATTGAAATGGCATGGGCTACAGATGAAGAGGGAGCATAGGTTGAATGCTCAAGAAAAAGAATAATTACTCAGAGCAGAAGAGTATGAAAAGAAAGTTCTTGCATATGAACTGGAGACAAGCACTACACTTGTTGCAAAGGGAGATATCTTCAGAGACATTCAGGAATTTTCGATTGCAGCAATGTCTGGGACAAAGTGTAGTATAATGTGTTGGAAAAGGACTAGAAAAAATATTATATTACAGAAGAATATCGAATTGAAAGAAACCATAGATGAACTATGGGAGTTAATGAAACTACTTAAGATAGTTACACCAAAGTGAAGAAGAATTCCACTATGGAACTGTTTGGAAAGTGAAGAAAAGTGAAGGTAGAAGCAATGGAGCACTACAGTACAAAGTATGGTAGCCTGGAAGATTGCAGCTAAAGAATCGTGAAGACAATGCATATTATAGACATCAACAAAATAGAGTTTGGAATCCTGTAAGATTCAAGCATTGAAGGCACATGACGAGGATTTCATGAATTCTTTCACCTCGCAAGTTTGATGCAGGAGAATTAAGGCAGAGTCAACAATGTGACAAGATGGTCACATGTTGTGGCTTGGGAATAGGACTAGCAGTCCTAATAGATTGAAGACTTTATTTTAAAGTATTTTTTTTTAAATTTAGTTTGGGCTAACATAGCCATTGTAACTTGTAGGTTAAAAGAATACTTAGATTGGGATTAGTTAGGAATTTAGTTGAATCAACTATTCTGAAACTGAATAACAGTTTCTCAACCATATGGGGATTTTGGGGAAAGGCATAAAACAAAACCAAATCCACCATTTTGGGGTTATGCCTTCCATAGAGAGAAGAGAGAAGGAGAGGGAAATAGGTGTGATAGAGGGTTGAACAAAGAGTAGGAACAAATGTAAAAACCAACCATCCCAGGGCTTGGTTCTATGTATTTTTCTTTATAAATAGATTCCAAGTGTTTTGGATTGTGATTGGGCTCTATATTTCAACCCGTTGGTTTTATTTCACTATAGAAGTTAAATATTGTATTTATGTGATATGATATATGCGTATTGTATTTCTATTAATGCTTATATAGATTGAGTGCGAGATGCAACTCTTGTGAACTTGGCACAGGAAAAGCTAGGGAAGAAACCAAGGGATGAGTGATGAAGAACAAGCTTAGGAGGGAATGTGCCCATTTGTAAGCCACACAAAGCTCAAGAGAGATAGTGTTGAGGAATTCCCAATAAACTCGGAAATATAGCGGAGAGTAGCGTGGAGGGATCCGTATTGCAAAACAGTGGCATCAGAAAGAAGAGCAGATTGAATAAAGAACAAAATATGTAGAAGAATTCATAAGGATAAATCTATGGTGAGGTTTGAATTTCCGAGTCAAAGGTTTAGGGATTGATGATGGAGATTGGAGTGGGAAAAATAGGTGAAGAAGAGCCAAGACTGTTGAGTGAAAAACTACGATTAAATCATAGATCCAAAGAGAAGATATGAATGGTTAAGGAAGAGCGAAACAAACATGTGTCGGTAGGGAGAAAATTCACATCGGCGATTGAAATAATTAGGAGTTAAGGATTTTTGCAAGGAAAATATTTTAACTTGCGATGCGAAATGGAACGGAAGGGAAGTTGCGCGGGCTGTTGGATCACACAACAGATCAACGAAGGACAAGGGATCGTGACTTCGCACTTTGCAAGATATAGAGGATATTGTTTAAGTGTTCACACAAAATGTTAAATGGGATGCGATGTGATGCGAAGAGGAAGAAGGATGTGATGCGACAAGGAACAACCACATTTCAGCTTGGCGCAAATGTGCATGTCGCATGTTTTATGGCTTAGCATATTTGTAAAGAGTTGGAAGTTGTAGACAACGATTGAGATGTGCTGCAATTGGTCGAGAGAGTGTGGGACCCTCCAGTAAGGAGGTCCCGTGTGTTTGATGTGTTTTGGGTTATGAGACTTATATGGTTAAGAATGTTGTTGATTTTTTTCGCGTATGTATGAATTTTATTCTGATATTTTCCCCTGCTGCGTATAAAGGAAGTTTTGTGGGTCCTAAACCACAGATCCGTGATTATAAGTTAATTTTCAGCTAAGATTGCATCATGAATGTTCCTAATGTAGAACACACTCTAGCTAACCGTACACATAACTCTTTCATGAAAAATGCAGCATGGTAGCACTATTTCTACATGAATTCGAATTCCATGATTTTATATGTTACACTTCCCATAATATTGAATATAATTCGTAGATATTTTTTTCTTTTCAATTTGGAAAGAGTTTAAAAGTTCTTATTAAAAGTAATTCTTTAAAAAAATTTAATAAATGCATCGAGGTATTTTTAATGAAGGTTGGTGGATGTATTAATAAAGATATAATATATTATTTACTAATAATGCAATTTTTTTTTTCCTATAATTCTATTTAATATTATAAAACTATATTAAATATATAGCAGAAATTATTTAATGATTTTTAAATTTAAAATTTTTAAGAGGAAAATATTGTCAAAATGAAATTAATAAAAAAAAAATTATAAATAGGGTTGTCACAGAAGCATTGAGACATCCAGAACTAGTCCAAAACATAAATCAAAAGGTAAATCCCATAAACCTCATTTATCATAGGAATAGAGAAAATCAATTTCTTGTAAAGGAGGAACAACCCTTTTTATGTGAGATTTATACAATCGCATAGAAATGGACAATAAAATATCAATCTCACTGGCCACCCAAGGATTTTGTACGCCACCAGAATTACATAGCTTTTTTAATCAAAGAGAAATTTTGTTGCAATCATGACTTATTCAATTAGAATGGAATCGCCCATCAAACATCTCCGTAACTGGCCACCACTCACTTTAGCAAATCCGAAAAGAAACTAACGACAAGATAATTTTGTTGATGGTTTATCGAAGGTTTAGATTAATATATTTTAAACAATTTCAAGAAGGATGTTTTTTTGTTATTAAAAGTGAATTTTTGAATACAAAAATAGATTTAGCCTAAGAAAAAAAAATTGTTGGAGAATTAATTTCAACCACTGCTTTTAATATTCTAACATCAACCATACCTCACTGAATGTATTTCACATTACATAAACCACAAGACAATACGTTAAACTATTAAATTCAAATAGAAATTTAATGCATGGTTATGAAAAGCATATGGGAAAACTTTTATTCCTAAAATGTTATCTACTTCATGTAATCTCCGAAAAGTTCAAAAAGACATTTTTGCCTATGTATTAAATTTTGTGTCATGTATTAATGTCTTAGGTATTTATGTTTTGAATTAACAAGCAAGAATAAGTTGAATGAAATGTGGTAGATGCAAGTCTAGAAAGACAAGACGAATAAAATCGTGGAGTGAATTTTGGTGGGCGCATGAAAACAATAGTTTTATTAATTCCACAACCCTCGTGAATGTAAACTAGTAAGAACAATTGTTTTATAGGTGAAGGAGTTGCAACCTCCATATGAATGTGTCTGTTGTGTTTTTGAATCATAATATAATGTACAGTTGTGTTAATTCTGCAACCTTGGTGAATGTAAATCAGTAAAAAAAGTTGTTTTACTGTTGAAGGAGCCTCGACCTCTATATGAATGTGTTTGTAGTGTTTTTTAATCATAATATAAAGTATTTTTAGTTACGATTTGGTTATGAAAATTTTACATATGAGTTTTGTTATCACTCAATAATTTCTCCAGGTTCAAGAGAAATAGTCTGAGTTAACCACAAACCTACTTCAAACTCTAGGATCTAGCCTTCCTAGGGTTTAGAGAGGGCTCTCTCTTTAAAGTTTAACTTTTTATTTATTTATAATATTAGGCTAGTTATGAAAGTAAAATTTGGTTTTGGTTTTAAGGGGTTGGTGGCAAAAAATCACTTGGAGGTAAGATAGAGAGAAATATACTTGTCCATTGGGCTATGGGGTCTAAATCAAGCTAGCAGCACTAGAAATCAAGGAAAAAAATGTACAAATATATTAGTGGCAAGATAGATAACCCTCGGAGATTTGGGAAAGTGGTTTTTTGTGAGGTGGTATGATAAGGATAAAGGGCACTTAAGGACCCTTTGATCCAGAAAATGGAAGTAGAAGGTAGAGGTAAAATGGGAGAAGGAGCAATTAAGGGTTCCTTGCACCGGAAATCAAGGGAAAACATTAAAATGAAAACTACTTAAAAATAGGGAGTTCTTAACTAATCTATTAGTAATACTCCTAGTTACACATTCAGACAGAACAAACATAAAATGAATACATGAAACTTACAAAAGTAAACAGTGACAAGTAGGAAGTACTTCACTCAGCAGCTTATCGTAGGGATCGTGAATTATGATGCGAGTCAGCTTTCCCAATCTGCTACCTTGAATTCAAACACACACTAGCCTCCAATGTTCAAAAAAAATGTCTATAGTAAGTCCATCAATTTTATTCAACACAAAATACTTCAAAGAGTGAAGTATTTATACAAATTCTAAACTAGAATATCTTCAAAAAATATCAAGATTGGTTTACAAATATCTTCAACTGTTTTACACGAATAGAACTTAATAAAAGGAAAATCAAAACTAATGCATATATTTGGTACTATTTTATGGATAGTTGATGACAAAGAGGAGAATTCAAATTTGATCTCAACTCTTAGTTGATGATGAGGCATCCAAGTCACTAACTGTCTCTTTTCTTTATGCATTCTGCTCCAGCAATTCAGAAAACTTAGGGTCCAATGATACCTTTTTATTTCTCAATTAAAAATCGATATGTAAAAATTGAAAGAGGTTATTGTATATAAATATGTTGGTGAGATAAACCTCTCGTAGTTCCCTAAAATTCTGCTCCAGTTGTTCACAACAGGCTCTGCAAAACGATGTGTAAAAGAAAGTTTTATAGAGTTTGAAAACCAGGCTGTAAAGATGCACATGTATCTGTCATTCTGTAATATCGATGAAGAAAGTGAGATAGGTTTTTTTAGACGGGTTTCTTAGGAACAAAACCGTCCTTCAGTTTTGTAAGATGTATTTCGTATTGGCCACAATTTTCTCTGCAAAATTATGACTTAACAGAAATTTTCTACAAAATGTGCTTTCCAATATTATTTATTATTTCCCAACGCATAATGGTTGTTATAAAAGTGAGAGATTTTTTTGTAGTTAGTCATCTTAAGAACATAAACCTCCTTCATTGTTTCAAAATTCATCTTGGATTTGTCACAATATCTTCTTCAAAACAATGACTTAAACAAGAAATTTCTGCAAAAATGTTCCTTCTTGCTCTGTTTTCACCTTTTAACCTTTTCGTTCTTTTAACTGTTTTTACTTTTACTTTGGATAAATTTTATTGTTGGTGAAGGTATTTTCATCTCTATTTAACCATTAATGCCTCTATTTTTAATTTTAATGTTTACCTTGACTTCTCTATAACTTTGTTTTAACTTTCACTCTAATATTTACTTGATACATTTTAACTCTGATGCTCTTTCACTGTTATTTTTTCATTGTCATTGTGAATTCTGATTTCACTTTTACCATTCCCTGTGCACATTTCATCATTCTGATCTTTCTCTGACTTGATTTTATTCTTTCTTTGTATACAAACTATTTGTAGAATGAAGCTTTTGAATAAAAATATAAGAATTTGGAGCAAACAATTTTATCATCTAGTACTAAAATTGTTGGCCCAATTTCAAATTCTGATAATAACCTACAAAATTCAAACAATTTTTTAATGAAACAGAGGTCTTCAAGGAGGTGATTGAAGGCTTTTGAAAGGCCTGTGGAATGAGATCCCTCTGTGGAGGTTAAACTCTATTTTTTAGGCATTTTTTGGCTACTTCTGCAATATTAAATGGTGTACAAAAGTATTTTTACTTTAACAGAGGTTCTTGGATGAAATAAGTAGAATATGGTTCTTTCCTTGGATTTTTTCTTTCAATTTCAATCTTCAGATGATTTAGACACCTTCATTGATTTAGAGAACAAGAAATAGGGGTTTCTTGAGCCTTTTTCAATAAATAATTTGGGCTAAAGTCTTTTGAAATGAGTAACAGAGGCTTAGGATACCTTCAAAGGTTTTCTTTCTTTATTTGGAGCTTGAAATACTTGTTACATGCAGGTATAAGGGCTTGGAAAAAGTTTATGAGGCTTTCCGTTGAATTTTAAAGACTTCAATAGATTTTTGGAGTGGCGAACAACTCTTCAATCGATGTTCAGAGGTTTAATTCTGATAACTACAAAGGTTTTGGATGAAAAAATGAGAATCAGGGCATAAAAGGCTTTAAACAAGGATTTCTGATTGTCGGGAAAAGTGCGAAATGGTTAAAATGTGAAATATTGAAACAAAATGCTTGTTCCCAAGTTTTTAACCATATATTTGGTCGTATTTAATCAACATTTAATTCACATTGTGTCATGGTAGGAAGGTGGTTTCAGGATTTGAATGAAAACTAGACAGTGGTTATCGCATAGGTTTTGGGCGGTAAGCTGATTTGCACCAAATGCATGCAATCTAGTAAGAAAGTGACACGTTGCAGAAAGAGAAATGGGCAAAAATGCCCATTTCGAGTCCATTTTGGATTTAGTCAATCGATTACTTTCTTTGTCTGATATTGCATGTAGGCCATTGGATTTGGAGCTTTGATGCAAACAGTCAAGATCAAATGGGAAGTTGCTTCTTAAGAAATGGTGGGACCAAGAAACGTTTATGAGCGGATAGTTAATATATGTTTTAAACCTTCATAAAATATGAATAGGTAAAGGGTTAATCATATATAAAGGCAAAGTGTATTATGCATGCAGCATGGGTTAATTTATATAAAACGAAGGGATTTATAGAATGTGGTGGGGATAGGCATAGGGGAGAGGTGTTATTTTATTAAAATAAACCTTAGGTTATTTCAACAAAACTATGGGTTATAAAATTAGGCGGCGAAGGGTTTATGTATGCATTGGCTTCTATAAAGGAGGAAGGATAATGGTTTTAAAACATAGGATAATGTTTTTAACCAATACAAAGGTGTGGGGTCATATGTATAAGCGGGGCCAAGCTTTTTGAACCTTATGAAAATGATTAATTTGATTCAAAACTTTGGATTTAATTTTTGTGAGTGGTATTATATTATTATATAGTGTTTAAACCTTTTTGAATGGTTTAACGACCATAGGGGCGGGATATTTATTTAATGATAGTTTATACCAAAGGGCTTTTTAATTGGGGTTTTTTATTTTTGCACATGGGTAATAACTTTGATCTAAAACTTTATAATAGTGGGTTTTTTTCGGGTATTTAGATATAGGGAATTAAATAAGTAGGATAAGGTAATTAGTTAGGGATTTAATAAAATAGGTTAAAATTTAATATGAAAGAGAAATGGAATATAACACAAAATACATCAAATGTAAGAGTAAAGCATAGCTTATATTTTAATCATTTCAACAATACTTAGGATAAATGTATTTTTAAGGACTTTTATGCATGTTTCTGAAAGGATGAAGTTAATTACATGGGGTTTTACGCTTCAATAAGTAAGAATGAGTCTTTACTTATGAAAAGGAGGTATAATGTATGAATGAGGGATGAATAATGATAAATGGGGATTTTAAAATAAGAACTCAACATTTTCAACTAACCATTCATCAAGCCTTGGGTCTAGTCCCAACAAAAGTCAGAGAAATGCTCTGAGCCTGTTTAAATGATAGTTTAGAAAACTGAATACTTATAGGGAACGTGAAATTAGTGATTTTTCCCAATGATCAATATTACATTCTTTCTCCAGTTCATTCTACCTACTCAGCCTTATTCTAACATTTTTTCTTCATTGGGCAGGTGCATTTAGACTTGCAACCTTAAAAAATTTATTCTTTTAAAACATAAAACTATCTAGATCTACATTATTTCATCTGAGGGCTCAGATTAAACTATTGAGATCCTCATTATTCTCTACCTATTTATTTATTTGTCAGGTTTAAACTATCTGACAAATCTTTATTCACTATCTAAAACATGAAATTGAAAACATGACAAGTTAATATTAAATAGTTTAACTTATCATGGATTATGGAATTTATTGAATCTTTGCCCATAATCATTTATTTTGCAGAAAAGTAAAAAGTAGTGACATCTTGACTTGCTCACTTTCAGGTTTTATTTTCATCTTTTTTCTTTTTTGGGTCTATATTTTTCAAGTCGTTTGACCTTTCCTTTACAAATTTTTACCCTCTTTTTTATTATTATTATTATTATTATTATGATTATTTAATTTTTTTTTTCAAAATATGGGAAAACAACTTGCCGAAAGAAATTTATGTACATATTTTACAAGACTATCAAAATTCAATTCAAAATTATGAATCCTATATTTATAGGACCCTAACAACGGCTTGACATGGGGATGGCATCTCCTTCTGAGATGTCAAAAACACCGTTGACTAGTATCCTGATCCATTGAGCCAATCCCAAACATAAATTTTCTTTGTTATAAAATCTCTGTAACTGAAACTCTTGAACTGAATTTAGTCTTTTTTCTGCAAACTGAAATCTGATATGAAACTAAAAGAACATACTGCAATTCTCAAACCAAACTGACAGATCTTAAATATCTTTAGGACCTTCTCCTTGGCTTTAAATCTTAATGAATTATTTCAAAACTAGCTGAAAACTGAATACTGAAAAAATGCTCAGATATTTGAGCTTATTTGCACTCATCTACCTACTTACTCTAATTAGATTTCCAACTGCTGGTTAGGTAAAATGAAATAGCCAATGCAACCATTCAAGCATTATGTACTTTGATAGATTTTGTTGTATGTGCTTTTTGATTGTCAAAACTGTAATTCTGCAACCTATTAGAAACTTGTCAACAATTGAAAGAATAAGGAAATACCTTATTTCCTTTGTTGACTCCAGAAACATTTCAAAAGGATCTTCTAAAATATATACACTGATGTTTAACGGATCTAAACAACTGTACATCTATTCTGGATGGCCTCCATGCCATGAAACTAAAATGTTACTTTCATCTGTATTTCCCTGCAAAATTTGTGATGATATTCCTACTGATTGTAATGTTTGATTGTTGAAACCTTTGTCATCTTGATTCTGAAACTCATAGTTAGTTAATGGAGAAAGTTTTTGAATGCATTCATTATCCAACATATCTACTATTGGATCATGAAAAACTTGTGAGGATGGTTGCAATCTATTGGATATGGAAATCGTTGGGACTTCATAAACTTCAATAAGCTGCTCATCCTTTTCTTTAATGATGTTATACCACATTTCCTTTAAAAGCTTAAACGATTCAAAACATAGTGGTATGGAACTTTCTTGCGTCATTTGATCAGATGTTTCAATAAAATTTGATAATTGTAATTGTGAAACTAAAATATCCTCATCAAGATTTTCATTATCTTCTTTATTGTCAATCATAATTCCTAAAGACCATTGATTATTGATGGCATGAAATTTGTCTCTAATGAACTGAAATTAATCAAAACAAAGAGGTAAAGAACCTTCACTTATTTCCAAATTTTGTGCTTTTTCTTCCTCACTCTCATAGATGATTTGCATTAGCTCATCTCTATATTCTATCTGCTGAAACTGAGTTTGCTCATCCAACATACTAGCTTCTAATTGCTTTGTAAAGTTAGCTTGAGTTTGGAGAACATAACTATCATCATAATGATCATACTTAGGTAAATCATCAAAAGAAGGAATGTCATCAAACATACACATTAGATCAACATATTCCTCTTCCACATATTGATCTGTAAATCCATTTTATGATCTATGATAATTGGAATTAGTAGTAATATGTGTATCAACCTCTTCTTTTTCTTCATGGTGATCTGGAATAAAAAATTCATCTTTCATGGTGATCTTATGTATCCTTTATTCTAGTTTTCTTATGAAAATGTTGAGTTTTACCTCTACAATGTTTTTCTTCTCTTCTTCTTCTGCTTTCAGTTTTTCCTGTCTGATTTGCAAATTAACTTCTACTTCAACTGCAATGTTCTGCATCTGTACAAGTGTTTCTGGCTTTCTTTCTCTTAACCAAAATTCTATTTCTGGATAAAAAACACTTGGATAATTCAAGAGAGCTAAATCATGAGGAGCTCTAATATTTTCTGGCATTGAATAATAAACTTGATTAAATCTGTCAGAAAATTGTTGTATTGCTTCATTTGGATTTCTTTTTAACTGATTATATTCTTCTATTATCACAAAAGGATTGAATTTAATTATCCATCTGTCAAGAAACTTTCTGACAAACTACTAGAAATTTGAGATGCTTGCATTATGTAGATTCTTGAACCAACTCTTTATTCCATTTTGCAAAGAAAGAGTAAAAATTCTGATTCTAACATCATCTTCATCAATCTCAAATAAATCCATATATTTTTCAAAACCTTGAATATGTTTTTGGGCAGTGATACCATTCTCTCCATCAAATCGAGGAAGATGTTCGTAGTAGTTATCAGGAAAATCATGGAGTATAGAAGGTAAAATAAGGGGCTTATATCTATCTTGAACTTTATATGGTACAAGATTATGTACAGGGATTGTAAGATTAGTCTTGATTATTTGAGGCTTCTTAATTGCAAAATGATCATCACTAGATTCAGAAGAAATCTAATCAAAGAGATTAAGAGAACTAGTACTTACAATATTCAAAGGAAGATAATTAAAAACTAATCTAAGATCTTCTATAAAATAAAATATACATTGAAAAACTTTCTTAATGAGAAAGAACATAATGTCTTGGATTAAGATCCAAGTTGAAAGCCTGATCTTTCCATATTTTTCTTTGAGGTTCATTCCTCCAGAGGAGTCTTGATTATGAAATTGATTTGGAGTCGCTAGGTGGATGATTTTAACCTTTGTGTGTCTAATCACTGTCCACCATCATAGATTAGATCTGAACCTACAAAATATTTATGAATAAAATGTTAGTCTTCCCCAGTGGAGACTCCAGTATGTTATCACTCAGTAATTTCTCCAGGTTCAAGAGAAATAGTCTAAGGTAACTACAAACCTACTTCAATCTCTAGGATCTAGCCTTCCTAGGGTTCAGAGAGGGCTCTCTCTTTAAAGTTTAAATTTTTTTTGATTTATAATATTAGGTTAGTTAAGAAAGCACAATTTGGTTTTGGTTTAAAGGGTTTGGTGGGAAAAAATCACTTGGAGGTAAGATAGAGATAAATCTACTTGTCCATTGGGCTATGGGGTCTCAATCAAGCTAGCAGCACCAGAAATCAATGCCAAACAGGTACAAATATATTTAGGGCAAGATAGATACCTCTCAGAGATTTGGGAAAGTGGTTTTTTGTAAGGTGGTATGATCGGGATAAAGGGCGCTTAAGGACCCTTTGATATGGAAAATGGAAGTTGAAGGCAGAGGTCAAACGGGAGGAGAAATTAAGGGTTCCTTGCACCGGAAATCAGGAGAAAACATTAAAATGACAACTAGTTAAAAACAGGGAGCTCTTAACTAATTCTGTAGTAATACTCCTAGTTACACATTCAGACAGAACAAACATAAAATGAATGCATGAAACTTAGAAAAGGAAACAGTGACAAGTAGGAAGTACTTCACTCATCAGCTTATCACAAGGATCCTGGATTATGATGCGAGTCATCTTGTCCAATCTGCTACTTCGGACTCAAAAACACACTGGCCTCCAATGTTCAACAAAAAATTCTATAGTAAGTCCAGAAATTTTATTCAACACAAAATACTTCAAAGAATGAAGCATTTATACAAATTCTAAACTAGAATATCTTGAAAAAATATCAAGATTGGTTTACAAATATCTCCAACTATTTTACATAAACAGAATTTAATAAAAGGAAACTCAAAACTAATGCATCTATTTGGCACTTTTTTTTATGGATATTTGATGACAAACAGGAGAATTCGAATTTTATCTCAACTCTTAGTTGATGATGTGACATCCAAGTCACTAACTCTCTCCTTTCTTTGTGCATTCTGCTCCAACAATTCTGAAAACTTGGGGTCCAATGATACATTTATATTTCTCAATCTGAAATAGATATGTAAAACGTGAAAGAGTTTATTGTATATAAATATGTTTGTGAGATAAATTTCTCTCAGTTCCCTAAAATTCTTCTCGAGTTGTTCACAATAGGCTCTGAAAAACGATGTGTAAAACAAATTTTTACAGAGTCTAAAAAATAGTCTGTAAAGATGCGCATGTATCTCTCATTCTGTAATACCTGTGAAAAACTTGATATAGGTGTTTTTAGATGGGTCTCGTAGGAACAAAAAATTTCTTCAATTTTGTAAGATGTATTTCTGGTTGGCCACAATTGTCTCTGCAAAATCATGACTTAACAGGAATTTTCTACAAAAAGTGCTTTCCAATATTGTTTAATATTTCCCAACCCATAATGCATGTTAGAACAATGAGAGATGTTTTTGTAGCTGGACACCTTAAGAACATAAACCTCCTTCAGTTTTGTAAAATTAATCTTGGATGGGTCACAATATTTTCTGCAAAATAATGACTTGAATAGGAAATTTCTGCAAAAATGTTCCTTCTTGCTATGTTCTCACCTTTTAACCCTTTTGTTCTTTTAACTGTTTTTACTTTCACTTTGGATAAATTTTATTGTTGGTGAAAGCATTTTCATCTCTATTTAAACATTAATGCCTCTATTTTTAATTTTACTATTTTACCTTGACTAATCTGTAACTTTTTATTAACTTTCATTCTAACTTGTACCTGATACACTTTAACTCTAATGCTCTTTGACTGTTTTGTTTTCATTTTCATTGTGAATTCTGATTTCACTTTTACCATTCACTATGCACATTTCATCATTCTGATATTTCTCTGACTTGATTTTATTCTTTCTTTGTATACAAAGTGTTTGTTGAATGAAGCTTTTGAATTAAAATATGAGAATTTGGAGTAAACAATTTTATCAACTAGTATTGAAACTGTTGGCCCAATTTCATATTCTCATAATAACTTGCAAAAATAAAAAAATTTGTTAATGAAACAGAGGTTTGCAAGGAGGTGATCGAATGCTTTTGAAAGACCTATGGAATGATATCCCTCTGTGGAGGTTTAACTCAATTTTTTAGGCATTTTTGGGCTACTTCTGCAATATTAAACGGTTTACAGAAGTATTTTTTACTTTAACAGAGGTTCTTGGATGAAAATCAGTAGAATATGGTTCTTTCATTGGTTTTTTTTTTTTTTCAATTTCAATTTTCAAATGATTTACAGACCTTCACTGATTTAGAGAACAAGAAATAGGGGTTTCTTGAGCCTTTTTCAATGAATAATTTCTGCTAAAAAATCTTTTGAAATGAGTAACAGAGGCTTAGGATACCTTCAGAGGTTTTCTTGCTTGATTTTGAGCTTGTAATACTTGTTACATGCAGGTATATGGGTTTCAAAAAAAAAAATCAGGATTTTCATCGAATTTTAAAGACTTCAACAGATTTTTGGTGTGGTGAACAACTCTTCAATCGATCCTTAGAGGTTTAATTATGATAACTGCAAAGGTTTTAGGCGAAAAAATGAGAATCAGGGCTTAAAGTGCTTTAAGCAAGGATTTTTTATAGTCGGGGCCAGTGTGAAAGGGTTAAAATGTGAAATATTGAAACAAAATGCTTGTTCCCGAGGTTTTAACCATATATTTGGTCATATTTAATCAACATTTAATTCACATTGTGTCATGGCGGGAAGGTGGTTTCGGGATTCGAATGAAAACCAGACAGTAGTTATTACATAGGTTTTGGGTGGTAAGCTGATTTTCACCAAACACATGCGATCTAGTAAGAAAGCGACACGTTGCAGAAAGAGAAATGGGCAAAAATGACCATTTCGTGTCCATTTTGGATTTATTCGATCAATTACTTTCTTTGTGCGATATTTCCCATAGGCCATCAGATTTGGAGCTTTAATGCGAATGGTCAGGATCAAATGGGAAGTTGATGCTTAAGAAATGGTGGGACCGGGAAACTTTTATGAGTGGATAGTTAATATATGTTTTAAACCTTCATAAAATATGAATAGGTAAAGGGTTAACCATATATAAAGGCGGAGTGTATTATGCATGTGGAATGGGTTAATTTATATAAAACGAAGGGCTTTATATAATGTGGCAGGTATAGGCATAGGGGAGAGGTGTTAGTTTATTAAAATAAACCTTAGGTTATTTCAACAAAACTATGGGTTATAAAATTATGCGGGGAAGGGTTTATGTATGCATTGGCTTATACGAAGGAGGAAGGATAATGGTTTTAAAACATAGGATAGTGTTTTTAACCAATACAAAGGTGTAGGGTCATATGTATAAGCGGGGCCAAGCTTTTTGAACCTTATGAAAATGATTACTTTGATTAAAAACTTTGGATTTAATGTTTGTGAGTGGTATTATTTTATTGTATAGTGTTTAAACCATTTTGAATGGTTTAATGACCATAGGGGTGGGATACTTATTTAATGATAGTTTAGACCAAAGGGATTTTTAATTGGGGTTTTTTATTTTTGCACATGGGTAATAACTTTGGTCTAAAACTTTATAATAGTGGGTTTTTTTTCGGGTATTTAGATATAGGGAATTAAATGAGTAGGATAAGGTAATTAGTTAGGGATTTAATAAAATAGGTTAAAATTTAATCTGAAAGGGAAATGGAATATAACACAAAATACATAAAATCACTAAGTAAAGTGTAAGAGTAAATCGTAGGTTATCTTTTAATCATTTCACCAATACTTAGGATAAATGTATTTTTGAGGATTTTATGCATGTTTCTGAAAGGATGAAGTTAATTACATGGGGTTTTATGCTTCACTAAGTAAGAATAAGGTTTTACTTATGAAAAGGAGTTATAATGTATGAATGAGGGATGAATAATGATAAATGGGTATTTTAAAATAAGAACTCAACATTTTCAACTAAGCAATCATCAAGCCTTGGGTCTGGTCCCAACAAAAGTCAGAGAAATGCTTTGAGCCTGTTTGATTGTCATTTTAGAATACTAAATACTTATAGGGAAGGGGAAATTAGTGATTTTTCCCGATGATCAATATTACATGCTTTCTCCAGTTCATTCTACCTACTCAGCCTTATTCTAACATTTTTTCTTCATTTGGTAGGTGCATTTAGACTTGCAACCTTAAAACACTTATTCTTTTATAACATAAAACTATCTAGATCTACCTTATTTCATCCGAGGGCTCAGATTAAACTGTTGATCTCCTCATTATTATCTACCTATCTACTGATTTGTCAGGTTTAAATTGTCCAACAAATCTTTATTCACTATCTAAAACATGAAATTGGAAACATAACAAGTTAAGATTAAACAGTTTAACTTATCATGGATTATGGAATTTATTGACACTCTACCCATAATCATTTATTTTGCAGAAAATTAAAACGTAGTGGCATTTCGACTTGATCAATTTCAGGTTTTATTTTCATCTTTTTTCTTTTTGTGGTCTATATTTTTCAAGTCCTTTGGTCTTTCTTTTAGGACTTTTCACCCTCTTTTTTATTTTTATTATTTATTTATTTATTTATTTTTCAAAATATGGAAAAAAAAATTGCAGAAAGCAAGTTATGTACATATTTTACAAGAATATCGAAATTCAATTCAAAATTATGAATTCTATATTTAGATGACCCTTACAAGTTTTACCACAACCACTCTGTTTTACTCTATTTTGCCATGAGTAAAATTTTTTGATTATATTTTCTCCACTATAGTTGTGATTTTAATCTCTGCCACTCTGTATTAAAAGGAATACTATTATGATTTGATTTATGCAACTGTGTTCTCTTGTTTAAAGATAGTTCCATAACTATGTGTGTTGAGGAAATTAATTTATTATGTCTGAAAATTTTAACATGGTATCAGAGCGGGTTTAAACCTTCATTTCCGCAAGTGTTTTGACTGAGGAATTAAAAGGTGTTCTGAATTTTTTGTGGAGAGTATTCTCCAGGAGTTAGAAATCTTTTCGACGGTGAGAAAAAAAATTACACAATAAGAATTTTTTTTTTACACATTGAAAAATGGTAGCAACAAGCACAAGCTTGACTAATTCACAAATACCTTAGTTTAATAGCAAGAATTACCATTATTGGGCTATAAAAATGAGGGATCTATTTTCTTCTAAGGCATTTGGGAGTTGGTGGAGAACTATTTCCAAGAACTAGTAGATGCAATAGCATACACCTCTTTGACACAAGAAAAAAAGGACGTGTTGAGAGATAACATGAAGAAGGACCCCAAAGCCATCTTCTACATCTTTCAAATAGTGCATGAAAGTATTTTCCCCATATTTGTAGCAGCAATGAAGTCCAAGCAAGCATGTGATACCCTCCACACAACCTATGAGGGCATGGAAAAGTTGAAGACAACAAAATTACAAATTTTGAGAAGATATCTTGAGACATTATATATGAAAGAGTCTGAGAATATAGACTCATTTTTTACACATGTAATTGGGTTGGTTACCCAAATTAGGTCTCATCGTGAGACATTTGAGGAAAGGAGAATTATTGAAATTTTTTTAAGAAGTCTGCGAGCAAGATTTGATGACATAATTGTGGCCATAGAGGAGACAAAGGATCTCTCACAGTTTTTCAGTGGATGAGCTTCATGCATCACTAATGTCTCATGAGCATAGGTTGAACAAAGCAATAGAATAATCATTGGAGCATGCCTTCAAGACACAAGTTTAATTTGTTCAAGGTAGAGGTTGAGGAAGAACAAATTATACAGGAAGAGGAAGAAGTCCATCAAAGGTGGAAGAAGCAGTCCTTCAAGTTCAAGTGGAAGGGGAAACAATCAAAATCCAAGCCAAAATCAATCTCAAGGTCATATGTATGATAAATATCAAGTTCAATTTCATTATTGTAAGAAGTATGGTCATTATACAAATGAATGTTGAAAGAAGAAATATTACATAAGTAACAAATCAAGTGAAAATTTCCCAAAGGAAAATAAGAACCATGATATCATGTTTTTATTTTGTAATGTAACACAACAAAAACAAGGAGATGTACGGTTTCTAGGTTCATGGTGTAGCAACCACATGATAGGGAACACAGACATGTTTTCCAATTTAGATGAGAGTGTAAAATCTGAAGTGAGATTAGGGACTAATAGCAAAGTCTTTGTAATGGGAAAATGAAGAGTTGACATTATTACCAAGAAGGGAGAGAATAGGTTCATGTCATATGTCTACTTTTTCCCTGGTTTGAAACATAGCCTCATAAGCATTGGCCAACTCGTGAAAAAGGGCTACAATGTTTTGTCAAAAATGATGTGTGCAAAATTTTGGATAAGTATCCAAGTACACAGTTGATTAAAAAAGTTCGTATGACAAACAATAGAATGTTTCCACTCCAGTTAAGATCAGATTTGAAGGAAGAAGGTTCTCAAGCACAACTACCAATGAATTCACAAAAGGATGAAATAAATGTAGCAACTATCACACAAGAAAACTTTCAAGAAAAATTAAAGATGAAAATTGGTTATGGAATTTGAGATTTGGTCATCTCAACTTCTGAGGTTTGAATTTTTTCCACAGGAAATGCATGGTGAAGGTATTTCCACTCATAAAAAAACTAGAAAACCCATGTGAAGGATGCATCTTGGGAAAACAACATGGTGAATCATTGTAACCAAGAAAGTCATAATCAACAGAGATGTTCAGTTCATAGAAGAGGAAGCATGGGATGGAAGTTTAGAGAAGAAAGTCAATGTGAAGACACATATGTCACATGAAGACAAAGATGAATTGACCGCAGCAAGTAATTCCTAATTGATGACTCTTCCTCCACCTACACAAGCTCAACAAATAAGTCAGTATGTGACACCACAAAAAAAAAATAGGACAACATTGTGCAACCAAGAAAGTGCTTCTCCAAGCACACCACCAAGATCCACAACTCCATCTACGTCAAGTGCAGCACCAAGCCCATCTTCCACAAGCATAAGAAGACCAAAATTTGTAAAATTAAATGAAATTTATGAGCAAGATGAAGTTGATAGTATTGCCGGTCTATATTATTTATTTTCATTATTTTGTCATGTAGATGACCCAATACACTTTGAAGATGCATTAAAAGAGGAGAAACAGGTTGCGGAAATGGATGAAGAAATATGAGGAATAGAAAATAATGACACATGGGAGTTAGTGGACCTTCCACAAGGAAAATAATTCATTGGATTGAAGTAGTTCTATAAGGCCAAGAGCAACATTGAATACAAGATTGAAAGGCATAAAGCAAGGCTAGTTGTCAAAGGATACAAGCACTAGCATCAAGGAGATTATGCGGAGATATTTGCGCCAGTCGTGAGGATGGAGACCATTCATACAGAATTATCATTTACACACAGCATAAATGGAATGTGTATCAAATGGATGTAAAATCAGCGTTCCTGAATGAAGTGCTGAAAGCGGAGGTATGTGTTGTGCAACCACCTGGTTATGAGATAAAAGGCCAATAAGAGAAGGTGTATAGGTTGAGGAAATCTCTTTATGGTTTGAATCAAGCACCTCATGCATGGTATAATGGGATAGATGTTTATTTGATGGAAAATGAGATCCACAAATGTGATGGTGAACCTACTCTCTAAATTAAAGAAAATGACAATAAGCTTCTTATTATCATTTTTTATGTAGATGATTTGATTTTTAAATGGATTTATGATTTCCTCATTGTTGATTTCAAAGAAGTCATTAAAAGTGAGTTTGAAATGACTCACTTGGGTTTTTAAGATATTTTTTAGGCATAGAAGTGAAGAAAACAGAAAATGGCATTTTTATCTTTCAAGAAAATTATGTTGTGGACATTTTAGAGAGGTTCAATATGAAGAACAAAAAGCGAAGACCAACTCCAATTGTCATGGGATGGAAGTTGAGAAAGGAATATTGCAACATCAATGTCAATCCAACATTATAAAAAAGTATGGTGGGAAGCCTAATGTATTTGGTTGCAGTTAGGCCTGATATAATGTATGCAATGAGTTTGGTGTCAAGGTTCATGTATACACCCAAAGAGACACATTGGCAAGAAGTAAAAATAATTTTAAAGTATGCCAATGGGACAAAGGAGT
This sequence comes from Pinus albicaulis, assembly GCA_034641835.2. NCBI lineage: Eukaryota > Viridiplantae > Streptophyta > Pinopsida > Pinales > Pinaceae > Pinus > Pinus albicaulis. Next base: position 1,426,557,285 of record CM076577.1, read on the forward strand.
ATTTCATTATGTACTATGCAAAAGATGATTTTAGGTTGGTTGGTTACAATGACAGTGATTGGGCAGGAATTGTTGATGACAGAAGGAGCATGTCAGGATATGTTTTTCACCTGGGTTAGGGAGCCACTTCATGGGCTTCCAAGAAGAAGCCGATAGTGTCATTGTCAAAAGCAGAAGCTGAATATGTTAGTGCAACAACAACAATGTTTCAAGCAATTTGGATGAGAAGGATGTTGCGGGATTTATGTCATGAAAAAGATGTAACAACAACTATTCTTTGTCACAACAGTTCAACAATTGTAATATTAAAGAATTATGTTTTTCGCAAGAGGATAAATCATATTGATGCTAAATATCATTTCATAAGAGAATTAGTTAACAATAGTGAAATTGTGTTGTAGCATTCGAGGTCAAAAGAATAATTTACAAACATATTCACAAAGACATTGGCAGGTGAAAACTTTGTTTATCTCAGAGGTTCTTTGGGAATGGTCAATGGCGGTAGTTGTGATTAATGCGGAGTGTTGGATAATTAATCTCAACCACCACGTTTAATTCTCTAACATCAACAATACCTCAGTAAATGTTTTGCAGGTTGCAGATTGAGTTTGCAAGGAAGGACATCGCATAAATGAAGTTTTGAACAAAAGTACATAACCACTTAGCAACAGATTAAACTATTAAAGTCAAATAGAAATTTTATGCATGGTTGTTAAAAGCGTATGGGAAAACATTTATTCACAAGTGTTAAGTTCATAGAGTCATTTTTTCTCATCCTATGTATTAAAATTTGTTTGTCATGTATTAATGTCTTATATGTTTATGTTTTGAATTAACAAGCAAGAATACATTGAATTAAATATGGGGGATGTAAGTCTGGAAATACAAGAGGCAGAAAATAGTGGATTGAATTTTGGTGGGTGCGTGAAAACAACAGTTATAGGTTTTATTGTGTGTTAATTCCACCCTCCAATGTAAATGAGTAAGAACATTTGTTTTACTTGTGAATGAGCATCAGTCCATATGAATGTGTTTTTTGTGTTTTTTAACCATAATATAAAGTATTGTTAGTTTTGATTTCGTTGTGAAAATGTCACGTATGAGTTTTACCGCAACAACTTTGTTTTAGTATGTTTCATCGTGAGTAAAATTGTTTTAATATATTTGCTTCACTATAGTTCCAATTTTAATCTTTACCACTCTATATTAAAAGGAAGAATATTATGATTTGATATTTCCGTAACTGTTTTGTCTTGTTTATTTCCACAACCCTGTGTGAACTTTGTGTGTTGACAAAAAAAAATTGTATGTCTGAAAATTTTAACATCTTTGAAACACTCAAATTTTATTAATTAAATAACTTAAATTCAAAATTTTAGAAATATATGCAACATTAAAGGTAGCCCCAAAAAAAATATGATTAAAAAAATTAATTTCTTGTATAGCTTAGTCTACATCTTTATTACTCCCTGCCTATGGGGACTATAGCGTTCGATTGAACATTGACGAACTATTAATTCATCGGTTGACTATAAATTTTCACTCTTTAACCAATTTTTTTTGGTAGCAATTTTGTTGTAGGAAATTTTTAACCAAATTTTTCAATTTACCCTCTTATTGTCGGCTTCACTTTCCTCGATGTTGTTTTAGCAGGGCACGCTATTTTATGGTAAGCTTTTCAATTGAAGGTTGGGCAAGTTATTCTATACAAATTTTTTCGAATAAATTTCAAAGTGAAGTTATTTTAAGTGTTTCAAGTGAAGGTTGGGGCAAGTCATTTTATTTTATACATAGTTTTTGAAAATAATGTCGAAACAAAGTTTCCAAATTTTGAGGCAACATTGGTGCTACTACCACGATTGTTTTCAACTACCACCTTCATTCCACACTTGTCACTATTGCTGCTACGATGGTTTACAGCTGCCACCTTAATTCCATCACCCTCCTACCCTCTCTTCCCCCTTTTCATTGCATTGCAAACACATTTTTATTCTACTCTTCATTCTAATGCAGGTTAGCTTTTGCTCAAGTGAGGAACTTAGCATCTTCTCGGGTTAGTCAAGCTGTGGAGATGAAAATTCATTGAAATTATCTCTATTCCAAGATGTCGACGCACATTCATTGAAATGATCCCTGTTCTAAAGTGCCAACACCTTCATTGAAATTATCTTTGTTCCAAGATACGAGTACTAAGGTGCCAACGCCTTCATTGAAATTATCTTTGTTCCAGGATGCGAGTAGTAGTTTTGATGAAGTTCACTGCAAATGATTTTATTAGATTTTATTATGAACTGATGGTGCTTATTGTGGTGAAACTCATAGGTGTGAGGATGAGACACTGAGCTTCAAAATAAGTCATCATGGTGTTGATTATTTTATTGCCTGTGATAAATATCCCAATTGCTCATAAGTATAAACTTTACATTATATCATTTCTCAGGGAAACACAGTGATAAGGGTCTGACCAGTACTACACACTTCCTTTCTAGAATTTGTTTCTTAAGATTTGGTCAAGATTTGGTCAATTCATGGAGTAGTTTATGATTTTGTCAATTTATGGTGTAGTTTCTATCTTCTGTATGGACTAAATTATTTGATCACTGGCGTGAAAGTTAATTTAATTCAGATAAGTGAATAAAAAATTGAAAAATCAGTAAAGGATTGAAAAATAAATAAATTGAGATCTGAACTCTCAAACTCTTAAACTTCTTGAAAAATACTAAAAAGAATGGTAGCATATTTGGTAGCATATTTTTTTCAATTAATTGATATATATAAATTATATATGATCATAACATACATATTATTTGATTTGTTTATATTTTGAATTACATTACTCACTATATTGAATGCAACCCTTGAACTGATTGAATGCAACCACTGCAGTTCACCAGCTTGCTCTCTTCAAACCAACTCTGCACAAATTTACCAAATGTTCAATATATGCTTAATATAATGCTATTTTAATGAAAAAGTAATTACCAAAATATTTTCGAGTTTCATGCATGGGAATGCACAATAAATTTCCAAGTACAATGCATGGTTATGAAAGTATAATTCATTTGTTTCTTAACAAAAGTAGAAGATAAATCACCATACAATTGATGGAATCATGTAGTAGGATTTACAAATATAATATCATGTTAGTCAAAATTACTAGTTTGGTAATTTAATTTTTAATGTTCGATTCATAAATATAGATTACCTATATATTACCTAGTCTAATTCTAGAATCATGGTGGATAGCTTACCAGGTTTCTATGTTAGATCAAATTTGATGTTGAAAATATTAAAGTCACCTGTGTACCCCGTGTAGGTAGACACAGAGTACAAAGGGGGAGAGAACTTGCGTGCACATCACTGCGCATTCAAGAGGAATGGAGAACCATAAGGATGAAATTTAAGTTTATAGGCAGCAGCCACCATTGCAGCAATGAATTTAATGTTTGATGGGCACATCCCACTTTGCAGAGGAAATGAAGAAAATCATGGTCCAAATGACACAACAGTAGAGTTTTATTAAAAATATTTGTTTCGGGCTTTTAAGCCCTCACCAACCAATCAGAACCAATTTTGTTCAACGCGCCAAGATTTTAAGTTTTGAATTGGGCCACGTCATCTGTGGTCCTCACCATTTCATCGCCAATCACCAAGTTTTATTTAAGTGTCTTGCTGATATGAAGCCCCGCCGATATAATTCATGTGATGTGATATCGGCATATTGCAATCGCCATTCCCAAAGGCCACTGCATATGTTATGTTCCATTGAAATTTTGCGATGCGATGTGGTCCCACCGCAATCGCTCATCGCAATCACCTATCACAGAGATCATCTGCCATATGTTATGTTCCATTGAAATTTTGTGATGCGATGTGGTCCCACCATAATCACTCATCGGGACATCACCGTCCACCCATCCAAATTTGTTTTCCACCGAAGTTTCATTGCGATGTGATGTGTCGATGTGATGTGGATCCCACATCGCTCATCGCGCCATCGCACATCACTCATCACACATCACAATCGCAAAGTCCAAGGTCCACTACACCATAGTTCTGTCGATCCCCGATGTCGATCATCGCACATCGCAATCGCCAAGTTCAAAGTTCATTCCGCCAAAGCCGTTGTTCCACCGATCGTCGATCGCCAATTACGATGTGGGCTCCACTCGCAATTGTGCATATGAAAATTCGTTTGATGTCTTGTTCTTAACTTAGGTTTAACAATTTAGTCTTTATGTTTTCTTTCTTACAGCATGCCATATAAAATGAAAAGCTCGTAGGCTTATTGTGTAGTCGTAGTAGTATTGTTGTGTAATGAAAAATCCCGCAGGCAGAGAAGAAAGAAAACACAGTAAAGACTAGAGAGCACTGTTTTTGTGAATTATTTTTTAGAGACAGAGAGAAGATGTGTGAGCACTGGGTCTCTTTTAGTCAAGAATCCTTTTAATCTGACTTCAGTGGAAGAAAGTTGTAATAGCTTTAGTTCTGTTAATGAAATAGAAAATTTTTATTCTGCAATCTCTATCTAGTTATTCTCTGTGTTAGAAGGAGAGTATTATTCTCTCAGTCATTCTTCTGGAATTATCAGAAATCCCAACATGGTATCGGAGCTTATCCAGGCTCTTTGAACGTGTCAAAGAAGCTGAAGGAAGAAGGAAATTTGTTGCAGCAGTTCTCTAGCAATGCGAAGGCTCAACAAAAGTTTAAGTCCAGGTATTTCTTAAAAAAACAGAGTTTTTTTGTTTAAAAGTGCAATATTAAGATACAGAGTTTATTGTTTAAAACAATAAAAGATAGTTTGTTTATTAGAAACATAGTCAATTTTATTTCAGAGTTTAGTTAGTAAGCAATGGCTGGACCAAGGACTAGTATGAGTATTGGAAATGCTCAGCTTCGCCAATTTAATGGAAATAACTATGATTATTGGGCCATTACCATGAGAGCCTTGTTTGCCTCAAAAGACTTATGGGAATTTTTAGAAGATGGTTTTGATGAACCAGTTGATGAGCAGGCCCTTAATGCCTTAACACAGGCAGAGAAGGATTTATTGAAGAGTAATAGAAAGAAAGACTCTAAAGCCCTCTTCTATCTCTATCAAGTAGTACATGAGAGTGTGTTTCCAAGGATAGCAGTAGCTAAGGGATCTAAGGATGCATGGGAAACTCTTAAAATAGCCTATCAAGGTATAGAGAAAGTGAAGACAACAAAACTACAATTGCTGAGGAGAGATTTGAAACTCTCTGTATGAAAGAGTCTGATAACATAAACTCATTCTTCACACATGTGATTGGGATCGTCACACAGATAAGGTCCCATGGAGAAACACTTGAACAAAGAAGGATTGTGGAGAAACTATTGAGGAGCCTACCCTTAAGGTTTGATGTTATTGTAACCACTATTTAAGAAACAAAAGATCTCTCAAAGTTCGCAGTTGATGAACTTCATGCATCGTTGATGACTCATGAATAGATATTGGGAAGATCAGTAAACCCATCTCTAGAGGATGCCTTCAAGACCCAGATGCCTTTTGGAAGAGGAAGAGGTCAAGGCAGAGGAAGAGGAAGAGGCAGAAGCCAAAACAGAGGAGGAAGAAACAACCCTTCTCATACTCATGGAAGGAGTAATAGTCAAAATCAAAGCCATGGCCAAAGCAACATCCAGCAAGGTGGACACCAACATGCTCATGGAAAAAGGTATGACAAATTCAATGTCCAATGTCATTGTCGCAAAAAATATGGGCACTATGTGAATGAGTGTAGGAAAAAGAAAAATGACATGAATAATAAGCAGAATGCTAATGTAGCAAGAGATTAAAAGAACCCATGGAATGTGCTATTAACATGTAATGTAGCACAAGATAGGTAGGATGATGGATGGTTCTTAGATTCAGGCTACAGTAATCACATGACTGGAAACATAGCAATGTTTGCCAATCTTGATGAAGAAGTTAAATCAGAAGTAACAACAGGAACTGATACTAAGATATCTATCAAGGCAAAAGGCAGAGTTAGTATATGTGCAAGAAATGGTGAGCATAAATTTGTGCCAGACGTGTACTATGTTCCTGTCTTGAAGTGTAATCTTTTGAGCATTGGGCAGCTCATAAACAAAGGTTACAATCTAGTTTTTAAAAATTATGTGTGCACAATAATGGATATACCTACAAGAAAGAAAATTATTGCTAAAATAAAAATGACCAACAATAGAATGTTTCCACTCAAGTTCAATACAGACTTGAAGGGGAAAGAAAAGAATGTAGCAGTTGTAACTCAAGAGGTCTTTCAGAAGGAAGTGAAAGATGAGAATTGGTTATGGAACTTGAGATTTGGACATCTAAATTTCAGAGGTCTAAATTTGATGCAGAGAAAAGGAAAGGTAAGAGGTCTACCATTGATTGAAAAACCGGACAGCCTATGTGAAGGCTGCATCTTGGGCAAACAACACAGAGAAAACTTTCCATCGGGAAAGAGCATAAGGGCGAAAGCACCCTTAGAAATTATCCATTCAGATTTATGTGGGCCAATGCAAACAACATCAGTTTTAGGAAACAATTACATGCTAACCTTCATTGATGATTTCAAAAGAAAATTATGGGTTTATTTATTGAAATATAAAAGTGAAATCTTTGAGAAATTTTTCCACTTTAAAGCTCTAGTAGAGAAACAGAGTGGGCAACATATCAAAGTGCTAAGAACTGCTAGAGGAGGTGAGTACATCTCAAAAGAGTTTCTGTTTTTTGCAGAGAGAATGTCATACACAAGAATTTTACAACTCGGTACACACTACAACAAAATGGTGTTGTTGAAAGGAAGAATCTAACCATAATGAAAATGGTGAGAAGTATGCTAAAGGAAAAACAATTGCCAAATGAGTATTGGGAAGAAGCTACAAATTGTGTTGTGTATATTTTAAATAGATGCCCAATAAAATTTGTAATGAACAGAGTTCCAGAAGAAGCATGGAGTGGAAGAAAACAGGGAGTCACCCACATGAGAATTTTTCGATGTGTGGCTTATGTACACATTCTAGATCAGTTGAGGAAGAGGTTGGATAGTAAGGGGGGGAAGTGCATCTTCCTTGGATATTGTGAATATTCCAAGGGATATAGATTGCATGACCCATAGAAAAATAATTTTTTTATAAGCAGAGATGTGCAATTCATTGAAGAAGAAGCATGGGATGGAAGCATTGAGAAAATAGTCAATGTTAAAAGTTGTTTATCTCATGATGAAGATGAGGAAAATATGGCTGAAAATAACACCTCATTAGTAGCACCACCTCCACCAACACAAGAACAGCAAGGAACACCTCAAGCATGAGTAAGAACACCCTTGAGAAGAAATGAGAGTGCTTCTCCAAGCACACCACATGGAGCATATTTGAGTGCTACTTCAAGCACAAGTACACCAAATGAAAGAGGAACAAGATTCAGAAATATTAATGAAATTTATGAGAAAGAGACAGTAAATGAAGGTATGAACTCTTTGTTTGCTTTGTATTATCATGTTGATGATCCTATTCATTTGGAAAATGCAATAAAAGATAGAAAATGGATAGAAGCTATGGATGATGATATTAATGCTATAGAGAAGAATAAAAAATGGGAGTTGGTTGATCTCCCAAAAGGTAAAGAAGTCATTGGAGTAAAGTGGGTCTACAAGACCAAAAGTAATGCTGAAGGCAAGACAGAAAGACACAAGGCTGGACTTGTTGTTAAAGGATATAAGTAGCAACATGGAAGAGACTATGAAGAAAATTTTGCACCAGTTGCAAGGATGGAGACCGTGAGAGCAGTGTTGTCTATTGCAGTACAAAACAAATTGAAGGTTTACCAAAAGGATGTAAAATTACATTTTTAAATGGAGTGTTAATGGAAAAGTTTTATGTTGAACAACCTCTAGGTTATGAGAAAAAGGGCCAAGAACACAAAGTGTGCAGATTGAAGAAAGCTCTTTAAGGGTTGAAGCAAGCACCAAGAGCATGGTACAGTAGGATAGATTCCTATGTACTGGAAAATGGGTTTGAAAAATGTGAAGGTGAAACCACATTATACATCAAAGAAAAATATGGTAAGATGTTGATTGTGGTTTTATATGTTGATGATGTGATATTCACGGGTAATGATGATTACCTCACTGAAAATTTTAAAACATTCATGAAAGATGAATTTGAAATGACTGGTATGGGATTGTTGAGATACTTCTTAGGAACAGAAGTAGAGAAAAATGAAAATGGGATTTTTATCTCACAAGAAAAATATGTGAATGAAGTTTTGGAAAGATTTAATATGGAGGAGTGAAAGGCAGCAATTACTCCCACAATAATGGGATTGAAAATGAGTAAACATGACAGCAGCAAGGATTTTGATCCAAGTTTGTAAAAAAGAATAGTTGGGAGCCTCATGTATTTGACTGCAACTAGGCCAGATATTATGCATGTTGTTAGTTTTATTTCTAGATTTATGGAGAGGCCGAAAGAATCACATTGGCAAGCAGCAAGGAGAATGATGGGGTATGTGAAAGGAACTAAAAGATATGGTATTTTATATACTACTTCAGAAAACTCTGAATTAATTGGATATACTAACAGTGATTGGGCTGGAAGTATTGATGACCGGAAAATTACTTCTGGTTATGTTTTTCATATGGGTTCAGGAGCCATTTCATGGGCTTCTAAGAAACAACCCATTGTAGCTTTATCAATAGCAGAGGCAGAGTATGTGGCAGCTACAGCAACAACGTGTCAAGCAGTTTGGATGAGAAGAATGTTGAGAAGTTTATGCCAAGAACAGGTGAAGGGCACAGTGATATATTGTGACAATAGCTCAGCTATTGCATTGTTAAAGAATTATGTGTTTCATAAAATAACTAAACATATAGATGCAAAGTTTCACTACATCAGAGAATTGGTGAAAAATGGAGAAATTGTTTTACAGCATTGTATAATAGAGGAGAAATTTTCGGACATATTGAAAAAGCCACTGGGTAAAAAGAGTTTTGAATATTTAAGGAAATGTATGGGTTTGACTGATAACCCAACATCTGACTTTAAGGGGGAGTGTTGAAAATATTTAAGGCACCTGTGTACCCCGTGCAGGTAGAAACAGAGTACAAAGGGGCAGAGAACTTGCGTGCACAGCACTGTGCATTCAAGAGGAATGGAGAACCGTAAGGATGAAATTTAAGTTTATGGGCAGCAGCCACCATTGTAGTAATGAATTTAATGTTTGATGGGCAGAGCCGAATTTGTAGAGGAAATGAAGAAAATCGTGGTCCAAACCACGCAAAAGCAGATTTTTATTAAAAACAGTTGTTTCGGGCTTTTAAACCCTCACCAACCAATCAAAACCAATTTTGTTCAACGCGCCAAGATTTTAAGTTTTGAATTGGGCCACATCATCTGTGGTCCCCACCATTTCATCGCCAATAGCCAAGTTTTATTTAAGTGTCTTTTTGATATCAAGCCCCGCCGATATAATTCATGCGATGCGATATCGGCATATCAAAATCGCCATTCCCAAAGGCCACTGCATATGTTATGTTCCATTGAAATTTTGCGTTGCGATGTGGTCCCACCACAATCACTCATCGCAACGCATGTCACAAAGATCATCCGCCATATGTTATATTCCATTGAAAGTTTGCGATGCGATGTGGTCCCACCACAATCGCTCATCGCAACATTTCCATCCACCCATCCAAATATGTTTTCCGCCGAAGTTTCATTGCGATGCGATGCACCGATGCAATGTGGACCCCACATCGCTCATCGCGCCATCGCACATCGCTCATTGCACATCGCAATCGAAAATTCCAACATCCTCTACAACATAGTTCTGCCGATCACTGATGCTACTCATCGCACATCACAATTGCTAAGTTCAAAGTTCATTCAGCCAAAGCTGCTATTCCGCCAATCGTCGATCGCTGATTACGATGTGGGCTCCACTCACAATCGCGCATATGAAAATTTGTTCGATGTCTTGTTCTTAACTTAGGTTTAAGAATTTAGTCTTTATGTTTTTTTTATTACACTGCGCCATATAAAATGAAAATCCCATAAGCTTATTGTGTAGTCGTAGTAGTATTGCTATGTAATGAAAAAGCCCGCAGGAAGAGAAGAAAAAAAAACACAGTAAAGACCAGAGAGAACTGTTTTTGTGCATTTTTTTTTAAAGACAGAGAGAAGATGTGTGAGAACTACATCTGCATAAGTCAAGCATTTTTGTAATCCCACTTCAATGGAAGAAAGTTGTAATAGCTTTAGTTCTGTTAATGAAATAGAAATGTTTTATTATGCAATCTCTGTCCAGTTATTCTCTGTGTTAGAAGGAGAGTATTATTATCTGAGTCATTGTTGTGGAATTATCAGAAATTCCAACATTTGATATGGATTTATCTACTAGATATGATAGATAGGCATAGATTTATTGGGTTGATTATTATGCTTGTGCGACCAACATGGAGTGCCTTTTATATTTTCTCATGGAGCCTAACTGTCTGTCTCGATCTTGCGGCCTGATTGTCTAGATATGGCTTCTATGCTCTGCTGAATTTGTAACCTGCAACCATATGACTGAACTATTGCTCTCTTTGGTTACAGAAGTCAGCTCCATCCCGCTTTGCCTAACATAGTCTCATCCTTCAAGATTGTCTTCTTGACAAGGTGACCTTTATCAAAAGGCAAAGGAGGATTCTTAGGAAGGGCTATAACCCTCATTCTCATCGAGACTTAGATATAATTATCACTAATAATGTTACTACTAGTAAGGAAGATCTTGAAAGCCAAAGGAAGGCTCGTTGTTTGCTCAATGATAATACTTTCCTTCAACTCCGGACATAGTCAGACATTTTATTTTAGAGAAAGGAGGAGTGAAACAATCAGTAATTTCCCACAAACATCTAATATAAAGGAAAGCAACAATAGACGCTCTTAAAAGAGCTGAGAAAATAATACCAATATCTTGATTTGATGGAGGGGGGGGAGTCACAAGGGAGATCAAATGGGACAAGAATCAAGGTTGATCGAGGGCAGGGATAAAGAACGATAGCAGTCAAGCTGGTAGAATGAAGGTAGACAGAGATAAGAGAGAAGGAAGGAAGGTTCAGTCCAGACAACCTTTCTCCGCAGTTCAAAAAAAGCCCATATGGTTACTTTTTCAACTTAGAATTCTATGCTAACTCTTTCAAATTTGTTGTCGCTGGGAAAGTGTAATCCATGCCGGCGATCTCTGTTGGGTTCTTTTTGCTTCATGCACGTGTAATGTAGGTGGATTATATTATTGGAATATACAGTGTTCAAGGGGTATCTATGAATCAAGATAAAAAGATGAAGTTGAAAATTCTGAAAGCATTGTGGATATATATCCATGTATAACATCAATCTATATAAAAATCTTTGAAGGAAACAAAAATAATCATTCCATATATATGAAAACAAGATGTTACTAATTGTATTCAAATTTGTTGTCGTTGGGCAAGTGTAATCCCTGCCTTTGACCCCATATTCATTTTCTTCAAGTATAATTGTTTATTTGAAGAACCGAGTTAATAATCATATTAATTTTCTTTTTCTTTTTTAGATAGTAAACATGATAGTGTTGGTAATCTGAGGCCCAAAAATAAGTGACATAGTTGATTACGTATTTCGTTATATGATAATAATAGTTTCACAACTTCTCTCCATCTTTCATTCCAGGGATTTCCAAGAGTAAATTTTTATTTCTCTTTCTTTTCGAGCTAAAGTGTTGCCATACAACATGAAAATTTTTCAGTCATTTGACTTACTGTAACTTGCAAAGTTGGTATATCTAACAAAAACATGTTTTTCTGTTTGATTATAAAATATAATATATTGTTGTTCATATATTGCAATAGGTGTCATGTTTTTGTGTTTGAGTATAAAACGTAATATATTGTTGTTCATACAATGCATAAGGTGACATTTTTTTAACCTGCCAATTTATTCTTTTAGCTCTCTCTATAGCCATAGAATTTTAGGGAACTTCAAATATAAATTTATTGTATAATGGAAATGTGATACATATGACTACCTACTCATCTATAGACCAATGTAGGATCAACATTTTAATCTTTATTTTCTTTGTTAAATTTTCTTCCTATTACATTGCAATTCATCGTTGTAAATGTTTACAAAACATATAATGCATATTTTTTAACATAAAGATTCCATAATCTCATTGAATCACCTATTTTCCACAGAGGCACTTCATTAAGCCAAAATGTAATACCTCAATTTCCTCATTCATTTTGATTTAAACTCGTCGTGTGATTATAGGTTTCAAGAGAAAATCATTTCATCAACATATAAACAAACAATTTAAATTTCACCTTTGTGAATTATCTTTGGTATATCATTATACCTAGAGGAGGTTCAATAGTGTTTCTACTAAATCCATGACTGAGAAAATAAGTGTCTATCCTGATGTACCTATCGTTTCTAGCATGTTTTAGCCTATATAAATATTTCTTCACCTTATATACCTTATTTTATTACTATCATTTTATATGATATCTTGGTGGCATCTACACATTAACTTATCCTTATAAAATGGCACCTGATAATAATTATTTCACGTCTATTTGGCATGACACTAGAACTATTATATCTAATACAACCACTTGTTCACAAGTTTCTCAAAAGTCAATTTCAGGTTACTATTCAATCCATTTTTCTACTAGTCTGTCCTTTTATCATTCAAATTTACACTTTCATTAAATTTCGTTTTATAATGAGTTTTCACTCCAACAAAATGCTTGTCATTAGGAAAATTAAAGTAGGAAAATTCACCTCTTCCTTGAATGTACACTTCCGTGTACATGAAATCTTAACTTAATATATGAACAATATAAGTATGCAACATTACCAGTATCTAAGACATGTTCGTAACCAAAGTTTTATTCCTGATAGCCAATGCTCATTTAATGACATCCCCCAAAAAAATTAAATAAGATAATATAACTCTCACCTCTCAAAAAATCCACACAAATTGTTCCACTTCAATGAGTTCATGCAATATCAAAGTAATGTTTTCATGTAAACTCAAATCATTTAACATAACAAAATATAATATAAGGAGTCACACACAGAGCCTTTGGAAAATATGCATTTGCATTAACAAAGAAAATTTGTACATGCATAACCTCAATCATACATTCGTCTCTTGGATTGATTCCACATTCCTTTGGCAAATAGCCTTTCCTGTAGGCTTACAATGATTAAATACAAAATAAAAACAAAATTGGTTTTTCCTACATCCTTAAATCACTCCTTGATTTACTCCATAAACCTCTTATGATTTATTCCCTAAAGCTTTTATGATTTTCAAAGTAAATAAGTTTTTTCCTTATGGACAAAATCTCGCCTATTCATAACTTTTCTAAAACTAATCCTATCCTAACAAGCATGATTTTCTATATATTTTTTAAATATTATATTTTTTCACACCCATATTAGTTTTCATAAAATCATAGGGAAATAAATTTGAATAAGTAATGCAATCAGTTAGGGAACTAGTTCTCTTCGTAAATAAAAAATGCCCTACTCTATTCAAAACAAAATTTGACTTGTAAGTTTGGATGCCCATAAGAGAATCCCAAGGTGAAAATGAATCATGGACTCCTCACCATGAATTGATGAAGAAAATATTCCTGGATCCCATTTTTTTTTGCAGTTTCCCATTTTCCTTGTCATGTTGATGCTGATTTATTGTCACCTTCTTCATTCTTTTAGGCTTCCGAACCTTATTCTACAATTCTCCTCCTTCCTTGTTGATGTATACCGGCTATATAATCACCAAACCTTTGTTATCTTCTTTCTTTCCTACAAAATTCCTCCTCTCGGAAACTTTAATTATTAGTCTCCTTATCTCCTCGATATCTATGTCGAGGTTGGCCTCTAGTTGGAAAACGTGACCAAATCCTTGCTTGAAATTATTTTTTTCTTCCACTAAATTACCAGGATACCAATTTTCTAGAGTTTCTCCCATCATTCTCTTCATTTTTTATTCAAGCTCATCATCATTATTGTCCTCTTTTTGCTGCATTTTTCCATGTGAAACTTGTTCTTATCATTTCTTGGACTATTGAAATTCCATATACTCTCTTTCCTTGGATTTTTCAACCAATGTTCTAAAAACTTCAATTTTGTAGAAATAAATTGCATGTCCACTCCTTTCCAATTTTGCATGGTCTCTACCAATGGGTTTTGTACTTCATCATTTGAAGTATCTATAAGCCAACTCTTTTCTCTTTGCACTTCATTGCCCTTTTGGAAATTTCCATTACTTGCACACATTGTATCTGCACATATTCCCTCCTTATTAGTTAGATATGAGAATCTTGTCTCTTCCATTGAAATGACATAATCATGAGCTGACATTTCTTCATTCCCTGCAGACCGAAAAAATTCATTATTTTAAAAACATGAGAACTTGAAGTCTCATTTGGTACTTCCATAGCTCTTTCCTCACTTTCTCTATGCATCCTTAACCAATCTCTGATCGTATGCCTCAACCATATTCATTGTTTTCTTTCATGCAACTTCTTAACCAACCATTGGACTCTTTTTCCAACATAAATTCCTTTCCTCAATTATTTCATCACTTTTCTAGCCACTTCTTTGTTTTCTCTTGTAGATGCTTATTTATTTTTTTGAGCTCTTCCTTTATCTTAGTTATCTCCTTCTCCCTTTCTTCGTCACGCATTTCCTTTTTTCCAACTGTCTCAAACTCCTTCATTCTTTGATACTAACCTTTATTTGAACCCATAAAATGACTAAAAATAGCCATATTTTCTGTCTTATTATTCTTTTGTGAACTCTCCTTGTTCACCTATGAATTGAAACCAAGGCTTTACCTCATAGAAAAACCTTTCCTTAATACCAATACTTCACCAACCTTCCTCCAGAGCTTAGAATTTTTGTAATTATGATTCCTTCTATGGAACCTTATATTGGAAATTATGCCCACACTCATTGTGGAATTTACCTCTAACTTCTACCCAAATGCTATTTTTTCGAATTCGTCCTTCTTTTAGTTGCAGTCCTCAATTCTTTATAGCTTATTAGCTCTGATACCACTTATTGTAGGAAACTTTACCTCTTCGTTCAATGCCCACTTCCATTTACCTTCACCCTTAACTTAATATATGACTAGGCTAAGTATGCAAAATTACCCATACGTAAAACATGCTCACACACATATTTTTATTCCCGGTAGCCAATGCTCATTCAATCACATCCCCAAATACTTTTAAATAATATAATAGAAATCTAACCTCTCTAACAATTCACACAAATTATTCTACTTCAATGATTTCATGTAATCTCAAATCAAATTTTTCAAGAAAAATCAAAGCATTTAACATAGCATAATATAATACAGGGATTCATACATAGAGCCTTTGGAAAATCTACATTTCCATTAGCAAATAAAATGTGTACATGGATAACCTCAATCATACATTTCTCTCTTGGATTCATTCCACATTCATTTGGCCATTAGCCTTTCCGGTAGGCTTACAATGATTAAGTACTAAATTAGAAGACAAATAGATTTTCTTACATCCATAAATTACTCCTTGATTTATTCCATAAATCTCTCATGATATTCAAGGTCAAATGTCTTTTTCCTTACGGAAAAAATCACACATATCCATATATTTGATAAAACTTATCATATGCTAGCAACCACACTTTTCTATAGATTTTGGAAATCTTAGAGATTTTTAATCTCATATGAGTTTGCATAAAACCAAAAGAAAATACATTTAAATAAGTAATACAGTTGGTTAGGAAACCAATTCCCTTGGTAAACAAAAGTATCCCTACTCTAGTCAAAATATATTTCGACTTCGAAGTTTGGATGCTCCTACATCAAAAAGCTTCTAGATTCATTGTATCACTCCTCTTTATGTATTATATTTCTTCACCTATTTTTTTGACCAAATGTTCTTTAATCACTTCTTTAGAGAATGTAGTCTAGCATGATAAAAAAAAAAAAATTAAAGATATATCTAAATCTTAAAATTCTGTGTGGGCTTATAATTTTTCTAGTTTTTAGGCCAAAATAATTACTTGACAAAGGCCTATGAGTCAATTCACTAGATGGTATTAATGACTTACATTGAACATAAGATATTATAGTGCTTGTTAGAGTACCCCTCATAGATGATTGAGCATGTGTGTGTTAGTGTTCTACTTCCTAAATTTCATCTTCTACATTAACTTATGTACAAATCATTGTCACTTCACGACTTTCATCCCTGCTCGATGGGTGGGTCTTGCAGTCAAGCTCCCTTCTCCCTTTGCATTCCAGGGCCGATTTTTTTCCTACCCGAGGAAACCTTTCTGTCCCCAATAATTAATTCTCGCTGACCACGTCCTATAGGAATCATAGAATCAATAGAAATAAGCCTCGTTTGAGGGGGTTCATATACGGAACATTTCTTTATTCCTAACGCCCTGTATTCTGTGGGGATTAATCACTTCAACAATATCCAATGGTTATAAGTAGACATAGAGAAACTAGCTTTTGTTCCTCGTTCCAATTAAGCGAGTGATGAATTCCCTAACTCAATCAAGTGACTGTGAGTAGTACTCCAACCATAACATAATTGACAAATCCAAGATATACTCTTCCAAGTAAAGGGGGTTTGTATATATATTGGTTGTGGTTGAAGGTTTCTTAAATACACATAGTTATGTATATATTTCCATTCGAAGGTTTAAACTCTTGTAACTCCACATTATTCTAACTATAAACTTTTTTATGAATATAATGTAAAATATATATGCTTTGTACTATCCATTTTAATCCTTGAAAATACACTTCTAAATTATTTCGTGTAGTTTTGTTCTTATATTTTCAAGTATCTTATAATATACCAACATCCAAACACCCTGAAATGTCATACACTGCACCTCATACTATTCCAAGCCACTCAAAAAGCTACGTATTTTAGATCTTTGTGGGAGACCTATTTAGAATGTATACAAAATCCAACTTCTTCATCCCAAAAATCATTAGATAAATGTTATTTTTGTTTTTAACTTTTATTGATGTACATGGATATTATATTCTCCTTTGTGGTACATAGTTTTTCTTTGGTGTGTGTTTGGATATCAATGGTCTCTTGATTCTAGGGTGTGTAAATATGTTGTAAACTCTTTGAATTCATTATACTCCTCACTAATATTTTATCATTTTAAAATATTTACCACTTTTCTTTCCAACAAAGGCTTTAAATCACTTGGATTATCGATATTTGTATATTTAGTTTTCAAGAGATATAATCGATATTTTTTACTAGAATCATTAATGAATGTGAAGAACTAAAGGTTCCTCCATGAAATTGGGTTTTTTTATGGGTGAACAAATTTGTATTCACAAAAACCAATGTCTCCTTATCCCTATAAGATGCACCAGCTTGAAATTTTTCAATCTTTTTCTTTGAGGGAGGTGGCCAATCCATGTATGATTGCTAGGATTTTAACAAAATACTACTTTTGTGAATTTTTTTTTCCAAAAAAAATGCAAGTAATGAGATCTTAAATGCCAAATCAAGTAATGAAATCATATAAAAATGTTACATCCTGTTCCTTATTATTTTAATTCTTTTCATGAGACACATATTAGGAAATGATTCCAAGTTTTTACAAGTATTTCAATCGAAAAGAACCCTATAGACATTTTGGGTACATTGACGAAGACATAAGATTATATTTTAATTCTACGACTAAAAAAAATCAATAAAATGTATGTTGTTCCACCTTGCTTACTAATTACATTGACTATATCCTTACCAACAAGTTGACAACACTTCCATCACCAAATTTGACATTCATATACAATGTTTTCAACTTTCTTCATAAATCCACGGTCATTGTCAATTATGCATTAGTATTAAGAATGTTACCTAGGCTTACAGACATATTCTATCTCTAGTCAAGTGCTTATACAAACTCTATCTAGCAACAAAATGTCCTTGTTACTCTCTTGGAAAAAATTATAGCTTTGTTTTTATTCAAATATACATGCTTTGGCCTATATTTATTTTCATATTTTTCACAATAATAGAAATGACGTATGAATATTGTATCCACATAATTTTCTAATGGCCTTTACCACTCGCTCTTTTATTTTAAACATTGAGACTTATGTTTTATTGTATCTCCTTATTCTAAACTTCAATTTCCCTATCTATATGGATTTTCTCTATTATATTTTTGCTTTCCTATATTGTTTCTTCCTTTATCTCTACTAGCATATTCCTATCTGATGGTATTCTTGAAGAAACCATAGTAACTATTCATCCTTGTCTTGTGGGATATCATTGATCCCATAAGGTAATTTATAGAATTTTTTCATACATTCATTGATCCCTCAGTGGAAATAATTCCAATACAAAACTTAACTAAGAGGCTACCCAAAAATTTCTCAAGAACATTCTAGTTGGCTACATCTTTACTATGTGTTCTTAAATAATTTAGAGCATTCATAATTGAAGTCATAAACTAGTTAACATGCCTAGAATCCTTCAAGTTAATGTTATTAAAATTTATGTTAAGAGTCTAAAACTATGCAATTTTTACTTTGATTATTTCTTGATATCCAATCACCATATTTTTCATATTTTTCTTAGCATAATTTACTATTGGAAGTATTTGAGAAATTTTGTCTTGTACTTCTTGCTAAATAATCCATAGTTCCTTCGAATTCTTCTTTATATTCTCAATTAACTAGTTCCTTTGAGCTGATTTACATCTATGTCAAAACAATGTGGAGAATCAAGAAATTTTTTCATTTTGATTTGTCAAACTTCATAGTTTTCACATATCAAAATTGGTCCCTAATATTATCCTAGACTAATTATAGAGACCATTCATTTGATTATATTTCTATATCCATCTCTAGCAACATCAAATACCAAATTGAAATTACATAATTTAAACAATGCTTACTTGATGCAGGAGCATATACCCCACCCCCCAAAAAAATTAATTTTATGAATTTTTTAGAAGGAAAACATGGCATCCAAAGAGAGAGGACACAATTTCCTCTAATTTTATGTAATTTTCAATTAATTAGAAGCCTCTACAAGGCATGTGTTGATAGATTGATATACTCCTCATTCTTTACGGTTTTTTTTTATGTATAAACCACCGAGAAGATTTCATAGGGTTGTTAAATACTAGGCCAAGCAGTGGGTCGGACACGAGCGGTTGTGGCCTATAACAGATTTTGTTTTCTTTAATCCAAGTTTTATTACATTTTAATATAAGTTCATTTAAGTCACATCTTTGGATATTTTTTCTATTTGTGTTTTCCATTTCGTATTTGTACGAATGGTTTTCTATCATGGAATCAAAGGAGTTAGACTTGAGAGTGATATGTGATGGCAGGTGTCTATTGTCACCATAGAGATATCTCATGCAAAGTCTTATTTTGGTCAGAGAGGGAATAATGGATAATGTGAGTAAATGTTTTAGGCACCTAGGCTTAGTTGAAACTACATAGAAGAAAAGAGTCATTTTTTACGACATCTAACTCGATTGGGACCTAGTTGGCTAGTCATTCCCTACACTGAGTCAACAAATGAAGGAATATTTGTGGAGTGAGAAAGGGTTCGACCTTTCACCTCAAGTCGTAACCAAACCCATTTACCTATAATGGGGCCTATTATCACTAAATTGAAGCTAATGGGCTACTTCAACATTCAACCTGGAGTAAATATTTCAGACCACTTTTAGTTGGAACTTAGCCTTTCCAACCTGAGAGGGCTCTCTCAAGGTAAAGTGTAATGATATTCAATATATAATGTTTGGAGACAAACATGGCTAGCTCTAAATTTATTTTGAATGTTTTTTTGTAGGTGAAGGATGTTAATAAATAACTACCCTTGGGCATGGAGTCAAAGGGAACTCAATTACATGAAAATATCTAACCTAGAAGGTGAGTCTTGTGTGTATTCTTATGAAAACAAAACACTACAAGAAAAAAGCACATTGGTGAGGGTGATTCTTGTGACGGAACTTTAAGGTCTGTCACCAATGTCACATATGGTGACGGTCATTAAAAAACCTTCACTGTAAGTGTATATAGTGATGGTCCTTTATGGTCCGCCACCAAAGACATTTTCAATGACACCTTTGGTGAGGGTCGTTAAAGACCCATCACTAATTCTCTCTTTGGTGACACTTCTAGTGAAGAAATTTTAATGACCCTCACCAATGCTCTTTTTGTTACTTTTGGTGACGGTCAAAAAATGTCTACCATCATTGATCACTAAAAACCATCACTGTAAGTGTATATAGTGATGGTCCTTTATGGTCCGTCACCAAATATATTTCACTTTTGGAGAGGGTCATTAAAGGCCCATCACTAATTCTCTCTTTGGTGACACTTCTAGTGACGAACTTTTAATGACCCTCACCAATGCTCTTTTTGTTACTTTTGGTGATGATCAAAAAATGTCCGTCATCATTGATCATTCCAATGAGTTTTTGATGACGCTATGTGCCTGTTGATATATTTTTTGTCAAAATATAATGATTTAATACCATTATTGTGGAGCATTTTGTATAATATGTCCAAGGACATAGTGGTTAGGGTCAGTCAATTTTTTAGGAAGTAATAAACGTGTATCATTTCCCTCAAGTAATGACTAGTCGAATAGAGATTTCCTATGAGTCAACACATGATTCATATCTATTAAGTTTATTATCTAGAAAATTCCATTTAGATAAAGTTCCACTATTGTGTGTAGGAAATATATTATTTAATACATAATCGAGCTCTGAAAATTCTATTAATGAGAAAGACCTACCAATCCTCAACAATCTGGGCACACCTTAAATTAATGCTTTGGCACACACTAACATTTCTTAGCACCCCACATGTCTTCGAACATATTTGTACCTAGAACATCTTGTGATGACACTGACGCCCAAGCACATGGTGGCATGCACTAGCACAACATGGAATTCTCCTAGCATGCATTGGCATGTTGCATATAGTCCCTAGCATGCCCTGGAACACCTTGGTTGAATGCATTGACATACATTAGCACTTGGCACACAATGCCACTTGGCATGTATTGGGACCTATTATTAGTGTGCCTAGCATGCCCCTTTTCAAAAAGATAAAGTCCTGACTTATTAACCCTCTTATTGGTTCTTCCTTTTGTTGCCTTGACACATATTCACATACCCTAGCACCCTGCGCCACATCCTTAGCACCTAGCATGTATTGGCATATCTTGGCACTATTAATTGGCACATGATATAATTAGCACACTATGGGAATTCTTAACATGCCCTGATATTCCCTAGCATGCCTTACTAATGCTTAGCATACCTTGTCACTCCCTCCTTGGCATGACAACTAACACTAACCATTAACACTAGTCTCTGGTAGTACACGTTCCTCATATTCATTAACTTCCATGAATTTTTACCTAGTTCTCCCTTAATGTTTTTTCCTAGTACTCCTTAACACTCATCAACATGCATTATCACTCTCTAGCACACCTTAGCACTCTTCAACATTCCTTTCCACTTCATAACATGCATAACACTAGTACCTGACACATATTGGTGCTTGGAAAGTCTTAGCATGTATGGAATAAGTTGAGATGCCTTGGTATGATTTAGCATGGTTTAATATTAAATTTATTTGTGATGATCAATTGTTGGAAAGTAGATGAGAAGCAACAAAGGAATAATTGGCACTTAGAATGCACTAAGACTTTTCACTTGGCACCTATTGCTGCCTAGTGTTGGTGTGCCTAGCATGCCCCTCTTGGAAAAGGTAAATTGATGACTTATTAACCCTCTTATGTGTTCATTTCCTTGTAGTTTAAATTTTTTCTCCCTTTTGTTGTCTTGACAATCCCTGACATGCATTGACACACCCTTGCACATCTTGGCACATCTTAGCATGTTTGACATGTATTCCCACTATCTGGAACATCAAGGGGGTGAAGAGAGATGTAGTCCTAAAGTAGGTCGAGTACGAGGGTCGATTAAGGGTTGCTAAAGGGAGGTCATGATCATCCTCCAAGAGCAAGATCATCATGTGAGGGTTCAGAAGAATGTTTCATACCTTAATGGTCGATTTGCGCTAGGAAGTAGGATGTCATATTGTTGGTTCTCTTATGGCAGATCAAGCTTAAGAGAGGTTTCTCATGAGAATCTGGGCATGTGATTTCAATGGTGTCTTTGTGTGAAGGCCGCATCAAATTATGAAATGTTGAAATTTGCAACAAAAAACAGTGAGATTGGAAACCAGAAAGGACAAAAAAAAATGCACCCACACTGGTGAGGAATTTTGATGCACCAGGAGTGAGGAATGTGGGGCGTCTAATTTATTTTTCCCTGAAATAAATTGGACAATAAATTGTAATTTCGTCTCATAACAACTTGTGTCAGTTAATTAAGTCATGATGACCGAGTTAGCTCAAGAAATTCGAGTTGAGGGTCTAATATGAGGCATCTAGAGGGATTCTAATATTTTTGGGGTCCAGTTGAAGTTAATGCATTAGTGGGGTGCAAGTGTAATTAACTCAATTAAATGAGTTAAAATTAGTTTAACTAGTTCTAACTGAGTGATGAGCTAGTGAGAGGTCCAGTGAATTAAATTAGATTTAATTCACAATGAGTGATCAATCAGATAACTGATAATTCACAATTAATAGTTGCATGCATGTCAGTTTCGAGGAATACCTAGTTGAGACAGAGGTTAAAGGGAACATAACTATTAGTTGTATTCAGAGAAAATTTCCCATGTGCAATTATAAAGTCATTTGGATGCCATGATGGATTGCGCAATCAAGGAAGACTAATTTTCCTAATTAATAAGGAGTTAATTCCCTAGAAATTGCATGAGCAAGGCAGGTTGAAGTAAGGATGAGAATTGGCTAAGTACTAGACCGAGTTTGCATAGATCAATGGGAGACAATTGACAGAGTGCTGGAGAATATCATGAGAGATTAAGCATTGTATTTTTTTATGATTCCTTGACTTAATACACAATAGAGATAGAGGGGTTTTGATTAGTTGCTTTCCCCAAATACATCATGTTGTTTTGCAATTGATAATTTATTTCTCTTACTTACATGTGATTGTGCGGTCGTGTTTTGTTTCTGTAAACTGTAGGAAGGATTCAATATCTTGTTTTAGTAGATTACAAGATCAGATTGAATCTCGTTGGTTAGATTTTCTACATGGTATCAGAGAAAGAATTTTTTGGGCGACGAGTTTGTAGAGAATATCTGAAGATTTTGGTGTAAATTTTTTGAAAACAAATAGAATATTTGGATTCCTTGCGAAAATATACCCAAATGGAAAAAAAATCCTATCAAATCAGAGCTCGAATGAGGGAGATATCATCGATTTAAAATCAACTCTTTTTTATAATCTTTTTGTAACTTCAGGACAATTACACTATGCGCAAGTCAAGAACCTATATGCACTTGAGGTACCAGATGCATGCAAAGCTTTGAGGAGAAAGGAAGAAGTTAAAGACTTGGTGGTTTAGAGGGAGAATAAATTACCTCTCAACATGCATCCTCATGAGAAGCAGTCTCAGAAGATTGTGGAGTAGCTGCCACAATTGGAGAAGTAGAGAGAAGACTGAGTGGAAGCGTCCACTCAAGCAGAGACCTCCATGAGGGGGAAATTTCGAGCTAGATGGGAAGAGGGAGCAGCCATACCTCGAGGTGTAAGGTGGGGTTACGTGTAGACATAATCCCAAGAAAAGAAATTTGGGCAAGGTCCATTGAGATGGCGTGTCTCGTGGATCGAACCTGGCTACGAGGAGCCCACAGTACAACAGTAGTAGGAAGGATCATTTAGATTGATGTAGTCAGATGTCAGCAAAATATAAATCAGAGTGACAGATGTCAAATACTGGAGCACAAATAGAGTTAGCAACAGTTCAAAGGGCACATATGTAGATGTCAACAGCAGTGCAGAGAATCCAGTACTAAACAGGTGCAGTAGCTAGTAGCAGTCAAAAGACTCTGACGACAGATGCATTATATTGATTCAGTTGTTCAGAGGCTATTCAGTTTCAGGATTTACAGGTGCCAACAACACTAGAGAAGTGTAGCATGCAGAACATTCCAAAGGTACCAGATGGGGATAGATTGAATTCCTTTCTTGTTGAGAGAGAGTGTTGAAATTTGCAACAAGAAACAGTGAAATTGGCAACTAGAAAGGACAAAAAAAATGCACCCACACTGGTGAGGAATTTTGATGTACCAGGAGTGAGGAATGTGAGGCATCTAAATTATTTTTCCCTTAAATAAATTGTAATTTCGTCTCATAACAACTTGTGTTAATTAACTAAGTCATGATGATTGAGTTAGCTCAAGAAATTTGATTTAAGGTGATCGAGGTGGATATTGGTGGCCACCCGCCTATTCCACTTGGGCCCTCGCCATTGTCTCTTTTAGTTTTTCAGTTTCCTTAATTATAGCACAATTTGCTATTTTTGTCATTTTTTCGGGTCCTGAACTTTCGGAGTCGTTTTGAGGCCCCAAATGATGTCTTTTGGGCATGAAAGGTTTGGTGATTTCATAGAAATCATATTAGTAGTTGTATTCCTCGGAGAGATCTTTCTAACGAGGTATCATGTGCGTCAAACGAAGATCATATGACCAATTTACGACCCCGAGAAGTTGGCTGCCCAACTAACCCCAACGGGCCCCATAAACTCTTGGTGTTACATCTCCTAGAGTTAGGGTTTTGGTTGTTTAGGGTTTTCTCTTATTTTAAATAATAAAAAGACCCTTGATCCTTATTGTAACACAGTTCAGAGGAACACAACTATCAGTTGTATTTATAGAAAATTTCCCATGTGCAATTATAAAGTCATTGGGATGCCATGATGGATTGCACAATCAAGGAAGGTTGATTTTCCTAATCAATATGGAGATAATTCCATAGGAATTGTGTGAGCAAGGCAGGCTGAAGGAAGGTTGAGAATTGGCTAAGTACTAGACCAATTTTTCCTAGATCAGTAGGAGACAATTGGCAGAGTGCTGGAGAATCTCAAGAGAGATTAAGCATTGTATTGTTTCATGATTCCTTGACTTAATACAAAATAGAGATAGATGGTTTTGAGCAGTTGCTTCCCCAGATACATCTTGTGTTGTGCGATTGATAACTTGTTTCTCTTACTTATATGTGATTGTGCGATCGTGTGTTGTTTCCACAAATTGTAGGAATGATTCAATATCTTGTTTTAGTACATTACAAGATTATATTGAATCCCGTTGGTTAGATTTTCTACATGAAATAGAAGAGAGGGTTGATACCATCTTGCCTTGTGGTGGTTAGTAGGCCGCAAGGTCTGTGATAAAGACCAACATAAATGGAGGAGGGCTTGCACTGTAATTTAGAGCCATAACAGAAGTCGACACAGGTGTAATATTGACTGATTTAACCCTAGTTTGAGGGTCGACATTGAGATCTGAATTTCATGTCAAGATTCAGTCAAAGAAATGCCCAGAATCTATGGATCCATATGAGCTAGTTCGAGTCTCTTATGGAGGCAAGAGTCGTGTTTTTTCTATGTGTGGATAGGGTTTGTTCTACAACAATTAGAAGTACATAAGTATAATGCCCTAGTTAGGACAATTTTATAGCATGTTTAGTTCATAAGGTATGACCTTAAGACTGTGACAATTTTGCGTAGAAGAAGATGGGTTGTGACCCTTAGAGCAAGGTTTAATTTTGCAATAAAGACTGCAGATCTGGAAGATGGTTTGCAGATTCAGTATGTGTGGAGACAACAAATCCAAAGGAGGGTGGAACCTGAGCAGAAGATTGAGCATGCAGAAGAAATGTGCCATATGAAGAATGGATTGATATGCAGAGGAGTTGATTTTGGTGGACTTTCCATAGATTTTTAGACAAAGACTTGAAGAAACCTATAAAAAATTAGTAAATGGACTGTTAGACGTAGCTGATTTGTGACCCTAGTTCAGTCATCTACAAATTGTTAGAAGTATGATAAGAGGAGTAGTTCATATTTGTTCATATATTGGACAACAAAGATCAAATTTTCGATACACAAGAACAGTGATCTTGATATTACTCAAACCATTGTTAGGTGGCAGATTTGTAGAGCCCTAGATGAAGACAATATTGTGGGCCCTAGATCAGTAAAAATAATTGACTGTGGTTGGGAAGATTGATGGTAGGACAAGTACAGTTGGAGGGTTGTTAGGTTACTGTCAAAGAAGAGCCCTAACTCTTGTTTTGGTGAAGGACAACAAAATTGGTAGAAGGGCAAGTGTATAGGGCCTAAAGATGTGCAGGATTTGAAGGACTAAAGTAATAGTCAAGTGGGCCAACCAACTAGCCCTAGTTCACTATATTGTAGAGGATTGATTCAATGAGAAGAAGGGTAGCCTCCATAGCCTTGGACTTCTCATCTTGGAGCTGTAGTATGGAAAAAGTGGGCCTACCAAAGAGTTGTTCACAAATGGAATTGTGAACAACTTGTTACCACTCAAACTAGTAGTGGATCTAAAAGGGGTTCCTAAGAGGGCAACTGCTAGGACAAGGGAAATGATGGAGGCTTAGCCCATTGTCACCACAGCTAAGGCTCCTTGCTCTTCACGGAATTTCACCGATGGGTGGAGTCCCAGTAGTTTAGGAAGTCACTTGTAGAGTATAAGTCAATGAATAGGTGGGAAGTGACCCTCGAAAACCTTTCCCTAAGATAAAATAAAGAGTGGGACTTGCTTTCCTTTTAAGCAAGGGAATTATCTTCTAGGGAGAGAGGAGGGGGGTTGAAGGGTTGAGGGAGAAGAATAAGACTTATGAAGGAAGTTCTCAATCAGTAAAATCCTTTGGGAACTTGGATTCCCAAATGGTCCTTGATGAAAGGCCTTTGACACCAAATGGGACCACACGGGGCCAAGTGGATCCAGCCCAGGTTTGGGGATGGAATTTAGCAACCAATGATGTTCCTATCCTGGACAAGGTGATGGGAAAGGATCAGACAAGAGTTTTTACTTCGATAGGTCAAATTGATCCTACTAGGTAATTATATCCTTGGGAACACCTAGGAAAAACTTGATCCTAGAGCTAGGGCTTTAGGTATCCGGAGATTCCACTGTCGAAATTGGCCCAATTTATGAGGAGAGTGAGAGCACACAGCAACGTAGCTGCCTCTAGGAGATAGAAAATTTTCTCTAGCTAGATTCCTAGGAAATTGTTGCCCTAGGTGACCTAATGGGGCTAGACCTAGGGAATGTGAAAATTTCTTAATCTAAGAAACCCTATTGCAGTATCTTGATTTATTTCTCCTACTTGAATTAAGTTACAAGTTAATTTCTGAAATATTCAATAAATTAGCGAAGTAAATAGTAAATACAACTAGCAACCTACACATACAGATCAAATACTAAATAACATGCTCATAGACAAAGTGACACACGGATTTTCTGGGCAAATATCCCCAAAAAAAACCCAATGTGGGAAAACTGGTGCAGCTAGCTCTGGACGATTTTCATTATTATGTAGAATCTAAGTACAACAATCCTGGCCACCAAAACTGGTTCACTCAATAGAGAAATAAAAATGACAGTAATACGATGCTTTGAATCCCTCTACATCAGCCTAAATGGCATGCGTCAGCCTCTGCGTTGCTCAGTAAGGGTCTGTATCACACCTGAAGGGCTTGCACTTCCCCTGCGCTGCCCCTGCTGGGCTCTGGCTAGATTGCGTGGCTCCTGCTGCCCCTGTTGCTCTGCCTGGCTGGAATGCTTAAGCAAAAAAATCATAGGTAAGAAAGAAGGCACTAGCCAAAGGTAACGCATAGCAGTAAAAAAAAATGAAGAAATGAAATGAAAACAGATCAATGTCCACAAATAACTGAAATAGCTCAATGGGACTAGAGAGTAAAATCTTTGACAACAGCAATAAGTGCTTATAGAATTAGCTAAGAGAACAGAGGAGAATAGTTCATGAGGTTAAAATGTTGTATAATTTTTGGCACAGGAAAACTGTAGAATTAAAAAAATAAAAAATCTCAAGAGTGTTAGATTACCTAGTTGGTCCGAGTTGGTCTCACCTCAGCCTTGAGAAGTTGAGTAGTGCTAGGATTGCAGAGCTAGATTGTTGTACACCAGTCATAAAGATTCTTAAATACAGCTTGAAGCTTATAACGACACCATCGAGGATAGACGAATTAGTTTTTGGGTCACACCCACCAAGTATGGCACACTAGTTGAGGAGATTAACACCATCATCTCAAGTGCATTCATGAGTGCACACTTATGGAATGAGGCACCTTCAGGAGAGGAGTTATATCTACAATGATAATGCACTACTCTAAAAGAAAAGCCTTGCATACAAGGCAAAGTTATGAGGGAGTTGCTCATGCTCAAGGGAGATGCACCACTAACGCTATCATTAGCCTGTTTTCTAACAACACCTTCTCTTAACTTATAAATGAAAAGGATGGGCACACTAGTTAGACATTTGTAGAAATAGATAATAAGAGTGAGTACTATTATCTTGTAGGTTGTAGTATGAGCTTTTGTGAGATGACAACTTGCTGTGACATTCTTCTATTTGATTAATAAAGAATTCTATGCAATTATTGTTGGAGCCTGCTCTTTTTATCCTGAATTCTTAGATTGCAGATTTGTGTAGAGTGGGCCTAATATATTTGTTGTTTTAATCCACTGCACATGCTGTGTTTTCACTCTTGAATTTACATCCTTCAATTTCTGCTTGAACAAAACTAAAATTTTGATAGGCAGATACTAAAGTTCAGTCCTGCGGTTAGGATTTTTTAATTGTCTAAGGGTATTCTCTTGTTTTCAATAGTATTTGCATATTTTTACATCACAACTCATCTCTTCCATTTCATTCTACTATAATATAGAAATAATTTCTAGTATAATTTAGTTTATATCTGCGTTTTACTTAATCGATCTTTTATTTTATTTTATAGGAGCAGTACTTAGCAATCTCAATTCACACTCCCTTTGTATTCACACTGTTGTATATGTGTGGTCGTTGGACATTATCTCATCTTTATATTATCTTTGAGTGCAGACTTCTGTATCACAATTCACATGTTAGAATTGAAAATCATGAATCAACAGGTTGCATTTTTGTGTTGTATGACCTTAAGTTGTTGTTTCTAGTTAGTCTTGCAGCAAGTGTCTTCATAGACAACCCCACAACCATAATTTTGTCTAAGGAAAATAAACTTGTTGTGTCCAATGGCTGAAAAGCATGAAAAATTAGATCTCAAAGATGAAAATAGTTCAATACAGAGAATGTGATTGAAATTCTCCAAAACAATACTTGTAGCCAAGTATTATATCATTTTCAGGGAAAGCCAATAAACTCAATACAATTTTCTAGGGAAAAAATAATGTAGAATCCAACACAAATGGCCTTGGTAATTTTAAAGTCTAATATTTGTCGAGATAAAGCTAGGAAAAATAACCTTTTCCCAATTGTAAATCGTTCCTGTGCTATAAATGTCATGAATTAAAAAGACACATTAACAGGAAGTATGGAATTGGTTTGTTGACCTGTCATTTGAGTAAATACTAAATGCCCCAACAATATTCTTATGGGGCTAAGCCAAATGTTTACGTAATACTTATTGGCAACCACTACTTTTGATGCATTCACCCTTCAAAGGATTTATCATCACATGACTCCAATGGTTATTCTTGTTGAGCATCTGCTCCTCTGAAATCTTCATGGGTATACACAAACTATTAGATATTCTAATGTATATTAAGGATTTAGTGGAATATTGCAAGATCCAAAGATGGACACAAGTTAGACAAGGAAACAATCTCAAATCCTAGAAATGAAAAAGTACAATGGCAGTCAAAGGAATGACTCAGAAGAGAGATTGCAACAGTGGAGGCACAATTCTTTAACATCTCCGGGACTATAGAAATATTAATGCCAATGCTAGAGAACAAGATCCTTTGATGGCTCATTGGCTATGATATGGATGATGGTTGTCTCTGGATAAAGAAGAGAGAGAGAGAGAGAGATCCTGGTTGATGGTTGTCCCATGTGTTTCGCGACATGGACTAACTATCTCTCATGGATCCTTATCTCTGGTGATGTGATCGCTGACTAATACATGCGGGTTTTTTTTTAATGACGACTATGTTTCCCAGCAAGTGGTATCAAAGCGTAGGTCATGAGTTCGATACACAACCGAATCGCGTTGGGGGGGATATTGTTGGACATTGGATAAACCAATGCTCCCCGTGTGTTTCACAACACAGAATAACTGCCTCTCGTGGATCCTTATCTCTAGCGATGTGATTGTTGACTAACACTTGCGGGTTTTGGTTTAAAGACAATTTTGATTCCCAACAGAATGATACCCATTGTTTCTTATTCATTCAACATAGGTTCATCAAGCAAGTGGGCCTTTACTTGGTTTCCTTTTTCTCATTAATTTCCTTTCCTTTGCGGCCCTTCCACTTTGCTAGGGAAACCAAGAATGCCTTCTTTGTTGATGTGGAGTTCCTTTCCTCAATGCAGTGGAATGAGCCTTCAAAACCCTTTTTGTTGAGAAGATGACCACCAAGTATATGCCCCTTTTCCAGAGATTCATATATTTAAACACATTATATATTTTAATTTTTCTCCTGTGTGCTCAAATATTGCATTTCCTCCACTCTATGATTGATTCATCCATTTTATGCATTTACTTGTTGAATGCTCAGTAGAATTTCCTCTTACTTTGATCTTCAATCCATGGCCTTTCTTTTTGTTTTATTATGATGACTTTTAGCGTCCTTCATTTAGCTTTTTAACCCTCCTTTGTAGCCTTCTTTGAGCTAAAAAAAGTATCATGGGAGCTTCAATCAATGGCATACTTAACCACTTCTTTGACAAACATGCATGTTCAACAATGATGGAGCTCATAACTTTTAATTAGACTACCTAACTTGCTTGTTCATGTTGCATTATATCTCGCATTTCTCTTCAATTTTTTGACCACCAACCATGTACTCATTGTTAAGCAATATCCATGAGCAATAAATTTTTTGCTCAGTGGGATAATTAATTTCTACCTCTCATGGTCATCTTTTTCTTAATGCTTGTCCTGATCCCCTTGCTTGGGTACCTAATAATTTGTACTAAATAACCTATGCTTCCTCACCCAATAAGCACACACTTTGGGTACTTGGTGAGTAAGGGCACTAAACACATAACCTTTTCTCCATGCCTTATACTTACCACTTTCCTCTATTACTCTTCCAACACTTTTTTGGGGCTCACACCTTCGTCTATGATTTACTTGAACCTAGGGGATTTCACCACAAATATGGGGGCAAATAACTCATTCATTTTTCTTTTTCATTAAGGATTTTAACATCACAAGAATTTGATACCACTCTAGGGTCCATTGTCAAAGGTCATTGGACAATCCTTCTTTTTTGTGTTGTTAATGGGGAAAAGACCAATGGACAATGAATTTTGTTGAAATTGGGGCTTTAAAATGTAGGAGAAAAATTCATGCGCTAACACATCATCCTATTCAATAAATGGACCAACAATGCTTATTTCATCTCTACATTAATGTGCAATATATTGCATGTAAAGGAGTATCTCAACCACATCTTTCATCCTATTGTGCATTTCATTGTAGAATGACAAGATAATTATAGTTAAGTACAATATCACTAAAAAAAGAAAGGTGCATTATCAAGCAAAAGGAATTAAAGAGAAGAAATTTTCCCAAATGTAGACATAGTGAGCAAACTGGCTTTACTTGGTGAATTTGCTCAATGACAAGATGAAGCATTGTGCTTAGTGAAGATTAAGGCAAAGGCCTACACTTAGCATCGAGCATAAGAACTAGCGAAGAGTGTAGGGACAAGCAAAGCAACAAGTAAATGACTTCGCACTCTATAAAGGAAATGGCCTGTTGACTATAGGTCAAGTTGCTTGATGTATCTATGTTGGACCTTAAAGAAGACATATGAGGTGTTCAGTTGGAGTTCTCCAAGCTTAGTTTACGAATCTCGAACAAATGAATAACCTAACCACCACGTAGAGGAGAATGGATTGCCATGCAAGGGGAACAATAAACACGTTGTATTTGATAGTACTCTCACATAAGGAAATATAAGTTAAGACATTCAATTTATTCATTCATCATAGGTTAGAATAACCTAGTCCACTCACACTTCAAAATAAAATAATAAGCTTATAGTTACACATATTAGCCACGATAGTGAAAAAGTAATAATATATATATATATATATATATATATATATATATATAGAAGATGAATTAAACCATTACTAATCATATCATAGCATAATGACATGTTAAATGTGCACACCATTATTTTTTCTTCATTTCTAACAACATTAAAAACCATAGTAAGATGACATTGCATTTTTTTAAGGACGTCACTTGTATTTCTCCGTTTCTAACAACATTACAAACCATAGTAAGATGACATTACATCTTTTTAGGAAGTCACTTGTATTTCTCTTCATTTATAACAACACTAGAAACTATAGTAAGATCACATTACACCAAATTTGTGAGTCCATAACCAAAAATTCCCATGTACAACCACAACTTTATTCAACCTGCAATTCCAAATTCCTGCACACCACTACTAATTTCAAGGAGAGTTGAAATTTGAATGAGTTCAATTTCACTTCTAAGTGAACCTACTCACAATGACCATCTAACCATGTGCTATATCTTCCTACAATTTGTTGTACCTTAATAATCACTCTACGAACTTTCAATCAAGGTTGTTTAGTCAAATTTCTAGTCAAATTTGTTTAATCAATTTCGGGAAGGAATTCGGAGGGAAAACACAAACCGGAAAACCAGGCGTCCAGCACAACATATCTCATTATGCAGATGAGCATCATGGACATTCTCTGATCATTGTGCAGATGAGAATAATCGACATTCTTACGCGCTCGATATCTCGTTGTGAAGATGAGCATCCCGGACATTCTCTGATCTGATCATTGTGCAGATGAGCATAGTCGACATTCTCATGCGGATGGACGCCATCTACAAGAATAATGAACCGGCGGGATGACTTCGAGAAGAAACGAAACTGGCTGGTCGAAGAACCGAGAGCTGATCGAACCCATAAGGCGAGAACCTGATGCGTTCAGGACCAATCGTAGCCAGTTATTCGAGGGCATTGCATATCATTTATAGGTAACTATTCGCTAGGATATTACATGTTAATGTTGATGCTTTATTCACAACTGTTCGCATGATTCTGGCACAAGTAGGGGAAGGTTAGATAGACAAACAGATTCAAAAAACCTTATAATTTTCATTTTCCCTCTCCCATTGGTTCATCCATTACGGTGATAAAGATTGATTTAGTTCCAGCCAGGCAGCCAGTATGAAAAGTACGACATTGATGAATAGAGGGAGAATCGGATCTCCGGCAGCGATGCCTTCGTGAGGCTTTATACCATTGTCAAGTCCGACACTGACGCTGCTAAGTAGGTTATTAAACCCTCCATTTCTCCTAGCTCAGTCTTTAAAATGCCCAGAAAAACTGCTAAATTTTGTTGGCTTTTTGGTACCAGAAATTCGATGATGTCGCGAAGTAGAAGAACAGGGCAGTGGTCATGACCCTGAATGCTGAAATTCGACGCACTTAAGGCTAGATTGCATGAAGAGATTCCCAAGTTGTAGAAATTGGCTCAGAAAAAGGTCAGGATTAGCTATCCTCAATTTTATGCAAGTGCTTTTCAGGGCTTTCTCATGGTTTCGTAGATTTTCTTTTCAATTACTCGAATTTTTTGATGATTCAGCAGCGTTTTCATTGTTGAATGTCGTAGTTATAGGCTGCTCAGTTTCATTTTGGGACTTAGGATAAATGTGGTATTCCTTTATTTGAATTCCATTTTTTGTATGACCAGTGTTTTGCCAATCGGCAAGAGTCTTCAGCATGAACCTCGAATCTAGCTAGTTAGAAGCTAGACTAAATGGAGTTTTAATAGATCGTAATGATACACATTGTTTTGATTACAATATAGGAAATTTATTAAATCAAATGTGATAGAAATCAGTTGAAAGTTTCCCCACAATTTCTAACACCTGTTTAGAATGAATCATCAGAGCACAGATTAAGTATAGCATTAGTAGAAATCTCCATAAACAATAAACACCACTACCCAAAAAGAATTTTTAGGGTGATGACT
The DNA here is from genome assembly GCA_034641835.2 of Pinus albicaulis. Taxonomy (NCBI): domain Eukaryota; kingdom Viridiplantae; phylum Streptophyta; class Pinopsida; order Pinales; family Pinaceae; genus Pinus; species Pinus albicaulis. The sequence goes on from CM076577.1 coordinate 1,426,591,524, forward strand.
AGTTATCTGGTTCGGTTTTATAAGTCAGTATAATAACCCAATTCTTAAATGAAAGTCACACCAATTTTCTGGTAGCCATAAGAAATGATCCTAAATTATCACACCGGTATTCAAAAAATTCCCCACAGAATCTCACTTCCAAACACTCTAGCTGTCTGGAAAACTCACCATAAAAAAAAAATCAGGAAACAACACCCGAATGAACTAACATGTTTCTTCTAGTGAAACTTTGATCTTCAGCCATCTTATCTAAAGTGACACCCTGAGAAGAACCATCCACTTCATCAGATGAATTGCTGATGTCTATTTCTTCAGATGAGTCAGATAATGATTGTTGTGACTGATCTCCAAAGCTACTCATTGGCTTTTGGGTTTCTCTGAATTCGGAACCATCTTGAACGGAAGGAATAACTGGGGTACTAATTGATTTTTTTCAAGAGTGAGATCCAAAATTAGGATAGTCAGAGAAGAAGGTAGAACAATACTCTGCTACAAGCAGCTCACGTAGTAATTGAATAACTGTAGGATGTGAAAGACTGAACATCTCTGTCCCGCTAATGGTGATCTTGCCATGTTCTTCCAGTTCCACAAAGAACAGCCAATGCACCAGATGCATAATCTCTTTCAATGACATTTTCAAGGCTGTCATCTAGAACTACATGAAAATAGGACCTGCACTTCCACCGTAAAGAATTCTACAGGTGTATGTATTTCGTCCATCCTTTTCCACCATATTGGCATAGTTTCTTATAGATTTATAGCCAATAGGGAATATGTGTCAGTCTGTATGAAATCCAACACATTTATATTCAATTGTCCCAAGATCCACAATGGTAAGAACTTTTTTTAGAGCAAGGTGAAGAATAGGCCTCCTATCCGGAGTTAGCGGAATGCTAGGACGAGAAAACTCAGAACGTCTAGGCTCTATGGAGATTTCTTTCTCCTTGTCATAGAAAAAATGTCACTTACGCCGAGCCTTGAGCTTACGAAGGCGACGACACAGATGACTTCCAATAAATCTGAGGTGCTTCATGCAATCTTTAGGATTCGGGTGATTACCAGCCTCTGAAAAAGAATCAGAAACTTTGAAGTTTAGTTTATTGTCTTCGAAGATAGCCTCCCAATTCCAAAAACCATGTGCCAATACACCCTTCACCAATTCCTTATCATGATGGCATGCTTGCCACCAAGATGGCATATTGTTCCTTTGATTCAGCTGCAAACCCAAATGCCCCCAATCTTCAAATGACCTTGAAATTTTAGGGCGGCTTTATCGGGGTGGAATGAGTGTGTATTCATGATCTTGTATTCTCGATCTTGGGCTAATGAATAAGATAGGGGCATGCATTTAAACTTAGTGTCTTACTCTTACTGGCCAAGTTGAACCTGCAATTATATAGCTCCACAAATTTTGAATTTTGAGCCATCGGAGCTGAGGGCTAAAACATAAATTCCTGCTATTAGGCACCAAGGCACCGCATACTCACTTTGGCTTGGAAGTTCTGCAATTTGAAAATTATACTGGCATATTGGCAATTGCCACTTTCCACAGTACCAATTAAAAGTCCAATTGAGTAAGGAACAAATAAAATAAAAGAAAAAAGATTTTTTTTTCCTAATCAATATAACTTCCTGTTGCTTTTACTACTAATGGGTTATAGACGGTTAAAATTTGACATTCTGAGAGCTGAAATCTATAATACACCTCATTTCATAGTTTTACCTATAGTTTCTATAAAGAACCTTTATTCATGCGCACGGTTGTTTACTGTAGGAGTATTGCCAACATAGCTGGCTGGAAGGGTGTTATATATATATAGACATTCCTTTAAATCCATCAAGTAACTCGTCATATCTAAGAAATTAAGTAAATTAGGTAGAATTTACAATGAAATAATGCTCTAAGAAGTAGACATTAAATACTTTCAATCCTTTTGCCTTGCTGATGACCCACATCTGGTACAAACTATAATTCTCTAGGGTAAATTTTCTCTTAGGGTTTCTATTATGTCTAGGTTTTTTCAATAAATTAGTGTTACACACTCATAAACAGTATATATGCATGAATAATATAAAGATTGACAACAACAATACGATTCTTCTCAAAACCACGATAATAGGGTTGACTGCTCAATGAAACTATGTAATATGTTCACCAGTATAGAGTTATTTACAATATCAGCAATTTAGGAAACCAGATCCAACTTCAATTATGATATGTTAATAAAAACTAGGTGAACTATATTAATCCAATATCTACTGTGTTATTCTAGCTTTATGCATAGAAGTTTGACTGTACTGAAGTCTGAATATAATCCACAAGCTTAGAGAATAGGAGCTCGACTGCCTTTTCTGTGGGTACCTGCAGCCCAGATGGGTAGCTTGATCAACTCTCTGTACAATATATAGTTATAGAATGACTTTCGGAATGGAGTAGTTGTCTGTTATAGGGTGTGGTTTCCCTAATGTGGTTATCGACATCCCTCCTAGGCTATTCCCTTCAAAACAATCTCAGACTAATTTCGGTCCTTTGTTTTTTTCTCACTGTACCTGGAATGAGCCTCAATTGCACCTTTGTTGTCCTCAAACAAACCCTAGAAGATTCACAAAACAAATTATTCTTAATGAGTAAGTGCCCTGCTATGTTGGTTAGGGTTTGTAACCTCAAGGAGGACTTCTCTTCCGCCTGATCTTCCCTTGACCAAACAAACTAGATAAAACTAGAGCTTGGATACACTGCGTAGCAATTAATAATAACCAATATATTGTAACACACCCCCTTACATCCTGACCCAAAATAGGTGGTTATTAGGTTGACCCGACTCTCTGGGTGCAGTTAAATCATCATAATCTATGCCTTCTTTTTGAGAGAAGCCTTGGGAAACAAATCTTGCCTTGTACTTTTCAGCACTTCCATCAGCTCCATGCTTGATCTTGAAGAGCCGTTTCGAGGTGACAACAAATTTGTCCTCTGGTCTCGGGACCACTTCCCAGAAATTATTCTTCATAATGGACTCATATTCTTCGTGCATAACATCCTTCCAAACTTGATGCTTTATGACTTCTTCAAATGATCCAGGCTTAGATTGTACAATTGTACTCATGACTGCTAGGTACCCTTGGTACCTATTCAGCTTCTTGCTTTCACGGAATGTCCCCCTTGGGGCAATATGTCTCTCAGCATCTTCGAGAGTGTCCCTGAGCCATGAAGGTCTCCTCTTATTTGAAGGAGGTGGATCAATAGGATCCATTGGTCCTTCAACATCGGGCATAGGTTCATCCTTCGGCTCTTCCTTCTTCCTTGCTTCTTCTTCTTCTTTGTCTTCCTTTGAGCTAGGAAGAATCCTAACTTTCTTGATGGCAACATCCTAATCGAAGGTGACATCATGGCATATCTCCACTTCTCTTTGACCAGGCACATAGATTCTATATGCCTTCAAAGTTTCACTGTAGCCCACAAAAATTCCTTTCTTTCCAGAAGCATCCAACTTGCTTCTCTTTTCTTTCGACACATGAAAATAAACAAGAATTCAAAAAACCCTAAAGTGGGAGGCATCAGGCTTCTTACTAGAGAAGACTTCTTCGGGAGTCTTGGACTCCAATGTGGAATGCGGGCATCTATTTTGAACATACACAATGGCACGGGAAACTTCCACAATGGTTCTATTCTTCCTTTCAAAAAAACCATTTTGCTCAAGAGTATACATAGTTGGATCAGCCAATCCTCTAAGTTCCACACACACACCCCTCAAAGACAGCTCCAAAAAGGTCAACACTGGTCAAAAGAAAATGTCAATGCAGAAATTCAACGCTGCGGTCTAGGGCTGTGGTCAAAGGTCACCCTTCTCCTCGATCTTTTTGCTCTCTAATGCTGCCTCAAGAGATTGGATTTTATACACAAGAATGGAGGTCAAACTCCAAGCTTTGACCCATGGTCAACATTGGTCAACACACCAGCAAAGAGCCCTAAAAACAGTTCACACTCCTTCCGCTTCAGATCCGCACATGTGAGAGAGAGAGGCCTCCAAAGGCTGAATGAACCAATTAGATCACAAGAGGAAATGTGTGATGAGTTGATGATGAAATGGACATCATCTCTCTCCAATTTATATGCATCAATGTGGGTGTGTGACACATCTATTGGGCTTGCAAGCCTTCATTACAATTCTGGTTGACCTTAATAATTTGCACATGTGTGGAAAATCAAATCAAAATATAAGTTCTTCTCATCCAAACAATATTATCTTTAGATCAATCTTGCACCTCTCCAAAAGAGGAATCCAACAAAAATATCATCATCATCATATGAGCAATACAACATGGAGTTTGGACCTAGTTGCCAAAAATTAACAAAATGATACATGTAGTCTGATAAAAATTGATACCTATGCCAACTCTTGCCCAGTTGATCATGTAATAGAAGTCTTCATCTAGCACAACATGATGATGTCAAGTAAATAAAAGCATTCATTCCTATTCTATTGCTCACCACTTAACAATTTCTGGAACATGGCATTGAATTTTATTCATTTCTGGTCCATTCTAATCTACTCAAGTGGTATATGTTATCTTGATGTTACTTTCTTGCTGTTGGAGATCCATTTCTGGCAATGGATACTCCACTTCCAATAGACATACCAGTTGTTGCAATACCATAAATCAATTTGCATATGTTGTTTAACACACTCACTAGGAGTATAAATAAATGATGTAGAAATACTTACAAACATTCTGGCCAATGCACCTGTCAGAGCATTATTTCCCATTTTTTGAAATGGACTCCTGGAGCTTGTCAATTGTAAATGAGTGTTTATTCCCAAATACTCCTCACTTTTAAGAGGGTCCGCCACATATTTTTTGATCTATTATCAGATTTATATTCACTATACCTATTTCCTTGAGTAGAAGAAATAGGTAGTACAAACACACGCAGTGAGCTATTAGAATGTCATATGTACTTTTTAGACTCATGAAACCTGGTTTGGTTAACAGAGTAAACTAATGAAACTTGTTTGGGTCTTGTATTACAAAAAATGTTGAACCATTGAGATGGCCAAAATTTTGTTGGCACCATATTGGAAATGAGGAATCCTGTCATGTTTGTATCCAATCCTGCTATGCAGTGTAAGTTTCCATAAAATGATGCATTGTAGGGTTGTTAGAGTGAAATTTAAAGTTCCTACTTGGGCACTTGAGGTGCTGTGAAACTCACAAAGGAGCAGTATGTGTAAAATAGGTTCTTTTCGTATTAAATTATTCTGAATTGCTTTTTTCCAGCAACTATAGTAATTGGATATAGCTACTAGATATTTTCTTTTTGCAGTTATGGCAAGAGGTCATTGTCTGGGCATATGCATGCTAGATAATAAACATAACAGTAACAAATTTACAGGACAGCAAAACGAGAGAAAACCAAACAAATAGAATTAACTTCATTTTGAAAAGCACGATATATAGGTTCCTTGTGATCTAGATAACTGTTTAAACTTTCATTTTTACAAAGATTCATCACCAGATTCTCCAAATCCATCTTTGTACACCGATGCAATATTATGTCCTCAACAATACACTTTATTATCAACTAATATGCAATCACTGGTTTTTCTTGGCCTATACTGTGAGATCATGATCAAGATCATAAAAGAAAAAAATGACTGAAATATAGATCATATATAATAAACTGTATCTGCACTTGGAAAATTGATTCCAACCCCTGCCACCCCACTGCCTCAGTTGAAATAAGAAAAGTAAAATTTCATTATTTGGGATACTGAAGTTCTTTATTCAATGTTGCTTTTCTAATGTTGAAGTGCTCCCATCCATTCGACAATATACAAAATATAAGAAGTTCAAGAAGTCTTCTAGTATATCAAGCATCCCTGTACACCTTGTTTCAATTGTGGAAGAACCTTTCTAATACCTGAAGCTTTCTAAATGCTCCAACTAGCATCTCAAATACCTTTCTAATGAAATCAGTCACATGCTCTTGTCCTGGGAAAATATATGATGATTTACAATCTCAAAGGAGGAGAATTTCTGGAATTATATTCAAGTATTAGTTGTAACAGGATCCAGTAGGACTCATAAATCAGGGTTTTTTGAATAGCCGTCTCTTGAAAATAAATTATGGCACCTTGTGAAACAACTACATGAAGTCTTCCATATAATGATCAAATAACAGAAGAAAGTGATGATTTCAATTTCCATGAAATTCGTAGAGGAAGAGAATAAATGGAAAGAAAATAATATTGTAATTTGTGATCGTGTTCCTCCCATGTTCAAGCATATATGAGAGTTTTGCAATAGCTACAATAGATGTGAGGCAACGTAGAACTACTTTCTAGAGGTGCACGAGGTCTCCATTTTTATTGAAGTATCAATAAAAAGCGTATTTGCACTTCCATAGTCTACTAGACCTTCCCAGCCTCTATTCGAATCCCTATAACATCCATGGAATTCATTTCCTTCTCAGATGAGTCTTGTCATGGCATAGTCCTCAACTGAATAAGAAAGAATCCCACCTAAAAAAATTATAGTTCCTCCCAAAATGTGTTGCAGGACCAAATCACGCACTCCTCTAGGTTTCTCTGACCACAAAACCACCTTGAATATAGACAAACAAGGCCACAAAAATATGCAAGTCTGAGGCAGCAACTTGTCATGTTCCCTTGCTGGCTGCTCCATCTAATTTGCTTGACAAAGAAATTCCTGTTTTCAAACCAGTGACCCAACTTTTGGCCTCTGATAGGCAGGCCTGTTTCCCTGAAAATGTTTTTTTTTTTTTGGCTCCACTGATTTTCTATAACCAAGCACTGTAGAAAAACTTGAGTTAATTTCGAAATGCGTCAAAACTCCTCAACGGAGTCCCAAAGTTGGCCCAAGACTTGTCCAATGCTTGGCGCTTGTCATGATTATCTATTTCCAGACACCTTAAGGGTTGTTAAGGAAGTATGCATGGTTGTAACTCCTCCATGTGTCTCCTCTCCATGGTTTTGGAGAGGCAAAATTCAAATGAAGAGGGTGTATTATCATTGAAACTCGAGAACATTGTTGAAGAGTTTGTATGATATATTTCAAAACATCCTAAGTTAGCAGCAGCTGCAATTGTCCATGAAAATGAGACGTTAGTTCCTTTTTTTTCAATTCCCTTATATAACATTAGCTTTCTCGCGTTGACTACATCATCCCATAGAAGTAGCATAGATGTTTGACAATGTCACATATGCTCCATTAAAGCGTCTCTAGTGGCCAACGAGTTCAACCATGCATGCATGATGCTCCACTCTAGGCTTCACTTTAAACTTTCTACTAATTCGATTGAAATCATGCTAGCCTTCATCTACTGGTCTTGCATGGCCGCAGGCAGATAAAATAGCAATGAAGGTGATATGGCCTACTTTAATGCCTTCTTCTTGTATTTCATGAAAGAGTGTCAGGGCATCTTCCTCATGCCCATTCATTCGATACCCACACTACAGAGCTACTAATCAGCAACATGCATTCAACTGCATATTTCCATGGATTCAACACTATGACCAAATTGAGTATACCTCACAATATCTGCACTCCATTTAATTACATCTGGGTTCATTCCTGTCATTTTGAAGTTGATAAAAGAGCGCCAACACCTCATCACAATATCCATTCAATGCATAACAAGAAATTACTGCATTCCATGAAATCAGATCCCTCTTTGGCATATTGAAAAACACTTCATATGCATCATCCATTTTTTTTGTTGCAGCACTGCTAATTTTGCACAAGAAGCGAGAGCACTAGCAAATAGTGACTGAATTGGATTTCGCTCCAGCCAACTGCATTTAGAAAAGATCTCACTACACCATTATTGTGACCATTCAACTCATACTTGGATATCATCACGCTCCAATTTATCACATTGGGTTTTGACCTTCCCAGCTACATTTTGTCAAGTACCTTTCCTTCCTCTTCACAATTTTTAATTTCGAAATATCATGTAGTCATGGTGTTCCATGTAACTGTGGATTTCCCTGCCCTTCTCTAGGGCCACAATCTCAGCGCGTTCCTTGAGGAAAATTGGAAAGGTGTGTCTCCACTAAGTCCCCCCTGTTGTGTTTGGTAATATATCTTGAGGGCTTCCTGGCAGTGTCCATCCCTAACACAACCTCTAATAAAAACATTCCATGCGGTAACATTTTGCTTGGGAATTTTGTCAAACACCTGGCTTGTGCCGTTCATACTTCTATAATAAGCATACATGTAAAAAGTGCAGCAAGATCGCCCGAAAAGAGGCAAATTAGTGATATGGGAATTTCAATCTGCATGAGCAATTCTGGCCTTGTATCGATCTCAGATTCAATCCAGTACACCTTTATCTACAACTTAAGCCATTTGGGATTAAACAACTCTATCAACATCACATTGGGATTCAAGTACAACTTAATGTGCCCAATAAGCAACACCCTTTGGGTGAGACAGACCCCATGAAAAAAAAGCTACCAACACCTACAGAACCTGGCTATATTTATATCTCTTTTTTGTTTTCAAATCTATTTAAATCCCACCTTATTTAAAAGAGTCTGTTGATGCTGATGATTGTTGGATGACTCTAGTTTGCCCATCTATTATCAAAGGACCTTCCAAAACTACTACATGTTTTGATCCTGCTCTTTCTTCTTTACCCTCTGCCTCAAAATTCTCTGTGCCAGAATTCAAATCTAAGTTTAGCCTGGACCAGATTCTATCATTATTGGGAGTTGGAAATTTTGTCAATCCCATTAAGGATGTCGGATATGGGGCAGAAGAATTGCACCAGAGGTCAAAATCTGAGAAGTAGTTGGAGTGAACTTGAAGAGTCCGAGAAAGGTGCAAACATAGCAGGAAAATAGGCAGATCTGCATCCAGAGAGGTGCCCAGTGTACAGAAAACAGGGTGACTGCATTGGATATGAAAATGTTGTAGTTGTAGATGACAAAAATCTAGTAGGTGGCCTATATATATCTGCATGGAATGAAGAAATGTCTTGCCCTTGCCCTACACTGAAGAATGTCTAGGGAACAATAAAAAAAATGGATATTTTTGCCTCACAGGTGCATATGCTGGCATTGCAACTACAGGAATTGGTCCTCCAACTTGAGACCAAAGTGTCATATTTCATTTCACCATCTAGTATACTATTGTGAACATTACCTCAGCTCAAAACCTATTTGGAATAGACTTCCTCTGCAACTTACACCTAGCCATCTTTGTGATAATACAGTTTTGCCTCTCAATCAATACATTTTGTTTTGGAGTGTAAGGTGTAGTATATTATCTTTGGATCCCATGTTTAGCACAAAATTTATTGAAATATTTTAAGTAGAATTCCCCACCAGTATCATATCTAAGAGAGGCAATATGAAAACCTAACTGTTTCTCTATTGATGCTTTGAACTTTTGAAATTCATTAAACACATCATATTTTAATTATAGAAAATATACCCACATTTTTCTACTGCAATAATCAAAAAACGGAAGGAAGTACCTAGCACCAGTGGTTGATGTCATGTTCATTGGTCCACATATGTCTAAAAGTACCAACTGAAGGACCCTCTATGCTCTCCAAGCTTGTCCTTCATAAAATGGTATTCAATGTAGCTTCCCTTCCTGACAAGCTCTGCAAACTCTGTGGATCTTCTACAGAATGTTCGGAAGTCCATATACTAGTTTCTCTCATGGAAACTGAGAGAGATAGGTCAAGTTGAGGTGCCCATACCTATGATGCCATAGGGGTGCTAGATTTTGCAATAAAAATTACCTTTAACTTACAATTTCTAATAAGATCAATATTCAAAAATTTGAATACAGTGAAAGCTAAGAAATTCATCTAAAATGCATCATTATAATCTTGGAAATAGAAAGCACTCATCATTGCATAGTTTCCCAAAAGGTAAACATTTTAAGGGCTTCTTTCCTAATTCAAAATCGCTGAAGATATATAAACTAACTATTTCATTTGTCCTACAATTTCAATAGTGCACATGGCAAGCTTCTCTGCAAATCTCTTTTGTTGCATATGGTAGGCCTCTGAATAGACTAAGCTTGTACTAGCATAATGCAAACATGACCTACAAGTCACCACTGTGTTTTGGTTTCTGAAGACTGCTGCATTACTGAATGACTAGTGAAGTATCAACCAGTGAACAAGTTTCAAGCTTTGGAGAAGTCACAGTATATATTATAATTTTTTCTTGCAGATTGGCCTCTTGACCATTTTTTTCTAGGAATGCCTCTTATGAAAAAATGAGTTCTTTTCTAACAGGTTATGAGCCTCTTGAAAATACCAGGTTCACTAGAACATTGGAAGCAAATATCTAATGCACGCATCATGCTACCGCTACAAGCCATTGCAGAAAATAGAAACCAAGGTGAAAAAGGATCTACAGCTACATTGTAGACGTGTTATAGTGACAAACTTTCTTGAATGTCTATTCTCCAACATCCATAGCATTACCACAAATAATCATAGTTTTTATTTAACTCCAAATAATATACATTCCAATAAGAAGTTGTCAATCATAGTTTTACCTTGTGGCAATGATTTTCCTTATGCCCTGCTCTCATTTTCAGTCAAAAACTAGATTTCCTATATTGATGACGTTCCTACTGTAATATGACCAACTATCGGACAACTATCTCACTATAATTCTAGATAAAATGAGCAGTGTACCCAAATAATATCTTTGCAAGCATATCATTGTCACTCACAAGCTTGTGCCATGTGGACCACAACCTTGATTTATTGTCATTTTGAGCTTGGTACTCCTACAGTCTCAAGACAATGCTTAGAGATATTGTCAATACATAGAGATCACCATACACGTACTAACCAAAAGGGTCATACTGTGTTCCTCTAAGTCAGGATCATATTTTCACTGTAGTCATTAGTGTCAAGGAGATAAACTGTCATGATACATAGTGATATTTTCATACTTTGTTGTCAAGGAAATTCTGTCAATGCACATGATATTCAAATTTATTAGCATTGAAGGTACTCCTTTATTGGTGAGAGATTACAATGCACTGTAATCAAATTACTTCAACACAAGAATTTTTTCAGTCCTTGAAACGGTCAGAAATTGGAATGAAGCTTGAATGGTCCACTTCAATGAGACTATGACAGAGTATATATATAGAAACTTCCACAAATTTCAAACGACTCTGGAAACTACAGAAGTGAGCTTTAAGGACTGAGACTTGACAAATACTAGCCTCAGTGATTTATTTGCAAGATTTGTGCCTTTAAAAAGACATATGTTATAACCGACCTCCTTATGAGTTTGATCACATTAGTCACCCAACCATGTCACTGTCACAGGCCAAGATGAGTTTGGACTGCTAAAACTTGTATGATTTCCACTGAATTAATACAGATTAACCTAGGATGTAGATCAAACAACAAAGAGCTGCAGATCCAATTCCATATGGCCACAGATCAGAGCTTCGCAGATCCAAGAATTATCACGAGGTCACCAAGATACATTGTGCAGAAAATCTTCAAACTAGAGAGTTATAGTTCAACATAAGTCCACTTCATTCCAGTGATTGACCAGATTCTCTTGAAACCAGCTAGAATTTGAAAACTTTCAAACCACCAATCTCTTTTAAGGCAAATGACCCTGTAACAAAACAGAATGAATCCCAGAAGCCCCAAAACTCACCCTAAGCCAAAAAAAAAATCTTTTTCAATGCCACAGGAATAGTCAAAGAAAATTCCACAATTCCTTCAACACAAGAATTTTTTCAGTCCTTGAAATGGTCAGAAATTGGAATGAAGCTTGAATGGTCCACTTCAATGAGACTGTGGCAGAGTATATATATAGAACCTTCCACAAATTTCAAACGATTCTGGAAACTCCAGAATTGAGCTTTAAGGACTGAGACTTGAAATATACTAGCCTGAATGATTTATTTGCAAGATTTGTGCCTTTAAAAAGACATATGTTATAACCAGACTACTTATGAGTTTGATCACATTAGTCACCCAACCATGTCACTGTCACAGGCCAAGATGAGTTTGGACTGTTAAAACTTGTATTATTGCCACTGAATTAATATAGATTAACCTAGGATGTAGATCGAACAACAAAAAGTTGCAGATCCAATTCCGTATGGCCACAGATCAGAGCTTCGCAGATCCAAGAATTATCATGAGGTCACCAAAGATACCTTGTGTAGAAAATCTTCAAACTGGAGAGTTATAGTTCAACATAAGTCCACTTCATTCCAACGATTGACTAGATTATCTTGAAACCAAGACTATAATTTGAAAACTTTCAAATCACCGATCTCTTTCAAGGCAAATGACCCTGTAACAAAACAGAATGAATCCCAGAAGCCCCAAAACTCACCCTAAGCCAAAAAAAAAATCTTTTTCAATGCCACAGGAATAGTCAAAGAAAATTCCACAGGAGTGGCCTTCATGCAAGGTTAATGAGCTGGGAAAGAAAGTAGTGCAAGTGACACCAACGAAACCCCATAGAAAACAAATGAATCACATTAATCATTCCTTTTTGGCTATAGAGATGATGGGCTTCTTTTTGCTGGACCAAAATTACAAAATACAAGAGGTCAAGCCAAAACAAAATAACAAAAGAAGGCCCTTCGATCTTATTTACAGAAAAAACTTTTCTTATTTGCTTGCCATAAGAGAGATACCAGTAAACAGGGAACGAGAGACTTGTGGCAAAATGTCAAATTCAAGCGAGGCTTGTATACTGACTGGGAGTGAATAGAGATTAGCATCAGTCAACCAACTTGAAACAAAGAGACCTGATTGTCATCTGAATCCTCAGATCACATTTTCCATCCAAATCACGAATAAAGAGCTCAACTAATGCGGAACTAATCCTTTACACATTGGACTGAAATTGAGTCTCTGATTAGGGCTATTAAAATTAAAGGGTTTTCTCCCTATTTCCGGTCTGAATATTTCGAGATCCCCTTCTTGTGCAACATTCCACAATCCATAAAGTCTAGACAACAAAGTTCTTCCAGCAATTTCTTTCTTTTTCCACTCTTGCTTGGGCTTGTCCTCTCCTAGCTCTTATACCATGTTAATTTAGATTAACATGTTCTTGCTTAACACAGTAACTTAAAATTTCATATAAGCCTATTATACTTTTATTAGCATTGAATCATTTGCCATTGATAGAAACTTAAGAAAGAACATGTATGATTGATTCAGAAGACAAGCCGAGACAAGAGAACACAAGTACATGGCACAAGCCAGGGAAAAACCCCAAGATGGGGAAAACCCTTCATCAATTCTTCTTATTATTAAAATCAAATGTCCAACAGATAAAGAGAGAGAGTACAATAAGAATGACTTGCCAATTTGAAACAATCAATATGAAATAATGATCACGAGTAAGGGTTTGCTATCAGCTGAATACAACCCTCTTTTCTTCATACCCAGACCTCCTTAATCACTGCATATTTCCTTCAATTATTATGGTTCAACTTTGCTGCCAGTGTAGGCTAGAAGATAGCCCTTTGGCACGTCATCCAATTATCTGATCAGGAGAAAATAGGCCTGTGGCCTACCAGTGGCCCAGAATGTGAACACTGTTTGAATATACAATTGTCCTAAAACTTCTTTTGCAAGACACATTTTTAGACGACTTTCAAAGGTGAGAATGGTCTTCACTATGATTGTCCACATCTCTAAATGACCTTGAATGTGTTGAGAAATTTACGAAGCCTTCAACATGGGGCTCAATAGGGCCCCTTCTCGTGCCATGCACCATACCGATTGCTACAAGCAAAATGCTGGTTGTTGATGAGATTTTTTTTGATAAATGCTTCTTATATCCTAATGTGGCAAGCATGCACCTTTTAGATATAAGAAAATTATTTGTCGAATCAAAGTCAGTTTACAACATTCAACTACTCAAGCTTCTGTTGGCCAAGTAGCCATGAATGAGGGGTATCTATTTTCAGCAATGTTACCCAATGCCCAACTCCAACTGTTTTCACTTGCATTGGCACAAACATGAGGATGAGCACAAGTAGAAGCGTATCATTGGAGAGGCTTCAACCTTGTGGGAGAAATATTAAAACTCCGCTTTCATTGACTCAACAAGCCACTATTGTCTTTGAAGCCACTGTTATTCATTGCACCCCTCTCTAAACAACCATTTACGGAGAGCCCAAATTAGTAGCTTGTGAACATGAATCCTCCATAGGATGCGCATTTGTAGACGTCTTCACCTTGTTTATTAAGAAATATGTAAACACTCCTCCATCTTGAGTGGGGGTTTTTTCTTCTTTCTTAGCTATTGACAGGCACTCAAAGAGGTTTTCCTGTGGGTTTTTAGAAACACTTGCCAAATGGGAGAAGCCAAAAGATCTCAAACAAAATGACTGGATTTTAGTTTGAAACGACTGGAAATGAAATTCTAGTACCATGGATGAGTAGTTGAAGAAACTGTGGATTGGGAGAAACCTTTGCCTCTTGCTGCCACCCATTGCCAATCCCCTTTTTAGCCTTATGATTAATAACCATGCTCAAAAAATTGTCCACAATAATTTCTTTACACGGTATTTTGGTAGGCTAATTCCTTGGCTTGCATGGTTTTCAATTGCCCAACCTACTAGGTTTATAACACCTTATGTTGTAGTCAAACTTTCCTATTGTGCTGTCAAACTTTTACATTGTCTGAGCAATCATCAGTAAGATGACCATCTATTAAAGTCTGTCATTTATTTGTTTCATTTTTTTTATGAATTACTTTGGTATTTCTACATTCCATCTACCTAATTTGTAGTCTACATCATTGTGAAGATTATCCAATAGTGCTTGAAGTTCAAAATGTATTTCTAAAAGGTTTTCAAGATTACTTTTAAACCAAGTAAATTATAGCTAAATTAACATGTAGATTGTATCTAGCTTCTAAAACACATTATTGAATGGCTACTTTAAAACTAGTTAAACTAAAGATGCCACTATAAGAACCATTGGTTAAATAAGAGATCTGTCTTACCCCATATGTCTCTGTAGGGAGCTTTAATATTGTATGCTATGAAGAAATAAGATATCCTGTGGTTTTTATCAACTAAATGAGATAAATATAAAGAGTGGAAATCCGTTGTTGTTGGTAGGTGTTATATTTGACTAGATGGAAGGAGCTCAAGCATATATTATGATTGATTTAAGTTTTAGATATTGCTAAATTTGGATAAGGTTGGGTATCTCCTTGGACTAATTTATTTCTTAATGGATTGGTAATATGACCTATTGATAGGGGAAAATGTCTTGTCAAATAACAACAAGATTTAATCGTTGACAACCAGCTTCAATGGGTTTTAATGGTTGAGATAAATACAATCGACTAATTCAAGCTTCAAAGCACTCTACTGTGAACGATATCAAATAAAGCAGGCTATGGTTTAGCAAAAAAGATTAGTCTGAATTCACCAGATCATAGCATCACAAACTATATTAACTGTAGAGAAACAAAGGCTAAGTTAAATGATAGAAATCGAAATAGCTAATCTATACTAAATTGATAAATGGAAATAGTTGTTATCCTAGTATGCAGAAGAATAGATGCATGTACAGAATTGGTTTCAGAATCATGAAAAGTGGCAAAACATTTTACCCATAGTAGATTATCAAGACAGAGTAACAGGCTTGGACAACTAAAAGAAATTCTTACTAAGCATTAAAATTTAAAAGCCATCGATTCGTTTCCAAAAGGATGGTCACTTGAATGTTATCACTTAGAGTCTGTGGATAGAACAATAGTGCTAGAATATAAATTTTGATGTGGAATAAATTCACCATAGTGATGGAATAAAGTAGGATTCATAGCATAATGGAATATTGTCCCATATATGCCCAAAGCTTGAAAGTGGTCTCTTAAAAAATTCCATTTTCAGTGTCCTTTTATTTCAACACTGACTTCCTTTCCAAATCAGAGACAACATACAATATGTAAAGTTTTGCTCATAAGGAGGTCATGAAAAATGGAAAAACATTTCACCCATAGTAGATTATTAAGACAGAGTAACAGACTTGGACAACTAAAAGAAAATCTTACTAACCATTAAAATTTAAAAGCCATCGATTCGTTTCCAAAAGGATGGTCACTTGAATGTTATCACTTAGAGTCTGTGGACAGTACAGTAGTGCTATAATATAAATTTTTATGTGCAATAAAATCACCATAGTGACTTAGGAGTGGCAGGTGCAGGGGTGGCTATTTACAACACTAGAGGACCACAATATTTTACTTATGACGGGGGATTGGGAGAGACATCCAAAAATCACACTAAAACCCTAGCATTGTTTTAAGGTCATATGTTGTGTGCAAGGCAAGTCAAAAAATTGGTGGTAATTCAAGAAATAATCTAGCATTCAACAACAAGACCTTCCAACCATGTCCATATTACAAGACCTTCCAACGATGCTTGAACGAAGTCAAACGGACGTCGTGTCAAATAGATGTTCTTCAATAGGTTTTCTAGATATATTCAGTGTAAAATAAACTCAATACTGTTCCTCTCAAGACTTCTCTGTAATTTTATTCCAAAAACAGAGATCTGCAGGTCTGAATTTGTCTTCAAAACTGCCACTATAGATCCGAATTACAAGACTATTGCAAGGTCACATATTTCACCACAGGTCCGAATTAGAAGGGTCTGAGTTGCAGAGAAGAGTCTCAGGTCCGAGCTTCTGGAAAGGCCAAATTTACAGGCCTGTTAGGGCCGAAATATCAGGCTTGAATTTAGTTCGGAAAAAAATTATTTCCATAGGTGCAAATAGGTCTGCAAGAGATATATCCTTCTAGCCCAAAACGTTGTAATTATGATCTCCCTTTTAATCTCCTTGGCCTCTTGTTTTATCTCTGAATTCTCACTGTATTTTTCACCGAAATTTTAATTCCAAAATGATGAGCATGACTAGTTATTTATAGTTGTTTGTGTATGAACTTAACAGGCGTGTCTTTTGATTAAGGAGCTGACATACTAATTTGAGCCGACCTGTGCATAATTTTTGGCATTTATTTAAACCGATTTTAAGACTGATACAGGGGGGCAATTTTATGGTTAAGTCTGGGCCTCAGCGCTTGATAGGAACACCATACAATATAGCGGTACTTATTGTATCTTCTGTTGTAGTGCAGACCTATTCTAACACCTCCTTTGCTGAATACTTGATAGTTGTAGGGGATCAACAAAATTATGTTAGATCCCTCCTTTGTGGCTCAAAGACTCTTTTTGTCATATTAAATTCTGCATGTCAAAGCATCTCTGCTCCTTCACTTCCCACGGGACATTGTCAAAGCCTCTCAGCCCTCCTACATTCATTCAGATCACAAAACTACACATATGTTACTTGAAATAGTAGTGCTTTAGACCTCCACAAACAAACATACATATACAGAAAAAGAGATATTTTATTCCTGAGTAGTGGTCATTATAGGGCTCTAGTTAGCTAGATAAAACATGCATGTAGAATAGAAAAGGCAGATTTTCACCATGGAGTGTGTTGTTGCCATCATTCTTAGGCAGCTTATATGTTTTCCCATTTAGTGTGAATTCTCCATCCTTGATACAGTTGGCTACACGACCCACCAAGGCACCAAAGTAAGTTCTACTGTAGCTCATGTTCTGCATTAATAAACAATCTCATATTCCCCATGGTAACACATACATTTGAGATGCATTCCAATATGTCAGTAGAAACTGTAAATTTATCTTAAAATTCTAGCATATGATGGCAGTACTAATCTCCAAAGGGAAATGCAAATACATACCATGTATGAGGCAATATTGTCATAGACAAGAAGTACGTCTGCTAGATGGCCTGAATGCATAAATACCAATACTTAATGAGCTAGCTCCCTCTGAGTAAATGATGGTAAAGCAGTTGAAGGGTAGGGTTTAGGGATGATTACCTTTAGCATCAAGGAGAGCGAGGGAGACGAGGGTAGCTCCCCAGTTGGTTAGATTTGTATACAGATCACCTCTGCGAAGTTGAAAGAAACTTGGGGCATTGATCTTTCTGTAGGGATGACCATAATGAGCCAACTTTCCTTTCCCTTCCAAATTTCTTGGATTCAATTCCCATTTGTGCCCTTGACTGCTAGCATGGAATTTGTAGAGGTGAATGAAAACATGAATGCACCAAAAATGCAAGAGAATGGATGACACTTTCACCATCATCGATTGATTGACTGATCAAGGGATGGATGGATAAGCTAAAGCAGAACATTCAATGATATATATAGAGAGACTCACATAGTCAATACTTGACTAGGGTGTGTTTGTATGCCTTAAGATAAGGTCATGGTGTAAGACATAACATGGACTGTGTGCAACTATAGACAACCCATGCACTATGGCTACCAAAAAATGTAATCTTTGGAATCTAAACATGTTACATTTTTGAGTTTTTGTCTTATTACCCCAAATTTGTTTCTGGCCAAATCTTAATTTTGTTATTTAAAATGGAATTTTGACTACATATATGGATTCAACACCTTGAAAAAACCCTAGTGCAGTACATTTTTGTTGTTTGTAGATTGAAGGAACTAAACTAATGCAACATGGTTTTGTGGATGCCATTTCTAAAGTTGGGTTGGCCAAATTCCTTTCTGACCTTTCTACCACCTATATAACCAAGTAATTTTCTATCACCTGTATAACCTTGCGTTTTTATAAAAAAAAGAGGTTCCTACACTCAAAGAATTGGCTTTTTCTGGCCATGGGGCAATTAGAATGTTGAAATTCTATAACCTTTTGGATGATTAGAATATCCAATTTTTCCATTGCTAGCGTGAACTAAGTTCAAATTGCGGTTTTGGGTGTAAAATGTTGGTCAGTTGAAACCCATTTATCAACTGCACTGTCTGAGTAAAGCCTAGATAATATCTAAGATGAGGAGGCTAGACCTATTTCAGGCTGTTGTACTCAAGCTAACGGTCAAACATAAGTTTATGCATATACATGTGGTTCAAGGTCTCCTTTTCCTCACGTTATTCTCTATGAATTAAGGAATGTATGTTGCCAAGGAGGAACACCTGCTGGTCTAGGATTTGATACAACCAACAAGTTACTAGGAACATCCAACAAATTACTAGGATCTGATACATGCTTTAGATTGCTAGGATCTAGTCTAGGAACACCCAACAACGAGAGGTATATCCACAAACCACTCCAAGTAAGATATGAAAAGGCTCTTGAAATGCCTCTGAATACCAAAGCACTCCAATGTTTATAATGACATATTGATGTCCAATTCAAATGCTACCTAAGGATTTCACAGAGGTTCTAGTGCCTTTGTTCAAGGGTTCGTTGTATGTTTCCGTGGGTTTCAAAAAAAAAACTTTCACTAGATATTAATAGCCCTTATGATATTTTTTACCACCACCATTTTTGCCACAAAATTTCTGTAAGGTGAAGACACATGAAGATTTAAATTGGTTCCTGCTTGAAGGAAAGATGAACTATTCTGATTGATGGGTATTTAGAGTTTTATTGTTGGCTATAATTTGCTTACAATGACCCTAGATGTAGTCACAAACAAGTAATAAATATTATTGTTGTTCACAAGGCTGAAAAGTTGTCTGAAATCCCTCAAATTATCCCACAACAAGCTTCCAAAAAACCCCACATCATTGTTGGAAACATTTGTTGATTACGCCTGTATTTTTATACTTGTTTTCATGCTGCCCTATCTGTCCAAACATTGGTATCAGAGCCATAATCATGCTGTCATTAACGCTAGTTCTATTTGTTGGTGAAAATTTACCACAGTTGGAGGTATCAACCATTGGAAAGACCAACACTATTGGGTTCCAGAGAACCACCAATCAAAGGATATATCTACTGTTGTATCTTCTATTTAGGGCTCTTCACATGCTGCCATCGAATCTGCAGTCATTTTCTTCTATATATCATCTTCATATTGCCTCATAATTCTACAAGAGTATGTTACATGACCTCACATCCTCCTAGCAAAAGTTGATCTTATATGCCGAGTTATATTTATGCTTGGATGGTGATCTGTTTGCTTTGTTTGGAGACCATGGAGGATGACAACATGCTACTAAAAACGGTTGTATTATAACAAGATTACTGATGTCAAACTATTCATGGAGGCTACCACCAAATACTGCAAATACTGCAATAAGGGAGACTTTCCCATGATATTTTTGGAACCTTAAAACCATGTTAAAATTGTTTGAAACATGAGCCCTAAAACTAAAACAAATGCTACAAAAAAATCACTAAAATGTGATGGAAGTTCTATTATAGGACTTCTCTACTACTACTCATACGCTGTCTGAAATAATCAAGTTGAAATTTAGAACCTAACTATCACTGGTTTAGTATGCAAAATCCAATTCCTGACATGAGGCATATGATGAAGCCATTGGCTAGGTTACATGTTGACAGTGTATGTTATGTTGATCTATTAATTTTTCTTTTGGTTAGAAATTGGGAACTTCACCACAACATCATACCAATATGTAAAATCTGAATTAATTGTTGTGAGACAACTAGCATCTAGGATATTTGTTTCTATCCCATACTTTGCCATCAACATCTAAGTTGTATTGCCTGTGCATGTGTTGAATGGAGTAGCTATTGTGGCATCTTTATGATTTTCCGTGTCAAACATACTATTCTAACATGTCTTCTCTTTTGTGGGGAAGGTATTGCTACATTGTATTTGCTAAGGACGCATGTTCACCAAGACAAGTCAAATACTTCAAAATGTTGGATGTGTTTTCTATTATTTTTCTAGAACATATTCTCTTTGTCTTTGTTTTGTATTATTGTTCGAGAACATATTCTCTTTTTCTTTTTCTTTATTTCACACATTGTTTTAGGATATTTGAGTGTTTTAGGTTATTTAGGTTTTTGACCCTGAAATTAGTGATTGAAATGCCAAATAATCACTTTATAATTGTGGATTTGCTTGTCTATTTGAGTTATTTTACATACGCAATCTTCATAAGTAGATCTTAAGTATATATTCTACCCTTAGCTCTATTTCAAAGTGTTGTAATAATTTCTGAGGACATCTTCTATTCCTTGACTCGAGGTGGTGGATTCCCCATCCTGCTGAGGCCTTTCTCTTTCATCTAGTCCTTCATTTTCCATTGAATCTGATTCAAGAGATTCTCCCACTGGATCTCTCTTGGGGGATTCTTGTGGTGGTAGTCCATGTATCATTTTTAAAAGTCCAATTCTTCCCTTCACCTACTTTTCATAACTTCCATAACCATTAGGTAGGTACCTGCAATGTCGATGGTGTTTTGTTTGTTTAGTAAAAGATTGTGGAGACTTTAATTTATTGAAAGTTGTAGAATTTACAATCTATGAACTTTCAAGATATAATTTTTAAAAGTCTAATTCTTTAAAGGGCACTAGCTCAATGGAAGAGCACCTGCGTTACAAGCAGGAGGTTGGTGGTTCAATTCCATCGTGCCCTGATATTCATATATAGGAAATGACAAAGATCAGTTTTTGGTGACGGATGCTCTTTTGACCATCACCAATGAGCTTATGGTGACATTTTTCGACCCTCACCAAAATATGAAATGGTGACGGTCAACAAACGCCACCATATATATGCATCAATAGTGACAACCATTAAAGGTCCGTCATCATAAATCGCTGTTGTTGATAAGAAATGGTGAGGGTCATTGTTTGTCATTATAGTCATTATTCGTGACGGACCTTTATGTCACCAATGCGTTTATGGTGACGGTCAATGAACGTCACCATATATATGCACCAATAGTGACGGCCATGAAAGGTCCATCACAAAAAATCGTTGTTGTTCATATGAAATGGTGACGATCACTATCCATCATTATAATCAATATTCGTGACAGACCTTGAATGTTACCACAACACATACTTTCGGCGACGCCACCTTTGGTGACGTTCAGTTTTTTGGTGATGGAGGCTATTGTCTGTCACCATTGCCCATATGAAATGGTGACAGTCACTATCCATGATTATAAATCATTATTGGTGACGGACCTTGAATGTCACCACAACACCTATACTTTCGGCGATGCCACCTTTGGTGACGTTCATTTTTTTGGTGACGGAGGCTATTGTCTGTCACCATTGCTCATATGAAATGGTGACAGTCACTATTTGTCACTATAAATCATTATTGGTGAAGGACCTTGAATGTCACCACAACACCTATACTTTCGGCGACACCACCTTTGGTGATGTTCAGTTTTTGGTGACGAAGGCTCTTTTGACCCTCACCAATGAGCTTATGGTGACCATTTTCGCCCCTCACCAATGTTCTTTTTTCTTGTAGTGAAACTTGGACAATAAACCATATGGATACAGGAAATTGGAGCATGATTAAACATGAATTATGACTGATTATACATAAATCCAACTACATAAAATAAAAAATATAGGTAAAATAAATACATATGAGAACACATAATGAATCTCAAGTCTGATAGAAATCTCCTGCAAGTGTATATTATTGTTTGGAAAATATTACAAAAGTAGCTTGTAGCATTACCTCCATCCAACATCCTCTAATCCTCTCATCTGCCTATTTATAGAGTGCGGAATAATACAAATGGTTTTACACCTTTCTAGCTTCGAATTCCTACCTTAGAGACCTATTTCAAATAGGATTGCATCACTTAGAGACTTCCTAGGGATATTTTATGTTTCGTAGAGTTTGAATACAAAGAAGACTCTTCTTTCATTAAATAACACAAAAAATCTATTTAATAACCCTTATCAACTAAAAAAAACTAATTTTCTGAGTGTACTAGGCTATTGATGTGTCGTCATGCCACGTGGATTCTAATTTGGACCTCTTCCAAGTCGAGTTTTACAAAATTTACAAAAATCTGGTTAGTCAAAATTCTGAAAACTAGGCCTCATAGATGAGCACATACTTTCCAAACCATGATGTATTTGAAGAAATTGAAAGAATTTTGTGTAGACGGGATTGTGCTAAACAAAAGCCTCCTTCATATTTCCAAAATTATTTTTCATTTGGTCAGAAATTAATGTTTAAGTTGACTGCTAAAAATGTCATGTATAGGAAATTTCAGGAGAGTTCGTAGCATTTTCATTTCACAAAACGTTTCATAACCTTTGACACTTCTAACTATTGGAGGGTCTTCCTTGGGCCTAATAATCCAAATAAATTCCTCTAGAACCCTCTTCCATGTATATTTTGAAGGATTTTTAGCTTAAGGAAACATACAATGACTTCATAGCGAAAACATAGCCTCAAGCCTGGAGCACACTACGAACTCACCTAGTTTGGAAGATTTTTTGTAATTTCTTCTTCTTTGAAAAAAAACATCTTTGAAGCCTGCATATGTCTTGCACTGATAGATTAAGATAAAAGGTGACAAAAAATGTGTGGCTTCCCATGTTTAACATCAACATCTTTCATAATCACTTTAAGACCCTTTTTCTTCAATTCAGCTTGTAGCATCTCTATAGGCCAAAATCACATGTCGTAGTGTTGACCATTGATACACTGTAGTTAAAACCTTGAAATACTTTAGGTTGAGATGGAGATTTGTCCAATTGATGATTTGGCATGCTTTGTTGCCTTGATGAGTTGTCATACACATGAAGTTTCATAGTTGAGCTGCCCCCTTAAACAAATGGCCCAATGAATTTTTTTGAACACATTTGATGATTCAGTTACCTCCTTACATGTGTTGAATGCCTTAAAAAGATCACAAACCCATAATGCCAGAAAAACAGAGCATTAGACAAGTTCATAGCGAATTCTGACTGTTTTACACTGATTTCACTTGGAACTTGGGTAAAAGTGTCAAATTCACTCTAATGACCAGATTTTCTCATGCATGAGATATTTTTGGATTTTTCTTTGAAATTAACTCCTATCACATGAACAGTGACCATTAAGACCCCTCACATATGTGCATTTTTAGACAATGATGAATTCAAAAGACCCTATTCAACTCTAAGTGACTCAACCTAATTAAATTAAGACCAACCAAATTTGATCATGGATAATAGGACCCATGAGGTCATACCCTTGTTTTGGTTGAGTGAGGAACCAGAAAATGCACTCAAATTTTATTTCTTTTCCACACTGGAATCATTGTAGTTGGAAGTAATAGGTTATGGTTCAAAGCCCATAAGTCCCGGGATCAAGGAATTTCAAGAAAAAATATGAAGATCCCCTTAGTTCGATATTCATCAACTGGTATTATAGCATAGGAAGAAGGGAATGTTTCCTACATGAGAGAAACTTCTAGTTGTGATTGGGTAGAATTTGTCGTGGAAATTCTACAATTGTGTTGTGGGTAGAATTGTTGAGAAGAGGTAATAAATCACACAAAAACCAAGTCAGAAAAATAAGCTTGAGAGGTTCCATAGGAGGTGAACCAATCTGCCAAAAGTTCAAGCTAGAAGAGAAGAGTTTGTGAGGCATCAATGACGCTTTGTTTAAATTCACTTAGTCATACACATGGAGACTAAATATTGATGTGAGGTAAAAGAGATGCAGCAATGAGCCATGTGATTAGGAGATCATTAATATTTTCAAGCGCGAGAGTATGATGCCATGGCATAGATTCCACCCCAAACCAAATCTAATTTTTTGAAGCTTCTAGAAGGGAAACGTGGTAGCCAAACATAGATGAAATAATTTACTCTAATTTAATGTAATTTTTAATTAATTATAAGCCTCTGGAAGTCTTGCGCTAGCGGAGGAAGAGATTCCTTGTTCTTTAAGGTTGTCTCTATTATGTATAGTGTGACTACAATATGCGAGAGGCTACGACCAAATAAAATGTAAAGATAACAATGAGAGGTGGGAAGGCTCTGAGGGGCCATGGATTTTAACTAATTTTATCTTCCTTAATCTCAGTGTTTTATCATTTTAATCTATGCGTGGTTAGTTTACATATCCAGATATTTTTTTCCACTTTGTATCCATGAGGCTATTTCCCAATCATGAAACCAAACGAATGAAAATCGAGAGTCATATGTGATGGATTGTGTCCACCATCACCATAGAGGAATCTCATAGAGGTCCTAGAAATAAATCCAACAATTGATCACTATAAAGTCTTAGTTATACCAGAGTGGGCACAGTGGATGTTGTGAATAATGTTTTTCAAGCATTCGGGAGTAATGGAAACCACATAAAATAAAATATCCACCTCACCCAAAATCTAACTCAAGAAGGATGCAGTTGGTTGGTCAGACCATGCACCAATGAGAGTAAAGGATAGATGGCTCTAGTTACTACTAGATGTGATGGCATGACCCTGAAGGTGTTTTGAAGGCACACAAAGGACTTTTGGACATGATAACCGATATTAGAAATAGTAAAATTGGAAGAAATTGATTATTCTATCCATGATAAGTATGTTTACATGAATTCCAATTAACAAGAACATCACTATTAAATTAACACGGAGCACTTCTCACACATGCATATGACCAGAAAAATAAGTAGTTGTTGACATCAATTCCAACACTACAATGCCAACAAAATCCCCCTTTGGACTTGATGTCAACCTCAATACAACATGTGAAGTTCAACCATCAATCCAAAATCTCTCCCCCTATGGGTTTACTCAAATTTCAAGCGGAAACACTCATTCGTTGCAAAATTTGATTTCTCATCCAAGGAGTACCCATGTTGAGTACTTTCAATGGACCCTTCTACACATAAAATTAGAAATACATGAAAAAAATGATTGCAAACATGTTGTTTCATGTATTTCGCATTTTTCGTGTAGCAGAGTTCAAGGAAAGTATGCAACATGGGTACTCCTTGGATGAGGAATTAAATTTTGCATCCAATGAGTACTCTTTCTCAAAATTGGAGTAAAAACATAGGGAGATAAGTTGAAAATACGAGTTGAAAAAGCAGTTTTATTATTTTATTATTTTTTAATATTTTTACTTTTTTACTCAAAAAATGGTGAATCATCTCCCATGGTTTAGATAATCATATTGAATCCTATTGGTTATTATAAAGTTTAATTTTGTTGTACAATTTTCTTAGGAGGCCCATTTTAGACCTCAAAATTCCCCTAATGAAAGATGACAAAATTATAGTACATGGCTTTGAACTTTCACACAATGGTTATTTCATCAATATATGCCAAAAACATGACATATCATGATTACGTGGAAATAATGAGCATTAATATGCTCCAATATGGAAACAACAACACAATACAATACATGGCATGTGCATCAAAACATATGGCTTCCATGAGCAGTGATATAATCTCACAATGTGTAGCAACATCATGGAATAATAAGAAATATCATCTGCTATAACATGGCCACTCATTAACTTGCCATAGCAACCCAAAAATGAGCATCGTGCAAAAAAATCATGCAACTAATAGCAACCACCACCATACTCCACATGTGCATCAATAACAAAATTAATTCATAGCAACAACATAGGAATTTTTCATAGGAAGTAGCAAATACATCTACATCATCATAAGCCCATAAATCATCAGCATAATGCATCATAGGTAGCAACAACAATAACAGAATTATGTGTAATCTCTCCATGAGTGAAAAAGTGAAACACCAACATCCATCAAACCAAACCATCATAAGCATCAACAAATTATTATCCTCATTATAGGTGAACAATATAACGTCAGTGATGCATAAGCAATAGATGAGTGAGCATAAATACATGTATACGCCACATATGAGAAGGAAAATATAAAACATCACGAGTATACAATATCACATCCATAATCATGCATAAAACTATCATGAGTAGCATCAACCATCTTCGTCATGTGTTATCCATCGAAAAACACATGAGAAAAAACATGATACATCCAGAATAGTAAACATGATAAATAAAATGCATACTCTAGATGAACTATCTCCAATACAACATTTGATCTCCATGGAAGAAACATATTCATGAAAACATATGACATAAATATGATATAATCATATGATAATCATCAAAATATTAACCATGTCATGCGAACCATACTATCTCATCCAACATGCAATGTGTGGCAACAACAACAAAAATCCTCCAAAACACAGTGCAAAAATATTCTGAATCCATTTAGAACCACAAGTGCTCCCATTAAATGTGTGACCATCATCACACCTAAAAAATGCATGGCTTCCCTATCTCCAATAACATAAATAAAACCAAAACATATAGATGCTCAAAAATAATCAACAAATGTACTTTATACTCCAATAAAAAAAAATGGAATAGAAATACAGAAAAAAAGAAAAAAGAAGCTTCAAACATGATGGAATCCTAGTGAACATTGTCTCATATGGCTACACAGTTAAATATTTTCATGCAACTCATAATGAAACCATATGCTCCCCCTAGACCAAGCAGGCCTCCATTTTTTATGGAAGATCCTTGTTTCTCTTTTCTCCTCTAGACTTGCATCTGTTGATCCTTCTTCTTCTTACACAGTTGGTTTTACATAAACTCCTCTCTCTTGCTGGATATCCTAAAATGCATGGGAAAATTGCAATTATTTGCCTTATGGAAAATATTGTCACACATTAAACATATAATGTGTCTAAAGAAATGACGAGTAGCTTGATATATTCTATTTGAATACTTTCTATTCCTTGCATGTTCCCTACAATCAATAGACCTATGGAAAAAATAATTGCATGAGAAACAATAACCATAAAATGGACAATATAACCTGACATACTGAGATATTCCTTGAATGCGTGCTTGATGTATCTTCTCCTTTGTTTACTCATTTTTATGAGAGATATTGATCTCTCTATTTCTTCAACATGTTGTTAAGTGTCCATGAACACCACAATTACAACACCTCCCAATTCTAATGTTTTTCTTGGATCTCCTTCTCTTGTTTTGCCGCTTCTTGTATGGCTCATGGATCTCATGAATTTCTCTACAACTAGGAGCTCCAACAATTTTTTATTTTCTTGTAGATGCTTGAGCACTAATTTTGAGCTACTCTGATTCTTTTCTTGTAGAAATTGCTTCACCCTTCAATTTCTTGCATTTATCTTCCAACTCCTTCTTCTCAGTGATAAGCCTTTGAATATCCGATTCTAGTGCCTTCACCTTGGATTTATTATCATCTTTTAAATTACTAGTGCCTTCTTCTTCTTTCCAAGTGGAATTATTAGTTACTGCAATAAAATTACAATCCTTTGAATTTTTCTCCAAAACTGAATAATGCAATTTTCCTTGAAGATACAAATTCTTGAACGTGTCCAACATGTATTTCGAAGTTTCACAAAGCTTCACCTACAACTTATTTGATATCATAATTGCATGAAAAATAATATATTTTATTGTTTCATTAAAAACATCTCTAACTCCATATTATATGGACAACAAAATATTTTCATCAACAGATAGAAAAAAATAATCCAAATTTACTCTCCAAGTTGTAAATTTACCTTTGTGTAGTAATGGAACAAATTTTTGATCCATTTCGGTAAATTTGTAGAAATTCTACCAAATTCTTCAAGATCCACTCTCTAGCAATCAATTTTTTAATGAGAGACCTACTCTAATACCAATTGTTGGAAACTATATCATTACTAAGAGGGGGTGTGAGCAGGGGGAGTGGGGGGGTGGGTGACTCAGTAGTGTGGAACTTTTAAAAAATTTCTCCAAATATTAATCTTTTTACCATGCATGAAATGAAACAAAAAAACATAGATCATAGCATTAAAAAAAGCATGCAACTATAAAACCAATCAACACAATGGACATAAGTGTTTTTGGTGGAAAACCCATCTCGAGAAAAAAACCACCCTATTGTTGTTGTTGTGATACACAATTCTTTTATTAATCTTTGAAAAAATTATACATGGATCAAATCACTCCCATGAGCCTTGAAAAATTGACTTCGTTCAACAATATCTGGAACTATCATACATGAAATTATTTCTCTCATGGATATATGGTTTACCATCCACTGACTACCACCACGATCAACTATCCTCGCCCAACAACTCCTAAACTAAACATTCAACTCTACTGACTCTGATCTGTTAGTCACCACCATCACCAATGATCCTCGTCCAGTTTTGCCAAACTATCCACCAACCATTGGATGGAGAAATTTCTTCCATCTAATGAATGTGTCAATCACTGTATACTGAAATCCTTCTTGTATTCACTACGTCCATGTGAGATTTGTTTCATATTTTTTGAAACTGGACTCTGAAAATTTTCTCAACATGAGAACATTACAAACATAGCATCATAGCTCAATCAGATTTTCATGATTATTTTCCATCAAAACATGACATGACAACTCCACTCGATGTGGAAAGAAACTCCTCAAAATATACTCCATTCCACACCTCAACATCTTACATAATTCATTAACATATGTTTGAAAAAATCTTTAACCCACTTCTACTACAAATGCAAACTACTTCATAAATTATGCACCAGAGGACAGATGCGGCTTGAAGGCTATTCTCGTGCTCACTCTCTACACAACTCAAAAATCAAACATCTCAAAATGAGCTATCTCCAATATAAATGTGAACTCAAGTGATCAAATCAATTATTACTCGGAAATACTAAGCTCACTAATCATGTGCATATGATAGATTAGATTTGGATTCAACTCATTGAATTAATCAACCACTAACACCACTAGATTTTTTTATCTTTTCAACCTTAATCCGCTTTTGGAGCTCCCACAAAACTTTCAGACCATAAACCAAAACAATCTGAGGAAGGAAATCACCATAAGCCCAAAATTAGCTCAACAACATGAGGAGTGAGGATATTTTCTCGTCAAAAACCATATTCGCTCCCTTAGCAATGCTATACATGTAACTACATCTTCTTCAAGCTATAACCACTCCCTTAAGTCTACATCCATGCGACTTTAGGATCTCAGCCACTCCCCTCATTTAGAATGCTTACAATTGGGCCTAATACTAAATTAAAGCATCTATACTTCAGTCCATAACCTCTTCCACCTGATGAAACATCTTCTACAACATATGATAACTCCTACAAATATTAGTCAATTATGCAGCTTATGACATTAGGGAAATTTTGAGGTCTAAAATGGGACTCCTAAAAAAATGTACAACAAAAATAAAATTTATACGAGCCAATAGGATTCAAGATGATGATGTCAACCATGGGGGATGATTCACAATTTTTTAAGTAAAAGGGTAAAAAGATTAAAAATTAATAAAATAATAAAAATACCTTTTGAACTCGTACTTTCAACTTATCTCCCAATTTTTTTATTCAAATTACGAGCAGGAGTACTCATTGGATTCAAAATTCAATTCATCATCCAAGGAGTACCCATGTTACATACTTTCGATGGACCCTGTTACACGAAAAATGAGAAATACATAAAAAACACGTGATTACAATCATGTTTTTCATGTATTTCAGATTTTTCGTGTAGCATGACCCATCAAAATTATGCAACAAGGGTATTCCTTGGATGAGGTATTAAATTTTACATCCAACGAGTACTCCTGCTCGAAATTTGAGTATAAACTTTTGGAGATAAGATGAAAATACGAGTTGAAAACATTGTTTTTTCTCTTTTCCCTCTAAAATTTGATGATGTAATCAAATCTTGTTTTATTATTTCCACTATTATTTATAATTTCCTTAGTAGGCCCATTTTAGAGCTCAAAATTCCCATAATGATAGGCAAGGAACAAGACAATGACATGCTATACCTATTCTAGCAACATTAGCACCAAGTCCAACACCTCCATCTCCTCAAGTAGCAATGAAAACATATCTAAAAATCTCCAACTCCTGTAACAACATATCTGATCCCTATAGCAACATGTCGTACTTATACAACATCAAGATCATGCCATACAACTACCTTGAAATTGGTGGAAGCATCTCCAACACAAAAAACCATAACTGAATGGATGAAGCAGTAGTTGAATGTATCCCACAGATGAAGAAACATATGAAACACAAGAGAATCACTCCAACCTCCTACAACAATAGGATATCCAATAAAAACAACACGATCAGCTCTCAGACATCCAGCAACAAAAAGATATCGAAGTCAGCAACCACAACATCATCTCTACTAGGTCTAGTAATAGGCATGTTGACATCAATGCCAACTAACAAGACCATCACCAATCATCCAACACCAATCATCCAACACCAATTACTCATCTCACATGCATATGACCAACATAATTAAGATATTTTTGACATCAATTCAAACGCTACAATGCTAATAAAATCCCCCTTTGCCATTGATGTCAACCTTAATTCAACATGTGAGGTTGAACTATAATTCCAAAATATCTCCCCTTTTGACATCAATGGAAAAGGGCCATCCAATCACTGAAGTAAAATACAAATAATGTATCAAATGAGAGAAGTGCTCCCCCTATCATACTCAACTACATACTGATCCAACCCAAGAAATACCTCTTAGAAGATAGGAATGAAATAACAAGAAACCAAATTCCAACACCACTAGCCAATGACATGCAAAATCTGAAAACTGAACATGCTCCCACTAAGAATGTAATGGGGTTGTAATCATACACTCAGGCTCCTCAAATGAGCCTCCTTGCCAAGTGAAAGAGACTATTCAATGTACCATGAATCTAACTAACTTTGGACATGTTATACAATACATTACAATACATCATAGTGCCTGATGGAGGAAGTACATGGTTGTGACAAGTGCATGTAAGTAACATATGAATCCTCTACATGTATCACAAACCATGAATCTATGGACCAAAGTTTGCATCATGCACCCAATATGTGGGGCTACACCAATGATATACAATGTTGGCTTAATGGAGCCTAGACCCCGGTTCAAATATGGTTGCACAAACCAACAAAACCCACTATTACCATCCCTTTCGGCAATGATCTGTTGCGCAGACTGAAGTATCACTCCAGGAAATATTAGGGGATGATAGAACTAGGTTTCTACATCCAAAGGGACTATGGAGTGTGGATTTAGGGCTTATCTTTCGTGTAATACTTACCAGAGCTTCGCAATATCATGATACTAAATACACATTCATTGTCCAATACTTCTAGTTAACTAGCTTGTGCACTGCGCGTTTCTACTTTAACATTAATTAATCATAAGAAACCATAACCCTGAATTCACGATGAAAATAAAGATAAAAACCTTAAATTGGTACAAATAACAAAAAAATACAGATTAAGAAAACATATAAGTAAAGAACATAAATATGTCATCAAAGTCTTATTCTATTACTTCAAATCTTCTCAATACAACACTTTTTTCCTTGCACACATCGCTGTAGGGGTTTGTGCACTCAACTACATACCTTCTAAGGTGTCTGCACACTGAGCTGCAAGAGCCTTTAGTTTCACACAAAACAACAAAATACATACTTAATTCAATATTCCATTACATCCATATTCATTCTCTCTTAAGAGGGTTCCTTAGACTCCTTATATAGTCTTTTCTTTTACAATACCATGGTATTAAAACTATGGGCAGAGCTCAAAGTATATAAAATATTCCCATCCCTTCACAAAACAAGGGACTTGTACCCACTGTTAGAACTCATATTGAACATCAAGGCTGACAAGAGGCAATCTGAGGTAGCCACAAACTAAGCTTTTGATCTGGCATCTAGCCCTGCTAGACCAGAGATGGCTCTCTCTGTGCCAATGAAGAGTAGCTGCAATAATTGAATCTTAGGCTAGCTATGAAGTACAAGAATTTGATTTGAAATTTTTGGTTCAAGGTAGCAAGAGACAAATAATCATTGTGCTATGGAGGCGAGGTTGGTTTCTACCTGCAAACTTGGGGCAAAGTAGGCACAATGCTCATGCCAAATAAATGATGTAAATGAGAGAAGAAAAGAGGATAAAACCCGCTGCCCTTCAGGCTTTAGCAGAAAAGAAAGCACAAGGTCACTAAACAGAGCAGCTAACAAACGATGGATTCTGTAAAGATAACCACTACATTTAACAACATAATCATTGTGAAAGGAGCATAATGCGTGGATGGATTCCTACAACTTCCCTTAGAGAATGATGTAACAAATAATAGTAGAAAAAACACAGTATGAAAATGATTTTACAAGGAAAAGACACTGAACATCAAACACCATGATGGATCTCAAATTTAAAGGGCAGAAACTGCTTCATTAACATAATATTCAGGAAAATTTACATAGTCCAAAGAAACAGTCTCTCTGCTAAAAATTGAACCCTTACATTCTAAAAAATCTTCCTCTATATACCCTATTAAAAAATTATTTTTATTCCTCTACATAGGAATCAAAATAAAAATAAAAAATAAAATATATTTATGTTGGCAAATAAAAAATAAATTAAATTACAACTAAATAATTTAATTAAATTATCTAAATTAGAATAAGTTTGTTGCAATTATGTCGAATTGTTGAAGTTCAATGGAGTTTTTTCATGAAATCTAGGATTCCTTTGCTGAATCTGAGACTAGTATCATGTAGCTACTGATTTTGGGCCTAAAAATGCTGCCTCTTGAATGCCACTTTGCACTTTCCTGCACTAAAATTGGAGTTGGTTGGCCAAAATGCTGTAACACCACCTCTCAAACTAAATACAACTTTATCTGAACCCTCAGTTGCAACTAAGTTCAAAGATATTATGGATTCGTTGCCCTTAGAAGTGGTGAAAAATGTTTAAAGTTATAGCCGAGAAGAAATGTGTTTGTCTAAACAAAGAAATACATTGAAATTTATATTTCATGGCTTGAAATATGGCCCAACAGAGTGCCCTTTGCTGCAAGCCTGATGTTCAGCAAAATAGTGAACAAGTTCTCTGAAATCAGTTCAAAATTGTTTTATATTTCAGTCCATGGCGATAAATTGTGGGAATTTAGTGGAATTGGTATGAGGCCTCCGAAATTGCTTCATATTATTGTGAAAAGAGAACAATCCTATGAAATCATGAGGAGGATAAGCGAAACACGGATGAGTTTGCATCAAACCTCTTATATGGCTGTTGAATACTCTAAAAGAATAGATGATTTCCCTGAAATCAATATTGAATGGTCTAAAACATCGATGAACGTGAACGGAAACGTATTTTGGGGGGATTTGAAGAAGCTTAGTGGAGTCCTTATGTCTTCCCCTAATCCTGACCTTCAAAGTGCACTTGGCGGCTGCAGAGTGAATATTTCCTCAACTTTAGGGGAGGAAATATTGAAGAAGTTTAGGAATGACAAAATGTTGTCCTATGGGTTCTTTAGATGGGCTAAAAGACACCAGGGGTATTGTCATAGTGCTGAAGCATATAATATCATGGTAGATTCACTAGGGAAGATTACGTAGTACATACTTATGTGGAATTTAATGGACGAGATGAAGGAGCGCGGGTTTTTGACACAACAGACGTTTTCTTTGATTTTTTTTTTTTGAAGGTATGCAAGGGCCAATATGGTAAAGGAAGCCACTGATGCCTTTGAAAGGATGAGGAAATATGGTATGAGACCAGATTTGTTTGCGCTTAATAGCCTTCTGAGTGTTTTTAGCAAAAATAGGGTTGGTAAAGCAGTACAGGAAGTCTTTGACCATGTGAAGGGAAATAATTTCCACCCCGATATAAAGTCTTATAGTATTCTTCTCGAAGTTTGGGCAAACGAGCCAGATCTGAATAAATCAGAGGATATTTTTGAGGAGATAAATAGAAAAGGCTTTGAGCCAGATGTGGTAGCATATGGAATATTCATGAATGATCTATGTAAGGGAGGCAGGGTGGATGATGCCATTAATTTGTTTAGAGAAATGCAGAGCAGAGGATGCCACCCTAGCCCTCACATTTAGATAATTCTGATCCATGGGATTGGTAATGAGCGGCGTATAGATCAAGTGCTAATGTTTTTCTAGGAATGAAGAAGAATGGGTGCATGCCTGACATTCATATTTACAATACACTTATAGGTGCCTTCTTTACCATAGGATAGTTTAAGGATTAATATGACTTATTGGATGAGAGGGAGCAGAGATGTGGTGGCTCGAATGCAAGGACCTATAATATCATCTCGCATTATCTAGTAAAGTTTGATCAAAGAGCACCAGCTTCTAAGGAGTTTTGGAACATGATTAACTATGGCTATGATCCCGACTTGAATACATACACTATGATGATAATTTTTTTCTTCTATACTGTATCAATGTCCCCGATGTGAATATTTCTATGATGAAATTGAAATTGTGATTCTTGGTATCCATCCATGAGTTATAAAATTTAATAATATTCTTGTGCTTAAATATCTTCAACAAATGAACCTCAGAATAAAGACATTCTAGATCCTCCGATCTCTATAAAACATCTCGCACTTTTACCTGGTTCCAAACAACTTCCATGCCTTCTATTTCATCAAAGACTCTATAAACAGTCTTGTAAGCCCGCTTTTCCTTTTCAAATCCATAAAATGAAAAATTTTAGGATTTCAACAAGCATCAGATTTGTGTGTCAATGGTTTTACCGTCTAGTAAATATTGCATTCTTCATACACAGGAGTCAATAATTCATTTAATCATATCTTCTAATCTTGGAGCCAGTTTAGGGCGTGTGATATACCGCGGGTAATATCTTTCCAATATTCTTTTGATGAACATGTTTAGGATATGATTTGCACTAAATCTCATGTGCAAAACATCTATGAAAACTAGACATATCAAGAGTCCAATTTGATCACTAATGACAGGCTGAAAATACTGGAAATAACATTGGCTCCAGCTGGGAATGGTAGCTCCTTGGAGGTGCCAAGAACACCATAGACCAAGTTCCTAACCATTGGGCAATGGAGTCACAAACAATCGCAAACTTGAACTACTTATACCAACCAAAAATACACACATACTGAAACTAATGCCAAAAACTAAAATGTTGTCTCAGGCAGCTTATTTATGTACAAATTTACCCTACTCTGCTGCAAAAGTACTAGATCAAGTGATGTTATAATTCCAAATCAACCAACCAAGCAGATGTAGCAATGATGATGCTTGGCAATGTTTGAACCAGAACACAACTGGAAATGTTGACAGCCATACATGCACACAATGTCTTTGGCTTTGTAAAATACAATCTGGTCCATCATTCAAACTGAAAAAATATTCCATATATGCTGCAATAGGATCGTAGAAACCAGACTCTAGTTGTTGCCCCAACTCCTTAATACATGCCTCCAGCTGCAGACTGTCAATGCAAACATTCAAGGGTAGCCTTACCTTTCCTTCCTTCTACTGGAAAAAATTCCCAAAGAATTGGACTTGACAGTCGAGATCCTGAGACTGTATTTGCATCTCCAATTCAGCTAGATCTTTTTCTATTTTGATGGAAAACTCTTGCAAAAAATTGAGCTTAATTTCATGGCTACATTTACAAGACTTCAGATAAGAAGAAAGAGATGAAGAAAAGTTCTCATCTACCTCATCATCTGTGCGCATATCCTCCCATTCTCTGAAGCCTTGAATACACGTCGCCTCTATTTCAATTTATTCCTCTTTCTCCATCCATGTCTCAAGAAATATATGCCACAACTTTGTAAATGACTTAATAGATCTGATAGACAAATTTTGAATCCATTGTCTACATTTGCCTCGAAAGGAATCATAGAAAAATCTGATAAAAAAATCTTCTTGTTTGACTCTAAGAAGTTCAAAAAATGTTTTAAAACTTGATACATGTTCAGGTGTCAAAGTCAGGTCTTCCCCATTGAATTTAGGGCCATTTTCTCAAAAAATATGCATTCTTCGATAATTGATTAGGAAAACCAGGAAGACTAGAAAAATCAGTACATGAATACGTTGAATAAATAGAAACAAGATCTGAGTCATTCATTTAGCCAGTGGAGCCACCATCAATATTTCGAAACTAGATATTTTGAGAAATGGAGTCTCTAGGTGAATGTTTCAGCCTTCACATGTGTCTAACCATTGTTCACCATCAACAATCAGATCTGCAACTTGAACAATATTTCGCAGAGAAGATATGTCACCTCGTTCCCTGGCAACGGCACCAATATGTTAGCACTCGGATTGAGCCTCAAGGATGAGAAGAGGAAATCTGAGGTAATCACGGACCAAGCTTTTGATTTGGCATCTAACCCTGCCAGACCAGAGAGGGCTCTCTCTGTGCCAATGAAGAGTGGCTGCAATAATTGAATCTTAGGCTAGCTATGAAGTACGGGAATTTCATTTGAAATTTTTGGGTTCAGAAAACAAGAGACAAACAATAATTGGGCTATGGAGTCGAGGCTGGTTTCTACTTGCAAACTTGGGGCAAAGTAGGCTCAATGCTCATGCCAAATAAATGATGTAAATGAGAGAAGAAAACAGGAGAAAACTCGCTGCCCTGCAGGCTTTAGCAGAAATGAAATCACAAGGTCACTAAACAGAGCAGCTAACAAAGGATGGATTCTGTAAAGATAACCACCACATTTAACAGCATAATCATTTTGAAAGGAGCATCATGTGTGCATGGGTTCCTAACACTTCCCTTAGAGAATGATGTAACAAATAATAGTATAAAAAATATGGTATGAAAATTATTTTACAAGGAAAACATGTTGAACAACAAACACCATGATGGATCTCAAATTTAAAGGGCAGACACTACCTCATTAACATAATATTTAGGAAAATTTGCACAGTTTAAATCAGTAGTCTCTACGAGAAATTGAACCCTTAAATTCTCAAAAATCTTCCTATATATACCCTATTACAAATTTATTTTCATTGCTCTACATATGAATCAAAATAAAAATAAATTAAATTACAAGTAAAGAATTTAATTAAATCATATAAAATAGAATAGGTCTGCTGCAACTATGTCGAATTGTTGAAGCTTGCTGAATTCTGTTCGTGAAATCTAGGATTCCTTTGCTGAATCTGAGCCTAGAATCCTATAGCTATTGATTTTGGGCATAAAAGCTCTGCCTCTTGAATTCCACTTTGCACTTGCCTGCACTAAAATTGGATTTGGTTTGCCAACATGCTATAACACCATCTCTCCAACTAAATACAACTTTATCGGAACCCTCTACTGCAACTAAGTTCAAAGATATTACGGATTCGTTGCTCTTAGAAATGGTGAAAAATGTTTAAAAGTATACCTGAGAAGCAATGTGTTTGTGAAAATAAAGAAATACATTGAAACCTGTATATCGTGGCCTGAAATACAACCCAATGGAGTGGCCTTTGTTGCAAGGCTGATGTTCTGGGAAAGAGTGAAGAAGTTATCTGAAATCAGTTCGAAATTGTTTTATGTTTCAGTCCATGGCAATAAATTGCCAGAATTTAGTGGAGTTGGCATCACGCCGCTGAGATTACTTCATATGATTGTGAAAAGAGAAGGATCCTATGAAATCATGAGGAGGATAAGTGAAACACGGATGAGTTTTCATATAACCTCTTATATAGCTATCGAATACTATGAAAGAATAGATGATTTCCCTAAAATCGATATTGAACAGTCTAAAACGTCGATGAATGTGAACAGAAACGTGGTTTGGGGGGATTTGAAGAAGCTTAGTGGAGTCCTTATGTCTTCCCCTAATCCTGATCTTCAAAGTGCACTCGACGACTACAGAATGAATATTTCCTTAGCTTTAGTGGAGGAAATATTGAAGAAGTTCAGCAATGGTGGAATGTTGTCCTACGAGTTCTTTAGATGGGCTGAAAAACATCACGGGTATTGTCACAACATTGAAGCATATAATATCATGGTAGATTCACTAGGGAAGATTAAGCATTACAGACTTATGTGGAATTTAATAGACGAGATGAAGAAGCGTGGGGTTTTGACACAGTCGACATTTTCTTTGAATTTTTTTTTTTGAAGGTATGCAAGGGCCAACATGTAAAGGAAGCCACTGATGCCTTTGAAAGGATGAGGAAATATGGTATGAGACTAGATTTGTCTATGCTTAATAGCCTTCTATGTGATTTCAGCAAAAATAGGGTTGGTAAAAAAGTAAAGGAAGTCTTTCATCATGTGAAGGGAAAGACTTTCCGCCCCGATATAAAGACTTATAGTATTCTTCTCAAAGGCTACGAAAATGAGCCAGATCTGTATAAAGCAGAGGATATTTTTTAGGAGATGAATAGAAAAGGCTTTGATCCATATGCGGTATAATATGGCATATTCATGAATGCTTTATGTAAGGGAGATAGGGTGGATGATGCCATTAATTTGTTTAGAGAACTGCAGAGTAGGGGATGCCATCCTAGCCCTGACATTTACAACATTCTGGTTCATGGGCTTGGTAATGAGCGGCGTATAGATCAAGCGTTGATGTTTTTCCAGGAATGAGGAAGAATGGCTGTGTGCCTCACATTCATATTCACAATACACTGATAGGTTCCTTCTATACCATAGGATAGTCTAAGAATGCATATGACTTATTGGATGAGATGGAGCAGAGATGTGGTGGCCTGAATGTGAGGACCTATAATATCATCTTGCATTAACTGGTAAAGTTTGATCAAAGAGCATAGGCTTCTGAAGAGTTTTGGAAGATGATTAATTGTGGCTATGATCCCGACTTGAATACATATACTATGATGATAAATATGTTCTTCGATACTACCTCAATGTCCCCGATGTGAATATTTATGTGATGAAATTGATATTGTGATTTGGTTTCCATCCATGAGTTATAAAATTTAATAATATTCGTGTTCTTAAATATCTTCAGCAAATGAACCTCAGAATAAAGACATTCCAGATACTCCGATCTCTGTAAAACATCTTGCACTTTTACCTGGTTCCAGGCAACTTCAATGCCTTCTATTTCATGAAAGGCTCTATAAAAAATCTTGTAAGCCCCCTTTTCCTTTTCAATGCCATAAAATGAAAAATCTCGGTATTTCAAAAAGCATCAGATATATTCTGATCCAGGAGCCGATTTAGGGCATGTGATATACCGCTAGAAAGATCTTGCTGAGCTGCTTCTCATGAACATGTTTAGGATATGATTTGCATTGAAGCTCATGTGCAAAACATCTGTGAAAAATAGACATAGTAATAGTCTGATTTGATCACTAATGACATGATGTAAATATTGAAACTAACACCCTCCACAAAGTCCTTAAGACTCTAACATATTTACGTGTAGTGCACTCTGCTCCTTAAAATGCATATTATTTTTCAAAAAATTGATCTAGGGGTACCCTGTCCAACAGGCCCCCAACACAAAGATGTGAATTATCCTAATTCACTCAGTAGGTGTACCCTCAATCTTCACTTTGATGCTTCCTAATGCACCCTTCAGATGTTGGAGTGTCTTAGCACACTGCTTCCCATCTTCTCGTACTTCGATCATGAGCAGCTTGGTGGTTTGCCATGCGATCTTCATAGTAACTTCCTGTTGTGTCTTGCACACCACTTTTAGCTATTTCTCCATAGTCTGCGATAGATGACTAGATTTGGCTTCTGATGTCTGCATTTTGGTGGTAATAATCAGTTTCTTTTTGCACATCTCATAAATTTGTCCTTTCAAAAACTTTCCCTCTTTGAGATGGGCATACTGTTGCGTTGACGCTAAGGTCCATGCGGTTACGTTGATGTGATCAAGCTGTTCTAAATTTTCACATATTTCTACTTCGATCTTCTACACATGTGGGTCCTCTTGCAATGAGGCACATGCTTTCATAATGTCTTAAAAGAGTTGCTTGTAATATTGAACTATGGATGAAATATTAGTAGTGGAAACCTTAATATATATTTTTCATTTCTCTCGGAGCTCTGGTGGAGTAGCAGGTGGTAATTGCAACTATAGCTCAACAATATTCATCTAGATCTCAAGTCGCACCTTTTTGACTTCGGCCTTGGAATCTTTTGCTGCCATCGCAATATTTTCAACTTTGTCCTCTGGTGCTGCCTAGAATTAGATCTGTAGGTCATGTGGTTCAGTGCAAAACTTGGATATAGTTGCCTCCAAGTTTTGTCTATGCATAACTTCTTCATCATGCTCCTACATGACCTATTTCTTATCCTAATCCATTCGCTTCCTCACTTGCTTAAAATCCTGGATAACAAATAAGGTGCACTGCTCATGGATTTTTCATTCTTCAGTGACTCACTTGTGAAAATCATGCAATGCCTTCAAAGGGAGCACAACAAGCTTTAGTCTTGTATTTGCATAACCAATCATGCCTTTCATCAATCTGAAATATTATTTCCAACCTCCTATGTTTTCCTTGTGCGTTCCCGACCATCTAGCTGGCATGGACCTCAAAGTGAAGTCCAAAGTTCCATATCGCTGCTTTTCCGGTACCTTCTTTTCAAATTCATCAACAAATAAATTAGCATCCCCAGTTCCACCATAATAGGGAAATTCACGTACCTATGTTGTGACACAGTGAAGCGATTTAGTAATTGTATTACACCGCTTAGTAGAAACTGCGTGCAATCATTTCTGCCACTGTTCAAATTCTTCATGAGCGTCTGAGACACATGAGCTATCGCTCTACCAAATTATCCTTCCATCAATAGTGGGATTGATGCAGTTTTCCTCCTACGAAGTTATTTTATAAATATTATCGATATCAGCATCACCGTATTCATTCTGAACTGGCTTTGTATAACACGCTCCTTCCGAAGGGTTGAAAGGAACAACGACCCTGGTACCATTCTTTTCAAACACCATATTTTTGTTTTTTATATTGATTATGTCATCCATATCATAAGCCTAATTGATTCCAATCAAATCACAATACATATTACTATCATCAACAATATCAATTACCTCGAACTGTGATAACACACTTGCACCACCAATGTCTACCAAAACAGCTGATCCAGGTGGATCGAACAGGTCCAAGTACAAGTGGCTTGAGTACAAAGGCTCAAAATTCAAAGTGTCTGGAATTTTGAAAACTTTATTTCAAGTGTAATATCTCGTCTTTATGATTCCAACAGCATAGAAGTAGTAAAATTTAGAGGCTTGACTTTGTGATGTGGCAGCTTAAAGAGGCAACAATTTTGCTGAAACCTCGCCACTGAATTTTAGCCAACTCCAGTCGGATTCTGGGTGAATTTGTGGGTCCCTTAATTTGAATCCTTCTGTCAAATTCTAAATATTAAAAAAATGCAGTTTTTTTATAATATATATATATATATATATATATATATATATATATATATATATATATATATATATTAGGATGGCGGGCCATGACCCCTTCCCTCCTTATCCAATAGAAAAACAAACGTGTATTTAAGAAGAGGGGTCAGCGGTCATGACCCTGCTAGACCCTCGGCCACATAACAAGAAAAACATTAAAATGGGGTCAGCGGCCATGACCCCACCGAACCCTGCCCACATATGATGGCGGAAGTGTATTCAAAGGGTGGCAGGGGTTTTTAACCCACCACCAAACCTCCTTCCTTTGCCACGGCTGTAACGTAGGATGGAGGAAGTGGTGGGGCGGGCCGCCCAATGCAGTCTCAACCCCCCACACGTGTATTAAGACTGTTAAACACCATGTTAAGCACACACATGGTGTATGAGAAAGATAAACACACACAACAAGAGACTCAACACACAATGAAGGATAAGCATGAGGCTTTCTTATTTTCCATTATACAAAGATGTACATTTATAGTACAATGGTGTGACTCTTGGTTTAACATTCCAAGGTCACTTGGACTCCATTGTGACTTTTCGCATTCCACACCTACCCATGTAGGATTAGGTGTTCCAACATCCCCCCTTAATCCGAAGGGGTATGTGTGAGTCCAAGAAAAGAGTTGTAATACAAATCTGCAAAGTATACATGGCAGCACTTGAGCTGAATCAACTCTCTGAAATGTTGGAAAAAGAGATGGTTTAAGGATGACCACCAACACTGGAACGCAAAACTTGTTGCAGTTCCTGGAACTCTTCCAAAACTCGCAAGAAGCTGAAGGCTTCTGCTAGAGGAATTGTCCCTCATAAAGAAGGGAGGTCTACTACCTGTGATGGTTTTAGGATTACCAACAACTCTGGAATGCTTGAAGCATTTCCTGGAACTCAACCAAAGCTAGCAAGAAGCTGAAGGCTTCTGCTAGAGGAAGTGTTCCTCATATATGAAAGGGAGACCTTCGACCTAAAAGAAGGGAGGTCTACTACCTGTGGTGGTTTTAGGTTATCCACCAACCAAAAATGATGGTTTAAGGTTGTC
Organism: Pinus albicaulis; assembly: GCA_034641835.2. Lineage (NCBI taxonomy): Eukaryota > Viridiplantae > Streptophyta > Pinopsida > Pinales > Pinaceae > Pinus > Pinus albicaulis. The sequence continues at coordinate 1,426,634,685 of CM076577.1, forward strand.
CACCAACCGAAGGCATTCTCATGGGCATCTGTGTCTCTGGCTACATCTCTTAATCTGGAATGACGAATTGTGGCTCAAGCTTTCTTTAACACCTGTGTCTCTGGCTACAACTCTGAATATGGAATGAGAGATTGTGGCTCAGGCTCGCTTGATCTGACGTCGAAGCTTGTACATGACCACCATTTTCCCCCCTGTCAGGAACAAGGTGAGATGATGGCGAAAACTCAACTGCAAGTTTGCTCAATATACGTGAACATGTTCTGACATGTGTCGTAAACATCTTCTTGGCTGCCGATGCCCATTGCCAAGAAGCAATCCATCCAAGATGAATCTTGGTTCTTGCAGGAGGCTTGTTTCTGAAGCATCTGTCTGAAGAATGGGTGTGCCGACCACAGTGCTTGCATGGATGAAGATCAAACGTTGATCTTCACATGGCCAACTCGACTGCTGCTGCTATGATTTTACAATCTGATGTTGTTTTGGAACAGGATCTGGAACAGCTGAAGGTGAACCGTCATAAAGAAATCTGGCACTCTGAAATTGAATGGGCTTGGAGTAGTCCGGAATATGAAAGGACACATCCTTGTCATATCCAAGACCAGTTCTGTGCTTGTTGTGGACAAGCTCTTCCCAAGGTCTGATGATGGGCTTAGGATGTGCAGGTTGGGTTGCTGCATCTGCATGTACATCTGCTCTAGTACAAGGAAATGAATGGGAATCAATTGCAACTTTACTGACTTTCTTCTGATGAGAGTCCTTCTCAATCTTCTGAATAGAAACAGGTTCAGAATGGTGACTCTTTTGCTGAAGTTCATCTTGTTGGAGCTGAGATTCCAACTACAAAAACTCAATCATTTCTTGTGCATTTTGCAAACAACTTTGAATGTTACAAAGAGCATTATTGCTCATTTTTATCATGTCATCAACATTTGAATGAATGAGGTTATTCAACAACTCTAATGCCTCATTGATTTTGGCCATTTTTCAACAACTTAGGCTCAAAAATGAAAGGGTGTCGGCTTCAACCGAAAATGCACCCGTTTACAATATGATTCAACAACAAATACAAATGACTCAAGAGAACTTCCAACTATGGAAATCTCAAAGTACAAAATCTTCTCCTCAAATGATGGAGGGCAATCAACAATCCAACAACTCAAATACTGATTATGAATGAAGATGCAAATTCCACTCACAATACAATGTCAATTCAATACAATATTTCTGCAAAATATGTGTAAATGTGCACCTGAAAACACTGTGCAAGAGGCCTTTAAGGCAGCTGAAATTATTCTTCAAAGAGCTGTTTTCAATGATGGCAAACTTGTCTTCAAATGTAAAATTCTTCAGAAAATCACCCTTATGTATATGCCACAAATCACACAATGTCAAATCTGCAATTTTCTCTATGTGTACAGTCCATATGCTCACATGTCATTTTCTCTTCTTCTGCTATTCATATTCTCTCCTTCCTCTCTCTCTGCTGTTTTTTTTTTTTTTAATTAATTAAAATATAATTAAAAAATAAATTAATAGGAATTAATGGGAATGAAAGACTATAGTAAAGAAGAAGGAGGGGGATTAATTAAAAGAGAGGGAATTTAAAAAGTGGGAAATTTATTGAAATGGGAGGGGAGGGAGGAAATTTAAAAGTTTTTATTAAAAAAGGATTAATTAAAAGGGATTATTAAAAAGAAATTAATTAAAAATGGGGATTAATTTTAGTGGAAAGGGGGGGGTATTATATGAAAGGGGGAATTTAAATGGGAGGGGTAGTATTAATTATATGGGGGGGTGTATAAAAAATTTTAAAACGAAATATGGAGAGTGTATTGTAATGGAGAGGGGTAGGAGGGGACAGCGGGAGTGTTGGGAAGAGGCGGTAGGATAGCAGGGGTGCCGTGGGAGTGAGGATATCGAAGCGTTTGAGCAGAAGGGAGGGCGTTGAGCATTTGAGCATAAGGGAGATGGGAAGCGGTGAGAAGGCGTAGGGGCTGGGTATGAGGGGTGTCGAGTGTGCAGGCCGTGGGGTTGTAAGAGTCGTGGTGTATGCGGATGGAGGGTGCGACGCAGAGTGGGGAGGAGGGAGCCATAAAGGGGACGGCGTGAAGCATTGCAGATAGGTATGGGGAGCGGCTGGCCGGTGGGAAAGATATGGAGCTGAATCGTTGTGTGATGCCGTGGGCAGAGAGGAGCCCGTGTGGGAAGGTGGAGTGTATGTGGGAGGTCGACGCAGGGGAGAGAGGTATCATAACACTTGCAGAGTGAGTGCTGTAGGGTGAGTGGGGAGCAATAGGCAGAGTTGGGATGTGCGTAGTTTAGTTTGAGAGTGAGGGCGTATATTAAAAATAATTTAAGAATTAAAAAAAATGAGATGGGATGAGCGCTTGTGAGATGGTGAGTGATAGGGTTTAAGAAATGATAGCTGGGTAAGGGGATCGAAAGGCCATGGAATTGCAGGGATTTATTTATTTATTTATTTATTTTTAAATTTAAAAAATAGCAGAGAATGAGAAATTAACTTTAAAACAGCAGTAGAATTTCCAGATATTGCAGAGAAAACTCAGAAAATTTTCTTCAAAAAATTGCAGAGGGCCATATAGCAGCAGAAAGTGCAGAAATGAGGGAAACTTCAGAATAGTCTTCAAAACAATAGATTTTTTCAAATATACAGCAATCTACTCCATTGTAGAATTTAATAGTATTCAGAAACCCAGAAACTTGCAAAGATTTTTCAATGAAAAACTCAGAAATTTTTCTCTCAGAAACCCTCTTTAAACAGTATTCCAACAGCTCTTGAAAATGTAGATTTTAATAAACAGAAATTGCAGAGAAAAATGAGAATGAAAACCTTCAGATGCACAATGCTGCTTTTCTCCAAGATAAAATTTCTAAATGCTGCAAAATCACTGAATGCTGCTCCTCTTCAAAACACCTCTGAATGGCGGCAAAAAAACTGCTACACAAACTCTATAAATGCTGCAAAAATGTCAAGAATTTTCCAGATATGCACAGGCCATAAACACAAATGGCGCACTCAATTTGGAGCAGGGCCAGCAATCACCCGCTCTGATACCATGTTAAACACCATGTTAAGCACACACATGGTGTATGAGAAAGATAAACACACACAACAAGAGACTCAACACACAATGAAGGATAAGCGTGAGGCTTTCTTATTTTCCATTATACAAAGATGTACATTTATAGTACAATGGTGTGACTCTTGGTTTCACATTCCAAGGTCACTTGGACTCCATTGTGACTTTTCGCATTCCACACCTACCCATGTAGGATTAGGTGTTCCAAAAAAGACTAAATGATGGGATTTTAAAAAGTAAGGTGTGGGTTTTTAGAAAATGAAATCCGACTTAAAAAAGGATGGGGTGGGGTTTGACCAACCGACCCCCACCCTCCTAATACATATCTTAACTATTTCAGCAAACGACTTCCTTTGAGAAGCTTGTCTCACTTTATTTATAGAAGTCTTCATTTCATAAGTGTGCCCAGAAATCCAGGAGCAGGCACAAAAATCAAGATTCCTGGGCGCACTTATGGTTCCAAGATGATGGAATCTGACAAACTAAAAATCTAGACCCTCTGGAAAATGGCTCAGATCATGGTTCCATCATCTCACAGTGCTCATGGTAAAGTAATGTAGAGAAACTTAACAAGTCAATTAGGCAGCTTGAACTCTACTGTAGGATTCAACAGATTTTGGAGGATGAGGAAAATACTTTGTTGGCTTCTCTTCAACTGAATGGCACTGCTTTCATCTGGTGGGAGAGAAAACTTCAAGGCAACAGTAATTTGGGTAACCTTCTTTCCTCATGGTCAAATTTCATTGTTGCACTTAAATATCAATTTTGTCCCTTGGCTTATAATAAAAAATCCTTAATGGAGTGGCAGTACCTAAGGCAAGGAAAAGGACAAAACGTGTAAATCTTTACCGAGGAATTTAGAAAATAAGCACTAAGTTTGGGCATTTTATTAGATTCACCTAAATTTGTAACTAAGTACATTGGCTCATTACATACTTACATTAGACATTCATTGTTAATGATTAAACCTACTACTATTGACTCGGCCAATGTAAAGTCCATTCATCTTGAAAACAGGGGTAGAGATGATAAGGATGAACATTTAAAGAAACCACCTTTCAACCTTCCAATGTAAAATTCAAAGGGCAAGGAAAGGTAAAGGAAAAGAAGACGACATCAACAAAGAAGGATGAAGGAGAAAAGCCTTATTTCGCTTACTGCAAAAAGGAAGGTCATGACAATGATCACTGTTGGAAGCTGTACCCAAAAAATAAGCCAAAGAGATCTGGAGGAAAGGGTAAGAAAACGACGGTGACAACCACGTAGCAAGATCTTGGATCTGACTCTAGCATTGAGGCATTGATCACAGAAACATGCATAAAAGTTACTCATTCTCTTCACGTTAATTCTGAATCGCATGAAAGAACTAGTTCAACCCATGAGCCTCTTCCTAATGAATGAAAGAGAATTGAGTTGTTTCATATTAGAGTTATCATAAACCATGCAAAAGTAGAAACTCTATTTGATTCAAGCTCTCAAGAAAATTTAATCTTTGAATCCTTGGTTGAAAAGTTAGCCTTGAAAGTTAAGCCTCATTTGAAACCTTATCCACTTGGGTGAATACATGAAAAAGTAAAACTAAATGTAACCAAACAATGTAGTGTCAAATTTTTAATTGCTTCTAAACTAGTGGACGAAGTAGAACTTGATGTCATACCATTGGTTATCTATGGTATTATGTTAGGGAGTCCCTATCTTTACGATAGGAAAGAAATTTTATTTCGACATGAAAATAAATACCAAATCAAAAAATATGGGGTAGAGTATATTGTAAGAGCTTATCAAAGCAAGGTCACTGCCTGTCTTGTAAGTGCATAATAGATGAAGAGATCGGTGAATTCCAGCAAGGGGTGTTTGCTCATGGTTGTGAGAGAAAAATATGCAAAAACATCTGATGCTTTTTGAGGATGTGATCCATCTCATAAACAAGAATTATGTGATTTTATTTCTAACTATGATGAGTTATTTTGGGAACCCAGAGGATTTCCTCTGAAATGAGAAATCCAAAATGAGATCCATTTGCAGCATGATGCTCCATTTCCAAACATTGGTCTGTACAGGATTTCATCTATCGATATGGAGGAGATCAAAAAGCAGGTACATGAATTGTTGAACCAAGGAATCATCTGAAGAATTACTTCTCCTTGTGGCTTGCCAATCATGTTATTACCCAAGAGATATGGCACATGAAGGATGTGCGTGGATTATTGGGCACTAAACAAAATGACGATGAAAAATAAATAACATCTCCCTCACATTGATGATTTGTTAGATCATTTAAAGAGTGTTATCTATTTCACAAAATTGGATTTGCGTAGTGGTTATCACCAGGTCAGAATTGTAGAGTAGGAATGCGTGGAAAATTTCCTTCAAGACCAAAAAGTGGTTTTTTGAATGGATGGTGAAGCCATTTGGATTGTGCAACGTGCCAGCCACATTCATGAGAGTCATGAATGATCTTTCTAGGCCTTTCATTGATGATTTTTTCCTTGTGTATTTAGATGATATTCTTTTATTTAGTAGAACTTGGGATGAACATGTATGCCATGTAAAGAAAGTGCTTGATGTATTAAAGAGGGAAGAATTGTATCTAAAATTGTCAAAGTGTGATTTCAGCAAAACTTCTTTGGTTTACCTTGGTCATACTGTCGGTAATGGTCAGTTAAAACTATACCCCTCCAAAGTTGATCTAATTGTAAAATGGCCTAATCCAACCAATGTAACAAAGATCCATAGTTTTCTAAGTGTAGTACAGTACTGGAGGAGATTCATTGCCAACTTCTTCGTTATTGCATCACCCTTACACACACTGACAAGTGTAAAACAAGCCTCTCAGTGGGGAGGAAATCAGCAGAAGTCCTTCGAAGCACTAAAAGAGAAAATCAGCACCTCAACAATCCTAGATTTACACGATCTCCAAAAGAATTTTCAGATCGAAACTAATGCTAGTGGGTATGCCATGGGAGTTGTATTGTTGTAGCAGAAGAATCTAATATGTTACCATTCAGAGAATTTCTCTGAGGCAATCATCAATTACCCCACTTATGACAAGGAAATGTATGCCTCGTTCAGAAACGTGAAAAATTTGAAACACTACCTGATCGGAAAAGAAACCATTATCCATATGGAGCAGCATCCCTTACAACACCTTCAGTCACAGACTAAGCTACAACAGTCTCATCATTTTAGGTGGATGGGGTTCCTACAACATTTTCATCTTGTAATAAAGTATAATAAGTTCTTTGGATCATGATTTCCATTAGACCAAAACCTAAAGGCTTAGTCTCTGCTACAATCACTAGAGTTAGTATCCATGAGAGGCAGTTAGTCCATGTCGTGAAACACACGCGTAGTGTTGAACCCAATGTCCAACAATCTCCCCCCCAACACGAGCCAAGTGAGTTTGAAACTTGAGACCTGTGGCTCTGATGCCACTTCTACTCCCCCTTTATATTATGAATAAGGAAAATCTAATGGGAACTTGGGAGAATCCCAAGCTTCTAGCGAAGATATTCAAGTGCTTCACGAGTACTCTTATGATCATCAACGCTTCCTGCCTAATCTGCATCTCTAAAGGCTTGAATAATGAGATTGTTACCCTTGGGATACCACAAGCCATATTTTGCTGCTCCCTTTAGATATCGAAAAAATATTTTGACAACAATAATATGTGATTCTTTTAGTGCTGCTTGGAATCTTGCTACTTGTCCAACTTCTTGCATAACATCTGGTCGGAAGGTTGTTACATATAGAATACTTCCAATCATAGATCTGTACAACCTCTTATCCACATCCTTAGATGAGTCATCTATGCTCAATTTGAAACCTGTTACCATCGGAGTAAGGATGGGTTTGCAATATTCCATTTTGAATTTCTTGAGAACTTGATGTACTTGGCTTGACATATAAATATTCCTTTCTCTTGATGAAATATTTGAAGCCCTAAGAAGTATGTCAACTCACCAAGTAAAGACATCTCAAACTCGCTTTAAATATTTGTAGAAAATTTCTTACTTAGTTGATCATCATTGCTACCAAATATTATATCATCCCCTTTAGCTATTAGACGTTCTTTAGTTGCTTTATCCAGAACATATATATCATTTGGAGCTTGACTTGTTGTAGCCACAATTTCACCGTACATACCTTTCTTGATTTCACATTTTCTAGAGTTGAATAGTATTGTGTGTCCTTGATCACACATTTGTCCAACACTGAGCAGATTGTGATTCATGATTTCAACAAATAGAACATTCTGGGCTAGAGCATCTTTGCTTCTGAGAGTGATGGTACCTGATCCTTTAACATTTGAAGATCCATCATTTCCAAAGGACACAGTTCCATCCTTCTTCTTTTTCAGAGATACAAATTTCTTTCTATATCCAATCATATGCGTTGAGACACCACTATCAACATACCACACATATTAGTTGTTTTGAGCCTTGAGAGCGAGAGCACAATTATCAGTCTTCTTCTTCTTCCATATTCGTTCATTCCGTGGCTTCGAAGATTATTCTGGATGATTTTCAAGACTGCAGTCTCTGGCTATGTGTCCAAAGCTTCAACATTTGTAACATTCAATATTATTTATTTAATGTCCAAATCTATTGATGTTTCGTTGAGCCCTGGGAGGTTCATATATGACAGATCTCCTGGAATTATATTGTTTCCTAGGGTATGTGCAACATTCTACAGCTTTATGACCAAATTTCCCAGATGAATAACAATAGCCATAAAAAATATTTTGGTACTTGGATGGAAATCATTGTCGAGGAATTTTCTTCCAAGGTTCTTCTAGATAATCTTGTCCAATGAAGTCTACATGCATGTCAGATCTCATAGGTTCATTGTATTTTGTTGTAGAAGGTCATGCTTCTTCTTCTTGGTAACCAAGGCTAGTTATGTCATTGTAAGATCGTTGAATGTTGATGAGTTCTTCCAATGCCCATGATTTGTTGGCGTAGTTTTGGACAGTTTTTCCTTTCTTCACTTCCGTACGCAGCGAGACTAATTTGGCTTCTAATGCTTCCCTTTCTTGGTTTCTTTCTTATAAGTTCTTTTGAAGTGACTCTTCAATACATTTGTGTTCTTCAACTTCAATTTTGAGACCTTGAACTTGTTCTTCAAGAGTATTGCGACGAATCTTCTCAGCCTTGAGCTCTTTTATAAGCTTTATTGCCTCCTTAGAAAATTCTTCTATCGTCAACCCTTCTTCTTCGTTGTTTGATAACTCTTGTTTAATGTGTGTGGCTCTAAACAATACTCTCTCATTGGTTTCTTCTTGATTGTCATTGTGTTCATCGGATGATGAGCTATATTCTTTAGAGAGAAAGTTCCTTTTGAATCCTTTATTTTTTCTTTGCTTGTTGAATTTCTTAAAGCCTTTCTTTTCTTTTGATTTTCCATCACTTCTATTCGGAAATTTTGCTACGAAGTTCCCAACCACACCATAGACGAAACATATCAATGGAATTCTACCCTTGAATTTTCCCTTACCAATTTTTAGTTTTCTCGTAAAGTAAGCATATTCTCCATCTGAAATAGCTTCTTCATCATCCTCCTTTTCTTCACACTTGAAGGTGCAGGTTTGTTCCTTTGAAGGTTGTTTCTCTTTATTGGTTTTCTTAGATGCAGCAAACATAGTTTCTAGATGCGAAATACCCTATTCTTAATCAAGTCTCATTTCATATGCTATGAGAACTCCATGTAACTCCTCTTTGCCGAGTTTGTCCAGAATTGTACTATATTCTAAGACTGATACCTTTGGGTTGAATCTCCCTGGTAACGTTCTAATAGTCTTTCGTATAATAGTATTCTCATCAACAGGTTCTCCCAATCCTTCCAAAGTTTTGTTTATTTCATCAACGTGTTGGAAGTATGCAACAATGTTGTTATCTTCTTTCGTTCTGAGTTGCTCAAATTTTTCTCTGTAAATTTGAAGCTTTGCTTCTTTGACATTTGAGTCACCTGCATATATATTCTCAATCTTTTCTGATAAATTTTTTGTGGTTTTACAACCCAACACCTTATGATAAGAAGATTCAATAAGACCACTGATAATAATATTCTTTTCTTTTGCATCATTTACCAAATTCTTCTTACCTTGTTCATCCGTGGTTGATGTAAATCCATTTTGAACAGTGTCCCATACTTCACAACCTTGCACCAAGAGATAGACCACCATTCTTCCTTTTCAGAGTGCATAATTATTTTCATTGAACATAGGTACACCATTCTTCGTATGCTCCATGACCTCCTTCCACAACCCCATGAGGGTTTAGCCCCTAACTGGGGTTACAAACTTCAAACATGAATATGTATCAAACCGTGAGGAATTACATGGTGTACCATATATCAAAAAAAACATCTCGACAAGTAGAAACTAAAAAAAATATTCTTGACCCAGAATATAGTAATTTTGTAGGTCAAAATTACCATGAAAGATCAGGGTAGCGTCTAGTGCTGCTTGGGTTGACATCAATGACAACCATTGATCAACAATCTCCCAATTTGGCATTGATGGCAACACAATTACTCCCCCTGTGATAATGACACCTCTTCCTACAACATTATCTCCCCCTTTGACATCAATGGAAAAGGGTAACTACCCCTGACACACAACCATCCTGCGGACCTGTACATTGTTTACAATGACTTAGTACAATGATACCTTTATAAAGATTGTATGCAGTGCTGCCCACTTGAAGACTTCACGTGGTGAAATTCTTGCTACTATTCTACACCTTGATTGCTTCTCTTTTCATGCTACCCTCTGATGCACCTTGCTTTGCTTTGTTGCCCTAGAAATTTTGGTCCTTTGCAACCCTTAACAACACATGATATAGCTTTCTATTGCCTTCTAGGATGTCGATATTGAATCTGGTATATCTCAATTATTTCAGATCCATAATATGTGATTTTCAGTTCTGTAGTAGTCCTTTGAGTCTTATTTCCAATTCCATAGGTCTGACCCAATTTGGATTACTCAAGAGATATTTATGCCCAATCTCTCGCAATGACCTAATTATGGAATGGTTGATTAGAGACAAATTTTGTGGCATGCCATGTGTCATTGTTTCTTCATTCAGCTCTGATACAAAGAAAACTAAATCTTGTGCACTATCTGCCACTTTTTACAGAATTCCAATCCGATACTCAGAGAGAGATTTATGATGATTTTCCCAAGGTCACTTCTTTGAGATGAAGTTCAGGAGCCTGCAAAAACACCGACTTCCACAGATCATATCTCCGAAAATGTTGTGCACCTTGATCTGAAATTTTTACTTGAGCTTCCTTAGGATTTCCTCTTCATCTCATAAAAATTTCAGCTTCTGAAACTTCATATAAAAAATGTTAGAGTGAAAATTCCACGATGACCTGTTTCAGGTAGCGAAATCCCTACATAAGGAGGATATGAGGATCACAATTTATATAAATGCTTAGGTTGAGAGGGTATTAAACAAGTGAATATGGGAGGTATTTTAGGAGCATAAAAAATATTTATTATTGCAAGCTTAGTCTCTGCTACAATTTTTTGAGTTAGGATCCACGAGAGGCGGTTAGTCCATGTTGCGAAACACATGAGTAGCATTGAATCCAATGTCCAACAATCTTCCCCCCAACGCGAGCTGGGTGAGCTCCAAACTCAAGACCCATGGCTCTGATACCACTTCTTGGAATCATGATTTCCATTAGACCAAAACCTGCAGGATTAGTGTTACATAGTAATTTGTCACCGTCCCTGCAATCCCCGTCCCGCACATTGGAGGGCTCATTCTGTGACCTGTGAGCAGTGACATAACTTGAAAATACTTTCATGGCATTCCCCTGAACATGTAATTTCATCCCCCTGAAAACATCTCCTTGTGAGAAACACTAAAAATGGCCCTTTTTGCATTGGCGCGGGCAGTCAGTTCAGTACCCGCGCCAATGGGGAAAATCCTTCAAAGAGGTCACGCCAATTGGCGCTCTATCCCAGAGTCGCACTCGCGCCAGCCAATTTAAGGAGTGTTTTAAAAAAAATAAATGGCGGAAGTTTCATCCTAACCAATTCCTGGGCTGCTATCTATCTTGAGTTGGGAGGTTTGGCTATGGATCTCCATAGAGAGGAAGTGGTTTGCCACCACTCATGGAAGCTTCCTTGATGATAGGGCCAATCCCATGATTATAGGGATCCCAAATCCCCTTCCTCCATCTATAAAAGTTTGTTCATCTCCATTGCAAGCTAGTCTTGAAGTTCCCAAATTCCCAAGAGCCTTATGCTGCAAGAGCCTCGATTATTCCCCTAAGGCCAAATTCAAGCAAGGAGACTATTGTCAAGATCCGAAGAGAGAGGTTTGTCCCATCCTTGACAGGCTTTTCGAGACGTGTTCTGTTGGTGACCCTCCGAAGGAGAATTCAGCGTCAGAACTATGGTTGTAATTTTCCTTTGATTTATTATTAATGAATGACTATTGGTTATGGTTCCACTCTTGTTATGGTTTATGATGATGAGTTATGTCCTTTCTGACTGACATATAGTTGCATCTACTAGATTTTATGCTTGCGTTTGTTTTTTTTCTGGCGTGTGCAGGTGTCTGATCACGGAGATCGTGAGGATTGTGATCTGCCAGAGCTAAGGAACAGGAGCGCTACTTTCTCTACGAGCGACAACATTGGATTCCAGGTAAGCCTTCATTGCTAGTTGGTTTATTCGCAATTAGGAACCTGCACTATAGCGTGAACGATTATTGCTAGACCTGGTCTGGGCTAGTAGGGATTGCCTCTGTCTGTAGAGGGGATTTACCTCCACAACAAATTGGTGACTCCACTGGGGATCGTTAGCTTGTTGTCATTCATTTTATGAGCTATAGACGGAGCCTGAAGTTGGCCAAATAGCCTTCGAAATGCTTTTTCTCTGCAATTGCGAAGTAGATCAAAGATGCTTCAGTCAATCTCTGGTTTAGTTTGTAAACTGAACACTTGGAGCACTGTCTTGTCTCTTCAATTGATTCTTGATTCTTCTTGCTTGATCAGCGCTTTTTGGCTAGTTCTTTCTGTGAATTTGGGTTTTTGAAAACTCCAAACATCACTGGTCTGATCTTGGATTGCTTATTTTTTATTTTAGCATAGTAAACTTGACTGGCACGTTTTTTAGCATGACAGTCGTGCCAATTGGCACTAGTTGTCAATGTATTACTCGCACCAATTCTAATATGGCACTAGTCGCAGCCTGACAGTCGCGCCAGTGCTGGGGACTGCTAGGGTTTTCTTGATTTTGAGTTTTCTGAGCCTGATCTCTGATTTTGGTTTCATTTTTTTGACTGCTTGAGTGTTTTGGAGCCTTGATTGACTGACTGTTACCTTCATCCTTTGGTTGTTTGCCCATTTCCATTGATTTTGCATTCTAGCCCTAGGTCATCTAAGTGTTATGGTGTGTCGAGCCTCCCATGGGAGTTTTTGGTTTCTATCAGTTCAGTCAACCTTGTGATTGCTTCCCTGCATTCATTTGACAGTTGTTTATCGTTTTATTGCGCTATTTGAGTGATTGACTCCTCCTTCATTCGAATTCCTCTTTCTCTTGTTTTGGGCCTAGATTACACGACTCATTTGTGTCTTTGGGATTTTCTTGGTTTTGAGGGACTTTTGGTCAATTTGAGGTCTGATTGTGATTGCTATTGAGTGAAATTTGTTTGTTTTTGCTCTCTTATCATCATTTCTTGAATCTCTTTTGCATTAGTTTTCATTTTTTTTAGCGCACTTTGCTCTGAAATATTGAAAATATATAAAAAAAATCTCTTTTTCTTTTCATTAGTTAATGTGAACTAGATCTTTTCGGTGTTATTAGTGATTGGGAACCTTGAATGGAAAGATTTTTAGTTTTCATTAGCTGCATTAGAGACATCATTGGTTGTTTTCTGTTCATTTCGTTATTGTGTGAAAAGCTCTCAACTCTCTCATAAATAGCTTTCATCGAATGAAATGATATACTATGGCATATAGAGTGCATTTAGGAGATTTTGAGACATTACATTTGCTAGGGCCTGAAAACTGAAATGTAATTGAAGATAAACTTTAAAATTTACTCAATTTACACTAAGGCAGCATTGAAATCTAACGAAACGCATTTAGAGGTCTAGGCTAGAGACGTGTTCTGACGTCTTAAAACCTAGTAGTTGTCGTTCGCCTCTTGGATTTAGACAACACTAGTACGGACTTGTGCTCCCCATACCATCGAGTATATAAAGGGAGACCCCAATAGGTTTCAATCCCTTATCCATAGGAAGCTGTGTCTACTGCCCTATACCCATGATACACTGGACACAGCATTCGGGGAGATTGCCTGCACGTACGTTAAGTCCTTGGTTGATTTCTCTTTCATTTTGAAACCAAGGTGTATATTGCAGTTCACGATTATTTGGTACACCCTTTGCCTAGTATTCCTCAGCAGTCATTTCGATTTTTTCTGACTCATTAAATTTGAAAATATCATCAAGCGCTTGTCCTTTCACGCTTGTTTCCAATATGAAAGTGATAGAGTCACCTTTTGCCTCTTTCTTGACTCTTAAAATATGAAACAATAGAGTTTTTTTTCAATGTTTTAAAAATTAACTGCCCACGAAATATTCCTGGTTAGAGTTAGTTTTCTTAGGGTGTTGTTCTAATATATTTTCTGATGGCAACTTTTCTAGAGTTCACCAACCAAGGAATCCCCTCCGAAGGGAATCCTGGTCCTTTTCCTCCTTTTGGAAATGTTGGTGCTCCTTATATGGCAACATTGTCCCTTCCTGGGTTAACTATTGGGTTGCCTGTTTGGTTGTTCTCAACCTCTGTGGTCCCGAATGTCTCAGCTACTGTTCAATCAGTTCCTCTGCCTGAACAACGTCATGTTGATTCCAAGGTCGACCTCTCCCCTTCTTCGCCCGTTTCTGTGTCCTCCTCTTCTACTTCGCCTGGTGAAAGTCTGGATTCGATTAACCAGGTGGCTAAGAAGAAGAAGAAGAAGACAAAGAAGAAGAAGTTCGATAAAGGAGAGGCTAGCTCTGCAGCTATTGCGCCTAAGAAGTCTCCTCTTGATAAACCTTCCAACCCTCCATGGAAAGTCAGGTTCCCTTGCATGTTGTGCCAGGGAAACCATCTTCTTTGAGATTGCCCTGGCATTCCCAAGGTGCTCGAAGTATGGTCCAACGATCGCTCGCCGTTGCCTTTGGCTTCCGGGAGTGAGGTGAAGGGCACGTCTTCGGCTGCTGCTGGTAAGGCTCCTAGGAAGCAGGGTAAGATTAATAATCCCCGTAAGTTGTGTGAGGGTCACCATGCCATTCACCTTTGTCCATATATGGATGAAGCCAAGAGATTTTTGGACAACTCAGCTGTTTCTGCGCCGTGCCTTCCGGCTGGTTACAAACAGCTTTCTTTGAGTCATCCACCAGCTGATGCTACGATTGGTCAAGAGTCATCCTTGGTCAATCCCACTCCCTCAGAAATTCAAATTCAGGAATCCATTCCCAACCAACCATTGGTCGTGGGATCGGTTGAACTGGCCCCGTCTACGGTGCACCAGGTCTTTTCCATGGAGAGTGGATCTCACACCCCTCATGTTCTTCTTGTCTCTTCAGATTCCTCAGAATTAGAGAAAGATTCTCCTGTCCCTATACCTCAAGAAGTTGCTCCTCCACCTCTTGTGATGGAGGTCTCAGAGGATACTCCACCCGCCTTTAAGATGGAGGTCGTGGAGGATGCTCCTTCTTCTTCTGTAACACTAGGGGAAGACCATCTCAGTTCGATGGTAGCCCCTCCGAGTATTTTGGTCACTTCCTTTGATTGGAGTCGATTTGCAGGATATCGCCTTCCGTCTTATGTGCCTTTCAATATCACAGTACAGGCTTTTGGTCTGGTCGTACCCAGCACCATTATAGACGAAGGCGCGTCTATTAGTGTTCTATCCTCAACTACGTGGAAATATTTCGGTTCACCGCGGCTTGCGCCCGTTACGCAGAATCTGTTGGCATTTAACAGAAGAACGAGTCAACCATTAGGGATCCTTCCAAGGTTACCTATTACTTTGGGAGGTAAAACCATCCATATGGACATGATGGTTGTTCCAGGCCCCTTGGATTTCAATCTGATCTTGGGGCGCGATTACACCTATGCCATGGGATCGCTTGTCTCCTCCCTTTTTCGTGTGGCCTGTTTTCCGCATGAAGGACGGATCCTGACCATTGATCAGCTTTCGTTCTTTGGTCCTGATGTGGCATCTGGCCCACCATCATCGCTTCCTATTTTTTATCCACCCGTTGTATCTGCCCCACCGTAGATCAACTATGTGGCTACCTACCCCGTGCCTGTA
Organism: Pinus albicaulis; assembly: GCA_034641835.2. Taxonomy (NCBI): domain Eukaryota; kingdom Viridiplantae; phylum Streptophyta; class Pinopsida; order Pinales; family Pinaceae; genus Pinus; species Pinus albicaulis. The sequence continues at coordinate 1,426,650,111 of CM076577.1, forward strand.
CTCAGTGATGATACCATCGTGCATAGTGTGCTGGGGGCATTGGGTCCTGACTTCCAGGATATTTTCCTTTCATCAGGAGTGGAACTCTTGGAAGCGATGACTTCTTATTCATTATGATAAGGTCATCAGAGCATGGTTCTTTTCCTGTTTCAAGCTCCTTAAAAAATAAAATCGGGTCTTGTCGAAGCAGAGTTCCTTGTCTTGTGTCAAGCTCCTTAAAAAATGAAACAAGGTTGTCGGAGTAGAGTTCATTGTCTTGTGCAAAGCTCCTTAAACAATGAAACAAGGTGTCCTGAGGATAGTTCTTTTAATGTGCCAACCTCATTAAAATAATGAAACACCTTCTTGTTCAATTCAAGCCTTTGATAAGATCTCGTAAAATCCCAGTCGAGTCTTTCTATTGATCTCGTAATTTGAACCTTCACTCCATCTACCTTTCATATGGATTGAAGCTTGGGGGGCATGTACCTTGATATGAGTCACCATACTAGGGGCATGCTTACTTTTTCAAGCATAGTTTGTTTCCATTTCAAGCTTGTGCAAAAATGAAACCAGTTTCAAGCATAGTTTATCTTTGTTTCAAGCTTGTATAAAAATGAAACCAACATCAAGCAGAGTTTTTTTGATTTCAAGCTTGTGTAAAAATGAAACCATTCCCATTTTACCTCTTGTGATTGCCATCTTATCAGCCTGTCTTTGCCAGATGAACCTTGGTTTTCTCACTCCATCATCACTATTTGCTTGGCCGATCATATGCCTTCACTTGGTTGTTTTAACCATTCCCGAGGAACCACTACGATGAGTGGTCTTGTTAGCCAGCCCCTTTACCTTTACTTGTTCAGAGAAGTTCCACCATTACCGGAACCAGTAGCTACCCTTTATACCACTCGTTCCTCTAGGTGGAGTCATCTTTCAGCTCTTTTCTAACTCCCTAAACATGAAAAGATTGCCAAGGCCCTTGGTGTTTCGATCTCGTTAAAGTGGCCACGAAGCGACATCTACCCAATATATGTTTACCCCTTTTTCGGGCTGGGATAGATTACGAAAAACGAATACCCTAGCCTATCGCGACTAGGAGGTTTTCTTAGACATAGTTTTCTACCTTTTCGGATCTGAGGAAATATTTACGAAAAGGGACCTTTGGAGTTTTCTTTTTCGCTGTCTTTTCAAACTCTCTAAATATGAAAAGACGCCAAGTTCTTCCTTTGTCAGACTCGTTAAACCCTGATGACATTGGATTCGGTCGTAATGATGATATTCGAGTTCCTCCTTCCTAGGGCTCGTTAAATTTACCAGGATGGATTCGTCAGAAGGACGGATTTATATGACAAGCATATGGTATCCTCTTCAAGCTTGTGTAAAAATAAAGAGTTACTCGCTAGAAATGGTGGGGAAAATGGAACCAACATCATTATCCTGACGGCAATATGTCGCTCTTGAACATGGCACTTGTCTGCATTCGTGCTGGGTTGGGGACATCTCATCTCGTTTTCCACTTGCCTCCGTGGGTTTGGGTAATCCTTTTTGACCTCTCATCTTCTCTTTGCCTTGTCGCCATGACCTCTGATCCATTGATGTCAAATACTGCCAAACTCACTGTTGTGCCACCATGTGTTCAAGAAAAGTTGACCTCTGCAAGTTTTCAACCTTCCTCTGATTCTCATCTGATCATGATTCACAAAAGCATTATGTTCCTCTGTCTCGTGTCGATGAGGTGGGAGAAACTATGGCCCACCTTTGATCAAGGTCACTTCCTATCGACTTCAGCTCATTATCCAGGAAGCTGATCTAGAGACTCCCTTCCGGTACCATAGAGCCTGCATGCCTCAATGGCAGGTTCTTCGCATTCGACGTGAGGTTTTCATTATTGGCCTCTGATCGAGTGAATCTACGGGTGCTCGACGCTAGCTCATTGATTCACATGCCATAGACTGTACCTGTAGTACCTTGAGGACCATTGGAATTAATGGTGGTACCTCTCGTGTCTGTTAACAGCTTTCATCATTGGCTGGTAATCAGACGATGTTCTTGCATGTTCGACTTCAGCTCACATATTTGCATGCTTGAACTTGTACTTTGTTCGGGTCGAGATGGAGCGCAAGACCCTGGATTCCTGTCTGTTGTAATCTAGGGTGCAATTTTGTGGATTATTATGATTGGTTACATGACTCACTTACTGGATGGCTGCGACCATACCTTAGTATATTTATCGATCCTCACTGGATGGATGTGTCCATGCCTTGGATCTGAATTATTGTATACTCTGTTATGGATGGCTGCGCCCATACCGCATCTATATCATGTATCTGAGATATCAGTTGTACTTCTCCACGCAGGTTTTCCGATGGCATTGTTTTCAGTTGGACACATTCTCGTAAAGCATTTCATCCCTCTCTCTCTCTCTCGGGCCTCATGCTTTAGGGGGCATCTGTTACACAGTAATTTGACACCGTCCCCGCAATCCCTATCCCGCACATTGGAGGGCTCATTCTGTGACCTGTGAGCAGTGACATAACTTGAAAATACTTTCATGGCATTCCCTTGAACATGTACTTTCATCCCCCTGAAGACATATCCTTGTGAAAAAACCTAAAAATGGCCCTTTTTGCATTGGTGCGAGCAGTCAGTTTAGTACCCGCGCCAATGGAGAAAATCCTTTAAAGAGGTCGCGCCAATTGGTGCTCTGTCCTAGAGTCGCACTCGCGCCAGCCAATTTAAGGAGAGTTTTTAAGAAAATAAATGGCGGAAGTGTCGTCGTAACCAATTCCTGGGCTGCTATCTATCTTGAGTTGGGAGGTTTGGCTATGGATCTCCATAGAGAAGAAGTGGTTTGCCACCTCTCATGGAAGCTTCCTTGATGATAGGGCCAATCCCATGATTATAGGGATCCCCACTCCCCTTCCTCCATCTATAAAAGCTTGTTCATCTCCATTGCAAGCTAGTCTTCAAGTTCCCAAATTCCCAAGAGCCTTATGCTGCAAGAGCCTCGATTATTCCCCTAAGGCCAAATTCAAGCAAGGAGACTATTTTCAAGATCCAAAGAGAGAGGTTTGTCCCATCCTTGACAGGATTTTTGAGACGTGTTCTGTTGGCGACCCTCCAAAGGAGAATTCAACATTAGAACTATGGTTGTATTCTTCCTTTGATTGATTAATAATAAGTGACTATTGGTTATGGTTCCACTCTTGTTATGGTTTATGATGATGAATTATGTCCTTTCTGACTGAAATATAGTTGCATCTACTGGATTTTACGCTTGCGTTTGTTTTTTTTCTGGCGTGTGCAGGTGTCTAATCACGGAGATCGTGAGGATTGTGATCTACCATAGCTAAGGAACGGGAGCGCTACTTTCTCTACGAGCGACAACGTTGCATTCCAGGTAAGCCTTCATTGCTAGTTGGTTTATTCGCAATTAGGAACCTGCACTATAGCGTGAATGATTGTTGCTAGACCCGGTCTGGGCTAGTAGGGATCACCTCTATCCGCAGAGGGGATTTACCTCCACAACACTTAGTCTCTGCTACAATCACCAGAGTTAGGATCCACGAGAGGTGGTTAGTCCATGTCAAGAAAGACACGGGTAGCATTGAAACCAATTTCCAATATAAGGGCACTAGTAACAAAGTAGAAGATATGATCTCTCGCCCTCCTATTGTTGCTTCTATTATTTTGCATAATTCTTGATTGTCTTTTGAAAGTTATGCTGAGAAATAGACTAATGATGATGAATTTAAAGAAATATATGCAAAACAAACTCATGGTTCATAGGTCGACAACTATCATTTGCAGGGGAAGATGTTCTATCACCTTGGAAAATTGTGCATACCCACAACAGAAAGGGTGCATGTAATTCGAGAGGCACATACCTCTCTTGTGTCTGGTCACATTGGTGTCAAAAAAACCTTATGTCATTTTCAAAGGTTTTTCTTTTGGCCCCATATGAAAAAAATTGTAACCCATTTTCTAAAGGGATGTGTGATGTCTTATGTTTCAAATCCCTTTAATATAAAAATCGGGCTCTACACACCACTCCCTATTCCGGGTCGTCCATGGAAAATTGTGTCAATGGAATTTATAGGAGGTTTGCCTATGTCTAGAAAGTGTCACGACTATTTGTATGATTTCGTTGACCGCTTTAGTAAAATGCGCATGTTAATGCCTTATAAAAAGTAGGTCACTACTGAGCAGACTCCTTATCTTTTCTTTCAGTATGTTTGGTCCACTTTGGGTTCCCCACATCGATTGTATTAGATCGAGACTGTCGCTTCCTTGGAGAGTTTTGGACCAGTTGGTGGCGTATGATGGACACCAAATTTAAGAGAAGTACAGAATTCCATCCACAAACCGACAAACAGATGGAGGTTGTTAGCTATACTGTGGTACACTTGTTGCAGGGCTATTGCAGCAAATATCCCAAGTTGTGGGATCAGCATATTCCATATGTGCAGCATGCATACAATTGAGTAGTGCATTACTCTACGTAGCGTTTACCATTTGAGACATGTTTTGGTTACTTACCAAAGGACCCTTTAGACATGATCTATCAAAGGGATGAAGATGCTAGTGGACGTGATGATGGGGACAAGGCATAGTGGTTCATCTAGCGGATACAGATAATTCACCAAGAAGTGAAAGAGAAGTTGAAAATGATTTAGGATTGATATAAGGCTTGAAATTATAAGCACCGAGTTGACCATAGATTTCAAGTTGGTGACAAGTTGTGGTTCCATATCAGCAAGGATCGAATGATGGGGGAAGGCGAGAAATTGCGACCAATCCGGTATGGTCCATTTACCATATTGGAGAAGATTGGGAGTAATGTTTTCTGACTCGATTTTCTTGTCTACATGCAGATGCACTCAGTCGTGAATGTCAAAAAACTGAAGATTTATGAACCAACATTGATTATGGACACTGAGGAGGTAGGATAAGTGCCTACAGTGGATGAATTTGCACTAGAATATCTCAATGAACTTCTAGAATACATCATTCTCGATCGAAGAACTAGGACATCACGATGAGGTGATGTGGATTATCTTTGTGTTGGGTTCAAAGGGATGCACCCAAGTAAAGCTAAATGGCTTGAAAAGGAGAATGTTAGGGAGAAATTCCCTCACTTTCCTGTTGAATGATAATGCTTTTGGGGTCCAAAATCTTTTTAGTGGTGAGGAATGATCCAGGTGGATCGAACAGGTCCAAGTACAAGTTGCTTGAGTACAAAGGCTCAAAAATCAGAGTGTCTGGAATGTGACAACCTTAATGTCAAGTTTAATATCTCATCTTTCTGATTCCAATGGTGCAGATGACACTTAATTCCGAGTCTGTATAGAGGCGTTAGGAGTAGTCAAAGTTCGAGGGTTGACTTGGTGATGTGGTAGCTTAAAGGGGAAATTTTTTTGATGAAACCCGGCCACTGGATTCTGACCAACTCTGGCTTGATTCCGAGTGAATTTGTGGGTCCATTAATTTGACTCCTTTGGTCAGATTTATGAAGATTTTAAAAAAATGCAATTTGTTTATAAGATCAAAAATAATATATTTTAGGAGGGCATTCCATGACCCCGTCCCTCCCTATCCAACGGAAAAATAAACATGTATTTAAAAATAGGGTGTGGCGATCGTGACCATGCCGGACCACTGACCACATAACAAGAAATACATTAAAATTGGGTCGGAATCCATGACCCCACCAGACCTCGCCCACATATTACGATGGTAGTCTATTCAAATGTTGGCGGGGGTTGGTAACCCACCAAAAACCCTCCTTCCTTTGCCATGACCATAACGTAAGCCGGAAGAAGTGGTGGGGTGGGCCACCCAATGCGGTCCCTACTCCCTATACTTGTATTAAAACTAAGTCGCAAGCTTTTAAAAAGTAAGGTGCGAGTTTTTACAAAATGAAATCTAACTTAAAAAAGGGAGGGGGCGGGGTTTGACCACCTGACCCCCTCCCTCTTAATACAGATCCTAACCATTTCAGCGAATGATTTCATTTGGGAAGTTCATTTGGCTCTCTTTATAAAATCCTTCATTTCATAAGTGCGCCTAGGCAGCAAGGAGTGGGCACGAAAATCGACATTATGGAACCACGAGCACTATGCAGAAGGGGGGCAGAACCATGATCTGAGCCATTTTCAAGAGGGTCCAGATTTTCACTTTGTCATATGCACGAAAATATTATATGGATTCTACACCTCTTGATGCCACGAATCCAGCGGTGTTGTCCATTTCTTCATCAAGGGTCTTCAATTTTCGAGCACCTTCAGCTGTGTAGGTATAAGGGTGTAATTTTTCATTTATATGTGTACTTTCTTTTTTTCCACTTAATGAAATAGGGCCTCCCCACTGTTTGAGTAGCGCCCAAAGACATAGTTCCTACTGGACGAACGCCGATATCAATTTTGTGTCTTTTTTCTTGATGTTAATTTCTTCTCCCTTATTATGTTTATGCCTTTAACGTTTTTTGTTTAAGCTGCAATTTTCACGTGTAATTCCTTAACACACCTCAAGAAAAATGTTTTTTGATCAACACCTTTAATTGACCCATAGGAATAATTTTCTACTGATTTTCCATTTTTAGTTAAACCGGTGACCACTGCAGCTTTGATTGTCCCATCTGTTCCTAGGTTTTCTTTGGCAAAACATTTTCATTTGATCCTAGATCAGGAATGACTTGGTCCATTTCATAATCCCCTATCTACGTAGTTAACTACTTTTCTTTGCCAGTTCTCTTCTTATTTTTGTATACCTTATTCACTGCTCACTATTCAAGTTGTTGTTCTTCCTTGCGAGCTTAGTTTTCAATCAAATCCTGTAATCCTTCCACAACTTTTGATCCCTTAACAACTTCATACATGCTTGAAAAAATTACTTCTGAATGGATGAATCAAATTCCTTTGTTGCAGTAACCTCCTTGGGGTTATTATTTTGTAGGATTATATGTGGCTGTGCTATCAATGTCTAAGCTCTAGGGCTCATAAAACTCTTCTTTGATTCCATGAAGGTTTCCCTTTCTCACTGTACATTGAACCCAATGATTATTTTATCTAGCCTTCTAGACCCATGTATCCTCCATATGATTTTTTCCTTCTGATTTGTCTTCACTGGTACTTACATCACTTCTTGTGATGATATTGACACTTCTATCTTCATCATTTTGTTCAACTCTCATCATCTGCAGGTTTTGGGAAGGATGTTAATTTCACTTTTCCTGCATTTTAGCCAATAATGTAGGAAAAAAAATTTAGCCAATAATAATGATATACAATAGTTACAAGATATTGCAGTGGGATTTTGAAAATCCCTAGAAAAATTTCCAAGCTGAACAGAATTTCAAAATATGATTAGTCGACGACCTCATCCAGCGCCTCCTCCTCGGTGTTATGCAAGAAAATATTGTCTGTGGACAAAGACTATCCCTGTAGCCCTAGAGTGGGTCTAGTAGTAATAGGGAACAATTATAAACCTACTTTCCTAAATTGCAAATGTGTGTAGATTGCGAATAGATCACCTACCTCAATCTGATGCTAATTCTCGTTTGAATTATTTCATCCTTTGCGTTCTGTGGTCAGATCTTCAATACTATAGGTGCTTGGTACCCTACAAAAAATATCAAAATTAAATTTAATGTGAAATCATAAAATATATATTTCATATAGAACCTACTTAGTTTATCAAGGAAAACTAAGAATCCAATCACACATTAAGACAAGAATGGAAAGCATGAACCAATAATATTATATTAAAATAGAGAGGGGGAGTTACAACCTGCGCCTTGATGTTGTAGCTCTCCTTCGATGGGTCCTAATCTAGGTACGTCTCCAAAGCACTTTTCAAGTGGATGTGAGGGCAAAAGGTCTCAACTCTCTCTCGGTGTCTATAGCGACAAAAGTGTCTCTCTATTTTTCTTTTATATATGTTCTAACTAGTAGATATATGGGATATTTCCCATTATATAGCATAGGAGGAGGGGGCATGGATCCACTTTATGTGGGGAAATGGGTTATCCTTTTGGGTGGTTCCACTTTTGTAGGAATAAATAGGCCAAAGGGAGAAACTCATCTCTATCCTCAAGAACAAACAATGAGGTCTTTGCCATGAAGCTTCTAGATCTTGAAGCTTCATTTCTATTTTTAAAAATCTTCCTAGATGGGGATCAGCATGAGTATGAGCTTCATTCCAGCACCGATCAGCGCAAACCTACACCAAAAAGACGCCATCAGTGTGAGCAAGGCATGGAGAGGTCACGTTGCTCCAGATAACTAAGTTTATAAGGAGTTGTTCCAAGAATGGCCAACATAGATTTTGTTCATTGTGCTAAAGAGGACATAAATGCATATTTTCATGATGGAAAATAGGCACAGGGATCACTGTTAATGGTCTCCAGGATCAAGAATGGGGAGTACATGTACAGTGACAAATTTCTATATAATAGATGCCCCCTAAAGCATGAAGGCCAAACAAGAGTGAGACATGAAATTATTTACGAATAAGTGCCAAGACAAAGACTCCATCATCGGAAAACCTGCGCAAACAAGCACACATATACATAAACCGATATCTCTAAAATAATTACATAATATAAGGTATGAACACAACAATCTATAGAAGTGATCATGAAACAACATTCATGGTATGGACACAACCATCTGAAATAAAGAGGATAAATAATGTAGACTTAAGTTATGGTCACAGCCATTAGAATGAACAAATCATGTTTACAATCATGAATAATACATATTTCCTTGTGGCCTAGGTTTTATAAGACAAAACCTAGGGTCTTGTGCTATGTTACAACCCGATCAAGTACAAATTAAAGCATGAGAATAAATGAGTTGATGTCGCACATGCAAGAAAATCGCGTCATTACCAGTCAATGATGTAAATCATTAACAGGCGAGAGAGAAACAACCAATAATGACAATGGTGCTCAAGGTACCAGAAATATAGTCCATGGGATGCGAATAAGGAGATGTCGTCGAACATTTGTGGAATAACTCGATCCAAGGCCAATAATGTAAGCCTATCGACGGGTGTGAACAACCTACCATTAAGGAATGCAAGATCTAAGGTACTGATAAGGGAATCTCTAGATCAACTTCTCGGATAATGTGTTGAAGTCGACAAGAAGCGATCTATTGAAGGAGGGCCGTAATTTATCCCACGTCATCGACACGAGATAAAGGCAATAAGATGATAATGAGAGTGATCAGAGAAGCATGAGATGAATAAGATGCAGAAGGAACTTATCTTGAACATATCAGAGATGTGACTCCATATTTTGCAGTATTTGACTCAAATGGGATCAAATGTCATGTTGGACAAAAATGGGGATGGCATAAGAGGAAAAAAATATTTCCCAAACCCACGAAGGGAAAGTGACAAATGAAGGATATCCCCAACCCGCAACGAAACAGAGGATGTGTCATGTTCAAGAGCGACATACTGCCAACACAACTGATTAATGGTTCCCATTTTCCCCCATGATTTCTTGCAATTACTCCAATTATTTTTGTGTACAATATTGAAGGGAATATCATATGCTTGTGATATAATTTTTTCCTTTAGAAAAATCCATCCTAGTACATTTTACGAGCCCTAGGAAGGAGGAACTTGATGTCGTCATGATGACAAATCCAATGTTGTTAAATTTTAACGAGCCCGAAAAAGGTGAAACTCGACATCTTTTCATATTTAGAGAGTTTGAAAAGAGGCCAAAATAAAATTCCAAAAGGCCCTTTTCATAAATAGTCCCTCATACCCGAAAATGTAAAAAAAAAACATGATAGAACCTCTTAGTTGTGATTTGCTAAGGTATTCATTTTTCGTAAATAATTTATCCTAGCTCGAAAAAGGGGTAAATGTCTACTCAGTAAATGATGTTTCGTGCACTTGAACGAGTTCAAAACGACAAGAACTCAACAATATTTTCATGTTTATCGAGTTAGAAAAGGGTTGGAAGATGGCTCCCAGGGGGCTGACTTTTTCATTTATTTTTGTTCGAGTCTGAAAATTTTTGGAACTCATCAAAAGTGCCATCCTTGAAGAAATAGAACCATTCACTGCATAAGAATAAACCACAAACTGATTTCAAGGTAAGAGAATTTAAATATTATTAAAATAATGGAAAAAGGCCTAAAATGTCATTGTGAATTTATAAAACATGAAGAAAGTAAAAAAAAATACTTTTTACTTTTAATTAGTCGAGAAAGAGTTTTTAACCCTAGTTTACCTTGAATCTTCGTGAGTGCATTGCGAGAGATCCGAGAGACCAATCAGTGAGCCGTCTATGCCAAGTAAGAGGGCAGGTCACCGGTCGGCGCTGTTGTTTTTAAAACAGCTATGCCGACCATGGGGTGGAAAAAGGAATAAAATCCCATAAAAGCAAGATTTTAATTTAGTATTTTCAAGCCTAAAAATTAACAAATATTTTGTTAAATTTCAATGTAGGGAAAAGAAGCCATTAACCATGGTGATTGAGTGGAAAGAATGAAATCATGATGAAGTGGATCAGGAAGCTATGCAAAACCAAGAGTACATGAACGTAATGAGGAACTGTGGGATCCTCAAATTCTTTATGAACCTAGGGATAAGAGCTCAACCATATCTTCTACAGCATCACGTCAGCATCTAGGACACAGACCAAGAGAGATTCATCCTTGGTGACCAGGAACTAGAAATCGAAGTGGCAGACATCTACTTCATCACTGGCCTCTCGCGTAGAGGAGCACGAGCACAGTTCTCAAGAGCCCGAATCATGGGTGAGAGTATGGATATTCTGATTGGGAGTTAATGCTCCGAAAAAAAAATGTCCTCGAGTGGAAAAATAGCCATAAGTACCATAAATGATCTTGCGCTCAAGGTATTTCTCTACACTATTACACCTGTGGCTAGTGTGCAAGCGCCACATGAATCCACTAAGGTTCAATTGTAGACAGAGGTGGATTGCATGGCACCCACCATATTTAACTGGTGCGAGGCCGTAGTTGAAAACATGAAGAAACAACTCACGAAGTGCAAAAACAAGAAACTGAAGCAGTTCGGATACAACTCTATCTTGATGGCCTTCTTCTTAGAGAGAGTGCCTCTATTTCAGTACCAAAGGATAGTGATCTCAAAAAATAGTGTATTATTTTTCTGTGCTAAGTGTCCTTTCAATATTAAAAACATGTACAATTTGTCTCCATTTTGTTTGCCTAAAGAATGAGTATTTTAACAGTGAAACATAGATGAATGTGTGAGTTTTAAGTATGAAAATAAGCCTAAATAACACTGTACAATAGTGTATAACAAAGAAATAACATCACACATAATTTTTACACAGTAGGCAGGATGAAGTAGTTCACCCCTCCTAGCCTACATCTGCTGGTCTAGCTCCCAATGGAATTTCCCTCTTTGTCATTATGCTCAAAATTTCGAATACATGTGTTTACAAGCCTCTAATGGATGTTTTCTCTACACCAGTGGCTCCAAAATACTCAAATTAGTCTAGGTAGACTCTTGTTTCACCCGAAATGGTCGAAACTTGACCTCCCAAATCCTTTTCCAAATCTCAGCTAGAAAACCTCCACTAATTGTGGAGAACTCCACTTAATTGGAGTTAAATTCAGCCAAAACTCTAAAAATGGTGGTCATGCTATACATCCTACCAAATTGCTTAACTGTTGGCATTTAATTTTAAGGTTAAGGGGAGGGGGTGGCCACATGCCAACCCCCGAACCCTGCGGCTATCATTTAACATGAGAAAAACTCAAGCCGCATATGTAGTTGGTGGTGTAAACCTACATGAACCTGTGGTAACCAAAACCGTTGGACTGAAAACTGCACGGCAGAAACTTTGTAATAGGTCCATGTGACATAACTTGGCGGTTGTAACATTTGGTTAGTGCCCTAGTGTAGCCATTATTTCTTGGGCCTAAGACATATGGGGAGGGGGTTAGCCCCCTTAGATCCCCCAACCGTCGAGCTCATACATTAAGGCGAAGACCTTAGTTGGTTAATACGCAACATATAGGAGAGCTGGTCATGAGGATTATTCATGGGCGATATGTCATGGGTTCGACCCCCACTCCACCATAATATTTTTGTTAAACATTTCAATGAAACTTCTGCAAAACTTGGAGCTTCACTCCAAATCTACCTTCGCCATACTGTTTAGAACACTCCTTCGTACTTGGTTTACCCCGCCGAAATGTGGGTAAAAATACTTTATAATAACCACACACACACACACACACACATCTCTCTCTCTCTCTCTCTCTCTCTCTCTCTCTCTCTCTCTCTCTCTCTCTCTCTATATATATATATATATATATATATATATATATATAATCAATTAATCTCGCCCTTCAACCTTAATCCAACCTTCCTGCCATGGAGAGGGTACGTGGCATGCCACGTGGCCCTTCCCCATTAGCCATCATAAAATGACATGCCAAAATTAATAAAATCAACTTAGACTTAGGAATTAAAAAAAATAACTTCCTAGTCATCTTCGGAAAATACAGTGGTGCCACTTGGCAGGATGTCATTGGGTGCTTCTGGAGAAGAATTCTTGCATTGCTAACTGGACCTGCCACATCAGCACTGTACCTGTTCTTCTCGTTGTTTTTGCCTATTTTGAAAACATACAGAACGTGATATCTCCCTCATACGACATCGATTTTTTGACCCATTTGCAGCACTGGAATCGCAAAGACGAGAGATACCTAGTCGCTTAGGTTTAGTATTGTTTCGAGCATTTTCAATTTTGAGCATAACACATGATCTCCTAATCACACCTCCCTATTGGGAAGCTTTTGGACCCCAAAATACTTTAATTACCTATTCAGAAGATGAGGGTACAACTCCCTCACCTTTTCGACTTCCATCCACCTTGCCTTACTTGGTTTACTACCCTTGAGCCCAATTCGAAGATAATCAACACTTCCCCTCTTATAAGTGTGTGTACTCCTATCAAGGATGGTATCCTCCTTGAGCTCATCTAGAAATTATGGAGAGAAATCTTCTATATATGGAAATTTAATATCACTCAATTGATCATCAATCAAGTGAGGATCATACAAATGTAAATTTTCCAGATTGAAAACGGAATACATTTGCATATATGAAGGCAAGTCAAGTTCAAATGCATTATTACCAACTTGTTTGATGATATTGAATGGACCATAGCGAATGGGCTTGAGATTTTTACCTTCTCCTTGCATCCTTTCTTTTCTTATGTGCAAGCATACTTAAACTCGTTCTTGAAACTTGTGATCAACTCTCTGTTTGTCATGCCTCTCCTTGTATTTTCTTTGAATCTTCTCAATTTGTTCTTGAACTTCTTTATGAATAATCTGAATTTTCTCAATGAAATTTCAATCCTTTTCAATATCACTATTCCCATCAATTGAAAAATCTATCTCAAAGATGAAGTCTAATGGTGATTTAGACAAATAACCAAAGTGGGCTTCAAAAGGTGAAGTATTTGTAGAAGAGTGCTTTTCCCGGTTGTGAGTGTGTTGAATGTAATGCATTTTTTCATCCCACAACTTGGGATGTTTGTTGCAATATCCATTCAATAGATGCACAACAGTTTTGGTCACCACCTCGGTTTGGCCATCCATTTGCGGATGAAAAGAAGTACTCTTTTTCAACTTTGTGTCCATCAAATTCCAAAGATTGGACCAAAAATTCCCAACAAACCTAGAATCCCTATCACTAACAATAGAAGTTGGAAATCCATAGTGAACCCATACATGTTGGAAATAAATTTCAGCAGTTTGTTCAACAGTAATGGTTTTCTTACATTGAATAAATATACACATTTTACTTAATCTATCCACAACAACATAAATATAATCATGTTTTTTTCTTGACATAGGTAGACCTCCAACAAAGTCCATGCAGACACTCTCCCATGGCCTTAATGGTACCAATAGTGGCATGTAAAACCCCAGATTTCTATTGCTAGGCTTTCTTGTTTCACACATAGAAAAACCTCTTATAAAATGTTACACACTATCTATCATGCGATGCCAATAGAAATACCTCTGTAGATGTGTCACTATTTGCTTACCCCAAAGTGTCCAACAATAAGAAACAAATGAGCCTCTCTCATGACACTAAGTCTCTCCCCTTGTGGTATACATGGTTGCCCAAATGAAACAGAAAATTTTTATGCAATTGATAATCATTTTCCTCAAACTGATTCCCTTCACTCAAATTAGCATACACATCTTGAAAATCAGATTCAGATGCACACTGTTCTATGCAATTCTTTTGTGAAATAGAATCATTTTTCAGTAAAGTAGAAGCACTTATAATTGGCCTTGAAAGAATATCAGCAAATTTATTTAAAATACCTTTCTTATACCTTATAAACAAGTGAAACTTTCAAATAAATCCCATCCACCTGAAATTTCGTGATTGCTGCAATTTTGTTTGTGACTGCAAGTACTGTAATGGTTGGTGATTGGTATGTATAATCGTCTCTTTACCCATCAAGTAGTGTTTCCACCTCTTGACACTTTGTACCAATGCATAAATCTCTTTGTCATATGTAGGATAATTATTTACATCACCTTTGAATGTTTCAGAATGAAAATCGATAGGCTTACCATGCTGCAAAAGTACTGCGCCCATGGCATAATCACTAGCATCTTTTTGTATCTCGAATTGTTGTCTCAAATTCAGTAATGCAAGGACCAGAGCTGAACTCATCTTGTATTTTAAAGCTTCAAAAGATTTTTATTTTTTTCCTCCCCATTGGAAGCCTTTCTTCACACTTGTCACTACATGCATAGGAGTTGCTATGGCAGAAAAGTTAGCAATAAACTTTCTCCAATACTGAGCTGCGCCTAAGAAACTTCTTACATCGGTTATTGTTTTGGGAGTGGGCCAATTCACAATGGCTTCCACTTTATAAGGATAAATTCTTAGCTCGCCTCCTCCTACAATGTGTCCCAAATAAACCATATAAGTCTTTTCGAATTCACACTTTGACATCTTAAGAAATAATTTCTCTTTCTTCAAAACATCAAGCACTCTTTTCACATGCAAGACATGTTATTCTCTTGTTTTTCTGAAGATGAGTATATTGTCTAAATACAAATCACAAATTCATTGAAAAATAGACGCAAAACATTATCCATAACATGCATGAAAGTCACTGCTGCATTACACAAACCAAACGGCATAACCAACCACTCAAAGAGTCCTTGTTTGGTTTTGAATGTAGTCTTCCATATATCACTTTCTGCAATTCTTACGTGTTGACATCCACTTCGTAAATCTATCTTAGTGAAAACCTTTTCTTCTTTCAACTGATCAAGAAAATCATATATCCTTGGGAGTGGGTATCGATTATTTACTGTTATCTTGTTCAAAGCTCTGAAGTCTACACACATGCGCCAAGTCCCATATTTCTTCGAAATCAAGACTATGGGTGAACCATGTAGCGAATTGCTTCGCATTATGAGTCTATTGTCCAACATGTCCTTGATTTTCCTCTTTATTTCATCATTCTCCATTATTGACATGCGATACATGCTGATGTTTGGAAGACGAAAATATTGTTGCAACTGAATCTCTTGTTGAATCTCCCTTTTCGGAGGCAATCCCATTGGCTCCTTAAACATTTCATGATGTGCATCAACTACATCATATAAATCTAATTTCAACTTAGGATCGCAATCTTCAAATGATTCATGATTAACATCAGCTTTAGGCTTAATCATTAGAAGAACAAAATTCTTACTTGAATTCACCAGCCTCTTTACCTGTCGAGCATTTACCATTGCAATATTTGTCTTCTTGCGATGTGCTATACCAATGAACTCCTTTCCATATTTGAATAAATGGTATTTTTTATCATTGTGTTGGAATATTTCTTTCCTATCATACAATTAAGGAATGTCCAACACAATACCTATAATATCAAGTGGAACCACATCTAATTCAACTGTGTCAGCAAAATGTGCAGTTATTGCAAAGCGCAATATGTAGCTGTTTGAAACGTGTAAATTTTCATCCTTACAAATCCACCCAAGTGGATATGGTTTTGGATGTGAAATGGTCTCAAGATTAAGTTTCTTGACCAAGTATTCAGAGATTAAGTTTTCTTGTAACCCACTGTCAAACAATGTGTCAATCTTGGTATGTTTGGATATGACCCTCACATGAAATAGTTCAATTCTCTCTTCTTCATTTGGAGCATGTATGTGATGGTTTGATGTACTAGTACTGAGTTTTGTTTCAATTTCTTTCCCCTTCATGGTCTTCAATACCATGGCTGTAATTTTAGATTCATCACATGAATCCTCTCCTAAATCATGTTGAGTTGTAGCTACAATTTTCTTCTTCCCTTTGTTATTGTTATACTTGGGTCTCCTTTTAGGATGTAATTTCCAACAATTTTTCTCTTCATGGCCTTCTCTTGAAAAATGTTTACAAAACAATCTTTCTCCCTCTTTCTTGATAGATTCATTCTTTTTTCCCTTACCTTTTCAGGTCTTCTCTTTGTTTTTCCCCTTAAAAGGTTTCTTCCTACCCTCATCAGTAACGTTTTTCCCTCTAGCTTCTAGATGTGTGGCCTGAACAAAAACTTAATCTAATATTTTAGGGTTAGACATGAGAATAGTATATTTTCGGTAGCTATGTAAGCCTCCTATGTACTTGAGAAAAGTATCTTGGCTCTGCAAATCTACCCCTAATAAGAGAGCTCTTCTCCTTAATTCTTGGGTGTATTCTTGTACATTTTGTCCTTTCAATTGTCCAAATTTTTGCTAGTTCATTATGGCATTTTGCATGTGAGCTAATGGATAAAACTATTGTTTATTGCAGTAAATAAATCAGAGCATGATAGGATAATCTTACCATTCATTTTGATCTCCTCCTTTGTCTTGGCTTCCCACCAAACAAAAGCTGCACCTTCCATTCTCAATGAAGCTAGTTGGATTTTGGTATCATCTCATCAAGGATCTGAATTCTCAAATAGACCTCCAATTTCCCAATCCAATTATGAAGTTTTTCTACATTTCCTTCACCATTAAACATTGTCAAATAAAACTTAACATCAAGTTTTAAAAAAGGACTTTTACCAGTGTTCTTTGACTTGTATGGGTGATGTACTGAAGATGAAGTATAGGATGATGAGGATGAAGATGAGGGTGATGATGGTGACTTTACACTGTCTCCATTTCCTCCATTGCCCTTGTTTGATTCATCTTCATATTTTTGAATTCCTTGTGATCCCTAACCTTCCTTGTGAAGTTTGGATCCTTCACCTTCTAGTCTGTCATTCCTTTATTGATAAAGGAGTCTCACCATTTCAGTCATGTCAAGGAATGCTTTCCTGAACACCTTTTCTTCTTCTATGGGATGCACCCCTTTATGGATTTCTTCTTCTACTGGAGGCATGCTTATTGGTACTTCTGCTTCTTTTGGAGGTGAACCAGGTGGTGGAGAATGTGGCAATATTTCCCTCCTTTACTGTGGCTCACTTTGAGAACCTCTTGCTTCCACCAATTTTCCTTCTCGTCTCTTAAGCTTGAGCCTAGAAAGCATGAAAACCCTTGCAAAAATTTAAACAAATATTTACACACAAAAACACAAGATATTAAACTCTAGCTCCAATACCAACCTGATCTGAAAAGAGTGTATTAGTTTGTTGTGCTAAGTGTCCTTTCAGTATTAAAAACATGTAAAATTTGTCTCCATTTTGTTTGCTTAAGGAATGAGTATTTTAACCATGAAACACGGATGAATTTGTGAGTTTTAAGCATGAAAATAAGCCTAAATAACATTGCACATCAGTTTATAATAGAAAAATAACATCACACATAATTTTTACACAATAAGTGTGATGAAGCAGTTCACCCCTCCTCAGCTACATCTGCAGGTCCAACTCCTAATGGCATGTCCCTATTTGTAATTATGCTCAAAATTGAAAATACATGTGTTTATAAGCCTCTAATGGATGTTTTCTCTACACTGGTGGCTCTAGAAAGATCAAATTATTCTAGGTAGACTCTTGTTTGACCCAATTTGGTCGAAAATTGACCTCCCAAAGCATTTTCCCAATCTCAGCTAGAAAATCTTAGCTGATTGTGGAGAACTCCGCTTAACTAGAGTTAAATTTGGCCAAAAATTCGAAAATGGTGGTCCTGGTAAACATCCCACCAAATTTATTAACTGTTGGAATTTAATTTTAAAGTTAAGGGGAGGGGGTGGCCACATGCCAACCCCTGAACCCCATGGCTAGCATTTAACACAAGCAGAATTCAAGCCGCAACTGTAGTTGGTGGTGTACACCCGCATGAACCTATGGTAAATAAAACCACCGGAGTGCAAACCACATGGCTAAAACTTTGTAACAAGTCCATGTGATATAACTTGGTAGTTGTAACAGTTGGTTAGCACGCCAGTGTAGCCATTGGTTCTTGAGCTGAAGGCATATGGGGAGGGGGTTGGCCCCCTCCGAACCCCCAACCGTCGATCACATACATAATAAAGTAAGTCGAATACCTTATTTGGTTTAAACCCAACGTATAGGAGAGCTGGTCACGACGTTTATTCGTGGGTGGTAGGTCCTGGGTTCGACATCCACATCGCCATAAGATTTTTTTTAAACATGTAAATGAAACTTCCACGAAACTTGGAGCTTGAATCAAAATCTACCTTTACCATATTATTTAGAACGCTTCTCGATACTTGGTTGACCCCACCGAAATGTGGGTAAAAATACTCTATAATAAACATATATATATATATATATATATAGATATATATATATATATATATATATATATATATATATATATATATATATATATATATATATATATATATATATATATATATATATATATAAGTCTGTGTGTGTGTGTGTGTGTGCATTATATATAATAAATTAATCTCGCCCTTCAACCTTAATCCAACCTGCTTGCCATGGGGAGGGTATGTGGCAGCCACGTGGCCCTTCCCCATTGGCCATCATAAAATGACATGCAAACATTAATAAAATCAACTTAGACTTAGGAATTAAAGAAAAAATTATTTCCTAATCTTCTTTGGAAAATCCAGCGATGCCACTTGGTGTGATGTCATTCTCTTCTTGTGGAGAAGAATTCCTACATTGCTGACTGGACCTGCCACATCAGCACTATACCTAAACTGTCCTCATTTTTTTGCCTATTTTGGAAAACAAACAAAACACAATATCTCCCTCATACGACATCAATTTTTCAAACCGTTCACGCTGCCAGAATTGAAACGGTCAGAGATACCCGGTCGCTTGAGTTTGGTACAGTTTCAAGCATTTTAAATTTTGAGAATAACACATGATCTCCTGATCAGATATAGATATATGCATTGGTGCCATGAGAGCCACAATTGGCAAGGTGGGTAGAATTGATGCCTCATGGACGAGGAGGGCAGAGTAGGTCGGTCATACCTGCCTTCTTCACATGTTTGAGGCATTAGTTGATCATGGTAGAGGACCGATCATACTCTGGGATATATTTCTGGGGTGACCCAGATATGCCACTTCCAACGGGTGAGTGCTAGGATGACAGAGGTAAAAACATTTTTTATTTTTTTACTTTGCATGTTCTTATATGATATATATATATATATGAACTGATGTTAAACTTTTTGTACCGCAGATGATGGACCATAAAGGCGGGCGGGGATGTCACCTATCACCACGAGGGTGGAAATAGACTTCGAGCACACCCATTATGTGGAGGGAGAGGACCCTGAAGAGGAGATTCCGAGGAACCTTGATGCCCTGCCCACTAGGATTCCGAAATATGCACAGATGGGAGAAATTTCCCATCAGTATTAGTGACACACTATCACGGTATCATATTGCATCCATCGACTAATGAATCGACTGATTTGTGAAGTAGCCTGTTAGCATGATCACCATGCAAATTAGATTATATTTTCCTTTCCTACAGTTTTTCTGAGACCTACGAGTCTCTCCATGTATCAAAGCATATATTATTTTTCCATGGGGGTATGATGTACCTGTAAACACTATTTGCAAACCAATCGATATATATATATATATATATATATATATATATATATATATATATATATATATATATATATATATATATATATATATATATATATATATATATATATATATATATATATATATATATATATATATATATATATATATATATATATATATATATTTGTTATGTTATGATAATTATAAATTCCACAAATGTCTATCTAGAACATGATTAGCCAATGCATCTGTTAATTTATTCATGCATCATGGAATATGATGATATGTGATGTAATCAAAACTTCTTTCTAACAAATGAACACGCATATAAATTCTCAATATTTGAGGGTTTCTGATGGAATAATACTTGTTTAGCTGTAGAAAAACAAGCTATGAATCCAGGTTAACAACCAGTTCTCTAATGTCAAGAGAGATTGCTTCAAAAAGAAGCTCAATAACTGCACTATATTCAGAAATACTATTGGTTGCGCGACCTAAAAATATACCTTTGAGATCTACTAACTCACCATTAAGGTCATAGATAACCCAAACCGTAGAATATATATTTCGGGTACTATGGTAGGCACCATCAACGAAACCAACATAAGGAGCCAAAGACATCTGCAAATAAGGTAAAACAATATGAGCAAGAAAAGCACTTGCAAACACACACAAAAACAAAAAATGAAAAGCACAATGATGTATGACGGTAAATACACGAGAGAATCATGCATAATACATATTTATATAAAACCCATTTCAGGGTTTATCTAAAGTGTAACTTTCATAATCAATCATCTCATAGGCCCCTTTCTGAAAAACATGTTTTACGATATATGGCCCATGCCACATGGGTTCGAATGGTCCTTCCCCCAGCTTATCGTGTGCTTGGTCATAGAGAAGGACCAAGTCCCCTTAAGAGAAGGTATGTGGAGAAACCATCTGATCGAAATGGGCTTTGACCCATTTTTTTCTGTGCTTTGGTAACCAAAGCAGCAAAGCAGCGAGTTTCATCAAGTCATTCCAATTATAAGAGACATTCCTCTTTTGGCGAGTTGTTAGGAAGTAACTCGATAGCTAAATTGAGTGAAGGAATTTCGCATTCAATCAATAAGGTTTCTTTAAGGCCATATACTAACTGAAATTTAGTGAATTGAGTAACATTCGTGGTTGAATTTTGGTATGACCAGAGAGCTAAAAACAACATGAGATGTCAGTTTGATTTGTGCATCCCAATAGTGCGATGAAGCATAGTAACTAAGACTTTATTTATTGCTTAAACTTGGTCATTGGCTTGGGATTAATATGGAGTTGAGTTATCGTGACACAAGCCCAACTGAGAAGTCTTATCAGCCATCATGTAATGGTGAAAATGAGATCCATGGTCAGTGAGAATGGCTTGAGGAACAAAAAATCTTGTGATGACATGGTTGAAAAGAAATTGAGCCATGGTTTTATTGTTGACAGCAAGTGTATGCATCGCCTAGGCGCATTTAGTGAAATAGTCCACAACGACAATGATATAAGCATCCCCCCCGACTGAATGAGGGTTACATGTCATGAAGTCAATGCCCCATTTGGTGAATGGGCCAACTGCAATAACCAGGTGTAAGGGTGTCGGCGAGGCATGCATATTGCACTGATAAATATGGAAAGCATGGCATTTACCGATGGTAATGATGCAGCATTTGAAAATATAAGGCCAGAAATAACCAACACGAAGGATTTTTTGAGCTATTTCATAGCCATACATGTGACCACTACATACCCCAAAGTGGAAGTCATTGATCATTCTCTTAGCTTCTTCAAAATTCAAACAGCGGCGAAGAATTGGATCGACGCCGACGTGGTATAAAGTATCCCCAATGATACGATACGATTTGGAATGATGTTGAATCCGTCAACGATCAGAATTGTCCAACTCAGATCAGAAATTTTAGGTCTGGATTGGAGATACACAATGATATCATTGCACCATGGATTGACAGTGCTAATTAAGAAGAGAGTGTCATCTGAGATGTGCTCATCTAGATCATATGGAGCAGAGTTTAAGGGAAGGGAGCATATCAATTCAGCAAAAACCAATGATTTCTTTGATTTGGTAGGAGTGAATTCCAAATAAAAATCTTGTAAAATGACAATCCATTTTGAATATTTTCCCCCCAGCAACTGACGGGTAAAGATATAAGTTATAGGATTGCAGTCGGAGATCACGGTAGTCATACGTAAGAGAATATAATGTCGAAAGCACTGAACATCCTGTACTGCAGCTAAAGCCAATTTCTCAACATGGGCATATCGAGTTTCTATATCCATTAGGTTATGACTGAGGTAGTAAATGACATGTTCAGTACCATTTAAATCGTCTTGAATGATTACAATAGTTATGGTACGAGAGGAAGCTGCTAAGTATAAAAAATAGCCATGATGATAATTGGATGGATGCAGCAAAGGAGCATTGATGAGAACCTTCTTTACAACGTTGAAGGAGCATTGAGAAAATTCTTCCCACATAAATGGGTTCCTTTGTTTTAGTAATCGTGTAAAACCTTTAGCAAGTTTTGTGTAATTGGAAAAAAAATGACGTAGGAAATTAGCTTTCCCTTGCAGACTCTCCAACTACGATAAAGAGGAGGGAGGGGTAAACTGACTATATCCTTAACTTTCGAAGGATTGAGATGAATTCCTTCTTTAGAGATGAAAAACCCAAGGAGTATGCCATATTCTAGGCATAAATAACACTTATGTGGATTCAAAAGAATATTGTATTTATGGCAACGTATAAAAATATCTCAAAGGTGCGCAGGATGGTCAAAACGCTTAGCTCAATGAGCAGGAAGGTCATCCACATAAGGTTGCACAATGCTTTTAATGTCATGAAAAGCATAGGAAATCACGGGCTGGAAAGTAGCACCAGCATTCTTGAGACCAAAAGGGAGAATTTTTTAAGCAAAGGTCCCTCGTGGACAGATAAAGGCAGTCTTGTGTTCATCGGCAGGTAAGATTTTGATCTGGTTGTAGCCAGGAAAACTATCCATAAAGGAGAATATCTCACTCCCAGTGCATTCATCGATGATTTGGTCAATAAATTGAGTAGGATAGTTATACTTCAGGCATTCCCAATTAATATCTCAGTAATCAAGACAAATGTGAATGGTACCCTGTTTTTTATTGACAGGGACAATATTGGACACCCAATTTGTGAATGGGATGGGATAAATGAATCCATCCTTAAGAATTTTTTCAACTTCTCTTGTAATGGCAACGATGTTTCTAGGGTGCACAGGGCGAATTCGTTGATGAACAGGCTTCGGGTCAGGGTAAGTCAGTATCTCATGCACCAGTATACTTAGGTCAATGCTAGGAATTTCCTCATAGGGCCGAGCGAAAACATCTCAAAATTCTGGAAAAATACTAGTATAGAGTTTGACATTATCTGGAGAGAAATTTACCCCAATATTAATATTCTCGATAATTCCTAGTTTGACAGAATTGTTGATAAGCATAGTCTCAGTAATATTGCCCATGTTCCCCTTAGAGAAAACCTCATGACCCAAAATTAGTGTCAGGAGCGGGTCAAGTGGAACATGGGGGCGATATTTTCAAGAAATGAACAAATTGCTACTGGGCTCGACAGAAACGATGAAAAATGAGGATTATCATCCCAGTGTGTTTCTTCAAGAGACATAATTTCCACGATACTTTCTTCAAAGGGAAACATCTAGTTAAGAGGATCATATGAATCTTAAGAACCGAGAAAAGGAGACTAGGAGTACATGTCAAAGCACATGATAGAAGTAGCATGTTCAGAAGGATTAGCCAAACTCGGATGAGTTCATAATAATAAATTTCTATTGGAATTAATGACATTACATCACCAAACGAATCAACCTGATCAGGTGCAGAAATAATTGAAGGATCAAAAGAAGTGGAGATCATATTGACCTGAGTAGTGTTTGGCAGCAGAAGAGAAAATTGACCCATAAGGGCAGAATCTTTGAAAATTCCTGGCCCCACACTTTCATAAGGTGTGGAAATGTGGTCTACATAGGGAACATTACTTTCTGAAGAAGTGGAAGTAAAAAAGTACAATTGATCAATAGTGATAATCTTTCCTTCATGCAGGAAACAAAGAACATGAAAGAGAGTGGATGGTACAAATAGCATGCTGTGAGTCCAAATATGACTGAGGAGGAGATTATAGTTGATTTTGGCATCAACGAATTCAACCTCGACATTGACCGCTTCCATTCCAATGTGATAGGTAAGCTGGTGAGGATACCAAGAGGGCGAGATTCCCTTGCGTCGAAGGCCTCCAAAGTGTTTGGAGACTGGTTAAAGGTTCTATAACTGATTTATTTCCAGCATGAAATAGGCATGATACAAGTAGATGCACCTTTTTCTACAAATGATTGATGGATATTCGTACCATCAATCCCAACTTGGATAACCAAATCAAGTGGTTGAGGGAGACATGGGATGATGTTTTCTAGATCAAAAGTAATAATGCTCGAATTGGCGAGATTGATTCCTCTCATGGAAGATAACAAAGACTTTCATTGTGAGAGACACCTCTGAAGCACCTCCAGCACAGACATAGCGGATGGCCCCTGAGCTAAATCCTCAACAATATTATAGTGCTGAGTGGCACGGGCGTTCGAGTTATAGGAGGACTTGCAGAGCATGCCTTTGAAAGGTGTCGGTACAAAAGGATTAGAAATAGGTCTTTGGAGGGCCAAAAGCGAGCGGGGTAGAGGGAGTATGAGCATCTGTGATTTCTTTCCCCACTACTTGATGTGATTCTGCATAATATTTCAATTTGGTAGCGATAGATATGGGTGCAGTACCATTCATCATGAAAAATTGAGAACCAAAGGGGGTGGAAGATTGGGGTTGTTCCACCATTGGAGTTTGTTGTGATGGAAACAGTTCCTTAAGAACAACCAAAGTTCCTGGTGTGCCTTTGAGTAGGCGACTCACTTTGGTTCATCGACGACATTTCTTGGTGTAATGCTCATCATCACATATCAAACAAGGATACTCTGATTTACGTTTGGCTCCGTAATCAGCATGAGGTTTAGAGGAATCCTAGTTTGGGGCATCAGTTTTAGATTTTCCTTTGCCATTCTTCTTTCCTTTAGAGGATTTGTCTATCGTAGAAGATTCAATGGTGTTGACCTCCAAATTGTTTCCAGCATTAGGGGGATTCTAAGGAATAGAATCGAAGAAATAAGATTATTTCTGCTTATAATTAGAAGGATACTTATGTAATTTATGGGAAACAAAACCTATGAAACCATCGACTAGTGGTGTCACCGGGGCTTTTGAGTGTGGAGACTGAGAATTTGGGTGCAAGAAGTCAGGCAAGATATCATATAGCGTGCCAGACTGAGAGTAAACTAGATTGAGATACTAGGCACAAGCTATAGCTTGCTCCTCTATGGTAGCTACCCCCATGGCGATATCATTAGTGATCTAATTGACAAATGATTTGGTAAAAAATTCCATGAATAGCTGATCAGGAATATCAAATTTGATCAAATGGCGTCACCTTCTTCATTCATGGATATGATCCGAGATATCTGTAGCAGTATTTTTATTTAAGGATTTCAGGAGGTGGGTTCCTATTTCATAGCGAATATGCAATTGAAAATGCGTGAGAAAGGCCATGGCTAAGGAATTGAAATCCTGAAAAGTCTCGCGCGGGAGTATAATGTACCACTTTTCAGTTGCACTAGTCAACGTTCTTTTAAAGAGACGTAAACGGACGGAATCGTCGACCCAGGAATTGGAGGAGTACCAAAGATTGTACATCATGACATGCGCTTGGGGGTCTTCCCTATATTTTCCTTCAAACTTGGGGAAATCGCTCATAATTTTAGTCAGAACAGTGAACCAATACGGATTGTGAAGAATTGGATCGATGGTCAGCCTTGACACATCAGAAATTTCCAACATTGCAAGAAATAGAAATTGTGGATTGAAAGGAATGATGTTGGCTCTTTGATACATGCCCATTTGTGAATGTCAACTAGGTTGGGAGTAATTATGCCCCCAAGAGTTTTTCCCATAAGTATTGTAACCTTCGTATTCTCCATAAGGGTTGAAAACTTGTGGATTCGAACCATATCACAGTTTCTAACCCAAAAATAGATTTTGACCTGCAACAGACCATAGAGATCCAGGTTGAACACAGTTCCCATCATACACATTTTGTGTCTGCTAGAAGTTTTGATATGGATTTCCTAGGGGTTGTCCCTGGGGTTGTTGGATCGTATCCTGAGGTTGCTGAGGTTAACCAGGTTGTGCCTGAGGGCCAGGTTTTACCTGACAGCCAGGTTGTACATGAGGTTCTGGTTGAATAAAAACTAGATTCGGTTGAATGGAGGGTTTTCCCTATTGGACAAAAGGCTGACCCTGCTGAAATTTGGGTTGGCCTGGTTGCCTAGAAGGTTGTCCTTGATGAAAATAGGAAAATTTTCCTTTATGGACAGAAGGTTGATTAGGTTGTACGTAAGGCGCTTCTTGTTATACGAAAGGTTGCACTTCTGGTCCATAAGGTTGATTTTGACCATAGTTAAAACCATGCTGATAGACGTGACCCCCTGGTTGGACACCAAGTTACCCTTGAAACCCTTGAGTATTTGTTGGGGGAGTTTGAAACTATTGGGAACCATACGATAGATAATGCTGCTCGTTAAGAATTTTCAAGAACTAGCTATATTGATCGTATTCCGTCCCTGTCAGGCCAGACGATCCGACGGGCATAGAAATGCTTCCAGTGGCTTGAGAGGTATTCGAAATGTAAGCCGACGAACCACTCGCGAATGGTCAAACGGTAGGTTGGGAAGCATTCGATAGGGTACAAAATCCTCCAGAAACCAAAGTGGAAGTAATCAATACCAGAGAACTGACAGGAGGTACTAAAACACCTACACAAACAATTGGATTTGCAGAAGTAGGCATGACTATGGTTTGAGTAGCCATATAAATGGTTATGTTGGAAACAAGCAAACCAGGGGTAGATACTCCAGTATTTTTCCTGATAGTATTTGATGCAACAAGGCTACAAATTTTCACAATACGCATGGACCTGTGGTTTATGGGCCCACACAAACTGGTTAACAAAAAATAGCAGATCACAATATCAAAAATTTACACTCGTTGACACTTCGCAGTTTTGATGATTTCAAAATATTTGCGATTTTAGGATTTTGAAAATCGCAGCGAATAAATTTATCGCATGTTGCAAATTTTAAACTTTAGCCTCAACAAAATTTCAAGGTTCATTCACCCAAATGCGATATGCGATTTCAATCTTCACACGACACATGCCTCCTAATCGCATCGCAACTTAAAACATATAACTTGCAATGAATTAGAAAAAAACATAAAAATCGTCAATGTGTGACATTCCACTCTGGTTTTGATTTAATCTCCACCATTGATATATGCCTAGATTTAATGGTCCTCATTATATCTTCGTTGCTCGCACGTCCAATCGACCCTTCTCCGGATGCGATGTGCGATCAATGCTAAAATTGTTGTGAAAGCTTATAGCACAAATTCACAAGCTTGACTCAATCTATAATTTCACAAAACATATTACATGGAACCCCCATTGTATGCGATGCGATATCCATACTCCAACAGAGAAATAAAAAGCTACAGTTTAAAGCAGATAGCCAAAATAAAATACAAACATACTTGGAATTAACAGTAATGAAAATACACAGAGTCTTTCCCTTGATGATTATATTATTCCATTGCTTCTTCACTCTGTTCACTCATTATTTGTTCACACCTCACTTAGACCTATTTCGCCGTCACTCACTCACCTATTCACGCTTATATATCCTCGCAATCGATTCTCTTGTCTGTTTTTAGCTCTAGGCTGAACCACTCTAACAACCTAATTCTATCCTATCTTAATGATCTAATCTACTTTAATTGATCTCCTCGCAGGGAGAACCAATTTTCCATTTTTATTCCTATTTAATTTAGGAATCAAAATAAACTAAATTCTCATAATTAAAGCTTAATAAAATATTAATAATCATTTTTTTAACCTCTTGTTAGCCACAACATGTGAACACACAATCACATTGCTAACTAAATCCAGATGCTCCTACATCAGACTCCCAGGGAAGAAAATATTTATCCATCAATGTTTCAGGATCCAAATTAAACTTTTGTAACTCTAATGATCTCACCCAGCTTGCACCTTCCATTGGTTCTCCCTTCCATTTGACTAGATACTGATAATAGGTCTGTCGTCTAGTATTCTTTGTCGCTTTTTTCTCCAGAATGGCTTCCACTTTTTTCTTTGTTGTCTTTGGCATATGTTCCTTCCAATTCAGAGTCTGGTCCTCATCTTCTATAGGTTCTTGTTGTATTTCTTCCTCTCTTTATTTGTATGGGTACAAATCTGCAACATTAAATATGGGTGATATCCCAACTCCTTCTGGTAACTCAATCTCATATTGAGGAAAACTTCCCCAAAATTCTATTTATCCCTATCTTTTTCATTTTTAGTTTGTTATAGGTCCCAACTAGAAACATTTCCTTCCTTAGATAAACTATGACTAAATCATCTACTTTAAAGTCCCTTTCAATCCTCTTCATATCCACCCTTTGTTTATACTTTTGGGTGTTTTTCTGTAATCTTTGCTTGACATCTTGGTGCAACTTTTGTATCTGTTCTACAAATTCTTCATCCTTTGCACTCCTTGTGTCTTATTTTCCAAAATATCTAAGTTCATAAACACCTCTTGGATACATTCCAAAAATAATCCGAAACGGACTCATTCTGGTACTCTCGTTAGGAGTATCATTATAGGAAAATTCAGCTTGAGCAAGTGCTAAGCTGCATTTCTTTGGGTTTTTGTAAACCAAACTCCTTAATATGTTTCCCAAGTTCCTGTTCACCACCTCAGTTTTCCCATTCGCCTGAGGATGATAGGCTGAATTGAAACTGAGGTTTATACCTAGCTTCCTTCATAGAGTCCTCCATAAGTTTCCTACGAACATTTTATCCCTGTCTGAAATAATACTCACAAGAAGTCTATGTCATCTTATAATTTCAGAGAAAAAAGTTTTAGCAATGTGAGTTTCATCATTATTTTTATTACAAGAAATAAAATTAGCCATTTTAGAAAACCTATCTACGACAACATAGATAAAATCATGTCCTCTTTGAGTCTTTGGCAAACCCAAAACAAAATCCATGCTGACAACATCCCAAGGTATATTGGGTATTGGCAATGGATGATATAACCCAGTTTTTTGGCTTGTACCTTTGACATGTTGGCAAATCCTGCACTTCTCAACAATTTTTTTGATATCAGCTTGCATTTTTGGCCAATAATAAAAAGCACTTACTTCAGAAAATGCTTTATCCTATTCAAAGTGTCCATAAAGTCCTCCACTATGTTTTTCCTTAATCATATGTCCCTCATGGAGCACTTAGCAATACATAGTTTATTATTCTTGAACAAAAATCCTCCTTGAATCACGTAGTCCAACCACTTGATTCTATTATGAATCATAGGATTTTTAACAGCTGCATATATTTCTTTAAAATCTATGTCTTCCTTATACATATCAATCATCTCTTCAAACCCCAAAATGCCAATATTCAATTCCTACATAACTAGATTTACTCGGCTCAAAGCATCAACAACTTCGTTTGACTTACCACTTGTGTGTTTGATTATAATGGTAAAAATATGAAAAAACTCCACCCACTTACAATGCTTCTAGTTGAACTTCGGTTCATTATTTATGAACTAAAGTGCATGGTTATCAGAATACAACACAAATTCTCTGGGCAACAAATAATGCCTCCATTTCTTCGAAGCCTACACAATATCATAGAATTCCTTATCATAGGATGAATAGTTCCTCTTGGCCTCATTTAACTTTTCAATGAAATAAGTTATCGGTCTCTAATCTTGACTCAAGACAACTCCAATTGCTATCCCACTAGAATCAGTCTCAACTTGGAATATTTTATCAAATTTTGATAGGGCCAAAATAGGTCTTTTAGTGATCTTTTTCAAAAACTTGAAGTTATGATTCATCACTTCTATCCACTTAAATTGTTGGTTGCTCTCATTTATTGTTTCATTTTTTGGTGCACAGATCTGACTAAAACCTCTTATAAACCTTTTGTTAAAACTTGCAAGACCATGAAAACTCCTTACCTCAAATACACTTCTCGGAGTTGGCCAATCTAGTATTACCTAGATCTTTTCTAGGTGCATTTTCAAGCCTTCTTATAACACTATAAATCCCAAGTAAATGAGCTCCTTATTCATAAAACTACTCTTCTTCAAATTTATAAGCAAATTCTCCTTTTGCAAATTATTTAACACCAACTTGACATGCTCTAAATGATCTTCCTTACTCTAACTAAAAATCAGAATGTCATCAAGATAGACTATCACAAATTTTCCTTCATACTCTTTCAAGACCGCGTTCATTAGTCTCATAAATGTACTTGGTGCATTAGTGAGCCCAAAAGGAATCACTAACTACTCATACAACCCATTGTTGGTATTAAATGAAGTCTTCCATTCATCTCCCTCTCTAATCCCTATTTGATGGTATCCACTCTTCAAATCTATTTTAGTAAAATACTTTGACCCACTTAAACAATACATCACATCATTTGTGCATGGAAATGGAATTCTATACCTGATGGTGATGTTGCTTATGGCTCTGGAATCATTACACATCCGCCACTCACCTCCTTTCTTTGGACTAAGAAAGGCTGGTACTGCACATGCGCTAAGGCTTTCTTTAATCATTCCTTTATCTAACAACTCCTATAATTTTCTTCCAACTTCTTTATTCTCCCAAGGGGTAATTGTATATGTTGCTTTGTTTGGTAAAATTGCACTAGGTATTAAATATATGTGATGATTGATACTTCTGATTGGTGGCAATTCACTTGGTAATTCATCAACAATTATGTCAGAATAATCATATAACAGATTTTTAATTTACACACGAAGATTTTCTAAATTAGTAGAAGTTAGAATTACCTTCGATTTACCCACAACAACAAAATAAATTTATTTCTCAACCTTGAATTCTTGTAGCAATTCCTCTCCACTAATCAACATAACTTCATTCCAAGCTGCTCCTTTGTCTACTTCATCCTTGAAAGGCAGCAATGTGTGCTTATTTCCATCCTTCTCTATGGTATAGGTATTCCTTCTGTTGTCATGAATGGACTTTATGTCAAATTTCTAAGGCCTTCCCAACAATACATGGCAAACGTACATTGGCATCACATCACACAATATGAAATCCTTATATGTACCGATCTGTATCACTATTTTGCACTATTCTATCACTAAAAGCTGATCTCCCTTCGGCAGCCACGACACTCTATAGGGAGTAGGTTTTACCATCTTAATCAACCCCAATCTCTCAACCATATATGTGGAAACAAGAATATCAGTGCTTCCACTATCGAAAATCACAACTTTGCAACATTTTTCTTTTGATTTGCACTCAATCCTAAATAAGCTCTTCCTTTACACTGGCTCATTTTCTTCCTTCTCTGCCTTAAGAATTACTCTTTTTAGAAATAAAGACTCTCCTGCCTTAGCTGTCTCTTATTTTCCCATGACTTGAGGATTTTCTTCCTTTCCCTTAGCTACATTCACATTTTTTTGATATGTTGGTTTGTTATGAGGATAGTCCCATGATCCATGTCCCCATTCTCTGCATTTGTAACACCAGATTTATCTTCCTCGACCTCTACCTCTGGGTGCAAATATCCCTCTAACAAATTCTACTCTCTTTGGCGATCTACTACTCGAACCTCTTGCTTAATTTTGAGAGTGATGAAATCGTGATCTGAAAGTTCCTCTTCCCCTTGCTCGACTTTTACCTCTATTCTTCTGACTTTGTTTCCTCAACATTTTCTCCTCTACCTTCAAAGCTGCTTGGTAGGTATCCTCAATTGTCTTCAGAACCAACAAATCGATTTCATCCTATATGTCATACCTTAAACCATTGATGTATATAGCTACTTTCTCCATATCATCTTCAGCATGTCCTGCTCTAATGCTCGGCTTGTAAAACTCCTCTATATACTCCTTGAGAGTCATTCCATTTTGACTAAAGTTTTGTAATTGTTTGAAAAGATTTAATTGATAATCTTATGGAATGAATTTACCTTTCAATTTACTCATCATATTATCCCACTGCTTAATATTTCGCTTTCCCTTTCACTCTCTCGATAATTGTAGCTCATCCCACCACATGGATGCATGGCCCTTCAATCCAGTAGCTGAAAATTTCACCTTCATTTTATCATTGACCTCATCATAGTTGAAATACTTGTCTAATGAAATGATCCAGTCCATCAGATCTTCCACGTTAAGGTTATCATCCTAAAAGGGTATTTCCACATTTGGTCTTCCACTAGCCTTTTCCAATATCTTGAAAACTTTAGCTACCTCGCTTTCTTCCTCTTGTTCTCCTCAGAGGATTCCTCTGCTCCATTGACATTCCCTTCTTCAGGTATTATTCTTAGATTAGTCTCCATTGTCTCCATCCTTGTACGAAGGTGTTGAATCTCTTATAGAAAAACTAAATTAGTTACAGGTCTTCCCCGACCTATGCCAACTCCTCTCCTGGGTAGAATATTTGCTACAATCCTTAAGAACAAAACTCAGTGTTTGCTCTGATAAAAAATTATGGAGCAAGGCTAAAATTTTTCACAATACACGTGGACCTATGGTTTATGGGCCTGTTGAGGCCTCGAAATTCATTACAACAACATGGGGGATGACCATCCGGTCCAGACCTTAAAGAAATTCATTTTCCGTTTAGAATGGTGGCTCCGACTGGTTTAACTAGGTCCAATTACCTTCTCTCAATCTCCATTGGCTTAAAATATGATGTTTATGTACCAATGAGAAACAGACATCAGATCATTTCTCTTGCCGATCGGACAAGAAAGTGATCCTTAAGCTAATTTGGGCTTAGCCAGGCCACAACTAAAGTTTTTCCTCTTTGGGAAGAGGAATTTTTAGGGATGTAGAATTTAATCTAAATCCAATATTATTCTAAGATGCAAGCAAAAGAAACTATTTTAATCATATCTCAATTAGGAAGATATAGATCTATCCTAACCGAGAGAAAGATATTTTAAATAATTGAGATTTAAATATGTTTGTTTAAAATGAATATCAAGCTAACGAAATAGTTTAATCAACTAACATTTTGAATACCAAACACATCCTACCTAGAAACCTCTTAACTGAAATAAGTAATCAACAACACTCAGGAAGAAGTTCCCAAAATGAAATTGATCATATAATCATTAACTTGAATAATTAAACAATAGCATGCGGAAATAGTTTGCAACATATCACTATTCAATAAATCAGTTTTATAAGAAATATTTTTGAGTAAATCATTACTCAGAAATCAGAATTCAACCCATAAGAGTAGAGATAAATAATAACGTAAATTGAGGCAAACTACTCATACCGATAGAAGTGCACAAGTATGCGAATAAATTGACACATTCATGTTATCATAAAATGAAACCAACATTTAAAATAATAGTATTATAAATACCGATTTATTAAGTCCATTTCTCCAACTCCGATCTCTAACAATATTTTACAATGCCTAAATTTATATTTTCAAAATCAGAGCTACAGTAGTGCAAGACTCTGTTTCATTATACATAACTCAAAATGTAAAAGAAAAACCTCAATAATCTCTAGGTCTGAGATTCCTCTCCTCTCACCCTACAACTCAAAATTCCTATTATAGAGGTGCTTTTAGAATTCCAGAATTGTAGAGGAGAGAAGCCCTTATTACATTTTGATATCTGCTATTTATAATCTTTACAAAAGAATTCTCCATAGGAAAGTTTGTTGAAGAGTGGGTTTGCTCCATCAATTTCATTGGTTTAAAATAATATTCTTCAATTGTTGGAGCCTTCTCATTGATTGAGAGCTTCTTCTTCTCATCTCATCAACTGTTTTCCTACAAAAAACAAATCAAAACAAAATTAAAATCTAAAAATAAAATCAAAATGCAAAAAGAAATTAAAATAAATCAAATCAAAACTTAATTAAATAAATAATTGAAAATTGAAATATAAGCTTTCTTTTGATTTTTGTGCTTATATAATTGGCCAAGGATATCATTGATGAATGGATCTACATTTAGAAGAAGTTTTAGCAATTTAAAATGCAAAAGATAAAATTCAGAGAATTAGTTTTGTTTTTTAAAAATTTGGAGCTTGATCATTTTATTGAATTTTAGACCCAATAAATGATCAAATCTGGAAATGAAACCTCTTCAAGAATAATCTCTATCATTTTATTTTTCCAATGAGATGTCGTGGGCCTCATTTGGCCAAGTAAAACGCCATTTATGAGCCTCTAAAGTTGGTATATTAAAATTCCCAAAAATCTGGAATTTTTATTGCTTGGGCTAGAAAAACAAAAATTTTAAATTAAATTCTAATCCTAAATTAGATTATGATATTTAATTAATTAATTCTAATTAATTGCAATTATATTATTCATATAACTTAGTAATAATCTAATTCTAAATTAAGTTATAATAATCTATTAATTAATTTATAATTACATTATTAATTTTAATGAAAACTAATTGAAAAATATAATTAAACTAATTAAAAAATTTATTTATTGATTAATTAAAATATTAAAATATTATATTAAAATTATAATTTAAATTATATGAAAATTATAATAAAAATGTTATAATAAAAATATAATATTAATTATAATATTATATAATATAATTTATTTTAATTAATAATTCAAAAAATATAAAAAATGCACACCACGTGAGAGAGAGAGAGGAGGAGAGGAGGGATAAGACTAAAGATAGCGAAGGGACGGCAGTAAAAGTAAGTGACGCGGAAAGCAGGGGTCAATCACAAATCACATTTTAAAGGCTTATCGGAAATCGCACTTGGAGACGGTTAACGATAAATGTTTTGCAAAGAAACCATAAGATATGTGATGTGCGATGGGAGTGATGTGGCGATAGACAGGTAAGGGTCCCACATGATATCGCATTGGCATTTCGGAAGGATAGCACATGAATGTGTTGACGATTTTTTGCGATGGCCGATATGCAAAAGGGTAAGGTGTCCTACCAAAGGTTTTAAGGAGCGGTTTGATTTGTAGCGGAGCTATAACATTCAAATTTCAAAGTTAAAATAAGTGGTTTTTGGGGATTAAATGGGATTTAAAGCATTAAACTATGAGTTTTAAATATAGTTTAACTTATGAAGTATTTGGATATTGGGAAAAAGATGAAAAAAAATAAAAATGAAGTGAGGTCAATATTTACAATAAATGACTATTTTAACTACAAGAATTAAAATATTGGTACAGTTTATACATGTTTTTAAACCCAAGCAAGAAAATGATCAAAACTTGAAAGGAGTGTCATTTACAAACAGTTTGACCAAATGAAGTGAAACAAATATCGTTGGAAAAGTTATAAAAAACAAGATTCAATGAAATAATCAAAATAGAAATCTGATAAAAATGAAAAATGACAAAATTACAAAATAATTAATTTAATCAAAATCCTAAAACGTGTTTAGCCAAAAAATTTGTAGAAAGGGTCCCCATTATTTGAAGTACATAAGTAAAAAATGGGGGTTTTTTTTTTTACCACAACAATGGCGACATGCGGGAGAATAACCAATTATCTCTGATTAAAGATAATGAACTTATATTTACCCAAAGTTTAAAAATAATGGAAATCAAGAAATCATCTAACAGTAAAAAATTTCCATAGGTCCCACATGAATAGATTAAGAAATATGAGTTTGTAAAGATAAGTGATTAAAACAGACTCGAGGAAAAGTGATGAATCCAAATTTGGGGAAATTTGTTTTGTAAATTTTCCTCATGTGTAAAATAAAATAAATTAGAGATAGGAGTTTTTGATAAAGCATATATCCATTTTAAGATTGTTTCTGACATCGCTTTGCTACCAGCGAGCCTAAACAGTACCCCAGCGAAGTTGTATTTTATGCCATACATGCCTAGGCCCGCTGCGAGAGAGGGTCCATAGCTCCAACAAGTTTACTTTTATTTCCCATGCTTTCTCTTTTTATCACTCTTTCGATAAGCGCATTTGCAGGCTTTTTATTTATGATGTATTTGAGTGAAAGAGGTAGGAAGGTAATAGAGATTTTATGTTTAATGGACATAGTAATTTCATAATGTTTTCTCCAAATTCTTTCCCTGCAACTATCAATCAGAGGATTTTTATGTGGAGGGGTGGGGGGGATTCATTGAATTAAACTCAAATCACTTCTTTCCTTGAAAAAGTAAACTCAATCACTTAGAAAGGATGTGTGTTCCTCCATGGAAAATATTTTAAAGCAATATGGCTTTATTGTTCCATAAATATATGCCTTTAATGATAAATGAAATTCACTTAAATTGATAGAGTAAAATATTTCCCATATATGTCAACAATTGTAAGGTAATAAAATTTTCTTTCACATAAATCATGACAAAACTACCAAAATCAAATCAAAACTGAAAACAAAAGGAAACTAATTTCTAAACTAAAGTAGGAAAATGAATCGGCAAATAAAAAATTGAAAAAAGAAACAATTGAAAGAAAAACAAAATTTAAAGGCTAAACTCTAACAAGATTGCTTATATGAATCTCTCAAAAAAGTATTATAAGAGAAAATAAGTATATGTACGTTCATTCCTATGTTGAGATTTGAAAATTTTTATCTTGCAGAGTTATATAAAAATAAGGCTCTCAAACTGTAGAAGGTGAATAGCAGTTATGATAGATAATATGCTGAATGAGAAGTTTTTGTCTCTTGAAATTTTTCTTCTTCAAGGTAAAACACGCATAAAAGCATCTTAACTATTTTCTAATAAAATTAATGTTTAAAAAAATAGACTAGAGGTTCATAAACTCCCCAGTTTAGTTGATTTGATGAGGATCATTACTGTTTATTTCAAGAATCTCATAGGGCAAAAGAAAATGAACTTCGAAGACTGATCTCGTAGAGGTGTGAAAGGTTTATGAAGACCTGAAAACAGAGTTAGAGATTAGCAAAACCTAAAACAGAAATATGAAGAAATGGAAATAAATGAAAGTGGGCACATGAAACTTACCATTGGAGAACTAAATTTAAATTTACTTGAGAAAGATTATTTTCTTCAATGCAAGTTAACTTCTTTCTTTAATTAGAATTAATAGCATGAAAAAGTTTTATTGACCCATAATCATTATTTATTAAATCTAAAGTAAAACAAGCAGTTAACTAAAAGAAAACAATGTTTCATGTTCAAGGAATAAAAAATAAATCGAATCCATCAGAGATGAGGATGAAGTTATGCTTCTTTATGAATTGTAGAAATGAATGCTCTTTTTGTTTCTTCTATTCTGAATTTATATCAGCCTCGAAATATCGAAATTGGTTCAAAATCCCGAATAATGTAACAGCTATATAAAGGGGATTTGAATCTTTATATGATGATTATGGAGATAAGTTCAGAATAAAAATAAATTAAAAATATAGATTAATCATTGGCACATTTCCTTGCTAAATTTTTCGCATCGCGAGATTCTTTACCATGCATAACTTAAAATATGTGACTTCCACATTTTCCGATATGCGATTGAGATCTTTCCATAAAAATTAAAATATAATGGTGGAAAGCCAAATATCGAAGTTTATCGCAACAAAAGATCTTGAAGACGAAACTTCAGTTAATTTTAGCGATGCGACATAAATTTTGCAATGGAAAAGTTGCGATAGAGTATGTGTGATGGGAAATTGCGAAGGGATGAATGCGATATCGCAGAATAGTGATATCGGAATTAATACTTGTGAATGAAATGAAACGCTGATATAATTCTTGCGATAATGAAAATGCAGTAAATGACTAATGCAACGCGACTACAAATATCAAAATATATGCATGGAACATTTTTTTTGCAACCCATACAAACAGTGATCAATTACGCACGGTTTCACTTCACATCTTTTACAACTTACCTTCCCGCAGATTTCATAACTTAACACTTTCACAATTTTGCGATTTTGCGATTTTCTCAATTCGCAGCGAACTCCACATCGCTCGTTGTAAATTTTATCGTTTAAAATATTACTTATCTCGTGCGATATGCGAAATATGTATCATCGCATCAGAATATCCTTACTTTTTCTTTTATCGCATCGCAACTAATATAATTTACTGAGCAAGGTCTTCACAATAACCACTAAAATTTCCGATATGCAAAATGTAATTTCATTGATATGCCGATGTGCAATGAAGAACAAACCCAATATTTTTATTATATAAATTTTAATTTCATATTGGATCCGGGACATCGAAAATTTTTAATATATGCTGCTACCAAATTTGTGATTTATAAATAGATGCGATATCTATATAGAAAGAAGATTTAAATGTCATATCGAGTCTGGTTTATATAAACATCTCAATTTTGGTGAAGTAATTTAATCCAAAAATGAGCAAGAATGAATATCGAAAGATATGCATCGAAGGTTTCTTATTGGGAATTATTAAGAGCCACCTCTAACCAAATGTTGTGATACATATAATGTGATATCAGACAGAGAGATCATCGGAGATCGGAGGGAATGAGAATATCGAGAAATCAAATATATTTACTGTATGTTCATTTCAAAGCCTCCAATATGCGATTTGCAATCTATAATGAGCCATATGTGAGGTCGATGATTTCTTTAAAGAATTAAATTCAAAAATAAAGTCAGTGTTTGAACTTTGCTTTATAATAAATAACCCTTTAATAATTTAATTAAATGTCAAATTTTTTTTATCATAAATTAATTTTACCAGAACTTTCTTATAAAGAGAATTATGAAATAAACTGATCTGATATGATTATTCAGACAATTTGTTAAGACTTATCAGGATTTCAAAATAAGAAAAATTTAGATACCCTTCAAATTTCAGACAAAATCATAAATACTTCCCTAAACATGTTGCAAATTTTGGAAACAAGGGTTGGATGCTTGCTTATCTTAGATCTGCATAATCAAGTAAATGAATATCTGCACACAAAAAAAAATAGAAATAAGAAACAACCTTTGAAAGAAAAATAAATAATAAATGATGATGAACCTGTAAACACATACCTGGAAGAATTTTGATAGTAAGTTTACCTTATGAATCTTTGAGTTCTCCCAAATTTTCTCAAAATTTATATAAGTTCAACATCACCTTCTTATTTTAATATAAAATTCTAAGTAATGAACTTTTTCAAATTGCATCTTTTCCAAAATGTTGTAGCCGCTACAACACCACCCAAAATTTTGGGTATGTTTAAAATTTTGGGTCCCCCTCTACTCGCTTAGTCATTAAGGTCTTTCACCAAACCTGCAGTCAGTGACATCCCAATGACCTATCCCCAACCCCGCATGAGTTGTCTTGCCATCATGATGAGATGATGTTGTTGCAATCATGCCATATGCACGGGATCGCCATGAATACATTCGAATGGAAACTTGTGTGTATTTACATTAATAGCGCTTGCAACATGGGTTGTCCAGGCACTGTGTTTTAGCACTTCGCCAAGCTCATAGTCTAGTGTTTATTATTTGGGGAGCACCGTTCTCTAAAAGGTAACTGTAAACTTATCAGTGTTATAATGTTACGTGCAGGCGATCCCAGGGATGATATACCAAATAATATCACCATCGCGTTGGGAGGAAGAGATTGGAACCCAGCTAACAAGAGCACAATGGTTAGGGAAGTTGTCAATCACGAGGAAGAAGACTCTCTTACAAGAATACAAACAAAGTGGAAAAGCTAATGTTTTCTTGGACATGCAGTCTGGGGAAAATGATGACAGATAAGGCTATCATTAGATTCCAGAGTGAGCGACAGTCACAGATGCTTAAGAGCGACAAATACGCTCTATCAGATGGAGAAGATGACATTCTTACTCATCATGGTATTACTCTATCAACTCTTGACGACCTTGAGGATGAGATTGTTTGAAGATGAAAGTGATGATTTCACAATTACCAGGAAGCTACATGTTGGTGGGGGTGCTGAGGAAGAAACAATCCCAATACTGCTATTTTAGAAGGAGATAAAATAAGCATAAACTCAAAAGGAAATTTTTGGAGATCTTTCACAATACCATCTAAATGTCGATGGGTGCACACGAAGGAACATATTTCACCACTCCAACAAGTCTAGCCTGATGTATAGCCCGGTGAGCAAAGCGGACTCAAAATATCTCCCTAGAGAATGACAATCTCATTCAAGGCGTTCTCGCGCCGGGCAGCAGAGAAAAAAGTGCACATATGGTGTGGCAAGCCAACAGCAGAGTTTCAAATATGTCAACACACCTTTGAGAAGCAACATTGGTTAATCCTGAGATACATACTATGGTATTATTTATGCTACAAGGAGTACATGTGGAGGAACAAAAGGGCCTTAAAACCCTAGTCTCCTTTTCTCTTACATGCCATAAAGGTTGTCTATGCGAAACTATTAGAGATGGAGAATTTCAAATTGAACCTAGAAGGTTATGTTTAATGCATACACCCTTTTGTAGCCAAGCATATTGATGCATATGAAAATAAAGTCTCTAGAACCACATGATAGAAAGGGTCAACATTAAAAGCGGCCATCATGTGGTTTGAGTAGTAGATTTCAACTCTCGACCTTTCAAAACAAAAGGCATTCATATTATGAGGTGGTGGCCGTGGCATAAAAAATGTTATCTAGTTGCGCTAGCAATCGGAGGAAAAACGAATGTCAATGTTGTATAATTAAAACTAAGGTAGGAAAGGATAAAAAAATATGGTTTTAACACCATACAAGACGCAAAGGATCAGAACCATACAAAAACTCATGACAATTGAGCTCAAATATTTCTATGATGCAGTTTTGACCTATGTGAAAACGTGTTGAGCGAATAGACAATGATCAAGGTTTATTTGTAAAACATAGAGCGGGCGCAAAGGGTCGATGGCTATTTTCAAACTTATGGAAAATGGTTGGAGCACTTTACATATGTAGCGGTCAACTTTACGTGGAAACGTGGCACAGAAACCACATGGACACGTTTACATAAAGTCAAACATTCGATGGCACATTTCAATTTACATTAAAGAATTAGAGGCGGATGTATAAGGTGGTTGACTTTACCATTAAATTGGCGGATTAGAAACTTACGACAATGCATTTATATGGAGAAGTTTTGACCTACGGTGAAACATGTTTAGTAGATATATTAATCAAAGCAAAGGTTCGAAGGCGTTTTCAACTTACGGTAAAAGTTTTACACCTATCCAACGTTATGGTAATAACACGGGTCAGAAATATATGCAAGTGCAGTATGTAGGTTTAAACATGTTTATGGCGGTAAATTTTATGTTTCAAATATGGATCTGAACTTCAAATGAATGCCAACAATTTAATGGTGCAGTTTTGATCCACGTAGAATAGGTATATATGCGATCAACTTTACGTTGAAAACAGGGCGCAGAGCATCTTGAAGACGTTACAAATTTGTGAAAATGTTTCCAAGACAGAGTTTCAATCGTTGGAGAAGATGTATATGGTAGGCATGTGGTATTATTGAACAAGTCGCAGGGTCGCACAGATTAAGCATTGCCCAACGCTGCGACTCAACCGGTTTTGCGACCCAGCGACCCAAGGTCACATGTTTTCCAGGTCGCAGGGTCGCAGAATGATCTACCCATGAGAAGCTGTGACCCAAGGAATTCTCTGACCCTGTGACCCCATTAGAAAACATAAATTCATGCTATAATCGGCTCCATGATGATCGTCCACATGTTTCATTCCCCTTCAAAGTTGTTGATGTGCCGCATTACATGGACGGGCTACCCAATGCATGCTGCCATGCACGAACGATGGTTGTGATGCTATGCGCAAAAAAGGGAGCAGAAAATCATTAAGTCTTGGGAGCAGACATATGACAAGTGGTCAAAAGCTGCGTTTAAACGTGGAGCCAGACCTCATAAACAAATCTACGATGGCAATGTGATAATGACTATCGTACTGTTATAATCAAGCTGTGAAGATGACTGCAAGTATTTCTATACAGCAATTGCAGCTGCCGTATATCATCCAAGTGCAAAGGGAAAAACAAGGCGAGGGGTGGTTGTCGCTATGTTTGAACGTTTTACTGAAAAATCCATTAAAGTAATTATGCTTGCTTGGGAGGAAGTAAGACGCCTTGGACACAACTCTGTAGGTACAAAGCAGATAGTGTTAAGTCTTATTGGGGAAGGAACAGGCACTGCATCCTAAGCATTAAGAGATGCAGAGTGTCAAATATGACCATTTATAAATAGGGCAGGGTTGCGTTTTGCTAGAGAAGGGTACAATACGCACAATTGTAAAACCATTCATAACCAGCGCTATGCTGGCCTCCCATGTATCCCATTCCCCACCAAAGATTTTGATGCGTGTTCACAGTGAGCTGGCAGAATGAATCCCTACTCCTCATGCCATGTTACATGGACGCAGATTTCCCATGCATGCTGCCATGCATGAACGTTAATTACGCTGCTATACACAAATGGAGGTTCCTGATCGAGAAGGCC
This sequence comes from Pinus albicaulis, assembly GCA_034641835.2. Lineage (NCBI taxonomy): Eukaryota > Viridiplantae > Streptophyta > Pinopsida > Pinales > Pinaceae > Pinus > Pinus albicaulis. The sequence continues at coordinate 1,426,692,761 of CM076577.1, forward strand.
TTCAATACACAGTTTTTCAGGGATCGTTTAACTCTGCGCCCGACATGCAAGGATATGATAGTTGTTTCACCGCTCAAACTAGCGAACGAGCACAACGTCGACATATAATCTCTGATTCTTCATTCTGTCGGTTTGATCTCCTCATGCCTTTCCCTCATGGCTTTATCTTTTACCAGACACCGTCCCCACAAGGTTTCTCCATGATAGTTTTGCTACATTGGGGCATGATCTATCATTCTCCGATCGAAGATGACAAGTATTGCTCTTACATGAATGGAAAAATCGATGAGCATGAAGACATTCGGCGACCACTGAGCATGTGAATGAAGAAGCCCATGCCTATCAAGTAATCTAATCCAAGACTTGAAGAAAACCTTGTGCATGGGAAAGATTATGATCCTGATAGAGAAAGGGCACAGAGAAAGCTTACCCTAGCCATTCTCTCTGATGATTGAGTAGTTGACCACACAGGGGCCTAAATTTATTGTTTTTCACTCTTGCAAATTAATTAAAATTCCTTTAGCATTATTATTATTTGAATCATGGAGATATGTTACCTATGTTATTTTATTGCAGGAAAAATGTTTCGGTGTGAACAAAGAGCTAGATTTTTCCCTCAGCAAACAAGGGGACCTACTAAGAACAAGTAGCATATCTGCCCAAGGTCACAAATCCCCAAAGATCGCAAGTCGCAGTGGTTTCCAGGTGGCTAAGTCGCATTCCCTGTCAAAATCCCCACGGCGCGACCCAGCGAATAAGTCGCAAGGTCGCATAATTTACCCAGGTCGTAGGTCGCACATCTGCTGGGGTCACAGGTCACAAACTTTCTAAGGTCGCAGGTCGCAAACTTGCCTAGGTCACAGGTTGCAAATTTACCAAGATCACGGGTCACAAATTTATCAAGGTCGCAGGTCGGATATCTATTGAGGTCGTAGGGTGTGGATGGCCCACGATTGGGTCACAAGGAAGCCCAACCGTTGGGAAACCGAAAAGTCAGGGACCCCAGAGGGCAAGCTTTGCTCTATAAATACTTCCTTCAAGAACTTGTTATGATCTTTGGTTTGGGACTCGTACGGAGTACACTGTATTATCTGGATTATACATTTGAGCATTAATACAAGCATTTTGAAAAATCCCTTTGTGGATCTGATGTTTTTTTATGTATGAGCATTGTTGAGTATTATATCTTCAGTTTCTGAATATCTTTAGATTAATGGAACTGCATTTTTAATTCATATCACAGATGCATAACAGTTTGCTGAGTATGTTAATGGTGGTTGAGTTTATTTCACTTTCTTAGCGAATGATGATGACTTTGTTTATCTGCGTTTGTGTTATCATTTAAACTTTTCCGTTCATGGTCAGAACAGCCTACAGGCATGAACCTAATGAAGTGTTGCTAACAACACTTCCTTTGGTCTTCATGCTTTATTATTTTCTCTTGCTACTCATAGTGTCGTATGTACATTTAATGCATCAATCATATGCCTTGTATCAGTTGATTAGGTGTGTATCCACTATTTTATAGAGTTTAATCGAGACCCAAAGAAAAGGAGAAATCAGGGGTAGCCAGACCCACACCCCGGATGGTATCACTAGTACAAATGGTTCAAGGTCTGATTGGGACATTTTACCGGGGAGATCCCCTGCTGCTGGCAGGACAGATTTTCCTGTCAACAAAATTGGCGCTAGAAGGAGGGCTAGATGACAAGCTAAGCCCTGAGAGCCTGCATTTAATCTCATATTTGTAATTTCTCGTTCCCAAATCATTCTCCCGAGATGTTTGTCAGAGTTTTATGAGCCTCGAAACTTCATCCCCGACGAACTTATGTATCACTTGTCCCAGTTAAAATTTGATGGTGAAAATGAAGGTTTGATATGTTTGCTTTTCTTCCTCACCCTCGAAGGTCACGCTAAGTAATGGTGCTACACATTACCGGAAGCTTCCATCCATTCATTTGAACAACTCGCCAGTGAATTACAACAAGCTTTTCACAGGTATGATCTTCATAACGTTTTAATTAAGTTAAATGACATCAGAATGGAACCTCAGGAATATTTAGATGATTTCTCTATCAGATTCGTTCATTATTGTTTTGAGTTCCCTGAGAAGGATGTCGATTGGAGGTTGTTAAGAGAACAGTTCACGTATGCGATTCTCGTTTCCCTTAAACCATTTCAGTTAGCAACACAGCCTGAGCCTAGTGTTCCCTATGACAACCCGCAAGTCAACGACTATTCTGACTTTGAGTCTTTCACACACCATGTCGAATCAGAGTTTGAACACCCCAATGGCTCTTTATCTCTCCCAGTTCATGAAACCTACCTCGAGCCCACTCGGCGTCTCCCTGGACACAAACCTAAATCTGATTCGCATACATATTATGAATCGACTCCCATCCCGGATGCAGTTGTTTCCCTTACAAGATCTGCCAGATCATTGTTTTCTCTAAATGACACGGATGCACGTGTTGAAAAGCCTCTTATGGTTAACACCCATGTGACTCAATCTGTTCATTCATTATTCCCCGGTTGGTTTCCCGATCCCGCCACACCAGTAATTTCTTCGAGACATTCAAAATTTCGTTATACTGGTATTGGCGAAAATCATAAGCACGCAGATGGTATTTCACAATCACAGTTCAAAATCAATAAATCTTTTAGATCTGATCTTTCTCACTCGAAATCTTTAGACAGTCATAGGAGCAATTTCCTATCTGGGCAACTTCAAGATGTCCGCTTTATTGACCCATCCCAGTTGGTAACTCCCAGGGAGCCTAACTTTCCAGGTACCCAACTTAATCAAATCAACGGTCACGACGATCCCTGCTTATCTGAAAGCATTGTCAAACCAGGAGGTAACTCCTCAAATCAGAATGTATATTAGCTGAAGAATGCATATGTATTTATACATGGAGGTGAGGCTATTGGGATTCATCTCCCAATGACTCTTAGCCTTCCTTATTTCCTAATATTAAATAATATACAATATTAAATGTGTAGACCCATCCCATAGGATTAGGTGTCAACATTCCCCCCTTTAATCCGAAGGGATGTTGGTGAGTCCAAGCATCGATCTGAACTTTTCAAACTTTTCTCTTCCAAGTGATTTGGTGAAGATGTCAGCAGTTTGCTCATTTGTGGAACAATGATGTAGATGGATGGTTTTGGCCTGAACATGATGTCGAATTAGATGGTACTTTGTATTGATGTGCTTTTTTCGATCATGGAACTTTGGGTTCTTGGCCAATTTTATTGCAGAAGTGTTGTCGATCATGAGTGGAGTGGAATACATTTGTTTCATCTGCAAATCTTCCAGGATCTTCCGGAGCCACACAATTTCCTTTGTTGCTTCCGCTGCTGCCACATATTCTTCCTCGGTCGTGGAATCTGCTGGAACTGACTGTTTGCGTGATCTCCATGAGACAGCTTCTGATCCAAGACTTATGGTGTAACCTGTAGTAGACACCCCTGTTTCTTTTTCGTCATCAAAGTCTGAATCAGAATATCTGATCAAGCTGAAGTCGCCTACCTGTGTATACTTGAGTCCAAAGTCTTGAGTCCCCTTCAAGTACCTTAACACTCTTTTCGCAGCAGAACAATGTCCTTCACAAGGTTTTTGCATGAACCTTGAGAGGATTCCAACAACAAATGAAATGTCAGGTCTGGTGGTGGCCAGGTAGATAAGACTTCCTACAAGCTGTCTATACTTAGTTGCATCCTAAAATTCCTTCCCTTGAATAGATGTGAGCTTCAAGTTTTGTTCCATTGGAGTGGTTAAGGGATTACAGTCATCCATGCCAAATTTGTTCAAGAGATCTCCAATGTACTTCTTTTGAGAAAGAAATATGAATTTAGGATGTTGAATTACTTCAATACCCAAATAGTAATGAACATGACACAAATCAGTCATTTCAAAACCTTTCTTCAACTCTTTCTTCATGGATGCAATACAGCTCTCATTGTTTCCTGTTATCAAAAGATCATCTACATATACCACAAGATATAAAACTGTTTTTACAACTTTCTTAACAAACAAAGTTGCATCATCAAGATCAAAATGTTTGAAGTCAAGTTTTAGAAGATGCTCGGTCAATTTCTCATACCAGGCTCGTGGTGCTCGCTTGAGGCCATACAATGATTTTATAAGCTTGCAAACTTTGTTTTCTTGACCCTTTACCACAAATCCTTCTCGCTGGGACATATAAACTTTCTCCTTTAGATCTCCATTCAAGAAGGCTCTTTTTACATCCATCTGATGGACTTTCCATCCATTCTGAGCTGCTAAGGCAAAGAGAGTCCAGATGGTGGTCCATTTTGCTGTGGGAGCAAAAGTTTCTTCATAATCGATTCCTTCTTTTTGTGCAAAACCTTTTGCCACAAGCTTAGCCTTGTGCTTTTCAAGTGAGTCGTCTGCTTTGTACTTATTCTTGTAGACCCACTTACAGCCAATTGGTTTCGTTCCCAAAGGCGGATCAACCAGCTTCCAAGTGCCATTCTTTATCAAGGCATCATACTCCTTCTGCATCGCTTCTTTCCATTCATCATGAGAAGCGGCTTCTTTGAAGGAAGTTGGTTCATGATCTATAGACAAAATCAATTCACGGTTATAAGCAATATCCATATCAACAGGGGAATCAGAATTATCTACATCACCTTCGATTTGTTGAGTGGAAATTCTTGTTCCTATTTTTCCAACCTCATCAGGATGAGCATTCTCCAGTGTCTTTGACAGCCATTTGGGAGGACCTTTATGAGATGGCCCAGGCTGGTCATTTGACTGAGTTGGGATTGATTCAAGATTCAATCTCCCAATTCTGTCAATCACATCATCCAATGTGTCATCCGTGGTTGTTTCTTCATGTGGGGGAGAGAGTGCTTCGGGACATGATTCCACAGTTTGATTCAATATCGGAATCCCCCCTTCAAGATGTGGAATCACATTATCAAATTCTTGGAAGGACTTTGCATGTGTGAATCTGTCCAGGCGATCAAGTTGCCGCTCAACAACCTTGTCACTCTTGGAAGATTCAAGAAATATGACATCTCTTGCTATCACAAACTTTTTATTTGCTTCATCATAGAGACGATATCCTTTGGAGGTATTGGAGTACCCCAAGAAGATACATTTGCGACTTCTAGCACCAAGTTTGTTCCTTTGACCCTTGGGTATCAAGGCATAATAGGTGGACCCAAAGACCCTGAAATGCTTTACCGAAGGAATGTGGCCATGCCACATTTCAAAAGGAGTTTTTTTTCTAATTGAACTTGAAGGACACCTATTCTTTATGTAAACAACACATAGAACTGCATCAGCCCAAAACATCAATTTCACATTCTTGAAAAATAACATGGAACGAACCATATTTAAGATAGTTCTGTTCATTCTTTCAGCTACACCGTTCTGTTGTGGATTATATGGCACAGTTGTTTGATGTTTGATTCCATGTTGACGAAGATAATTTTCAAATTCGTTTGAAGTGTATTATTTTCCATTATCAGTACGTAGAGAGCCAATATGTGTTTGTGCATCATTTTCAATCCATGCATGAAAATTATTGAAAGTTTGAAAAGCATCTGACTTATTCTTCAATAAGTAAATCCAACACATTTTGGTGTAGTCATCAATAAATGTCATCATGTATTTATTTCCATTTGCAGAAGCAATAGGCATAGGGCCACATAAATCTGAATTAACAAGCTCAAGTTTTCTATGTGCTCTGGAGTGTGAATCATGAAATGGTTGTTTTCTATTCTTTCCTAAAATACAAGCATCACATTCCTTAGGTTTTCTAGGAATTGTAGGCAGTCCATTAACACCATTTTTCTTCAACAAACGAAGGTTGTCATAGTTTAAGTGTCCAAATCTAGCATGCCATAAAAGACTTGATGGGAATGTACCTTCATCATGATGTGAACTGAATGCAAAGTTTTGAGCATGAGCAGATGAACCTTTCAGCTTCAAGAGTCTCCCTTCTTCTATTCCCTCCATGACAAGTGAGTGATATGATGATTTTCTGACCTCTGCCTTGCCATCAAACAAGTGAATTGAGTGTCCTTGCTGCCAGAATTCGACCAGGGATAGCAAGTTTCTCTTCAACTCAGGGAGGTATAGAACCTCATGTAGGATATGATCTGGAAGACCAGGCAGTTTAAGCCTGACTGTGCCAAGCCCTGATGGCTTGAGTTTGGATTTATCTGCGAAATATACTGCTCCATCAACTTTGTCAGTGAATTCTTCAAAAAAATCCTTTCTAAATGTCATGTGACATGTTGCTCCTGAATCTAGCAACCAATCATCTCTCCATGAAGTAAATGAAACATCAAATAGGTTTTTAGTTACTCCATTGTTACAATGTGCTAGAACATAGTGAGCGGATTCAGGTGCTTTACCTTTGTCTTTGTCATTAGTTTTACCTTTGTCTTGATTTCTTTGCTGCTCAATTTTCTCCCATGGTGTTCTGCATTTGGATGCATCATGTCCATCTCTATTACAACGTGTGCAATGAAGATTGGATTTGTCAGATTGTCTGCCCCCCCTTTCTGTGAATTTTCTTCTTCCTCTTCCTCTTCTGCCACCTCTTCCTCTGGATGAATCTGGAGCATGACTCTTTTATCTATGTGCCAAGTATGCAGCCTCTTCGGAAGATGAAGGAACTGGCATCTTCCCAAAATATTTCTCTCTTTCTGTAAACTTTTTCCCAAGTGTATCAAAGGTGATATGCTCAAGGTTCCCACTTGCTTGAAAAGACTCAAGATAATGTGAATAAGTCGGATATAATGCCTTAACATATGCTATGAGAGGTATGTCCATTTTTACACCAGTGCTTTCAATATCATGCATGATCGATCTAACTTCTGAAGCTAAGGCAAGGGGATCATCATTCTTCATTTCAAGACTGAACAACTTAATCATCAATTAAACATTTTCTAATTCTGAATGTGAGTCATAGAGTTCTTTTAGCTTGCTCAAGGCATCATAGGCATTTGAGAATGATGAAATGTGGCGACTCACCTCTTCATTTACGTAAGATGCAATCAAGGCATAGGCCTTGCAGTTCTTGTTTTCCCAAATGGCGAGCTCTTTGTCTGAAGTGGGCTTTGCTGGTGGATTTCCTTCTTGTCCTTCACAGATTCCTCTCCACAACTCATTAAAAATGAGTGTGTGTTTAATCTTCCGAGACCATTCAAGATAGTTCTCTTTGTCGGAGAGAACCACCCCAACAATAGAGATGAGAGAATGCATTAGTTTGCTGGAAAAAATTCTTTTGAAGAGGAAAAAATTCTGCTAGAAAAACTTTCAATTCCAGAGATTTTCTCAATTAAAGGGGAAAACTCTTTGCTGAATTTAAAAAGACAAAAACCTCTTTGCTAAAAACTAAATTCTGCACCAAAAAATATATATGTATTTTTTGTTTTGTTTGGAGAAAAAAAAATGTATGGGAAGCAGTTTTATGAAATGGAAGGGCGGTATTATGAAATGGAAGGTCGATATGGAAGGGCGGTAATGAATATAATGAGGGGCGGTATTGAGAAGGGCGGTAATGAATATAATGAGGGGCGGTAATATAAAAGAGACTGCGTATTAAAATTGTGGTAGAGTTGTATATATGTGACAACGTATAAATGAAGCATTCTATATACAGACCAAACAACGTTTATATGTGACAGCGTGATATATGTGACAGCGTGATATATGTGACAGCGTTCTATACTGACCAAACAACGTTTATATGTGATAGCGTGATATATGTGACAGCGTGATAGATATATGGAGGGGGATATGTATACAAATGGGAGAAGGGCGATGTATTAGTATGGGAGAGGGCGTATTGAATATGACAGAGGGTGTTATGTGCAGGAGGGGCATTATATGCAGTTGACTGGCAGCGTATTGAATATGTCAAACCAGCGTATTTGAAAGGGCGGTTTTATATAACGTATTTGACTGGCAGTGCTGTAGGGAAAGGAAAGGCGTATTGCATTGAGCAGATGTTAGGGAGGGCCGACTGGATATACATATGGCAGCGTTTTATATATAACACTTCTCCCACTGCAAAACTCCCACTATGCGTAAAACACTGGTGGAGGGGCGGAATAAAACTCCGGAATAGTTCGATCCACGCTCACCGCACCTGTATTATGTTGAACATTGACCAGGGATTAAATATATATATTAGAGAACTGTATTAGAAGGTGGAGGGGTAGAATAAAACGCTGAATAACTGTGATATGATGCGTTGTATAGTGAATAGCGTGAGATGGGAAATGGGAAGCCGTGGGGAGCGCTCATAGAGCTGAGAGGGGAGGGCTATGTGATATATGTGGAGTGCAGTATTGACGTGTGGGAGGCGATAGAAGGGAGTAGGACGAGGGTGTTATTATAAATGGAGCACTGTTATAAATGGGACAGAGCGCAGGTAGGGGAAATGGGTGAGAAGGCATTGGGAAAGAGGGAGGCCGAGAGGCCATTACAAAAAATGGAATGGGATCTTTGCAGGACTGCAGAGAGGGCTTCAATTTGCAGTGTTACAGGAACTATAGGATTGTAGATTCTTCAGGAGCTGCAGGAGTTGCAAATGTCAAAGCTATGCAGAGATAAAAAAAATGCAGAATAACAGTGTAGCAATAAGTAGGAGCAAAAAAACTATTACTAAAAACTGACTGAGAAAAGGAGAGGAAGTCACACCACAGGAATAAATTCCAATAGTGGGACTGGCTCTGATACCATGTCAAACCAGGAGGTAACTCCTCAAATCAGAATGTATATTAGCTGAAGAATGCATATGTATTTATACATGGAGGTGAGGCTATTGGGATTCATCTCCCAATGACTCTTGGCCTTCCTTATTTCATAATATTAAATAATATACAATATTAAATGTGCACACCCATCCCATAGGATTAGGTGTCAACAAGCATATTCAATCATACCGCGCAGGATTGTCACTTGCATCCCTTTGCCGACCACATGGAGACACCTGAATTCGATGATGCACCTTGGGAAGATTCAAGTACCCATCAGGATATCAAAGTGCTTCAGCTTCTGCCGACCATTTCTGAAAGGCTGACCCCCCAGAACCATGCTCATCCCAGCCTAACCACATCGAATTCACCCCACCCTGGAAAATCTAAAGAATCTGATATACCGATCTATCAATCTTTCAACATGCAAACATTTGACCAAATTGATACAAATCCCACTAACATTTTGCAACTCACCGCAATCCATGATCACATTCATTCGCCTATTGATCTCAAAAAACCATTAAAAGTGGGAAACCCCCTGCTTGAAGGTCTGGAGTTTGTTCAAGATGATGAGGAATTGTAGCCTCCACTAAAAGTGGATTCGAATCCTTATGTCCTTGACAGATTTCAGGAGCAACCCTGAACTAGGGTTTTCAAAACTAGGGTTTCTACACTCAGATGCACAAGCATTTATAACTCACCTGGCACATGCTTATTGTTTCCATTCCATAAAACTGATGGTCCCCAACACCATGATGATATTGCCGGTCAACTCGACCAACCCTATTCAATGGATGTGCCTACAAATAGGAAATGGCTTACCCAGCGCCCATCAGGCCCAGGATTGTGCATGAATGATTATGGGTCATTTATAAATGTTGAGTTTCAAGAACATATTGCTGCATATCAAGATGAGAGTGGGATTCAGATTGCACAATCTATTCTGGTATGTTCTTTGGGAAGTATCTATGATCGTCTTGCCGTGGCTACTACTCCTCAGGTAAGTTTTGTTGTTACCGCACTTTTTTGGATACTATCTCTGATCCTAATCATTTTTGTCATTGCAGGAAGCGAACTAAGGTAGTGGTTGCACTAGAAAACTAATTTTACATAGCTCGGTCACCTCATGGGTTAAACTAGGGTTTATGTGTAGGCTAGCTAGAACCTGTTAATAAAATTTGTTATTTCAACTCTTTCATTAGATTTACTTGCAAATTTTTTACGTTATGATTTAAAAGTGCGTTTGTTGTTTTGTTTAAGATTAATATCTTAGGCATTATCATGTTACAAGTATTTTTCCTTTCATTTCCTTTTCAGTTGCTTGTTGCTGCATAAATAATCACTGCTTGTATTGTGCCTCTTTTCCACCTACAACTAGTGGATCGTTCTCGCACATGGCATGCATTGCATCTCGAGCCTTGCCTATTACATTGTGTTGTATGCTCTCTTCCTTACATCATTTTTAAGCATATCGCCTGCCACTTCATGAGCCCTCATTGAAACCCTACCATCTTGTAGTCTTGCTTTGCCCCGATTGCTGAAACAATAACCCCATTATTTTGTGTGAGGTTGTGGTGGCTATCTCATGAGGTAGCTTTCTCTTAGGACAAGTCATCGAAGTCGCATTCTCAACAGGATGCCTATAAGTATAAACTTATTTAGCCGAGGAGATACGAGCCGGTTGCTTGTGGGAGACCTAATGAGTTTGAATGGCCTATACCCGCAACCTAAGCCTTGTACCTGACATAGTCTTGCACATTTTAATGATCTGTTTTGCACGCTTTTCCTATTGTGGTGAATGGGATGTGAAGGTTTGGCACGAGGGAAAACCCAAATCAGGATATCTTTCAATTTTTGTAAGACAAGAAACAACCTCTCTTGCTCATAAAATAAGTCGAGATCCCTCATCCGCCCATGAAAATAAGTGCCACGAGCACATGAAAATAAGTGCTACAAGCACATGAAACAAATACGGGTAAAGGATCGAGAAAGGCTTCCTGCGCAGAGAGGTAATGCAACAACTCTACCGGGGTACTGACCAGGCTCGCTGGCAGCAAAGCAACGTTTGTGATTTCTTGAAGTGACTCTGTCGGGGTACTGTCCAGGCCTGCTGGTAGCGGAGCAACACCGGAAACTTACTTTAAAAAATCCTGAGAATAATAAACCCACTGCCTTGCTCTTCACATCACCAATGAGCTACGGGCATCTGTGAGCTTTCTCTTTGATGTGTTTCTGATTAGCGAGACCTAGCTGAGGTGCAAGGATTATGCATACCTGTAAAGGGCCAGAGTAATACAAAGGGTACCCACGGAACTTGCTCAATATTCCTTTGCATCACTATCCGGACTCAGACTTTTGTTGTGATATTGACAGAGATGCTGGATTCTACCAGTGGTTCGCCATTTGTTGTAGCCGCTACAACACCACCCAAAATTTTGGGTATGTTTAAAATTTTGGGTCCCCCTCTGCTCGCTTAGTTGTTAAGGTCTTTCACCAAACTTGCAGTCAGTGACATCCCAACGACCTATCCCCAACCCCGCATGAGTTGTCTCACCATCATGATGAGATGTTGTTGTTGCAATCACGCCATATGCAAGGGATCGCCATGCATACATTCGAATGGAAACTTGTGCGTATTTACATTAAGAGCGCTTGCATCATGGGTTGTCTAGGCACTATTTTTTAGCACTTCGCCGAGATCATAGTCTAATGTTTATTATTTTGGGAGCACCGTTCTCTAAAAGGTAACTGTAAACTGATTAGTGTTATAATGTTACGTGCAGGCGATCCCACAAATGATATACCAAAGAATATCACCATCACGTTGGGAGGAAGAGATTGGAACCCAGCTAACAAGAGCACAATGGTTAGGGAAGTTGTTAATCACGAGGAAGAAGACTCTCTTACAAGAATACAAACAAAGTGGCAAAGCTAATGTTTTCTTGGACATGCGGTCTGGGGAAAATGATGACAGATAAGGCTATCCTTAGATTCCAGAGTGAGCGACAGTCACAGATGCTTAAGAGCGACAAATACACTCTATCAGATGGAGAAGATGACATTCTTACTCATCATGGTGTTACTCTAGCAACTCTTGACGACCTTGAGGATGAGATTGTTTGAAGATGAAAGTGATGATTACACAACAACCAGGAAGCTACATGTTGGTGGGGGTGCTGAGGAAGAAACAATCCTGATTCTTCTATTTTAGAAGGAGATAAAATAAGCATAAACTCAAAAGGGAAGTTTTGGAGATCTTGCACAATACCATCTAAATGTCGATGGGTGCACACGAAGGAACATATTTCACCACTCCAACAACTCTAGCATGAATTTTAGCCCCGTGAACAAAGCGGACTTAGAAGATCTTCCTAGAGAATGACAATCTCATTCAAGACGTTCTCGCGCTGGGTAGCAGAGCAAAAAGCGCACATATGGTGTGGCAAGCCAACGACAGAGTTTCAAATATGTCAATGCACCTTTGAGAAGCAACATTGGTTAATCCTGAGATACATACTGTGGAATTATTTATACTACAAGGAGTACATGTGGAGGAATGAAAGGGCCTTAAAACCCTAGTCTCCTTTGCTTTTACATGCCATAAAGATTGTCTATGCGAAACTATTAGAGATGGACAATTTCAAATTGAACCTAGAAGGTTATGTTTAATGCATACACCTTTTTGTAGCCAAGCAAATTGATGCATATGCAAAGAAAGTCTCTAGAACCACATGATAGAAAGGTTCAACATTAAAAGCGGCCATCATGTGGTTTGAGTAGCAGATTTCAACTCTAAACCTTTCAAAACGAAAGGAATTCATATTATGAGGTGGTGGCCGTGGCATAAAAATTGTTATCTAGTTGCGCTAGCAATCGGAGGAAAAGAAAATGTCAATGTTGTATAGTTAAAAATAAGGCGCGAAAGGATAAAAACATATGGTTTTAACACCGTACGAGACACAAAGGATCAGAACCATACGAAAACTCATGACAATTGAGCTCAAATATTTCTATGATGCAGTTTTGACCTATGTTAAAACGTGTTGAGAGAATAGACAATGATCAAGGTTTATTTGTAAAACATAGAGCGGGCGCAAAGGGTCGATGGATGTTTTCAAACTTATGGAAAATGTTTGGAGCAATTTACATATGTAGCGTTCAACTTTACGTGGAAACATGGCACAGAAACCACATGGAAACGTTTACATAAAGTCAAACATTCGATGGCACGTTTCAATTTACATTAAAGCATTAGAGGCGGATGTATAAGGTGGTCAAATTTACCATTAAATTGGCGGATTAGAACCTATGATGAAACATGTTTAGCAGATATATTAATCAAAGCAAAGGTTCGAAGGTGTTTTCAACTTACGGTAAAAGTTTTACACCTGTCCAACGTTATGGTAATAACATGGGTCAGAACTATATGCAAGTGCAGTACGTAGGTTTAAACATGTTTATGGCGCAATTTTACGTTTCAAATATGGAGATGAACTACAAATGAACGCCAATATTTTAATGGTGCAGTTTTGATCCACGTAGAACAGGTATATATGCTATCAACTTTACGTTGAAAACAGGGCGCAGAGCATCTTGAAGACGTTACAAATTTGTGAAAATGTTTCCAAGCCAGAGTTTCAATCATTGGAGCAGATGTATATGGTAGGCACGTGGTATTATTGAATAGCTCGCAGGGTCGCACAAATTAAGCATTTCCCAAGGCTGCGACTCAGCCGGTTTTGCGACCCAGCGACCCAAGGTCGCATTTTTTCCAGGTCGCAGGGTCGCAGAATGATCTGCCCACGAGAAGCTGCGACCCAAGGAATTCTCCAACCCTGGGACCCCATCAGAAAACACAAATTCATGTTATAATCGGCTCCATGATGATTGTCCATGTGTTTCATTCCCCGTCAAAGCTGATGATGTGCCGCATTACATGGACGCGCTACCCAATGCATGCTGCCATGCACGAGCGATGATTGTGATGCTATGCGTAAACAAGGGAGCGAAAAATCATTAAGTCTTGGGAGAAGACATATGAAAAGTGGTCAAAAGCTACGTTTAAATGTGGAGCCAGACCTCATAAACATATCTACGATGGCAATGTGATAATGACTATCGTATTTTTATAACCAAGCTGTCAAGATGACTGCAAATATTTCTATATAGTAGTTGCAGTTGTTGTATATCATCCAAGTGCAAAGGGAAAAGCAAGGCGAGGGGTGGTTGTCACTATTTTTGAACGTTTTACTGAAAAGGCCATTAAAGTAATTATGATTGCTCGGGAGGAAGCAAGACACCTTGGACACAACTGTGTAGGTACAAAGCAGATACTGTTAAGTCTTATTGGGGAAGGAACATGCATTGCAGCCAAAGCATTAATAGATGCAGAGTGTCAAATATGACCATTTATAAATAGGGAAGGGTTGCGTTTTGCTGGAGAAGGGTAGAATACGCACAATTTTAAAACCATTCATAACCAGCGCCATGCTGGCCTCCCACATATCCCATTCCCCACCAAAGCTTTTGATGCGTGTTCACGGTGAGCTGGAAGAATGAATCCCTACTCCTCATGCCGTGTTACATGGATGCAGATTGCCCATGCATGCTGCCATGCATGAACGTTAATTACACTGCTATACACAAATGGAGGTTCCTTATCAAGAAGGGTGCCGATACACAGTTGTTCAGGGATCGTTTAGCTCTGCGCCCGACATGCAAGGATATGATAATTGTTTCACTGCTCAAACTAGCGAACGCGCACAATGTCGACATCTAATCTCTGATTCTTCAGTTTGTCCGTTTTCTCTCCTCATGCCTTTCCCTCATGGCTTTATCTTTTACCAGACACCATCCCCACAAGGTTTCTCCACGACAGTTTCGCTACATTAGCGCATGATCTGTCATTCTCCGATCGAAGATGACAAGTATTGCTCTTCCATGAATGGAAAAATCGATGAGCATGAAGACGTTCGGCGACCACTAAGAATGTGAATGAAGAAGCCCATGCCTATCAAGTAATCTAATCCAAGACTTGAAGAAAACCTTGTGCATGGGAAAGATTATGATCCTGATAGAGAAAGGGCACAGAGAAAGTTGACCCTAGCCGTTCTCTCCGACGATTGAGTAGTTGACCACACAGGGGTCTAAATTTATTGTTTTTCACCCTTGCAAATTAATTAAAATGCCTTTAGCATTATTATTATTTCAATCATGGAGATATGTGACCTATGTTATTTAATTGTAGGAAAAATATTTCGGTGTGCACAAAGAGCCAGAGTTTTCCCTCAGCAAACAAGGGGACCTACTCAAAACAAGTCGCATATCTGCCCAAGGTCGCAAATCCCCAAAGATAGCAAGTCGCAGTGGTTTCCAGGTCGCTAAGTCGCACTCCCTGTCAAAATCCCCACGGCGTGACCCAGCGACCCAGCGACCTAGCGACTAAGTCGCAAGGTCGCATAATTTACCCAGGTCACAGGTCACACATCTGCTGGTGTCGCAAGTCGCAAACTTTCTAAGGTCACAGGTCGCAAACTTGCCTAGGTCAGAGGTCGCAAACTTACCAAGATTGCGCGTCGCAAATTTATCAAGGTCGTGGGTCGCATATCTGCTGAGGTCGCAAGGTGTGGATGGCCCAAGATTGGGTCGCAAGGAAGCCCAACCGTTGGGAAACTGAAAAGTCAGGGACCCCAGAGGGCAAGCTTTGCTCTATAAATACTTCCTTCTGGAACTTGTTATGATCTTTGGTTTGGGGCTCATACGGAGTACACTGTATTATCTGGATTATACATTTGAGCATTAATGCAAGAATTTTGAAAAATCCCTTTGTGGATCTGATGTTGTTTTATGTATGAGCACTGTTGAGTATTATATCTTCAGTTTTTGAATATCTTTAGATTAATACTGCATTTTTAATTCATATCACAGTTGCATAACAGTTTGCTGAGTATGTTAATGGTGGTTGAGTTTATTTCACTTTCTTAGCGAATGTTGATGACTTTGTTTATCTACGTTTGTGTTATCATTTAAACCTTTAGGAAGTGAAGGGTGTTCTCACCATGATGAATTGTTTCGTTCATGGTCAAAACAGCCTACAGGCATGAACCTAATGATGTGTTGCTAACAACACTTCCTTCGGTCTTCATGCTTTATTATTTTCTCTTGCTACTCATAGTGTCATATGTACATTTAATGCATCAATCATATGCCTTGTATCAGTTGATTACGTGGGTATCCACTATTTTATAGAGTTTAAGCGAGACCCAAAGAAAAGGAGAAATCAGTGGTAGCTGGATCCACACCTCGGAAGGGATCCCTAGTCCAAACGGTTCAAGGTCTAATTGGGACCTTTTACCGGGGAGATCCCCTGCTATTGGCAGGACATATTTTCCTGTCAACACAAAATTACATCAGAAGACGAAAGTGGTAAAAATGATTTATAACTAGTTGTGAATCAAAAATTGTCAAGTCGTAGAAAATTCTTGGAATTTCTTCATGTATGATCAATGTTATGAATTTTGAAAACCAAGAAAATTGAAGGTTTGACAAATAAGTATGATCTGATATTTCAAGAGCTTATAAAATTCTTTAGGCTACTTTTCTACAATTGAAATGGGATTCCCAAAAGAAATTGGATTCATTACTTGTTTTATTGAAAATCTGAAATAATGGAATAAATGCAAAAAAAAAGAAAATTATTCTATTCCTATTTCTACCTTAATGAAAGAAATATGACTAGGTATAGTTATACTTCCAATGTAACCATGTAAGCATTTTAATTCCTGCATGTATGTACATGTCAAACATTAGTAAAAATGCAAATATAATTAATCTAAGAAAACTAAATCTAAAGTATAATGTATCTTTATTGTTGGTAGATTATTCACCATTACCTTCTCTTGAAATGTCCTTTCCAACTGAATTTCAATTGGATCATAGAAATTTGGATGGATTTCCATTACTGAGTTGGAAAGGTTTGAAAGAGAAGATGAAAAGCCAGGTTGTAGAAATGATCTTTCAGAAAGAATGGCCTGTGTGATTTTGTTAGTGTTATGTTCAAGTGCTAAATTATTAACGATCTTCTGTGAATGAAAATTTTCCAAATTTCTTTCAAATTGATCAATGAAAAATAGATGGAAGTTTGATAAATTCAAAAGAATATTATTAATTAAATTAGATTGTTGGTCATATTGTGAAAATATACACTCTTGTTCGCATTGCTTTTGAGAAGAAAGAAGTGATTGATATGGAATGAACATCAATTGAAATTGGAAGTTTAACAACTTTTGATGTTCACAATTACAATTTAATTGTCATTTTTCCGTTGAGGTAATGCATCAATTGAGTGTTTAATATTGAGCTGCTCAATATGCTAGCACAAAGTATCTAAAAATCTAAGACTCAAAATAGAAAATAAATCTAAAGTGAAAAATAAACATTGAAATAATAACAAAATTGAATCATAGTTTACACTAGTGTTACAATTATTGTTACAACACAATTGGGAGGGACTTAAAGTAATTTCCTCTTCACAAGAATTGGGCAGAATAATGCAATTAGAATGATTGTTGATACCTACTTCTGAATTAGAGAGAAGGATATGACTTTTAATAGAAATGTGAGCTTGATCATCATATAAATCATAGATTGGAATCGTTTCTTGAATGTTGAAATCATAAGTATGATTATTTGTTTGAAAATGAGAACTATTTGGAACAGTTTCTAAATTAGATTGTTCTTCATTTCACATGTGATTATACTTTGATCATGAAGATTCAATTGTAAAGAAGACAAATCAATATCCTCAATGTCAAAGTAGTTATCATAAATGACCTCAAGACATTCATTAGAATTCCCTTCGATCTTTTTCAATGTATCAAAAAAAAAGGAATATTAAGCTCATCTTCATTAATGCCAGAATAATGATCATTACTTAATTCTCTATCTTGATAAAAAAAAAATGGTAATTCATTTAGATCGGCCTCTCTATTTTCTGAAATATCTTTAATGTGGAGAGAGGCTAAATTACTATTAGAAAAATTATCAGGATAAAGAGAAAAATATGAATCCAAAACAATGCATTTCAAAATATCTCTATTTGAAAACTCTTGTGCATTTTCTTCATTGTAAATTTTTGATTTAATATCATTTACTTGGGTAATTGTGCTTTCTTGAAGAATATTTCTTTGTTTATCTGAATTTGGAATTTTCACATCATGAAAGAATTCAGAAATTTGTACAACATATTGCATATTATTGGAAACTTTAATCGCTGCTGGTACTTGCCAGATTATGATCTGATTTTCTGATTCTAATGCATACTGATTTTCAAATTTCAAAGTGGTATCTTTTTCAATACTGCTGCTAATATTTTCTTGAAATTGATTAGTGAAAATTTTCAAGCTTCGTAATTGAAAATCATTGACATGTAAAGGTGCACCTTGATCTTTCTCAATATTGTAAGAAATGTGTCGAAATTGAAGGAATTGATTATACAAAATAGAGGCCATTTTATCATCATTTGTTTGTACCTTCATATTGGAATTCTTACGTATGTCAATGAAATTAGGAGGAAATTGATCAAAGCTTGAAATAATTTCACATTGATTATGAATGGAAGGAAGAGATCAAATATGTTCAAGACCAATCTAAAAATTATTTTTTCGAAGGTTTATCTTCAATTTTAAATTTTAAACAGTTTAAATGAAACCTGATTGTAAAATAAATTAAAGACTCTCTTTCAAACCTTCCTAGATCTTCAAAATCGTCACATACCTGTTCGAAGATATATCGATAAAATTTACAAAGGAATATTGTAATAAGTTGTTCCCAAGTGTGGATTGAAGCAACTGGAAGTGATTTACACTAGTTTTTGGATTTTTCCAAGAATGTAAGAGTAAAAATCCTATATAAAATACTTTCATCAATTTCATGAAATGTAGAATTTGAAAATTTTTGAATGAATTGTAAAACATGATTAAATGCAGAAGTATTTCTCTGACCATTAAACTTTACCTGAGAGAAGAGTCTTACCATTTCTGGGGGAGTATTGGAAGATGTTCGTCCAGAAATAAAACTCCAAATTGGAAGTTTTCAAGGAGCCATTATCATAAAAAATAAAATATTAGAATATAAAGACTCCAAAGTAAACCAAGTTTCAGGCCCTCCTTCTAGCTCCAAATAGTTGAGGCCTCGAAATTCATTGCAACAACATGGGGGATGACCACCCGGACTGGACCTTAAAGCAATTCCTTTCCATTTAGAATGGTGGCTCCGACTGGTTTAACTAGGTCCAATTACCTTCTCTCAATCTCCATTGGCTTAAAATATGACTTTTATTTACCAATGGGAAAAAGACATCACATCATTTCTCTTGTCGATAGGACAAGAAAGTTATCCTTAAGCTAAATTGGGCTTAGCCAGGCCACAACTAAAGTTTTGCCTCTTTGGGAAGAGGAATTTTTAGGGATGTAGAATTTAATCTAAATGAAATATTATTCTAAGATGCAAGCAAAAGAAACTATTTTAATCCTATATCAATTAGGAAAATATAGATCTATCCTAACTAAGATCAAGGTATTTTAAATAATTGATATTTAAATATGTTTGTTTAAAATGAATATCAAGCTAACGAAATTGTTCAATTAACTGACATTTTGAATACTAAACGCATCCTTCCTAGAGACCTCTTCACTGAAATAATTAATCAACAACACTCAGGAAGTTGTTCTCAAAATGATATTGATCATATAATCAATAACTTGAATAATTAAACAATAACATGCGGAAATAGTTCACAACATATCACTATTCAATAAATCAGTTTTATAAGACAGATTTCTGAGTAAATAGTTACCTAGAAATCATAATTCAACCCATAATAGTAGAGACAAATAATAACATAAATTGAGGCAAACAACTCATACCGATAGAAGCCCACAAGTATGCGAATAAATTGACACATTCATGTTATGATAAAATGAAACCAGCATTTAAAATAATAGTATACCAATTTAGTAAGTCCATTTCTCCAAATCTGATCTCTAAGACTATTTTACAATGCCTGAATTTTTGTTTTCAAAATCAGAGCTACAGTAGTGCAAGACTCTGTTTCATTATAGATAACTAATAATGTAAAAGAAAAACCTAAATAATCCCCAGATCTGAAATTCCTCTCCTCTTACTCTAAAAATCTAAATTCCTATTACAGAGGTGCTTTTATAATTCCAGAATTGCAGAGGAGAGAAGCCCCTATTACATTTTTAGTCTGCTATTTATAATATTTACAAAAGAATTCTTCATAGGAAGGTTTTTTGAAGAGTGGTTTTGCTCCATCAATTTCATTGGTTTAAAATAATATTCTTCAATTGATGGAGCCTTCTCATTGACTGAGAGCTTCTTCTTCTCATCTCTTCAAATGTTTTCCTGTAAAAAACAAATCAAAACAAAAGTAAAATGTAAGAAATTAAAATAAATCTAATCAAAACTTAATTAAATAAATAATTGAAAAAGGAAATATAGGCTTTATTTTGATTTATATGCTTATATAATTGGCCAAAGATATCATTGACAAATGGATGTGCATTTAGAATAAGTTGTAGTAATTTAAAATGCAAAAGATAAAATTCAGAAAACTAGTTTTGTTTTTTAAAAATTCGGAGCTTGACCTTTTGCTGAATTTTAGACCCAAAAAAAAATCAAATATGGAAATGAAACCTCTTCAAGAATAGTCTTCATCATTTTATCTTTCCAATGAGATGTCCTGGGCCTCATTTGGCCAAGTAAAACTCCATTTATGAGCCTCTAAAGTTGGTATATGAAAATTGCCAAAAATCTGGAATTTTTGTTACTTGGGCTAAAAAAATCAAAATTTTAAATTAAATTCTAATCCTAAATTAGATTATGATATTTACTTAATTAATTCTAATTAATTGCAATTATATTATTCATATAACTTAGTTATAATCTAATTCTAAATTAAGTTATAATTAACTACTAATTAATTTATAATTGCATTATTAATTTTAATCAAAACTAATTGAAAAATACAAATAAACTAATTAAAAAAATGATTTATTGATTAATTAAAATATTAAAATATTATATTAATATTATAATTTTAATTATATTCAGATTATAATAAAAATATTGTAACTAAACTATAATATTAATTATAATATTATATAATATAATTTTTTTTTATTAATAATTCAAAAAATATAAAAAATGCACACCAAGTGAGAGAGAGAGGAGGAGAGGAGGGATAAGACTGAAGATAGCGGAGCGACGGTGGTAAAAGTAAGTGACGGGACAAGCAGAGGTCAATCGCAAATCACATTTTAAAGGCTTATCGCAAATCGCATTTGGATACAGTTAGCGATAAATGTTTCGCAACAAAACCGTAAGCTATGCGATGTGCGATGGGAGTGATGTGGCGGTAGACAGGTAAGGGTCCCACATGATATCACATTGGAATTTGGGAAGGATAGCACATGAATGTGTTGGCGTTTTTTTGCGATGGCCGATATATGAAAAGGTAAGTGGTCCTACCAAAGGTTTTAAGAAGCGGTTTGATTTATAGCGGAGCTATAACATTGAAATTTCGGAAGTTAAAATATGTGGATTTTGGGGATTAAATGGGATTTAGAGAATTAAACTATGGGTTTTAAATATAGTTTAACTTATGAAGTGTTTTGATATTGAGAAAAAGATGAAAAATAATAAAAATGAAGTGAGGTCAATATTTACAATAAATGACTATTTTAACTACAAGAAATAAAATATTGGTACACTTTATACATGTTTTAAAACCCAAGCAAGAAAATGATCAAAACTTCAAAGGAGTGTCATTTAAAAACCATTTGACCAAATGAAGTGAAACAACTATTGTTGGAAAAATTATGAAAAACCAGATTCAATGGAAAAATCAAAATAGAAATCTAATAAAAATGAAAAATTACAAAATTACAAAATAATTAACTTAATCAAAATCCTAAAAGATGTTTAGCCAAAAAATTTGTAGAAAGGGTCCCCATTATTTGAAGTACATAAGTAAAAAGTGGGGGGTTGTGTTTTACCACAACAGGGCCCACAAAAATTGGTTAACCAAACACAGTAGATCACAATATCACAAATTTACACTCGTCGACACTTCGTAGTTTTGACGATTTCGCAATATTTGCAATTTTTCGATTTTGCAAATTGCAGCAAATAACTGTATCGCAAGTCACACATTTTAAAATTTAGCTTCATAACAATTTCAAGGTTCAATCACCTGATTACGATATGTGATGTCAATCTTTAGATGACACGTGTCTCCTCATCGCATCGCAGCTTAAAACCTATAATTTGCGATGACTTAGCAATAAACATAAAAATCGTTGATGTGAAATATTCCACTAGGGTTGCAATTTAATATCCATCGTTGATTTATGCGCAGATCTAATGGTCCTCACTATATATTCGCTCCTCACACGTCCAGTCGACCCTTCTTTGGATGCAATGTGCGATCAATGGTAAAATAATTATGAAAGCCTATATTGCAACTTCAAAAGCTTGACTCAATATATAGTTTCACAAAACATATTACATGGAACCCCCATTGTGCACAATGTGATATCCTTACTCCAACAGAGAAATAAAAACTAACAGTTTAAAACAGATAGCGGAATTAAAATAAAAACATACTTGGACATAACAATAATGACAATACAAAGAGTCTTTCCCTTGATGGCTAGATTATTACATTGCTTCTTCACTCTTTCTCTCTGTTCACACCTCACTCACACCTATTCCACCCTCACTCACTCACCTATTCACGCTTATATATCTTCGAACGCGGTTCTCTTGTATTTTATTAGCTCTCTGTTGAACAACTCTAACAACCTAATTCTATCATATCTTAATGATCTAATCTACTTGAGTTTATCTCCTCGTAGGGAGAACCAATTTGCCATTTTTATTCTTATTTATTCTTATTTAATTTAGGAATCAAAACAAATTGAATTCTCACAATTAAAGCTTAATAAAATATTATAATCAATTTTTTTTACCCCTTGTTAGCCATAACATGTGAACACACAATCACATTGCTGATTAAATCTGGATGCTCCTGCATCAATATTGTAGTACAAAGGTGTACCAGTTGACATATTTAAGATCAGGTGTCCCAATGAGGTGTAATTCAGCAGAATATAGGCTGGGAGGAAGGTTGAGTTATTACATACGGAAAACACTTGGGAGGGATTTTAGGCCCCTCATATACTCCATTGATAATGCATGAAACCTCTAGGGGGGATGAAACTTTTCCCTCAGAAGCCATCGAGAATAAATAATGGGCAACGCTTTGAGATGGATGTGGTGAGTTCACAAACGGTACACCTGGTGTATCATATGGTATATAGAGTTGTTGAGGGGGGATTTCAATGGGATCAAATAATGGATTCAAAGGGTAGGCAACATAGCCTACTGGACCATAAAGCGTAGATTGAGTGGTGAGAGTTTCAATACTCAGAATGAGAGTGAACTCATCATTTTGAGTCCTAATCGAAGGTGGAGAGTCAGAAGAGATAAGAGATGATTTCCCTTCGGAAGGAGTTGACGGAGAGGAAACTGAACTTGGTGGTTCAACCATGATGATCTTATCTCAAAAAACAAGAGAGGAGAAAGATGATTAATTCAAGGATTCAAACAATATCTTAATAAAGAATTACTCACAATGAGGTCCAGAAATATTATAATGGGTGAGCAATGTGATTGTGGGTATTTAATTTTAATACATTAAAAAGAAACTTAACCTTTTCATGTTTTAAGAGTCAATAAAAGGACAAAAGGTGACTCTAGCCACTTTTGGATTTAATGAGCTCAAAAGCACGAGGGATCGATGATATTTTCAAATTTAAAGAGTTAGTAAAGAACAAAAATGCCTACTCGGGGTATTCTAGGCATAGAGGGTTACCAGGTAATCGTGAACTGCAATATACACCTTGGTTATCCAATGAAAGAGAAATGACCAAGTACTTGACCTATGGTAGCCAATCTCCCTAAATGTTGCGTTCGGTGTATCATGGTTACAAGGAAAAAGACTCAGCTTCTTATGGATAAAGGATTGCAACCTATAGGGGTCTCCCTTTATATACATGATGGTATGGGGAGCACAAGTTTGTGCTAGCATTGTCTTATGTAATATCTTCATGAACAACAACTGCTAGGTTTTATGACATCGAAACATGTCACTAGCCTAGAACACACTAAATGTGAGCATTAAGTTTCAATCCTTCGTTATATTGATTGAATAAATTTTATGGTTGTCAAATCTTGAATTATGTCTCAGTTTCAACGCGCTACCGATGCCATTTGAATACCCTAAAATACAGCTAAATGAGAAATGAACCAATCATTTTGATGAATCGTATGCTAATTAGGGAGAGATAAACTCACACAACCAACGTAGAAACAAAAAAAATGCATGAAATGACACTTATTTTTCTCTTCAGGTGAATTTTTTTAAAGTGAAACAAAAATTGTACAATTTTCTTCCTTTTACTACATGCACTAAGAAGCGAATCGAAATGAAATTTTCATTTCTAAAGTGAAATGAAATATTTATTTTTTTTTGTATCTTTCTTATAAGCACAACACGAAATGTAGAATGCAGATTAATTAACAATGCTTTGAGTGTTAACAATATCTCTCAAACATGCGTACAAGAGGAAAAAAATTACAAAAATCAAAGAGAGAGGTGAATCACTTTCTTCAAAGCAATGCACTCTTCTTTCACACATTGATCAATCACTCAAAGAAAACAAAATTCATCCAGAACACAAGCAACTGTAAATTCAAGCACTTGAAATTATACTACCTGAGAGAACTAACCGAGTGATGAAAACCAATCAAACACTAAGCCTGAAAGGAAAGACAAGACTAGATTAAATGGAAAGTCTGGAGGTCAGCAAAGCAAGAAACCAGTCAGATGACCCGAGGACACCTAGCAACCCTAGGAAGACAAGGATGCAACCAAATTTGTAAGAGAGACAACCAAAAGCATAAAACTTGAATCAGAAATGTCACCGAACAGATAGGGAACTGATCTAATAAAAAAATAAAAATAATTCAGAAGGATAAGACTCACTAGATGATTAAAATAAGGAAAACCCTAAAAAGTCATACACGGGAATCAACACGACTATCTAGGTCGCAACCCATGCTGGAAAGGAAAAATCCCAACTGTGTAAAATGCAGAACGCGTTGATCAGTGCGACTCTCAGTGTAAAAAAAAAACCAATCAAGGAAAAGATAAAAAAAATAAAAAGGTTTTCTAAAATGAAACCAGACTTATCACTTCAATAGAGAGATAAAGGTCTGTAAGGAATTACAGGGGCTACAGAGACAAGGAGGTAGACCTTCGATGAAAATTGAAGACAAGTCAAGAAATCAAAAAATCGAAAATAGGAGACTAAAAGGCTAGCGCTCCCCAGTGGAGTTGCCAATTTGTTATGCAGGAAAATCCTCTCTGCGGACAGAGACGATCCCTCTATCCCTAGAGTGGGTCTAGTAACAACAGGGAAAAATTAGAAACCTAATTTCCTTGATTGAAAATGCGTGTAGATTGCAAATATATCACCTACCTCAATCTGATGCTAATTCCCATTTGAATCCTTTGATCCTTCACGTCCCGTGGTCAGATCTTCGCCGCTACTAGCACTTCGTTACCTGCACAAAAGATAAAAACAACAACAATCATGAAAGAATTGTTGACACCTAATCCTAAGGGGTTGGGTGAGATCGTATATTATTTTAATTTATTAAATAAGGAAGGACAAGAGTCATTTGGAAGTAAATCCCAATAGCCTCACCTCCATTCATAAATACACACACAATCTCCATCTAATACACATTGATTTTTGTGGAGTTACCTCCTGGTCTGACATGGTATCAGAGCCAGTCCCATTTTTGGCATTCCTTTCATTGGTGTAACTCCCTCATGCTCTGAATTTTTGCAGATTGTCATTGTGCATTAATTTTATGCCTTATTCAGTTTTCTTACCACTCCTCTGCCATTGATGCAATTCTAGAAAATTCTGTAATTTTTTTACTACAAGTTCTACAATTTTTCTGCACATTCTGTCTATAATTTCTGCTAATGTGCATTTTATGCTCAAATTTCGAGCACAATTAAACTTACTGTACAATTTTTTTCTCATTCACGGTGAAAATCACCCTCTCTCCACCCAAACCCCTCACCTCCCTTTCTGCCCCCTCACCCCTCATACAGCGACCCATTACATTCTTCATGCCCTCTCAACCTCAATCAACCCACCCGAACCCCTCACAGCCTCTCGGCCTCACTCAACCCACCCAAACCCCTCACGGCCTCTCGGCCTCACTCAACCCACCCCTCACAACACTCTGCTCTCCCCCTCACGCGCTCCCCACCTGACTCCCTCACCACCCTCTGCCCTCCCCCTCACGCACTCCCCACTCGAACCCCTCACCACCCTCACCCTCACACACTCCCCACCCGACCCCCTCACCACCCTCCACCCGACCCCTCACACACTCCCCACCCAACCCCCTCCGCCCTCCCCATGGCCAACACATCCCTCCCCACGCTCTTCCGCACGCCTAACACCCTCAGCCCTCCCCTCCCCTGTGTTCTCCTGTTTATTTTTTT
Source organism: Pinus albicaulis (assembly GCA_034641835.2). Taxonomy (NCBI): domain Eukaryota; kingdom Viridiplantae; phylum Streptophyta; class Pinopsida; order Pinales; family Pinaceae; genus Pinus; species Pinus albicaulis. The sequence continues at coordinate 1,426,719,180 of CM076577.1, forward strand.
TGTTTTACAGAGTTTCCCCTCCCCCAGATAAACCCCCCCCCCCCCCAATTAAAACCTCCCCCACATAAATCTTCCCCCAGTTAAAACCTCTATTTGTTTTTACCCTAAAAAAGTATGCATATATATGTTTTGCAGAAAACAAGAACTACAAGGGCTATGCCTTGATTGTAGCTTCCGTAAATGAAAAGGTGATTCTCCATATTACACGATTTTCAAATGCCTATCAAGCCTTGATAAAACTAAAAAAACTCTATGACTCACATTCAGAACTTGAAGTTGTTCAATTAATGATTAAGTTGTTCAGTCTGGAATTGAAAAATGATGATCCTCTTGCTTTAGCTTTAGAAGTAAGATCTATCATGCATGATATTAAGAGCACTGGTGAAGATGTTGACATATCTCTCATAGCATATGTTAAGGCTTCGTATCCCACTTACTCAAATTATCTTGAGTAATTGCAAGAACATGGAAACCTTGTGAAAATCACTTTTGAGTCCCTTGAGAAAAAGTTTTCATAAAGAGAGAAAGATTTTGGAAAGATGACGACCCCTCTATCTCCTGAAGAGATTGTATGCTTTGCACATAAATAGAAGAGTCATGCTCAATATTCTTCCAGAGGAAGAGGTGGCCGAAGAGGAAGAGGAAGAAGAAATTTCAGAGGAAGGGGGGGGCAGACAAACTCAAACTGAAAAATATGATCTTCATTCCATACGCTGCAATAAAGACTGGCATGATGCATCTACATGCAAGATACCTTGGGATAAAATTGAGCAGCAAAGGAATCAAGAAAAATCTAAAAATAATGACAAAGACAAAGGTAAAGCACCTGAATCCCCTCATTTTGTTATAGCATATTGTAACAATGGAGTAACTAAAGACTTGTTTTATGTTTCATTTACTTCTTGGAGAAATGATTGGTTGCTAGATTCAAGAGCAACATGTCACATGAAATTTAGATAAGGATGTTTTGAAGAATTTACTGAAAAAGTCGATGGAGAATTATACTTCGCATATAAATCCAAACTCAAGCCATCAGGGCTTGGCACAAACAGGCTTAAGTTTCCTGGTCTTCCAGATCATCTTCTACATGAGGTTATATACCTCCCTGAGTTGAGCAGAAACTTGTCGTCCTTGGTCCACATCCGCCAGCAAGGACACTTCATTCACATGTTTGATGGCAAGGCTGAGGTCAGAAAAGCATCAGATCACTCACTTGTGATGGAGCGAATAGAAGAAGGAAGACTTTTGAAGTTGCAAGGTTCCTCTGCTCATACACAAAACTTTGCATTCAGTTTACATCATGATGAAGGTACACTCCCATCAAGTCTTTTATGGCATGCTAGATTTGGACACTTAAATTATGAAAGCCTTTGATTGTTGGAGAAAATTTTTGTTAATGGACTGCCTATAATTCCTAGGAAACTTAAGCAATGTGATGCTCGTATTCTAGGAAAGCATAGCAAACAGCCATTTCATGATTCATATTCCAGAGCACATAGAAAACTTGAGCTTATTCATTCAGATTTATGTGCCCCTATGCCTATATCTTCTGTAAATGGAAATAAATATATGATGACATTTATTGATGATTACACCAGAATGTGTTGGGTTTACTTATTGAAGAACAAGTCTGATGCTCTTCAAACGTTCAAGAATTTCCATGCATGGATTCAAAATGATGCACAAACTCATATTGGCTCTTTACGTATTGATAATGGAAAAAAATACAATTCAAGCGAATTTGAAAATTATCTTTGTTAACATGTGATCAAACATCAAACAATTGTGCCTTATAATCCCCAACAGAATGGTGTAGCTGAAATAATGAACAGGACAATTTTAAATATGGTTGGCTCCATGATGTTTTTTAAGAATGTAAAATTTATGTTTTGGGCTGATGCAGTTCTATGTGCTATATACATAAAGAACAGGTGTTCTTCAAATTCAATCAGAAAAAAACTCCTTATGAAATGTGGCATGGCCACATTCTTTCGGTAAAGCATTTCAGGGTCTTTGGTTCCACCTACTATGCTTTGATACCCAAGGTACAAAGGAATAAAATTTGTGCTAGAAGTCGGAAATGTATCTTCTTGGGGTATTCCGATACCCCCAAAGGATATCGTCTCTATGATGAAGTCAATAAGAAGTTTGTAATAGAAAGATATGTCATATTCCTTGAATCTTCCAAGACTGACAATGTTGTTGAGTAGCAACTTGATCGCTTGGATAGATTCAAACATGAAAATTATTTTCAAGAATTTTATAATCATATTCCACATCTTGAAGGGGGGATTCCTATACCGGATGAATCTGTGGACTCATTTCCCGAAGAACTTTTTCCCCCACCTGAAGAACCAACCATGGATGACACCTTCTACGATGTGATTGACAGAATTGAGAGATTGAATCTTGATTCAATTCTAACTAAGTCAAATGAGCAGCCTGGGCCATCTCAGAAAGGTCCCCCCAAATGGTTGACAAAGATGCTAAAAAACGTTCATCTCGATGAGGTTGGAAAAACAGGAACAAGAAGTTCCACTAGAAAAAATGAAGGTGATGTAGATAATTCTAATTCACCTGTTGATATGGATATTGCTTATAACTATGAATTGAGTTTGTTTGCAGATCATGAACCAACTTCCTTCAAAGAAGCCACTTCTCATGATGAATGAAATGAAGCGATACAAAAGGAGTATGATGCCTTGGTAAAGAATGGCACTTGGAAGCTGGTTGATCCACCTTTGGGAACCAAACTAATTGGCTGTAAGTGGGTCTACAAGAATAAGTACAAAGAAAATGGCTCACTTGATAAGCACAAAGCAAGCTTGTGGCAAAAGGTTTTGCACAGAAAGAAGGGGTCGATTATGAAAAAACTTTTTCTCCCACAGAAAAATGGGCCACCATCCGAACTCTCTTTGACCCAGCAGCACAGAAGGGATGGAAATTCCATCAGATGGATGTAAAAATTGCCTTTTTGAATGCATATCTAAAGGAGAAAGTTTTTATGTCCCAGCTATAAGGATTTGTTGTGAAGGGCCAAGAACACAAAGTATGCAAGCTTATAAAATCATTGTATGGCCTCAAGCAAGCACCGTGAGCCTAGTATGAGAAATTAACTAAGCATCTTCTGAAACTTGACTTTAAACATTTTGATCTTGATGATGCAACCTTGTTTGTTAAGAAAGTTGGAAAAAAATTTGTATATCTTATGGTGTATGCAGATGATATTTTGATGATAGGGAACAATGAGTGTTATATTGCATCCATAAAGAAAGAATTGAAGAAAAGTTTTGAGATGACTGATTTGGGTTATGTTCATTATTATTTGGCTATTGAGATAACTCAACATCCTAAATTTATATTTCTTTATCAAAAGAAGTACATTGGAGATCTTTTGAACAAGTTTGGCATGGATGAATGCAATCCCTTAACCACTCCAATGGAACAAAATTTGAAGCTCACATCCATTGAAGGGAACGAATTCAAGGATGCAACGAAGTATAGACAACTTGTTGGAAGTCTTATCTACCTGACTACCACCAGACTAGACATCTCATTTGCTATTGGAATCCTCTCCAGGTTTATGCAAAAACGTTGCGAAGGACATTGGTCTGCTGCAAAAAGAGTTCTAAAGTACTTGAAGGGGACTCAAGACTTTGGACTCAAATATACACAGGTAGGCGGTTTCAGCTTGATCGGATACTCTGATTCAGAATTTTATGGGGAAAAAGAAACTGGGGCGTCTACTTCATGTTATACCATGAGTCTTGGATCAGGAACTGTCTCATGGAGATCACGTATACAGTCAGCTCTAGAAGATTCCACTACTGAGGCAGAATATGTGGCAGCAGCTGAAGCAACAAAGGAAATTGTGTGGCTCAGGAAAATCCTTGAAGATTTTCAGATGAAACAAATGCATTCAAAACCACTCATGATCGACAACACTTCTGCAATAAAGGTTGCCAAGAACCCAAATTTCCATGATCGAACAAAGCACATCAATACAAAATACCATCTCATTCGACATCATGTTCAGGCCAAAAGCATCCATCTACATCATTTTTGCACAAATGAGCATACCGCAGACACCTTCACCAAAGCACTTGGAAGAGAAAAGTTTGAAAAGTTCAGAACGATGCTTGGACTCACTAACATCCCTTCAGATTAAAGGGGGGAATGTTGACACCTAATCCTAAGGGGTTGGGTGAGATTGTATATTATTGTAATTTAGTAAATAAGGAAGGCCAAGATTCATTGGGAAGTGAATCCAAATAGCCTCACCTCCATGTATAAATACACACACAATCTCCATCCAATACACATTGAGTTTTACAATGCTACCTCCTGGTCTGACAATAATAACATATATAATGCATATACAACTTACTTTCCTAATCAAGGAAAACTAATAATCCAATCACATAATAAAAAAAAATTGGAAATCATGAACCAACCATACTATATTAAAATAGAGAGGGGGAGATACAACTCATGCCTTGATTTCACAGCACTCTTTCGACGAGTCTTGATCCAAGCACGTCTCCAAAGCGATTTTCAACTTGATGTGAGGGAAAAAGGTCTCAACTCTCGCTCAGTGTATATAGAGACAAACGGGTCTCTCTATTGTTCTTCTATCTCTATTCTAACTAGAAAAGCTTTGGGAGATTTCCCATTATATAGCATAGGAGGAGGGAGCATGGATCCACTTTAGGTGGGGAAATGGGTTATCCGTTTGAGTGGTTCCACTTTTGTAGGAACAAATATGCCAAAGGGAGAAACTCGACTCTATCCTCGAGAATAGACAACCAGGTCTCTGCCACAAAGCTTCTAGATCTCGAAGCTTCATTTCCATTTTTAAAAAAAATCTTAGAAGGGGATCTACATGAGTATGAGCTTCATTCCAGCGTCGATCGACACAAACCTAGACCAAAATGAGGCCATCGGTGCAAGCAAGGCATGGAGAGGGTGTGCCGCTCCAGATAACTAATTTTATAAGGAGTTGTTCTAGGAATGGCCAACAGAGAGTTTGTTCATTGTGTTGAAGAGGACATAAAGTCATATTTTCATGATGGAAAACAAGCACAGGGATCACTGTTAAGGGTCTCCAAGATAAGTAACACGGACTATAGTTACAGTGACAAATTTTTGTATAACATTTGGTCGTGCCCTCAGCCTTGGAAACCTCCCCACATCGCAACCTTTGAATTTCATTCTCTACGCCCCAAGAGTCTAATACATCATCCGATCATAGTGTCGACAATTCCTTTCATCATGTCCCACTGAGCTAAATAATTTACAAAATAATTGCTTTAGTGACTGCATATATATTTATACAACAAATAACAGTTGTTTATGGGGTGATGGCCTCCAAATTGGCATAAGCTACCCCAAAAGTTTCGTCCCATACTTGTTCTAGCACTTGGCTAAAGCTTCATTGGACTTAACATCCCATGGCCTAAGTACTCTTTAAAAACAAGACACTGATCCTTATAATCGCCTTCTTCTTTGCACTTTATGCAACAAACTTCTAAACGTCTATCAAATTAAACCTCTTTTCCATTCTTCAAGTCTTAGAGCTCCATATGTAAGCTTGGCAATTGGGTTTGAATCTGTTGAACACCTATATTGGTGTCCGCTATCGACACAACTTCTAGTTTCATCGCAATCTATAATGATTCTACTTGGGTTTCGATCTTCTGATGTGACAATGGTAATATAATATGTGGGAATAATGCAGTTATAACACACCCCTTGTGCTGCTCGTTAGGGATCTCAAAGCTTATTTGACTTAGCAACATCTTGAATCCTTAATCTACTTCCCACACAGTTTCAGTGACTAATTTCTTGATCTCTTTGATCTTTGTAATACATTATGACTATGATTTCCGCTTCCTAAATTCAACATTCAATTCAGGATTTGTTTGATCCAACTGGGCATTATGGTTCATCGCAGAGTACTTCATATACCAACATTGTGACCAGCTATGCTTTCTTCATATTCTCATCAATGATGTTCCACAATATCCATACTACTTCTGCGACAAACCAAAATTTCTCGGGATAATATGATTCTAGGCCTTTAAACACAGGCATCTTCAATTTGTGAGCCATATTAAATGGGGGAGGTGGAGGTGGAGGTGGAGGTGGAGCAACAATATAGAGATGGGTTTTGAGGGGAGTGGGGGGTTCGGGATCCATAGAGGTGTCGTGAATATCTCCAAAGTCTAACTGTGACGCACTTCTAGGAGTAGAAAGGTTATTTTATCCTTCTTCATATTCATATCCAAACAACAGAGTGCATCTAGTCTCAACATAGTTATCATGATCTACCCTAATTATTTTACCAATTCGCATAGATCTAGTTTTTCTTCCTCTGAAAATCAATCAGAATGCATTCGTAGCACACCCTTTTCACATAATAACATCTTAAGGGAGAGCTTGAGTGAGTTTAAGTACTTATATCACAGGCCTTTCAAAATTTTTCGCTTGGATTCACTATAGGACAAAAAAATATCGATCGTGAACTCAGTAATAAAGCCTCCAAGAATAATATGGATCCAATAATCAACAACCCTTGAAATCTTGTTATCAATCTACTTCAATTTCTTTATTAGCTCTAGATTCCACATAGTAGGGTTATCGTCCTTGAAACAAGTGTTTTTCTTAGCTAGTCTTGATAACCACTCGTACAACTCTTTAGCGAACAAGGAGAAAAATATCTCTTGCTGATATTTGAAAATATATTTCTGCAACCACCTCTCAGTTGACATGCATGGATTCTTGTTTTCCTGTACTGTAAATTCATGTTCTTTCATATTTACGAAGCCTTGAATCTCTTTTCTTGTTGGATGCCACATCCACATATTCCTCAATCTGATCCTGGTCCTGGCAATGGAACCATTTTTTTTCTTAATGGGGCCTAGACCTAGGTTTAGATATGGTTGTGTCAAACAAGAAAACACACTATTACTAGCCATTTCGGCAACAATCTGTTGTGCAGACCAAAGTATCACCTGAGGCAATATTAGGGGATGCGAGAACTACGTTTATGCATCCATAAAGACTATGGAGTGTGTATTTAGGGCTTATATTTACTCTAATACTTAACATAGCTTCGCAGGATCGCGATTCTAACTACAAAGTCATTGTTCAAAACTTCTAGTTAACTATCTTGCGCACTGCGCATTTCTAACTAAACATGCCTTAGTCATCATAGGAAACCATAACCCTAACTTTGCAATGAAAATATAGATAAAAACCCTAAGTTGGAAAATATAACATCAAAATACAGATTAATCAAACATATTAATAAAGAACGCAGATTTGTCTTTAAAGTCTTCTTTTATTCCTTCAGATCTTCTCAATACAACACTTTCCGCCCTGCGCACACAATTGTAGGGGTCTACGCACTCAGCTGTAGACTTTCCAAGGTATCCACGTACTTTGTTGCAGGAGCCTTCCATTTCATACAAAACAACAAAATACAAACTTAATTCAATATATAATTACATCCATATGCATTCTCTCTCAAGAGCTATCCTTAGACTCCTTATATAGTCTTTTCCTTTAGAATACAATGGTATGAAAACCATGGGTGGAGGTCAATGTGTATAAAATATTCCCATCCGTTTACAAAATAAGGGACTTTGACCCTCCCCAAAGCCCCTAAGACTCTAAAATATATGTGTGCATCACGCTCCACTCCTCAAAATGCAGATTTTTTTATGAAACTTTGATCTAGGGGTACCTTGTCCAACATACAACATAAAACATGACTTAGATTCCATTGACCCGTACATAGTATATGAGAGTATGTGCTAGAAACCATGTCCCACTCCATGAGTAATTTTCCCAAAAGATTATAAAATAATAGTACATGGGTGTGCACTTGCACGAAGTTGGGTATCAAGGATTCCGAGTGGAATTTGGTACTCCTTGTCATACTGTGGTCCAATTTATGTACTTGTCTTCATAGATCCTGATAGGGTAATATTTTTCCTTGATGGCATCTCAAAAAATATTCCAAGTGGGAGTGGCTCAAAACAGTGAGGATTCCCTCTCGTCCTTTTGCTCAAAGTAGATTTCACACTAATACTTGACATGGGCGACGACTTTGAGGAGTGAAAAAGTAATATTTTACCGATTGGAAACTTCATGAACAAAAAAATATCCTTCTAATCTATTTAACCATCTATCTATGATGTTCACATGTATCTGGCCCTCAAATATGGGAATGTGAAATTAACTTGTACCTTAAAAGGAGTGGCACTTCCAAAGTGGCTGCTAGATGAATATGCGTCGCCTGTGGGTAGCGGTCGAAGGATCTCCTGCTCCCTCATCTTTCTTTTCTTCTCCTATGGGAGGTCGTTGTGTTTTGTGAGGTTGATCCTACAAAGGTTCAACCACATCTAACCCCAACTCCTTATACCTTGACCTCGTTGGGGACATGAAATAAAATCTGAGAAATAACAAACCGCTCTAATACCATTGATCCATACTTATGAAAAAACACAATAGAATACAGATATAAACATAAAAATAGAGATGTAACAAAAATAAAACTTCATTTAATTAATATCAAACAATGGAAATATGCTTACATACATAATGGAAATAAACTAGCTCAGGCAATGGTAGCTTATCTCCGATAAGTTATGTGGAGGCTACGTGCCTCTTAACTGCGTTACAATGACTCTCAAGGGACTTTTTAGTAACAATAAGGGGAAATCATAAACGACCAAAACCCTAACCCCAGGAGATAGAACACCATGAGCTTGTGGGCCCCATTGAGGTTAGTTAGGTAGCCAACATCCTGGGGTGATAACTTGGTCATATTATCTCTGTTTGGTGCATTTGATACCTTGTTAGAAAGATATTTATGAGTACTACAAAATTTGTCGCAAGCCCGTTCGAAATGCTATGGGCCTGTTGTAGACCTAAAAAAAACCACCATTTAGGGGGGTCAAAACTACTCTAGAAGTTCAGGACCAGAAAACACTGCTAAAATAGTAAATGATGTTATAAACAAGGAAAATGATGAAACCGACTAGAGGTCTAGGAGGAATAGGCGAGTGGCCACCAATATCCACATGGATGAAATTATTGTAATTTTATATTAAAATTACAATGGTCAAACCATTTAAAACATTCTATCGCCATTAAAGTAATTAGGTCAAAATATAGCGTCAAAACAAAAAATGTAATATCAAAATGAACTTTAAAACAACCAAAACAATTCACCAAGGGTAAGTATTGTTTTGGGAAATGAATAAAAGTACTTTTAGAGTTATTTTTTTATAGGATTACTCAAATGTCAAGTGAATGCACCTAGTGTATACCAAACAAAAGTATAGATCATTTGAGTATTGATGGCATACATTTAAGACGACCCACATCGAGAAAAAATGAAAATACATGAGAAATATCTATTTCTTTTGAGAAACATGTTTTCTTCACATATTTTTAATTTTATTAGTGTGGGATATTGAAAAGTATGCAGAGTAACTACATATTATAAGTAGAATTTATCTGCATCCACTAACTTACTATAGTTTGCATATGAGTAAACCTATAAGGAAGTCAAAAATACATTTAAAAAAATAGTTTCTTTCTTTTCTTTTAAAATTTTAATCTCTTATTTTATTATTTTAGCTAATATTTTATTATTTTGACTCTAAAGACCACTTTATACCTCAAAATTTCAAAACAAAAAACCAAAGATAAAATATTTAATTGCAACAAATTTATTGTAGTTAACACAACATCCTTCTCTAAAAGTGAACTAAAATGTTGTATCATAGATTGACATATTGAATTGAATCACTTATTTTCTTTTTTCCATCATCTATTATGAATGACTTGTATAAGACCACTTATTCTCCCTTAACAATAAAACAAGTGATGAGTAGAACAACACCATTACGGTCAAACTCCAAGTGATGAGTAGAACCATTACGGTCAAACTCCATGTTCCATTATGGTAGTTCTTTTCTAAAAAAATTTACATTTTTACAAATCAAGTTTCCCAATCTATAATATGTCTTACCTCTTACCTCTTCATACAATTGATAAAATTACCTATATATGTATCCTTGTTTGAAAATTAAGATGAACAACAATATAAGAAAATAAATAAATAATAACACTAATCAGCACTTAAATCTAACCTTCACATTTGTTTTGTATTTTTTTTTATAGATACCTTGTTATATGCTCCTCTCAAAACCAGCTTATGCATAAACCCTTCACTTGACTTATGAAGGAGAACCCCAATTTACACTCTTAATTACTTGGAGATATGATATTAAAAGAAAAAAAGAAAAAAAAAAATTCTCTAAAAACAACCATATGCTAAGAGCTATCTCTATCTAATTGCCAAGAATTATCTATGTACTAAAGTATAGATCGCCCAAAAATTATCTATGTACTAAAGTATAGATCAACATTGGGATTCAAAAATAACAAATAACGCAACTAACCTAACTCAGTCAATAGTGACAAGTGGGAAATGCACCGCCATGTCATAATTCTAGAAATGCTAAGGAGGCACTTGAAAGGTCTATATTTTGAAATAGAAATATTTCATAGCTTGAATTTGGATCATTGGAAACTCTTAATTTAAGATAATTTAAGCAACATTGGGACATCACAATCCCGTCTCCCAAAATCAACTTTAAATATTGAGACACTTTCACTCACCCAACATATAATATATTTTGACAATAAATGAACAATTTTAAAAAATGAAAATTTTCAATGAAGGCCTTGTTTATTTAAGAGTGTATATTATTATAAAAGCACATACATGGAAATACACTCTTTGTTCATTTTTTTCTGCCTCATTGACCCCCTCTATTGGTGTTTCAAAATTTTATTTTTAATTACTTAATATTGCATTGTTTTTTTGTTTTTTTCAGCACTTAAATTAGCTTAGATCTATCTTAATAACAAATCTACTAAGTGTTGAGAGTTATCAAATCTCTTTACATTCATATATTTTAATATGCAAAGAGATTTGAACTCTCTTAGCTTTTGGTAGATGAGTAGTTAAGAGGGATTGACCCACTTTTAAATATGACATATTCCATATAAGTATTATGGGCAATATCGTGGGTTCTCATAAACATGGAGCTCCAAAGCTAAACCTAACTAGACCAAGTCAAGTTTACATTAACTACCCAAAAATTAACTTAAAAAATTATATATTTTTATATTTTTATATAGGAATATTTTTATTTTATTATTTTGCCCAAGTCAAAATATTTACATGAGTAGAAATTACAACATCATTTCTTGCATACTAAGAGTGGGGCAAGGGGCAATTATAAAAATATTTTTCATTATAAATAGTTTTTTCTTCTTCCATCCAATAAATCACTTCAACTTAATTAATAAATGACAATGTTATAAAATAAAGTTGAAATACTAATAAGTTCCAGTGTGTTCATTAATTGATGTTTCTACAATATAAAAAATTCCAATAAAACATCTCACTTTTGGCATAAACTCTAATCATTTCTAACCTAACATTAATTTAATAATAATATAATATTAACACTAACATTATAACAATGATAAATTAATAACTTTCATATATTAGAATGAAATTTTAATGTGGTAAAAATATATGTTGAAGTAAATTTATTAGCTATTTAAATTCAAAGTATATCATAAAGAAATTTTTAAAAGTTTTTGTTTAAACCAACATTAATTTTTTTGAAGAAAATTATTTTCAGTTTTTGAAAATAGACATACTTACACATCACTTTTCTATACTGAACTCCTATACTAAACTGTAAAATGTAAAATGAGCCTTTAAACGCAACACTAAAATGTAAAATGAGCCTTAAAACCCCAACATTAAAATTCAAAATTGTAAAATTAACCTTTACGCCCAAACGTTAAAATGCAATTCAATCCATGAAAGAAAGAAAGCTCACACTATTTCATCTTTTTGGGGATGTATCGTCAAAGATGAACAGTTGTTAACAAAGAAAACTCTAGAGGGAACCTCACGCATAACTCCTTTCATGAGCAATGCAGCATCGTAGCTCTATTTCTACATGAATTCAAATTTTATGATTGTATATGCTACAGTTCCCATAACATTGAATATAATTAGTAAATGGTATTTTCTTTTCAATTTTGGAAGAGGTAAAATTTCTCATTAAATTGCAACAGTAATGTTTTAATTTTTTTTTTAGGGAGGTTGGTCGATATATTAGTAAAGATATAATATATTATTTAACATAATTAGATATAATTTGATTTTTTTCTTTCTATAATTTTATTTAAGATTATTTAACAATATTAAATGTAAGTTACCAAAAATATAATAATCTTTTTATTCTAAATTATTTAATGACATAGAAATTTCAAATTTGTAAGTTATAATTACCTAAATATTATAAAAACTAAATTGATAAAAAAATAATAATAAATACATTATTTTAAATATTTTGAATTTATAAATAAACAAATTTCACTCAAATATATAATCCAAAATTACTAAAAAGATTTTGACACTATAAGACTAACACCCTAGAGTGTTAACAACACGTTATTCTAAAACGATGTAAAGAATTAAACTAAACAAGTAACCAAACATACCCTTAATGCTATAATATTGTTTATTATTTTAGACCAATTACATGTTCAAATATATTTAATTTGAAATTGAGTATTGAATCAAAGGAGAATGTGAAATTGATTTTTTTTGTATTGGTTTATTTATTTAAATTTTAATTAGTTTGAAATTTTATTATTAAATTTATTATCATGTTTAAATTATAATAAAATCTCTATTTATAATAACTTACATTGTAAAAGAATATTCTTCATAAATACATTGAAACAGTGTCATTAATTAGCATAAATAAATATAATTTAGTTATCAAAATTAATATAATTTAGTTAACATTAAGCACAACATAGTAAACAGTCTAGACTAATCTAATTTAACTTTAATTGAACGGCAACTTCTAAACGGGAACGTACGCACGTGCATCGTGAATATGAATTTGAATATGGTTGTTGCAGAAAAATTGTGACATCCAGACCAGTCGAAAACAGTAATTAGAAGACAAATCCCATAAACCTGATTTACGATAGGAGGAGAGAAAATTAGCTTCTTATAAAAGAGGGACAGACCTTTTTCTGCGAGATTCATACAATCGCATGGAAATGGACAATCAAATATCTATCTCACTGGCAAACATTGGCTTTATCGATTCCTCCGAAGGAATTTGTATGCCACCAGAATTACATAGCTTTTTTAATAGGAGAGAAAGTCAGTTGCAACCATGACTTATTCAGTCAGAATGGAATCGACCATCAAATATCTTCATAACTGACCACCACTCGCATTAGAAGATCCCAAAGGAAACCCCACGATTATGATTATGTTGATGGTGATGTCTTATTGATGGTTTAGTTTAATTTATAGATAAGATAGTTTTATTTAATTAAATTTGGTAAAATAATTTAAAGAAAGAATGTAATTTTTGTTGTTATTTAAAATGTATTTTTGAATGTATAAATGAATTCAATATCCTGAAAAATTGGTGGGCACTCGAATTTAAACAAATTACAGTGAATTTTTTAAAAATCTTTGTGATTTTGATTAAAATTAACAAAAAAAAAAAAATATGTTGTAAAAAAAATCTCAAATCTCAAAAAAAACCTCAGGACAAGATAATTAAATTGATGATTTATTTAAGGTGTAGTATAACAAGAAATATATTTTTTCAAGAAAATTTGGAAAAACGCATAAATACATCCAGCATTCTGAAAAATCTTTAAACACTTCAATTCTACACATTAAACTCAATTTTTATGTCTCTCAAATTTTAATTAATATATAGATATATAACAATTCTCCCTAATATCAAGAAAATACTCAACTTTTAAATAATGTCATCCAAATTCTAATACTCAACTTTGAAATAATGTCTCTCAATTTTTAATTAAAATTAATATATATATATATAAGTACATTACAGCATCTTTCTTTAATATTACAATTGCCCCTCATACCAAGAGAATATCGAGATCGAACTATCATTTTATCAACCTTCCCTATCCAAAAAAGAGGATGATTGAAAATCCAAAGAGGATAGCCACTTGAAGGGTATCCTAATTCCAATTCGAGGCATATCTATAGTGGATACCACAAGTTTCATTAACATGCATACAAATCACGCTACAATTGGATGCCTTGTGTTTCAAGTTTATCATAGTCGAGTGCTCCCGTATACATGCGTAATAATCTATTTAGTTTTATTTGTGAGAAATGAATAATGAAAGGGAACAAAACGATCAAAGGGATCCCGATCGATCAGAATGGTGATCCTACGAGATACACGTCAGCTGGCATCTTATCAATGATAAACTCCTCCAGTTCTGGGTTTCTTTTGTACACAGTACTTTTTTCGTTTTTTTCGGTCATTTGCTATCAGAGCAGAGCAGTAAGATCTTGGTCTGTTCATTTATGCCGTTGGGGATTTTTCAAACATGAGTATATTACTTATGGTCTTGGTTGAAAATCACCAAAAATAATCACAAAATTAACAAAATTGTTTGAAACTTTTTTGCTATTACTAACACATAGTGAACCTCTGCTGTTGCAATTATCACAATGGACTGCACAGCTTTTTGGATGCTCATGAAATCATAATTGAATCAATATAATAGTGATACCTTGATGTTATCACAATGGACTCGCCAACTTTCTCGATGCTCATGAAATCATAGTTGAATCAATATAATGGTGATATCTTGATGATGTCTTTGTTGGAATTCTTTTTGGATACCTATGAAATCATACTTGAATCAATTAAAAATGAAATGGCAGCCATTGCACATGAATAACACACAAAACAATAGATTACATTACTGTGCACAAATCAATAGACATTACATACGTACATATAGTTGAACTCAGATCTAACTAATTCTAATCTTAGAGAGAAGTTGAAAGAATCTCTCAACTTTCTCAACAAACCCAAACTAAACTAAGTAAGCATAATCCTAACAAATCCTAATACTCTCCCTTGATGCTTACTTTGCAAAACATATAATACTTAATCACAGTTACAACACTTTGAACTTTCGTCTCTTTGTCTGATCTGGTCTTCAACAGCAACTCTACCCACTCTGCAGTTTTCTGGACTCGGCTCTTTCTTTCTCCACATCTTCGAGCTTACCTTTCAACCCATTTAAAGCACAGTTGCTTCTAACCATCAATGCTGAATTTGTAAGATTAAAGATTCTTGACACCCCCGAAGAAGAGTCTCGACACTGAACTACCCTATTGAAATATTTCCATTTGTGAAATAACCCCGAAGAATAAATTTCAACAGTCGTATAGGAAAATATTCGAAGTACAGAATATGATCAGCGATCAGTCTTACAAAGTGACATTTACACACAAGGATCTCATTGTATAACCTATAACCGATGCTCTTGAAGCCCGAAGCACAACAAGACCCATCAGCATATAACAAATTCACACAATCAAATTAGACAATTATTCTCTCAACACCGAAGAACATCGAGAATGACTAATTTAAATAATGCTAATTTGTTCAATAATTGGTTCTTCACTACAAAAATCTCACAACAACAAATATAAACTTAAACCCCACACTATAATGATATATTCCACACCATACCACACACTTTCACATCACATCACAAAACGTTCTTTAGAAAAGTTTGAGAGATGGTTCGGAAGGCTCATTGTCACTTGTAGAGTCTTCAAATATAGCATTAGGTGAATCTTCTGAAAATGTTCCATAGGCTGATTTTTTCAATCTTCCTTCAAAAGATCTTGAGCCCAAATTTTGCAATTGAATTTTGTATGTCCATATTTATGAAAATAGATGATCTAGGGTAAAATCTTGATACCCTTAACCAAGACCTTTTAATTCGGCTGATAAATAGAATTTCATTTAATTAAAGACGTTAAAGAACTTAAATGAACAACTGTAGCTGTAAATAAGAGGAACATAAATGAACAAGATCAGCAATCATAAGAACACGTCGTTTGATGACGGAGTTCGTCCAGGAGGGACTACATCTCCGGGCCTCGGTGTCAAGATGGTGTAGGCCGCTGCATTATGTGTTGTATGAAGAGATGTACATGGATGTGCTTTCCTATGACATACAAGGAAAAATTTCCCTCACGCAGGAGTGGCTTGACTTCTTTAAGAGATGTTCCACTGCAGAACTCTCATACATAAAGAAAGACTCCTATCAGTATGACCATAGCTGACATGTAATAAATAAGAGTATCCCGCCAATCCTGGCAAACAAGGGATCTCAACAATACACATATGAAAAGGAGCATCCCGCCAATGTGGCATAAAAGGGATTCATACATGACACAAATCCATAGCTGAAAGTACATCAAAAACAACACAAAGCAAGATCCCACAACTCATGTATCAACAGGGATCTGCAAGACATAATGCATCTCAAAGAGAAATAAATGAAGAAGTACATGGAATACACATCATATACCTCATGCTGCCATTTGCTGAAGGCTGAGTAGCTTTGCGGCTGAATCTGAAAACACCATCAATCTTGTGGCGTCGAGAAAGGTGAAAACGACTGCTCACATGCAAAAATCTGACACCGGCATAGTCCACTTCCAAAAGTGGCTGGAAAATCAAAAACTCAGATGCAGAAACTGAGCACGCCATCAGACTCGTGGCGTTGAGTAGTGTGGAAATGACATAAAATTTGTCCCATTTGGACAAAGTCAAAATTTCGCCCTCCTGAAAATTGGCCTCAATCAAGGTTCCGCCTGCCTCTTTTCTGGCTCATGGTTCCACATGCACCTGCAATAAAAAAATAATAAATCTGGAAATCCGTGCATCTCCTCGGATTCCGTGCGCGCTGCTCCATTGCCTGGGCACACTGGTCTGCAATTAAAAAAATATTAAACTCAAATTCCGTGCGCGCACTCCTGCTTCTCCATAGCTTGCGCGCACTGGTAAAAAAACGAGTTTATATAAAAATCGCTGGGTGGACTTACCCAAGTCCCACCGTTGGCGCATTGGTAAAGTTTAGAAAACGTTGAGGAGAGGTCGGGGGGTCAAATCCCGCCCCTCCCAACATAGCACGCGTTTTTTTTTCTGTTTAAAAAAAATGGGCGCGTTTTTGTTTTAAAAACAATATAATATTGTTTTTTTGGGGGGCCGGACCCGCATTGGGCGGCCCGCCTCAACTACCTTCGCCATTTAAAATTCGTTGGAACGTATATATATATATATATATATATATGTTTTAACCAATACATGCCATATTGGTGGGGAGCTCTGTGGGGTCCGGCGGGGGTCATGGCCCGCCGGCCCATACATATATATATATAGTTTTTTAATATGTTTGACATGCGGTTGGGTGCCGACGGGGGTGGCGGGGGTCATGGCCTGCCACTCCTTTTTTTTTTAAATAATTTTTGTTTTAATAAACCAATTATGCATTTTTAAAAATTCGGTTTTGGACCGAAGGAGTGCAATTAACCAGGCCACAATTTCGCCTGGAATCTTCCTGAGCTTGCCAGAAACCGGTGGCCGGAAAAAGTCCAATTTGTGTCCTCTTTAAGGCTGCCCAGTCACCAATTCAACCTGGAACTTTGACCGCTTATAACTTCTTCATACGGACTCGGAATTGAGTGCCGTCTGCACCGTTGGATTCAGAATTACGAGATCTACAACTTGAAATTGGTTTGAAAGCAATCCAAACACTTTGATTTGTGAGCCTTTTACTCAAGCCACTTGTACCTGTACCTGATTAATCCACCTAGATCAATCCTCCCCACTGAGGAGCTTTTGGTCCTCCAAAAGCATCAAGCTTTACGTATCATCAACTGCCTGCAAATATCGTTGAAAGGCGCATCCCCACATGACTCCTTCATCTGGCGTACTTCGGAATCAAGATGCAAAGCCATCATGTACAACTGCTACAATGTGATTTCTGAAAAGGCACATCCCTTGAAGACTCCTTCACCTTACGTACTTCAGAATCAAGATGCAAAGCCAACACCTGCAACTGTTGAAATGAAAATGTCTGAAAAGGCACATCCTATGAAGACTCCTTCACCTCACGTACTTCGGAATCGAGATGCAAAGCCAACACCTGCAACTGCTGAAATGCAAATGTCTGAAAAGGCACATCCCATGAAGACTCCACCTCACGTACTTCGGAATCGAGATGCAAAGCCAACACCTGCAACTGCTAAAATGCAAATGTCTGAAAAAACACATTCCATGAAGACTCCTTCACTTCTGTCCTTCGGAATCGGAATTCCAACAATTGCCTAAAGCTGCAATGAACATTACATTCTCAATGTGACCAATAAAGACCCAGATGTTTCCATACTTGCCACGAGTTTATAACATGTACTCGGTGGTCAAGCTTACAGCAAAATGGAAATCTTACCTCAACAAAATTACAAGACCAGACCTCATCGTCGCATTTCGAAGTGATGGAAAAACTCCTCATCACCTTTACATGAAAGAAATGCATCATATGACTCATACCACATGACCAAAACATAATCATCGCATCTCAAAGTGATGGCAACACATCATCACTTTTACATGAAAGAGATCCAACACACGACTTATAAAACAAGGCCAAAAAGAAATGTCATGGTCGCTTAAACGAGTGATGGAAGCACATCATCACTTTCATAATAAAAATGCGACAAATGACTTACAAGTATGGCCATGACAAGCTTAACATCTCTAGAAAAAACAATCTAGAAGAACCACTTCTCATTTATTAAAACAAGTGGATCATTTCCCTGTGGCGAACTTGCTTGTCGATCATCTCTTTTGACTGGTGTATGCACGGGCGCCTTGGCTTTACGGCGCTGTTCTGGATGAATTTTCCAGCATGTGGCTCTTTGGTGGCCACTTCGATCGCAATGGGTGCAAAATTTCTTTTTCCTCCAAACCTGCTTAATTGATTTCTTTTCTTGTTGGGGAGAAGGCTTTTCTTGCCTCTTCCTTGTTTGTGCTGCCATCCTCTTCTAGCACTTAGAAATCACATGGTTATTAAAACCAAAAAATAAACAAGTTTTACGATGCCATACTTTATGACCGTGGTTATCAACATTATTGTAATCAAAATGCACTCTAGAATAATGAGACTTAGTATACCTTTTGGGGTGGTCTCTGGTGCCATCATGATGATGGGAGCTCGCCTCGGTTCCTTCACTGCAACGTTCACTATCGTGGAATGATGGCGAAGTGACCCTATCATTCCTCTTCCTTGGATAGTTCATCAGTATCTGTTTTCCCTTGATTTCCTTCGAAAATTCTTCACCAGTGTACCCCAAACCTGCATAACGAGGTCGTTGCACAACCTCCAAAGGTTCGGTTATGCCTTGGCCACGAATGCCAAGTCCTCCTCCTCTGTACCCCATTTTAGTGAGGAGCCTCATGCCGGTACCTGTGATGGGTATCTCCACACTTCCAACTGAAATTACATCATGTGTAGAAACTGAAGAAAAATCAACACTATTTACCTTAGGTGTTGATTGTGAAACAGATGAAGAAAGTTGTTGTAAGCCTTCGTCGCGCTTCACTTTTGTCACTGCCTCTGACATGGCTTGTAGCTGAAGCTGCATCTGCTGCATCACCTCCTTCTCTTTCTGTAGGAATGCTTTTAAGGCATCATGATCTCTCTGAAGAGTTTCTTTGTTGCGTTTCAAATCTTCCCATGCCTCTGTCGTGGCTTGCAACTGAAGCTGCAACTGCTGCTTCTCCTCCTTCTCTTCATGTAGGAATGCCTTCAAGGCATCATGATCTGCTTGCAAAATTTCATTTTTGCGCTTCCAATCTTCCCACGCTTTTGTTGTGGCTTGCAACTGAAGCTGCAACTGTTGCTTGTCCTCCTTCTCTTTGTGTAGGAGGGTCTTCAATTCTTCGTTCTCTGCTGCTTGTTTTTCGTACACCTCGTACAATATGTCCACTTTCTCGGACACCCTGAGCATGGTTTCATACATGTCCTTGACACTCTCCATGGCTCAACTTCGCAAACGTTCACTGTTCACGCCTCATATCTAATCAGCAAGAATACCTACTCCGATACCACTTGATCCAGGGTAAAATCTTCATACCCTTAACCAAGACCTTTTAATTCGGCTGATAAATAGAATTGCATTTAATTAAAGACGTTAAAGAACTTAAATGAACAACTGTAGCTGTAAATAAGAGGAACATAAATGAACAAGATCAACAATCATGAGAACACGTTGTTTGATGACGGAGTTCGTCCAGGAGGGACTACATCTCTGGGCCTCGGTGTCAAGATGGTGTAGGCCGCTGCATTATGTGTTGTTTGAAAAAGATGTACATGGATGTGCTTTCCTATGACATACAAGGAAAAATCGCCCTCACGCAGGAGTGGCTTGACTTCTTTAAGAGATATTCCACTGCAGAACTCTCATACATAAAGAAAGAATCCTATCAGTATGACCATAGCTGACATGTAGCAAATGAGAGTATCCCGCTAATCGTGGCAAACAAGGGATCTCAACAATACACATATGAAAGGGAGCATCCCACAAATCTGGCATAAAAGGGATTCATACATGACACAAATCCATAGCTGAAAGTACATAAAAAACAACACAAAGCAAGATCCCACGACTCATGTATCAACTGGGATCTGCAAGACATAATGCATCTCAAAGAGAAATAAATGAAGAAGTACATGGAATACACATCATATACCTCATGCTTCCATTTGCTAAAGGCTGAACTGCTTTGCAGCTGAATCTGAAAACATCATCAATCTTGTAGCGTCGAGAAAGGTGAAAACGACTGCTCACATGCAAAAATCTGACACCGGCATAGTCCACTTCCAAAAGTGGCTGGAAAATAAAAAATTCAGATGCAGAAACTGAGCATGCCATCAGACTCGTGGCGTCGAGTAGTGCTGAAATGACATAAAATTTGTCCCATTTGGACAAATTCAAAATTTCGCCCTCCTGAAAATTGGCCTCAATCAAGGTTCCGCCTGCCTCTTTTCTAGCTCATGGTTCCACATGCACCTACAATAAAAAAATAATAAATCTGGAAATCCGTGCATCTCCTTGGATTCCGTGCGCGCTGCTCCATTTCCTGGGCGCACTAGTCTGCATTTAAAAAAATATTAAACTCAAATTTCGTGCGCGCACTCCTGCTTCTCCATAGCTTGCGCGCACTCGTAAAAAAACGAGTTTATATAAAAATCGCTGGGCAGACTTACCCAAGTCCCACCATTGGCGCATTGGTAAAGTTTAGAAAATGTTGAGGAGAGGTCGAGGGGTCAAATCCCGCCCCTCCCAACATAGCACGCATTTTTTTTTTTTTTTTCTGTTTAAAAAAAATAGGCGCGCTTTTGTTTTAAAAACAATATAATATTGTTTTTTTGGGGGGCCGGACCCACATTGGGTGGCCCGCCCCAACTACCTTCGCCATTTAAAATTCGTTGGAACGTATAACATATATATATATATATATATGTGTGTGTGTGTGTGTGTGTGTGTGTTTTAACCAATACATACTGCCAGTGCAGGGAGCCTGTAGTGACGTCAGTGAGAGGTCATGGCCCGCTTGAGCCCATACATATATATATATATATATATATATATATATATAGTTTTTTAATATGTTTGACATGCGGTGGGGTGCCGACGGGGGTGGCGGGGGTCACGACCTGCCACTCCTTTTTTTTTTAAATAATTTTTGTTTTAATAAACCAATTATGCATTTTTAAAAATTCGGTTTTGGACCGATGGAGTGCAATTAACCAGGCCACAATTTCACTGGGAATCTGCCTGAGCTTGCTGGAAACCGGTGACCGGAAAAAGTCCAATCTGTGTCCTCTTTAAGGCTGCCGAGTCACCAAGTCAACCTGAAACTTTGACCGCTTATAACTTCTTCATACGGACTCGGAATTGAGTGTCATCTGCACCGTTGGATTCAGAATTACGAGATCTACAAATTGAACTTGGTTTGAAAGCTATCCAAACATTTTTATTTTTGAGCCTTTTACTCAAGCCACTTGTACCTGTACCTGATTAATCCACCTGGATCAATAGAAGCATTCAATCTTATTTTTGTTCACCCTTCCCTTGGAGAATAGTGCAAGTTCATTGTGTGAACTAGCCTCTGTGCCACCTATCCTCTTTTCTTCTGCCATAAGAGCTGTTATCATTTCATCAAGTGATTTAAGTGACATTTGACTTAGAGTAAATAAGGCATTATCATATTTTGAAGACAAGCTATTTAATAAAATTTCCTTTGCATCATCGTCATCTACTTTTGAATTAATTTCTGACAATTGTCTCATCAAAGCTCTTAACTGATTTATGTGTGCTCACAATGATGTCTCACTATCCATTTGGAGTTTAAACAATTGTAACTTCAAGAAAAAAATTTCATTAACAGCTTTTACCCCGAATACCTTATTCATTTCTTCCCATATTGCTACATAAGATTTATGTAAGTCAATAAGATGTAGCTCGGAATTTGCAAGTGATAGTCCAAGGATAGACTTGCCTCTTTCCTCTATTTTTTCCCATTCAATTAACTGTTTAGCATCTGTAAGTGCTTTTTCTGAGCCTTTTACAATATTCCACAGATTCCTATTCATCATTTGCAGCTAAAATTTTACCTTCCAAGTGTAGAAATTAAAGCCATTAAAATTTTCCAATGCAATAGGCTCCATGTTGAAAAAATATCTTTATCCCTTCTTTTTTTTCTCACAAAAAAAAATAAATAAATAAAAATCGAAAACTCTGTAGATCTAAAACAAATTGAATTGATAGCCTAATTTAATTTTTCATTGTTTTCTCTGATTTTACGACTGCCTTGGAAAATGTCGTTGAGCTGCGTTTTCAGCCAATCTCTTGTAATGCATCATAGTCTGCAAAACAACTAATTGAGATAGTGGATAAAGCACTCCAAGATGCATGCTCAAGATGCTCTCACTTCTGCGCAACTATCTTCACGCTGGCAGACTATCTTCACACTACCCAACTATCTTCATGCTGGCAGACTCTCTCCACGCTGGCAAAGAGCCGAGCCTCTTCACACTGGCTCAGTCCAAGTTGGGTCCACGCTTCCGCTGCGGCAAAATGAGAGGCAACTCCTCATAGAATTCAGAAGAACAAACTCTACCTTTTCCATGTGTACAAAAGGCTAGGAGGGTCTGATGAAGAACGGCTTCGAGCAAAGAAATGTTGAATCAAAACTGAAACAATATCAGTTAGTGAAAATGAAGAGTCATCTTGCTCCAATACCAAATTAAAAATGAAATGGCAGCCATTACACAGGAATAACACACAAAACAATAGATCACATTACTGTGCACAAACCAATAGAGATTACATATGTACATATAGTTGAACTCATATCTAACTAATTCTAATCTTAGAAAGAAGTTAAGAGAATCTTTAAACTCCTCAACAAACCCAAAGCAAAATAAGTAAGCATAATCCTAACAAATCCTAATAGAATCAATATAATTCCGATACTTTAATGTCCTCTTTGTATGAAAAGTTGTTATCTCCAAAAAGAAAATGTTTTTGTGATTGAGTATAAAATATAATATATTGTTCTTGGTATAATGCATTATGTATCAGTTTTTTAACCAACCAATACATTCCTTTACGTATCTCTATAACTATAGGGAATTCAAAATATAAATATATGGTATAATGGAAATGGAATGAAAAATATAAATATATGGTATAATGGATATTTGATACATGTCACTACCTACTAATCTATAGAACAAATGTACGATCAACATTTCAATCTTTATCTTCTTTGTTAGTTTTCTTCTTATTAACCTGTAATTCATCATTCTAAATGTTTGCTAAAAATCCAATGCATATTTTTCCTTAATACATGAAGATTCCATAATCTCATTGAATCACCTCTATGCCAAGGAGGCATTTCGCTAGGCAAAATTTAATACCTCAATTTCCTCATTCAGTTTGATTTAATCCAATTTGGCGACAGGTTTCAAAGGAAAAGAATTTCATCAACATATAAACAAACAATTTGAATTTTAACTTTTCGATTTATCTTTGGTTTATCATTATACCTTGAGCACGTTCAGTAGTGTTTCTACTAAATCCATCAATCCATGAGTGATAAAGTAAGTGTCTATCATGATTTAAGAATGTTTTAGGCTATAGAAATATTTCTTTACCGTATATACCTTATCTTGTAACTATCCTTTTATATCATATGGTGGCCTCTACACAAAAACTTTTCCTTCTAAAATGACACCTCATAATAATGATTTCACAAGCATTTGGTATGACACAAGAACTATTTCATCTAATACAACTACTTGTTCACAAGGCTCTCAAAAATCAATTTCAAGTTACTATTCAATCCATTTTTCTACTAGTTTTTCCTTTTATCATTAAACTTTACACTTTCATTAAATTTGGTTTTATAAAGGGATTCCACTCAAACAAAATATTTTTCTTTACACAAATTAATGCACGAAGATTCACCTCTTCCTCCAAAATTCCACTTACATGGACCTTGCAATCATACCTAGCAAAGTATGCAACAATACCCATATCAAAAACATGCTCATAACCAAATTTCTATTAATGATAGCCAATGTTCATTTATTGACATCCCCAAATACTTTTAAATAAGATAGTATAACTCTCACTTCTCCAACAACTCACAGAAATTGTTTCACTTCAATGAGTTCATGGGATCTCAAAGTAATGTTTTCATGTAAACTCAAAGCATTTAACATAACACAACATAATACAAGGAGTCATACACAGAGGCAAATATGCATTTCCATTAACAAAGAAAAGTTGTACATGCATAAAATCAATCATACATTTGTCTCTTGGCCTCATCCCACATTCATTTGGTCAGTATCCTTTCTTGTAGGCTTACATTGATTAAATACAAAGTAAGAAGAAAAGAAAATTTTCCTAGATCCTTAAATCACTCCTCGATTTATTCCATAAACCTCTTATGATCTATTCCCTAAAGCTTTCATGATTTTCAGAGTAAATTTTTTTTTTTCTTATGAAAAAAATCTTACCTATCCATAACTTTTCCAAAACTAATCATATCCTAACAGCCACACTTTTCTATATATTTTGGAAATATTAGAGATTTTCCAACTCTTATGCATTTTCATAAAATCATAGGGAAATACATTTCAATAATTAATGCACTCAGTTAGGGAACTAATTCCCTTGGTAAATAACAATAGCCCTACTGTAGTTAAAATATATTTTGACTTGTAATTTTATATCTTGTGTTGGTGTGCTAAGGGAACATGTGTACTAAAGCACTGGTGCTTGATAGGAGTGTTTGTTAACCTACAAGCAATGGTCAGAGGACAAAAAGAGTTGTTAGATGGTTAGTGAAAGCATACAAACATGTAGAAAAACTAGTTTATGGAACATAGTATCCTACAAACAAGAAGTGAAAACAAAACAAAAATAAAACATAAATACAAGCTCAATCAAATCAAATGATCTAATAATATGAATGGAGAAATAATCCCTTCTTATTAGCCCCTATTACTAAAGAAGCGGTAGAACGTTACATTCTTGCAGTGAGTCGTTAGAGCTATGGAGCTCTAATACCCAAAGCAAGGAGGGCTTTCCCCTTGAGATGGTCTGCGCACCACTCTCTTCTCCTCAAATGAGTAATTGGATGCTAGACACTTGGTGAACTTATCCTTAGGGATTGAGGTGATGGATGGCCAATAACTGCACCCCTTCACTCTATTACTGTTGGGAAAATACACTGTTGGTTTGGTCATGAGAAATTTGGCTAGCATAACAATGTCTTCTCATTTTCTTCTTCTCATGGTGGAATTTTATAGGAAAAATTCAAATCCTTCTTCCCTCTCTTGGTACAATTGTGGATTGTGACCCAAGAGTGTGGGTTGATTCCATTATGTGCTCACTTGAGGTCTCAAGGTTGCTCTAGGTGGTGGTCCTTGGGCGGCATCATGTGGAGAATATTCTCTTGAAGTGTGTCAAGTGGTCCTGGATGGTGACCTTCCACCATGCTTGATCCAGGGTAAAATATTAATACCCTTAACCAAGACCTTTTACCTCGACTGATAATTAGAATTGCATTTAATTAAGATGTTAAAGAACATAAATGAAAAATTGTAGCTGTAAATAAGAGGAACATAAATGAGCAATATCAACAATCATAAGACCACTTCGTTTGATAAGGGAGTTCATCCAAGAGGGATTACATCTTCGAGCCTCGGTGTCAAGATGGTGTAGGCTGCTGCATTATGTGTTGTAAGAATAGAATGTACATGGATGTGTTTTCCTATGACATACAAGGAAAAATACCCTCACGCAGGAGTGGTTTGACTTCTTTAAGAGATATTCCACTGTGGAACTCTCATACATAAAGAAATACTCCTATCAGTATGACCATAGCTGACATGTAATAAATAAGAGTATCCCGCTAATCCTGGAAAGCAAGGGATATCAAAAATACACATGTGAAAATGAGCATCTCGCCAATGTGGCATAAAAGGGATCTCATACATGACAAAAATATATATTTGAAAATACATCAATAACAGCACAAGGCAAGATCCCACGACTCATGTA
This sequence comes from Pinus albicaulis, assembly GCA_034641835.2. Classification (NCBI taxonomy): domain Eukaryota; kingdom Viridiplantae; phylum Streptophyta; class Pinopsida; order Pinales; family Pinaceae; genus Pinus; species Pinus albicaulis. Next base: position 1,426,745,818 of record CM076577.1, read on the forward strand.
TCAACTGGGATCTACAAGACTAAATGCATAACAAAGAGAAATAAATGAAGAAGTACATGGAATCCACAACATATACCTCATGCTACCATTTTCTAAAGGTTGAGGAGCTCTGTGGCTGAATTTGAAAACACCATCAATCTTGTGGCATCAAAAAATGTGAAAACTACTACTCACTTGTGGAAATCTGACACCTGCATAACCCACTTCTAAAAGTGGTTGAAAAATCGAAAAATTAGATGAATAAACTGAGCGTGCCATCAGACTTGTGGTGTCGAGTAGTGCAGAAACGACATAAAATTTGTCCCATTTGTACAAAGTCAAAATTTTGCCCTCCTGAAAGTTGGCCTCAATCAAGGTTCCACCTGGCTCTTTTATGGCTCATGGTTCCACCTCCTCGATTTGCATTCAGCAATGTACATGCAAATAAAAATTTAAATCTGTGCATCTCCTCGGATTTCGTGCCCATACTTGGATGCAAAATAGCATTAATCTTCTATAAAATCGTGCTCCTTCTCCATGTTTGGCTTCCCCACCCCCCCCCCCCCCCCCCCCCCCCCACGCACATCAAATAAGCTAAGGTTAAATACAAAACGTGGGCTAGCATTTACAAGAGGGTCATTGGTGCAATTGGTTCCAGATCCAAACAGGAAGGAGGAGGTCGGGCGGTCAAACCCCGCCACCTCCCAAAATGGTGCATTTGTTTTAACATACTGCAACGTTATTTTTTTGATGTTATATCGGGTGGCCGGGGTTCGCAACCCACGGCCCCAACCCAACCCTTCACATTTTAAATTGGGATGGTCCGGTGGGAGGGGCGCATTTCACGCAGCCCCAACCCAAATATGTTCACACCATTTATATACATATGAGAGTGGTGTCGGAGGGTGTGGTGGGGATCGTGGCCCGCCGCCCCATATTCAATTATTGTTTTTATGTGATGGTTGGGGGGTGGGGGTCATGGCCCACCTCCCAACTTTATATTAATTGTGTTTTATAAAAACTAAGAAGTTATTTTCAAATAACTGATTTTTGACCATAGGAGTCAAATTAAATAGGCCACAATTTCACCAGAAATATGACCTGGGTTGGTCGAAATTTGGTGGCCTAGTTTGGTCCAAATTGCGTCTTCCTTAAGGCTACCCAGTCACCAAGTCAACCCGTAAATTTTACCACTCCTAACTCCTTCATACGGACTCAAAATTGAGTGGCGTCTGTGTCATTGCAATGAGGATGAAAAGATCTACAACTTGAACTTGGTTGGAAAGAATTTCGAACAATTTGATTTTTGAGCCCTCTGTGCTGAGCCACTGGTACTTGTACCTGTTTAATCCACCTAGATAATTCCTCCCCACTGAGGAGCTTTTGGTCCTCCAAAAGCATCAAGCTTTACCTATCATCAACTGTCTGCAACTATCGTTGAAAGGCACATCCCCACATGACTCCTTCTCCTGGCATACTTCCGAATCAAGATGCAAAGCCATCATCTACAACTACTACAATGCAATGTCTGAAAAGGCACATCCCTTGAATAATCCTTCACTTCTCATACTTCGAAATCAAGATGAAAAGCTATCATCTACAATTGCTGCAATTCGATGTCTGAAAGGCACATCCCTTGAAGACTCCTTCACCTCTCGTACTTCAGAATCAAGATGCAAAGCCAACACCTGCAACTGCGGAAATGCAAATGTCTAAAAAGGAAATTCCCTTAAAGACTGTTTCACCTCACGTACTTTGCAATCAAGATGCAAACACCTGCCTAAAGCTGCAATGAACATTACATTCTCAATGTCACCAGCAATGACCCAAATATTTCCACACTTGCCATGAGTTTATAACATGTGCTCAGTGGTCAATCTTACAACAAAATGGAAATAATACCTTAACAAAATTACAAGACCAGACCTCATCGTCGCATTTTGAAGGGATGGAAAAATTCCTCGTCACTTTTACATGAAAGAAATGCATCAGATGACTCATAGAACATGACCAAAACATAATCATCGCATTTCGAAGTGATGGCAACACATCATCACTTTTAAATGAAAGAGATCCAACACATGAATTATAAATCAAGGCCAAAAAAATATCATGGTCGCTTAAACGAGTGATGGAAACACATCATCACTTTCATAATAAAAAATACGACAAATGATTTACAAACATGTCCATGACAAGCTTAATGTCCCTAGAAAAGAAAACAATCTAGAAGAACAACTTCTCACTTATTAAAGCGAGTGGATCATTTCCTTGTGGTGAAATTTCTTGTCGATCAGCTATTTCGACTTGTGTATGCACAGGCGCTTTGTATTTCCAGCGCTGCTCTGGATGAAGTTTACAGCATGTGGCTCTTTAGTGGCCACTTCGGTTGCAATGGGTGCAAAAGTTCTTTTTCCTCCAAACCTGCTTCACCGATTTCTTTTCTTGTTGGGAAGAAGGCTTTTCATGCCTCTTCCTCCTTTATGCTGCCATCCTCATCCAGCCATCCTTGTACAAAGGTGTTGAATCTCTTCTAGAAAAACTTCATTGGCTACAGGTCTTCCCCGACCTATGCCAACACCTCTCCTGGGTAGCATATTTGCTACAATCCTTGAGAACAAAACCCAATGTCCGCTCTGATACCAAATTATGCACCAAGGCTGAAAATTTTCATAATAGACATGGACTTGTGGTTTATGGGCCCACACAAATTGGTTAACCAAACACAGCGGATCACAATATCACAAATTTACACTCATCGACACTTCGTAGTTTTGATGGTTTCCCAATATTTGCAATTTTGGGATTTCGCAAATTGCAGCGAATAACTATATTGCAAGTCACACATTTTAAAATTTAGCTTCATAACAATTTAAAGGTTCATCCACCTGATTGTGATATGTGATGTCAATCTTCAGATGACACATTTCCCCTCATCGCATCTCAACTTAAAACCTATAACTTGCGATGACTTAGCAATAAACATAAAAATCGCCAATGTCAGATATTCCACTAAGGTTGCAATTTAATATCCATCGTTGATCTCTGCTGAGATATAATGTTCCTCACTATATCTTCACTCCTCGCATGTCCAATCTACCCTTCTCTGGATGCGACGTGTGATCAATGGTAAAATCGTTGTGAAAGCCTGTATCGCAACTTCAAAAGATTGACTCAATCTATAATTTCACAAAACATACTACACTGAACCCCGATTGTGCGCGATGCGATATCCATACTCCAATAGAGAAATAAAAAGTGACAATTTAAAATAGATAGCCGAATTAAAATACAAACATACTTGGAATTAACAGTAATGACAATACAAAAAATCTTGCCCTTGATGGCTAGATTATTACATTTCTTCTTCACTCTGCTCACTATTTTTCTATTCACACCTCACTCACACCTATTCCACCCTCACTCACTCACCTATTCACACTTATATATCCTCGAAAGTGGTTCTCTTGTCTTTTATTAGCTCTCCGCTGAACCACTCTAACAACCTAATTCTATCCTATCTTAATGATCCAATCTACTTGAATTGATCTCCTCGCAAGGAGAACCAATTTTCCATTTTTATTCCTATTTAATTTAGGAATCAAAACAAACTAAATTCTCACAATTAAAGCTTAATAAAATATTATAATCAATTTTTTTCACCCCTTGTTAGCCAGAACATGTGAACACTCAATCACATTGCTGACTAAATTTGGATGCTCCTGCATCAGTATTTTAGTACAAAGGTGTACCGCTTGACATATTTGAGGTCAGGTGTCCCAACGAGGTGTAATTCGACAAAATATAGGCTGGGAGGAAGGCTAAGTTATTACATAAGCAAAACCCTTGGCAGGGACTTGATGTCCCTCATATGTAGTCTAATATACTCCACTGATGGTGCTTGAAACCTCTAAGGGGGATGGAACTTCTCCCTCAAAAGCCATCGAGAGTAAATGACGGTCAGCGCTTTGAGATGGACGTGGTGAGTTCACAAACGGTACACCAGGTGTATCATATGGTCTATAGAGTTGTTGAGGGGGCATGTCAATGGGATCAAATAATGGATTCAAAGGGTAGGCAACGTAGCCTACTAGCACATTAGGCATATATCGAGAGGTGAGAGTTTCAATACTCAGAATGAGAGTGAACTCATTATTTTGAGTTTGAGTCGAAGGTGAAGAATTAGAAGAGACAAATGATGATGTCCCTTCGGAAGGAGTGGATGGAGAGGAAACTCAACTTGGTGGTTTAGCCAAAATGATCTTATCTCAAAAACCAAGAGAGGACAAATATGATTAATTCAAGGATTCAAACAATATCTTAATAAGGAATTACAAAAAATGAGGTCCAAAAATATTATAATGGGCGAGCCATGTGATCGTGGGCATTTAAGACATTAAAACAAAACTTAACCTTATCATGTTTTAAGAGTCGATAAAAGGACAAAAGATCACTCTAGCAACTTTTGGATTTAACGAGCTCGAAAGGACGAGGACTCCATGATATTTTCAAATTTAAAGAGTCAGTAAAGATCAAAAATTACTACTTGGGGTATTCTAGGCATAGAGGGTTACCAGGTAATCGTGAACTGCAATATATACCTAGCAATATAGTCCTTAGATTGATTGAATAAATTTTATGGTTGATATTGAATTATGTCTCGATTTCAAAGGCCTACCGATGTCATTTGAATCCTTAAAATGCAGTTAAACGATAAATTAACCGGTCATTTCGATGAATCCTACACTAATGAGGGAGAGAGAAACTCACACAACCAGCGTAGAAACAAAACAAATGCATGAAACGACACTTGTTTTCCTCTTCAAGTGAAATTTTTTTAAAGTGAAACAAAAATTTTACAATTTGCTTCCTTTCACTACATGCACTAAGAAGCGAATCGAAATAGATTTTTCCTTTCTAATTTGAAATGAAGCAAAAAATATTTTTGTATTTTTCTTATAAGAACAACATGAAATGTAGAATGCAGATTGATTACCAATGCTTTGAGTGCTAACAAAATCTCTCAAACATGCAGACAAGAGGAAAAAAATTAAAAAAATCAAAGAGAGATGTGAATCACTTTCTTCAAAACAATGCTCTCTTCATTCACACATTGATCAATCACTCAAAGAAAACAAACCTCATCTAGAACACAAGAAAATATAATCTATTCTTGATGGAGAATAGAAACTCAAATGCATTCAGAATTGGCATTTGAAACAATACTACCCGAGAGAACCAACTGAGAGACAAAAACCAATCAAACACTAAGCCTGAAAGGAAAGACAATAATGGATTAAATGGATAGTCTAGATGTCATCAAAGCAAGCAACCAGTTAGATGGCCCGAGGATAGGTAGACACCCTAAGAATACAAGGATGAAATCAACTCTGCAAGAGAGACAACCAAAAGCATAAAAATAAAATTAGAAATGTCACTGAATAGATAGGGAACTGATGTAATAAAAAAATAAAAATAATTTAGAAGGATAAGACTCACTATATGATTAAAAGAAGGAAAACTCTAAAAATTCATACACAGGAATCATCACGACTATCTAGGTCGCAAACCGCACTGGAAAAGCAAAAGCCCCACTATGTAAAATGCAAAACGCACTGATCAGTGTGACCCTCAGATTCAAAACAGAACCAATCAAGGAAAAGATTAAAAATTAAAAAGGTTTTATAAAATTACACCAGACTTATCACTTCAGCAAAGAGAAAAAGGTATTTAAGGAATTACAGGGGCTACAGAGACAAGGAGGTAGACCTTCGATGAAAATTGAAGACAAGACAAGGAATCCAAAAATCAAAAATAGGAGATTGAAAGGCTAGCACTCCCCAGTGGATTCGCCAATTCGTTATGTAGTAAAATCCTCTCTATGAACAGAGATGATCCCTCTAGCCCTAGAGTAGGTCTAGTAACAACAAGGAAAAATTAGAAACCTACATTCCTAGATTGCAAATGCGTGCAGATTGCGAATATATCACCTACCTCAATATGATGCTAATTCACATTTGAATCCTTTCATCCTTCACATTCCATGGTCAGATCTTCGCCACTACCAGCGCTTGGTTACCTGCACAAAATATCAAAACAACAGCAAACGTGAAAGCATAACATATATGATGTATATACAACTTACTTACATGATCAAGTAAAACTAAGAATCCAATAACACATTAAGAAAATAATGGAAAGCATGAACAAATCATATTATGTTAAAATAGAGAGGGGGAGATACAACTCGCGCCTTGATTTCACAGTGCTCCTTCGACGAGTCTCGATCAAGGCATGTCTCCAAAGCACTTTTCAACTTGATGTGAGGGAAAAATGTCTCAACTCTCGCTCGGTGTCTATAGCGACAAAAGGGTCTCTCTGCTGTTATTCTATCTATGTTCTAACTAGCAGAGCTATGGGATATTTCCCATTATATAACGTAGGAGGAGGGAGCATGGATCCACTTTAGGTGGGGAAATGGGTTAGCCCTTTGGGTGGTCCCACTTTTGAAGGAACAAAGAGGCCAAAGAGAGAAACTCGACTCTATCCTTAGGAACAGAAAACCAGGTCTCTGCCACGAAGCTTCCAAAGCTCAAAGCTTCATTTCCATTTTAAAAAAAATTCCTAGAAGGGGATCGACGTGAGTATGAGCTTCATTCCAGTGTCGATCAGCACAACCCTAGACGAAAATGAGGCCATCTGCACGAGAAAGGCATGGAGAGGGCGTGCCGCTCCAGATAACTAAGTTTATAAGGAGTTGTTCCAAGAATGGCCCACAGATATTTTGTTCATTGTGTTGAAGAGGACATAAAGTCATATTTTCATGATGGAAAATAGGGAGAGGGATCACTGTTAAGGGTCTCCAAGATAAGTAACGGGGAGTACAAGGACAGTGAAAAATTGTTGTATAACACTTGGCCATGCCCTCGGCCTTGGAAACCTCCTCGTGTTGCAACCTTTGACTTTCATTCTCTATGCCCCAAGAGTATACTACATCATCCGATCATAGCATCGACAATTCCTTTCATCATGTCCCACCAAGCTCAAGAATTTACAAAATAATTTCTTCACTGACTGCATATATATTTCTACAACAAATGATAGTTATTTATGGGGTTCTGTCCTCCAATTTGGCATAGGCTACGCCATACATTTGGTCCCATACTTTTTCTAGCACTTGGCCAAGAAGTCATTGGACATAGCATCCCATGGCCGAAGTACTCTTTAAAAACAAGACACTTATCCTTATAATCGCCTTCTTCTTTGAAATTTATGCAACAAACTTATGAACGTATGTCAGATCAAACCTATTTTCCCTTCTTCAAGTCTTAGAGCTCCATATGTAAGCTCACCAATTGGGTTTGAATCTGCTGAACCCCTATATTGATATCTGCTATCGACGCAACTTCTAGTTTCATCACAACCTCTAATGCTTCTTCTTGGGTTTAAATCTTTTGTTGTGACAATGGTAATATAAGATGTGGGAATAATGCAGCTATAACACACTCCTTGTGCTACTCATCAGGTATCTCGAAGCTTATTTGAATTAGCATCGTCTTGAATCTTTAATCTACTTCCCACACAGTTTCAGTGAATAATTTCTTGATCTCTTTGATCCTTGTAACACATTGTGACTATGATTTCCGCTTCCAAAATTCAACATTCAATTCAGGATTTTTTTGATCCAAATGGTCATCTGGTTCATCACAAAGTACTTCATATATCAAGACAAGGCTTGGTCCTACAACGTTGTGACCAACTGCACTTTATTCATATTCTTATCAATGTTGTTCTGTAATATCCATACTACTTCTGCAAGAAACCAATATTTCTTAGTATAATATTATCCCAGGCCTTTAAACACCAGTATCTTCGATGTCTGAGCCATGTTAAATGGGGGAGGTGGAGGTGGAGGTGGAGGTGGAGCAACAATACGGGGATAGGTTTTGAGGGGAGTGGGGGGTTGGGGATCCCTAGAGGTGCCGTGAATATCTTGAAAGTCTAACTGTGATGCACTTCTAGGAGTAGAAAGGTTACTTTATCCTTCTTCACATTTAGATCCAAACAACAGAGTGTATCCAGTCTCAACGTTGTTATCATGATCTACCCTAAATATTTTACCAGTTCACATAGATCCAGTTTTGCTTCCTCTAAACATCAATTATATTGCACTCGTAGCACACCCTTTTCACATAATAGCATCTTAATGGAGAGATTGAGTGAGTTTAAGTACTTATCTCGTGGGCCTTTGAAAATTTTGTGCTCGGCTTCACTATAGGACAAAAAAGTATCGATCATGAACTCAGTAATAAAGCCTCCAATAATAATATTGATCCAATAATCAACAACCCTTGAAATCTTGTTATCATTCTACTTCAATTTCATGATTGGATCTAGAGTCCACATAGTAGGGTTATCATCCTTGAAACAGGTGTTTTTCTTAGCTAGTCTTGATAACCACTCGTGCAGCTCTTTAACAAACAAGGAGGAAAATATCTCTTGCTGATATTTGAAAATATATTTCTGCAACCACCTCTTGGTTGACATGAATGGATTCTTGTTTTCCTGTACTGAAAATTCACGTTCTTTCAGATTTACCAAGCCTTGAATCTCTTTTCTTGTTGGATGCCACATCCACATATTCCTCAATCCGATCCTGGTCGTGGAAATGGAACCATTTTTTTTTATAATGGGGTGTAGACGTAGGTTCAGATATAGTTGTGTGAAACAAAAAAAACATACTATTACCAGCACTTTCTGCAGCGATCTGTTGCGCAGACCAAAGTCTCGCCCGAGGAAATATTAGGGAATTCTAGAACTACATTTATGCATCCATAGGGACTATGGAGTGAGTCTTTAGGGCTTATATTTCCTATAATAATTATCATAGCTTCGCAGAATCATGATTCTAACTACAAAGTCATTGTTCCAAAATTCAATTTAACTAGCTTGTGCACTGTGCATTTCTACCTAAAGATGCATTAGTCATCATAAGAAAACATAACCCTAACTTTGCAATTAAAATATAGATAAAAACCCTAAGTTGGAAAATATAACATCAAAATACAGATTAAGCAAACATATAAATTAAGAAAACATATTTGTCCTTAAAGTCTTGTTTTATTCCTTTAGATCTTCTCAATCCAACACTTTATGCCCTACACACACAGTTGTAGGGGTCTATGCACTCAACTGTAGAATTTCCAATGTCTCCACGTACTTATTTGCACAAACCTTCCCTTTCATACAAAACAACATAATACAAACTTAATTCAATATATAATTACATCCATATGCATTCTCTCTCAAGAGCTATCCTTAGACTCCTTATATAGTCTTTTCCTTTTGAATACCATGGTATGAAAACCATGGGTGGAGGTAAATGTACATAATATTTTCCCATCCGTTTACAAAACAAGGGACTTTGACCCTCCCCAAAGCCCCTAAGACTCTAAAATATATGTTTGCATCGTGCTCCACTCCTCAAAATTCAGATTCTTTTACAAAACTTTGATCTAGGGTTACCTTGTCCAACATACAACATAGAACATGACTTACATTCCATTGACCCATACATAGTAAATGAGATTACGCACTAGAAACCATGTCTCGCTCCATGAGTAATTTTCCCAAAAGATTATATAGTAATAGTACATGGGTTTGCACTTGCACAAAGCTGGGTCTCAAGGATTATGATCGAAATTTCATACTCCTTGTCGTATTGTGGTCCACTTTATGTACTTTTATTCATAGATCCTGATAGGGTAATATTTTTGCTTGATGGCATCTCAGAAAATATTCCAAGTGGGGGTGGCTCAAAAGAGTGAGGATTCCCTCTCATCCTTTTGCTCAAAGTAGATTTCCCACTGATCCTTCACATGGGCGATGGATTAGAGGAGTGAAATTGTTATATTTTACCGATTGGAAAATTCATGAGTCAAAAAATATCCTTATAATACATTTAACCATCTATCTACGACATTCACATCTATTTGGCCCTCAAATATGGGAATGTGCAATTAATTTGTACCTTAAAAGGAGTGGCACCTCTAGAGTAGTTGCTAGATGAATATGCGTTGCCTATGGGTAGTGGTTGAAGGATCTCTTGATCCCTCATATTTATTTTCTTTTCCTATGGGAGGTTGTCGGGGTTTGTGAGGTTGATCTTGCAAAGGTTCAACCACATCTAACCCTAACTCCTTATACCCTGACCTCGTTGGGGACATGGAAGAAAATTTGAGAAAGAACAAACTGCTCTAATACCATTGATCCATACATACGAAAAAACACGCTAGAATAGAGGTATAAACATAAAAATAGAGATGCAACAAAAATAAAACTTCATTTCATTAATATCAAACAATGGAAATATGCTTACATACATAATGGAAATAAACTAGCTCAGGCAATGGTAGCTTATCTCCGATAAGAGATGTGGAGGCTATGTGCCTCTTAACTACGTTACAATGACGCTCAAGGGAATTTTAGTATTGAACAACAAGGGGAAATCCTAAATGACCAAAACCTTAACCCCAGGATAAATAACACCATGAGCTTGTATGCCCCATTGAGGTTAGTTGGGTAGCTGACATCCTCAGGTCATGACTTGGTCATATTATCTCTATTTGGTGTGTACGAAACCTCATTAGAAATATATCTATGAGTACTACAATTTTTTTCGCATGCCCCTCCAAACTGCTATTGGCCTATTGGAGACCTAAAATACCATCATTTAGGGTGTCAAAACTACTCTACAAGTTCAGGACCCGAAAAAACTGCTAAAAATAGTAAATGCTACTATAAATAAGGAAATTGATGAAACCAACTGGAGGTTTAGGACAAATAGGCGAGTGGCCACAAATATCCACATGGATGAAATTATTATAATTTTATATTAAAACTTCAATGGTCAAACCATTTAAAACATTCTATTTCCAATAAAGTATTTAGGTCAAAATATAGCGTCAAAACAAGAAATGTAATATCAAAATGAACTTTAAAACAACCAAAATAATTCATGTTTTGGGAAATGAATAAAAGTACTTTCAGAGTTATTTTTTTTTAGGATTACTCAAATGTCAAGTGAATGCACTTAGTGTATACCAAACAAAATTATAGATCTAAGTATTGATGGCATACATTTAAGTCAACCCACATCTAGAAAAAATGAAAATACATGAAAAATATCTATTTCTTTTGAGAAACATGTTTCCTTCACGTATTTTAAATTTTTATTAGTGTGGGATATTGAAAAGTATGCAGAGTAACTACATATTAGATGCAGAATTTATTTGCATCCACTGACTTATTATATTTTACATATGAGTAAACCTATAAGGAAGTAAAAAATACATTTAAAAAAATAGTTTCTTTCTTTTCTTTTAGAATTTCAATCTCTTATTTTATTATTTTAACTAATATTTTATTATTTTGACTCAAAGGACCACTTTATACCTCAAAATTTCAAAACAAAAAAACAAAAAACAAAGGATAAAATATTTAATTTCAACAAATTTATAGCAGTTAACACCATATCCTTCTCTCAAAGTGAACTAAAATGATGTATCATAAATTGAAATATTGAATTCAATCACTTATTTTCTTTTTTCCATCATCTATTATGAATTACTTGTATAATACCAGTTATGCTCCCTTAACAATTAAACATATGATGAGTAGAACAACACCATTACGATCAAACTCCATGTTTCACTATGGTAGTTCTTTTCTAGAAAAAAATACATTCTTACAAATCAAGTTTCCCAATCTATATTATGTCTTACCTCTTACCTCTTCATACAATTTATAAACTTGCCTATATATATATTCTTGTTTGAAAATTAAGATGAACAACCATATAAGAAAATAAATAAATAATAACACTAATCAACACTTGAATCTAAACTTCACGTTTGTTTTGTATATTTTTTAATAGATACGTCGTTATATGCTCCTGTCAAAACCAACTTATGCATAAAACGCTTCACTTGACTTATGAAGGGTAGCCCCAATGTACACTGTTAATTACTTGGAGAGATGATATTAAAGACAGAAAAATAATTTCTCTAAAAACAACTATATGCTAAGAGCTATCTATATCTAATTTCCAAGAATTATCTATGTACTAAAGTATAGATCAACATTGGGATTCAAAAATAACAAATAATGCAACTAACCTAACTCTGTCAACAGTGACAAGTGGGAAATGCCCTGCCATGTCATAATTCTACAAATGCTAAGGAGGCACTTGAAAGGTACATTTTGAAATAGACATATTTCATAGCTTGAATTTGGATCATTGGAAACTCTTAATTTCAGATAATTTGAAATACATTGGGACATCACAATGCCGTTTCCCTAAATCAACTTTAAATATTGAGACACTTCCCCTCACCCAATATATAATATATTTTCACAATACATGAACAATGCTAAAACATGAAAATTTTCAATGAAGGCCTCGTTTATTTAACCGTCTATATTATTATAAAAGCACATACATGTAAATACACTCTTTCTTCATGTTTTTGCCTCATTGACCCTCTATTGGGATTCCTTCTAGTCAACCTAAACTTTATATTTTTAAGTCTTCTTTTTATTTTTAATTATTTAATTAATTTTTTTATTTTTATTTTTTTGTATTTTTTAGCATTTAAATAAGCTTAAATCTATCTCAATAACAAATCTACTAAGTTTTGAGAGCTATTAAATCTCTTTACATGTATATTTTAAGATTTGAATTCTCTTAGCTCTTGGTAAATGAGTAGTTAAGATGGATTGACCCACTTTTAAATATGACATATTCTACATAAGTATTATGGGGAATATCATGGGTTCTCATACACATGGAGTTCCAAAGGAAAGCCTATCTTGACCAAGTCAAATTTACATTCACTGCCCAACAAAAATTAATAAAAATTTATAATAAGATAACAACTTTATTTTTAAATTTAGGTTTATCTTACTCCCAAACAAAAATTCAATTAAAAATTTATATATATTTATATTTTTATATAGGATTATTTTTATTTTATTATTTTCCCAAATCAAAATATTTACATGAGTAGACATTACAACATCATTTCTTGCATACTAAGGGTGGGGCAAGGGGTAACTATAAAAATATTTTTCATTATAAATAGTTTTTTCTTCTTCCATCCAATAAATCACTTTAACCTAATTAATAAATAACAATATTATAAAATAAAGTTGAAATATTAATAAGTTTTGGTGTGTTCATTAATGGATGTTTCTACAATATAAAAACTTCCAATAGAACATCTTACTTTTGGAATAAACTCTAATAATTTCTAACCTAACATTAATTTAATAATAATACAATATTAACACTAACAATATAACAATGATAAATTAATAATTTTTATATATTAATTTGGAATTTTAATGTGGTAAAATTTTTAGCTGAAATAAATTTATTAGCCATTCAAATTCAAAGTATATTATAAAGGAATTTTTTAATTTTTTTGTTTAGACCAACATTAATTTGTTTGGAGAAAATTATTATCATTTTTTGAAAATAGACATACTTACACATCACTTTTCTATACTGAACTTCTATACTAAACTATAAAATGTAAAATAAACCTTTAAACCCAAACATTAAAATTCAAAACTGTAAAATTAACCTTTAGGCCCAAACATTAAAATACAATTTCAACCCATGAAAGAAAGAAAGCTCAACACTATTTCATCCTTTTGGTGATGTATCGTCAAAGATGAACAGTGGTTGACAAAGAAAACTCTGGAGGGAACCTCACGCATAACTCATTTCATGAGCAATGCAGCATGGTAGCACTATTTTTACATCGAATTTCGTGATTGTATATGCTACAGATCCCATAACATTGAATATAATTAGTAGATAGTATTTTCTTTTTAATTTGGGAAGAGGTTAAACTTTCTCATTAAATTGCAAATATAATGCTTTTTAAATTTTTTTAGGGAGGTTTGTGGATATATTAGTAAAGATATAATATATTATTTAATATTATTGGATGTAAATTGATTTTTTTTCATTCTATAATTTTATTTAAAATTATTTAACAATATTAAATGTAAGTTAGGAGGAAAATATTAATATTTTAATTCTAAATTATTTAATAATATAGAAATTTGATTTCAAATTTGTAAGTTATAGTTACCTAAATATTATAAAACCTAAATTGAAAAAAAAAAATACATTATTTTAAGTATTTTAAATTTATGAATAAGCAAATTGCACTCAAAAATATAATCCAAAATTATTAAAAAGCTTTTGACACTAAAAAACGGAGTTATCTAACTAGCTAGAGGTATTGCCGTATGGCCAAAATTGGCCGTAATCCGGGTAATTTGTTTTTAGAAATTTTGTAAAATCTCAGGGCAAAAAAGTTCAGTTAGATTACGGCCTATAAAACTAACACCCTAGAATGTTAACAACACGTTCTAAAACGATGTAAATAATTAAACTAAACAAGTAACCAAACATACGCTTAATGCTATAATATTATTTATTATTTTAAACCAATTAAATGTTAAAATATATTTAATTTGAATGAAAGAAGAATGTGAAATTGAATTTCTTTTGTATTGCTTTATTTATTTAAATTTTAATCAGTTAGAAATTTTTTATTATCATGTTTAAATTAGAATAAAATCTCTATTTATAATAACTTACATTGTAAAAGAATATTCTCCATAAATACATTGAAACAGTGCATAAATAAATATAATTTAGTTATCAAAATTAATATAATTTAGTTAACATTAAGCACAACATAGTATATACTCTAGACTAATCTAATTTAACTTTAATTGAACGGCAACTTCTAAACTGGAACGTACGCACTTGCATCGTGAATATGACTTTTGAATATGGTTGTTACAACAAAATTGTGACATCCAGACCAGTCGAAAACAGGAATTAGAAGACAAATCCCATAAACTTTATTTACAACAGGAGGAGAGAAAATTAGCTTCTTATAAAAGAGGGACAGGCCTTTTTCTGCGAGATTCATACAATCGCATGGATAGCATGAAAACATGAATTAGAAGGCAAAATCCCATAAACCTGATTTACAATACGACGAAAGAACTTTAATTTCCAAGAAAGGAGGGACAGCCCATTTTCTGCGAGATTCATACAATCGCATGGATATGGACAATCAAATATCTATCTCACTGGCAAACCTTGGCTTTATCGATTCCTCCGAAGGAATTTGTATGCCACCAGAATTACATAGCTTTTTTAATATGAGAGAAAGTCAGTTGCAATCATGACTTATTCAATCAGAATGGAATCGACCATCAAATATCTTCATAACTGACCACCACTCGCTTTACCAGATCCCAAAGGAAACCCCACGATTATGATTATGTTAATGTTCATGTTCATGGTTTATTTATGGTTTAGTTTAATTTATAGATAAGATAATTTTATTTAATTGAATTTGGTAAAATAATTTAAAGAAAGAATGTAATTTTTGTTGTTGTTTAAAATGTATTTTTGAATGCATAAATATATTCAGCATTTTGAAAAATCCTTTAAACACTTCGATTTTACAAATTAAACAAATTAAATTCAACTTTTATGTCTCCCAGATTTTAATATATATATATATATATACATACATTACAACATCTTCCTTTAATATTACAATTGCCCCTAATACCAAGAGAATATCGAGATCGAGCTATCATTTTATCAACTTTCCCTATCCAAAAAAGAGGATCATTGAAAATCCAAAGAGGATAGCCACTTGAAGGGTATCCTAATTCCAATTCAACGCATATCTATAGTGGACACCACAAGTTTCATTAACATGCATACAAATCATGCTACAATTGGATGCCTTATGTTTCAGCTTTATCATAGTCGAGTGCTCCCGTATACATGCGTAATAATCTATTTAGTTTTATTTGTGAGAAATGAATAATGAAATGGAACAAAACGATCAAAGGGATCCTGATCAATGAGAATGGTGATGCTACAAGATACACATTCGCTTCATCATATCAATGATAGACTCTCTTGGAAATAATTAATATTATTTGTATATTAATGGAGAAATGGTTACATTGTTGTAACATAGCTCCTTAAGTTAGGATTAGTTCCTAGGATATAGGAGTTTGTTTACAACTTCCTACTTTTTTGTGATGTACTTATAGTTGTATCATTTGATTAATGAATGTAGAGTGTACTTCCATTTGTGTGCAGTCTCTCGGTGCATTACTCACCTGTGAGCTGCAGTTTCTATTCAATCCAATTTTTATATTGGTATCAGAGCTCAGACCGGGTGAGCATGATTTGTTTTGAGAACCTTAGTGGCTACAGAGCCTTAGTGGCTATAAAGCCTTAGTAGTGGTGCACACAGGAGCTTAGTGCTCACAGGAGCAGGTGGTCTGCAGAAAACACCTGACTCACAGGTCTCGGATTATTTTTTGGAATCCCTAAGCATAGGAGAGTTGGTGTGGTTTTTCTGCTGACATTCGCGCCAAAAAGCGAAATTGGTGCGACTTCCAGGGCCATACCAGTGCCAATCTAGTTCACTTCTACGGATTTTTAATTTGGCACGGATATTTTCCTAAGAAAAGTGCTAATCTCTCTCTTTGGCAGTTCTACACATGAGATTTTCCCGGTTGTGGTAGATTTGAGTCACAGATATATTGGTTGCTGGTTCTACAAAGGGGATTTTCCCGTTGGTGGCAAATTCAAGTTGTAGAAACAGTAATCATCAGATTAGAGGAGGATTTGAGTTACAGTCACAAGATTGGGCCAGATTGGAGGTAGATCGGTGATCAGGATTTGGTATATTTTTTTAGTGTAGCTTGTAATTATTCAACTAGTTAGAATCATCGGAGGGTCTGGAATCAGATCAGTCCAGTATGAATAATACCATAGAAACATATCTCAATGAGTCTAGCAAACTTGATGAGTCCAATTTCACCAATTGGAAATTCAAGATACAAACATTGCTTGAGGGAGCAAATGTGTGGTCAATTGTCACAGGCGATGAGCAGAAACCAAATATTGTAACAGGAACAACCACACTTATACAAGACTAGGATAAAAGGAAGAACAAAAAAAAATTCATACTGAAGATGTCCGTCAAGGATAATATTATCCCACACATTAGAGATGGAAAATCGTCCACTGAGATCTGGACGACGCTGAAGAATTTATATCAGACACAAAATACAAATAGCATCTTGTCACTCAAAGGCAAGTTGTTTGCGATGAAGATGGAGGAAAATGAATTTGTTGTTGGATTCATTGCAAGGGTTAAAGACTTGAAGGACAAATTGGGAGACATCGGAGAAAAGGTGTCTGATTCTGATCTAGTCACAATTACATTGAATGAAATGAAGGATGAATATCAGATGTTCATCACAGGATTGGCAGCGAGGGATAAAGCCCTTGCATTTGAAGAATTGACAAGATTTTTTCTATAAGAAGAAGAGCTCTAGCAGAACTTAAGACCACAGGGTGATGATCTTGCTCTGATGGCGAAGAGGTGAAAGTTTAGAGGGAAGAAAGCACAGCAGCAACAGAGAGGAGGTAGCATGTTTCAAAAGAGATCATTTAGAGGTATGTCTACAAACAAATTTTCAAACAAGAAATGTTTTTACTGTGGGAAAGTTGTCCACGAAATTAGGGATTGTTTTAAGAGGCAGATAGACAAAGCAAGGAATAATCAAAGTAGGCACAAAGGATATTTTTTTAATGAAGATAAAGACTATAGTCATGAAACTCGACTATTTGTAGCTGATTGTGCACTTTCAGCTTCTAAAGAAGATGAGGACGACATATGGTATGTCGATTCTGGCTCATCCTCACATATGACAGGTAAGAAAGAATGGTTTGAATTTCTTGAAGAAACTTCATGTGGATCTAAAAATTTTCTATGAGATTACAGAGGATATGAGATAAAAGGGTATGGTGATATTCTAGTAAGATTACCTAATGGTGATATTAGACATCTTAGGAATGTACTGTATGTACCTGGGATTAGGAAAAACTTGATCTCTATATCAATGATAACAGATCAGGATCTACTAGTTGAACTCTTCAAGACACGCTGTGTCATAAAGGATAGGAAGATGGAAATATTTGCATCAAGAGTGGGCGTGGGGAGCCTGTATAGACTAAATGTCAAAAGCATACCACAACAAGCCATGGTCGCAAGAGGTTTGACAACCGAAAATCTCTGCCACCAGAGATTCGTCACCTTAATTTACAAGACCTCATGTTACTTCAAAGAAAAGGTATGGTTGATGGACTCCCTATTTTTCATAGTGTTTAGTTGGATTGTGATGGATGTGCATTAGTGAAAATGCATAGAGACGAATTTCCTTTGTATATTGATAGAAATAGAAGAGATATTCTAGAGCTGGTGAATACGGACATATGCGGACCTATGCAGACCAGGTCACTAGGTGGTGCATATTATTTTCTTCTGTTTATTGATGATTGCATTAGATTCTCTTGGATATATTTTTCAAGTAAAAAGAGTCAGACTTTTCAATGTTTCAAAGAATTTAAAACTTTGGTAGAGAAGCAGATAGGAAAATGCATAAAAATTCTTTGCTCAGATCAAGGGGGAGAATACAGGTGAGGTGAGTTCATGAATTTTTGCAGAAATCATGGGATTGTTCAAAATTTTACAGTGCCTCATACACCACAGGAAAATGGAGTGGCAGAACGAAATAAAAAAACTCTTGTAGAGTGCGCAAGGAGTATGCTTCAAGGTAAAGGTATATCAAATGGTTTATGGGCTGAGGCCATCAATACTGCTGTTTATTTAAAGAATAGGAGTCCTACTAAATGTCTTGGCTTCAAAAGTCCCTTTGAAGCATTACATGGATTCAAACCATCAGTGAGTCATTAGAGAGTATTTGGGTCAAAATCCTCTGCCCATATACCAAAGGTGGATAGAAAGAAGTTAAATCCTAAAGCCATGAAATGTATATTTGTAGGATATGGTACTGAGTTTAAAGCATACAAGTTATTTAATCATGTGACTCATAAAATATTTTCAATTCGAGATGTGATATTTCATGAACAGGTTTAGGAAGGAAAGGATGACAGTAATAATGAATGGCACATTCCAATATTGTTTGAAGAAAATAGCAAAGATAATCAGGAGCAGGAGCAGGAGTATGAAGACGAAGAAACAGGTGATGTAGTCAATAAGGCAAGCCCGTACAAGTCTGAAGCAAACATATTTGAGGTAAGTCCCCTACTAGGCATATCAGGTAGGGAGACACAATTACCAGCCAGATTGAAAGAATATGCTTTAATGAAAAGTATTTTAAATATTGTAGAACCCACAAAATATAAAGAAGAAAGTAAATCTGATGTATGGGGGGCTGCGATGAATGAAGAAATTGAATCAATTACTAAAAAACATACTTGGGATCTAGCTGAACTGCCTGAAAGAAAAACACCCATAGGTTGTAAGTGGTTTTACAAACCTAAAGTGAATGTATATGGGAGTCTAGAAAATTTTAAAGATAGACTGGTAGCAAAGGGTTACTCACAACAAGAGGGAATATATTTTGATGAAACCTTTTCCCCTGTAGAAAAATTAAATACCATTATAATGCTAATTTCTTTAGCAACAAAATATAAGTGGAAGCTACTCCAGTTAGATGTTAAGTCTGCATTTCTGAATGGTGAATTGAAAGAAGAGATTTATTTAGTTCAGCCTGAAGGGTTTGTTAAAAAGGGGGAGGAACATCTAGTTTGTAGATTGAACAAGGCATTATATGGTTTATAACAAGCACCCAGGTCGTGGTATGAGAAGATCGATTCATTCTTCTTATAGCATGGTTTTCATAGGAGCATGAATGATTGAAATCTATATACCAAGTATAATAAACAAAGTAAAATAATTTGTATTTCTTTGTATGTTGATGATATGATTATAACAGGTAATGCAGATACTCTGATCAAAGAAATAAAATGGTAGATGTCGCAAGTATTTGAAATGAAAGATCTCGGAAATCTCCATTATTACTTAGTTCTGGAAGTATAGAGAGATTCTGGACAAACATTTCTTACTTAAGGGAAGTATGCTAGAAGTTTGCGAGAAAAATTCGGGATGGAGCAGTGTAAGTTAGCAGCAACACCATTGCAGCAGAATCTAAAGTTGTGCAGTGACGATGGCATTTAGGAGGTGGATGCCACTATGTATAGACAACTAGTTGGGAGTCTAATATATCTTACTACAAATAGACCAGACTTGGCATACTCTGTTAGTGTGCTGAGCCAGTTCATGTCTAAACCTCTCAAAAGTCATTTGGTTGCAGCAAAGAATGTGCTGAGGCACCTTTGTGGTACTAGTGATTATGGTATTTTATACGCTGACACATCTGATGTTACTCTAGCAGGTTTTTCAGATTCCGATTGGGCAGCCAACCTGGATGATCACATATCTATCACAGGTTATGCATTCAGTATTGGATCTGGGGTCATAGCATGGAGCAGCAAAAAGCAAAGTATTGTAGCTTTATCTTCAGCTGAAGCTGAGTACCAAGCATTGTGTGCAACCAGATGTGAAGATATCTAGTTGAGAAGACTTCTCAATGATGCAGGAGAAGAACAAAAAGATGCAACTACCATTAAAAGTGACAACTAGAGTACCATCAAGCTAGCATACAATCCAGTATTTCACAAAAACACCAAACACATTGATACTCAGTTCCATTTTGTTCGAGAAAAACTCCAGTCAAAGGAAATAGTTGTTGAATATTGTAAATCTTGTGACAACATGGCAGACATTTTTACTAAGCCTCTTGGGAGAATAAAGTTTGAATTGTTTAGAGGGATGTTAGGAATTCAGAGTAATCCTTTCTCCATTAAGGGGGAGAGTTGGAAATAATTAATATTATTTGTATATTAATGGAGAAATGGTTACATTGTTGTAACATAGCTCCTTAAGTTAGGATTAGCTCCTAGGATATAAGAGTTTGTTTACAACTTCCTACTTCTTTGTGATGTATTTATAGTTGTATCATTTGATTAATGAAGATAGAGTGTACTCTCCATTTGTGTGCAGTCTCCAGGTGTAGTACTCACCTGTGAGTCAGCTTTTAATCAATAGGCTTATTATCTACATTCTCCAGGTGCAGTACTCACCTATGAGCTACAGTTTCTATTCAATCTAGTTTTTATCTGACTCCTCCAGTTCTGGGTTTCTTTTGTACACAATTTTCTTTTCATTTTTTTTGGTCATTTGCTATCAGAGAATAGTAGTAAGATCTTGGTGTGTTCATGTTTTCCATTTGGGATTTTTCAAACATGACTATATTACTTATGATCTTGGCTGAAAATGACCAAAAATAATCACAAAATTGTTTGAATTTTTTTTGTTATTACTAACACATAGTGAACCTCTGCTATTGCAATTATCACAATGGACTGGACAGCTTTTTGGATGGTCACGAAATCATAATTTAATAATATAATAGTGATATCTTGATGTTATCGCAATGGACTGAACAACTTTCTGGATGCTCATGAAATCATAATTGAATCAATATAATGGGGATACTTTGATGTCCTCTTTGTTGACTGCTTTTTGGATACCCATGAGATCATACTTGAATCAATATAATGGTGATACTTTGATGTCCTCTTTGTATGAAAAGTTGGTATCTCCAACAAGAAAATATTTTTGTGCTTGAGTATAAAATAAAATATATTGTTGTTGGTATAATGCATTATGTATCAATTTTTTAACTAGCCAATGCATTTTTTGAGGTGTCTCTATAACCATATAATTTTAGGGAATTTAAGATATAAATATATGGTATAATAGAAATGGAATCAAAAATATAAATATATGGTATAATGGCTATTTGAACATGTCACTACCTACTAATCTATAGAACAATGTACAATCAACATTTCAATCTTTATCTTCTTTTTTAATTTTCTTCTTATTAACCTATAACTCATCATTCTAAATGTTTTCAAAACATATAATGCATATTTTTTCTTAATATATGAAGATTCCATAATCTCATTGAATCACCTCTATGCCAAGGAGGCACTTCATTAAGACCAAATTTAATACCTCAATTTCCTCCTTCAGTTTCATTTAAACTAATTTGGCCACAGGTTTCAAGGGAAAATCATTTCATCAACACAAACAAACAATTTGAATTTTAAAGTTTCGATTTATGTTTGGTTTATCATTATACCTTGAGCACGTTCAGTAGTGTTTCTACTAAATCCATTAATCCATGAGTGATAAAGTAAGTGTCTATCATGACATACCTATCTTTTGTAGCATGTTTTAGGCTATAGAAATATTTACTTACCTTATATACCTTATCTTATAACTGTCCTTTTATATCATATCTTGTTGGCTTCTACACATAAACTTCTCCTTATAAAATGACACCTCATAATAATGATTTCACAAGCATTTGGTATGACACTAGAACTATTTTATCTAATACAACTAATTGTTCACAAGTCTCTAAAAAATCAATTTCAACTTACTATTAAATTCATTTTTCTACTATTTTTTCCCTTTATCTTTAAACTTTACACTTTCATTAAATTTGGTTTTATAAAGAGATTCTACTCAAACAAAATATTTTTCTTTACGCAAATTAATGCATGAAGATTCACCTCTTCCTCCAATGTCCACTTACATGTACCTGCAATCATACCAAGATAAGTATGCAACAATACCCATATCAAAAACATGCTCATAACCAAATTTTTATTCATGATAGCCAATGTTCATTTAATGACATCCCCAAATACTTTTAAATAAGATAATATAACTCTCACTTCTCCAACAATTCACAAAATGGTTTCACTTCAATAAGTTCATGGAATCTCAAAGTAATGTTTTCAACTAAACTCAAAGCATTTAACATAACACAATATAATACAAGGAGTCATACACAGAGCCTTTGGCAAATCTACATTTCCATTAACAAAGAAAAGTTGTACATGCATAAACGCAATCATACATTTGTGTCTTGGCCTCATTCCATATTCATTTGGCCAATATCCTTTCATGTAGGCTTACATTGATTGAATACAAAGTAAGAAGAAAAGTATATTTTCCTAGATCCTTAAACCACTCCTTGATTTATTCCATAAACCTCTTATGATTTATTCCCTAAAGCTTTCCTGATTTTCAAAGTAATAATTTTTTTTCTTATGTAAAAAATCTTACCTATCCATAACTTTCCCAAAACTAATCCTATCCTAATAACCACAATTTTCTATATATTTTGGAAATATTAGAGATTTTCCAACTCTTATGATTTTTCATAAAATCATAGGGAAATACATTTCAATAATTAATTCAATCTATTAGGGAACTAATTCCCTTCGTAAATAAAAAGAGCCCTACTGTAGTTAAAATATATTTTGACTTGGAAGTTTAGATGTTGTGTTGGTTTGTTTAGTGCACAAGTGTACTAAAACATCGACGCTTGATAGGAGTGACCGTTATCCTACAAGAAATAGTTAGAGGACAAAAAGAGTTGTTAGATGGTTAGTGGAAACATACGAACATATAGAAAAACTAGTTTATGGAACATAGTATGCTACAAACAAGAAGTGGAAACAAAACTACAATAAAACATAAATACAAGCTCAATCAAATCAAATGGGCTAATAATATGAACAGAGAAATAATCTCCTCTTATTAGTCGTTATTACTAAATAAGTGGTAGAATCTTACATACTTGCAGTGAGTTCTTAGAGCTATAGAGCTCTAATACCCAAATCAAGGAGGGCTTTTCCCTTGAGATGGTCTGCAAAAAACTCTCTTCTCCTCGAATGAGTGATTAGATGCCATACAGTTAGTGAAATTATCGTTAGGGATTGAGGTGTTGGATGGCCAACAATTGAACCCCTTCACTCTATTACTACTGGGAAAACACACTACCGGTTTGGTCATGGGAAATTTGGCTAGCATAATAATGTCTTCTAATTTTCTTCTTCTCATAGTGGCACTTTATAGGAAAAATTCAAATCGTTCTTCCCTCTCTTGGTACAATTGTGGATAGTGACCGAAGAGTGGGGGTTGACACCATTGTGTGCTCACTTGAGGTCTCAAGGTTGCTCTAGGCAGTGGTCCTTGGGTGGCCTCAAGTGGACAATATTCTCTTGAAGTGTGTCAAGTGGTCCTAGATGGTGACCTTCTGCCATGCTTAGGACCATGTGTCTTATTGATGGGAAGACGTGGAGACCGGCACGACTATCAAATAAAAATATGCACAAAGTTCACTTTTCTTGTGTCTTTTGTGTGCAATTTGATAATTTTTCCTCTTGACCTTAAATATTTTTAAATTTTCTATATTCTCTAATGTTTCTCAGCCCTATAAATATTTCTACTTGACATTTCATGATGTCTTCTCCTTGTCCAATTTTCCAGTGATA
This sequence comes from Pinus albicaulis, assembly GCA_034641835.2. Lineage (NCBI taxonomy): Eukaryota > Viridiplantae > Streptophyta > Pinopsida > Pinales > Pinaceae > Pinus > Pinus albicaulis. Next base: position 1,426,770,212 of record CM076577.1, read on the forward strand.
ATAGATTCCCGCTAATGTGAGGTCTAGGAAGAACTGTATAGCCAAAAAGCATTACAGTTTTTGTTATGTATAACTCATGTCGAGAGAGAGAGTGTTGTGTAACCAGCTCCAAAAATAGAAGAAAAGAGATGTAAACGCCTTAGAAATGAGCCACTTCGAGGGGGCAACCTCCAATACATTACATAAATGAACAATTCTTGGATGATACAATTCACAAAACCTCCTTTCTATATATAGGAGTCCATGGGGCCATAATGTAATCCTAGTGGGCCACAATGTAATCCAAGCCGACCTAACAATAATAATTTAAGGGCACAATAATAACAAAATGGGGGTTACAAGGGTACAATAATAACAATAAGGGGGTTACACTAACAAAAATAAGGGACTATACTAGTAATATAGGGACCTAACATGCCCATCTCCTTCAAAAAAGTGTTGTCCTCAACGCTTGAGTAGCTCTGGGTGCTTCTGTATAAAATTCTCATCCTCCCATGTAGAATCTTAAGTGGGTAAGTTCTTCCACTTGATGAGATACTCTGAAATTGATCGATTCCGTAGTTGTCGAGTTCTTTTTTCCATGACTGCTTCAGGTTCCAATATGATTTTCCCTTCCCCATCAAGTTCTGGAAATACTGTTTGAACTGAAAGATCTTCACCTATAACCTTCTTTAAGCATGAAACATGGAAAACTGGATGTACTCGCGAAGAAGCAGGAAGCTCCAATTTGTATGCCATAGTACCAATCTTTTGCAACACCTTGTAAGGACCATAGTACTTTGGCGATAATTTATTATCCTTCTTTGCTTGCTCGAGGGACATTTGTTTGTATGGTTGTAGCCGTAAAAATACCCAATCTCCTACATCAAAACTTCTCTCGCTGCGATGTTGATCTGCCTGTTGTTTCATTCGATTTTGTGCCAAATTCAGGTTATCCTTTAAGAGTTGGAGAACTTCTTGCTGATGCTCGATGTGATCTTCCACCGCTTGAACCTTCGAATTTTCCCTTAAAGATGATGTGATGGATGGTGGATGATATCCATAAAGTGCCATAAATGGGGTCATTTTTGCTGCAGTATGGAAGGAAGTGTTATACCACCATTCAGCAAGAGGTAACCACTCGACCCATTGTGTTTGTTTATCAGATACAAAACAACGAAGATATCCTTCCAAACATTTATTTACTATCTCAGTTTGACCATCAGATTGAGGATGATAAGATGAGCTATGAGCTAATTGAGTACCCAAACAATAAAATAACTCCGTCCAAAAATTTCCAGTAAAAATGGGATCTCTGTCGCTCACAATGACCCTTGGGCTTCCATGTAGCTTTTGAATTTTGTCCATAAATGTAGTAGCAACCGTACTTGCTTTAAATGGATGAGATAATGCACAAAAGTGTGCATACTTGGTAAGTCTATCAACTACCACCATGATGACACTCTTTCCTTCGGACTTAGGTAAACCCGTGATAAAATCCATTGAAATCTCCTCCCAACGTTGACTTGGAATGGATAAAGGTTGTAGAAGTCCCGGGGTCTTAATTGTCTCAACTTTATTCTGCTGGCAAACCAAACATTCCGCCACAAACTTTTCAATATCAGATTTAAGGCCATCCCAAAAAAATTCTTTCTTCACCCTGTGGTAAGTTTTTAAAAATCCTGAGTGTCCTCCTAAAGGAGAAGTGTGCAATTCCAGAAGATTTTTTTGTTTTAGTTGGGAATTCTTACAAAGATATAAGCGATTTTTGTACCATAAGGAATCATTTTTCCAACTAAATGTATCAGATGTAATAGGATCTTGCTGCAACTTTTGAATGAGTGTCCATACATCTTTGTCCTTCTTCCATTCATCTCTTGCTTCGGTTATCCAATCTGGTTCGATAATAGAAATGGCACAAAGCAATGCTTCCACCTCTTCATTCTTTCTTGAGAGTGCATCTGCAACAACATTAAGCTTTCCTTTTTTGTAGATTATTTCAAAGTCATAACCCAATATCTTTGTGACCCATTTTTGTTGTTCTTCCGACGATAGTCTTTGTTCCAAAAAGTGTTTAAGACTATCATGATCAGTTTTTACCTTGAAGTATCTTCCCATTAGGTAAGTTCACCATTTCTTTAGTGCATGCAGTATTGCTAACATTTCCTTCTCATAAATAGGTTTCTGTAAATACTTTCCTTTGATTGGACGACTTTCAAAAGCAATGGGTCTTCCTTCCTGCATTAAAACTCCACCAATTCCATTTCCTGAGGCATCACATTCCACAATAAAGGTTTTTGTGAAGTCTGGCGTAGCTAAGACCGGTGCTAGGCACATTGCCTCTTTAAGATGTTCAAAGGCCTTAGTTGCTTCAGGAGTCCATGAAAATGCATCTTTCTTCAACAATGTTGTTAGAGGTGCTGCTATTCTCCCATAATTCTTAACAAACTTGCGATAATACCCTGTTAACCCGAGAAATCCTCGCAACTGCTTTATGGTTGTGGGAACTTTTCATTCCTTAATGGCTTTAATTTTGTTAGGGTCCACTTTAACACCCTCGTGAGATACAATATGACCCAGATATTCCACCTCTTGTACTCCAAAGAAACATTTGGACTTTTTGCATATAATTGTTTCTCCTGCAATAGTTTGAGCACCCTGTCAACATGTTCAACATGATCCTTCCAAGACCTGTTGTAGATTAGTATATCATCAAAAAATTCTAGCACAATTTTCTAAGGAAGGGTTTGAAAATGGAATTCATCAACCCTTGAAATGTAGAAGGTGCATTGGTAAGGCCAAAAGGCATGACCAAAAATTTATAATGACCCTCATGAGTTCGAAATGTTGTTTTTGGAATATCTTCAGTCTTCATTCTAATTTGATGATATCCCGAACGAAGATCCAACTTGGTAAAATAAATTGCTCCATGTAATTCATCCAATAATTCATCAATCACAGGAATGGGAAATTTGTCTTTAATGGTGAGCTTATTGAGTTCCCTATAATCCGGACACATTCGCCATGATCCATCCTTCTTGTGTACCAATAATACAGGAGCAGAGAAAGAACTTTGACTGGGTTGAATTATACCCGCCTCTAACATTTCTGCAATCATACGTTCAATTTCGCTCTTTTGGAAGTAAGAATATCTATAAGGCCTGATGTTTGGAGGAACACTTCCTGGAATCAAATGAATAGCATGATCATGATCACGAATAGGTGGGAGTCCTTTGGGAGTTTGAAACACCTTGGAATGATTGTCCAAGACTTGTTGGAGATATGCAGAAATAGATGATTTTGATGTTGGAACTTCTAGTGAGCATAATTGTGCAATTACGCCTCGCTGTTCTTTCTTTAGAAGCTTTGTCATGACATTAGAGCTTATTATACTTCCTGGCTTCCCCGCAATACCCCGTAATTCGACTTCCTTTCCTTCTGAAAAAAATTTCAAGAAAAGTTCTTGAAAATTAAAGGCTACCGTCCCCAAAGATTGTAACCATTGTACTCCTAGTACAACATCAGCACCTCCCATAGGAATGGCAAGCATTGGATTAGTCAATACATATTCCCCCATGGTTAGCTTGATATTATGGCATTTTCCAGAGCAATTTATAGTTCCTCCATTTGCAACCATCACTTGACATTCTGGTGCTAAGTATAGGAAACAATTTAATTCCTTGGCTACCTTACAATGAATAAAATTATGGGTGCTACCTGAATCAATCAACACTATTACCTTTTTCTTCTTGATTTGTCCTTCTATCTTGAGAGTTTGAGGAGTGGTAATTCCTACCAGTGCATTACACGACATGGTCGGATTCATTTCTTCCTCTTCTAGGGCTGGTTCCTGGTGTATATCCTCTTCTTGTTCATTTTCTTCTTCCTCTTCACAATCTATGTAAAATAATTTCTTCTCAGCACACTTATGACCTTTGGTGTATTTTCTATCACAACTGTAGCAAAGCCCTTTTGCTCTTTTTTCTTCCAATTGTTGTGGTGTCAACCTTGTAGGTTGTGGAAATCTGGGCGTAGCAACACTTCCTTCTTTATAGAATTGAGTGGTAGGCTTCCTTGTCGCCATAATTTTACATTCAACTTTTCTTGCCAACCTGAATGCCTTCTCTAATGAATCAGGTTCCAACACACTAACTTCATGTTGGATGTTATCCTTTAGAGTACCTATGAAGAGATCAATCCTGTGTTCCTCTGGAATATCAGTTACCCTTATATTCAATTTTTGGAAGTCCTCAATGTGCTGCCCCACTAAACCCTTTTGTTTGAGATTATCAATTGGCTAAAGAAGGTGTTGCTCTTTGTATCCTCATAATGTGCTATCATTTCCTCCGTAAAAATTGACCAAGTGACAATTTTTTTACGGGAGCAAATCCATTGATACCATACAAATGTATTTTTTTCTAAATGTAAAGTTGCAATGCGTACCTTTTGTGTGTTTTTCACATTATGGAGATCAAAATATTGCTCCATCTGTAGTATCCATGTTACAGGATCCTTTCCATCAAACTTCCTCATATCCATTTTTGGAATATGGCGGTTCTTCCCGCCAACATTCGAGTTTATGAAATCATGATTAACATTTATTTTGTTCTCCTCAGGAGGTTCTTCTCCTATATTTCCGCCATTAGGAATCATTTCTGGTTTTAAGCTTGTCATCAAGCCTTCCATGTATGCTTTTAGATCACTCTTCATGTTTTCCATGTTGTATTTCATGTCATCCATCTTAGATTCCACGCCTTTCTTCAAAATTTCCATCTTCACTTCCATGCCTTTCTTCAAAACTTTCATTTCATTTTTTGTTGCTCTTTGCGAGAGTGAAAACTGTTGCATTTGCTCTTGTAATTTTGATAGATCATGTTGCAATTCTTCATCTTCATGAGTCATAGTAGAGCCTTCTGAAGGCTTAATGGGTGTTGAATTATTTTTAGGGGCCATTTTAGAATCCAATATTGATATCTATTCTACAAGATTCCTTTGGAATCAATTCAACTTGATTCTTCAAACAAGACTTATGCAATTCGGAAAAAACGTACACACCTTTTACTAGCTTTTAGGAGATCGATATTGAAATTGAATTATCTCTGTAATTGAAAATATTCGATACCTGAAATTCATCCCTGTAGTAGCCCTCTGAAGCTTCTTTCAAATGCCACAGGTCTGACCTGATTTTGATTCTCCAAGACAAAGTTGTGTCCAATCTCCCACAATGACCTAATTCTGGACTGGTTCAGTAGAGCGAACTTGTACGACTTGCCACGTGTCACTGTTTTGTCCTTTGTCTCTGAAATTGATAGCAAAGAAACTACAGGCTGTGTAATTATGACCATTTTTGACGGCACTCCAATCCAATCTTCAGAGAGAGAGTTATTGAACTTTTCCCACGATCACCTCTTTGAGATGAAATTCAGGAGCCTGAAAAAGCACTACCTTCCACAGATCATATCTCCAAAAATATTGCGAACCAAGCTCTGAAATGTTTTGATGAATGTCCTCAGGATTTCAGCTTCTCACCATATGAATTTCAGATTCTGAACCTTCGTAGAAAAAACTTTATAGCGCAAATGCCACGATGACCTGTTTAGGAGCCTGAAAAAATACCCGACTTCCGCAGATCATATCTCCGAAATTATTGCGAACCAAACTCTGAAATTTTTATACAAGCTTCCTCAGGCTTTTTTCTTCGCACCCTAAAAATTTCAGCTTCTGAAACTTCGTAGAAAAAAAGGTATAGCGAAAATGCCACGATGACCTGTTTGGAGCAGCGAAACCCTAGAATCCAAAGCTCTGATACCAAATGTTGTGTAACCAGCTCGAAAAATAGAAGAAAAGAGATGTAAACGCCTTAGTAATGAGCCACTTCGAGGGGGAAACCTCCAATACATTACATAAATGAACAATTCTTGGATGATACAATTCACAAAACCTCCTTTCTATATATAGGAGTCCATGGGGCCATAATGTAATCCTAGTGGGCTATAATGTAATCCTAGCCGACCTAACAATAATAATTTAAGGGCACAATAATAACAAAATGGGGGTTACAAGGGTACAATAATAACAATAAGGGGTTTACACTAACAATAATAAGGGGCTATACTAGTGATATAGGGACCTAACAGAGAGAGAGAGAGACCTATGTGCAACCCAAGGTTGGATACCCCTTACAATGCGTAGAAGAGGGACCATGTTCTGTTGGAGACCTACAAGAGGTAGTATAATACCATAAATACAATTTTTCTACTAGGAGGGCATGTCCCATGCTCGTGATGCTTTGGCTAGTTAAAAATCCTATCTGACAGATAAAGGTTATGTTTGTCTCACTAATATGGTAGTGATCTGTTATTTTGAATGATGACGATGATTGATAATGCCCTCAGGGGAATTTATCTTTGAAAATAGGTTGAATGTAGTGCCCACATGCATAATCTTGGTATGGCATATAAATACTCATTACATGCATGGATGTATGACTGAGACCTTCCCATGCAAGCATTGTTGAAAGAGATTCTTATAATGGCATGGGTCCTCGACGAATTTGGAAAAAGTGCAATGGTTGTGTAGTACGATACCATCTTGACATGAAAGCTTGTGTTGTAGTCGAATGTCAGGAGGATCGATGAAATCTATGGGCAATGATGATTCCCACAGTGCCATCTAAGGATTCCCCTATTGAGATGAGGAGTCATCCAAGGTATTGCTTCCTTTTTGGAGAATGTTTGTTGAAGTCGACAAAAAGGAAGCCTCAATTGAATGAGAGAGATACTTATTCAAGGGACCATGATCTCTGATTATGATAGGTTTAACATAGGCATGATGGTGATAAATGGCTGAAAATTGATGATGGGAGTTTAATGGCCCATGGTTAGAGCATGAAAAAAGCAGTTTGGTGGAATTCATAACTATTTCTGATGAGGAAAGCCCTAGAGTCGGTAGGATGTCGAGGGTGGGTATATGTTGGTTATGAATGTCATGGTGGATTTGCATTAAAGGTGTGATTCTCTGACCAAGGGTGATTAGGGATTGTTGCCATGGGAAAAAAATGGGTGAATGGGAAGGAGATGTTCTCCTAAAAAAATTCTTTATACACTTGCCAAAAGAATAAAAAATGGGTTTGGATTATACAAAACATGGAGACGAGTGCCCCAAAAACATAAAAATGATTTCTCACTGATGATGTGAGGAAGGTATTTTTGCTGAGGGTGGGGGCCCCATTGGCTAGTCTTGGTGTGGGGATGATGAAAGGGACAGAAAATAGCGCAGATGGGCTATACTTGTGGGGGGATGGTAAGCCAAATGCAAGATGCGGTGGTGCATGTTCGATCTTCTTGTGAAAATGGTAGTCCGGAAAAGGGGTTTTATTTTGATATGGTAGAAATTGATTTGATGGATGGTGTGTGAATGATCATGAAGTGCTTCACGGACTGAGGTGATATGGTCATGGCATCAAATTTTTTTATGCATGGGGTACTTTTTGAGTGATGGAGGTCATGGAAGGGGAGGCTCTACCGACCAATGAGGATGTTTATTATGTGCAAGGTGGCGAGACGATAAGCATGGTCTGGTGTTTGGAGCCTATGGTTGATTTCTTGTGGAGAAATGATGTCAGGATATGCAAAGTTTCTCTGGGTCTCTATCATGATGAGGGTAGAATGATACCTACTTTGGAACATTCAGTGCATGGAATTAGGGGAATTTTGAGGCATAAAATGGGCCTCCCAAGTAGAATGTACAACCAAAATAAAATTTATAATAACCAATAGGATTAAAGATGATGATGTCAACCATGGGGGATGATTCACCATTTTTTAAGTAAAAGGGTAAAAAGATTTAAAAAATAATAAAATAATAAAACTAATTTTTCAACTCGTATATTTCACTTATCTCCCAATTTTTTAAGTGAAATTTCAAGCAGGAGTACTCATTGGAGGAAAATTTTAATTCGTCATCCAAGGAGTACCCATGTTGCATACTTTCGATGGACCCTGCTACACGAAAAATGAAAATTACATGAAAAAATGTTATTGCAAACACATTTTTCATGTATTTTTCATTTTTTGTGTAGCAGGGTCCATCGAAAGTATTCAACATGGGTACTCCTTGGATGAGAAATTAAAATTTTCATCTAGCGAGTACTCCCGCTTGAAATTTGAGTACAAAATTTGGGAGATAAATTGAAAATACGAGTTGAAAAAGTAGTTTATTCTTTTTTCCCTCTAAAATTTGATGATGCAATAAAATCTTTTTTTATTATTTCGATTATTATTTTATAATTTCCTGAGGAGACCCATTTTAGACCTCAAAATTCCCCTAATGGGCAATAGGTGGTTTGTCATACTGTATAATACCTGCAACAAATACCCCAAGTGAAAGCATATTTTTCATTCAAATATATTGACAAAATGTGTTGAATGAAAATATGTTAAAAGAGGGCATACTTGTCAGAACTAAAAAAAAATTATTTTCTGGAGTCGTGAATGTGTGGATCCCCCTTTGGGCATTATGAGGTGTTGATCACTATGTTTCTTTTGGTTCTGCAAGTAGGCTTTCTGAGCTCCCATTATGGTACTTCAAACAATTTGAAAAGGGCAGTGTATAGGCCAATATTGCTCCTTTCGATTCATTTGTGTCATTTGAGTGTTTGAGAGTTTTGAGAGGTCAGAGCTTGCTATTGAGCCTTTCTTGCCATTGTGGTCAGCCTGTGCACCTGGGATTCGTGCTACTAGTGTCAGGTAGGGCCCAGAACGTCCTGCATTTCAATTTTTTAAGTGTTATTTGGCAAGTGTCTGTAAAAATTGGGTTTGTACGAAACCCTAGCCATTTTTGGCCTTGACCGCGCATGTGATCAAGGCACAGGTGCAGAATATTCACGTGAAACAAAGGATTTTCGTGAATATTTCGCGCATGTAGGTGATTTTGTGTGCGTCTTTCGTGTTTCTCTGAGATACAGATGTTACAACAATTTTTGGTCATCTAACCCATTATCGTTAGATGAACCCAAGTACACCATGTAAGACCAATTTTACCCCAAGTAAAATTGCTTTCACCACATTTGTTTACGTTTCTTGGTCATATTTAACACAAAACAAGGTAATCAATTAAACAAATCATTATTTATTTAATTATTTCCTAAGAATAAGTTATTTAAATCATTATTTAAATAATATTCTTAGTTAAATTTGACTAAATCACATATAAATAATTAAATAAACCATTATTTATTTAATTATATTCCCCTCATCTCCCTTAAAATAATAAATAAATCATTTATTTATTTGTTATTTATAAATAAAGGAATTGACCCAAGTCAAAAGCCATTTTCCCTCCAACAAATATAATAAAATATTCCTAAAGGGTGATTCTAGAATTTGATTAATAATATTTTATTCATGCACTGAGTTCTAGAACACCCCAATATTTTGTTATAAATAGGAGGGTTTTCACCATTCATTAGTCACCTCCATTACATTAGATCACTCTGGATCTTCTCTTGGTCACCATTTTTCTATTTTATTTTTTGAACTCCCATTGAGTTCCATGTTTTCTTTTCCACATCCATAAGAGAGAGAAATGTTAGATCTGAAACACTGAGGACTTCCAAGAACCCATCCCACTGAGGAGAACCGGAAAACACATTTCTTTTTTTCCTCTCAGGTGCCCCATTATTTAATATAATATAAGATTCTTTTTAAATATATTGTTCTCGTCTTGTCCATTGGATGCATGGAGCCATTCTACATTTTATCTCCTTAATGTCTTTTATGCTTAGATCTAACTTTATGCAGCAAACTTAAAGATATTTTGCAGCCATTATTGATGTTAGGGCTAATTGGTATGCGTAGCTAAAGTGATATTTTACGACGAAAGAATCATACTAACAATTGGCGACTCCACACGGGTTTTCTTTTGCAACCACTGTTGTTTTCTATCTTCCTGCATATCCAGCTGTTTCAGACTCTAAGGTTTCTCTTCCATTTTTATTTTTCCTATTTTTTCCCATTTTTATGCTATTTTTCCCCTCTAAAACCCTCAAACATTCAAATTTCTAATTTTCGTGTATTTCTGGCGTTTTTGCGTAGGTAACTGACATCAACCGCTGCTGAGACGACAAAATTTTCTGAAACCTGTCACCGCCAGACCCGAATCTGCAAGTCACACTTATCGGCCCAAAAAGTGTGACCTGGCCTTGAGGTCGTACTTTTCTGCCCTAAATCTACGACCTGGCCTGAAAACAGGCCCAAACCTGCGACCTGCAATTTTTTCTGCAATCTGCTAGCACTTTTTCTAGAGCTTCTGTCAGGGTTTTCCAGCCTCTGTCTCCACCTGTTCAGACCTGTTGCTGATCTATTTCACTCACCTAAGTGGGACTCTTTCCCCTTAGGGCTTTAGTTCCCTCCAATTTTTGTGGGAGATTTTGTTGATGTTTTCAGAGATCTGAATTTCTAGAAGTTTCAGCGTTATTTCAGATCTGATAACCTCTTGTTCAGATCCTCACAGGTGAGCTTTTCTTCCCTTTCTATACACTGCCTTTCGCTTTGTTTGGGTTCATCTCTAGGGCCACCTCTTTGACCCCCCACTTTTTAGCTGATCTTCTATTTTCTAGCAGCAACCTTGCCCCTGCCTCTTTGCTGCTTTCTGCACCACTTTCCAGTAGATTTCTCCATTAGATCCCAGTCCCTCCGGACCTTAGATCTATTGTTCTCTTGTTAGCGTGCTCTGCCCCTTCTAGACTAGTTTTGAGAGACCCACCTTCTTCGGTTCGATTGCTGCCTTTTTAGTTGCTAATTTTCTGTTCTTTCAGTCTTATTTACTGCATATTTATTTTCCATTACGCAACACACTTTTTCTTTTACTCTCAAAACGTCTGGGTTTAATCAATTAAAATTAACGCACACCACACACTGACCCTAAGTGAAGAAGAACCTGGTTAACACCGCCTCACAAAGACTCTAAACTTAATCGACACTGCACCTCCTTGCCCTTGTCGCATCTTGCTTTTGCGCCTTGCTGCCCTTGTTGGTCTTTCTTCTTCCCGTCATCATTTCGCCTCCAAGGTGTTTATGCCGGCGACTTCTTGGCCTTCACCCTCAGTTTTCAGTTGGTCGACTTCCTCCTTCCCATCATCATCGAGTAAGTCCTCCCCCGAGTCCACACTCCGACTCTTCCTCTGATTGTTCGGGTTCTCCCCATCCCTCTGCTTCTCCCCCCTTTACCTCCACCATGTCTAGTTCTGGACCTAGCCCTAACCCAAGTTCTACTGCTGGGTCCGCTTCCAGTGGAACCACTACGGGACCTACCTCGACTACCCCATTACTTCCGTATATGGCTGGCCTCTGTCTCCCCGACTTCAATCAACTTATCAATGATCCTATTCGTCATGATGTCAGTTGGCCTGCTATGCCAACCAAGCTCCCCTCTGACATTCCCAAGTTCGAAGGCCTTGCTAGTGAAGATCCCTCCAATCATATCCGATATTTCCACATGTGGTGCTCCTCTAATTCCATCACCGATGACTCCATTCGTCTTCATTTCTTCCAACACACCCTTATTGGAGAAGCGTCCAAATGGTATTTTGATCAAGCCACCTCTTCCCATAACACTTTTGCAACCATTGCCCAAGCCTTTTTATCTTATTTCGAGCTCCCTCTCCGATACGACACTGGCACTGCACTAATGACCTCTTTTCATCAATCCTCTTCAACGCGTCTCTCCGCTCATGTTCAGGAGTGGCGACGATGATGAAGCTTATGTCGTGCTCCGCCCTTTGAAGATCGAGTTTACATGGATTGGTTCCTTCGCTCTCTCTTACCACCCATTGGCAAAGATGTCGCCTCCCATTTCCTCCAAACTGAAGAAGATGCCGCCCTTCAAATCGCCTTAAAATATGACCTTATCTATGCCCAGTTTGGTTATGTTTATACTGTCCTTCCTGATCTCCCCAAGCCCAGGGGCACTAACACCTCCGAGACCTCTCACTCTGCCGATGGTATCATCGAAACCTTGTCTCATACCTCTGCTCAACCTCTTATGCCCTATGGTTTTCCTCTCGGCGGGGCCAGCACCTCCAGCCCCTTTTCCCCCCCCAAGTAACATGTATCCATGATTTGGCATGCCTCCCCATTTTACCCACTTTCCTACTCACCTCAATGTTGCCCACTCTCACCCTTACCCTTATCTGCAGCCTGGTGTCCCAGCTCCTCCAGCATTTGGACCTCTCGCTCCCTTGCCTCCTCCCCCCCCATAGCTGCACTTAATTCCCCCTCCAGGGTAGGTATTTGCGCAGCCAGGTGCAACTCCTCCTCTTCCTTCGCAACGAAAGAGGAAAGGCACTCCCTCTGCTTCTGGTAATCGTCGACCCAATCTTTCCCGTCTTGATTCTAACACTGTTGACCAGCCTCATAGCTCTCAGCCCAAGAAAGACAGGCCACTTCGCACCAATAAGCCCTGTTCATGTTGCGGTGTTTACGGTCATTACACTCACGATTGTCCCCGGTTACCACAAATGCGGCACATGTGGGAGTCTCAGGCCACTGTGTAGGAACGACACTCTTCTCCTTCTATCCCTTCCCATACGGCTACCTCTCAACCCGCTATGTTTCCCGATCCTTTCCCCCAACAAGGAATCGTGGCCACCTAGCCACCTCATGGCCCGAAACCCATTCAACCTTCTCCTTCTGGTTCCTATGATTACTAGATCCTCATGATAGCCTCAGACCAATCTCTCACCGCCAATCCTTCCCTTCAGACTCGGTCTCCTGTTCCTTCTACCCCCGAGGGCCCTACTAAGCCTCTATCGAAACCCAATGGTCCCTTGCCAATTCCTCCACCCAACGCCAAGATTCATACCCAAATTCCTAATGGCCCATTACGTCGAAATGTTGCCTCTGATCAGATTTCCCTGGATGCTGTCGACCCTACCGATGATCGGTTAATAATTTTCGATCCCCGTCAACTTGACCATCCCCCTCTTCCTGCGTCTGTTGCTTTCCAAATCTCGGTCCAAATCCAAAATTCCACTATTGCTCGATGCGTCATTAATGAGGGGGCATCTACCTGTGTCATGTCTACTTCGGTTTGGCAACAGCTCGGATCTTCTGCATTGGCCCCTTCCACAATCACCGTTCATGCATGGGATGGCCATGCTTCCCAGCTCGTCGGCCTTTTCTGCCACTGTCCTATTACTCTTGCAGGCAAAACTGTGTTTTTTGACATTGAGGTGATCAACGCCCCTCTCAACTACAACATCCTCTTGGGGCATAGTTACACCTATGTCATGTCTGTCGTCCCATCCGTAGTTTACCGCAAGATGTTCTTCCCACATAATGGAAAATTCATCACCATCGACCAGTTACTGTATCGTACCCCCAAATCTCAGATTTCCCCTGAGCCCTCTATTTTCACCGCCACTACGTCTTGGCCCAGTGTCTCTCCCAGCCTCTTTAAATACTCCTCCTTTCTCAGCACCTTTATTTACCCACCTACCCTCTCTAACCCTAGCCTGGCAAGCGTTTGCATGATGCATTCATCTTAGACTGACCTTACACAGCCCACTTTGGCTAGTCTACAACCTCAACTTTCCCCAACTCCTTCGGCTCCTAGCCCTTCACCCCTGCTAGCCAGTCTTTTTCCTTCAGAATCTCCCCTCCCTACTGGATCAATTCCGCCCAATTTCAATACCCTCGTTCCCATTCCTCCTGGTCATTTCCCTGCAGGTCAGATTCCTTTCCTCGCTCCCCCTCCTGGAGCTTCTTCCATCCCTATCTTGGCTACCCTCTCCCTACCTAACTTGACCTTGGGTATACCCGTCTGGTATGTAAGCCCCCCTGCCCCTACCCTGCCTAGTCTACCCAAGCCATATCTTGCTTTGACTCCGGTTCAACCAATACCCATGACCTCTTCCGCTACTCCAACACCTCAGTCTCCTCACCCAACACCTCCTCCTGTTACAACCATGTCCGGTAACAATATAAAATATCGCAGGGGGGCACCAAAGGACACGATGGCATTGACAACTTCCACCCCTCCTCGCCTTCCAAAATATCCCATCCAGTGCGCCTTGTGCGACGTTGTCGGCCACGCCACCCATACCTCTCCTGAATTACCGCATCTCAAAACCGTGGTCAATGAAACATTTCCAGAATCTGATATTCCCATGGTCCAGGTCACCCTCCCTGGTTCCCTTCCCAAACTTAAAAACTTGCACACCAATCACCCTTGTTCTTTATGCAACTTCCATGGGTATTATACCCACCTTTGCCCCCGTCTTGATGAGTATCGTGCTTCTTTGGCCTCTTACCGCCAATTCGAAGCCGTGCTTTCCCGTCCTCCTTTTTTAACCCCCGACCATGCGTCCAACCCAATTACCATTTCTCATCCTGATACTGACATGACCGAACCTTCCGCCACTATTTCCTACCTTGTCTCATCACCGCGTTCCCCGACATCCAACCCCTTAGCCCCTTCCCCCGCTGTTTCGCCTACCCACTCATCTATCGACCCCGTTGTCACTTCTCATATCGACACAACCATACGCCTTTCCCCTCAACATCAGATATCTCATATTTCTACCTCTTCGGGTCATCCCATGTCATTCACTATTCCCATCTTCCAGTCCGATGAAGACATCATGGAAGACATGACCGAACCTGACTTTCCATGGGACGATATGCACCATCGTGCATACTTCCTACCACATCAATCACATGACCAATATGCTCTCAAATCCAAAGACTTCATTCCCAATAAAGTTGATTGGTTAAAAAACCCCATCCCTGCTCCTGACACTTTTGAAGAAGGAAATATGGCTAACATCTCCCCTACCATCAAAATAGACATTTCTATCAAACCAAGTATCGAAGAACACATCACCATGGGTGCCCACTGCACTCCGGAAGAAATTGAAGCCTACACCAAACTCTTCAAAGAATTCTGTGATGTTTTCGCCTGGTCCTACTCAGAAATGCCAGGACTCGATCTGGCCATTGTCGAACACCACATCGACACATGGCCTGACGCCACTCTGGTCCGTCAAAAGTTAAGACCCATTCATCCATCTAGACGCGAAGCCATCAAAGCTGAAATCGATAATTACCGGCAGGCTGGTTTTATTTACCCCATTGAGTACACCACTTGGGTGTCCAACCCAGTTCCTGTTCTTAAAAAACAAGGCACCATTCGTGTTTGCACTGACTTTCGCGATCTGAACAAAGCTTGTCCCAAAGACAACTTCCCCACACCATTTATTGACCAAATCATTGATGAGTGTGCGGGGCACGAGGTCTTACCCTTTATGGATGGCTTCTTAGGATACAACCAAATCGTTATCCGTCGGGCTAATCAACTTAAAACCGCGTTCATTAGTCCGTGGGGCACTTTTGCATACCGAGTCATGCCATTTGGTCTTAAAAACGCTGGTGCCACTTTTCAACAAGCCATGTCTTATTGTTTCCATGACTTAGATCATATTATCCTTGCCTATTTAGATGACCTTACTGTGCGTTCTAAACATCGGGCACAACACCTACATGATCTGCGTACCATTTTCCTCCGCTGTCGCAAGTATAACATCCGTCTTAACCCTTTGAAATGTGTCTTCTGTGTTCCCGCCGGTCGTCTCCTCGGCTTCATCGTATCTAAAGACGGGATAACTCTTGACCCTTTGAAATTTCAAGCCATTCTTGAACTGCCTATCCCTCGAACCTTACGACAACTCCAAAGCCTCCAAGGCAAAGCTAATTTTCTTCGCCGATTCGTTCCAGACTATGCAACCACCGTGCATGGTTTCCTTCGACTTCTTCGCTCCCACACTTCTTTTGTCTGGGATACCTACGCTCAAAAATATTTTGATGCCCTCAAACATGCTCTCACCTCTACCCCCTTGATCCATCATCCTGACTTTGACTGCGATTTCATCCTTTACATCTCCACTTCCACCCATTCGGTTGCTAGTGTCCTTATTCAAGAAGATGATAACGACCTCGAGCATGTGATCTATTATGTCAGTAAAAACCTTGCTGGCCCACCTGTGTCCTACTCACATGAATAAAAGTTAGCACTAGCTGTTGTGTTCTCGGTCCAAAAACTGCGTCATTATATCCTCCTGCGTTCCACCAAGGTTGTGACTGATTCCAACCCCATGGCTTTCCTGTTGAGTCGACGCATCCTCAGTGGGAAGTACACTCGTTGGGTCATTATTCTCCAAGAATTTGACCTTGAATTTGTCACCCCAAAAAGTAAGAAAGGTTTAGCCCTCGCTGAACTCATTTTCGATTTTCCTACCGAGACGCAAGACACTCCTATTAATGATGCTCTTCCCGATGAAAATTTATTTTTCATCACCACTAATGATCCTTGGTACGGTGATATCCTTAATTACCTGCGAACCTAAAAGTTCGCCCTTCATCTTGATCGCGTTGCCCAACGACGTATCCGACACCAAGCCTCTCGCCACCTTCTAATCGGCGACGACCTTGATCATCGTGGAGTAGATATTGTCCTTCATCGTTGCCTCACACACGCTGAAGCTGAACAAGTCCTCAACACTTGCCATAGCGGTGCTTGTGGGGGTCACCTATCCGGCCTTGCCACCGCCCAAAAAATCATGTGCGCCGGGTATTTTTGGCCTTCTCTCTTCAGTGATTGCATTGAAGCAGTCAAACACTGTTCCAATTGCCAACATTTCGCCCCCAAGGCGCGAGCTCCTCCCGCTCCCCTCCATCCTGTCATCACAGCTGGCCCTTTTTACAAATGGGCCATTGACTTTATGGAATGTCGACCTCCCTCCGCCAGTAACCACAAACACATCATCATGGCAGTTGACTATTTCACCAAATGGGCTGAAGCTATGCCAACATTCAACAATACGGCAACCACCACAACCCTCTTTTTCTTTAACCATGTCATCACTCGATTCGGAGTTCCAAAACAGTTAGTCTCTGACCATGGCCGACATTTCGAAGATGAGATATGGCATGAGCTATCCTCACTATTGGGTTTTGAGCACCAATATTCATCTTCCTATTACCCCCAAGGTACTGGCCAAGTTGAAGTGGTCAACAAAATTCTTCAGACCATGCTTCAAAGAACGGTGAATAAGCACAAAAACAATTGGCACCTTATGCTCTTCCCTGCTTTGTGGGCTTATCAGACTTCGGTTAAAACCGCCACTAGTTTCACTCCTTTCCACCTCGTCTTCGGTGAGGAGGCAGTCCTACCAATCGAGTGTGAAATCCCTTCCCTTCACCTGGCCGTCGAACTCCTCCCTGATACCCAACCTCTAGAACAACGACTTATCATGCTTGAGCGCGCCTCTGAAGACCCTCGTGTTTCATTGCAAACTCTTGAAGCGGCCAAAAAGCGCACCAAAGCTAAGTATGACAGAAAAGTACACCCTCACCAATTTCATGAAGGTGACCTTGTTCTAGTCTATGACCAGGCCCATGATACCCTTGGTCATGGGAAGTTCGACTCACTATGGCTCGGTCCTTACATTATCAGTAAAGACCTTGGGAAGGGGGCCTATCTTTTAGAGGACTTTGAAGGCCACCCCCTTCCTAATCCTCGCAATGTACTCTATCTCAAGAAATATTACCCCTAGCATTTCCCACTCGAAATGCACATTTTATTTTTCTTGTAGATAGCCAGCATATATTTTTTTTCACATTTCGCTACTTCACCAAAACACCCGCTGTCCATGAATTCTTCCCTCACATCCCCTTAAAATCAGATTTTCTCACTTACACCACAGTTCAGTGGGGGGCACCACTTTGCCCACACACTCATCTCCATTCATGATCATTTCCGTCATGAGTTACCAGTTTTTACTCATGATTTTTATGGTCCCCATTGGCACTATCCCTCATTTCATCATCATCCTTAGTTACATCTATGCGTCGCTCCACTATTTTCTCTCGTGCCTTAATTGAGATTCCCTTACTACCTCACCTATGGCGGACCTACTTCTGTCGACATCAGCCCATTTACTCCAAAAGTCAGGTCTAGGGGGGCAGTGTACCTTGGTTTGAGCTCTTTTCAACCCGATCGCGGTCTACACACTTGATGGTTCAGTGATGCAGCAGCAGCTATTGGTGATACCCGGGTTTGTGTGAGATGTCTCAGCCCTCATGAGGGGGTGGCCCTGCAGGTAGCCCCCCACAAACCCGAATGACTTCTTCATTCCAGCCCTTGATGCAAATCCTCTCCTTTGATGATATCGACCTCAGTCGCTTGCAGCACCTCTTCGATTTGCAAGTGTCGGTCTGATTTCGCGAGCCCTTCCCCATGTGTGGGGGGAATTTGGGTGTATTTATATCTCAAGTACTACAAAACTATTGTATAAGTCCTGACGATTATTCTAGGCATCGCATGTATGTGGGATTCATCCTTCTTGTTTTCTGGCTCATGTTTAGGCCATCACTGGCTTCACTATTGCGTTCCATGGTTTTCTGGGTGCCTTATCCTTTGTACTATTATCTCGGCGAGCATAAGTATGCCTTCCCCGCTGCCTTTCACATTGGTACCACATCATACACTTGAGACTTGTTGCACCTGTAAGTCTCATCTCCTCTGGGTCTAGTCCTCCACCACTTTAGATTACCTTACATTCCTCTCTTTCATTTCTATCTTAATGTCTAATGCTTAAGTTCTTACAACGTACTTCGGTCATACAATTTGCTCCTAACACTCGTACATTGGGGGGCAATCTGTTACACCATTTTTTGGTCATTTAACCCATTATCGTTAGATGAACCCAAGTACACCATGTAAGACCAATTTTACCGCAAGTAAAATTGCTTTCACCACATTTGTTTACGTTTCTTGGTCATATTTAACCCAGAACAAGGTAATCAATTAAATAAATCATTATTTATTTAATTATTTCCTAAGAATACGTTATTTAAATAATATTCTTAGTTAAATTTGACTAAATCACATATAAATAATTAAATAAACCATTATTTATTTAATTATATTCCCCTCATCTCCCTTAAAATAATAAATAAATCATTTATTTATTTGTTATTTATAAATAAAGGAATTGACCCAAGTCAAAAGCCCTTTTCCCTCCAACAAAAATAATAAAATATTCCTAAAGGGTGATTCTAGAATTTGATTAATAATATTTTATTCATGCACCGAGTTCTAGAACACCCCAATATTTTGTTATAAATAGGAGGGTTTTCACCATTCATTAGTCACCTCCATTGCGTTAGATCACTCTGGATCTTCTCTTGGTCACCATTTTTCTATTTTATTTTGTGAACTCCCGTTGAGTTCCATGTTTGCTTTTCCACATCCATAAGAGAGAGAAATGTTAGATCTGAAACACTGAGGACTTCCAAGAACCCATCCCACTGAGGAGAACCGGAAAACACCTTTCTTGTTTTCCTCTCAGGTGCCCCATTCTTTAATATAATATAAGATTCTTTTTAAATATATTGTTCTTGTCTTGTCCATTGGATGCATGGAGCCATTCTACATTTTATCTTCTTAATGTCTTTTATGCTTAGATCTAACTTTATGCAGCAAACTTAAAGATATTTTGTAGCCATTATTAATGTTAGGGCTACTTGGTATGCATAGCTAAAGTGATATTTTTACGACGAAAGAATAATACTAACAACAGGCGTGCGATTAATGCGCCTATTTGAGAAATAGACGCATCGAAAATCCAAGGTGAATTTTTTGAAATTTTATTGGGAAATTTTTTATTTTTTGGCGTTTCGATTTCAGTATTGGGTGTATGTTTGGTGACAGGATGCTGTGGAGAGAGCGATATTGGTGAGACCTGAATATGGCTATGACATAAGGTGCCAATGCTCTCCAAGAGATATCTCGGTGGGGTCTCCTCAAGCTCCTTGAGAATTACCTACTCAATTCACATGATCCATTACTGCGCTACCTGGTCTATTGTTGGAAAAAGCAATGCAAAGTGATGGTGTAGTGAGGGTATGACCTCCCTAACAGTCTAGAGACGGATATTTATTTCATGACTGGTCTGCTGCCTCAGAGTGAGGCACTCCCCCATCCAGTCCCGCATAGGAGGGTATTTCTTTAGCATTGATCATAGCTTCATTGTGGTGGGGCGCCTCTTTCAGAGTGGTGCATTCTAATATCATCGGTGACGGATTTAGCCTAATTGTGAGACTCACGGGGTCGTCGTCGCTGCACAGGGTGTCGGGGCCACAAATTTGTGTTCTACATCAGCTTTGGGTTGGTCATTTCTTTGACTTTGCCCATAATTTCAATGACGCTATGGTGTCCTAGGTAGCGAAGGTCCGGGATGGATCTAAGCTACTTACATATGGTAGCATCGTTTGTAGCATTATGTTTGAGAGAGTGGTGCTATTGCGACCTGTGGTGGCTGTGCCTGTGGGGTTTCATCGAGACCCTCATATGAGGTGATGGGCTCTAGTGATGCCTCGCGGTAGGGGGATTCTGAGGTGGGGCATTATTGGAACACAACCACTGAGGTGTGGTTTGAGGCCAACCCTTACATGTTCCTCCCATTTCCATACTCCAAGATGGACTATCGAGGAGACCTAGATATGGATATTCCTATTGGGTACGCTTGGGGACCAGCAGGTATGATTTTTTGTACTTTTTTTCTGCATTTGTTGAGTATTTATGATATATATGTGTATTTTGATGACACTGGAATTTTTTTTGTTACTCTTGCAGATGTTGGAGGGGTAGGGCAGCCCATTTTTCAGTTGGTAGGACAGCAACCTAACCGAAGGGTTCGAGGAGCTCAGCCCCAGGCTAGGGGCCAGGGGGGAGATCTAAGGCAGCCCTAGGGTGGAGGACCTGGTGATGGGGCCATCCCTTCTGGAGAGTGTAGAAACGTTGCTGCTACTGAGTGTGTTGCGTTGATTTTTCGTGCCAAGGCGGCAGAGGCCCGTATGGCAGAGATGGCGGAGTAGTTTGCTGCATATGAGGCCCAAGCAATTGACTTGGCAGATGCTTGGGGCTGAGTGGATAGGCTTACCCAGGGTATGCTGACCCATGGGTTTATCAAAGACCTGGATGATGTTTGAGAGAGGGGTTATTGTCTGAATTTGTGTCGTGTGGCGGATTTAGTTTTGGCGGCTACCCCCGTACTGGCACCGGGTGCAACCGTGGGTCTAAGTGCCCAACCTGGCAGGGCGTAACCCTAGAGATATCTTGTACATAGGGAAAGAACCCATTATGAGGATTATTCCCTTATTTTTGATGAGATGTGTATATATATTTGTTTGCTAACCTACGGGTCAGATACATGACTTGTTATTTGTACTCACACATATTTTTTGGTATATATGCGAGATGTATTTTTTGCAGCTCTAGATGATGTGTCTATTTCTTATATGTTTTCATGTATGTTGTGTATCATATATATATATATATATATATATATATATATATATATATATATATATATATATAGATATATATTTTTATGTTTTTCATTTTTATGTATGATGGTCTATAGGAGATGCATTCCAGTCTAGGATGTGGTTAGGTATGCGATTTTCTCTCTAGTTTTGATTTCTTGGTACATGTTTGAATGTAATATGATCAAATTTACGGCTTAATATTTTTGCATGGAAATATTTTCTAAACAGTTGTGAATCCCATACCTAAAATTCTTGGTTTAACTGTGAAACCACTAACTGGAAATCAAGGTAGATATGCAAGGGGAAGATGCCATGATTGAAATCATCGCTCATGAGCCCTATGATGGCATCATATTGTGCCTGATTGTTTGTAGTTGATTTGATCCATACTCTGTTGCTGAAGAAAGGTGGTCGGTCAGTGTAGTAGATGACTAAAGAGTTTGTTGCTAAATTTTGAGACCATCGCGATGCTCCATCAATGAATCCAAAAATATGGCTGGGTTTAGGATCCATTTGTGACACCAGAGTGCTTTTGGAACAAGTGTGTGATGAAAAACAAAGTTTTCTATGTGTATGTTATCTCTAGGGCTGAACCCTCATGACCCTTATGGGTAAAATTTCTTCAGGTAGAGACCATTAACGGGGTTTCTCAAGCATGTTCCGTTGGGCTCTCTCAAGATGTATGCCCCCTTTAGAAGACAAGTTTTATGAAATAAGGACCTTTCCACAAGGTTTCAAATTTCCTTGGCCCTAGGGCTTCTTTCGCGACATTGTAGCAGAGTACTAACTCCCCATTGGTAAATGATAAAGGGGTGATAGTGCGATTGAACAATGCTTTCACCCACTTTTTATGGGCATTGTGTTAGTGTGTTTGGTGCATGTATGTACAAAATAACACCAACTTAAGGGGTGTCGTTTTCCCTCTCAAGTTATTGGTCACATGCAGAAAATATATGGAGTCAAAAAGTTAATGGAACATGCTAGAACATAAACATACTAGATAGAGAAATAGCATGGATATTCAAACATAAAACTAAAACAAATAACATAAAAGCTCTGAATAAATTAAAACAACTTCAATAATTCAAATGGTGGTGCTTACATCCCATGTTATTGAGTACTGGTAGGAAATGAGGATGAAATTTTAACCCACTTGCCAAGGGGCCCTTAGAACTTGGGGTTCTATGTCTCGATGCAAGGATGTCTTTACTTCCTAGCTACCTTGGCACAAAGTCTTCCTCTCTCTACTATGCTAGAGTGGAGTTGTTGGATGGCTAGCAACTGAGTCCCCTCTACCTCTTTTGGCCACCATAACAATGTGCTCTCAAGTTTCTCATCTGTTGGTGGCCTCTTATAGGGGAACTCAAATCCTCCTTCCCTCTCTTATTAATTTGTGGATGGTGACCCAAGAGAGCAAGGTGATTCCATTGTGTGCCACATTTATTCCATTGTGTACTCCCTTGATGTCCTAAGCAGGCTTGGGTGGTTGTCCTTAGGTGGATTCAAGTGTGGAATCAATGTCCTCGAGTGTGATTTTGTGGTCCCAGAAAGTTTCTTCTGCCACTCTCAGGATTGTGCGCGTTTTGGGTCAAAATGCATGCAAGGGTGTGCTTATCGAAGGATTTTGTGTCCAAAATCATGTTTGACTAGTTCAAATTTTATTTTTTCTCAGACCTTAGAGATTTTTTAAATACTTTCAGATTCTCTAATGTCTCTCAACCCTGTAAATCCTTCTGCCTAACATTAAATAATTTCATATTTCCTTGTACGATTTTCCAGTGATAACATTTTCCCCCTAATGTGTGAGGTCTAGGAAGAATTGTATAGCCGAAATACATTATATTTTATTTTTTATATATTGTGCGTAGAGGGAGAGAGACCTGCGTGTAGCTCAGAATTGGAGACACCCTGCACCTATTCCAAGAATGACCATGACCTGTGGGACCCCTGTAAGCAAATCTAATACAATAAAAATTTCTACGAGATGACCATGTTCCATGCTCGTAATGTTGTCGCTAGTTAAACAAATCTATTTGATAGGTAAATTTCTTGTCTGTGTCACTAATATGGTAGTGATTTATTGGTTGATGACGATGACTGTTGATGCCCTCAGGTGGATTTTTTCTTTGACAATATGTGAAATGTGGTACCCATATTCATAAATTTGGTATGGCATATAACTACGCATTGTATGCATAGGTGATGGTTGGGACCTTGCCATGTAAGCATTGTTGAAAGAGATGCTTATGAAGGCACAGGTATTCAATGAGTTTTATCAAAGTGAAATGGTTGTAAGGTACGATCCCATATCAATATGAAATCTTGTGTTGTATTCAAATTCCAGGAGGATCGATGACATATGTGGGAAATTTTCTCTCCCACAGTGTCACCCGAGGATGTCCCTTATGTGGAGAGGGGTGATCCAAGGTATCGCTTGCTTTTTGAAAATTAGGTGTTGATGTCAAAATTAGGAAAGATACAACCGAAAGAGATGGTCACTGATTGACGATATCGGGAACCTGGATGTGATGGGTTTAACACAAACATGATGGTGACGGATGACTGAAAAATGATGATGGGGATTCAGTGGCCCAAGTTTGAAGTATAAAAAGTAGCTTGGCGGCAGTCATAACTATTTATAATGGGGAAGTCCCTCGAGTCGGTAGGACTTCCAAGGTGGGTATAAACTGGTTATGAATGTCATAGCGGCTTTTGCATGAGGGTGGTATACTCCGACCAACGGTGGTCAGAGACTGCTGCCATGGGAGAAAAAATGAATAGGTGGGTGTTATGTGGATAAATCCTTCTTGGAGATGTCATGGTGACAAATTTTAGTGTAACAGTGGGCAGGGGACATAGTGCACCATTTGCAGTCTTTGTACACTTATCAAAAGAATAAAATAATGGGGTTGTGTTTGTACAAAACACAGAGACGGCTAGCCCAAAACATGAAAGTGTTTGCTCATTAATGATGTGAGGAAGGTGTTTTGCTGAGGGTGGGAGCCCCATTGGTTGGTCTCATGTGTAAGGTTGATGAAGCGGATGAAGAAGTATCAGAGATGAGATTATGTTGATGGAGGTATGGTGGGCCAAAATGCGAGGCGCGGTAGTGCACACTTAATATTCTTGTACAACTTGGTCATCTGGGAAAGGGGTTTTATTTTGTATGGTAAAACGTGACCTAATCCATGATGACTGAATGGGCATGAGGTGCTTCTCGGACTAAAGTGGTATGGCCATGGCATTACTTTTGTTGTGATATATGGTCTATTGTAGCTGAGGCTCTACCAACCAACGAGGATGTTTATCGTGTACAAGGTGAGGTGATGATAAACATGGTCGAGTGTGTGGAACCTATGGATGATTTATGATGGATAAATGATGTCGAGATATGCAAAGTTTTTTTTGTGACTTTATCATGCTGGGGGTAGAATGATACCTGCTCTTGAACTTTCATTGGATGGAGTTGTGGATGGTTTGCATTTTACCTACAAAAACAACTACCCCAAGTGAAAGAATCTTCTTTATCAAATATTATTTAAAGTCGTGTGCTTTAAAAGAGAAGATGAGAGAGGGCATACCTGCCATCACTAAAAAAATATTTTTCGAGGGTGCGAATGTGTGGCATTTCCTTCAGGTGTTATGAAGTGTTGATCACAGTGCCGCTTTCGGTCTCGTGATCAGATACTCTAAGCTCTAATTTTCCCTTGGGATTTTTTAGTTGGATCCTAGTTTTTATTTTAGTGGGCGTTGCCCCCGGACTAAGATCACGAGGGGGCATTGCTGGTTACTACCCATGTCCATGATCTTCCTTTTGTTTCTTCCTCGGCTTGTTTTTGCAACATTTGGAGGATTGTCATAATTCTCATGGTTGTATGGTTGCTGATGAACTTGGGAAAAGGTACACTAGATTTACTTGTGCATTATGTTGTGCCAGTGGTCCATTCTGTGTGCTGAATGGGGGATATCAGTTCCCTTGTCCCTGGTTGGTATATGAGTGTTGCGGTGATTTTCATGATATCCATGTTGTGATACGTTCTGAGTAGAATCGTATGAGTATCCAAGCTATTGATTGATGCTGCCTAGGTGTCCTTGGGCCAACGACCCGATCGAACCGTCTGCAGTATCGACACACATGGTACTATTGCTGCCTAGGTGATTTTGGGAAAAAGACATGATCAAACCATTTGTAGTATTGACACGCATGGTACTAATGCTACCTAGGTGATCTTGGGAAAATGACCTGAGAAAAACATCTATAGTATTGACATGCATTGTACTACTACTACATAGGTGATCTTGGGCCAATTCAAACCGTTTGTAGTAGTCGACGCGCTTGGTAACTCCCCCAATAAATATTACTACTGCCTAGGTGACCTTGGGTCAAAGACCTGATCAAACCATTTGCAGTAATCGATGTGCCTGAAAACTCTAGAGGATGAGGCAACTAGTTTCCCCTGTCCTTGGTTGGTGTACAGTGGCTTTGGGGGAACTCTTCTGTCAACATGTCTATCTGTGTACTAGGTCCCCTAAGCTGGAGGATAGGGTCCTTCGTGCTAATGGTGATACGACGATGCCCTACTGGTCAAATTTTGCGGAGGCATGTGGTGACTTTGGTAGTCAGGTTTTGGTATGTTATGCGTAGAATCATACGTGTAACTAGGGTTTTGAACGCTCCTTCCTAAGTAACTTTGGGTCAATTACCCAATTAAACAATCTGCAGAGTTCGACGTGCCTTGAAATTATTTGTAAGTTTGCAGGCACAGGGCGTTCGGTAGGATATTGTAAATATACCCTAACTGCGTATAGATTAGCTTGGGTTGTTGGGCCTTATTGATGGTGTTCTCTTCGGATATGGGATTTTGGTGTGCCACATCCTTTGAAATATCTGCGTTGAGAGTTTTTAGGAATGGGTCTAACAGAACTCGATCGTCGAGTTTGGCTTTGCACAAACTACGACACTGCTGCCAGTCGTGGAGATGGTCTAAGATGTGGACAGCAAAGGTTTGCCTAAATTGGGTCAGTAATTCCTTTCTGGAATCATGGTGGATGGGTAACTAAAAATAGGTCAGGAACAAAGTGGTGAGGGCGCTTAAGGTTCCATGTGTAGCAGAGGGTTGCTCTCCATACTATTTCGCTGCTACTCTGGTTAGAGTGCATTGAAACAGTCTTAGTCGAATAGTATCATCAATGATGTTGTTCGACAAACAAAACAGGTGGAAAGCCATAACATGATTTCAGAGGTCTTCCTCTTGCGTCCCTTCAAACTTTGGAATGTCTGATGGGAGCTTCGTGGGCATGGGAGGCCATATTGGGTTGTGTGCAGTGTGTTTATTCGTAAACTTGGTTAAATAAGGTAGAATTAACAAAGATAGAAAAGGTAACTGTGAGGTTATAGCCATTGCGAATTGTGAAAACACAATGTTCTAGTTAGGAATAGGGTTTGTCTATGACGTACCCTGCTGTGCGTTCGATTGGTTTGCCGAATGAGTAGCAGTCCTCTACCCTCTAGGGATTGTGGGAGGAGTGGTGTGTTGTGTGGTTTTGGGAGACCGACCACGGTTCCCAACTAAATATGCCCCAATAAAGGATGAACAAATAATGGTGGAAGTGTTCTGTCTTTGACGCATAAACGGCGAAAGACCTGGAACCCCTCCCATAATGAGGGAGGTCCAAAAGACGTCTAAATCGATGAGGTCTCGTTGCCTCTATTCTAGCGTCGATGAGGTATGGCTTTGGAAATATTTGAGAGGATAGAGATTATAATGAGAGAAAAATTCCTATCGCATACATAAAACAAAGAGAAAATAAAATAAATTTCCCCTTTAAATTAATCCTATCTGTTCAGTCAATCAAAAAATACAGTTTTTTTTTATTTTCATATTATACTCAAATCCTAGAAGTCCTAATCATCCTCACACACTAAAATGTAACTGGGCGTTGAGGATATATATTGTAAGTGCTAGAACAACGTCCCGTAAGAGTTGGCGACGCCCCTAGTCAGCCAAAGAAAATCTTCCCAGGCAAGGGTAGAGGATCTAGTGTTTTCCTGCACCATCAGCTATAGAGAAAGGATGCCCTAATTTTGGCCAGTAAGTACCACCATCACACATGAGCATTTGAGTCTTGGGATTCCTGGTAGTTTTGTTAGAAAAAAATACGGAGAGGGGGGGGGGGCTGAATCAGTATTTAGAGCTAACTGGCAATTTTTAGTTTTCCTTTCTCTTAAAACCATATGTTACATTACTGCATCCAACTCGTATGTCCAGAGATCTTATTATGTCTTTACTTAGATCATTGCATCATTTATTCATCAGATAAGCAGTAAGCATGAACCGAAATAACAGAACAAACCATCAAACATAAGTAACACATATGAACACCAGGATTTAAGGTGGAAACCCAATTCGGGAGAAAACCACCGTTGCTGTTATCTCAGTCTTTAATATTTATTATAAAGAAAACTTCTTACAATTTTATGCTGGTACAGACTCATACCAGCACACAGGCACCCACTTGCAGAAAGCTACAACCTTATCTCGTTTACCAGCCTCTCCTGGAAGGGAGCTACAACCCCCTGCTCTCGTTTACCAGCTACCACTGGAAGGGAGCTACAACCCGCTCACTGAAGGCTTCTACCCTCAGATCTACTGCGGACCACGTTTCATCCACTTCCACACAACATACCTTGCAGGCCACCAGATTTATTTTTTTCTTTAGAGGTGCATCCTTAATTCAGATCTCTCAGCAATATGTTACCCATTCCATACAGATATACTTCAGAGTGAAGTATTCATTCACAACCCTTACTCATGCATGCGTTCTTCATGATTTCGTCAGTTGATTAATACAAGAATTAATCATCATCTGATCTAGAGATTTTGATCAATAATCATATTCACAGGTGCACCATAGATTCAGATATATCAGAGTTTATTCATACAGATATCTCTAAAAGAGATTTGTTTATTATCAACCCTTTCACATGCACCAGTTCTTCATGATTCTCATCACCTTATATAGTTTTCGCCTTTATTAAAACCTTGGGTCAAAACCATTCAATTGCTAATGATATTCTTGGATGGGGTCAAAATAGATAATCTACCGGGGTTTCCATAACTCACATTGTTCTATTGATCTTGGTAATTAATTTAATACTTTTGAACTTAACTTTAGGATTAAGGTTAACCCTTCGAATTTTAATGCTTTCAAACCATATGGTAAACCTTTGACCCCGGGCCCACAAATATAGTCAATAGAAAATCAAATACGCGCATGGTACCATAGGTAAAATTTGTGCAAGTCCAGCGTCTAATCACTATTCGATAGCAAGCTTCCAGATCAACGGCATATATGCATATCGCTTGACCTCCGATGCCGAACGTTATCGTGCGATGGCCCACCGTACTTTGGTTATTCTTCGTGCACCTTCCTCATACGATCACTGTCCGATGGCTTCCCTCCAGATCAACGGTGCACAAAAATATCGCTGGGAATCTTGGGTCAAACTATAACGCGCGATGGCGCACAGTAACAAGCGGTTTTCTGTGGGTCCTCCTTGCCACGTGTCGAGTGATTTATGGAATTGCTCCCAGCTCCTCAAATACCACTCACTCTGCATAGGTGGTGCGATGAAAACTGTAAACCGCCTTCAGTGTTCACTCGGTCATGCTTCCGCTCTTCCACACAGGGTTTCGTCGCCTTTTCAATGTATTATTATAATTAAGTTGCGCTTTAAGGTTTTGCCTTTTATTACAGTTCCATTGCTAAGTTTAACGCTTTGTTCACAATTTCGTTTGAGTATTTTAACATACATTCTTTACACCGGTTGTTGCCTTTCGACCTTGACACAACACAATGTCACTCTGTCTTCAATTTTGCTATGATATATATAATATATCAACCTTCCATTGCATGTTCGGAGTTCTATCCTGTCACAGTTCTGCTTCTAACTGCACATTCAAGTTCTTGATTTTGCAAGCTGATCACTGTACTATGGTCCATCGCAATTACAATCTTCACTATATTCATCATATCTCTGCAACCATTAATTCCTTCAATGGATTTCTTACTTATCACAGATTACCATTCACTTATTGTTTACTATTCGATGGCCTTTTTCTCCCACTATATCTCTGGACAATTCTGCTTCAATTATGCATTCTACTTCTATTCACTGTCTCTGCATTGTCTGCTGCCTTAGTTCCTTATCTGCCTTGCTTCCTCTCTGCTTCTTTTTTAATGTTGCTCCTTGCTTCTGTGTTTGCCTTGTTTCTATTCAGATGCTCCTTCTTTGCTACTTCCTTTGCCATCAATGACAACATTTCCAAAAATATCCCCCTTTGGCATTGATGGCAATACTCTTCCTCTGATGGTATTATAGAAGCCCTTTGTTTCTTTTCCTCCCCCTTTGACATTAATGACAAAGAGTTTGATCAAGATCCTTTGAACCGACAATGCCATGCTCCCCCTAAGATCATGCTACATCATCAAACATAATATGACCAACAATTCATCCTTTTCATATGACCAATGCTCCCCCTTAGTCTGTGCATTCAGAGATGCCTAACAACACCTCACAACCAATCTAATCTGCTATATTTAAGTAGACTTGATCCTCTGCATGGCAGAGACTACTCCCAGTTTCTGTCTAAGATATTTGAACGCTTCCCTGGGTATGGTTTTGGTAAATATATCAGCAACTTGTTCTTTGGAGGAAACACACTCCAATTTCACTTTTTTTTCAAGCACTCGTTCACTTAAGAAGTGATATTTGATGGGAATGTGCTTGGTCTTAGAATGCATAACATGATTCTTTGAGATACTGATGGCACTTGTATTATCACACATAATGGAGATAGGAGGTGAACATTTGATTTGAAATTCTTGTAAGGTTTGCATCATCCAAAGAAGTTGAGTGCAACATGATGCGGTAGCCACATATTCTGCTTCTACTGTGGATAAGGCAATAGAGCTTTGCTTCTTTCTAAACCAGGATACTAACCAGGGCCCCATATAGAATGCACCACCATTAGTGCTTTTCCGATCATCAACACTTCTAGCCCAATCTGCATCAGTGTATGCATGAAGAGTAAGATCAACATTCTTTGGATACCATAGTCCAAAGTCTTGAGTTCCTTGTAGATATTTGAATATTCTTTTCACAGCCTGAAGATGAGACTCTTTTGGATTAGCTTGGAATCGTCCAACAATCCCAACTACATGCATGATGTCTAGTCTTGTCCCTGTGAGATAAAGTAGAATTCCTATCATAGATCTGTATTTTGGTTGATTCACCGTGGGGGAATCATCATTAGAACTGAGATTTCATCCAGTTCTCATTGGTGTACTTATAGGTTTGCAATCTTCCATGCCATACTTCTTCAGGATTTTCTTGAGGTATTTTGCTTGTGATAAGAATATGCCATCTGTTTCTTGTTGCACTTGCAAGCCAAGAAAGAATGTTAGTTCCCCAAGTAAAGACATTTCAAATTCTTGCTGCATATTAGAAGAAAATTTCTGACTCATAGACTCTTCATTACTTCCAAAAATGATATCATCAACATATACAACCACAATCAATAGTTTGTCATTTTCAGTTTTTGTGTATAATTTGCTATCAGCAGACCCTTTTGAAAATCCTTGTTGATGAAGATATTTTTCAAGACGATAGTACCATGCCCTTGGAGCTTGTTTGAGACCATATAGAGCCTTTTAAAGTCTACAAACAAGTTTTTCATCATTTCCCAAAATGAATCCTTCTGGTTGTTCTATATAAACTTCTTCTTATAGATCACCATTGAGAAAAGAAGATTTAACATCCATTTGATAAACTTTGATTTGTTGGAAGCTTGAAAAGGCAAGAAACATTCTTATGGCTTCAAGTCTGGCTACAGGAGCAAAGGTTTCTTCAAAGTCTATACCTTCTTGTTGAGCATACCCTTTGCACACAAGTCTACCTTTATTTCTTATAACATCCCCATTCTCATTTAACTTGTTTTTGAATATCCATTTAGTTCCAATGAAATTTTTGTCATGAGGTCTTGGTACTAATTCCCAAGTGTGATTCTTTTCAATTTGATAAAGCTCTTCATTCATGGCTTGAATCTAACATTAATCTTTGCTAGCTTGACTGACATTATGAGGTTCAATAGTGGACAGAAATGCCAGATTGCTAGAAGATCCTACAAGAGTCCTTTTTTTTTGTGCACCTGATCGCTTTTCTCCCAAAATTTGAGATTCTGGATGACTCTTTTGAACATATCTGGATGGAGCCTTTTCAGACAAATCATCTTCGGGTTCTTCATTGGGTTCATTGTTTTTATCATTACAATTTTATGTAGAAGGATATATGTCATCATCATCGTCTTCATTTGTTGTTTGTTTTTCTTCTTTTGGAGCTGCTGGAGACTCATCAATAACAACATATATACATTCAACAATATTCCGAAGTCTTTTATTGTCACATTTATATGCCCTAATCCTAGAGGAGTAACCAAGAAATATTCCTTCATCTGCTCTAGGTTCAAACTTGCCAAGTTTTTCATCATTATTTTTGATAAAACATTTGCTTCCAAAAATTCTAAAATGCTTTACAATAGGAAAATTACCATACCAGAGCTCATATGGAGTTTTATCACTATTTACATGAACATGTGCCTTGTTAATAATATTTACTGCTGTATGTGCTGCTTCTCCCCAAAATGTGTCAAGCATTCTGGAATCATAAATCATAGCTCTAGCCATTTGTTGAACTGTTCTGTTCATTCTTTCTGCTACGCCATTCTGTTGTGGAGTGCCAGCTACAGAAAACTGTCTTTTTAATCCATGTTGTTCACAAAATTCAAGGAATTCATTGGATGTATATTCTCCTCCTCGATCAGATCTAAGACACCTGATTTTTAGATCTATTTCATTTTCAACCAGTGCTTTGAAGATCTAAAATTTCTCAAATTATTCGTTTTGTATTTAATCAACCCAATCCAACACATTCTAGAGAAATCATCAATGAATAAGATATTGTATTCTTCACCACGTGGTGACTTTTTCCTCATAGGTCCACATATGTCAGTATGAATGAGTTCAAGAGGCTTACTTGATGATCCTTCCTTGGCATTAAATTGTACTATGGTTTCCTTACCGAATTGGCAAGATTTTCATATGATATTTTCAGGTAGAGTAATATTGGGAAGATCATGAACAGTTTTAAGTCTGCTTGATTTGTTGATCTGAGAGAAACTCAGATACCCCAACCTTCTATGCCATAGCCAGCTTTCTGAAGATTTACTGAAGTAACATTGTTCTTTTCAGTTCTTTAATACATACATGTTGCTTGGAGTTCTTTTTCCTTTTATAATTGTTTTACCTGTATCAATATCACGTACCACACTTTCTTTTGAACTAAAGACAACTTCAGTTCCTTGATCACACATTTGACTTACACTTAACAAGCTATGCTTTAATTCATCCACATACATGACTTCATTAGCTTTCACCTTTTCTTTTAGAAAAATAGACCCTTTTCCCTTAATGACCGCAGGAGTATCATTTCCAAATGTAACATTCTTTTCCTTTTCTAGAGCACTATATGCAAGAAGTTTGTTTTGATCACCTTTCATGTGTCTTGAGCATCCACTATCAATGTACCATTGATTTTCTTCATCTTCTGCAAATAACGCTATGCCACAATTTTCAACCTGTAATTCCTTCTTTTTCCATACTTTGGAGCTTGAAGGAACATTTTATTTTGGCTGAACTTTGCTACTGCATTCAGATTCTTCATGGCCAAAGTTATTGCAATAAGCACATTCAACTTCATTTTGAAGAGGAGAAAATTTGTTATAGGTATTCTTATTTGTTTCAATATCAATCCTTTTCTTTCTTTCTTATCTTGTCATGATGGTTTTATATGCTACACATTGAAAATCTTTATGACCAAAATTGTGACATGAGAAACATTGTCCATTGAAGAAGAAATTTCTACAATCATAAAATATCCTTCTTGAATTTACCTGCTGATTGGTGTTTCTTTG
The DNA here is from genome assembly GCA_034641835.2 of Pinus albicaulis. Taxonomy (NCBI): domain Eukaryota; kingdom Viridiplantae; phylum Streptophyta; class Pinopsida; order Pinales; family Pinaceae; genus Pinus; species Pinus albicaulis. Next base: position 1,426,803,612 of record CM076577.1, read on the forward strand.
AAAGATATTCCTGTTAGTGTTCTTTGAATTGAGATGATCATGCTTTACCTGCAAAGATTCTTTATTCCCTTGCTGAGTGGCAGCATGTTGTATACCAGCAGTAGCTGCTCTTAGATAATTTGGTGTTGAAGCCTGAGAAGATTCACCGATATATCCAAGACCTGTCTTTATAAGGGGAGAACGTTGTACCTTGATAATCTCATCTAAGGTTTCAGATCCTTTAGCAAATCTAAGATTCAGAGTCTTTACTTTCTCAAGTTCTTTTCTTAGACTTACTACTTCACATTCTAATTTCTCATTGTGTTTTTCCTTTTCTTCAAGCTGATTTTTCAGAGTTTCTATGATTATTTTACTCTCTTCTAAGCAAATTTTGAGTTGATTGTTTTCATCAAGAAAATCATTGTCTTCTAGAGCATCCACAAAAGTATCCTTTTCTTCTCTAGATTCTTTTTGAAATGCCATGAGAACTCTAATATCTTTTTCACATTCTTCCTCACTATCAAATAACCCATCACTGTCTTCATGAGTATAGTAACTTTTTCTAGTGTTGTAATGATTCTTATTCCTTCTTACTACTTCCTTCCCCTTTATATGTGTTTCTTTATGAGGACACTTACCAGCATAATGACCAAATTTTCCACAATCAAAACATTTGAAAGGAAGATTACCTCTAAACCGTCCTGTGCCAAGTTGAAGTTTCTTTACAAAGTTTATCTCATCTTCTTCTGAGATATATCCTGATCCTTCTTTTTTTTGTACTTCCTTCCCTTTTGTAGAAGTTTTAAAGACTACTTCTTTGACTTCAGATGGTCCTCCTCTTCTAATTTCATATGCAGTTAGTATGCCATGAAGTTGCACCACAGTAAGATTTTGAAGATCCTTCTTTTCTTCAAGAGCAGAAACTTTTGACTCAAATTTTGTCATTAGTGATCTTAAGAATTTATCAACCAAAGTAGATTCGGTTATTGTTTCTCCCAGATTTCTCATATGGTTTACAATATCATCAAGAAATAAAAATAAATTGGCAATGCTCTCCTCATTATCCATTTTTAGATTCTCATATTGAATTCTGAGAGTTTATATTTTAGCACTCTTTACCTTTGCTTCACCTTCATAACTTAGAATGATTTTGTCTCATATTTCCTTTGTTGTATTTAGCTGCATGTCTTTGACAAATTCTGATTCAGTTAGACTTCCCAATAGAGCATTGACCGCCTTTGCATTTTTTTCATAATTCTTTCTTTTCGTCGGATCTGTTGGTACTGCAGCTGGATATTGATATCCTCCTTCAACAATTGCCCATACCTCTGCTCCCAGAGACTGAAGATAGGATCTCATCCTTGTTTTCCAGAAGATTAAATTGTTTCTGTTAAAGAGCAGAGGCCTGATAGATTATTTTCCATCTTGATTGCTCATCTTTCTTCATATTCCTTCTAGCGGCTAAGCTTTTTCAGAAGGACCTGCTCTGATACCAATTGTTAGAAAAAAATACTGAGAGGGGGGGGGGCGTGAATCAGTATTTAGAGCTGACTGATAATTTTTAGTTTTCCTGTCTCTTAAAACCATATGTTACTTTACTGCATCCAACTTCTATGTCCAGATATCTTATTATGTCTTTAATTATGTCATTGCATCATTTATTCATCAGATAAGAAGTAAGCATGAACTGAAATAGCAGAACAAACCATCAAACATAAGCAACACATATGAACACTAGGATTTAAGGTGGAAACCCAATTTGGGAGAAAACCACCGCTACTGTTATCTCAGTCTTTAATATTTATTATAAAGAAAACTTCTTACAATTTTATGCTGGTACAGACTCATACCAACACACAGGCACCCACCTACAGAAACCTACAACCTTCTCTCGTTTACCAACCTCTCCTGGAAGGGAGCTACAACCCCCTACTCTCATTTACCAGCTACCACTGGAAGGGAGCTACAACCCCCTCACTAAAGGCTTCGACCCTCAGATCTACTGTGGACCACGTTTCATCCACTTCCACACAACATACCTTGCAGGCCACCAGATTTATTTATTTTCTTTAGAGGTGCATCCTTAATTCAGATCTCTCAGCAATCTATTACCCATTCCATATAGATATACTTCAGAGTGAAGTATTCATTCATAACCCTTACTCATGCATATGTTCTTCATGATTTCTTCAGTCGATTAATCCAAGAATTAATCATCATCTGATCTAGAGATCTTGATCAATCATCATATTCACAGGTGCACCATAGATTCAGATATATCAGAGTTTATTCATACAGATATCTCTAAAAGAGATTCGTTTATTATCAACCCTTTCACATGCACCAGTTCTTCATGATTCTCATCACCTTATATAGTTTTCGCCTTTATTAAAACCTTGGGTCAAAACCATTCAATTGCTAATGGTATTCTTGGACGGGGTCAAAATAGATAATCCAGCGGGGTTTCCATAACTCACACTCTTCTATTGATCTTGGTAATTAATTTAATACTTTTGAACTTAACTTTAGGATTAAGGTTAACCCTTCGCATTTTAATGCTTTCAAACCATATGGTAAGCCTTTGACCCTGGGCCCACAACTATAGTGAATAGCCAATCAAATACATGCATGGTACCATAGGTAAACTTCGCGCAAGTCCAGCGTCTAATCATCATTCGATAGCAAGCTTCCAGATCAACGGCATATATGCATATCGCTCAACCTCTGATGCCAAACGTTATCGTGTGATGGTCTGCCGTACTTTGGTTACTCTTTGTTCAACTTCCTCATACGACCACTGTCCACTGGCTTCCCTCCAGATCAACGGCGCACAACAATATCGCTGGGCATCCTGGGTCGAACTATAACGCGCGATGGCGCACAGTGACAAGCGGTTTTACGTGGGTCCTCCTTGCCACGTGTCGAGTGATTTATGGAATTGCTCCCAACTCCTCAAATACCATTCACTCCACATAGGTGGTGCGATGAAAACCGTAAACCGCCTTCACTGTTCACTCGGTCATCGTTCCGCTCTTCCACGGAGGGTTACGTCACCTTTTCAATGTATTATTATAATTAAGTTGTGCTTTAAGGTTTTTACTTTTATTACAGTTCCATTGCTAAGTTTAACGCTTTGTTCAAAATCTCGTTTGAGTCTTTTAACATACATTCTTTACACCGATTGCTGCCTTCCAACCTCGACACAACACAATGTCACTCTGTCTTCAATTATGATATGATATATAAAATATATCAACCTTCCATTCCATGTTCGGAGTTCTATCCGGTCACAGTTCTGCTTCTAACTGCACATTCAAGTTCTTGATTCCGCAATCTGATCATTGTACTATGGTCCATCGCAATTATAATCTTCGCTATATTCATCATATCTCTGCAACCATTAATTCCTTCAATGGATTTCTTACTTATCACAGATTACCATTCACTTATTCCTTACTATTCGATGGCCTTTTTCTCCTACTCTGTCTCTGGACAATTCTGCTTCAATTATGCATTCTACTTCTATTCAACTGTCTTTGCGTTGTCTACTGCCTTAGTTCCTTATTTGCCTTGCATCCTCTTTGCTTTTTGTTTAATGTTGCTCCTTTCTTCTCTGTTTGCCTTGTTGCTATTTAGATGCTCCTTCTTTGCTACTTCCTTTGCCATCAATGACAACATTTCCAACAAGTTTATCTTACAGTATCGAATATCAGACTGGTCTAGTAGGCCCAACTAATACCACATGCACTGCACCTAAGCCTAACCCCCTCTGAATCGGGTCTCTATCATGCTCGGGTTTTCTTTTTCATGGGCTAATAGGTGGATTTAAAAGCTCCCTAAACAATCAAATTCTATGTTTCAAGATGAAGAATCATCAAGGTGGCATATTGGATTCCTACCCCCTTGATCCTAACAGACTATAAATTCTTTTTTGGCCCTAGTGGGGAGAATTTAGTGAGTTTTATTAAGTTAGTTTTAGGTATATTTTCTTTTCTTAGTGTGTGCATGTGTGTGAGAAAAAAGTGAACAAGCACATAGTTTTAACGTGTGTATATGCGATCATTCTTTTCAAAATCCCCTATTAAACTATGTTCTATTGTTCCTTGCTCAAAAGAAAAACATGTGTGGATATGGGCCGCATTCAATTTTTCCTAGTTAATATATGTGATCACCTATAGGGAGATGGTGAGTTGTGAATAGAGAGCGTTCATATTCTTGCATAGGATCACGGAAGGGTGCAAAGGCAATAGAGATTACTTGCTCTTCTATCAACAATTCAATCCTAGTATCGAAATCCCAGTGCAAAAATTGAATTAAACTAATGACTTTTACACTAGAAAAAGGAACTAGCTAAGCATGCGTGGACTTGTGCCACTTACTTTGGCTAACTATATAGGTGTTTTGGCACCTAAATTTTTAAAACATAAATTTGTTTCGGAATGCAAGCTAATTTTCCCTCCTACTTAAACTATGTGTGAACTTTGCAAAAATCAACTTGAAATAAAACTAACAATAATCCTACCAAAAGTAGCTAAGAGTGAGATTTAGCAAGCTGCAGGGTACCTCAACCAGTGTTGGCAGATGTATTATGGGTTTCCAGGCACTTTACAAGTAGGAAAAGATAGAAATATGGGGAAAATTTCTCATTTTGTTTTTTGCACACAAAAGGATGAAACAAATGCGATTTCTACGTGCAGGTTAGCTCTAAACGCGCGCCTTCAGCGCCTGTCTAAGGGAAATGCACACAAATTGAGCTCTTCTGCTTCAGTCTGTCACTTAGGATGAATCATAGAATGAAGGAGAGGAATGGGGAAATTCTAACCCAACTCCACACCACAGACAGAGGTCTTTGAAAAAATTCACAGCCACATAATCTTGGAAATAAAAGTTAGTAGAGTCGCCAATTCTGTGTTATTGTGTTTGGTGCACGTATGTAAAAAATCACACCAAATTAAGGGGTGTGGTTTTCCCTCTCAAGTTATTGGTCATAGGCAGAAAATATATGGACTCAAGAAAGTTAGTGGAAAATGCTAGAACATAAACATACTAGATAGAGAAATAGCATGCATATTCAAGCATAAAACTAAAACGAATAACAGAAAAGATATAAATAAAGTCAAAAAACTTCAATAATCCAAACGACGGCACTTACGTCCCCTCTTACTGAGTGCTGGTAGGAAATGAGAATGAAACTTTGCCCCACTTTCCAAGGGGCCCTTAGAACTTGGGGTTCTAAGTCCCGATGCAAAGATGTCTTTACTTCCGAGCTGACTTGGTGTAAAGGATCCTTCTCTCTACTATGCTATACTAGAGTTGTGGGATGGCCGATGACTAAGTCCCCTCTATCTCTCCTTTGGATCACACATTTTTGTTATTGCTTGGGGTAATTCTGGCCAGCTTAACAAAGTGCTCTAAATTTTCTCATCTCTTGGTGGCCTTATATAGGAGAATTCAAATCCTCCTTCCCTCTCTTGGTACTTTTTGGATGGTGACCCAAGAGAGGAGGGTGATTCTATTTTGTGCCACATTTATTCCATTATGTGCTCCCTTGATGTCCTAAGGAGGCTTGGGTGGCTATCCTTAGGAAACTTCAAGTGTGGAATCAATGTCCTGGAGTGTCATTTTTTGGTCTTGGAAAGCAACTTCCGCCACTTCGAGGATTGCACGCTTTTTTGGTCAAACGACATGTAAAGACGTGCTTATCGAAGGATTTTGCAAGCAGAAGCATGTTTTACTAGTTCAAATTTGATTTTTTCTCAGACCTTAGAGACTTTTTAAATAATTTCATATTCTCTAATGTCTCCAAGCCCTGTAAATCCTTCTGCCTAACATTAAATAATGTTGTCTTTTCTTGTATGATTTTCGAGTGATAATAGGCCTTGTTGTGTTGGAGTGAAAAACGTTGACTTTCATCAACGAGCTCTAGTTGTACTAAGCATTTCTCTAGAGCCTGGACATTATTGAGGAGCTTGATGGCAGCTTGTAAGTTCAGGATCTTTCGTTCTATGGGAATCACATCTTCGACCCCGTATACTAAGTGGAAGGGTGTGAACCCTATTTTTATTTTCACTGTCGTGCGGTATGCCTAGAGGGCGGAGAAAATCATGTGGTATTAGTTTGTTTTGTGCTTATTCACCATGCATTGTAACATTGTTTTGAGTACTTTGTTTACAACTACTACCTGTCCATTGGTTTGGGGATTGTATGGTGAAGTGAATTCATGCGTGAATCCAAGGTGATGGGATAGCTCCTATAAAACCTTGTTTTCAAAGTGTTTTCCATGGTTAGAGACTAACTCTTTGGGTACACCAATCTAGGTGATGACACGGTTGAATAGAAACTGTGCAGCGGTTTCTGTCATGTTGTGGTATGTGGGCATGTCTTATGCCCATTTGGTGAAGTATTTGATGGCCATAATGATGTATTTGTGGTTTCCTGACAACGTGGGGTTACATGTCATGAAGTCGATCCTCTATTTGCAGAAGGAAGCAATGACTATGATGGGGCGCAAGGGAGTGGGAGGGGATCTTGCCTTGTGATTGAAGCATTGGCATCACTCGCACCTTTTGACTACTAAAATGTGGTTGTGAAATAACGTGGGCCAAAAATATCCTGCCCACTAGAATTTTTAGGCAGTGGCCATTCCAGAGAGATGGCCATCGCAAGCTCCATTGTGATAGTCATTAAGGGCTTGCTCAACTTGATCATGGGTGAGGCGTCGATGTAAGATGGTTTTGATGCCTCACCGGTATAGGACATCTCCATCAAGAGGTATTGGGGGGCTTGGTGGTGGATGCGCCGACGTTCGTCACGGCTGAGCTTGGGTTTGAACTTTTGGGTTTGTAAAAATAGGAAAATATCTCTGTACCAACGGTCATCGGTACTCACTAGGAGGAGATTTTTGTCCAGTAGTGAATCATTGATTGGTGATCCTTTGGTCTGGCTTGGGAGGTTCACGATGAACTCAGCTAAAATTGAAGCCTTCTTTCTCTTGGTGCAGTGAAACAATAAGTCGAATTCTTGCAGTATAACTATCCAGTGAGCATACTTATGGTTCATTAAACGACGTGTGAGGAGGTATTTCATGGGTTAATATATGCGATGAGTGTTGTAGTATTTAAGATAATGTAGTGGAAATGTATCAATTCTAGGGAATTCTTCTCTTTAGGCTCATATCTTAATAAGGTACTTGATAATGTTTTACTAACGTAATAAATTACGTGTTCTTACCCGTCGAGGCCTTCCTCGATTAACACCTTGGACAAAGCGGTCTCGGATGCTGATAGATATAGGATGTTATCCTTATCATAGTTTCCGGGACTAATCAATGGTGCTAAATATAATATGTCTTTTAGTTCCCCAAATGATTTTTGGCCTTGTTCATCTTATTTGAAAGGGTTATCCCGTCGAAGGAAGCGTAGGAATCCCAAAGCGCAAGTGGCCTAGTCTGGGACGAAGCGTCTCAGAAAATTGGCCTTTCCCTACAACCTTTGTAGTTGCTTGAGGTTTCGAGGTGGAGATACCTCTATGATAGCTTGGAACTTGAGAGGGTCCACTCTAATTCCTTGTTGGGAAATAATAAAATCTAGAATTCATCTTATTTTGACGCAGAAAATGCACTTGAGGGGATTCAAGCATAGGTTGTATTGTCATCATTGTTGCAATACCCATTGTAGAACCTCAAGATGATCAGATCACTCTTCAAAAGGACAGTGAGGTCATCCAAGTAAGCAAGAATGAAGTGTCCAATGTCATGAAATATATAAATCATGGCCCGTTGGGAAGTGGCTCCAGCATTTTTAAGACTGAATGGCATCACCTGGTATGCGAACGTGCCCCATCGGGTGCTGAACATGGTTTTGTACCGGTCAGTGTGTCGTATTTGATCTGATTATACCCTAAGAAACCATCCATGACAGAGAGTGCCTCATGTCCTGCGCAAGCATCGATGACTTGGTCTATTAATGGGGTAGGGTAGTTTTCCTTTGGACAGGCTTTGTTCAAATCACGAAAATCGGTACAAACATGTATGTTGCCCTGCTTTTTCATAACGGGAACAGGGTTGGAAACCCAGGATGTGTAAGTGATGGGGTAAATGAACCCATATTTTTGAAGCTTATTGATTTCTCATTTTATTTCTTCTACCTTGGATGGGTGCAGTTGATGTTGTTTCTGGTGTGCTAGTGGTACATTAGGCAAAGCTTCAATGTGGTGATATACAATAGTGGGACTAAGTCCTGGCATTACCGAGTATTCCCATGAGAATATATCTTGATACTCTTGCAATAAATGAGTGTAAGAGGTTATCTCATCTAGGGAACATGCTGCCCCCAGTGAAATTTCTTCGATTTTCTTAGGATTTCGAGAGATATTCAACTTGATGGTAGGATAAATGTTTGACATGTTCCCTTCTTCAAACACATCGGGCGCCAGAATGGGATTTTTGAACCAATCAACTTTCCCCGATGGAAGGAAATATTTGGATTCAATTGCATAAATCTCTTGGTTTCCTATTTTTTTAGGGCTGAAATTTTTTTTAGGAAGAAAAAATGAGCGGTGATGCATCGCATCCCATGGATAATATGGTTTTTTCATGGCCTTAAGAATATCCTCATTTTAGTGGAATAAGTATCCTAAGGGTGATTGGATCTGAATAAGGCCATGAGGAAGTGGTTCAGTCCTAACAGAGCTAGTCGATAGACATGAGTAAGATTCCATCGTCAATATGGGATAACTAGACGCAGTCGACAAGGTGCACATAAACTGTGTTTGCACTGTCATTGGTACAAATACTCTCATAGTTGTATCTGACTCAACATTGATGATGAATGAGAAAACACCACGAGTCATGGTTCCGATACATGATGATATGAATCATATATGATGTATCATGTCGTCGACGTTTGGTGGGGGAGGAATTTCCATCGTGGCGACTTGCATGAGAGCAAGTCTAGGTTCCTCATCAGGCATACTAAGAGTATTGGCACTTCTCGGGATTTGCAAATTGTGCTTGGTGTAGAGGTGTCTGAATGTTTCCATTAATTGGCATGTCTCTATTTCATGGTTACGGCTGGTGTAAATGGTGCATCGTACTACTGTTCCTATCGGGTAGATGGTCTGCAAACCAACACTACTCTTTTTCCCTGAAGTGGACCCTCATAAGGGATCAAGTGTAGCGAGATATTTTGTTGCTTCCATTTCTGATTTTTTGGTTTCAAGAGATCTAGCTCTATTGGGGAGTGTAGACTTAACACTACTCTTTCCGATCGAAGCTTTTGGAGGTGCTCACATTTCATTGTATGCTTGAAATGTGAGTAGATCCTGCAATAGAAGTGCATGATCTTCTCTTGGTTAGAGAGATGTTTCTGAGGGATAGAGAAGACGATGCAAAATCTGTTCGTGAGGTGCTTAAATTATTTACACGGATGGAAATTGTGGTCGATTATGTCGCATAGCCCACATGCTGCCCGAGAATGGACATGGGTCCTATTAGGTTCATGCGTCTTTTTTACTCGCCCAATATTTTGGTATTGTAATGGGGTAGGCTGCCTGGGGAAATCTGCGTTACAATAGGTTTTCTAAGCTTTGGTCTAATTATATCTCGACACTGCATTTCTACTAAACAAATGATGTCAATTAGTTGGTGCACTTGAGGGGTATGTGAAGCATTTTGAGCCTCATGGTTTCCATGAAATACTAGAAAAGGAAGTCTTTCTTGGTTATTCCCTTCTCTCTCAATTGGTAAAGTGATCGGGAACCATCTCCATAGAGATTATAGGTTTGGGCATTTGGCGACCAAATGGTTGCATGCATTACATAATGCACAAGTTGGTATTCTCCGTGGAGGGTGGGTGGGGCTGACTAGGGGTTCCCTGACTGGCCGATTTTCCTCTAATAGGAAGAGAATGAACCTACTTGTCACATCCTCTTGTGTTGTTGAGCTATCCATGCATTTTTTGTGTGACCCATCTTCTAAGGAGAGGTGAACTATGGCCTTGCGTAGACTAGTTAGCGCTAAGTGAAATCAAGGGATGCAATGGAAATTGTAGTGGCTGGATTGCTAGAAAATATCTAAAATGAATATTGGGTTTCTCGTAGGAAAACATAGTACACATTTTCAACCAAATACCATATTTGGAATAGCTCCACGGCGTTGCAGTCTCTGATGAAATGTTCATGTTCATCATAGAGTGAACAACGTTGGATAGGCATCGAGGTGATGAACGGGAGGAGTTGTGGTGACTGTCATGCATCCTGAAGGTATAATATGACCCAAGGTTCTTGTCCATCTAACTCAATGGGGGGATCCTCTTGATATGATTTTTCTATGGCATGTAAGGCATCCCTATATCATGGTATTTTTGGACAATGATGACCATAATTCCCATAATTGTTACAGATAGCTCATGCATGGTTGGGACACCATGATTTTCTTTTGTTTTTGTGGCTAGTTTCTTTTTACAAGAATTTGTCATCACGATATTCCTTTTGGAGCTTAGGAGTGGTTTTAATTCGCCCAACTCTGGGCAGATATGGGTAGGGTGGCCTACTATGTCACACACTGCACAAGGTTGTAACTCCCTTAGTATGATGGTTCTTTCTATATTTTTTCCTTTTTTAGGAGTTTTCTTAGAGACTATAACCAACTTTGCGACAATATTTTCTTGAAACGGTATGGTTGCGGAAATTTACTCAACAGGTGGGGCCTCCTCATGAGCGATGGAGTTTAATCATGTAGCAGTCATACCCATGCTTCCCGACATGGCAGGTGGGCCAAGTACCAAACTGGTAATGTGGGAGATATGTTTGGCAACACTACCATTGCCTAAATGTGTTGTGACCCAAAACCAGGTGGATGATATAGAAAATGAATTTGGGAGATGGCGTAGGATAGAGAGGCCCTCGTGCCTAAGGCCTCGGTTTTGTTACTACTATTCTCTGCCTCCTGGTTGGCTTCGGTGCTTGATGTATACATCATGCACATCGAAGCCCTTATGATATTAGCGCAAGATTCTGATATGACAGGGGGATCTCTTGGGACTCATCCAAGGATATACGACAGTTTGACTTGGCCAGGGCCATATTCATGGTACCGTGTAAGTGTTTCAACGTATGTGTCCACATAGGGTAGAACGACATCAACGTTTTTCTAGGGTCACTTGTCTTGGTACGCCAATTGGTCGATGGTGATTATGAGGTCCTCGTGGGGGAACATCATGATCCGAAAGACGAAGGATGCAATGGTAGACATGGCATACATATAACTACATCCAAGGAGTATATTGTAATCTAGCTGAGTGTCTAAGACCTTAATGTTTATAAGAACCATCTTTCCAGTGAAGCAAACCAGGAAAATTTGATAGAGACCGATGGAGCAGAAGGGTGCCTCTCATATGCTATGAGCATGTTGTCTGATGGTTTCAGTTACGCTCTTTGACATCATGCATGTGGATGCACCCTCGTAAATGATACATCAGTGGATAGTTATGTTCTGGACTGACATCGGTATCTGGAAGGCAACCAATGAAGGAAGTTGGGGGGCGTCTTTATCTAAGTTAGAAGCCATTAGGTGTGAATCGGTACAGTCGATTGTGCCTAACATGGAAAGTAAGGCCTTCCTTTGCTTTGAGAAATATTGTAGGACTTGTAAATTTGACATGGTAGCAGGGGACAAGGGTAAGTCATCTGCGAAACTATAATTATGGGTCGCTTTGGAGTGGTGTCCTACTCGCCTTGTTGGTCCCTTAGCCATTTTTGGCAAAGGTTCAATAGGAATTTTTTATTTAGTCAATAGTGATGTATGTGCACTCGTGCTAGCCCGTGACGAACTAGTGTCTGGTGGGGTATCATAACTTTGATTATTTTTTTGAAATAATATGTCCTCGCCATTCATATATATTTCATGGCTACTGTTTTCATAATCATCACGGGGTGTTTGTTTCTATTGGGTACTAACTTCCCCTTGGTGGGTGAAGGGCTCCTGCGTTACAGTTGTTTTCTATTTGGGTCCCCCTTGTCCTTGGTTACCCTGAAGCTTATTTAGCTCAGGGAGTTCAGGACATTGATGAGTGTAATGGCCACACTCAACACAAATTGTACAAGAGTGGTTGGTCCGAAGATTAGCCCTCTTGTTCTGCCCTTCGGAGTTACTTGGCTCCTGTTTTTGATTTCGGTTAGGGTTGCCCCCAACCTAAGATCTTGGAGGGTGTTGTTGGTTATTTCCCCCCTGTCCAAGATTTATCTTTTGTTTATTTTGGGCTTTTTCCATGATGCGTTAGGATGATAACTAGGATTCTCTTGGTCGTATGACTGGCGTGGTTGGTCCTGGGAAGGTTTCACAAAGTTCACCGGTGTGTTGTTTTGCATCAATGGGTTTTGTATTGGGGAGTGGGGATATTGAGGTCCCCATTCCTGGTTTTTAAATGAATGTTGGAGGGAGATCTTCCATTAGCATCCATAGCTTTATACTAGGTCCCCTGTGCGGGAGGGTATGATCCTCCTTACTAATTATGGTATGATGATGCCCTATTGGTCATGTTATGTAGATGTGCATGATGAATCTAATGGTAGTGTGGTTGCGGTATGTTCTATTTAGGATCATATGTGTAACTAGGGTATGGATTACTACTACCTAGGTGATTTTGGGTCAGGGACCTTATCAATCCATATGCAGTGTTCGACATGCTTGAGAATTCTTTATATGTTTATAGGCGCAGGGAGTTAGCCAGGATGTTATAGATGTATCCTGACTGAGTGTATATCAACTCAAGTTGTTGGGATTTTCTAATGACATCCTCTTCGGAAGTAGGTCCTTGATTTTCCACATCCTTCGAAATCTCTGCCATGAGAGTTTTTAGTAATAGGTCCAGTAAAACTCGATTGTCGAGTATGAATTTACACAAAATTCAATGCCACTGCCATTCATGGAGATGGTCTGAGATATGGATGACTGGAGTTTGTCTAAAATGGATCAGTATCTCCATTCCTGAATCGTGGTGGATGCGTAACTGGAAATATGTGAGGAACGAAGTAGCGAGGGTGCTAAAGGATCCATTTGATGCAGAACACTACTCCACAATACCATTTCATGGCTGGTCTAGTTAAGGTGCACTGAAATAGTCTTAACCGAATAATATCATCAATAATACTGTTTGACAAACACAATAGGTGGAAATTCATTACATGGTTTTTGGGGTCTTCCGCTTGCTTCCCTTCAAACTTTGGAATGTCCAAAGGGAGCTTCATGGGCATTGGGGGCCAAATGGGATTGTGTGAAATGGGGTCATTTGTTAAATTTGATACATCAGGTAAGTTTAGAGATTCTAAGAAAGGTAATTGATTGTTGAGCACTATTGTAAACTACGAGAACAACAGGTTCTAGTTTTTTATGGGATTTGTCTGTGACATACCCGAATGTGTGTTTTTTTGGCTCCCCGAATGGGTAGCGCTCATCTTCCCTCTAGGGGTTGTGGGAGGAGTAGTGTGTGGTGACCCTGAGCGGGTTTCCACCAATGTGGCATTGGGTGACCCTTTGGGGTTCCCAACTAAATACACCTCGATAAAGGATGAACTGATAATCGTGGATGTGTTCTGTCTTTGACGCTTGAATGGAAAAAGACCTAGAACTCCTCCCTCTAATGGGGGGAGGTCCAAAAAGTATCTAGATTGACTAGGTCACATTGTATCCATTATGGTGTCAACTACATTTGGTTTTGGAAATATTTTTTAGTTTTATGAGAGGAGAGAGATTATATATCAAAGCAAAAAGTGATCGCATACATAAAACAAAGCGAAAATAAAAGGTTAATTTCCCTTCAGATTAATCCTATGTGATCAGTCAATCAAAAAATGGTTTTTGTTGTTTTGCATGTGATACTCCAAAGTCCCAGAATACCTAATCATCCTCACACTCTTAATTTTAACTGTCCTTGTGAAGATGCCCTTTGGTGGATACTGTGGCCAATGTCCCAAAATAAGTAGTGGCACTTTCCAGAAGTCGAAGAATCGACCAAGGTAATGAAAATTGGATCTATTGTTGCTTGCGCCGTCACCTATAGGGAAGGATTCCCTAGATTTTGCCACTAATTACTATCATCCCACACGAGCGTTCATGTCTTGAGCTTATTGGTATTCAATTACCAGCACCGAGCACTAGATGGGTTAGGTAGCCCCAAATAGTACTGCGCACACTAAGCATAAGCTTAACCCCCTCTGAATTGGGTCTCTCTAGCGCTCGGGTATTATTTTCTGTGGGAAGATATATGGATTTAAATCTTCCTATAAATTAAACTTCTATGTTTCAAGAATCTAAACTGACCATGTTGGCTTATTGGATGCCTATCCCCAATGGTCCTAACTTGAACTATTAATTATCTTGTGGCCCCTATGGGGAGATTTAATGAGTTCAATTATGATTAGTTTTAAGGTGGCTTACTTTTCTTATGGTGTGGAAATGTGTGTGAGAATGTTTACAATCACAATGTTTGTAGGCTATGGATATGTGATGATCCTTTACACTCCCTCCTATTTAAACTATATTTTGATTGTTCCTTTCAAAGAGCAAATGATGTGTGGATAATGGGCTGCTTACAATTTTTGTTATTAGACTAAAGGGAAATGGAAAAATATCGAAAGAGAACATTCATATGCATGCCCAGGGTCACCAAAAGGTACAAGGGCAACATAGATTACTTTCCTTCTTAGATAATTTGATCCTATTCCATGTTCCTAATGCAAGATTTTAAACTAAAATTAATGTAGCAAATAGGAGAAAAACAAATGGAAACTAGTTAAGATTGTGTAGATATGGGCCACTTAATCCTTGCTAACTACCTACATTTTTGGCGTCTATTCTCACTAAATAAGTTCATTCAAATAGCATGGCTGGACTTTAGCTAGTTGCTTGCCTCCTAATTAAACTATGTGAATTTGTGACAATAAACTAAAAATTAGAACTATGTAAATAGCTAAGTAAAGTGCAACTAAAAACATGTCGTAATAGTCAAGAGACACCAAAACATAGTGCTAACAATTTTATTCTGGGCTTCCAGTCACTATGCACTTGTAAAACCTGAAGAAAACTAATGAAATAATTGTTCACTTGTTTCTGCATGGAATTTTTCTACATAGGCGCGTGACTTTGCGTGCTTGTCTGAGCTTAACATGCGGGAAATGACACATCTATCTATGCTTAACGTGTGTGGTATTCCTACACACAAAAATTATGAACTTCCTGAACTAAATCTCATCAGAGAGGGTGAATGGGAGAGGTTGAGGAAGAGGAGATATGGTCATGCAACAATCCTAAGCATAAAATAGGCTCCATAAATTTTCTAAAACTAATCCTATCCTAACAACCACGCTTTTCAATATATTTTGGAAATATTATAGATTTTCTAACTCATATGAGTTTTCATAAAATCATAGGGAAATACATTTGAATAATTAATGCAATTAGTTAGGGAACTAATTCCCTTGGTAAATTAAAAGAACCCTACTCTAGTTAAAATATATTTTTACTTGGAAGTTTGGATGATGTGTTAGTGTTTTTAGTGCACAAGTGCACTAAAACACTGGAGCTTGATTAGATTGATTGCTAACATGAAAGAAATGGTCATGGGGAAAAAAGAGTTGTTAGATGGTTAGTGGAAAAATACTAACATGTACAAAAAATAGTTTATGGAACATACTATGCTACAAACAAGAATAGGAAACAAAAAAAAAAACATAAACACGAGCTCAATCGAGTAAAACAAGCTAATAATCCAAACAGAGAACTAGTCGCATCTTATTAGCCAGTATTAGTAAAGAAGCAGAAAAATTTTACACACTTGTAGTGAGTCCTTATAGCTACGAAGCTCTAATACACAAAGCAAGGTGGGCTTTCCCCTTGATCGGGTATGTAGACCTCTCTCTTCTCCTTGAACGAGTGATTGCATGTCAAACACTTGTTGAACTTCTCATTAGGAATTGAGGTGTTGGATACCAAAAACTAAACCCCTTCACTCTATTTATGCTGGGACAACACACTGTTGGCTTGCTCATGGGAAATTTGGCCAGCATAATAATGTTTTCTCATTTTTTTCTTCTCATGGTGGCATGTTTTGGGAAAAAATTCAAATCCTTCTTCCCTATCTTGGTACGATTGTGGTTAGTGACCCAAAAGTGGGGGTTGATGCCATTGTGTGCTCACTTGAGGTCACAAGGTGGCTCTAGGTGGTTTTCCTTGGGTGGCCTCAAGTGGAGAATCTTCTCCTGAAGTGTGTCAAGTGGTCCTATATGGTGACCTTCCACCATGCTCAAAACCGCGCAACTTATTGAGGGAAAGCCATCAAGTGTAGCGTGACTATCAAAATAAAATGCACGTGGAGCACATTTTTCATGTGTCATCTATGCGAAATTTGATAATTTTTCCTCTTGAGCTTAGAGATTTTTAAATTTTCCAGATTCTATAATATTTCTGAACCATGTAAATCATTTTGATTGGCATTTCATGATTTATTTTTCTTGTCCGATTTTCCGGTGATAAAAAATGCCCATAAGAGAGTCCCAAGATGAAAATGAATCATGGTCTCCTCACCACGAATTGATGAATCAAATATTCATGGATTGCAAATTTTGTTTTGCAGTTGGTCATTTTCCTTGTCATGTTGATTCTGATTTATTGTCATCTTCTTCATTCTTCTAGGCTTCCAAAAATTATGCTATGATTCTCCTCCTTCCTTGCCAATGTATACTCCCTATATCATCACAAACAATTTGTTATATTATTTCTTTCCTACAACATTCCTCCTCTCGAAATATTTAATTATTAATCTCCTTATCTCCTCAATATCTATTTCAAGGTTGTCCTCTAGTTGGCAAAAGTGACCAAATCCTTGCTGGAATTTATTGTTTTCCTCCACTAAACTACCAGAATACCAATTTTGTAGAGTTTCTTCCATCATTATCTACATTTTATGTTGAATCTCATCATCATTATTGTCCCCTTTTTGTTGCGTTGTTTCCATGGGAAACTCATTCTTATCATTTATTGGACTATTGTAATTCAATATACTCTCTTTCCTCAGATTGTTCAACCAATGTTCTAAAAAATTCAATTTTGTAGCAATAAATTTCATGTCCACTCCTTTCCAATTTTGCATGCTCTCTACCAATGGGTTTTGTACTTCATCATTTGAAGTATCTATAAGCCAACTCTTTTCTCCCTCCACTTCCTCATCCTTTTAGAAATTTCCATTACTTTTACACATTGTATTTGCACATATTTCCTCCCTATTAGTTAGATATGAAATCCTATATGTTCCATTGAAATGAAATAATCATGAGCTCACATTTCTTCATTCCCCACAAACATAAAAAATTATTTACTTTTAAAAAAATGAAACCTTGAAGTCTCTTTTGGTGCTTCCATCTCTCTTTCCTCACTTTCTCTATGCATCCTTAAGCAATCTCTCATAAGATGCCTCATCCATATTTTTTTTTTTATTGCATGCAATTTATTAACCAACCATTGGTCTCTTTTTCCAACATAAATTCCATTCCTAAATTCTTTCATAACTTTTTCTAGCCACTACTTTTCTTTCTCTTGTAGATGCTTCTTTATTTTTTGAGCTCTTCTTTTATCTTAGTTGTCTCCTTATCCCTTTTTTCGTCACGCAATTTCTTTTTTCCAACTATCCCAAACTCCTTCATTATTTCATACTAACCTTTCTTTCAACCCATAAAATGACTACCAATAGCCATATTTTCCTTCTTATTATTCTCTTGTGAACTCTCCTTGCTCACCTATGAACTGCACCAAAGGCTTTACCTCATAGCAACATATTTCCTTGCCACCAATACTTCACCAAGATTCCTCTCGATCTTAGCATTTTGGTATTTAGGATTCCTTCTATGGAAACTTCTCTTGGAAAATCTACCCACACTCATTGTGGAATTTCTCTATGACAAGTTCTACCCAAATGATACTTTTTGGAAGTTGTCCTTCTTCTTTTTGCAATCCTCAATTCCATAGAACTTACTAGCTCTCGTACAACTTATTGTAGGAAAAATCACCTCTTCATTCAATTTCCACTTCCACATACCTACACTCTTAACTTAATATATGACCAAGCTAAGTATGCAACATTATGTCATAATTTTTTTTTAATTCCTGATAGCAAACACTCATTTAATGACATCCCCAAATACTTTTAAATAATATAATAGAACTATTACCTCTCCAAAAATTCATACAAATTGTTCTATTTCAGTGAGTTCATGCAATCTCAAATTAACGTTTTGAGAAAAAACTTGAAGAATTTAACATAATATAATATAATACAAGGATTCATACAGAGAGCCTTTGGAAAATATACATTTTCATTAACAAATAAAAGGTTTACATGCATAACCTCAATCATACATTTCTAACTTGGCCTGATTCCACATTCATTTGGCCATTAGCCTTTCCCATAGGCTTACAATGATTAAATACAAAATAATAAGAAAAATAGACTTTCTTACAGCCATAAATTTCTCCTTTATTTATTTCATAAATCTCCCATATTGATTTTGAAGGTAAAATATATTTTTCCTTCTGGAAAAAATCTTGGATATCCATATCTTTTCTAAAACTTACCCTATGCTTAACAACCACACTTTTCTATAGAGTTTGGAAATCTTAGAGATTTTAAGCTCATATGAGTTTTCATAAAATCACAAAGAAATACATTTAAATAAGTAATACAATTGGTTAGGAAACCGATTCCCTTGGTAAATAAAAATAGCCCTACTCTAGTCAAAATATATTTTGACTTGGAAGTTTGGATGCTCCAGCATCACAAATATTCAGATTCATTGTGTCACTCCTCTTTCTGTATTCTAATTCTTCATCTATTTTTTCTACCCAATGTTTTTCTTTAATCACTTCTTTAGAGAATGTTGTCTAGCATGCTAAAAATTAAAAATGTAAACATTTATCTAATTCTTAAAATTTTGTGTGGTATTATAAATGTTCTAGATTTTAGGCCAAAATAATTACTTGACAAAGACCTATGAGTCAATTAACTTGATGGTATTAATGACTTAAATTGGACATAATATATTATAGTCCTTGTTGGAGTACCCCTCATAGGTAATTGAGCATGTGAGTGGTTGTGTTCTACTTCCTAAATCTCCTCATCTACATTAACTTATGTAGAAATCATTTACAGTTCAATAGTCATAGTTATGTGTATATTACCATTTGAAGGTTTATCCTCTTGGAACTCTACATTATTCTAACTATAACATTTTTTATGACTATAATGTACAATCTATATGCTTTGTACTATCCATTTTAATCCTTGAAAATACACTTCTCAATTATTTCATGTAGTTGTATTCTTATATTTTCAAGTATCTTATTATATACCAACATCCAAACACCCTGAAATGTCATACAATACAACTCATACTATTCCAAGCCACTTGTGAATCTATGTATTTTAGCACTTTTTGGGAGACCTATTTAAAATTTGTACAAAAAATCAATTTCTTTACCCCAAAAATCATTAGATAAATGTTATTTTTGTTTTTCAATTTTATAGATGTACATGGGTATTATATTCTCCTTTATATTACACCGTTTTTCTTTGGTGTGTGCTTGGATATCAATGGTATCTTGATTATATGGTATCTAAATATGTTGTAAAATATTTGAATTCATGGTTATACTCCTCACTTAGAGTTGAGTATTTTAAAATATTTACCACTTTTCTTTCGAGCAAAGGCTTTAAAGCACTTGGAATTGTCGAATTTTTTATATTTAGTTTTCGAGAGCTATAACCAATATTTTTTACTAGAATAATTAACGGATGTGACGAACTAAAGGTTCCTCCGTGAAATTGGTTTATTTATGGGTGTAGCAAATTTTATTCACCAACACCAATGGCTCCTTTTCCCTATAAGATGCACTAGCTTGAAATTTCTCAATCTGTTTCTTTGCAAGCAGTGGTTGATCTATGTATGATTGGTAGGATTTTAACAAAACACATCATAGCTTTGTTTTTATTCAAATATACGTGCATTTACCTATATTTATTTTCATAATTTACACAATAATAGCACTCACGTATGAATATTTTATACCACATTATTTTCTAATGGACTTTACCACTCCCTCTTTTATTTTAAATACTCAGACTTATGTTTTCTTGTATCTCATTATTCTAAACTTGAATTTCTCAATCTATATGATTTTCTTATTATATTTTTTCTTTCATATATTGTTCCTTCTTCCACCTACATATTCCTATAATTTGAAGGTATTCTTGAAGAAACCATAATCCCTATTCATCCTTATCTTGTGGGATATCACTGATCCCATAATGTCATTTATAGAAAGGTTTCCTAGATTCATTGGCCCATTATTGGAAATAATTCCAATATCAAACTTAACTAGGAGGCTACCCAAAAATTGCTCAACGACATTCTGGTTGGCTACATCTTTACCATGTGTTCTTGTTAGGTCCCTATATTACTAGTATAGTCCCTTATTGTTGTTAGTGTAACCCCCTTATTATTGTTCCCTTAAATTATTATTTTTAGGTCGGCTAGGATTACATTGTGGCCCCATGGACTCCTATATATAGAAATGAGGTTTTGTAAATTGTATCATCCAAGAATTGTTCATTTATGTAATGTATTAGAGGTTTCCCCCTCTAAGTGGCTGATTTCTAAGGCGTTGATCTCTCTTTTCTTCTATTTTTGGAGATGGTTTCACAACATTTAGTATGAGAGCTTTGGATTCTAGGGTTTCGCTGCTCTAAACAGGTCATCGTGGAATTTTCGCATTAACTTTTTTTATACGAAGTTGTAGAACCTGAAATGTTTAGAGCATGAAGCCGAAATCCTAAGGAAAATAATCGCAAAATTTCAGAGCTGGGTTTGCAATATTTTCGGAGATATGGTTTATCGAAGTTAGGGCTTTTTCAAGCTCCCAAATTTCATCTTAAAGAGGTGATCATGGTAAAATATTCATAACTCTCTCTTTTAGAATCATATTGGAATGACGTAAAAGTGGCTACAATTATACAGACTGTAGTTTCTTGTCTACCAAGTTCAAAGTCTAAGGAGGAAACAGTGACACATGGCAAGTCATACAGGTTCGCTCTACTGAACCAGTCCATAATTAGGTCATTGTGGGAGATTGGACATAACTTTTCTTGAAGAATCCAAATCAGGTCAGACCTGTGGAATTTGAAAGAGGCTTCAAAGGGCTACCTCAGGGCCCAATGTTAGATATTGAATATTCAAAATTGCGGAGACAATTCGGTTTCAATATCGAGCTCCTCAAAATCAAGAAAAAGGTGTGTATTGTTTTCCGAATTGCATAAGTCTTGTGTAAAAAATCAGTTTGAAGTGATTCCAAGGGCCTATTGAGCAAATATTTTAGTATTGGGTTCTGAAATGCCTCTTAAAAAGAATTCAACACCCATTAAGCCCTCAAAATACTCTACTATGACTCATCAAGATGAAGAATAGCAACATGACCTATCAAAATGTTAGGTCTCTATATTACTAGTATAGTCCCTTATTGTTATTATTTTACCCTTGTAACCCCCATTTTGTTATTATTGTGCCCTTAAATTATTATTGTTAGGTCGGCTAGGATTACATTGTGGCCCACTAGGATTACATTATGGCCACATGGACTCCTATATATAGAAAGGAGGTTTTGTAAATTGTATCATCCAAGAATTGTTCATTTATGTAATGTATTGGAGGTTGCCCCCTCGAAGTGGCTTATTTCTAAGGCATTGATATCTCTTTTCTTCTATTTTTGGAGCTGGTTACAAAACATTTGGTATCAGAGCTTTGGATTCTAGGGTTTCTCTGATCCAAACAAGTCATCGTGGAATTTTCGCTATAACGTTTTTTCTACGAAGTTTCAGAATCTGAAATTTTTAGGGTGCGAATTTGAAATCCTGAGGAAGAGTTTCTAAAAATTTCAGAGCTTGGTTCACAACATTTTCGGAGATATGATCTATGGAAGTTAGGTCTTTTTTTAGGCTCCTAAATAGGTCATCGTGGCATTTGCGCTATAACGTTTTTTCTACGAAGGTTTAGAATCAGAAATTTGTATGGTGCGAAGCTAAAATCCTAAGGAAATTCGTCAAAAAAATTCATAGCTTGGTTCGAAATATTTTTTTAGATATGATCTGTGGATGGTAGTGCTTTTTCAGGCTCCTGAATTTCATCTCAAAGACGTGATCATGGGAAAAGTTCAATAACTCTCTCTCTCTCTCTCTCTGGGCATCAGATTGGAGTGTCGTAAAAATTGGTCACAATTACACAGACTGTAGTGTATTGGCTATCAATTTCAGAGACAAAGGATGAAACAGTGACACGTGGCAAGTCGTACAAGTTCGCTCTACTGAACCAGTCCATAATTAGGTCATTGGGGGAGATTGGACACAAGTTTGTCTTGGAGAATCCAAATCAGGTCAGACATCTGGAATTCGAAAGATAATTCAGAGAGCTACGTCGGTACCAAAATTCAGATATTGAAGTGCTGCAATCACAGAGATAATCCAATTTCAATATCAAGCTCCTCAAAAGCAAGAAAAAGGTGTGTATTTTTTTCCGAATTTCATAAGTCTTGTTTGAAGAATCAATTTGAATTGATTCCAAGGGAATATTGTAGAATAGATATCAGTATTCGGTTCTAAAAGATGCCCCGTAAAAATAATTCAACACACATTAAGCCTTCAGAAGGCTCGACTATGACTCATGAAGATGAAGAATTACAACATAATCTATCAAAATTACAAGAGCAAGTGCAACAAATTTCACTCTCTCAAAGAGCAACAAAAAATGAAATGGAAGTTTTGAAGAGAGGTGTGGAAGAAAAGATGGACGGTTTGAAGAAAGGTGTGGAAGCTAAGATGGATGGCGTGAAATCTAAGATGGATGGCGTGGAAGCTAAGATGGATGGCATGGAAGCTGGCATGGAAGCTAAGATGGATGACATGAAAGACAACATGGAAAACATGAAGAATGATCTAAAAGCAGACATCAAAGGTTTGACAAATTTGATACAAGAAATGTTTCCTAATGGTGAAAAGATAGCAGAAGAACCTCATGATGAGAAAAAAATAAATGCTAATCGTGATTTCATAAACTCTAATGTTGGCGGGAAGAACCACCATACTCCAAAAATGGATATGAGGAAGTTTTATGGGAAGGATCCTGTAACATGGATACTACAAATGGAGCAATATTTTGATCTCCATAACGTGCAAAACACAAAAAAGGTATGCATTGCAACTTTACATTTAGAAAAAAATACATTTTTATGGTATTGATGGCTTTGCTCCCGTAAAAAAATTGTCACTTGGTCAATTCTTATGGACGAAATGATAGCACATTATGAGGATACAAAGAGAAACACCTTCTTTAGCCAATTGGTAAATCTCAAACAAAAGGGTTTAGTGGGGCAGCACATTGAGGAGTTCCAAAAATTTAATATAAGGGTAACTGATATTCCAGAGGAACACAGGATCGATCTCTTCATAGGCACTTTAAAGGATAACATCCAACATGAAGTTCGCGTTTTGGAACCGGATTCATTGGAGAAGGCATTCAGGTTGGCAAGAAAAGTTGAATGTAAAATAATGGTGACAAGGAAGCCTACCACTCAATTCTATAAAGAAGGAAGTGTTGCTATGCCTATATTTCCACAACCTACAAGGTTGACACCACAACAATTGGAAGAAAAGAGAGCAAAAGGGCTTTTCTATAGTTGTGATAGAAAATATACTAAAGGTCATAAGTGTGCTAAGAAGAAATTATTTTGCATAGATTGTGAAGATGAAGAAGAAAATGAACAAGAAGAGGATATACACCAGGAACCAGCCCTAGAAGAGGAAGAAATGAATCCGACCATATCTTGTAATGCACTGGCAGGAATTACCACTCCTCAAAATCTCAAGATAGAAGGACATATCAAGAAGAAAAAGGTAATAGTGTTGATTGATTCAGGTAGCACCCATAATTTTATTCATTGTAAGGTAGCCAAGGAATTAAATTGTTTCCTATACCCATCACCAGAATGTCAAGTGATGATTGCAAATGGAGGAACTATAAATTGTTCTGGAAAATGCCATAATATCAAGCTAACCATGGGGGAATATGTATTGACTAGTCCAATGCTTTCCATTCCTATGGGAGGTGCTGACGTTGTACTAGGAGTACAATGGCTATAATATTTGGGGAAGGTAGCTTTTAATTTTCAAGAACTTTTCTTGAAATTTTTTTCAGAAGGAAAGGAATTCGAATTACGAGGTATGGCAGGGAAGCCATGAAAGATAATAAGCTCTAATGTCATGACAAAGCTTCTAAAGAAAGAACAATGAGGCGTAATTGCACAATTATGCTCACTAGAAGTTCCAACATCAAAATCATCTATTTCTGCAGATCTCCAACAAGTCTTGGACAATCATTCCAAGGTGTTTGAAACTCCAAAAGGACTCCCACCTATTCGTGATCATGATCATGCTACTCATTTGATTCCAAGAATGTTCCTCCAAACATCAGGCCTTATAGATATCCTTACGTCCAAAAGAGCGAAATTGAACGTATGATTGTAGAAATGTTAGAGGCGGGTATAATTCAACCTAGTCAAAGTTCTTTCTCCGCTCCTGTAGTATTGGTACACAAGAAGGATGGATCATGGCGAATGTGTCCGGATTATAGGGAGCTCAATAAGCTCACCATTAAAGATAAATATCCTATTCCTATGATTGATGAATTATTGGATGAATTACATGGAGCAGTTTATTTTACCAAGTTGGATCTTCATTCAGGATATCATCAAATTAGAATGAAGACTGAAGATATTCCAAAAACAGCATTTCGAACTCATGAGGGTCATTATTAATTTTTGGTCATTCCTTTTGGCATTACTAATGCACCTTCTACATTTCAAGGGTTGATTAATTCCATTTTCAAACCCTTCCTTAGAAAAATTGTGCTAGTATTTTTTGATGATATACTAATCTATAACAGGTCTTGGAAGGATCATGTTGAACATGTTGACAGGGTGCTCAAACTATTGCAGGAGAAACAATTATATTCAAAAACATCCAAATGTTTCTTTGGAGTACAAGAGGTGGAATATCTGGGTCATATTGTATCTCACAAGGGTGTTAAAGTAGACCCTAAAAAAATTAAATCCATTAAAGAATGGAATGTCCCCACAACCATAAAGCAGTTGCGAGGATTTCTCGGGTTAATAGGGTATTATCACAAGTTTGTTAAGAATTATGGGAAAATAGCAGCGCCTCTAACAACATTATTGAAGAAAGATGCATTTTCATGGACTCCTGAAGAAACTAAGGCCTTTGAACATCTTAAAGAGGCAATGTGCCTAGCACTGGTCTTAGCTGCACCAGACTTTACAAAAACCTTTATTGTGGAATGTGATGCCTCAGGAAATGGAGTTGGTGTTGTTTTAATGCTGGAAGGAAGACCCATTGCTTTTGAAAGTCGTCCAATCAAAGGAAAGTATTTACATAAACCTATTTATGAGAAGGAAATGTTAGCAATCCTGCATGCACTAAAGAAATGGAAAACTTACCTAATGGGAAGACACTTCAAGGTAAAAACTGATCATGATAATCTTAAAAAAAAATTGGAACAAAGACTATCTTCAGAAGAACAGCAAAAATGGGTCACAAAGATGTTGGGTTATGATTTTGAAATAATCTACAAAAAAGGAAAGCTTAATGTTGTTGCAGATGCACTCTCAAGAAAGAATGAAGAGGTGGAAGCATTTCTTTGTGCCATTTCTATTATCCAACCAGATTGGATAACCGAAGCAAGAGATGAATGGAAGAAAGACAAAGATGTATGGACACTCATTCAAAAGTTGCAGCAAGATCCTAGTACATCTGATACATTTAGTTGGAAAAATGATTCCTTATGGTACAATGATCGCTTATATCTTTGTAAGAATTCCCAACTAAAACAAAAGATTCTTCTGGAATTGCACACTTCTCCTTTAGGAGGACACTCAGGATTTTTAAAAACTTACCACAGGGTGAAGAAAGAATTTTTTTGGGATGGCCTTAAATCCGATATTCAAAATTTTGTGGCAGAATGTTTGGTTTGCTACAATTAAGACCCCGGGTCTTCTACAACCTTTATCCATTCCAAGTCAACGTTGGGAGGAGATTTCAATGGATTTTATCACAGGTTTACCTAAGTCTGAAGGAAAGAGTGTCATCATGGTGTTAGTTGATAGACTTACCAAGTATGCACACTTTTGTGCATTATCTCATCCATTTAAAGCAAGTACAGTTGCTACTACATTTATGGATAGAATTCAAAAGCTACATGGAAGCCCAAGGGTTATTGTGAGCGACAGAGATCCCATTTTTACTCGAAATTTTTGGACGGAGTTATTTTCTTGTTTGGGTACTCAATTAGCTCATAGCTCATCTTATCATCCTCAATCTGATGGTCAAACCGAGATAGTAAATAAATGTTTGGAAGGATATCTTCGTTGTTTTGTATCTGATAAACAAACACAATGGGTCAAGTGGTTACCTCTCGCTGATTGGTGGTATAACACTTCCTTCCATACTGCAGCAAAAATGACCCCATTTATGGCACTTTATGGATATCATCCACCATCCATCACATCATTTTTAAGGGAAAATTCGAAGGTTCAAGCAGTGGAAGATCACATCGAGCATCAGCAAGAAGTTCTCCAACTCTTAAAGGATAACCTGAATTTGGCACAAAATCGAATGAAACAACAGGCAGATCAACATCGCAGTGAGAGAAGTTTTGTTGTAGGAGATTGGGTATTTTTACGGCTACAACCATACAAACAAATGTCCCTCAAGCAAGCTAAGAAGGATAATAAATTATCGCCAAAGTACTATGGTCCTTACAAGGTGTTGCAAAAGATTGGTACTATGGCATACAAATTGGAGCTTCCTGCTTCTTCGCGAGTGCATCAAGTTTTCCATGTTTCATGCTTAAATAAAGTTATAGGTGAAAATCTTCCAGTTCAAACAACATTGCCAAAACTTGATGAGGAAGGAAAAATCATATTGGAACCTGAAGCGGTCACGGAAACAAGAACTCGAGAGCTACGGAATCAATCAATTTCAGAGTATCTCATCAAGTGGAAGAACTTACCCACTGAAGATTCTACATGGGAGGATGAGAAGTTTATACAGAAGCACCCAGAGCTACTCAAGCGTTGAGGACAACACTTTTTGAAGGAGAGGGGCATGTTAGGTCCCTATATTACTAGTATAGTCCCTTATTGTTATTAGTGTAACCCCCTTATTCTTATTATTGTACCCTTGTAACCCCCATTTTGTTATTATTGTGCGCTTAAATTATTATTTTTAGGTCGGCTAGGATTACATTGTGGCCCACTAGGATTATATTATGGCCACATGGACTCCTATATATAGAAAGGACGTTTTGTAAATTGTATCATCCAAGAATTGCTCATTTATGTAATGTATTGGAGGTTGCTCACTCGAAGTAGCTTATTTCTAAGGCATTGATATCTCTTTTCTTCTATTTTTGGATCTGGTTACACAACACAAAATAACAAGAGAAAGTGCACCAAATTTCGCTCTCGCAAAGAGCAGCAAAAAATGTAATCGAAGTTTTGAAGAAAGGCGTGGAAGCGAAGATGGATGGTTTGTAGAAAGGCGTGGAAGCTAAGATGGAGGACATGAAAGAAAAAATGAAAGAAAACATTGAAAACATCACGAATGATATAAAATCATACATCGAAGGTTTGACAAAGTTGATACAAGAAATGATTCCTAATGGTGAAAATATATTGGAGGAAACTCATGATGGGAAAAAATAAATGTTAATCATGATTTCATAAAATCTAATGTGGATTGAAGAACTACCAAATTCCAAAGATGGATATGAGGAAGTTTCATCGCAAGGATCCCATAACATGGATACTACAGATGGAGAAATACTTTGATCTAAATAATGTGCAAAATGCACAAAAGGTACGCATTGCAACTTTACATCTAAAACAAAATACATTTTTATGGTGTCGATGGCTTTTCTCCCATAAATTTTTTTTCACTTGGTCAATTTTTATGGAGGAAATGAGAGCACATTATGAGGATACAAATAGCAACACCTTCTTTAGCCAGTTGATAAATCTCAAACAAAAGGGTTCAATGGCAGAGCACATTGAGGAATTCCAAAATTTGAATATAAGGGTAACCGATATTCCAGAGGAACATAGGATTGACGTCTTCATAGGGACTTTAAAGGATAACATCAAACATGAAGTTCATGTTTGGGAACCTGATACGTTGGAGAAGGCATTCAGGTTGGCAAGAAAAATTGAATGTAAAATTATGGTGACAAGGAAGCCTACCACTCACATCTATAAATATGGAAGTGTTGCTACTCGTAGACTTCCACAACCTACAAGGTTGACACCACAACAATTGGAAGAAAAAAGAGCAAAAGGGCTTTGCTACAGTTGTGATAAAAAATACACTAAAGTTCATAAGTGCCCTGAGAATAAATTATTTTACATAGATTGTGAAGAGGAGGAAGAAAATGAAGAAGAAACTTCAAAAGAAGAGGATATACACTAGGAAGGAACCCTAGAAGAAGAAGAAATGAGACCGACCATATCATGTAATGAATTGGCAGGAATTACCACTTCTCAAACTCTCAAGATAGAAGGACATATCAAGAAGAAAAAGGTAATAGTGTTGATTGGTTTGGGTAGTACCCATAATTTTATTCATTGTAAGGTAGCCAAGGAATTGAATTGTTTCCTACACCCAGCACTAGAATTTCAAGTGATGGTTGCAAATGGATGAACTATAAATTTCTCTGGAAAATGCCATAATATCAATCTAGCCATGGGGGAATATGTATTGAATATTCCAATTCTTTCCATCCCAATGGTAGGTAGTGATGTTGTACTAGGAGTACAATGGTTATAGTCTTTGGGGACTGTAGCTTTTAATTTTCAAGAACCTTTCTTGAATTTTTTTCAGAAGGAAAGGAAATCGAACTATGGGGCATCACAGGGAAGCTAGGAAAGATAATAAGCTCTAATGTCATGAAAAATCTTCTGAAGAAAGAAAAATGGGGCGTAATTGAACAATTATGTCCACTAGAAGTTTCAACATCAAAATCATCTATTTCTCCATATATCCAAAAAGTCTTGGACAATCATTCCAAGGTGTTTGATACTCCCAAAGGAATCCCACCTATTCGTGATCATGATCATGCTATTTATTTGAGTCTAGGAAGTGTTCCTCCAAACATCAAGCGTTACAGATATCCTTATGTCCAAAAGAGAAAAATTGAATGTATGATTACAGAATTGTTAGATGCTGGTATAATTCAACCTAGTCAAAGTTCTTTCTCTGCTCCAGTAGTATTGGTGCACAAGAAAGATGGATCATGGCGCATGTGTCTGGATTATAGGAAGCTCAATAAGCTCACTATTAAATATAAATCTCCGATTCCTATGATTGATGAATTATTAGATGAATTACATGGAGCAATTTATTTTACCAAGTTGGATCTTCGTTCAGGATATCATAAAATTAGAATGAAGACTAAAGATATTTCGAAAATAGCATTTTAAACTCATGAGGGTCATTATGAATTTTTGGTCATGCCTTTTGGCCTTACCAATGGACCTTCTACATTTCAAGGGTTGATGAATTCCATTTTCAAACCCTTAGAAAATTTTTGCTGGTAATTTTTTGATGATATACTAATCTACAGCAGGTCTTGGAAGGATCATGTTCAACATGTTGACACGAAACTCAAACTATTGGAGGAGAAGCAATTATATGCAAAAACATCCAAATATTTCTTTGGAGTACAAGAGGTGGAATATCAAGGTCATATTGTATCTCATGAGTGTGTTAAGGTAGACCCTAAAAAAATTAAAGCCATTAAGGAATGGAAAGTCCCCACAACCATAAAGTAGTTGCACGGATTTCTTGGTTTAACAGGGTATTATCACAATTTTTTTAAGAATTATGGGAGAATAGCAGCACCTCTAACAACATTATTTAAGAAAGATGCATTTTCATGGACTCTTGAAGCAACTAAGGCCTTTGAACATCTTGAAGAGGCAATGTGCCAAGCACCAGTCTTAGCTACGCCAGGCTTCACAAAAACCTTTATTGTGGAATGTGATGCCTCAGGAAATGGAATTGGTGTTGTTTTAATGCAAGAATTAAGACTCATTGCTTTTGAAAGTCGTTCAATCAAAGGAAAGTATTTAAAAAAGGCTATTTATGAGAAGGAAATGTTGGTAATACTA
Source organism: Pinus albicaulis (assembly GCA_034641835.2). Taxonomy (NCBI): domain Eukaryota; kingdom Viridiplantae; phylum Streptophyta; class Pinopsida; order Pinales; family Pinaceae; genus Pinus; species Pinus albicaulis. The sequence goes on from CM076577.1 coordinate 1,426,833,919, forward strand.
CATGCACTAAAGAAATGGAGACATTATCTAATGGGAAGACACTTCAAGGTAAAAACAAATTATGACAGTCTTAAACACTTTTTGGAACAATGACTATCTTCACAAGAGAAGAAAAAATGGGTCACAAAGATGTTGGGTTATGACCTTGAAATCGTCTACAAAAAAGGGAAGCTAAAGGTTGTTGCAGATGCACTCTCAAGAAAGGATGAAGGGGTGGAATCATTGCTTTGTGCCATTTCAATTATCCAACCAGATTGGATAACCAAAGAAAGGGATGAATGGAAGAAAGATGAAGAAGGGTGAACTCTCATTCAAAAGTTGCAGCAAGATCCTAGTACATCTGATACATTTAGATGGAAAAATGATTCCTTATGGTACAAATATCACTTATATATTTTCAATAATTCCCAACTAAAACAAAATATTCTTTTGGAATTGCCCACTTCTTCTATGGGAGGATACTCTGGATTTTTAAAAACTTACCACAGGATGAAGAAAGAATTTTTTTGGGATGGCCTTAAATCTGATTTTCAAAAGTTTGTGGTGGAATGTTTGGTTTTCCAAAAAAATAAAGTTCAGACAATTAAGACCCCGGGTCTTCTACAACCTTTATCCATTCCAAGTCAATGTTGGGAGGATATTTCAATGGATTTTATCATAGGTTTGCCTAAGTACAAAGGAAGGAGTGTCACCATGGTGGTAGTTGATAGACTTACCATGTATGCACACTTTTATGCATTATCTCATCCATTTAAAGCGAGTACAGTTGCTACTGCATTTATGGAAACAATTCAAAAGCTACATGGAAACCTAAAGATTATTGTAAGTGATAGAGATCCCATTTTTATAGGAAATTTTTGGTCGGAATTATTTGCTTGTTTGGGTACTCAAGTAGCTCATAGCTCATCTTATCATCCTCAATTCGATGGTCAAACATAGATAGTGAATAAATTTTTGGAAGGATATCTTCGTTGTTTTGTATATGATAAGCAAGCACAATGGGTCAAGAGGTTACCTCTCGCTGAATGGTGGTATAACACTTCCTTCCATACTACAGCAAAAATGGTCCCATTTATGGCACTTTATGGATATCATCCACCATCCATCACATCTTCTTTAAGGGAAAATGATAGGGTTCAAGTAGTGGAGGATCACATCGAGCATCAACAAGAAGTTCTCCAACTCTTAAAGGATAACGTAAATTTGGCACAAAATCGAATGAAACAATAGGCAGATCAACATCGCAGTGAGAGAAGTTTTGATGTGGGAAACTGGGTATTTTTACGGCTGCAACCATACAAACAAATTTCCCTCAAGAAAGCCAAGAAGGATAATAAATTATCGCCAAAGTACTATGTTCTTTACAAGGTTTTGCAAAAGATTGGTACTATGCCATACAAATTGGAACTTCCTGCTTCTTCGCGAGTGCATCTAGTTTTCCATGTTTCATGCTTAAAAAAAGTTATATGGGACAAAATTCCAGTTCAAACAATATTTCCAGAACTCGATGAGGAAGGAAAAACCATATTGGAACCTGAATCAGTCACGGAAACGAGAGCTAGACAACTACAAAATCAATCATTTTCATAGTATCTCATCAAATGGAAGAACTTACCCACTGAAGGTTCTACATGGGAGGATAAGAATTTTATACAAAAGCACCCAGAGCTACTCAAGCATTGAGGAAAACACTTTTTTGAAGGAGAGGATCATGCTAGGTCCCTGTATTACTAGTATATTCCCTTATTGTTGTTGGTGTAACCCCCTTATTGTTATTGTTGTACCCCTGTAACCCCCATATTGTTGTTATTGGGCCCTTAGATTATTATTGTTAGGTCGGCTAGGATTACATTGTGGCCCCATGGACTCCTATATATTGAAAGGAGGTTTTGTCAATTGTATCATCCAAGAATTGTTCATTTATTTAATGTATTGGAGGTTGCCCCCTTGAAGTGGCTGATTTCTAAGGCGTTGATATCTGTTTTCTTCTATTTTTGGAGTTGGTTTCACAATAGTTATTAAATAATTTAGAACATTCATAATCGAAGTCATAAACTAGTTAACATGCCTAGAATCCTTCGAGTTCATGTCATTAAAATTTATGCTAAGAGCCTAGAAATATGTCATTTTTACTTTGATTATATCTTCATATCCAATCACCATAGTTTTCCTTTTTTCCTTAGCATAATTTACTATTGCAATTATTTGAAAAATTGTGTATTCTACTTCTTGGTAAATAAGCCATAGTTTCTTCAAATTCTTCTTTATATTCTCAATTAACTAGTACCTTTGAGTTCATTTACATCTATATCAAAACAATGTTGAGAATCAAGAATTTTTTTCATTTTGATTTTTCAAACTTCATAGTTTTCACATATAAAAATTGGTCCCTAATATTATGCTAGACTAATTATAGACACCATTCATTTGATTAAACTTTGATATCCATCTCAAGAAACATCAAATATGAAATTGAAATTACATAATTAAAACAATGCTTACTTGATGCAGGAGCATATACCCCACCCCAAATAAAATTTAATTTTTTGAATTTTCTAGAAGGAAAACATGGCGTCAGAAGGGAGAGGACACAATTTCCTCTAATTTTATGTAATTTTCAATTAAATAGAAGCCTCTAAAAGGCATGTGTTGATAGAGGGATACATTCCTCATTCTTTAGGGTAGTGTGATCTAGGTGGACATTGTTTTCCACCCAGTTATTACACTTGGGGCCCACCATTGTTTCTTTCAATTTTTCAGTTTCCTTAATTCTAGCAAAGTTTACTCTTTTTAGCAGTTCTTCAGGTCCTGAACTTTTGGAGGCATTTTGAGACCCTAAACAACATTCTTTGGAAAAACAAGGAGAAACATGGAAGTTCCTTTGATGTTGCTTACATCACAAGTTATATTCCACATATATATATATATATATATATATATATATATATATATATATATATATATATATATATATTTCTAAAGAGGTATTATGCATGTTAAAAAAATATTATATGCCAACGTTACATCCCTAGGAAGATTGATGTACCAATTTACCCAAACAGGGCCCATAGTTTTGGCGTTTCATCTACTAGTGTTAGGCTTTTTAATGTTTAGGGCTTTCCATTATTTCTCAATAATAAATAGGCACTTGAGCCTCATTGTAACACAGTTTAGAGGCCTATAGTCTCCACATATCTTCTCAAAGATAACCTACCATCGCCCTAGCTAGTTTATTTCCAATCTGTTTGTAAGCATATTTAAGTTATTTTCTATTAATGAAATGAGTTTTTATTTCTGCTACATCCCTGATTTTATCTATATTTCTGTATTTTATTTTTTTCCTTCATAAATCTAGATTAGTGGTATCAAAGAATTCTACTCTTTATCAATCCTTCTTTGCATGTCCCCAACGAGGTCAGGGTATAAGGTGTTAGGGCTCAATCTTATTGAACCTTTGTAAGTTAAGCCTCACAAATCCAGACAAACTCCCATAGGGGAGGAAAATAAAGATGAGGGAGCAAAATATCCTATAAAAATATATCTTGAGGGGGGCCTCGAGAAACAAACGAATGCGTTCATGGATAACTTTTCCCAGATCCTTCAACGACTACCCACCGACGATGCATCTACATCGAACAGTCACTCTGGAGGGGCCACTCCTTTTACGATACAAGTAAACTTTAGCATTAACATATTCAAGGGCCAAATATGTGCAGTCGTCGTAGATATACCTTTGAGTATATTTGAATTATATTTCCCGATTCATGAATTTTCCAACCGGGAGAAGATTATTTTTTCACTCCTCAAAGTCGTCCGCCATGTCAAGGGCTGGTGTGAAACCTACTATGATAAAAAATATGATGGGTAACTGTTGGGTGTGGAACCTTATTATCTTGTTTATTTTGTATCACAGCGTTGGACCCCTATACCTTAATGTGGTGGCAACGCGCCTGAGATTAAACATTGCCTGGGAGGTCCAGGGGGGGGCGGTTGCGTATTGTATGTGTATTCTCGGAGCGAAAAATAGATAGGGAGACTGTGAGATAGAGAAGATGATATTACAATGGATCTTTTGTAGGTTATGTCTCTTCATTTTGTTGGATAATAGAAAGGAAGGACTGGCTATTCGAGGTGGACGTAGCCCAAACTGGGTGAACCATGTATATCTGTGTCTCTCTGGTTTTATGTGTTTTGTGTGCTTGTGTTTTCTGCATATTTTATGTGTTGCATTGCTCTATTATATATAATTTTCTAACAACTAGTATCAAAGCCGAAGGTCTATTTCAATGAAAAACTCACAGGAAAGAAGGGTTCCTGGTTCGAGTGGGAGAAATGGCGGAAGATGGTAAGTTTAGGGTCGAGAAGTTTAACAACCAAAACTTCTTGCTATGGAAGATGCAGATGGAGACTATCTGTATCAAAAATATCTATACCTACCATTAAGTCGACGGCTATGACAGACACATAATGGGAGATTCTCGATAGAAAGACACTCGGAACAGTAAGGTTGTGCCTCGCAGCATCGGTAGCCTTCAATATTTCAAAGCAAAACAACAACAAAAGGATTGATTAAGGCATTGGAAAAACTATATGTAAAACCCTCGGCCTCAAACAAGGTATTTCTTATGAAACTTTTATTTAATATGAAGATGTTAGAAGGTGGATCTGTTGTAGACCATTTAAATGATTTTAATACAATTACCAGTCAGTTAAGTTCTATAGGGGTAAACTTTGATGATGAAGTTAGGGCTCTTTTAGTTTTGTGCTCATTTATAGAAAGCTAGAATGGTTTAGTTATGGCCATTAGTAACTCTGTCTCCAGATCTAGTACTTTAAATTTTGATGATGTTGTCAGTGCTATCCTTAGTGAGGAAATGTGACGGAAAAGCTCCGGTGAGACATCAGGTAATGCTTTGAGTGCAAAGTCTAGGGGAAGAATAATGGAAAGAGGAAAGAGCTCAGGATATCGTAGTAAATCAAGGAAATGAAGATCCAAGTCTAGATCAGGGATAGTGCACTAGAAATGTAGAAAGAAAGGACACCTAAAGAAAGACTGTAGACCTCGAAAGGGAAAAGAAGGAGACACATAGCAAGAAAACAATCATGAAGCAAATGTGACAGGTGATGTGTTACAAGATGCTTTGATTCTTTATTTAAAAAATTTTACTGATTCCTGGGTAGTAGATTCAGGGGCTTCATTCCATGCCACACCTGATAAGAAATATTTTCAAGACTATGTTCAAGGAGATTTTGGACAAGTCTGTTTGGGTGATGATAAACCCTGTAAAATTGTTGGAATGCGTAAGGTTCTTGTAAGAGAACAGAATGGAAACCAATGGCTATTAAAGGAGGTAAGGCATGTTCCAGATCTGAATAAAAATCTGATTTGAAGAGGGCAGTTAGGTAGTGAAGGTTGTGTGACAACTTTCACAGATAAAACTTGGAAGGTCACCAAAGGAGCGCTAGTAATAGAAAAAGATGAAAAGGTTGGTACATTGTATTTATGCAATTCTATTTCTAACTTTGTTAATGCTTTAACTTCCAAACGAGCAGATGCAACATTATGGCATCATAGGCTTGGACACATGAGTGAGAAGGGGATGAAGATTCTTCACTCAAGAAATTTTTTTCTGGGTTTGAAGAATGTTGATTTGAATTTCTGTGAGAATTGCATTTATGGAAAACAAAAGAGAGTCAGATTTCTCAGAGTTGGAAAAGAAAAGAAGAGTGGAAAATTAGAGCTTGTGCATATATATGTATGGGGACCTGCTCTGGTATCATCTCTCGGTAGATCTCGTTATTATGTTACTTTTATTGATGATGCAACAAGAAAATCTTGGATTTATTGTATTCAAAATATATTTGATGTATTTGATACTTTCAAGAAATGGAAAGCTTTGGTGGAGATTGAGAGAGGAAAGAAGTTGAAGTATCTCAGATCAGAAAATGGAGGTGAATATTGCAGCAAAGAGTTTGATAGGTACTATTCAAAGCATGGAATTCGCAGAGAGAAGACAGTTCCAAGAACACCATAATAAAATGGTGTGTCATAAAGGATGAATAGAACAATCATGGAGCATGCAAGGTGCATGAGATTGCATGCAGGATTGCCTTTAAAATTTTGGGTAGATGCTGTAGATATTGCTTTTTATATAATAACTAGAGGGCCTTCAAGCTCCTTGGATGGTTGTATTCCAGAGAAAGCATGGATAGATAAAAAGGTAAACTACTCTTTTAAAAGCATTTTGGCTATGAGGCCTTTGTCCATATTAATAAAGAAAATAGAACAAAGCTTGAGGAAAAATCAAAGAAATGTACCTCTATTGGATATGGTGTTAATTATTTTGGTTATCGCTTATATGATTATGAAAATCACAAAATCATTAGGAGCAGAGATGTAATATTAAATGAAAAGGTATTGTATAAGAATCAGTTGCAAGAAAAGAAACAAGAAAAAGAGAACATAGAATACACAGTGCTTGATGAGATCGCAAAAAAGGTAAAGGTGCTTGAAAATAATAATAATCAAGAGCCACAACAACAACAACAACCAAAATAGCAACAGGCACCTCAAACACCTGAAAGTGGTGTTAGAAGATCTACCAGGACAAGTAGACCCCCTGAACGATACTCTCCTTCATTATATTATTTATTGTTGACTGATTCTGGTGAACCTGAATGTTATGAAGAAGCAATGCAGGTTGAAAGCAGGAAGAAGTGGGATCTAGCCATGGAAGAAGAGATGGATTCCTTAATGCATAGCCAGACTTAGGACTTAGTCAGGTTGCTTGCAGGTAAAACTACATTGCAGAATAAATGGGTTTACAGGCTAAAGGAAGAAGATGGAGGAAAACAAAGGTACCAAGCTAGACTTGTGGTCAAGGGGTTTGCACAAAAGAAAGGTATTGATTTTGATGAAATATTTTCTCTTTTTGTTAAGATGACTTCAATCACAGCTATTTTAAGTCTTGTAGAAACATAAGATTTACATCTTGAACAATTAGATGTAAAGACAACATTTCTCCATGGAGAGTTGGACGAAGAGATCTATATGCAGCAACCAGAAAGATATGAGGTCAAAGGGAAGAAAAATTAGTGTGTAGGTTAAAGAAGAGCTTGTATGGCTTGAAACAGGCTCCAAGGCAGTGGTATCTAAAATTTGACAAGTTTATGTCTGAGCAAGGTTATACTAGATGTCACTTTGATCATTGTTTTTATCTGAAAAAAAATGATGGCAGCTATATTATATTGTTATTGTATGTAGATGACATGATTTTTGCAAGGTCTAAAATGTAGGAAATAAATGTTCTCAAAAGAAAATTGGAAAATTCCTTTGCAATGAAGGGTTTGGGAGCTGCAAAATAAATCCTTGGTATGAGAATAACTAGAGACAGGAAAAATAAAAATTAACACCATCTCAGAATGAGTACATACAAAAGGTGTTGAAAAGATTTAATATCCAGAATGAAAAACCAGTTAGTACACCTTCTTCTAGCCATTTCAAACTTAGTAAGGAGATGTGCCCCAAGACCCAAGAATAAATGGACTATATGTCTAAAGATCCATATGCATCAGTAGTTGGAAGCTTAATGTATGCAATGGTCTGCACAAGGCCTGATATTGCACATGCAGTGGGAGTTGTAAGAAGGTACATGAAAAATCCAGGAAAACAACATTGGATGGTAGTAAAATGGATTCTCAGATATTTGAGTGGTACCAAAAATCAAGCATTATGATTTGGTGGTTCAAACATTTCTCCACATGGATATGTTGATGCATATATGGAAGGTGATAGAGATAACAGGAGGAGCACTATAAGATATGTATTTACTGTAGGTGGAACAACTTTCAGTTGAGTTTCAAAAATCCAAAGTGTTGTTGCACTTTCAACAACAGAAGCAGAGTATGTTTTTGCTACAGAGGCTAGTAAAGAAATTATTTGGTTACAAAGGTTTATGGGTGAATTGGGTAAGAAGCATGATACGGGCATGTTATACAGTGATAGCCAAAGTGCCATTCGTCTTGAAAAGAAATCAAAATTTCATTCGAGGAATAAACACATACAACTCAAGTACCATTTCATATGGTCAGTATTGGAAGATGGACAGTTGAAGCTAGAAAAGATACACACTAGCCAAAATCCTGCAGATATGCTAACAAAATTTGTAACCAAGGAGAAACTGAGATTATGCTCAATTTAAATTGGTCTTAAAGGATGACGATAAAGATGATAAACAGCCAGGTCCAAAGAAGAGTCATTGTCCAACAAATGAAGCAGTGGTGCAATTTATACAATCAGTCTTCAAGTGGGATATTGTTGGGTCTAAAGCTTGATTATATTGTTTATTTTGTATCACAGTGTTGGACCCCTATACCTAAAAATAGATGTAAAATTTCCTTGTAAAAGTATATTAATTTGTAGTCAATCTAGGTCATTCATTAGGCAAATGATTTGATGGTAGAAGTTATGTTTAGTTTAGGGTTTTTTTCCCTAGAAGGAAACCCCTCGCTTGTATGAGGGTATTGTAATGCAGCTGTGTATTGTATGTGTATTCTCGAAGCGAGAAACACATAGGGAGACTGTGAGAGAGAACAGAGGATATTGCAGGGGATCTTCTGTAGGTTGTGTCTCTTCATTTTGCTAGATAATAGAAAGGAAGGACTAGTTATTCGGGGTGGACGTAGCCCAAACTGGGTGAACCACGTATATCTGTATCTCTCTAGCTTTATGTTTTTTGTGTGCTTGTGTTTTCCGCATATTTTATGTGTTTCATTTCTCTGTTATATATAATTTTCTAACAGGAACCCTCTCTGTTCTTGGCCATACTCACTTTGAATTCTTTCTGACATTCCAACAAGGAACAATATTATCTAGTGGGGAGCTATGAGGACAAGTACATACAATGGACTACACTACGGCTGCAAAGTGATCATGATGTGCATGAGATGATGAATCCATATCCTACAAACAAAGTGGGGTATCAAATATTAGGAGGAAACTTTGGTGCTGAAGTACCACATTTTTCTCCACAGATACATTCGAGAGGAAATGGAGTTCCTAACAATCTCCTCTCTTGGTATGGTATACTGGTATGTTGCCAAGATTGAGTAGAAATTGAAACTAAAGAAGCAATACTTTGGATTTTTTTATCAAAAGCAAGGGAAAGGTGCCCCCAAACCACATAACAAAGGAAAATTTGAAGGCATGGTGGCCCAAGACAAATTTCCAAAGCCCCAAGAAAATAACAACACCGCAAATTTGAAGGACACAAGAAATTGGTGTGAGTTCCATAAGATCTCCACTCACAACACAAGTGTGTGTCGGGCCAAGAAGTCACTAGTGGTCGAGATGAAGGCTTCGAAATAATATTCATGCTTCGACTGTGAATCAAAACCCAATAAGGGGAATTAAAAATGGAAGCATATTATCGATGCGGAGCCCAACGCCATCATTTTCCACCAAGAAGATCCAGAAGGAGGAACTGGAAGATTCAGAGGAGGAGAAGCATCTCTTCCACTCCAATATGTGGGTAAAGGGTTCTCCACTATAGTTAATTATCAGAAGTGGGAGCCAAAAGAACCTCATTTAAGAAGAGTTCATGAAGCAGCTGGGTTTTCCAACCACAACACACCTACAACCGTACACCATCAGGTGGATTCACCAAGGACAAGATCTCTGTCTTAGGCAATAGTGTCGTCTTCCCTACAACATCAAGCCCTTCATGTATGAGGTATTATTTGACATTGCTCCTCTTGATGTTTTTGATGTATTATTAGGACAACCATACTTCTGGAAGTGACATGTTGTGTATGAGTCCAAACCTCATGAGGTTATTGTTACTTTGAGAAATATGTTGTACAGGATACCAGAGGTACCACCACCTGATGCTATCTCTTTGGTTACTAAAAAAAAATGCAATAAGATTCTTTCCAAAACCAGGAAATTTATTTTCCTGATGATCCTCCCTCAGGGAAAAAATAAGATTGTGGCCATGACCTCTAGACACGGCTCCTCCGCGGGACAACAAAAAATGAACAAGGTCATGGAGGAGAATGGGGGCATCCTCACCTCACCCATAGGGGTACCTCTACACTATCAGGTCAAGAACCCCATAGATTTGACCCTAGGTGTGCCACTACCCAATGGAAAGATCTTCTAGTGCTCTATTATGGAAAATGATGAAATCAAGAGGTAGATTCAGGAGCTGCTGTGGAAAGGTCACACCCAGCTGAGTTCATCGCCCCGTGGGAGCCCGATCGTGTTGTTGCAGAAGAATGACAGGGCTTGGATACTTTGTATTAACTATCGGGCACTAAATAATATCACATTCTGGAATAGGTACCTAATCCCGCAGATTGATGATCTTCTAGATGAACTCAAATGGGTGAAATATTTCAGCAAGATCAACTTGAAGTTTGGGTATCACCAGGTACCAATCTAACCCTTATATGTGTGGAAGAATTCCTTCAAAGCCAAGGAGGGCCTTTTCGAATGGTCATTCATGCCTTTCGGGTTGAAAAATGATCCTGCAAACTTCATGAGGTTGATGGACCACATCTTGTGGCCATTCACCAACTCATTTGTAGTACTGTACTTGGATGACATCCTGATCTTCAACCAGAATTGGGAAGAGCACCTCCACCACATCCGATAGGTCCTCCAAACACTATGGCAACACAAGGTGTGTGCCAATTTATACAAGTGAACTTTTTCCATGACCGAGGTTTAGTATCATGGATACATTATTGATGAGTTGGGGGTGCATGTGGATCCAATCAAGATCCAAGTCATTCTATATTTCTCAGCCCCAACCACTCTAAAAGAGCTTCACACCTTTCTAGGGCTTTCTAATCTCTACCATAGGTTCATGTTAGGATTGTCTCGTATCATTTGGCCCTTGATTCAAGTCACCAAGGGAGAAGCGAAAGAAAAAAAAAATTGATCGGAATATGAAAGAAGGTGTCCGTAGAAATGAAACATCACCTCTACTGTGCCCCAGTGATCAGATTACCAGACTTGCAACAACCATTTGAGATCGAGAGAAACGCCTATGAATTTTCTATTGTGGCAGTTGTTACTCAATAAGGGCATACAGTGGCATATCATAGTCATACACTGTCTGACACAGTCTGCAAGTATCCCACTTATGACTGAGAAATGTATTCCATTGTGTGGTCTTGCCGATAATGGATGAATTAAATTTTAGGGAAATAAATGGTCATCCACATAGACCACCGACCCCTGAAATTCATACAGACACAAGGGAAGTTGCAAAACGATCGCCATAAAAAATGGTCCACATATCTGCAACAATTTCATTTGAAAATCAAGTACAATAAGGGAATCACCAATAATGTTGTAGACTCCATCAACCAACCACTGATCATGGAGCTAACCACTATTCTTAACTCTCGTGGGAAGGAGACTTTTGATTGGTCGCTTCTCTACAAGAGTGATCCAGAATTTTGCCACACATACAAGACACTCTTGGAGGGTATGCAAGTTCCAAATTTTCACCTCCAAGATGCATTGTTATGTCAATTGGGACAGATTTGTGTTATTTCAAGCGAGCATTCCAAGATGATTTGGGAAGTGCACTACAGTTGGATCATTGGGCATTTCGGGGTTGAGAAAATAGTGGTTGTATTGCATAAGTATTTCTATTGGTCGAACCTTTGATAGGATGTCGGGAAGTACATCAGATCCTACATTGCTTATGCTATTTCCAAATGGACCATCAAGAAGAATGGTCTCTATACTCTGCTACCTACCCCTAGTCAACCTTGGGAATCCATATCCATGGATTACCTGTCATGCCTTCCTTCTACTAAGCATGGAAATGACTATGTTTTTGTACTCGTTGATAGATTCTCAAAGATGGAAATTATGGCACCCTGCAAGAAGAATATCACAGAAGAAGCCATTGCTAAATTATTCTTTGAATGAGTGTGGGTACACTTTGGGATCCCATAGTCTATCATATCATATCGGGACAATAGGTTCCTCAAGAAATTTTGGTCTAGCCTTTGGTCATGCTGGACAACAAGCTTACGAAGTCCACAACTTTCCATCTCCAAACTGATTACCAGGCAGAGGTCATTAACAGGATGATCACACACATTCTGCACATTTATAATTTAAATAATCCATGCACATGGGATGATAGCCCTCACTATGTACAAAAAAATTATAATTGAGATCTTCACAGCTCGTCCGGCCACAACCCCTTTCATGTGGGCTTAGGATTCCAGCCCCTATTTCCCATTGACGTAGCCATGCCATTTTTTGCTACTTAGTCTGATTATGTTCATGTCTAGTCTGAAGATAACAAGGCCAAAAGCTTCATTCAACACATTTAGAAAATCCTCCAACAGGTTCATGACATATTGGACAAAGTGAATGCTACATACAAGCAAAGACATGATCAACATTAGGTTCCACACAACTTCAAGGTGGGTGACAAAGTGTGGCTACATTTGTAGAAGGAGAGCCTCGCTGGACCCCATTACCAGCTTTGGTCACTTCAATATGGGACATACACCATCACCAAAACTATAGGGGCCAGTGCCTTCGAGCTCACTATTCCAGAATTCCTTGGTCTACATCCAGTATTAAATGTGGAATGCCTTCGACCCTACTATTTCACCTCTATTTGACACTTCTAACATTGCAAAACAACTCACACCAACCGATTTGAACCTAAACTGCATGGAACAGGCCACCACGAATCATATCATGGACATGAAAATCAATAACACTCACCACAAAAATATCCAACTCTATCGGGTTGTCAAAGCTAGAGAAATCTTGCACCAAGCCAAATGGATGACCAGGGACCAAGTTTAGCAGAAGTTTCCTCATCTCATGGAGGAACTCAACGCAATGGGGACCATTTCCTCCTAAGGGGGGAGGAATGATCTAGGCGGATGTTGGTGTCCCCCACCTATTTCACTTGGGGCCCCACCATTGTTTATTTCATTAATTCAGTTTCCTTAATTGTAACACAATTTACTATTTTTAGCAGTTTTTCGGGTGCTGAAATTCTAGAGCCATTTTGAGGATCTAAACGATGTTTTTTGGAAAAGCGAGCAACATGAAGGATCATTCAATGTTTCCCATATCAAAAGTTGTGGTCCTCGAATAGATATTTCTAACGAGGTATTTTTTGTGTCAAATTGAGATCATATGCCAAAATTACGTCCATGGGAAGATTGATGTAGTAACTTACCCAAACAGGGCCAATATTTTTGTCGCGTCGTCTCCTAGGGTTAAGTTTTTAGATGTTTATGGTTTTTCATTGTTTCTCAATAATAAATAGGCCCTCGATCCTCATTGTAACATAGTTCAGAGGCCTGTAGCTTCCACATCTCTTCTCATAGATAAGCTACCAATGCCCTAGTTAGTTTATTTCTATTCTATCTGTAAGCATATTTCAGTTATTTTATATTAATAAATGAAGTTTTATTTTTTCTACTTTTTTTCTTTTATGTGTATTTCTATATTTCATTATGTTCCTGCACAAATCCAGATCATTGTGTTTTTAATGAATAAGCCACCTCCAAGATTTCATAGGTAGTTTCCTAATCCAGTGTAAAGAATAAGACAAGACAATTTTTTTTTTCTTTAATCCAAGTTTTCTGACATTTTGATCTGTGTATATAATTCACATCTCTGGATCTCTTTTTATTTGTGTTTTCCATTTGGTATTTTTATGAATGGTTTTCTATCATGGACTGAAAGGAATGAGACTCAAGGGTCATATGTGATGGCGGGTGCCCATCGTCACCATAGAGGGATCTCATACGAAGTATTATTTTGGTTGAAGAGGGAATAATGGATAATGTGAGTAACTTTTTTCAGCATCTGGGCTTAATTGAAACTACATAGAAGGAAATAGTTGTTTGTTCTAACATTTGACTCGATTGGGACCTAGTTGGCTAGTCAGTCCCTACACTGAGTCAACACATGAAGGATAGTTTTGGAGTGAGAAATGGTTCAACCTTTTACCTCAAGTCAAGAACAAACCCCTTTACCTCTAGTGGGACCCATGAGGTCGAAACCTTGTTTTGGTCAAGCCAGGAACCAGAGAGTGCACTAAGATTTTATTTTTTGGCCACAGTGCCATTATTATAGATGGAAGTAATAGGTTATGGTTCAAAACCCAAAATTCCTGGGATCGAGGGCTCTCAGGATAAAAAATGAAGATCCCCTTGGTTCGATATTCATAAAATGGTATTATATCATAGGAAGAATGGAAGGTTTCCTACAAAAGAGAAACTTCTAGCTTCGATTCGGTAGAAGTTGTGGTGGAAATTTTTACAGTTGTGTTGTGGGTATAATTGTTGAGGATAGGTGAGAAATCACACAACAACCAAGTGAGGAAAATAAGCTAGAGAGTTTCAATAGGAGTTGAAAGAAGATGCAAAAATTTAAAGCTAGAAGCGACGAGTTGGTGAGGTGTCAATGACGCTTTGTTGAAACTAACTTAGTCATACATGTGGAGACTAAATATTGATGTGAGGTAAAAGAGATGTAGCATTGAGCCACATGATTTGGAGATCGTGAATATTTTCAAGCGTGAGAGTATGATGCAGGGGAGTAAACCCCACCCCAAACCAAATCCATTTTTTTGAAAATTTTAAAAGGGAAACATGGTACCCAAAGATAGATGACACAATTTACTGTAATTTAATGTAATTGTTAATTAATTATAAGTCTCTAGAAGGCATGCACTAGCGAAGGAAGATATTCCTCGTTCTTTAAGGTTGCCTTGATTATGTATAGGGAAATTAGAAGATTTCAGAGGATGCAACCAAATCCAATGTAAAGATAAGAACAAGAGGTGGGAAGCCCTTGAGGGTCCATGGATTCACTAGTACATTTGGCGGAAATTCCGACACTTTAGTTCTGACACTTTTGTCGTAATGTCGGAAATTTCCCCAATTTCTATCAATTTTTCAAACCCCGCCACAAACCTTCATTATACTGACGTTTATGGATATCGTCGCTTTTGCGACAATTATTTTTTTTATTGGAATTGCGACGTTTTAAACATTCATCGGTGTGACAATGTTTATGGGACGAAACGTCGGAATTGCGACATCGCCTACACATTTTTCAGTCTTGCGACGCTTGGGAGAAACCGTCAGAAAATCAACGTTTCTCATATAGACATCGGTCTTGCGATGTTGTGAAGAAAAACGTCGCAAGACCGACATCTATATGAGAAATGTCGCTTTTCCGACAGTTTCTCCCAAGCGTCGCAAGACTGACGTTTAAACAACACAAAATTTTAATATGAAAAGCATTGTATTATTTAACATTTTATTAATATAAATATGATTTATTTGGATATAATAAATATTGCATCATTGGATAACATTAGTTTGGTTGGAAAAAAAACTTGGACATGAAAAACAATTACATGCGTGGACATGTAAAGTATTATTTTATTAACAATTGTTCAAGATTTGAATATGAAAAAATTATATTATTTAACATTTTGTTTATATAAATATGATTTATTTGGATATAATGAGTATTACATTATTGGATACTTTTTTTTTTTGTTGGAAAACATGCTTATACATCAAAAAATTTACATTACACTTATACATGAAAACTTGCACATTTTGGTATATTATTCCAAAGGCTAGGACATGCTTGGGATCTTTAAATCCTTGATTACAACTTGGTGAGATGAAAACTCTTCTATTATACCTTTACATGAATGAGTGATTTGATATTTTAATTGAAGGTCGCAAAAAATACTCGAACCACATAATACATTATTGAAATGTATGTTATATTCCTTAATTGTTATAGACCCTACATCACCAACAACAGAAAAAAAAAAAAAAACAATTGGTGTTACAATCATTACAAGCAATAAAATTGCATTTATTCTTAACCATATAATAATATGATCTAGAATAAATAAGCCACTCATTGGAATAAGAAGTAGAGGATGCATTGAAATAGAAACCAAAAGAAAAAGTGTATTTCCAGAAGAGCTAAGCCTGGGTGAAATATTTTGTGGAAACAAAAAACATGATAAGCATATCTCAGCTTAGGTTTGACCTTTTGACATTTGGTGTGTAAGATGAAAGTGAGAACCAACTATACAAGTCAAAGATAAGTTACTAAAATACTCCATGGTTAGGGACTAATAAACAACCAAATTCACCATCCTTTCAAAAGTATTACATCTATATGAATACATTGTCCAAGGTACCTCACAAGTATATGAGAAAAAATATACTAGCATACTGTCAAAATAGAAAGTGAATGAAAAAGTGAATTAGGGTTGTTATGTTGTTCAAAGATCAATAGATATTTATTTTAAATAGAAAATGAATAATTGAAAAGGTATTCATGCAAGCGTAAGTATGAGTGGACATATGATGGAAGGATGTGATGTCAAAGGTCATGAAATATCTATTCCTCACTAAATATACTTCAATTGTTGTTCCTAATATCCCTAGCACTATGGGAATATAAGGAATGAAGGATTGTTGTTATGTATCAGGTAATTTTTGTTACAATTAAATTAAAGGTCATGAATCAATGTTTTATATGAGATCCATAGTCCAAAGTGTACAATAGGTTCATTGTGATAGCTAGGATGAATTTCATCTTATTGTAAATATTATCTCTATTTTGTAAAATTAAAATCACCGATAAATTAGGAAACATATTCCATATTTTGGGGAATGAGATTTGATTAATGGGGCCTGGTTGATATTAATGTCAGATTCTACACTTTAATGAACTAGATGCATAATAAGTTCGACTAGAAAAGTAATGGTTGGGAACCATACTAATATATGTATAGAGAGAATCAAAACTGAATGAACTCTAATTGTGTTGACAGCCTAATAGGGGTGACGAAGAGGGTATTCCCACATAACCAAAGGAAGTAGCTAAAATGTTTAATGGGAGAAAGTTCACGACTCTACACATATTGAAGAGGCAAGCATTGGAATTAGAAGGCACGAGAAGAGAATTATTTAAGGGGTATTTCTTTTTCAAGGAGGTTCTATGGGGGAAGAATATTTTATTTTGAAAGAGATACTTCACTCTGTAGGAGCACAACTAATGAAAATGAATTTAGAGAGTAGTGGCTTGGATTGAGGCTTATGAACCCATTGTTAGTGTCTTGCTCAATGGTTGATGAACCCATTGGGAAGCTTTCAAATTGATATTATAAGGAATGAAATATGAAAAGGATATTAAGAATAATATTAGTTTTGTAGATATTTTGTATGTTTATAAAATTGATCCAAATATATTATTATTTACGTTGTTTTGTAACATTGATAAATTGACCGATTTATTAACCATATATTTATATGAAAGATACTTATTTCAGATGTTAACACAATCAGAATCAACTTGAAATATCAACCTGCATATTTTTCTACGAAAGACACAAAAATTTCAAGTCACGCCTTGTGATCAGGTCGCCCGACCGGGCGCGTTTGGGTTGGGCCGTTTCGTTCGAGGGTCCCCGTATCAGTTTTGTTAAGTTGTGACCGCCGTGGTGCCTTGTGCACATTCGAGCGGCCTGTTTGCCATTTTCTCCCATGTGGCATCATTCAGTTAGGCGCACTATGTCGCGCCGTGTGAGGTCGCCCGACCGGGCACATTCGGGTTGGGTCGTTTTGTTCGAGGGCGCCCGTATCAATTTTGCTAAGTTGTGACCACCCAGGTGCCTTTTGCACGTTCGATCAGCCCGTTTTTCATTTTCTCCCTTGTGGCATCATTCAGTCGGGTGCGCCGTGTCGCACCATGTGAGGTCGCCCGACCGGGTGCGTTCAGGTCGGGTCGGGCCATTTCGTTCGAGGGCACCCATATCAGATTTGCTAAGTTGTGACCACCCGGGTGCCTCATCCACGTTCGAGTGGCCCATTTTCCGTTTGATCCCTTATGGCATCGTTCGGTCGGGTGCACCGTGTCACGCCATGTGAGGTCGCCCAACTGGGTGTGTTCAGGTCGGGTCAGGCTGTTTTGTTCGAGGGCACTCGTATCAATTTTTCCAAGTTGTGACCGCGTCGACTGCCTTATGCACATTTGGGTGGCCCGTTTACCATTTGCTCCCATTATCAGGTCGCGCCTTGTGATTAGGTCGTCCAACTGGGTGCATTCGGGTCAGGTTGTTTCGTTCAAGGGTGCCCGTATCAGTTTTGCTAAGTTGTGACTGCCTGGGTGCCTTGTGCACGTTCAGGCAGCCCGCTCACCGTTTGCTCCCATGTTGCATTGTTTGGTCCAACGCATCATGTGAGGTCACCCGATCGAGTGCGTTTGGGTCAGGCCATTTTATTCGAGGGCGCCCGTATCAGTTTTTCTAAGTTGCAGTGACTGCCTGGGTGCCTTGTCCATGTTTGAGCAACATGTTTGCTATTTTATCCCTTGTGGCATCATTCATTCGGGCGCAGCGTGTTGCACCGTGTGAGGTCGCCCGACTGGGCGTGGTCGGTTGGAGCCATTTCATTTGAGGGCGCCCATATTAGTTTTTCTAAGTTGTGACCGCCCAGGTCCCTTGTGCACATTGGGGTGGACCCACTTTCCATTTTCTCCCTTGTGGCATCGTTTAGTTGGGCGCGACGTGTGAGGTCGCCCGACCGGGCTCGTTCAAGTCCGGTCAGGCCGTTTCATTCGAGGGTGCCTGTATCAGTTTTTCCAAGTTGTGACCACCCGGGTGCCTTATGCACGTTTGGGTGGCCCTTTTTCCATTTTCTCCCTTATGGCATCATTTAGTCCGGTGCGCCGTGTCGCGCCGTGTGAGGGTGCCTGACTGGGCACGTTTGAGTCAGGCTATTTCATTCGAGGGCGCCCGTATCAGTTTTGCTAAGTTGTGACCACCCAGGTGCCTTGTACACGTTTGGGTGGTCTATTTTCCATTTTCTCCCTTGTGGCATCGTTCGGTCAGCCGCACCGTGTCACGCTGTGTGAGGTCGCCCGACTGGGCACGTTCAGGTTAGGTCGGGCCATTTCGTTCGAGGGTGCTCGTATCAGTTTTGCTAAGTTGTGACCACCTAGGTCCCTTATGCACGTTCGGGTGGCCCGTTTTCCATTTTCTCCCTTGTGGCATCCTTCAGTAGGGCGCGCCGTGTCGCGCCGTGTGAGGTTGCCCAACCGGGTGCGTTTGGGTCGGGTCAAGCCATTTCGTTCGAGAGCACCCATATCAGTTTTGCTAAGTTGTGACCACCCAGGTCCCTTGTGCACGTTTGGGTGGCCCGTTTGCCATTTTTTCCCTTGTGGCATCATTCAGTCGGGCACGTCGTGTCGTGCCATGTGAGGTCGCCTGACTGGGCGTGTTCGGGTCAGGTCGAGCCATTTCGTTCAAGGGCGCCCGTATCAGTTTTGCTAAGTTGTGACTGCTCGGGTGCCTTGTGCACATTCAGGCGGCCCGTTTACCATTTTCTCCCTTGTGGCATCGTTCGGTCGGGTGCACCGTGTCGCGCTGTGTGAGATCGCTCGACCGGGCACGTTCGAGTCAGGTCGGGCCGTTTTGTTCAAGGGCGCCCGTATCAGTTTTACTAAGTTGTGACTGCCCAAGCGCCTTGTGCACATTCGAGTGGCCTGTTTGCCGTTTTCTCCCTTATGGCATCGTTCGGTCGGGCGCGTCGTGTCGTGATGTGTGAGGTCGCCCAACTGGGCGCATTCGAGTCAGGTCAGGCCGTTTCATTGGAGGGTGCCGATATCAATTTTGTTAAGTTGTTACCGCCTGGGTGCCTTGTGCACGTTCGGGTGGCCCATTTGTCGTTTGCTCCCATGATCATGTAGCGCCTTGTGATCAGGTCGCCCAACCGGGCACGTTCGATTCGAGCTGTTTCGTTCGAGGGTGCCCATATCAGTTTTGCTAGGTTGGGACCCCTCGGGTGCCTTGTGCACGTTCGGGCGGCCTGTTTTCCATTTGCTCCCATGTGGAATCGTTCAGTCGGGCATGCCATCTCACGCCATGTGAGGTCGCCTGACCAGGCGCGTTCGGGTCGGGCCGTTTCATTCGAGGGCACCCGTATCAGTTTTGCTAAGTTGCAGTGACCACCTGGGTGCCTTGTGCACATTCAAGCGACTTGTTTTCTATTCTCTCCCTTGTGGCATTGTTCGTTCGGGTGCGCCGTGTCGCTGTGTGAGGTCACCCAACAGGGCATGGTCGGGTCGGGCCGTTTCGTTTGAGGGTGCTTGTATCAGTTTTGCTAAGTTGTGACCGCCCGGGTCCCTTATGCATGTTTAGGTGGCCCATTTTTCGTTTGCTCCCTTGTGGCATCATTCAGTCGGGCACCCCGTGTCGTGTCATGTGAGGTCGCCCGACCGGGTGTGTTCGGGTCGGGTCAGGCCGTTTCGTTCGAGGGCGCCCGTATCAGTTTTGCTAAGTTGTGACTGCCCGGGTGCCTTGTGCACGTTCAGGCGGCCTATTTACCATTTTCTCCCATGTGGCATCATTCGGTTGGGCGCGCCGTGTCGCGCCGTGTGAGGTCACCTAACCGGGCACGTTCGGGTCGGGTTGGGCCATTTCGTTCATGGGCGCCCATATCAGGTTTGCTAAGTTGTGACCGCCCAGGTGCCTTGTGCACATTTGGGTGGCCCGTTTTCCATTTTCTCCCTTGTGGCATTGTTTGGTTGGGCGCGTCGTGTCGCGCCGTGTGAGGTCATTTGACCGGGCGCGTTCGGGTCAGGTCGGGTTGTTTCATTCGAGGGCGCTCGTATCAGTTTTGCTAAGTTGTGACCACCTAGGTGCCTTGTGCATGTTCGGGTGGCCCATTTTTCATTTTCTCCCATCATCAGGTAGCGCCTTGTGATCAGGTCGCCCGATCGGGGATGTTCGGGTCAGGCCATTTCGTTTGAGGGTGACCGTATTAGTTTTGCTAAGTTGGGACCACCCGGGTGCCTTGTGCACGTTCGGGTGGCCTGTTTTCCATTTTCTCCCATGTGGCATCATTCGGTCAGGTGTGCCGTCTCGCACCGTGTGAGGTCGCCCGACCGGGCACGTTCGGGTCAAGTCGTTTGTTCGAGGGTGCCCGTATCAGTTTTTCTAAGTTGCAGTGACTGCCTAGGTGCCTTGTGCACATTCAAGCAACCCATTTTAAATTTTTTCGCTTTTGGCATCGTTTGTTCGGGCGCGTTCTGTCACGCCATGTGACGTTACCCGATTAGGCGTGGTTAGGTGAGGTTGCTTCGTTCGAGGGCGCTTGTATCAGTTTTTCTAAGTTGTGACCACCTGGGTCCCTTATACACGTTCAGGTGGCCCATCTATCATTTTCTCCCTTGTGGCATCGTTCGGTCGGGCACGCCGTGTCGCGCCATGTGAGGTCGCCCGACTAGGCTTGTTCAGGTTGGGTCGGGCCATTTCGTTCGAGGGCACCCGTATCAGTTTTGCTAAGTTGTGACCACCCTGGTGCCTTGTGCACGTTTGGGTGGCTCGTTTTACATTTTATCCCCTCTGGAATCGTTCAGTTAGGAACGCCGTGTCGTGCCGTGTGAGGGCGCCCGACTGGGCACATTCCAGTCAGGCCGTTTCGTTTGAGGTGCCTGTATCAGTTTGCTAAGTTGTGACTTCCTGGGTGCCTTGTGCACGTTCGGGTGGCCCGTTTTCTATTTTCTCCCTTCTGACATTGTTTGGTCAGGCGCACCATGTCACGCCATGTGAGTTCGCCCCACCGGGCGCGTTTGGGTCGGGTCAGGGCGATTAATTCAAGGGCACCCATATTATATTTGCTAAGTTGTGACCGCTCGGGTCCCTTGTGCACGTTCAAGCAGCCCATTTGCCATTTTCTCCCTTGTGGCATCGTTCGGTCGGGCGTGCTGCGTCGCACCATGTGAGGTCGCCTGACCGAGCGCGTTCGGGTCGGGTTAGGCCATTTCATTCGAGGGCGCCCGTATCAGTTTTGCTAAGTTGTGACCACTCGGGTCCCTTGTGCACGTTCGGGCGGCCCATTTTCCATTTGCTCCCTTGTGGCATCGTTCGATCGAGTGCATCATTTCACGCCGTGTGAGGTCGCCTGGCCGGGCGCGTTCGGGTCAAGTCAAGCCATTTTGTTCGAAGGCTCCCCTCTTAGTTTTTCTTAGTTCTGACCGCTTGGGTGCCTTGTGCACGTTCGGGTGGCCTGTTTTCCATTTTCTCCCTTGTGGCATCGTTCAGTCGGCACACCGCATCGTGTAGTGTGAGGTCGCCCGACGAGGCACGTTCGGGTCAAGTCGGGCCGTTTCGTTCGAGGGCCCCCATATCAGTTTTTCTAAGTTGTAACCGCCCGAGTGCCTTGTGCATGTTCGGGTGGCCCGTTTTCCATTTGCTCCCTTGTGGCATCATTCGGTCAGGCACATCGGGTTGAGCAATGTGAGGTCGCCTAACCGGGTGTGTTCGGGTCGGGTCGGGACTTTTCGTTCGAGGGCGCTCGTATCAATTTTGCTAATTTGTGATCGCCCGAGTGCCTTGTGCACGTTCGAGCGGCCCGTTTTCCATTTTCTCCCTTGTGGCATCATTCGGTTGGGTGTGTCATGTCGCATTATGTGAGGTCACCCTACCGGGCACGTTCGGGTCAGGTCAGGTTGTTTCATTCGAGGGCGCCCGTATTAGTTTTGCTAAGTTGTGACTGCCCGGGTGCCTTGTGCACGTTCGGGTGGCCCGTTTTCCATTCTTCAGACTTAAATTGTGTGACAAGACTATGGTTGGTTTTGAAATTAGAGATTGAACATACATTTGGTTTGATTTCAATAGACATTTTCATCAATAAATTTAAAGCTCTGGCTAACAAATACTATAAATGAATAAATAAATAAGACATGGCAAAAAGCTGCAACAATACTTACAAAATTGTTACATTGAGACGCAAAGAATAAGCAACTAATTTAACCCCTAACCCATTTAACCCCTAAACCATAAACCTCTAAACCCTTTGTTAGGTCTCTGTAACAAGCAAGATTGGAAAAGTCCGATCACAGAGTTAACATCATTTCAACCAACTTTGGGATTCTAGGATCTAGCCCTCCTGAATCCGGAGAGGGATCTCTCCAATATGTACAAAGATGGATATTGTCTTTGAAGTTTAGGGTGATGATATTAGGCTAGTTATGAAGGCCAAGGGTTTTGTTTGGTTTTCTTGGATGGTTGAACATAGCTGCTGTCTGAGACGGAAAGATCTATATGCAAATAGGTTCAAAGGTGAGAAGTTGCAAGTAACAAAATAAGCTTTGATTCTAAAGAAAGATGATGGCAAGTTTCAATCCATTGGGCTATGGAGTCATAAGGGAATTTAATTGAAACATCCAGGTTCAAGAGTAATCTATGGGGCAAGTCATCTAGGCCTAAGGATCTCTTTGAAGTTTGATTTATGGAATGGGGTGATACAACGAGAAAGGGAATCAACAGATGCAGAACAAAGAGCAGCCCAGGATCTGGTAAGTACTTTGAAACTAGCCAGCCTTTGACCAGGCACTTAAGAAAAGCATAGAAGCAAACTAGGATCTGGTAAGTACTTTGAAACTAGCCAGCCTTTGATACACTTCTAATGGAAAACAGATTAAAAACAAAGGGAAACTCGAAGGCAACCTTTGGAGCAGAAACTAGTGGGCAGGGCTCACCTTTCTCCTCATCTTAGTTCTCCTTTACTTAGTTACTTCCAAGACAATCACCGAGATAACACAGAATGGCCCAAGATCTGATAAGTACTTTGAAACTAGTCAGCTTTTGACACATCCTAAGGGAAACAGACAAATAGTTGAGCAAACAAGAAAGGGACTCAGGGCTAACCTTTGATTTCCTCAATTCATTCCTTACACAACATATATGAAAGTAACATTTAAAAATAACATTCAGCAGTGACAAAAAGATGAGGGAACGCCAGCATCTCTATACTTGGACTGAATTAGATCATTTCTAAATAACACAGTAAGAAGAAAACATTGGAATAAAGATTTTTCAGCCAGAGAAGGTCACTGGTGTACAGCAAACTCTAACACTTTTTAAACTGTTCTTTATAGTGGAAAATGAAACAAATTGAAAACAGAAATAAAATGACAAGTTACAGCGAGAATAACATCACCATCGGCATAGATCAGGATCCCATAAATCAGCTTGTATTGATTGCTTCAAACCGGTTACAATCTTCAAATCCAGTGTTTTAATTCATCTCTTTTCACAGTCTAACCTATCTGTTACAAGCAGAGCTCCAAGAGCCCATGAAACCACTATTTACAGTCAAGAGTTTTCCACTCAGAAATAGCTACAGCGCTTTCAGCAATTATATTGACAACCAACTAATCCAACCCCTCACTCATCTTCTTCTGGAGTATTTATAGAAGGATGAGGAGGTGAGATCTGATAAAAAGATCTCTAATACAATTAATGCAGAATTAATGTCTTCCTGACCCTGAGAGGTTCAATGAAGAAATTCTACAGGTGTTACATTGCATTAATGTGTTTCTGCTTAAAAATTAAGCTCGAAGAGAGCTTATATTGACCTTTGAGGCTTTGCGTACTGTTAGGGTTACTCTGCAAACATTCTATCGTTGAAATCTGGTGCAGTAATAACTTCTTTGGTTGTTCAAGGCATAATATCTGATCCTGTTCAATAAATTCATCCTCTGTTTGAGCTTTCTGAGGCAATAGGTGGCGCTGTGGTGGTTGAGGAATCAATTCGCCTCGAAGTATGGCGGTGGAGACGATCTGTCTGCCGAACACTTTTAGGTTTTGCCTTAATCCGTGTTCTGATCCGGGGATTAGGCTTTTGATAACCGTCTTAGCCGTAATCCCCGCCCATCTTCTCACAAAACCGCTGCTCTGGTTCATTCTACCTTTAATCTGATACTCTTTCTCTGCTCTGATATTGGCGGCCTTCTTCAAGCTTTGCAGGGACGTGCGGCAATCCAAAGCTCATGAAACTTTGTAAATATCTTCGTTCTTCTCCGTATGATCAATTTCCTGGACAAACCGAGAGGATTGGAGTCGTCACTCTCATCCTTCAGATTTCGTAGAATACGAAGAAAAACCCTTTGAAAACCTGCAAAAAACAAGAAAAATGAGGAAATCCTGCGTTATATGGGCAGACTGCATCGGAGGGCGTGCGGGTGGATGGAGAGATCGGAACCGTTGATTGTATTGCGATCGACGGCCAGGAGCGATTTTGAACAGTCAACGGGAAAAGGTGGGCTGTACAACAGAATCAGGAGGATAAAAGAGAGCCGTTGATCCGTAGAGATCAACGGTGGGGATCGATTTTTGAGAGCACCAGGAGAGATTTAACGGGCGTGCGGGTTTATTAAAGAGCGAACGGAAAAAGGCGATGGGGACCGTCGGATGGGAAGGCCCGGATCCGACGGCGGGGAGAAATCCCGCTGCGGGGTCATAGGACAATGTTTAACGCGCGGGGAGAAGGCACGGAACGGTGGTTTGGGGGCGAGGTGGAGAACACGTGTCATTCGGCGTGTGGAATCGCTGGCCGACGGCACAAAACCACCTCCGGACGAAAGGTGGTGCGGGCACATACCGGTGGGAAAGGAAAACAGCGCGGCGGAATAGGGGGAGGGGTCCACCAGCTGACGGGACACTCCGCACCGTTGATCCGTGGGACAGATCAACGGCGGAGTTTTAACATTATTTTCTTCGTTGGAAAAATAAAACAAACCCGTTTTTGCATTTTACAAAGGTCTTCACTGTTTTTTAGGGCAATGAATTATTTCCGAGGTTTAAGCGCCTGGCGGGTTTAGCACGCGGTTCCGGCGTGGGGATATATGGAAGGAGAAACAGAAAGGAGCTTAGCCTGAGGGGCTAAAGCTTAACACATAGAAACACATGTTTTCTATGGTTTTTGAATAAATTTTGCAAGAGGGAATGGCTCCGATAGATCAAAAAGTGGGTTTTTGACCTTTAGGAAATGAGATTAATGGAGGGACATGGGATATAAAGGGTTTGATGGGGTTCTTTATGGGGGAAAGGAGAGCTGAGGGAATGAGGAAAAAGGAGGAAGGGGAGAGGAAAAAGGAGGAGGATGCAGCAACATTTTGATTAGGATTTTCATGGTACATCAGAGGCAGAGGGGATGGAGAAAATGTAGAATCAACAGTAATTCAGACTCTTACCAACAGACTTCAAGTACCAACAATTTTCAGGATTAAACTTGTTTTTTGAAGGCTGCAAAGAAAATTTAGCCACCAGCTGATATGACTGAAAAATATAGGTGGCTAACACCCTTAACCCCTAACCCCTAAACCCCTAACCCTTAACCCATTTAACCCCCTAAACCATAAACCTATAAAGCCTTAACCCTTAACCCCTTAAACCCTAAACCATTAAACCCTTAACCCTAACCCCTTAAACCCTAAGCCATTAAACCCTTAACCCTAACCCCTTAAACCCTAATTCCTGACCCCTAACCCATCTAACCCCATAAAACCTAACCCCATTAGCCCTTAGCTTCTAACCCCTAAAATCCTTAACTGCTAAATCCCCTAACCCCCTAAACCCCTAACTCATTTAACCCCCTAGACCATAAACCTATAACCCCTTAACCCCTATTAACCCATTAAACCCTAATTCCCAACCCCTAACCCATTTAACCCCCTAAACCATAAACCTCTAAACCCCTAACCCATTTAACCCCTAAACCCTAAACCTCTAAACCCTTAACCACTAACCCTTAAACCCTTAACCCCTAACCCATTTAACCCCCTAAACCCCTAAACCCCTAACCCATTTAACCCCCTAAACCCTAAACCTCTAAACCCTTAACCCCTAACCCCAAACATCTAACCCCTAAACCCCTTAACCCCTTGATCTGCTAGGGGCCGGTTACCTTGATATTAACGGTGGTGTATTCATACTCCTTCTGAATAACCAATAAAGGGTCAAGGAAATTGACCAATATGTTGTCAAGTTTTATCTTATCCATCTCTGGGGCAAGCTTCTTTTCGGCTAACTCCACTGCTTTTGATCTCAATTTTTCCAATTTCTTCCTTCTCTCATATGATACCTGAGCCTTTGCCTTTCTCTTCCCTTCTAATTCTGTAATAGTGTCATAGTGATGCCAGCCAACTTCTTTGGAAAGCCTTCCTAGCAGAAAATACTTGTGACCTGGATGAAGCCTCAACACTTTCAGAGCATCTGGAATGACCTCTCTCTTCCCCAATCTCCCTCTCTCTCTCTCTCTCTCTCTACCCTCCAATCCTCTCACAGCCATATCCCTCCCTCTATCCTTCTTTCTGCCCCCTTCCATATTTGTGTCACTATCTCCCTCTCTTACCCTTCTCTACCTCTCTCACTCCTCTCCCTCTCTCTCTCTCAGCTGATCCATTCCTTCTCTCCCCTCTCCTTTAGTTTATCTCCATCTCTCCCTTGTTACTCCCCTTGTCTCGCCACCTCTATCAATCTATGTCTTTATAATTATTCCTTCTCATATATATAGAGAGTTAATATATATCATGACATATTGGGACCTACGATTGGGTTAATTCTGCCTTGTTGGCAAGGTTAAAATGGTTAATCTTTGATAGACAAAATGTAGATCAAATATTTCATCAAAAAGAGGGAACCATACCCTATCTTCCAGCCTATGCCTATCAGTCGCTTGGCCTCTTCTTGCTCTCACATGAATGTAGTCTTTCTTGACTAGTACAGAAGAAGGTTTCGCATTATCAACTATTTGTTTGGGACAAATTTTAGTTGTTTCAACACTGCTACATTCTTCAAGCTTATCCTTTAAACCATCTTAGTCTTTTGTACTCTCTTCAACTTTGTAGTGCTTTCCATTCCTCTCAGTCACATATGTTTCCTTGGTCTGTTAAGGGACAAGGTTGACAACATTAGGATGTTTTTGCAATAAACAAGGGTATTTCCAGGACACATTCAGGTGGAGCAAGAGTATAAGAACCAAATTTCTCATGAATGTGGGACACTCGAACTTAATATTTTCTGGAGTAGTCATGAGCTGCAATATGGTTATTAAGACTTCATTAGATGGCCATTCTCCGGACTTAAATTGTGTGACAACACTGTGGCTGAGTTTGAAACTGGAGATTGAACATACATTTGGTTTGATTGCAATAGACATTTTCATCAATAAATGTAAAGCAATGGCTAACAAATACTATAAATTAATAAATAAAGAAGACATGGCAACAAGCAACAATACTTATAAAATTGTTACATTGAAACACAAAGAATAAGCAACTAATTTAACCCCTAACCCATTTAACCCCTAAACCATAAACCTCTAAACGTACCTTATCCCCTAAATCCTAAACCCTTAACCCCTAACCCATTTAACCCCCTAAACCCCTAGTAAATCCCTAACCCATTTAATCCCCTAAACCCTAAACCTATAAACCCTTAACCCCTAACCCCTTAAAACCTAAATCATTAAACCCTTAACCCTAACCCCTTAAACCCTAATTCTCGACCCCTAACCCATCTAACCCCCTAAAACCTAAACCCATTAGCCCCTAACTTCTAACCCCTAAAATCCTTAACTGCTAAATCCACTAACCCCCTAAAACCCTAACCCATTTAAACCTTTAAACCCTAAACCTATAACCCCTAAACCCTAAACCTCTAAAACCTTAACCAATAACCCTTAAACCCTTAACCCCTAACCCATTTAACCCCCTAAACCCCCTAAACCCCTAACCCATTTAACCCCCTATATACATAATACATAAATTATAAAGAATATATATATAAGAGATTAAAACTCCAAATATTTAAAATACAACATAATTTAATAGTGTAAAGTTTAAAACTCCTTTTAATAAAGCATGATGATTTAGTAGGGTAGAAGGATTACTATATGAAAAAATCAGTCCATTATTTACTCATATAACTTTAATTGCTTCTCAAAAATATATGTTTTATTTTTTTGATTGTAAATATTTTTAAACAATCAAAATAAACAAACATTTAATTATTTAGAAATTATTTTAATTATTTAAAATGATTATAATTATTAAAAAACATTTATTTTTAAATTAATTTGAGTGGCCTTAAAAAAAACACACGTGTTTCATTTCAAAATGTCAAAAATTTTCAAATATCAAAAGTTTTAATTTCCCTCATTCATTTCCCTCCGGTTGCATGGTTTGTCCAGGGAAGGAGGGAGAATCTGATCCAAATTTGAGCTGGGTTGATAGCAAAAATGCCAGAGATCCTTTACATTCAGGGGGGCCAATGTGGCAACTAGATCGGCTCCAAGTTTTGGGAAGTGGTCTGTGAAGAACACGGGATGGATCCTACTGAGAGATATCAGGGCACTTCAGATCTACAACTTGAAAGGGTTACGGACAGGTCTTCAGACCTGATAACTTTGTTTTTGGCCAATCTGGGGCTGGAAACAACTGGGCCAAGGGGAATTACACGGAAGGAGCCAAGCTCATTGATTCTGTGCTTGATGTCGTTAGGAAGGAGACTGAGAACTGTGATTTCCTGCAAGGTATGTGTCTTTTTTAGATTCGAATCCTTGACCTTGTGTTTTTGAAATGTAGGATTTCATTTGCTAAAATGATGCGGGTTTTTTTTGTGTACAGGGTTTTTGTTGTGTACATGGTTTCATAAAAATCCCAATCTGAAGCTGCAGAGTGTTTTCATATGTGTCTCTGCAAGTCCCAATCTCAAGCCGCAGAGGTACGATCTCGTTCATGCTTTATGTTTTTTTTTTAATGCATGAAGTAAACTGTTGATGTGATTCTCTGTGATGCCAAATTTTATGGCGAGTCTAATGCACATAATACTTGAAGCGAGATGAGGCATTTGTCTGAGAGGTTACAAGTCTTATTATTGCTAGCCGCCGTATGGTGAAAACAACTTGTTTTTCACTGACGGTCGAGTTTTACCCTTTTATGTATTTTTCGTTAAATGGGTGCCTTTGGTATGACAAACAATGCAAGTGTGCCCATCATCATGTTCCGGTGGGGTTTAGATTGTCCCGTACTTCTTATAAAAAATAAATATCAACATCGTGAAGAACGATTCACCAGAAGGCTTGAAGCCACAATCATGGATTGACCAACTCTTGCAAGATCTTTAGGTAGAAATAGCCAAGGAAATAAAAAGCCGGTGAATCATTGTTTTAAAAATAGTACTAAAGCCACTTGCACATATGCCCCTGACTAAAAAAGTTTCGTTATTCTCGATGTTAGGTTTTCTTAGCCTGTAAATGTTTTTCAAGCCGTTTTCCTGGAATTTTTAATATCAGACTCCGCCATATCAGGACATAATTATTATGCTACATTAGAAGTTGAGTTATTTTGCAAAAAATGGAAATGTTAAAAATATGAGAACAAAATGTAATTTTATGTTTATTCAAGGAAATGTTTACGAGGTTATTCAGTTTTACAAACGAAAATATAGTTACCAAAACTATTGTAAAGGAGCCTCCTTCATATGGGTTGTTCCCAGCGATGAGGAGGCTGTATAGTAAACCATAATGTAATAATTTTCTTGAAAAAGATAAATCTAATCACTTTGTTCGTGCATATTTCTTTCACAAGTTGTCAGGGTTTTACAATGTAAATCTTGTGTATTTGTATACCATTTTATTGTGAATGATTTAATTTGTAGACCCTGAACTCTGGGTGTGATTTGATGATTCATTGATATTGAAATTGGAAAGGAGAAACGGATAATTCACTTCCGTAATAGTTTTGATTTTGATGTTGATTTTTCAATTAGGAAAGAGAATCGAATAACACCCTTCCATACTTGTTTTGATTTTGATGTTGGTTTTGTAATTAGAAAGAGAATAGGATACCGCTATTTAAGGGTTGATGTGCTTTACCCTGCAAATGAGCAGTATGTATGCTGCTTTTTGGTTACCTTGCAAACGAGCAATATGTGCTTTACCCTGCAAATGAGCAGTTTAGAAAAAATAAATATCAACATCATGAAGAACGATTCACCAGAAGGCTTGAAGCCATAATCATGGATTGACCATCTCTTGCAAGATCTTTAGGTAGAAATAGCCAAGGAAATAATTTTTTTTTGGCATTGCAGAATTCTTGCCATTATGCCTGTACATAAGCCTAAATACAAGAATTGGATAGGTATTGATAAGGAAACTTCCAGACTTTAATTATCAACCACTTACCCACTTATAATTGACCAAGTTGTCCACTCTGTATTTAAGCAATGCATCCCAACATTCCTTGCTGCTTCATCATACAAGGCATCGATATACTGATTACAGTCTTGCGTTTGCAGCTATTATCCAGTATTCATCTAGTTAATTCCCGCAGAACTGTACCATTCATTATGAATATATGGGCTAAAGAGAATCAAGATTGATCCCATCCAAAAATTATATGCAGGTGAGATATATTGCTTGTTGGTTGTAGTTCTTCATGTTATACTTTAAGAGCATGATTATTGTTTCGATCACTCACAATGTGTGCCTAAGGCACTATTATGGATGAAATTAAATTTATATCAATAAAACTAGAAATTGTTACAGAAAAGAAAACCATGAAATATTAATTGAACCAACAAACTCAAGGATGGCTTAGGCAAAAGAAAAGGGTCACTCTTAGAATTATTCATTTGTAAACACTGTTAGTTGCTCACTTTCCAAGCTTGTAAAAATGTACAATAAATGTGAGTACAAAGATCTCAGGCTCAAATACCCGATTGTTTATCTGTGAACACCTGCGTTCATGATGGATACAGGGGAGTGATTATTTTGGGGAAAAAACCCATAACTGACATTCTATTGGTCTGTGTGTCCATGCAGTTGGTGACTTGAACCACCTGATCTTTGCAACCATGAGGTCTATGGTATATAAATAAGGGTTTAGGGTCAGTTGTTCCTGAGGTGGAAGGAGTTGGGTATGGGTATTTGGCATGATGGCCCAAGTTCTAGAAGCCAAAAGTCTTACCTAGCCATAGCAGAAACAAAATCCAAAACGGACCTATCCTTTACGAACGAAAAATCCATTGTTAGAGTTTCTATGGTAGTTTAACACCTCGTTAGGTGCAAGCCATGATTTTCATGTCTTTGAATATCCAGGTGATGGGCAACACTTCGAAAAAGTTAGGCCTGAAGAGGCTTGTGGAAGCCCACAACCAAGAAATTGTTTTATTTAGGAATCTATGATTGAAGGCTCCAGACTCCAAAGTATATGGGGAATTAGGGAAGCATTCTGTAACGTTAATATACAGAATTAATATTAATGACTATATATAATTAATGAATTGAGGAAGTATAGTTCAAGTTTTGTATATGCTGAGGAAGTTTTTCTTTTATGTCTTCCGAATCAGAGACTTAAGTGTGAGAATGTTTATTGGATATGGTCTAAATGTTTCATTAATGTAGCCCTAGTTCGAATCGTGGGCGAGGTGTTTTTCTTTTTGTTGGAAATCATAACCGTATTTTGGTGAAACCTGGTAACAACTCATCACAGAATTTAAATTTTTATATGTTGGTGAGACCTATATTAATTTGGTTGAGTTTATAATCAACACAAGCCAAGCATTGTTATCATAGATACAACTATAATTGGTGTAAATGGCATGGTTTTAGTTTTTGTTATGGTTGAAGCATGGTGATTCTAGGAACACCCTATTTTTGATTCATTTCCATTGGTTGGAGAAACCACGTAAGTGAAGACCAGACTGGTGGGTCATGTTGATAGGCCACGGGAGTGGCACTTTGGTAGGATTGCCACAACTGATATGTTTCTAGCACAAGGACTATCCACAGGAGTAAGTATAGAATACACAATAATATTAATAATAATGACTATATATTAATTCATTTTTTTTAATTTTTTAACTTATCATCGGTATTGTGACACTTCCTAAGTGTCAGTCTTCTAAAGCTTTCAACCTACGAAATTTTCGCCTTTCATCACTCTTGCGACGCTTCCTAAGTGTCGGTCTTCCACGCGTTCAACCTACCAAAATTTTTGCCTTTCATCGCTCTTGCGACGCTTCCTAAGCATCAGTCTTCCGATGCTTTCAACCTACGAAAATGTTTGCCTTTCATCGGTATTGCAATGCTTTATGAAGAGTGATGTTTAGGAAGAGAGACATTCTAAACGTCAGACGACATACCGTCATAATTGTGACAATTGAGGAAGCGTCGGTATTGTAACACTTTGCAAGCTTCGGTATTGCTACACTTTGCAAAACGTCGGAAAAAGTGTCGCAATACCGACGCTTTATTGAAGTGTCGGAATTGCGACATAATGGATAACCACGTTTTATACGTCCTCAAACTGTTGCTCTTCCGACGACTATGTGTCGGAATAGTGACGAAGTGGCCATCAGAAATTGGACCAAATTTACTAGTGATTGTAACTAATGTTGTTTTATTTAATCTAAGTGTTATAGAATTTTAATCTATGTGTGTTTAATTCGCATATCCAAATATATTTGTTTTCCACTTTATATCCATGAGGCTATTTCCAAATCATGAAATGAAAGGAATGAAACTCGAGAGTTATATGTAATGGCTTGTTTCCACCATCACCATCAAGAAGTCTCATAGAGGTCCTAGAAATCCATCCAATGACTGATCATTGTAAAGTCTTACTTATACTGGATAGGGCAAAATGGTTGTCCTGAGTAATTTTTTTCAAGTGTTTGGGCGCAATGCAAATCTTATAGAAGAAAATATCCACCTCGCCCAAACTATGACTCAAGTGGGACATAGTTGGTTGGTCATCCTATGCACTAATGAGATTAAAGGATAGATGGATCCAGTTAATTTTTTACCTAATGGAATGGCCCTGAAGGTGTTTTGAAGGCACACAAAGAAATTTTGGACATGACACAATAGCCTAGAAATAGTAAAATGGGAATCAATTGATTATTCTAGCCATGATAAGTATTTTTACATAAATTCCAACTAACAACACAATCACAGGTCAACCAACACCAAGAACTCATCATACATGCATATGACCAACAAAATCAAGAGTTTTTGACATCAATTTCAACACTACAATGCCAAAAAATTTCCCCTTTGGAACTTATGTCAACCTCAATACAACATGTGAAGTTGAATCATAAATCCAAAATCTCTCCCCCTTTGACATCAATGGCAAAAGTCCATCCAATCATTGATGTACAATGCCAACAATGTGTGAGATGAGATAAGTGCTCCCCTATCATACTCAACTCTTTACTGACATAACTTAAGAAATGTCTCCTCGAATATAAGCATTAAAGAACAAGGAAATTGGCTGTGAACACCACTAGCCAGTGCCATGTAAATTTTGAAAACTTAACATGGTCACCCTAAGCATGTAATGGGTCTGCAATCATACACTTTTCCTGTTGCAATGATCCTCCTTGCCAAGTGAAATAGACTACTCAATGGAACATGAATCTAAGTCACTTTGGACATGTTATACAATACATTACAATAGATCATAATGCCTCATGGAGCACGTACATAGTTATGACAGGTACATGGAACTGAAATACAACTCCTCTACACCTATCACAAACCATGAATCCATGGACCGAAGTTTGCATCACGCACCCAATATGTGGGGATACATCAATGATATATGATAGAGAACATGACCTGGAATTCATTGACTAATACATAGTAAATTACAATACATGCTAGACACCATGGGTCACTCCATGAGAAATCTTCCCAAAAGCTGATACAATGATAGTACATGGATTTTAAATTTCACAAAATGGTTCTCTCATAAATACATGCCCAAAACATGACATGCCATGAGTACATGGAAACAATGAGCATTAATATGCTCGAATGTGGCAGCAACAATACAATACAATACATGGCATGTGCATAAAAACATACGGCTTCCATGAGCAGTGATATAATCTCACAATGTGTACCAACATCATAGAATAACAATAAATATCATGTGCTACAACATGGCCACTCATTACGTTGGCCATAGCAACCCAAAAATTAAAATCCTGCAACAAAATCATGACAACCAGTAGAAACCACCACCATACTACACGTGCATAAATAAGAAAATTAACTCATAGCAACAACATAGGAATTTTTCGTAGGAAGCATAAAATACATCCACATCATCATGAGCCCATAAATCATCAACATAATGCATGTTAGGTATCATCAACAATAATAACATTATGTGAAATCTATCCATGAGTGAAAAGACGAAACAACAACATCCATCAAACCAAACCATCATAAGCATAAACAAATGCTTATCCTTATTATATATGAGAAATATATCGTCGATGAGGCATAAGAAATAGATCAATGAGAACAAATACATGTATACTCCACATATGATAGAGAAAATATAAAACATGATGAGTATACAATATCTCATCCATCATGATGCATCAAACTATCATGAGTAGCATCAACCATCTTCCTCATGTCTTATCCATCCAAAAACACATGAGAAATAACATGAAACATCTAGAATAGTAAACATGAGCAATAAAATTCATAATCTATATGAATTATCTCCAATAAAACATTTCATCTCCATGGAAGCAACATATGCATGAAAACATATGACATTGAAATATGATATAACCGTATGATCATCATCAAAATATCAACTATGTCATGCAAACCATACTATGACATCAACATGCAATGTGTGGAAACAACAAAAAAAACCCTCCTAAACACAATGCCAACATATTCTAAATCCATTTAGAATCAGAATTTCTCACATTGAATGTGTGACCCTCATCACACCTAAACAATGCTTGGCGTCCATATCTCCAACAACATGAATGAAACTAAAACATAAGATGCTCCAAAATAATCAAAAAATGTACATGCTACTCCAATTAAAACAAATACGAATAGAAATAAAGAAAAAAAAATAACACTTCAAACCTAAAGGAATCCTGGTGAACATTCTCTCATATGGCTGCAAAATTAAATATTTGCATGCAAATCATAATGCAACCATATGCTCCCCCTAGACCAAGCAGGCCTTAGTTTTTGGTGGAAGATCCTTGCTGTTGTTTTCTCCTCCAGTCTTGCATTTTTCTATCCTTATTCTTCTTATGCGGTTGCCTTTGCATAATCTCCTCTCTCTGGATGGATCTCCTGAAATGGATGGGAAACTTGAAATCCTTGGCCTTATGAACAGTATTGTCACACATTAATCATCTAATGTGACCAAGGAAATGAGTAATATATTTATATCTTTTTTTTCCATACTTTCTATTCCTTGCATATGCCCTACAATCAATAGCCCTATGGCGAAAATCATTGCATGAGAAACAATAACCATAAAATGGACTATTATACCTGAAATATGGAGATATTCCTTGAATGCATGCTTGATGTAGCTTCTCCTTTGTCTACTTCTTTTTATTTGAGAGATTGATGTCTCCATTTCTATAACTTGTTGCTAAGTTTCCACGAACACCACAATTATAGCACTTCCCAATTCTAATCTTTTTCTTGGATATGCTTCTCTTATTTTGCTACTTCTTGTATGGCTCATGGATCTCATGAATTCTTCTACGACTAGGTGGTCCAAAAAATTTTATTTTCTTGTCTATGCTCAAGCACTACTTTTGAACCACTCCAATTCTTCTCTTGCAGAAATTTCTTCACCCTTAAATTTCTTGCATTTATATCCAAACTCTTTATTCCCAGTGATGAACCTTTGAATCTCCAATTCTAGTGCCTTCACCTTGGATTTATTATCATATTTTCAATTACTAGTGCCTTCATCTCCTTGTCAGGAGGATTGATTATTTACTGTAATAAAATCATAATCCTTTGTATTTTTCTCCAATGTGTCCAACATGTATTTGGAAGTTTCAAAATTCTTCACATACAACTTATTAGATCTCATAATTCCATGCAAAATATTCTCTTTCTATTTTTCATTAAAACATTAGTAACTCAGTATTCTATGGACAACAAAATATTTTCATCAAGAGATAGAAAAAATGAATCCAAATTTACTCTCCAAGTTGAAATTTGACTTTGTACAGTAATCGAATATCTTGCTGATACATTTCATGAAATTTACATAAATTCTACCAAAATCTCCAGGATCCTCTCTCTATCAATCAGGCTACAATTGAGAGCCCTGCTCTGATACAATTTTTTGGAAACTAGATCACTATTGAGAGGGGGGGGGGGGGGGGTGTGGATCAACAGTGTGCCACTTTTAAAAATTTTCTCCAAATATTAATATTTTTACCATGCATGGAATGAAACAAAAAAACATAGATCATAGCATCAAAAAAAGAATGCAACCATAAAACCAATCAACACAATGAACATAAGTGTTTTCCGTGGAAAACCCATCCCACGGAAAAAACCACCATGCTCTAGCCTTGAAAACTTTACTTATTTTAACATTATCTCGCACTATTAGACTGGAAACTATTTCTCTCACCGATCTACAGTCTACCATCCACTGAATGCCACCACGATCAACAATCCTCTCCTGGTTACTCCTAAAATAAACATTCAAATCTAAAGACTTCGATCTGTTGGTCACCACCATCACCAATGAGCCTCTCCTAGTTCTGTCGAAATATCCACAAACCATTGGATGGAGAAATATCTTACATCTATTGAATGTGCCAATCATTGTATACTCAAAGCCTTCTTGTATTCAATACATCCATGTAAGCTTTATTTCATATATTTTCAAACTGGACTCTTAAAGTTTTCTCAACATGAGCACTTTAGCATCATATATGAATCAAATTTGTAGCATTATTTACCATCAAAACATGAAAAAACAACTCCACTCGAGGTGGAAAACAACTCCTCAAAATCTACTCCAATCAAAACCTCAACATCCTACATAATTCATTAACATACATCTAAAAAAGGCTTCAACTCATTGCTCCTACAATTGCAAACTACTTCATAAATCATGCACCAGAGGAAAGATGGAGCTTGAAGGCTCTTCTCAAGGTCACTCTCTACACACAACTCAATAATAAACCATCTCACAAGGAGATATCTCCAATATAAATATGATCTCAAGTGATCAACTCAATTATTACTCAGAACCACTTAGCTCAACAATCACGTCCATATGATATATTACATCTGGATTCATATCATCGACTTAATAAATCACTAACACCACTAGATTTTTTTATCTTTTCAACTTTAATCAGCTTTTGGAGCTCCCAAGAAATTTTTTGACCATAAACCAAAAATTTATGATCAATGAAATCACCACAAGCCAAAAATTAGCTCAACAACATGAGGAGTCGGGATATTTTCTTGTCAAAAACCATATTCACTCTGTTAAGCTTGCATCCATGCAAATTTATGATCTTAACCACTCCCTTGATTCAGCATGCCTACAACTGGGCCTAAAACTGAACTAAAACATCTATAATTCAGTCCATAACCTCTTCCACCTAGTGAAACATCTTCTACAGCATCTGAGGACTCCTCCAAACTTCCTTGTCAATTATGAAACTCATCAATAGGCAAGGAAAAATACTCTGACATGCTATACCTATTCTACAAACCTTAGCACCAAGACCAACACCTCCAGCTCCTTAAGCAGAAATGAAAACATATATAAACATCTCCAACACCTTTAACAACATCTCTGAATCCTATAGCAAAATATTGTACTTATCCAACATCAACATCATGCCATACAAATACCCCCAAAACTGGTGGAATCATCTCCAACAAAAACAACCATAATGAAATGTATGAAGTAGCAGTTCAATGTAAACAATAGATGAAGATACACATGCAACACAAGAGAAACACTCCAACATCCTGCAACAATTGCATCTCCAATAAAAACAACACGAGTAGCTCTCCAACCTCCCAAAGCAGCAACATCTCCAAGTTAGCAACCACAATATCATCTCTACTAGGTCTAATAATAAGTATGTTGACATCAATGCCAACTAAAAGGACCATCACCAACCATCCAAGTCCATGTACTCATCACACATGCATATGACCAACATCATCAAGATATTGTTGACATCAACGAGAACACTACAATGATAACAAACTCCCCTTTTGGCATTGATTTCAACCTCAATACAACGTGTGAGATTAAACTATCAATCTAAAATATCTCCCCATTTGACATGAATGGAAAAGTTCCATCCAATCATTGAAGTGCAATACCAATAATGTCTCAAATGAGAGAAGCGCACCCCCTATCATTCTCAAATTCATACTCATGCAACGCAAGAAATGTCTCCTAGAAGATAAGCATGAAATAACAAGAAAAGAGCTTCCAACACCACTAGCCAATGCTTTGCAAAATCTAAAAAATGAACATGCTCCCACTAAGTATGTAATGGGGCTACAATCATACACCTAGCCTCCTGAAATGAGCCTCCTTTCCAAGTGCAAGAGACTATTCAATGTACCATGAAGATAACTCACTTTAGACATGTTATACAATACAATACATTACAATACATCATAATTCCTCATGGAGGAATTACATAGTTTTGACAAGTGCATGGAACTCACATATGAATCCTCTACATGTATCACCAACCATGACTCTATGGACCCAATTTTGCATCATGCACCCAATATGTGGGGCTACATCAATGATATATAATGTTTTCCTGATGGCGCCTAGACCCCATTTCAGATATGGCTACGCAAACCA
Source organism: Pinus albicaulis (assembly GCA_034641835.2). Lineage (NCBI taxonomy): Eukaryota > Viridiplantae > Streptophyta > Pinopsida > Pinales > Pinaceae > Pinus > Pinus albicaulis. Next base: position 1,426,873,472 of record CM076577.1, read on the forward strand.
ACAAAAACCCATTATTACAGGCCCTTTCAGAAACGATCTATTGTGCAAATTGAAGTATCACTCTAGGAGATATTAGGGGATGCTAGAACTAGGTTTCTGCATCTAGAGGGACTATGGAATGTGCCTTGAGGGCTCATATTTTCTCTAGTATTTATCGGAGCTTCTCAAGATCACGATGCTAAGTACACATTCATTGTTCAAAACTTTTAGTTAACTAGCTTGTGCACTACACATTTCTAGTTTAACATGAATCGGTCATCATAAGAAACCATAAACCCAACTTCATGATGAAAATATAGATAAAAAACCTAAATTGGCACATATAACATCAAAATACAAAATAAGAAAACATATAAGTAAATAACAAAATATGTCCTCGAAGCCTTCTTTTATTACTTCAGATCTTCTCAGTACAACAATTTTTTCCCTACGCACATAGCTGCAGCGGTATGCACACTCAACTACATAATTTCTATGGTATCCATGCAGTGAGCTGCAAGAGCCTTTTATTTCACACAAAAAAATAGAATACAGACTTAATTCAATATTTCATTACATCCATATGCATTCTCTCTCAAGAGCTATCCTTAGACTCCTTATATATTATTTTCTTTTACAATACCATGGTCTTAGAACCATGGGCATAGCTCAATGTATATAAAATATTCCCATCCCTTTACAAAATAAGGGAATTTTACCTGCCTCAAAGCCCCTAGGAGTATAACATATTCTGCACACAACACACTTCGCTCCTTAAAATGCAAATTCTTTTACAAAACCTAGATCTAAGGGTACCCTATCCAACAGACTCTCAACACAAAGATCTCACTCTTCCCAAGTCACCCAGTCGGTGGACCTTCAATCTTTGCTTTGATGCTGCTCAATGCACCCTTCAGAGGTTGGAGTGTCTCAATGCATTCCTTCTCAGCTTCTCGTACTTCGGTCAGCAACTACTTGGTGGTTGGCCCTGTGATGTTCATAGAAACTTCCTGTTGTGTCTTGTGCATCATTTTGATTTTTTTCTCTACAGTCTATGACAACTGACTAGCTTCGACTTCCCAAGGTTGCATTATGGCGGTAATAATCAGTTCCTTTCTGTGCAACTCATCAATTTTTCCTTGCAAAAATTTTCCCTCTTAGAGATGGGCATACCATTGTGGTGGTGCTAAGGTCCATGAGGTCACCTTGATGCGATCAATTTGTTATAAATTTTTGCAGATTTCTACTTTGATCTTCTACACATGCTGGTCCTCCTATGATGAGGCCCAGACTTTCTTAACGTCTTCAAATAGTTGGCTACAATATTGAATTGTGGATGCAATATTAGTAGTGGCAACCTTAATATATGTTGTGTGTTTCTCTCAGACCTCTCGTGGAGAAGTAGGTGGTAATTGCAATTGTACATCAACAATATTCATATGGATCTCAAGTCGCACTTTTTCGACTTTAGCCTTGGATTATTTTACTGCCATCACAAAATTTTCAAACTTGTCCTGTGGTGCTCCCTCAGCTTGGATCTGTAGGTTAGGCAGTTCACTGCAAACCTTGGATATAGATGCCTCCAACTTCTGTCTATGTGTATATTCCTCATCAGGCTACCACACGACTTGCTACTTATCCTTAGCTATATGCTTCCGCGCTTTCTTAACATCCTTGATAACCAATAAGGTGCACTGCTCGCAGATCTGGAATTCTATTACAGTGCTTATTAGAAACTTTATGTAATCGGTTCTATCGATGCTCAAATTATTCATCAGAGGCTTAGACACATGAGCTATGGCTCTGCCAACTTGTCCTTCCATCAATAGTAGGATTGATCCAATATTCATCCTGTGCAGTTACCTTATAAATATTATCTATATCGGTATCACCATACTCATTATGAACTGGCTAAGTATAGTGCACTCCTTCAGATGGGTTGAAAGGTACAACAAACCTAGTACCATTATTTTCAAACACCATATTTATGTTTTTCAGATTGATTATGGTATCCATATCATAAGCCTAATTGAATCCAAGCAAAGCAGGATACAAATTACTATCGTGAAAAATCTCAATGACATCGAAGTGTTATAATGCACTTGCACCATCAATGTCTACCACAACACCATGTAATTGACCCATAGGAATAATTTTCTATTGATTGGCCATTCTCAGCTTAATTGGTGACCACTACAGCTTTGGTTGCCCCATCTGTTACCATGTTTTATTCGGAAAAGCATTTTCACCTGATCCTAGATAAAGAATGAATTGTCCCATTTCATAATCCCCTATCTGTAGAGTTAACCAAATTTGTCAGTTCTCTTCTTATTTCTGTAAACCTTATTCACTACGTATTGTCCAGGTTGTGGTTCTTCCTTGCGAGCACAATTTTCAATCAGCTCCTGCAATCCTTCAAAAAAAAATTGATCCCTTAACAACTTCATACATTTTTGCAAAAATTACTTCAGAATGGATGACTCAAATTCCTTTACTGCAGTAACATCCTTGGGTTTATTCTTTTGTGGGATTAGTTGCAGCTTTTCTGTCGATGTCAAAGCTCCAGGGCTCATCAAACTCGTATCTTCCATGAGTTTTTCCCTTTCTGACTGTACATTGAACCCAACATTATTTTCTGCAAACTTCTAGACCCATGTATCCTCCATATGTTTTTTCCTTCTGTTTTTTCGTCACCAGTACTTACACCTCTTCTTGTGACGACATTGATACTTAGATCCTCGTCACGCAGCTCATCTCTCATCATCTTGAGGTTCTTAGAAGATTGTTGATTTCACTTTCCTTCATTTTATCTAATAATGTAGGAAAATATTCTATCTCATATTCGAGTGATATACAATACTTATAAGATATTGCAGTGGTATTCTAACAATCCCTGGTGAAATTTCTAGGCTGACCAAAATTATAGAATACGATTTATCCGCGTCCACATCTAGTGCCTCCTCCTCGGACATGGAATCCTCTATGTGTTACAACCTTTGAAATTCATTCTGTACACCCCAAGATTATGCTACATCGTTATATCATAGCTTTAATAGTTTTCTTCATCATGTCCCACTGAGCTACAAAATTTACATAAAAATTGCTTCGGTGACTCGATATATATTTTTGGAATAAATGGCAGTAGTCTATGGGGTGATGGCCTCCAACCTGGCATAGGCTAAACCAGAAATTTGGTCCCATATTTGGTCTAACACTTGGCCAAGGCTTCATTGTACATAACATCATAGGGCACAAAGACTCTTTAAAAACAAGACACTGATCCTTATAGTCTCCCTCTTATTTGTAGTTTATGCAACAAAATTCTCAACGTATGTTAGGCCGAACCTCTTTTCCCTTATTCAACTCTTAGAGTTTGATATGTAAGCTCTCCAGCTAGGTCAGAATATGTTGAACCCCTATATTGGTATCCAATATCAATGAAGCTTATAGTTTCATCGCAGTATCCAATGCTTCTACTTGGGTTGCGATATTTTGTTGTGACAATGGTAATCTAAGACATGGAAATAATGCAGCCATAAACCACTCCTTGTGCTGCTTATCAAGGACCTTGAAGCTTATTTGACTTAGAAGCATATCGAATCTTTAATCTACTTCCCACACAATTTAGGTGATTGATTTCTTAATCTCTTTGATCTCTGTAATAAATTTTGACTGCAATTTCGACTTCCTAAATTCAGTATTCAACACAATATTTTTTTTATCCAACTGGGCATTCTGGTTCATCGTGGAGTACTTCATATACCAAGAAGAGGTTCGATCTTGCAACATTTTTACCAGCCACGCTTTCTTCATATTCTCATCAGTGATGTTTTGTGATCTCCATATTGGTTTTCCAGCAAACAAAAATTTCTCAGGATCATCTGATCCCAGGGCTTTAAACACAATCATATTTGATATCTGAACCATGTTAAATGGGAGAGGTGGAGGTGGAGCAACAATATGGGGATGAATTTTTATGGGAGTGGGGGGTTGGGGAATCCCAAAGGCGCCATGAAGATATCCAAAGTCTAACTGTGACGCACTTCTAGACTAGAAAGTTTACTTATCCTTCTTCGCTTTTAGATCCAAACAACAGAGTGTATCTAGTATCATCGTAGTTATCATGATTTACCCTAAATATTTTACCAATTCGCGTAGATCCATTTTTTCTTCCTCCGAATATCAATCAGATTGCATTCGTACCACACCCTTTTCACACAATAGCATCTTAATCAAGAGCTTCAATGAGTTTAAGTACTTACCTCACGGTCCTTGAAAAAAATTGTTCTCGTCTTCATTGTAGGAAACACAAGTATCGATCACGAAATCGATAATAAAGCCTCCAAGAATACTATTGACCCAATAATCAGCAACCCTTCAAATCGTGTTATCAGTTCGCTTCACATTAGGGGAATTTTGAGGTCTAAAATGGGCCTCCTAAGAAAAATGTACAACCAAAATAAACTTTATAACAACCTATAGGATTCAATATGATGATATCAACCATAGGGGATGACTCACCATTTTCTAAGTAAAAGGGTAAAAGATAAAAAATAAAAAATAAAAAATATTAAAACTACTTTTTCAACTCATATTTTCAACTTATCTCCAAAATATTTTACTCAAATTTCAAGCGAGAGTACTCGTTGGATTAAAAATTTAATTCCTCAACCAAAGAGTACCCATGTTATGTACTTCGATGGATCCTGCTACACGAAAAATGAGAAATACATGAAAAACATGATTGCAGTCACGTTTTTCATGTATTTCTCATTTTTTATTTAGCAGGATCCATCGAAAGTATGAAAAATTGGTACTCCTTAGATGAGGGATTAAATTTTGCATCGAATGAGTACTCTCGCTCGAAATTAAAGTAAAATATTTAGATATAAGTTGAAAATACGAGTTGAAATAGTAGTTTTTTTATTTTTTCCCTCTAAAATTTGATGATGTAATCATATATTATTTAATTATTTCCACTATTATTTTATAATTTCCTTAGGAGGTCCATTTTGGACCTAAAAATTCCCTAATGATTGCTTGATTGGACCTGGAGTCCACGCAGTAGGGTTATCATCCTTGAAACATGTGTTTTCTCATTTAGTATTGATAATCACTCGTGCAACTCTTTAACGAATGATGAGAGAAAGATCTCATGCTAATCTGTGAAAATATATTTCTACAACCACCTCTCAGTTGACAGATGCAGATTCTTGTTTTCTTGTACTTCAAATTGATGTTCTTCCATTATATTAAGCCTTCTATCTCTTTTCTTGTCAAATGCCACATCCACATATCCCTCAATCAGATCTTAGTCCTGGAAACAGAGCCATTTGTTTCCTTAATGGGGCATAGTCCTAGGTTCATATATGGTTGTGAAAAACAAGAAAACACACTATTAATAGCCCTTTCGGTAGTGATCTACTGCGGAAACCAAAGTATCACTCGAGGCAATATTAGGGGATATTAGAACAAATTTTCTACATCCATAGGTATTATGGAGTGTGTCATTAGGGCTTAGATTTCCTGTAATACTTATCATAGCCTCCCAGGATCACGATGCTAACTATACAGTCACTCTTGTAAACTTCTAGTTAAGTATCTTACGCACTACGCTTTTCTACCATAGCATGCATCAATCATCATATGAAACCATAATCCTGAAATCACAATAAAATATGGATAAATAACCTAAGTTAGCACAAATAACATAAAAATGTAGATTAAGCATACATATAAGTAAAGAACACAGATATATCTTCAAAGTCTTCTTTTATAACTTAAGATCTTGTCAATACAACACTTTCTGCGATGCACACACAACTGCATGGGTTTGTGCACTCGACTGTAGAATTTCTAAGGTCTTCGCGTACTCAGCTGCAAGAGCCTTCCCTTTCATACAAAACAACATAATACAAACTTAATTCAATATAACATTACATCCATATGCATTCTCTCTCAAGAGCTATCCATAGACTCCTTATATAGTATTTTCCTTTAGAATACCATGGTATGAAAACCATGGGTGGAGCTTAATGTATACAAAATATTCCCATCCCTTTACAAAATAAGGGACTTTGACCCTCCCCAAAGCCGCTAAGACTCTAAAATATATGTGCATAGCACACTCCGCTCCTCAAAATGCAAATTCTTTTACGAAACTTCGATCAAGGGGTACCCTTTCCAACATACAACATGGAACATGACTTGGATTCCACTGACTCATGCATAGTAAATGAGAGTATGCGCTAGAAACCATGTCTCACTCCATGAGTAATGTTCCCAAAAGATGATACAATAATACTACATGGCTTTGCACTTGCACAAAGTTGGGTATCAATGAATATGAGCAGAATTTGGTACTCCTTGTCGTAGTGTGCTCCATTGTATGTGTTCGTATTCATTGATCCTGATAGGGTAATATTTTTCCTTGATGGCATCCTAGAAAATATTCCAATTTGGTGTGGCTCAAAATAATGAGGATTCCCTCTTGTACTTTTTCTCACAGTAGATTTCCCACCAATCCTTGACATGGGTGGCAGCTTTGAGGAGTGCAAAAGAAATATTTTCTTGAATGGAAATTTCATGAACCAAAAAATATACTTCCATTAGATTTAAGCATCTAACTACAGTGTTCACATCTATTTGGCAAGGAAAATTTTAGGGGCTAATATTCGTAGATGGGCTAATATTCCATTCTTTTTCCAAAAGAAAGATTCGCCAATTTCCATTTTTCTAAAAATGAATTCGCCCAAATTTTATAGTATAAAATTATTTTATCTTAAAAATTTCGAATATTATATATTGTATAATATAAAACAATTATAAAACCTAAAATGTTTTACAAAATTATCATAAAAAGATTTAAAATTTTGATATTAGGGACAAATAAGACTCGCCAAGGTTTCTAAAATTTAAAATAAACTTCCATCCTTCAAATTTTCCCTGTTATCTGGCCCTCAAATATGGGAATGTGAAATCAACTTGTACCTTAAAAAGAATTCCACCTCCAGAGTGGCTCCTAAATGAATATGCATCACCTGTGGGTAGCAATCAAAGGATCTCCTGCTCCCTCATCTTTCTTTTCTTCTACTATGGGAGGTCATTGGGGTTTGTGAGGTTGATCTTGCAAAGGTTGAACCAGATCAAGCCCTAAATCCTTATACCCTGACCTAATTGGGGACATGAAAGAAAATTTAAGAAAGAAAAAACCACTGTAATATGATTGATCCATACTTGTGCAAAATGCAATAGAATACAGATATAAACATAAAAATAGAGATGCAACATAAATAAAAATTCATTTCATTAATATCAAAGAAATGAAATATGCTTACATACATAATGGAAATAAACTAGCTCAGGAAATGGTAGCTTATCTCTGAGAAGAGATGTGGTGGCTACATGCCTCTTAACTGCATTACAATAAGGCTAAAGGGACTTTTTAGTATTGAGCAATAAGGGAAAATCCTAAAAGACTGAAAAGATAACCCCAGGAGATGGAACGCCATGAGTTTGTGGGTCCCATTGAGGTTATGTGGGCAGCCAACTTCCCGGGGTCATAAATTGGTCATATTATCTATGTTTGGCACGTATGATACCTCTTTGAAAATATCTTTCCGATTACTACAAAATTTACCCCAGGCCCCTCCCAACAGCTATGGGCCTATTGTAGACCTAAAAAACACCATTTAAAGGGTCAAAACTACTTTGGAATTTCAGGGACCAGAAAAAATAGTAAATGTTGCTATAAACAAGGAAACTGATTAAACTTACCGAGAGGTCTAGCAAGAATAGGCGGGTGGCCACCAATATCCAAATGGATGAAATCTATTATAATTTTATACTAAAGCTGCAATGGTCAAACAATTTAAAAGATTATATCGCCATTAAAGTAATTAGGTCAAAATATAGCCTCAAAACAGAAAATGTAATATCAAAATCAACTTTAAAAGAACCAAAATATTCGTAAATATTGTTTTGGGAAATGAATAAAAATACTTTCCGAGTTATTTTTTTATATGATTACTCAAATTTCAAGTGAATGCACTCAGTGTATACCAAACAAAATTATGGATTGTTTCAGTATTGATTGCATAAATTTGAGTCGACGGACGTCTAGAAAAAATGAAAATGCATGACAAATACCTATTTCTTTTGAGAAACATTTTTTCTCCATGTATTTTTAATTTTTATTGGTGTGGGCTATTGAAAAGTATGCAGAGTAACTACTTATTAGATGTAGAATTTATGTTCATCCACTAACTTACTACAATTTTCATATGAGTAAACCTATAAGGAAGTAAAAAATACATTTAAAAAAATAGTTTCTTTATTTTATTTCAAAATTTTAATATTTTTTTTTATTATTTTAACTAATATTTTAGTATTTTTACTCAAAAGACCACTTTATATCTCAAAAAAAAAAAAAGAGTAGAGAACAAAATATTTAATTGCAACAAATTTATAACAATTAACAAAATATCCTTCTCTTAAAGAGAACTAAAATGATGTACCATAGATTGACATATTGAATTGAATCACTTATTATCTTTTTCCATCATTTATGATAAATGACTTGTAAAGGACCACTTATGCTCCCTTAACAATAAAACAAGTGATGAGTAGAACAACACCATCAAGATTAAACTCCATGTTCCACTCTGGTAGTTATTTTCTACAAAAAATTACATTTTTACAAATCAATTTTCCCAATATATATTCTATCTTACCTCTTCTTACAATTGATAAACTTACATATATATATATAAATTCTTGTTTGTAAATTAAGAGGAGCAACAATTTAAGGAAACAAATAAATAATAACACTAATCAGCACTTAAGTCCAACCTTCACCTTTGTTTTTTATTTTTTTTGGGATACCTTGTTATCTACTCCTCTCAACACCAACTTATGTATAAACACTTCACTTGACTTATGAAGGTTAGCCCCAATGTACACTTTTAATTGCATGGAGAGACGATTTTAAATATAGAAGAAAAATTCTCTAAAAACAAATATATGCTAAGACCTATCTATATCTAACTACCCAAAATTATCTATGTTCTAATGTCTAGATCAAAATTGGGCTGCAAAAATAACAAATAACTCAACTAGTGGGAAATGCACTGCCATGTCACAATTCTAAAAATGCTAAGGAGACACTTGAAAGGTATATTTTCAAATGCACGTGTAACAGTCCTAATTAAACATGGTAAATAAACCTTACTTTAATTATTTAACCAAGAAACAGTTGAAACCGAATTCTTGATAACAATCTTCGGTATTTGTTAATTAAGAGATCTCTAGAGAAGGTTTTGAAAAGGAAAATTACAAGTTCAATAGGGGATCAGAAATTTTAAAAGATCTGCAACTGGAGTTGCAAAGGGGAATGTGTTGAAGGGTAAAATGGAAAATCAGTCAAGCTCCATAAACGTGTTTGGTGTTGTGGCAATTCACAATGGCAATTCTCGTCAGAGCCCTTGGATTCAATGGTGCGTTGTAATTGAAGATGCAAAGGTATGACAACCCATGATGCAGAGGTAATTTTTTCTACTTTTTGCTTTCAATGGTTTAAACTATTTCAAAAACCAATAATGAGTATTTCACCGCTTCCCATTCTGATTTCATCCTTTTGATGGACGAGTAGAACACAACAGAAGAGGAGGGTTTTGACTTGAATAATTTCTGCATGATTGATCTAATATATATACATTTTTCATGCTTTATTTTTATGTGGCATTATAAAAGGATAAATAAGATTATATGGTGAAAGATAAATTATCTTGTGTTAGTTTGGTAATTACTAGAAAAAGGAATACGAGTTATAGATTTCTTGAAAAGAATAATTTGTTGAAAATATTGGTGTTATGTCAATCTTTTAGAAGGATAATGTTATTAGAGATATACCATGGTAAAAGGAAAAATTATGGTGCTGGTTTTTCTAGAAAGAATCCATGTTGTCTCTTCCTGAAAAGATTGCTATATGTATCTTGAATGATGTCCGCAGTAGTAAAAGATAAATAATTTTACTTTTCCTTATATACATGCATCTTATGTTAGAAAAATGAGATGCTTGTTATTTTTCACAAGAAGGGGATTTCATACATCAGTATGAAATGAAAAGGAAATCCAAGCTATTTTCTTGAAAAATGAATATAGATTAAAGAAGGTAATTCCTAACGATATTTCATGGGTTGGGAGATAAGTTAATGAGTTTTTCTTGGAAAATAAGTCATGAAGAACCATGTTAGTTTCTCATAATACTTTCTTGGAGAAAGATTATATTGAATCTTGTGTGAAAAGAATACTTGCTTCTTGGGAAAATATTATGTTCTTATGGAAAAGAATAACCTCTTCAATATATTACATTGCTAGATGGAGTATGTCAACTTCTTGGTTTAGGTGTATTAAAGGTTAAGTTAACCTTGTTAGTGTTGCGTGGTTTTTATGAATAAAAGAGGCCATCTATGGTAAATTCTTGGAAGTCAAGCATGAGGAACTTGCATGTAGAATCATAGAGGAACAAAGTTCTTTGCATGGATGTAATATATATTGAGTATGTGATTACTTTATGCTATCATAACTGTTATGTTAGTTTCATTTGGAGTAAGGTCATGCATAGGAATGCAATAGTTGTATTAGATTTCATTGGAAAGAATATAAGTTTATATGTGGAAAATGATAAAATGTTTTTTTATCCTACTTTGGAAAAGATTATTTGGCAAAGAAGATGAATTACATGTACAAAAACTAAAGTAATATTTTGGTTTCCTTGAAATATATACATGACTAATGTGGGTATAATATTTGGAGAATAAGACAGGTATTATTATGCTTTATTCCATTAGTTTTATGGAAAAGAAAACCATGTTTTACATGCCTATTATGTTATATTTCCTGCAAAATGAAATATGTGTTTGCATGTTCTCTGGTGTTAAGCACTTATTTGGGAAGCTTCGTGAACGAAGCTATGTGCTTTCTTGTGTAAGTACTCCTTTGGGGAGACTATTTTGGAATCTATATGCATTTGCATACATGGGAACAACATTTGTTATGTTAGCTTTCATTCCATGCACTAAAATTAATAGCTTAAGGGTTAGCTATTTTGATTAAATTTATCTAAATCGCATGCACGAATATCGTAACTGATGTATCAGTTTATTTTAAAGAAAATCTTGGGAGATGTAGCTATTGTCTTGCAGGAATGTGTGCTTATGGGACGGAAACATTAGTTAATGTGATGACTTATAAATAGCACATATGTAGTATGAGTTGTTAAAGGGAGAATGTCAAGGTAATTTACTTTCATGTCATGAATATACATGAGTAGATGGAAAAGCTTCTATAGTATAGATATATGAAATGATTTATTAATACTTTATGAATCTTGACATCAATGTATGTTGAAGGTAACATTAGCAGGGAATGATGGTGACATGTATAAAGAAAATATTATGCTTAACTTGGTGGCACATAAATGATTATGGTTGATGTAGATGATTGCGAACTGATGGATGATTCAGTGTACGATGGACCATTGTAGCTACATCCATGCCATCAAGATATGAAGATATGAAGATATGAAGATTAGTGGGTAAATGTTGTCATATTTAAGCTAGATATTTGTATATTTCCTTGTAATATTTATAACAATGGTTAAGGGATGGTATCCCTTATAAGCCATTGAGTGAGGGATGAACACCCTCACGAGCGTTTAATAATAAAATTAAACGTTGCTGGTTTTCACCCTACCAGGTTTCTAGGGTATATTGGTGTTCAATGATGTGATTGATTATTGTGTCAAATTGATGATGTTGATTCCTTTCTTGTTGTGATGTTCATAATGTCAAGTGTGTGATGACTATATCAATAATGAAATGAGTGGAAGGTTACATCATACAGTATTATCATAATGTACTAAACTAGAGGTTGTTAATGGTTAAGCAACTTACTATTCTTATTCTAAGGTTACACTATAAACTGGTGAACATTCTATGTAATGATGAGTAAGGAATATTTAATAGTGAATGGATAGTTACCTATGAGTAACTTGTATAAAAAATTTTAACTCCTTACATTTCCATGTGAAGTTATCGGTGTATGTTATAAGTGGTATTAGAGCTAAAGGTTGAAGCACTGGCACCTTTGGGATTTGTTAAGTGAAAATAAATTGAGGTATGTTACTAATGGACATAAGTTAAGGTATGATTCTAGAAATGTACACATTTATTAATATATGATTCTATAAATCTACATATTGAATGACATATGCAGTAGTCTACTATGTGGTTCATGTTTATAACTACATTAAAGGGTAATGAGTAATAAATGTTGTTGCAAAATGGTTTTTATAACATTGGAATCCTATTGAGGATAAAGGACAATAAAACCTTTGTTGTACTTATGAACAACTTGAGTTATCACTAGTGAAAGTGAGAGTTTACTATTAACATTTGGGTATATGAAATATTACTCATACATTTAGTGAACATAACTAAAGTTACCATGCACTACTTGGAAAAAATGATGAATGCATATAGTGATGGGTGTGAAACTAATGCATGAATGCAAAAGACAGGGAAATTCCTTATATAAGATGATAGAGTGTTTTATAGTTAAATTGAATGAGCCGTCATGGATGCATTAAGATTATTAATGACATTGAATGACTAGTTTTTGAATGAGTCGTGTCATGGATGCATTCAGATTATTAATAGAATTCATTAGTTATGAATGACTAACTAATGAAAGTTATATGCACGAATCAATTTTGACTAAAGCTATTTGAAAGTTGTGAACAAGTGATTATGATAATTACTTCATGTGTCAGTCTGTTGGTAACAGAAATTTGTGGGAATTGGAAATTTTTTCACTCATACCTAATCGTTATTGACACATGCTTAAGAAATGCATATTTACGATTAGCATTGTTTCTTATAGTAAGCATGGGTAGCTTAATGGCTACAATAAAACTTGTGAAATTAAAACATCACAAACATTGCAATGTGAATTGCAACAATAAATGTTAAAGTATATGATATAATGTGAATGATTTTTTTATTTGGGAAATAATAATGTACAACACATGCATGTTAGTCATGTGTATGTTAGACGCGTTTCCTGTTAATCTAGATATCATTGGACTCGTGTTAAGGGAAAGTCTGATGTATGATATACACAAAGCTTCCTTTTGTAAAATGTGTACATAGTTCATTATGTAATTTACTATGGGAAACAATGCTAAAAGAGAAGTTTAACATGCCAAACAGTTGTGAACAATTTTGAAAGGCTAGAAGGCCTTGGGTTGATGGTGGTTGCCTCCTCAGAGGGGTTGATGGCACTTACCTGCCCAGATTTCCTCTCCCTAGAGATATATGATCTCAGTAGGGAAGAGAATTGGCCAAGATGGTGAAGGGGAAAAAACTGACGCAACTCTATTGATTTTGGAGCCTGTTGGAGGTGGCCTAAAATTCCTCATAGATGGGACGCCGTCAGAGGAATAGGCATGACGTTGCCAAGAGGAATCCATACTGGACTTGGAATGGTATTTTGTCCAAATAACTATCTGGATGTGAAAATTACTTGATTTGGTTATGGAAACTAACTCCCATGGGTTGGGAGGAGAATTTTGTTTGCCATTGTGGTTCTCATAGCAGAAAAAGTTAAGTAATCATTGATGTGTTAGATTAAAATGAATTTTTATATGATTGCTTAAATATCTTATGTAGATATTAAGACGAAAGGAGCTTATCACTCGGAAAATGAATTACTGAATGTATAAGTTCATTTATTTCATTACTAATTTGTTTGAATGTCTTATTAAAGGATAGGATATGCCCATGGTGCATTGAGTGACCATTGCTACGATTAGAGAGCTAGGTGCTCTCTGAGTAATTTTTGAAGTATTGTGTGGATGTCTTTAGTAGGAGCTAAGACAGTGTGCACGTGATGAATTGATTAGAAGGTTGGTGCTCTCTGAGTACTTATGGAAGTACTCTGATTAAAAAATCTCTTGATATTTCATGAATGTTTGATAATTGCGAGTATTTCATTTGATTGAAACTATGTGACTAATGTGATTGAATTGTTAGTAATACATTACAGTCTCTTTCCATCGAGTGTTGATGGGTTGTTCAACCATTCTCAGAGAGCTTGTGTAAAAACCATCATTACTTCCAATAGTAATTGGTAAGTAATGGTAAGTTCGTATAGTATTTCTCTATATTTTTATGAATTTGAATAATGGATAAGCATTTAAAAATGGAAATGGAATATATTTTGAGCTATACATGCTTATGACTACGGTTATAAACATTATTGTCTCAATTAATGGCATTTAGGTTGTTTATATTATTATATCATGAGTATAAGTTTAAGTTTCAGTGAGAGAAGCACACCGAGGACGGTGTTCTCTTCAAGGGGGAAGTATGTAACAGTCCTAATTAAACATGGTAAATAAATCTTACTTTAACTATTTAATCAAGAAACATTTGAAACCGAATTCTTGATAACAATATTTGGTATTTTTTAATTAAGAGATCTCTGGAGAAGATTTTAAAAAGGAAAATTATAAGTTCAATAGGGGATCCGGAATTTTAAAAGATTTGCATCTGGAGTTGCAAGGGGGAATGTGTTGAAGGGTAAAATGGAAAAGCAATCAAGCTCCAGAAACGTGTTTGGTGTTGTGGCAATTCATAATGGTGATTCTCGTCGAAGCCTTTGGATTCGATGGTGCGTTGTAATTGGAGATGCAGAGGTATGACAACCCATGATGCAGAGGTAAGTTTTTATGCTTTTCGCTTTCGATTGTTTAAACTATTTCAAAAACCAATAATGAGTATTTCACCGCTTCCCATTCTGAGTTCATCCTTTCGATGGATGAGTAGAACACAAGATAAGAGGAGGGTTTTGACTTGAATAATTTTTACATGATTGAATTAACATATATACATTTTACATGCTTTATTTTTATGTGGCATTATAAAAGGATAAATAAGAATGTATGGTGAAAGACAAATTATCTTGTGTTAGTCTGGTAATTACTGGAAAAAGGAATATGAGTTATAGATTTCTTGAAAAGAATAAATTCTTGAAAATATTGTTATTATGTCAATCTTTTAGAAGGATAATGTTATTAGAGATATACCATAGTAAAAGGAAAATTATGGTGCTGGTTTTTCTGGAAAGAATATATGTTGTCTCTTCTTGAAAATATTGCTATATGTATCTTGAAAGATGTAATAGTTAAAGATAAATAATTTTACTTGTCCTTATATACATTCATCTTATGTAAGAAAAATGAGATTCTTGTTATTTTTCTAAAAGAAGGGGATTTCATACATAAGTATGAAATGAAAATGAAATCCAAGTTATTTTCTTGAAAAATGAATATAGATTAAAGAAGGTAATTCCTAAATATATTTCATGGGTTGGGAGATAATTTAATGAGTTTTTCTTGGAAAATAAGTCATGAAGAAACATGTTAGTTTCTCATAATACTTTCTTGGAGAAAGATTATGTTGAATCTTGTGTGAAAAGAATACTTGTTTCTTGGGAAAATATTATGTTGTTCTTACGGAAAAGAATAAACTCTTGAATATATTACATTGCTAGATGGATTATGTCAACTTCTTGATTTAGGTGTATTAAAGTTTAAGTTAACCTTGTTAGTGTTGTGTAGTTTTTATGCATAAAAGAGACCTTCTATGGTAAATTCTTCGAAGCCAAGCATGAGCAGCATGCATGTAGAATCATAGAGGAAGAAGGTTCTTTGCATGGATAGAAAATCTATTGAGTATGTGATTACTTTATGCTATCATAACTATTATGTTAGTTTCATTTGGAGTAAGGTCATGCAAAGGCATGCAATAGTTGTATTAGATTTCATTGGCAATAATATAAGTTTATATGTGGAAAATGATAAAAAAAAAATTATCCTACTTTGGAAAAGATTATTTGGCAAAGAAGATGAATTACATGTACAAAAACTAAAGTAATGTTTTGGTTTCCTTGAAATATATACATGACTAATGTGGGTATAACATTTGGAGAATAAGACAGGTATTCTTATGCTTTATTCCAATAGTTTTATGGAAAATAAAACCATGTTTTGCATGCCTATTATGTTATATTTCCTGGAAAAGGAAATATGTGTTTGCATGTTCTCTGGTGTTAAGCACTTCTTTGGGAAGCTTTGTGAAGGAAGCTATGTGATTCGTTGTGTAAGCACTCCTTTGGGGAGACTATTTTGGAATCTATATGCATTTGCATGCATGGGAGAAACACTTGTTATGTCAGCTTTCATTCCATGCACTAAAAGTAATAGCTTAAGGGTTAGTATTTTTGATTAAATTTATGTAAATCATATACACGAATATCGTAACTGATGTATGAGTTTATTTTAAAGAAAAGCTTGGAAGATGTAGCTATTGTCTTGCAAGGATGTGTGCTTATGGGATGGAAACGTTATTTAATGTGATGACTTATAACTAGCACATATGCAGTATGAGTTGTTAAAGGGAGAATGTCAAGGTACTTTACTTTCATGTCATGAATATACATGAGTAGATGGAAAAGCTTCTATAGTATAGATATATGAAATGATTTATTAATACTTTATGAATCTTGACATCAATGTAAGTTGAAGGTAACATTAGCAGGGAATGATGGTGACATGTATAAAGGAAATATCATGCTTAACCTCGTGGCACGTAAATGAAGAATCTATCTATATTTTTTCACTGTTTGTGCCTATGAGGCTTTACAATTATATACAAAATGTTATGTAACCAATTTTGGTTAAGATCCATAGGTTACTCAACAAAATCCTAAGAATCTTCTAAGTCCTCAATTAATTCCTAAAATCTCTTCGTTATCCCTTGAGGATCTCAACATCCAACTAGATCCTAAGGATCCTCCATAAATCATGAACTACCTTCTAATCTAAGATTTACAATACTTAAGAATATCTCAATCCACACCAATCACTCATCGATCACTCATGTTCTCCTACATTCGAGAACATTTAAAAATATGCCTCTCAATATTTAATTAAACCCTATTCTAAATGTCTCACATAAATCACTCAAAGTATTTAAAATTACATTGATTAAATACTTAGGAAAACCAACTCTTTTGAAAACACAAAGCCCCATAGATTCTACTAAATGTATAAAATTGTGGAACCATGATGCTCCTGCATCAGTTGGTGCAGAATTATTTTTTGATCTAGGGTTGGATGCTTCGTTGTAGATCGTGACTTCACTTTGATATCCTTCAATTTTCCTTGGTGTATTTCTCAAGATTTGATCCTTGTGTGGCCCTTGATAAGATTCCCTTCCTTGACTTTGTAACCTTAGCTATGAAACCATGTTGAGAAATTTAGGGCATCAAGTATTAGGTGATTTCTCTTCTTATGATAACTGCTTGTGAATTCTTTTTACTTTCTTAGATTAAAATATTCTTTGAATTAAGTTATTAGTGTTCTTTTTCATCCAACACCTACTAATGCATAAACCATAAAGAGACTATAGACACATAATATAGGTGATCACCAAGGGCCAAAACCTCTCTGACTTGAGAGGAAAACCTGAAATAATTCTTCTTCTTATAGAGACTTCACTTGATGAATACAAAGACCAATACCCTTGACCTCCTTTCCACTACAAGACCAAGACACCAAGATATGTCTTTGCTGCTTCTCTTTCTTGAAAACATTAATGCAAATCAAACTTATCCTTCTTATCCAATTCTCGGCTACCCTGAAACTTCAGCCTCTTTTCCATAGATATGAAATTTGTACCATTCAGATTCCAGACGTGAGTAGGGACAATATTGGAGGTGCTTCCTTCCTTCGCTATATTTGGAGGCTTCTCTAGATGAACTCGGCTAACAATGGGACTGATTTAGAGACCCTTTTATTGTCCTTTAATATAACATATTGAAACCCTAGTTTTTTCCATAGCGTGAAGGTGTTTACCCAAGAAAAATTCCCAAATGAGCTCGATCTTCCTCTTCCCTTACTAGATGGTTAGTAGGTTGCCTTCTTATGAAGTCTGCATTCCTTTCGTTTCAAACCTTGAACAAATTGCTTCACCAAAATTTTTCCTTCTAAAATGAGGTTGTGCTGCCTATTTATAGTTTTTTCCCATGTATATAAGCCAACTTGAGTTGAATGTGAACTAACATGTCCTTTTGATAGATTTCGTTATTCTTTTTGAAGCTGACTTGAAGGAGATGTCTTTGCTTGGTCTTGGAGGGCCTTCCTATACATTTATTGACTCGTACAAAATGTAGCATGGCCAAGAAAGGTCCTTCATATATGGCATTGACTAAATGTGAATTCTATGAGTAGATGACAAAACCTAAAGGTTGAGAATGGGAACCTTAACTAAATAAAATTCCTTTATCATGAAACCCATGATTCAAGCAGACTACAAAAATAATTTGATTTTCTTCTTTTCATCAATTACATAAAATCACAATTACACATGTCATTATGAAAACCAAAACTAGTTACACTTTTCAACAAAAAAGACTAAAAATAATTATAAAAAAAGACATTTGAAAGACAAATAAACTTGGTCAATAAAGTCAAAGAGTGCTTTCATCAAAATATTCTGAAGGACAAACTCATAATAACCCTTCTTTCTCATTAAAATATAGCATTCTAATAACCCTTCTTTCTCATTCAAATATAACATTCTTCTTGCATAGTAATGATTGTTACATAGTAGTGATCAATGTTTCAAATTAAGCGCGAGAAAGCGTTAAACCCTTAAACCCTTCATTTTTCATGAGATTGTCCATAATGTTCCATTATATACATTTAGAACTGGGAGGAACTAAGGGTTTTCTTGTTCGACCTTGAGATAAAAGTAAAATTTCAGGGGAAATTATTAAGATTTTTAAGCCCTTCATTTCAAGTGGTTTCTCTTCATGATCAACTTAATTATTAAAATTAAAAAAAATTATTTATTAATTTAGAAATGGGAGGAGGTAAGGGTTTTCTTCCTTTGCCTTGGTATAAAGGTAAAATTACAAAAAAAGACAAAATAGTTGGGATATTTTTGTTCTAATTTATAATTCCATTTAATTATGTTTTAACATATTTGAAAAAACAAAATAAGAAAGGGGATTTTTCATTGAGACCCTCCCAAATATGCCATTTAAGCATTTATGAGCTCAATGTAAATATATGATTCTATTTTGAATTATATATACTCTGATGTTGCTTGAAATGTGTTAGGGGCTCTAATTTTTATATTGGTCTGTGTTTACTGTGTCACATGTAATAATTGACATTGAAAAGCCATTTATGGGCCACACGTAACCCTTCTGTTCATAAAACATCAATCATTATACAAAATGAAGGGTATAATGCTTAGCTCGCGCCTATTGCAAACATTGATCACTACTTTGTCACAGTCATTAATTGATCACTACTTTGTAACAGTCATTAATATGCAAGAAGAATGTTATATTTTAATGAGGAAAAAAGGGTGTTGCTTAGTTATAAATTTTTAGAAATTTTAAAAATTAAATTTGATATTTTTTTATTATTTTTTTCAAGAAATTTAAAAAAATATGGTGTTTGAATTTTATTTTTAAAGGTGGAAATAGACTCAGCATCATTAAAAATTTATAAATAACTAAAATTCAAATACCCATAAGTAGCCAAAATCTTGAAATTTCATAATTGTAACATAGATTTCCAAAAAAAAATTATATTTGATCTAAATCAAATATATCTATACAATATAGATATATACCAAGAAAAAACCTTGCAAACTTTGAGTTTTCGAAACTCGGAGGAGAAACTAGCCATTAAAATCAGAGTATTTTAAAACAGTAATGTCTTATACGTGGACTTAGATTCGTCAAAAATACCTACAGTCGTGGGAATCCATATTCACGCTGCACAGGAATTCCACATGCAAAAATGGCTCCACGCATTGAAATTTGGTAACAGAACTTGGTAACGCATTGAGATTTGGGAACAAAACTTGGTAAAATCAATGTAATGATCAAATTCGCCCTGGAGACAAAACCCTTCTGCAGCCCAATGAAGTCTTAATGCACAAAACCCTTCTGCAGCCCAATGAAGTCTTAATGCACAAAGGGTAGGGTCACAAAATTCCCAAATTGATGAATATCACGTTCCCTATTGACAACATGAAGAATACACATTCACTAATAGACGCAACTGCCGAGGCAAGCATTCCAAACCTCATCGGCTGGTTGTTGATATGACCCTTATTTGCATCGTGACTCCATGAGGATTTTGTTGTTGTCTATGTTCTAAACTCTTTTGCCCAGGAGTTGCCATTGACAACCCAACGAATACTACAACTGTGATTGAGTTCACACTTACTAGGTCTACTTGCACACGTGTTGCTCGTTTGCTCAAAACCTTGCTAATCTCTTCTAAAGAGTTGGGTGTTTCACAACGAATACAGAAAGAATGTAGGCGAGCTTTATTTTCTGAGTTATTATCATTTAATATTGTATTAATTTTTTAGGTTACAGGTCATTTAATGCCTTGTGGACTTTTTGATCTCATTTAATGCGGTGTGAAATATAATGCCTTCAAATCTAATCCTTAAACATATATGCCACACCTCATAAAATAACTAATAATCCAGAAAATAAACTTTGCCTAAAAATGCCACCAACAAATACATGGTAACCAGTGTCCATTCCATACGGCACAAACAGAAATCGTAGAGAACCTTCCTTTTTCGTTTTGCGAACTTGTAATAATGGCAACTAATGCTACCTACCCGTCGGGCAACCTGAATAGAAACGATTTTATTATGGTTGTAGAGTGCAAAATTGTATTGAGCTCAATATCTCAATGGAGAGGTCTATTGGATTCCGAGAGATTAAAATTTGCAATCGGGATCAAAATATCCGTTTTCTTTTCTTTTTGTGTTGTATTGTAAATTATGGATGCAGAGAAGCACCTCGGTAACAGGACAACCTTCCAATATTACCTTGGTCGTTGCCTTCAGCTTTGGATGCTAAACCACCTATACTTGACAAAGAAGACGGCAAATTCCGAATGGAATGGAGCGGTCTGAAGGTGACATATTTTTATTTTTTATATATGTTTTTGAAAACTTTTGGAGCATAAATTCAACCAGTTAAACTTACAAATTTTCAAATTTATTTTTAAATTTTTAAATCTCAAAAGTACTGTTTCCCAAATTTGTAAATAAATTTTACTTAACAATTTTTAAAATATTCACAAATAAAATTGGTACTACACACACGTAACCTAAATCATGTCTCTAGCTTGTCTTGGCTTTGCTTTACATCATGGAAGTGACATGTCTATTTGCACTTTTGCAGTATGCTTCCTCACCTTTGGTATGGGGTGTTGATATCATAATTACCCATGTTGGGTTTCATCGAAATTCCATCTTGATGAAAAATAGTCCTTAAATAATTGGAAATGGAGATGAAAAATAATCTTTAAATAATTTGAAGTGAAAAAAAATTATAGTGCAAAAGATAAATAAATTTTCTTTATAAATAAGAGTTATTAATTGTGCTAGGAGCTTTTAGTGGAAGATGGGTAGATATTTAAGAAAGATTGTATGTTGATGTTAGGAATATATATATATATATATATATATATATATATATATATATATATATATATATATATAATAAAAAATAAATGAATGTTGTTTTTATATGTTTTAATTACTTTTAGTGGTTTATAGGAAAATTGAAAAGAAATAAATGTTGGTTTTATGTTTTAATTGTTTTTAGTGGTCAAATAGGAAAATTGAATCCATAATTTTGTTCTCGAAAGAGGTAATGAACTAAGATTTGAAGTGGATAGATTAATTGATTACTAACCCAGAAGGACTTGCATCAATTTTAATTGGTTGTAACCACTAGTAAGTCTACACATTTGCAGTTTTACTCCTAGTATCTTATTCATTGAGTATGAACTATTTTCAAAGATGTTATTTTTGGATTAAAAAATCATTACACAAATATCTAAAAATTGTGTATGAATGTTGGAACCATATCCATAAATTATTATGCAAAGGCTACAATAACACTTTCAAGTTATGGTCCAAATCAAATGTTTGAGAATATTCTTACTAATAATGGTAAATGGAAACAATAAACTTTTACCATGAATGTTATTAACTTGTATGTAGTATCAAAATATTTTTATAAATATTTTAATTTAATTTAATTTTACAAAAAAAAAAAACTATACTTTTGAAAACACTCTCACTATTACGAAAAATGCAGTTGGGGAGGCTTTGGCCTCGCCAACAAAATAAGAAGAACAAGAAGGCTTCATTATCTACAGTTGGTGAGGCTTTGGCCTCACAATTTGAGCTTGACTTCTCACTGATCGCATGCATGGTGTCAAGTGTGATGCGATTAGGGTGGTACTTGGATAGTGGTGCATCTTTCCACATGATGGGAGACAGAGAACTTTTCAGTAGCTTGGAGGAAAAGGACCTCTAGATGCATATCGAAATGGGTGAGGATGGAAGGTATAGCACTACCGGGATTTGTACAGTTACTTTCGAGAGACAATCAGGTAAACCATTTTTATTAAAAGATGTAATGCATGTACCAAGCTTGAAGAAAAATTTAGTTTCAGTTGCAATGTTGGAGGATAGAGGCTACTATGTTGTTTTCAGTGAAGGAAAATTCTTCCTTCGACACAAAGAAACAGGACAAGCCAAGAAGATTGGGATTCGTGTGAAGAATCTCTATATACTTGATGTAGATGTGATTTCTACAAAGCTTCCAACCATTGGGAAGTGTGAGAAAGCCATGCAATTGACCCTTGAGAGGGAGTTGGATTTGCATGCAGATGAGGAACTCTTGGTTCCAAAGAATGAGCCTCAAGATGTGGAGCAGCCACATGCAGAGGATCATGGAGTGGAAGAAACCACTCAAGTAGAGAAATTTCGAGCCATATGGGCAGAGGGAGTGCATGCAGCTATACCTCAAGGTGTGAGGTGGGGTAACATGTGAGATTAATCCCAAGAATAAATTTGGGCAGGGTCCTAGAGATGGTGTGTCTCATGGATCGAACGTGGCTATGAGGAACCCACAGAGAAGCAGTAGGAGGATTAGTTATATTTATGTAGTCAGATGTCAGCAAGACAGAAATAAGAGTGACAGGTGCAAGATACTGGAGTGCAGATCAGAGTTGGCAGTAGTGCAAAGTGCATGGATGCAGATGTCAATAGCACAGAGAATACAATAGACATGTGTAGTAGCTAGTAGCAATTATAATACTTTGATGATAGATGCATTATATTTATTCATTTGTTTCGAGGCTATTCAGTTTTAGGATTGTTGCATGCAAATTTTCCATGTGCGAGAAACACTAGAGAAGTGTTGGATGTCGCATGCAAGGACATTCCTTTCTTTTTGAGAGGGAGTATTGAAGTTTGCAATAAGAAACAATGAAATTGACATTCAGAAACAACATGACAACACCTACACTAAGTGTGGGATCGCGAGGTCCAAGCAACACCTACACTAAGTGTGGGACTAGGAGGTCCAAGCAGCACCTACACTAGGGTGGCACCATGAGGTCCAAACAACACCTACAGTAGTGTGGGACCATAGTTCCAACCAGCACCTACATTGGTGTGGGATAAATTTAGTGCATGTCTATTTCAATTATCTCTTAATTAAAATGGAAAATAAAATGTAATCTTATCTCATAATCACTTGGAATAGTAAAGTGAGTGTGATAAACTCATTTAGCTCATGGAATTCGAGTTGAGGGTAGTTGGTGAGGCATGTAGAGTAATTCTAGTTGTATTAGACTTCAAGTTGTAGTTAACTGCATGAGTTTAATGTTTGTTGTAATTAGTTAACTCAGTTAAGTGAGTTAAAGTCAGTTGTGCTAGTTGTAACTGGTTATTTCACTTGTAAGAGATCAAGTGAATTAAATATTATTTAATTCATAATCAGTGATATAACATGCAACTGATGATTTTCTATTATTATTTGCATGCATGTCAATTTGAGTGGAGACCCAGTTGAGACAAAGGTTAAAGGGAAGTGTGATTATCAGTTGTGATATAAGCAGTTTGCCCAGATGCAGTTAAAACACCATAGGATGCCCATAATACTCAACGTAGTTGAGGAAGTCTTAAATTCCTAAAGAATAGGAATTGCATTCATCAGGGATTGCATGAGCAAGGAAGGCTGAAGACATGCTAAGAATTGGCTAAGTGTTGGCACAATTTTGTCTGGATCAGTGTGAGACGATAGCCATATTGCAGGAGACTCTTGTGAGAGCAGTGCATTGTAATTGTTTCATGATTCCTTGTGGAATATAAAATACATGATATAGGGCTTTTGAGCAACAAGCTTTCCTGGGGAAATTATCTGTGCTGTGGCTTGATTGATTCTTCTTTGCTTCATGTGATTGGCGATTGTGTTTAATTTCTGCAGTTTATCTGTTGAAGTGATTCAGTATCTAGCTTTAGCACATTGTTTGATCGGATTGAATCCATGATATACATATTGTTCGTATAATTTCTACAACTGCTGAGGAATTTTGATGCACCAGGAGTAAGGAATGTGGTCGGGCATCTAATTTATTTTTCCCTTAAATAAATTGGATAGTAAATTGTAATTTCATGTCCTAACAACTTGTGTTAGTTAACTAAGTCATGATGACTGAGTTAGCTCAAAAAATTTGAGTTGAGGGTCTAAGATGAGGCATGTAGAGGGATTCTAATATTTTTTGGGTCTAGTTGCAGTTGATGCATTAGTGGGGTGTAGGTGTGAATTAATTAACTCAATTAATTGAATTAAAATCAGTTTAACTAGTTCTAACTGAGTGATGAGCTAGTGAGAAGTCCAATGAATTAAATTAGATGTAATTCACAATGAGTGATCAATCAGATAACTGATGCTTCTCTATTAATAGTTGCATGCATGTCAGTTCCAAGGAAGACCCAGTTGAGTGAGAGGTTAACGAGAACATGACTATAAGTTGTATTTATACAACATTGCCCATGTGAAATTATAAAGTCATTGGGATGCCATGATGGATTGCATAATCAAGGAAGACTAATTTTCCTAATTAATAGGGAGATAATTCCCTAGGAATTTCATGAGAAAGGAAGGGTGAAGGAAGGTTGATAATTGGCTAAGTACTAGACTGAGTTTGCCTAGATCAGCGGAATTCAATTGGCAGAGTGCTGGAGAAACTCATGAGAGATTAAGCATTGTATTGTTTCATGATTCCTTGACCTAATACAAAATAGAGATAGAGGGGTTTTGAGCAGTTTCTTTCTGCAAATACATATTGTGTTGTGTGATTGATAATTTATTTCTCTTACTTATATGTTCTTGTGCGATCATGTTTTTTTTTTGCAAAACGTAGGAAGGATTCAATATCGTAATTTAGTAAATTACAAGATCAGATTGAATCTCGTTGGTTAGATGTTCTACATGGTATCAGAGCAGGAATTTTTTTGGGCAGCGAGTTTCCAAAGAATATATGAAAATTTTGGTGTAATATTAAAAAAAAATAACATATTTGGATTCCTTGTGAAACACTTCCCAGATGGAAAAAAAATCAATTGAATCAAAGCTCGGATGAGGGATATATCTTCCATTTAAAATCAGATTTTTTTTAGAAACTTTTGTAATGGAAGGATAATTACAATGTGCAAGAGTCAAGAACCTATATGCACTTGAGGTATTAGATGCATGCAAAGCTTTGAGGAGCAAAGAAGAGGTTAGAGACTTGGTGGTTGAGAGGAAGCACACATTGCCTCTCAACATGAAGCCTCAAAAGTAGTGTGAGAAGGTTGTGGAGAAACCACAATTGGAGAAGGAGAGAGGAGACCGAGTGGAAGTGTCAACTCAAGTAGAGACCTCCATGAGGGGGGAATTTCGAGCCATATTGGCAGAAGGAGCACATTAATCCATACCTCTAGGTGAAAGGTGGGATGATGTGTAGACATAATCCCAAGATAAGAAATTTGGGTAGGGTCCACTGAGATGGTGCGTCTCGTGGATCGAACCTGGATACGAGGATTCCATAGTATAGTAGTAGCAGGAAGGATCAGTTAGATTGATGCAATGAGATTGCAGGAAAACAAAAATCAGAGTGACAGATGTCAGATACTAGAGTGGAGATCAATGTTGGCAATAGTGCAAAGGGCACAAATGCAGATGTTACTAGCAACGCAGAGATTCCAGTAGACAGGTGTTGTAGCTAGCAGCAGTCAGAATACTCTGTTGAAATATGAATTATACTGATTCAGTTGTTCAAAGGCTATTGAGGTTTAGTATTTGTAGGTGCAAACAACACTATAGAATTGTTGCATGTAGACTTCCAAAGGTATTGGATCAAGATAGATTGAATTACTTTCTTGTTGAGAGGGAGTGTTGAAATTTGCAACAATAAATAGTGAAATTGGAAACTACAAAGGACAAAAAAAAATGCACCCACACTGGTGAGGAATTTTGATGTACCAGGAGTGAGGAATGTGAGGCGTATAATTTATTTTTCCCTTAAATAAACTAGACAATAAATTGTAATTTCATCTCATAACAACTTATGTCAGTTAAGTAAGTCATGATGACTGAATTAGCTCAATAAATTCGAGTTGAGGTGATCAAGGTGGATATTGGTGGCCACTCACGTATTCCACTTGGGCCATCTCCATTGTCTCTTTCAGTTTTCTAAATTATATCACAATTTACTACTTTTGTCAGTTTTTCTAGTCCTGAACTTTTGGAACCATTTTGAGGCCCCAAACGACATTTTTTGGGCATGAAAGGTTTTGTGATTTCATAGAAATTTCATTAGCAGTTGTAGTCCTCAAAGAGATATTTCTAATGATATATCATGTGTGTCAAACTAAAATCATATGACCAAGTTATGACCCTGGGAAGTTAGTTGCCCAACTAACCACAACAGGGCCCATAAACTCTTGGTGTTACATCTCCTCAGGTTAGGTTTCTCTTAATTTTCAATAATAAAAATGCCCTTCAGCCTTATTGTAACACAGTTCAGAGGCATGTAGCTGCCACATCTCTTCTCATAGATAATCTACTATTGCCCGAGCTAGTTTTTTTTCCATTCTGTGTGTAAGCATTTTTCATTATTTGACATGAAAGAAATGAAGTGTTATTCCTGCTGCTTCACTGTGTTTATGTTTATTTATGTATTTTATTGCATTCCTGCATAAGTCTGGATCATGAGGGTATAATATGAGGCATGTAGAGGCATTCTAATATTTTTGGGGTCCAGTTGCAGTTGGTGCATTAGTGGGGTGTAGGTGTGAATTAGTTAACTCAATTAATTGAGTTAAAATTAGTTTAACTAGTTCTAACATAGTGATGAGCTAGTGAGAAGTCCAGTGAATTAAATTAGATTTAATTCACAATGACTGATCAATCAGATAATTGATGATTCTCTATTAATAACTGAATGCATGTTAGTTCCAAGGAAGACCCATTTGAGACAAAGGTTAAAGGGAACATAAATATCAGTTGTATTTTTACAAAATTGCCCATGTGCAATTGTAAATTCATTCGGATGCCATGATGGATTATGCAATAAAGTAAGGATAATTTTTTAATTAATAGGGATCTAATTCCCTAGGAATTATGTGAGCAAGGCAAGCTGAAGGAAGGTTGATAATTGACTAAGTACTAGGTCGATATTTCCTAGATCCGTAGGAGACAACTAGAATAGTGTTGGAGAATCTAATGAGACATTAAGCATTGTATTGTTTTATGATTCCTTGAAAAAATACACAATAAATATAGATGGGTTTTGGGTAGTTGTTTTCCTAGATACATATTTGTTGTGTGATTGATAATTTCTTTCTCTTACTTATATGTGATTGTGCGATCATGTTTTGTTTCTGCAAATTGTAGGAAGGATTCATTATCTTTTTTTAGTACATTACAAGATCAGATTTGTTACAGGTAAATTTGGGCATCATCCCTAAGATCAGTATGAACAGGGTTTATCATCCCCTAATTCAATACAAACAAGGTCTACCATCCCCTAATTCAGTTGCTACATGCCCTAGAGAAGTCATTCCATTGATGGCTTTAATTCATGAGAATTCCAATGTTTGAAGTATAGTTAGAATGACCCATTGACTCGTCAAAACTCCTCTGAATGGGCCTAGGTGCATTGAAAATAACTTACCCCCATGCAAGGGTGCTTTGCAAAGCACTTCCTAACACTTAAGGGTGCATTGATATCCTTAGAGGGAAATCATCATTGTTCTTGGAATCTCCACATGTCGAGTGCCTTCTAGAAGAGCTCATAGGTGTCATACTTCGAATACATGTGTTCATCCATCACCTTTGAACCTGGAAAAATATCTCATCCATTATTAGAAAGCCGTTCAATTCCATTTATTGAGAAACTACCTACAATTTCCCTATAAATTGATCACTCATATAAGTGCTAGGGAGGAAGAAATTTGTGTAGTGTTCTGTTGTTGGATTCTCAATTGATGAGATCAGTTGGACTACTGTTATGCTACTGAGATGATGCTTGGTGTGATGAGGATGGAATGAAGTTGGAGCAGGTTCACGATGAATCGATCTATTGGTTGTAATCTTCTCCTCCTACTTTCTTAATAAAGATATCTATTATTTTTCTCATATATATGCTTATATCTTCTGAATGTATTCTCATTTATATGTATTCTCAGATCTAATCAGTTGGATTTGGTTAAGATAGATAGATATTGTATATTTGTATGTTTTTTTCTGTCTTCTATGTTTGATTGCAGGTATCGATCTAGTGGGTTTAGTTGGATTGAGAGTGATGAAAACAATATAAGAAGAAGAATGAGAGCGAAGGATCACAAGTAGGTCTCTTTCCCTTCTACTTATCTATTTGTCTTAGAGAAAAGAATATTTATCTTTCTTATGTTGTTCTGACTGAAGGAACACTACACTCAGGGAACTCTAGTTTATCCGTAGATTAGAATTTCGTATAACAAGATTGAATCCCGTTGGTTAGATTTTCTACATGAAATAGAAGAGAGGGTTGATACCATCTTGTCTTGCAGTGCTTAGTAGGCCATAAGGTCTATGATAAAGACCAATATAAATGGAGGAGGGCCTGCACTATAATTTAGAGCTAGAATAGAAGTAGACGTAGGCATAATATTGACTGAGGTAACCCTATTTTGAGGGTCGACATTGAGATCTGAAGTTGATGTCAAGATTTAGTCAAAGAAATTCTTAGAATATATGGATCCATATGAGCTAGGTCGAGTCTCTTATGGATGCAAGATTTGTGGTTTTTTCGATGGGTGGATAGGGTTTGTTCTACAAAAAATCGAAAACATAAGTATAATTCCTTAGTTAGGAAAATTACCTAGCATGTTTAGTTCATAAGGAATGCCCTTAATATTGTAACAAATTTGCATAGAAGAAGAGCGGTTGTGTTCGTTAAAGTGAGGTTTATTTATGCAATATAAACCGCAGATCTGAAATATGGTTTGCAGATTCAGTATGTGTGGAGATAACAGATCCAAAGGAGGGTGGAACTTGAGCAGAGGATTGAGTATGAAAAATAAATGCGCCATATGAAGAATGGATTGACATGCAGAGGAGTTTATTTTGGTGGACTGACCATAGAGTTTTAGACAGAGATCAAAAGAAACCTATAAAAAATTAGTCAATGGACTCTTACTGACTGATTTGTGACCCTAGTTCATTCATCTACATATTTTTAGAAGGATGATAAGAGGAGTAGTTCAAATTTGTTTATAGATTGGACAAGAAAGATCAAAATACCAATACACAAGAACAATGATTTTGAGAGGAATCAAACCATTATTAGGTGGAAGATTTGAAGAGCCCTAGATGAAGACAATATTGTGGGCCGTATATCCATAAAAATAATTGAATGTGGCTGGGTAGATTTATGGTTGCGCAGATTGATTGTAGAGTGTAGGTCAATGAATAGGTGGGAAGTGACTCTAGAAACCCTTTCCCTAAGATAGAATAAAGTGTGGGACTTTATTTCCTTTTAAGCAAGGGACTTGATCTTCTAGGGAGAGAGGAGGATTGAAGAGTTGAGGGAGAAGAATAAGACTTATGATGATGAAATTGACACCCTAGTTGTGCAAGGCTCACAAAGTGTCATTTTACATCAACTCAAGGTTGTTTCCATTGTCACCTCAGCAACGAATACTCTCACTTTAGGTTAATTATGTAATCCTACGAGTGTCCCAAAGCACAAATTTATGGGGTACTCTTTTATGTGACTAGATCACGAACATTCAAAACCATATTTACATTGTATGGTTCAACATATTGATGATCCCTATCCTATTGATCAAAACTTTTGTGTTCATTATTTGTTTCAGCGCAACACCTACAATAGATGTTTATGGTGTTCATAAGCCTATTTCTAGTTGTGATAAGAGGATTAGGGGCTCCCATATCATAACCAATAACCCCTAATGTGTTTACTCCCTTAGCCAAGGGGGCCCAAGGGTGTACTTGTAGGGACATTGAGACCAAATTTGGGGATTCATATCATTAGGGAAATTGGAATTACATAACCAAAAAGGTTGTGGGGGGGTATCTTATGGTGTATTGAACGAGGCAAGGGGACAAAAGGGTAGAATGTACGGGTAGAATTCAGAGGTGCAAGCATGGTTTACTAAGATCTATAATCCTAGCATTAGAGAATGAGAAGGGGGCTTAGGGCCTAGGGGGGCTAGTGGGAAGAAAATGAGATAAATTGATAGGGGAACCCCCAATAGTGGTGATAAGGGGATTAGGAGTCCAATTATCACAAAACATAATCCCTTAATGCATAACCACTAAATTCCCTATCCGCTTAACCCCCAATTCATAATTTGTTAATCCTTGCACTCATAAATCATAAGCCATAAACCCCTTCACTCATTAAATCTTAAGATATTAACCCCTAAAATATAATACATGAACCCCCTAGGCCATAACTCCTTATCCTCTTAACCTGTGACCCTTAACCTCTAACCCTTCACTCCTAAAAACCTTAACTACTAACCCCTTAACCACTAACATTTAAATCCCCTAAATCCTAAGTCCTTAAATGCTAAATCATGTGACCCTAAATCTCTTGGCCCTCAACCCTTTAACCTTGAAGCCCTTAACCATTAAGTATCCAAGGAAAAAAACAACACCCCTGTTGGGTATTTGCTATATTCTTTCCACGACTAGTCATGCATGGGGGAGTCATAGTGGGGGTGATATACACTCCTGTACATTGCACTGGGCACAGCAGGGGGGTCACAGGGGGGGCGGCGGCCCCCCCTATTTGGGGTCTGAGGTAGTGCCTCAGGAAAAAGAATTTAGACCCTATTTTTTGGTGGGTGGACCCACCGATAGTTTTGTGCATGGGTTTGCACATGGTTTTGAGGCATGATGGTTTTCAGCCCCTAGTATTTTGTAGATCTGTTAAAGGCAACTAAGGTTATTTTCTAATCCATGGTTAATGGATTAGGGTTTATGTATGCTTTGGAATGTATATATATTTGTAGATAATTTCTATACAGGGTTAAAACCTACATTTGGTATCAGAGTTATTTCGGCTTCAAGGGGACGCCTTTGCTGCTGAGGGGTTTTTTTCTCGGGCCTGTGGTAGACCCTATTCAATGGGAGATCTACGAGATCGATTATTGCAGTGAAAGAAGATGGTGAGCAGTGGAAAGATAGAGATCAAGAAATTTAATGGTCATAGTTTTGAGTTGTGGAAGCTCAAGATGGAGGACCTATTGGTAAATATAGGTACCAAACCAACGGCAATTTCATATGAATACTGGAAGAAGCTTGATCAAAAGGAAAAGAACACAATACATTTGTGTGTCTTAGACTCAGTATTGTTGAATGTATTTGGGGAAGCTATAATGAAGACCTTGTGGGACAAGCTAGGGAATTTGTACCATTCTAAGCCTCTATTGAATAAATTGTTCCTGCAGAAAAAGCTGTATAACTGAGGATGAAGGATGGAGACTTGGTGAGAGCATCTGAACGCCTTCAATACTGTGGTAACCTAGCTATCATTTGTTGAGATTAAAATCTCAGATGAAGACAAGTGCATTAGTTTTTTTTTTTTTTTCTCTACCAGATTCATGGGATAGTCTGGTTATTACAATAGGTAGCAATACAACTACCTTGAATTTTGATGACATTGTCTCAGCCTTGCTTTCGAAGGAAATGAGATGGAGAAATATGGAGGGTAAGAATGGAGATGCCTTATCTGTACAAGGAAGGTCCCAAAACAGAAACAAGAATAAGATTTCGAGTGAAAGATCTAAATCTCCTGAAAAGTTTGTAAAGGTGTGCTGGAAATGCGGAAAGGAAGGGCACTACAAAAAGGACTGCAGATCTAAAGCTCCTGAGAAAGGAAAGAGATATGATGATGCTCCTTCTGCAGAGGCAAAAACCACCTTGGATAAAGGTGGGGATTTGTATTTGGCTTCTTCTTCAAATACACATGTAGATCATGAGTCATAGTTGATTGACTTGGGTGCATCCTTTCACTTCACTCCCCATAGGGAGTGGTTCTGCGAGTATGAGAAATATGATGGCAGTGATGTCTTCTTAGGGGATTATAGGAAGGCTAGAATCATCGGACGTGGAAAATTTAAGCTGAAGCTACAAGGTAGAAGGATTGGAACACTTCCTGGTGTTCTTCACATTCCTTCATTGGATAGAAATCTGGTTTCTGTAAAAAACATGGATCATGCAGGTGTAAAAGAAGTGTTCGAGAAAGATACCTGTAATATGGTTCGGGGAGCAATGGTATTAATGTGGGGAGTGCAGATTGGAACTGTGTACAAGCTTTAGGGAAACACTGTTATTGATGGGTGCAATAGTTCTGTGGTTACTGAAAGTGGAGCGGAAGGCCTAGCATTCCCTGGAGAAAAGACCATGCTATGGCATCAAAGGCTTGGACATATTAGAGAGAAGGGCCTTCAGATACTACATGGAAATCATATGGTAGAAGGTATGTCTAATAGCTCTATGGATTTCAATTTCTATGAACATTGTGTATATGGGAAGCATAATTGAGTGAGTTTTCCTTCTGGTGCTAAGAGGGTGAACAAGATATTAGAGCTTGTGCACAATGATGTGTTTGGACCTATGTCGGTTCCATCACTAGGTAAGTCTGTGTACTATGTTTCATTCATAGATGAATTCTCAAGGAACACATGGATATATTTCTTGAGGAAGAAATATGAAGTATTTGATAGATTTAAAGAATTTAAGGCTCTAGTGGAAAATTAGACAGAGAAGAATATAAAGGTGTTGAGGATAGATAATGGTGGGGATTTGTGCAAGAAGGAATTTGAAGAGTTCTGTAAGAAGTGTGGTATAGCACAATAGAAGACTACTCCATACACACATAAGAAAAAAGAAGTTGCTGAAAGAATGAACATAATGCTGATGGAAAAGGCAAGAAGCATGCTCAATGGTACCAAGTCAGGACAAGAATTCTAGGCAGAGGCAATGGAGACTGTATGTTATTTGGTTAACAGCTCACCTTCATCAGCGTTGGAGGATAAGACTCCACATGAGGTATGGACTGGTAAGAAACCCTCTCTTTCACATCTAAGGGTATTTGGAGGTGATGCATATGTACATGTTCCAAAGGAGAAAAGGACCAAGTTGGATAATAAATCTAAAAGGTGCATCTTTATTGGGTATAAGGATGGTTTAAAGGGTCACAAGATTTGGAACCTGGAAACAAGGAAGGTTATGTACATCCGAGATGTGGTGTTTAGAGAGGTGAAAGATGTTGTTAAACATGAAGTCCTACCAAAGGAACCTGAGAAGATAGAGTTTGCGATTAAGAAGGATGAATCAGACTCTACAACAGAAGAAGACTCAGAAGAGGAAGAGCCACAAACTCCAGCAGTGAGAATATCAGTTCAAGAAAGAAGACAGCCAGAAAGGTATAGTCCATCTACTTTCTGTTCAAATTTTGCTTTAACTATAACTAATGATGATCTGAGAACCGTCAGGGAGGTAATAGATTCGGAGGATGGAAAAATATGGAAGGAGGCCATGGTTGATGAAATGGCGTCCTTGCATAAAAATGAGGCATGGGATCTTGTGGAGTTGTTGGTTGGAAGGAAGCCCATTGGGAGCAAATGGGTGTTTAAGACGAAGATGAATGTAGAAGGCAAGGTGGAGAAATACAAAGCTCGGTTGGTAGAAAAAGGTTATTCCCGGGTGCTGGGAATTGATTTTGGTGATATTTTCTCTCCTGTTGCCAAAGATACTTCTATTAGATTACTTTTATCTGTTGCTGCTGCATTTGATTTTGAGGTAGAACAGATGGATGTGGAGACATCATTTCTTCATGGGGATCTGGAAGAGGAGAGCTACATGAAAAAACCTGAAGGCTTTATGGTGAAGGGGAAGAAAGAACTGGTATGCAGGTTAAAGAAGTCTCTATATGGGTTAAAACAATCACCAAGGATTTGGTATCAGAAATTTGATACCTATATACGGGGAATTGGCTTCACTAGAAGCAAGGAGGATCACTGTGTTTATTTTAAATTAATTGGTGACCTTGTTATTTATTTGGTCTTATATGTGGATGATATTTTGTTGATTGGAAATGACAAAGAAATTATCCAAGATTTGAAGACCCAATTGTTCTCCAAATTCGGCATGAAGGATCTTGGTGCTACAAACTATATTTTGGGCATGGAAATTAAGAGAGATCGAGCAAAGAGGAAGCTTTGGTTAAACTAGAGGAAGTATGTCAAGACTATAATGTAGAGGTTCAATATGAAGGATAGTAAACCAGCGAATGTTCCTATTCTTGTAGGTGTAAAGTTGTTTGTGGAACAGTTTCCCAAGACATAAGAAGAAGAGGAGGATATGTCCTGTGTTCCATATGCAAGTGCAGTGGGTAGCCTGATGTATGCAATGGTCTGTACTAGACCGGACATTGCACATGCGGCAGGAGTATTGAGCAAGCTTATGTAAAACCCAGGGAAGGAGCATTGGACAGTAGTGAAGCGGGTTTTCAGATATTTGTGTGGCACTATTGATTATCGCTTGTGCTACCAAGGAAGACCAGGATTGGGCATAGTTTTGGACATCCATGGTTTTGTTGATGCAGGCTGGGCCAGAGATCTGGACGAAAGGAGATCTACAAGTGGGTATGTGTTTAGCCTATTTGGAGGTGCAGTCAGTTGGATGAGTAAAAGACAGTTTGTAGTGGCTCTTTCAATGACAGAGGCAAAATACATGGCAGCCACTCATGCAAGCAAGGAAGAAGTTTGGTTGCAAATATTGTGTTAAAGTATGGGGTTGGTGCAGCAAGCTATAAGAATAGCCTTTGATAGCCAAAGTGAAATTTTTTTGGCTAAGAACCCTGCTTATCATTCAAAGACAAAGCACATTGATGTTTAATATCACTTTGTGAGAGATATGGTTGAGGCTAAAAGGGTGTTGCTGGCAAAGGTTGACACTTTGAAGAATGTTACAGATGCATTGACGAATTCTGTGAGCACTCAAAAGTTCTCTTGGTGTAGAGAAACAATGGGTGTTTCATAGCTGGGCTAATAACTAAGCTCTCTTGTGGCCCCCTGCGGAAATAAAAGAACAAGTGGGAGAATGTTGGGTATGTGTTATATTCTTTCCACGACTAGTCACGCGTAGGGGGGTCATAGGGGGGGGAATATATCCCCCTGTACGTTGCGTCGGGCGCAGTAGGGGGGTCAGAGGGGGGGCGGCAGCCCACCCTGTTTGGGGTTCGGGGCAGCGGCCCGAGCAAAAAATTTTGGACCCTATTTTTTGGTGGGCAGACCCACCCATGGTTTTGTGCATGGGTTTGCACATGGTTTTAGGCCATGATGGTTTTTGGCCCCTTGTATTTTGTATATCCGGTCAAGGGAACTACGTTTATGTTCTAATCTAGGGTTAATGGATCGGGGTTTATGTATGCTTTAGCATGTATATATATGTGTTGTAACACTAAAAGGAATATAATGAAAAATCAAGTCAGTCGTCCTAATTTGGGATCGAGGGGAAAACCCCTCTGTATATCTGTTTTATATTTTATGCTCTTAAGATTCGTTTGCAGATAATTTCTGTAGAGGGTTAAAAATTACAACCCCAAATGAGAAAATTGACCTCCTAGGAAAATCCTTCATCTCTAATTAAGCATATTAGAAACATTTGATTCTTATATAATTAGGTAATAGTTAAGAGGGCATGTGTTTGTGGGTAATGTTGACCTCTGGTGGGTGTTCAAAACCTAGAAGGTGGTTGGATACAAGGAGTTTGGTGTTAGAGCATGTATTGCTTAAATCGTGAAATTCAATTTACGTCTTTATTACGATTGAATTCACATATGTTTGTAAGCTACAACAAAAAATGGGATGGCTTGCATGAATACAATATGTTTAGTTCCACTGAATTAAATGTTGAAGAACAATAATTTGGGGATTTTTATTAAAACATTATTGGTTGAATCAACTTGTTTTGCAATGGTTTCTATGGGTTTGTGGCTTTAGCAACCAAAATTTCAGGTCTATTATTTCTTTTTCTTGTTAGACATGATTTGAATTTTTATTGGTAACATATACAAAATGAGCATATTAACAAAAATGGTAGGGTAGCAATCGTCAAGGCAGGTCACTGAGCTAGAGGGGCAGAAGCTAATTTCACTGAAGGATTCAAAATCAAATATTAAAGTAGGCTTTATACCATTGTAGGCAACTAGAGTTCTCAAAGAGAGATGCATTAAGAAGATAGTTTGACAACAACACGCACGACTTACAACTTTCCTAAGAGATGCATTACGAAGATAGTTTGACAATGACTTGCACGACTTACAACTTTCTTAAGAGATGAAAAAAAAAATTCATTAGTCATACAGAGTAGCTAATTTGGTCAACAACTAAACAAGTATGTAGCATCGATAGTCAATTTTGAAGACATTTTGATTCTAGAGCATGGCCCCAATCAAGTTGCTTTAATGCTCTCTTTCTAAAATTACAAATTTCTTAAGAGATGCAAAAAAAATTCATTAGTCATACAAAGTAGCTAATTTGGTCAACAACTAAACAATTATGTAGCATTGATAGTCAATTTTGAAGACATTTTGATTCTAGAGCATGGCCCCAATCAAGTTGCTTTAATGCTCTCTTTCTAAAATTAAGATCATTCCTTCTATAAAAATTGCAGTTGTATATACTTAGGCTAAACCATAGATTAAACTAAGCCTCTTGATCTCTGGGGCTCTAACAGTGAGGAAGAAAGAAGAACCTCTGGTCAGTTTGGCTCAAGCATATTGAAGTCCCTACAAATCAGCCAATTGGCCCATGATAGTTTTTCAATTATTCAGTGGAGAAAAATTGCACATTCCAAAGCATCATTTGGAGCATAGATGTTGGAAACCGCTAACATATATTGAATGTCCATCTAGTTGTAACAAAACATTGGAAAATATTTATTTTATGATGTGCCTGAATATGTAACACAAGTAGAAAGTGTGGTTAACAACAACATTGCTAAAGCAATTTTCCCTTCCCAGGCTCAGATCTATATGCCTTCCAGGCACTGTATCAAATGAAATTAAGTGGGAAAAAATCATGTCACTTTCAGTTACAGATAAGCTATGTCTAGGCTATTAGAAACCTATCATAATCAATATATTATATCCTTTCTATTAGCATCCAAACTATCCCAAACATTCCTTGAGAAGGCTTAATTTGGGGCTAATGGTGATGGTGGCCTATCCGGCCTGCCTATGTTAAAATGAGCTTGAGAACTCTACAAACATGGGGGTTATACCCTTAGGTGGGTATGTTCTACATGTATGTTAATTGGGGTCAGGGTAGTTGGAGGAGCTTTAGTCTCATGGCTGCCTAGGTGTCAATACTGTCTGAGGCACTCCTAGCTATAGGAAGGTAGTTGTATCAAGACTTTAGTAGTAGAAAAAAGTACTCAGAGTGTTAAATAATCAACTTGTATGTTGATAATTTGTCATTCAACATATTTTTTTCCCAAGCATCAAGGGGGGAATTAGTAACTAGAACATACAATCATTTCTGCCACCAACGATCACATAGCGTTGTTGCCAAGGAAACTAATATGATAGCCTACAAACATATTGAGCAAGGTTAGCCATGATTTAAATTGAGTTGGGCTAGAAATTATCACTATGAGTCACAATAACTAGAGCTACTCCTGATGGGAATGTAATCTGACATAAATTTTTTAATAGAAATGCACTATGTGGTCTTGGTTAAGATGTCTTTTCCTGGTCTATGGTAGAGAAATTTTCATATGGGACAAGCTAGCCTTTCTAGGAAATTTTAGAGCTATACCTGACAACCTCGGGAATTATTCTACATCATAGAATTAACTCAACATATTTCTCAACTAAAAATTTTCAATATAGTGAGAAAACAATCCCATAGTGTTTTGAAAAATCTCGAGGTCATACCTTCCCAATACCTATGTAGGTTGAGGCCTCCTTAAATATGAAAATGAGAAAAGAATTTGGGATTATTTTAAATCCAAATCTTATTATGCTAGTCATACAACTCCCATAAATCTCCAATTTGAGTCTAAATTGTAATTTTAGAGGAGATTTTATCCTGAAAATGACCTGCCAAGGCATGTTGACTATAGTCAAAACAAGCTTCTATACATTCATTGACATAATGTAAAACAAGTGGGTTAGGAACATGAACAGAGTTATGATTTTTTAAGAAAAATTTGGTCAAAAATATTTCTCTTTCTTCGATGATATTATCCTCTTTACTGATTGGGGTATGAGAAAATTCCAAAATGTTGGCAACATCTTGAGGTCTCTGCTTAACTAGAGGGAAAGGTTAACAAAGTAGGATGAAGAACTAAATGCATGTAAACAACTATCAAGATCTAAAGCATGTAAGAATAAAGAATCATTAGTAGATAAATTAAGAGGACATGATACCATGCCTTTGGCCTACATTTTAACTAAGCTCAATTCACTATTTCTAGTTTTAATTTGATGAAGATTAGGAAAACAAAAAAATCTAAACCAACATTTAAACTCTCTTTTGTGTTTTTAAATTTTTTGAGTTCATCCATAATCAAGGTCATAACAGGATTATATTTGTTTTTGGAAATGGGAGCATGGGGTGGGTGGGCAGGGTAAGGAGGGAGCTAGATTATGGTGAGGAATTTTTTCAAACACTACTACAAAAAATCCCTTAGGGGCAGTTTTTGAAACATCCCCCGTGAAAGTCATGAAAATTTAAACTTTTAAGGGGTATTTTTGAACAACTTCCTCTTAGATACTTAGAGATAGTGGTCAAAAGGTAGTGAGGGGAGACACTTATATATAGTGGAGAAGCATATGGCATGCATAACACCTCTCTTGTGCACACACATATGTCTAGATGAATCCCACCTTTGTCCCTTAAGCTTGCCAATGAAATGTTTTCTCACAAACTTAAGGTAGGCTCATAGACAACTATAATCAATTATTGAATACAAAATCTATACAACCCTTACATAAATATATGATCCAAATTCAACTTTCATGTCCCTCATAACTAGTAACTTTTATTCTAAAATATAAAAAAAATTAAAACAAATAATAAAAAATAATGAATTTTTCACTATGAACAAAATTTCATCCTCATAAAAACTTAGTTCAGCATCTTAAAATTGAAATTATTTTGACATAAAATTCCATTTTTCATACAACAAATTAATTCCATAAAAAAAGAAACACCGGTGTAAAAATAATTTTATCAAAAATCATTCATGTGCTTTTCCATTTCCCCATAATGATGAGACTATTATTTATCATTGTTTTTATTTTAATATTGGCTTTTAGCTCTCAAATTATTAGAGCCAGGGCCATTTCGGAGAGATTCAATATCCCTCCCTCCCAGGTCTTTCAATATTGGGACGAGGTCCATCCATTGCTATTAACGATAATAAGCAGCCCCCAATACCCCTTTTCATTTTCTGTTCAGAGCAGCTCTTCCACCTTGTCTTTTGCTTTGAACAACACGATAGCATCATGGACACCAACAACTGGAGGAACGAGGATTCCAGATAGAATATCGTCAATAATATGTATGGCTCTAAACACCTATCTTTTTGGTTTTTATTTGTGTTTTTAATCCGGCTCATTGTGGATGTTTTGATTTCCATTTGGATTCATTGATTGATGACAGTTTAGGCCACCAGTCAATCCATAAGCATTTATGTTCCAGAGGGGTTATGTTCTAGTCGAATTTAATAATTCAATATGACTTGGTCTCACTCTGTGTTGAAAAAATATTACCGATTAACCCTGAACATTTAGGAAGACAAGCTCTAATAAATGCAAAATTTTGAAAAATAAACGTGAAGTAGAAATGTGAAGGTTATCTAGTATGTTTGCCTCCATTTACTGAATCACCATGCCATATCCAAACAGCCCATTGACCTTCTTGTAGATTACAATTTGCAATGGATGGATTATTAACCCTTCTAATAATAAAACATCTATTATATGCACTCGAAAGGGGGTGTTCGATTTTCTCTGCATTGAAGCCGCATTGAAAATACCCAATAGTTGATGAGGTTAATCTTACCACTTGGATTTAGTAATTTCCATGGGAGGTTGTATTTCTCCTCCCTTCCCAAGATTGTTACTGAAATTTCCTCGTCATAAATTGAAAATGCTTGTAGAGTCTAGAATAGGTATTAGCACAGTACTCTTTGGAGCACTTCAAACCATGCAAACTGTCTTAGATCAAAACTATCTTCCTTAATGAAAAAACAACAAATAAACAAGCCAATCAATAAACAAAGGAATATTTTTCTTGACAGTGCTTCCAGCCGAGTCAAAAAGTGGAACTTGCAAGACTCAATGAGTCTTGTTCAAAATCCTTGAATTTTGTGAATTTGGTGAGTTTGACCAAAATTTTTACTTGGTTTACAAACTAGCTAAAAGTTGATTTGTTGAAACTAGTATAGTTTCCACAAGTAACGTTATCTCGAGCTAATGGACCAAAATTTTTTCTTGGCTTACCAAATTGGCCAAATGAGTTGACTGGTTGAAACTTTTGAATTTTCCATAATTCATGCTAGTGGAGCTAATGGAGTTCTGTGTAAGGACATAGCAACATAGATGCCCAATCTGTGGGGTGTGTTGAAGGCAATGCATATAGAAATTTCTAATTTTTATTTTGGTCTTGTTTCTATGGAAACCATTTTGAGATGCCTTTTGCTAGGACTCATGAAGAAAGGAAATTTTTTCTTTGATGCTGATGAATACATGTAATTTCCACTAGCAGATCATGGAAATTGATCGAGTTTAATACCTTACAAGGAAATTTTCCCAGTCACCATCCCAATAGCATCAACTGCTTTATCAACATCAATTGCAATACTAGAAAGCAATTCTAAAACATAGTATGATTCCTTCTCTTTGTTGTGGTATCTATCATATCAAAGTTATCCCAATATACTTGACATTTTGTGTGCTAATCTAGTGATAGACCGGACCTAGGGTGTAAGGGAATTTCAACACAAGTCACATGAGTTGGACTCTAGAATGACTTAGGAAAACTAAAGTAGAGACTTAAACTTTTGAAGAGAAGATGGAAAACTAAATAACAACCTGATTTAAAAAAAAAAAAATACATAAAACTTTCATGATTTCACAAGGAATCATTAAGGATTTTTCATTTCATAACAAATCCATAGAATTAGATTGTGTACAACATAGATATAAGGTGATGTAAATTCTCTCAAATTACTTTCACATCGATTTTCGACATAGGCATAAACAATTAACAATGAACATCCATTTTTTAAAATGCTCCAAAATTATCCTCATAATTTTTTTTATATTGCAATGATAGTTGATCTTGAATCAACCTTGTCTAACTCAATGACACCATCAATATTGTTTGCATGCAATTGTCTTTTTGAGCACTGAAGATTATAGTTCACAAACATTAAAGCATTCGATTTGTTTTTTAGTCAACTTGTTGTGCCTATTATAGTGAAATTATGCTTTCATATGGATGCACTAAACATTTGACCCAGTACCTGGACAAAAAAATTCTATAGATTAGAGTGTGATTAGTATAGTGTAGAATTCTTGATAATTAAAAATTGAAAATTAAGGAGGACAAACTCTAATAAATACAAAACTTTGAAAATTAATGTGAAGTAGAAATGTGAAGGTTACCTAGTATGTTTGCCTCCGTTGCCTAAATCACCATGCCATATACAAACAACCCATTGACCTTCTTGTACATTGTAAGTTGCAATGGGTGGATTATTAACCCTTCTAATAATAAAACATCTATTATATGAACTCGAAAGGGGGTGTTCGATTTTCTTTGCATTGAAGCGACATTGACAATACCCAATAGTTGATGAGGTTGATTTTACCCCTTGGATTAAGTAATTTCCGTGAGAGGTTGTTTTTCTCCTCCCTTCCCAAGATTGTTATTGAAATTTCCTTGTCGTAAATTGAAAATGATTGTAGAGTCTAGAAGAGGTATCAACACAGTACTCTTTGGAGCACTTCAAACCATACAAACCATCTTAGATGAAAATTTTCTTTCTTAGTGCAAAAAAACAAATAAACAAGCCAATCAATGAAAAAAGGAATATTTTTCTTGATAGTGCCACCAGCTGAGTCAACAGGTGGAACTTGCAAGACTCAGTGAGTCCTGTTCAAATCCTTGAATTTTGTGAAGTTGGTGAGTTTGACCAAAATTTTTACTTGGCTTAGAAACTAGCTAAAATGAGTTGATTTGTTGAAACTAGTATTGTTTCCACAAGTAACGTCATATCAAGCTAATGAACAAAAAGTTTTTCTTGGCTTACCAAACTGGCCAAATGAGTTGACTGGTTGAAAATTTTGAAGTTTCCATAATTCATGCTAGTGGAGCTAATGGAGTTTTGTGTAAGGACATAGCAACATAGATGCTCAATATATGGGTGTGCTGAAAACAATGCATATAGCATTTTCTGATTTTTATTATGGTCTTGTTGCCATGGAAACCATTTTGAGATGCCTTATGCTGGGACTCATCTGGAAAGGAAATGCTTTCTGTGATGTTGATGAATCAATGTAATTTCCACTAGCAGATCATGGAAATTGATCGAGTTTAATACCTTGCAAGGAAATTTTCCCAGTCATCATCCCAACAACATCAGCTTCTTTATCAACATTAGTTGAAATACCAGCAAGCAATTCTGAAATAGAGTATGATTCATTCTCTTTTTTGTGGTATCTATCATATCAGAGTTATCCCAATATACTTCACATTTTGTCTCCCAATATTTTCTTGATATTACAGTCCAAAGATATCTGAAACTATATGTATATATTGAAGCCCACACAATACTTGATTCTTTTCTACATTTCTCAGTCTTTATACTTAGCTTTTCCTGAGGTACTTATCCACACTATTTCCTCTAGGTGTCCTCAGCAATAAACAAAATCCCTTCACAGCATTTCTATTTCCCTTTTACGCAATCTTAATAACACCAAAAATTACTCAGATTTGTTCAAAGTTCTGACTCCCCTTATTCGCAAAGAGGACAGAAAGGGCTGAGGGCAAAGGATTTCTACAAGTCAAGTTATTTTTTCTTTTGTTGTTATGCACAAATTGAGGGTATGAAGGATTAGACTTCAGGCCCTAGATTTTGTATTCTATGTATATTAGTTTGTATCAGGGGTTGTAAAGGACCATGATCCCTAGTATGGGAGTCCTAGTGTTTTCTTATTAATGCAATAATGAGAAATATGATTTTGGTCCATATATTCTTGTGTACTATTGTTGATTTCACTGCTAATATGTTATAATATGCAAACTTTTTTTAGTGTTGAGCACTCCTAGTGTGTTTGTGTGCTAATCTAGTGACAGACCGGACCTAGGGTGTAAGAGAATTTCAGCACAAGTCACAT
Organism: Pinus albicaulis; assembly: GCA_034641835.2. Taxonomy (NCBI): domain Eukaryota; kingdom Viridiplantae; phylum Streptophyta; class Pinopsida; order Pinales; family Pinaceae; genus Pinus; species Pinus albicaulis. The sequence continues at coordinate 1,426,917,402 of CM076577.1, forward strand.
AAGTTGGAATCTAGAACGACTCAGTAAAACTAAAGTAGAGACTTAAACTTGCCAATAAAAGATGGAAAACTAAATAATAACTTGATTTAAAAAAAAAATACATAACAATTTCACAATTTCACAAGGAATCATTAAGTATTTTTCATTTCATAACAAATCCATAGAATTAGATTGTTTATAACATAGATATAAGGTGATGTAAATGCTCTCAAATGACTTTCACATCGATTTTTGACATAGGCATAAATAGTGAACAATGAACATCAGTTTTTTAAAATGCTCCAAAATTCTCCTAGTAAAATTGTTTATATTGCAATGATAGTTGATCTTGGATCAACCTTGTCTAACTGAATGATATCATAGTATTGTTTGCTTACAATTGTCTTTTGGAGCACTGAATATTACAGTTCACAAACACTAAAGTGTTTGATTTATTTTTGAGTCAACTTGTTGTGCCTCTTATAGTGAAATTATGCTTTCATATGGATGCACTACACATTTGACCCAGACAACAAACTTCTATAGCTTAGAGTGTGCTTAGTATAGTGTAGAATTCTTGATAATTAAAAATTGAAAATTAAATAGGACAAGCTCTAATAAATGCAAAATTTTGAAAAATAAATGTGAAGTAGAAATGTGAAAGTTACCTAGTATGTTTGCCTCCGTTGCCTGAATCACCATGCCATATCCAAACAACCCATTAATCTTCTTGTACATTGTAATTTGCAATAGATGGATTATTAACCCTTCTAATAATAAAACATCTATTATATGCACTCGAAAGGGGGTGTTCGATTTTCTCTGCATTGAAGCCACATTGACAATACCCAATAGTTGATGACGTTGGTTTTACCACATGGATTCAGTAATTTTCTTGGGAGGTTGTATTTCTCCTCCCTTCCCTAGATTGTTACTGAAATTTCCTCCTCGTAAATTGAAAATGCTTGTCGAGTCCAGAAGAGGTATTAGCACAGTACTCTTTGGAGCACTTCAAACCATGCAAACCGTCTTAGATGAAAATTGTCTTTCTTAGTGCAAAACAACAAATGAACAAGCCAATCAATGAAAAAAGGAATATTTTTCGTGATAGTGCCGCCAGCTGAGTCAACAGGTGGAACTTGCAAGACTCAGTGAGTCATTTTCAAAATCCTTGAATTTTTTGAAGTTGGTGAGTTTGACCAAAATTTTTTCTTTGTTTAAAAACTAGCTAAATGAGTTGATTTGTTGAAACTAGTATAGTTTCCACAAATAACGTTATATCGAGCTAATGGACCAAAAGTTTTTCTTGGCTTACCAAACTGGCCAAATGAGTTGACTGGTTGAAACTTCTGAAGTTTCCACAATTCATGTTAGTGGAGCTAATGGAGTTATGTGTAAGGACATAGCAACATAGATGCACAATCTGTGGGTGTGTTGAATACAATGCACATAGCTTTTACTGATTTTTATTTTGGTCTGGTTGCTATGGAAACCATTTTGAGATGCCTTTTGCTGGGACTCACGAGGAAAGGAAATGTTTTCTGTGATGCTGATGAATACATGTAATTTCCAGTAGCAGATCATGGAAATTGATCGAGTTTAATATCTTGCAAGCAAATTTTTTCAGTCAACGGCCTAACAACATCAGCTGCTTTATCAACATCGGTTGCAATACCAGCAAGAAATTCTGAAACAGAGTATGATTCCTTCTCTTTTCTGTGGTATATATGATATCAGAGTTATCTCAATATACTTCGCATTCTGTCTTCTGATCTTTGCTTGATATTACAGTCCAGAGATATCCAAAACTATATGTATATATTAAAGCCCACACACTACGTGATTCCTTTTTGGATTTCTCAGTCTTTATACTTAGCTTTTTCTGAGGTACTTATCTGCACTATTTCTTCTAGATGTCCTCACCAATAAACATATCCCTTCTTCGCATTTCTATTTCCCTTTAACACAGTCTTAATAACACCGAAACTTACTCAGATTTATCTGAAATTCTGTCTCCCCTTATTCGCACTTATATCAGATATATTTCATCGAAGTTCAAAAAGACTCGTTCGAAGTTCTTCTCCACAAATGAGCCGCAGACATATCTTATATATACATGTGGACAGACCGTCTTCGGGCAGACATGAGGGCCTGCTTCTGAGTTGACTTCACTACTAACTTGGAGGAGATCTTCCAGCTGACTTGAAGAGGATTTTTAACGTAGATCTGTGCCATGACTCCAATGGCACTCCAAGGCTGGTGTGACAAGGTCTTGAGGCATACAAGTGTGACTTTGACTCTTCATAAAAATGACTTTTTAATTAGTACATTTATGACCATAATTAGTATATTTATGACCAGAAAAGAAATAAAACTTCTAATAAAGAGGAAGTCTTTTGACTTCTAATAAAACTTTTCTCTGGAAACCCATGAAGCAAGCATATTAAAAATATATAGTATTAAATTTTTTTTTTTTCATTACATAAATCCATAATTACGTAGTAGAAGACCGATCCTAATTACACTTTCCAACATTAATAACATCAAAAATTTGTCCTTAGACAGCAGTAATCACAACAATCTGTTAAACAATAGCAACAATAGGCTTCTATGGCTCAGTAATCAATTCTACCACGGCAACAACAACACCAACCGCTTTTGCGTCGGAAAAATAATGTTTCAAATATGCACCAACAACCAAATCAATTTCAACATATTTTTTAATCAAAACATCAACAAACAAAACAAACATCATCATCATGGTTACAATCACAATCCCGACCGTTAAAGCAATAATCACAACAGCAGCATCATCTCTCCCAACACCAATCTCAGTCCCAACACCTGAAGCGACAACAACCATTGCTACAACAATCAAATCCAACACAACAAGAGCTACAGCAGAGGCTCTAGACAGCTGGTGATTTTTTTTAGTAGCAACAACATATTTCTATTCAACAAGAAAAAGAAACTCTTACAATAGCGAGGGCTCTCGGAGGTGTCTTCTAGTAAATCCACTCTATTTCATTTACATTTTATATACCTTATCCCATTCAGATTGTGGTTAAGGCATTATTAAATATGAATGACGATTATCTATCATTGCCACGCTGTATCTATTGTGTGTATTTGACTTCATATAATCATAGATGAAAGATATATTTGGATATTCTTCTAATATTTCAGATTAATAAAAATGTTTTGTCTCCTTATATGGGGGAACTGTAGGTTTTCCAGCATCAAAGGAGTTTTCAGTTCAAACTATACCATCATTTTTTGTTGACATGAAGGAAAAGGTTTATCAAAGGGTAAGATTGGTCACATTCTAATTTTTGTTCAAATTTACAATTTTCTGGGATGTCCTTTGCATTGGTCGTTGTATATGTATCTCCATTCTTTCACAATGATCATTCTTCTGTATGTTAGCCTAAGTGCTCTTTCTCTAAAGAGTATTGGATTTTCGGTCTGATTGGGAAATATGCCATGTCATATTTACTATTTAATTGTTCACAATTATGAATCAATACAACAACCCATTAAAGGCTATTAGAGTTTCGTCTTATTGGGAAATATTCCATGCCATCTTTGCCATTTAATTGTTCACAATTATGAATCAATACAACAACCCATTAAGAGATTCCTTGACATACCTATACTATATGCCTTTTTTTCCCTCTGTTTCAATTTGAAATACCTTGATAAATATATATTTTTTAAATTCATATTATATTTGTTTGTTGAGCAATAATGACTACAATAACAACTTTGCAGCCAAACTATGATTATATAGAATACTCTTCCCTACATAAGCGAGGGGAACCAACATATCCAATTAGCTCTCAAGGGTCTAGAGAGTCTATGTAAATTCTGTTGAGATTGGACGCTTTGACAAATCTTTTGTGTCTCACGAATTAAAAAAAAGTGATAGAAATTGGTAAGTTCTTAAGGCAGCTACAAAACCTGAAGGAGATGTATTATCCAAAGATAAAAAAAATATTTATAAATCTTTCAGTGAAATGTCAAGAGGTGTGTTCCTTTCCTTCCTTAGTTCTAACTTCTAGCTTCTTTTACCTTTGTCAAATATATAAAATAACATGGTGGCATTATGAATATATTACAAGTGAGATATGAAAACTTCAAAGCATAGAGTGAAGTATTCTTATGAGATTGCAAGAATAGGTTGGGGTTGTTTTGGCAATGCAATCCATGTAGCCACCATTAACGACGACGATAAAACTATTTTCAAATTTTCATGTATACAAAATGAATATCAATGGTTATAACAGTTTGGTATTTTAGTTAATTTTGGCCTAAATGCTCATAGAATTGTTGTTTTATTAGCCCACGGCTCCTGATCAATCTGAAAATCTTAAGCAGTGCAGACAAACATTGCAACGTATGATGCAATATATTGAAGTACTGAAGAGAAACATTCCATCAGGGTTTAAAGAGGATAAGTTTCATGCTTTTGAGAAGGAAATTCATGCCATTCTGAACTCATTTAAGCATCTTCTTCACAACAACAACATGGAAAACAATAAATTACAAATCAAACTGTCATCCAAGTTCAACTTCTAAAACAGTAACAAAAAACTAAGTTATCTCAGATGTAGGAACAAGAAATGCATGTTAATCAGCTCCAACAGATGAATTTACAGCCTTCTGTTACTTAAGTGCATTCAAACATTGTGACACCCATTCAACATTGTTCCACGCCTTTACAACAATTTGGTGTACAAACATCACAACAAAATGTTCGTACAACAATGCAGTCTGCTGCGAATATAAGTTTAATGCAAGGAACTAGTGTAGCTACCTTATGGCAGAGTTCAGTAAACCATCTTCAAAATAATAATATTACTTCTCTTCAGTAGAATAATTCTCCTTTTCTGCAGAATAGTATTAGCTCCATACAGCAGACTCGGATCAATCCTTTATGGAAAAATAATATAAATACCCTGCGACATCACCACCATGCTCTGAAGTAGCAACAAATGCTACAAACACAAGTAAATATGTAGCAGCAACGACATATTTAACACCCCCTACTACAACAACAATAACAAATCTAGCAACAACAGTAACAGAAGTAGCAACAAGTTGTTCAATTACATGTAGAGTTTCAGGAGCAACAAACGCCGTCACTTCAACAAATTAATGAGTTGAATAATGACTCGAGGACAAAGTACTCTTCTATTAAACAACAATTTATGCGGCAATGCCATCAGTTAAGTCAACATTCAGTTTATGAACAACAGTAGCAGCAGCTTAAGACAAGATCGGTACTTTCTGTTTCTTCACCTCAACTTCTCCAAGTTGTTTCTCCACACGTTTTTCAACATTCCTCTCCATAGATAGATCAAAAAAGTACAGTAGCGTCTTCATTTCAGGTTTACAAAGTTGTAACTCCCGTGCATCCTGCAACCTCTCCATTTATGGCTCCCTCACCCTCTACTCTCCCACCTCGTTCACCTCACATAGAAGATGCTGAGAAACAATCTTATACTATTTCTTCAATTTCAAATGCTGGAAATGCTCAGGGATTTTAGCATCCCACTTCTATACGAAAAAAAGTTGAATCTCTAGCTATTCGAACACCTGGAATTTCTACCTCACCACTATTAGTTGACTTTCCTCCTAGCCCAGCTCAGAATACTATCAACCAGGATGGACATCAAACTGTTTCACCTATCATTTTTTGAATTTCAAAAGCTAGAAATGATGAGGGATTTCAGAAGCCCACTCCTATACGAAACCATGTTGAATCTCTAGATATTGGCACACCTAGAATTTCTACCTTATCACTATTCGTTGACTTTCATCGTAGCCTAGCTCAGATTACTATCAACCAGGATCGACACCAAGCTGTTTCACCTGGACCCCTAATAGAATAAAAATAAAGTACAACCGAACGCCCCTTGGAGCGCTTCGTAAAAGTAGTATGCAAATCTCAAAATCTCTTTGTTGGTTTATTTCCTTTTAAGTTTTTCCCATTATTTCAACGAATTGGTCATGAAAAGTCTATTTGTTTTTAGTTGCAACTGATACATTAATAGTGCAAGTTTCCTACCGTATGCAAATTTTAGATTCCATAGCTCGTAGAGAGTAGTCTTGTTTCAAATAACACAATATAGATGCATTTTCCTGAGTCTTCCATTTACATGTCAGTACAGTTTATGTTTACATCCTTTTGTGTTTGTATAGAAAAATAGACAACGTTTCTTTCAATATATCAAACATATGTATTGAGATATATGTTTGAATGGTCACTATTACTATTAAAATTTGGCTGACAAGTAATTTATATAGTAGGAGCATAGAGCTAGGGGTTGGTTAGAAAACCTAAAGGAGCTTTACTTTAACTTATTACATTACAAGTCCCAAGGATGATTATACTCTTGTTTTCTTTTGAAGATTTATCTTGGAGTTGAATTCACCATCTTTGTGTTACATGCTAGAGGATGATTTCTATTGATTGCATTGTGCATTTGAAACCAAGAAAATAGTGATGAAGGAATGACATTGAGAGTCTTAATTGTAACAAATTACAATAATTATGGTCAAAAATCCCTTCCAAATGTACCCTATCCTATCTAGAGGATTGATCATGTCTATTTTTTAGTTCTTTTCCATTTTATGTGTTGATGGATTGGTATTTAAGGAAGGGAGTCCTAATATGGAAAATAATCCCATCGTAGTGACGTACCATTGAATAAATAGATTCTATTTAGGATCTTAGCAATCTAAATATTGTACTTTATCAGTTGTCAATCACCAGAAAAACTGACAGATGAAGTGTCAGAATCCCTTATTACTATTCCAATTCACCATATCTGTGTTACACACTGGAGGATGAGTTGTTGATCATTGGATTGTGCATACTGCATATGCACCATAGAAAATAGTGATCAAGGAATGGCATTGGGAGTCTGCATTGTAACAAATTACAATAATCCTAGTTGAATAGCCCTACCTAATGTACCCCATTATATTTAGAGGATTTGTTATGTCTACTTTTTGGTTCCTTCTTTTTAATTTATTTGTTGGTGGATTGGCATTCAATGAAGGGAGTACTAATATGGAAAAAAAATCCCATCATAAGGACATGCCATTGTAGTCATAGATCTCAATTGGGACCCTAACAATCTAAATATGAGAGACTTGATTGGTTCTGTGTCACCAAAAAAAGTAAAATATAGAGTTAGTCTCTCTTATTATTATACTAGAATTGAAGAATCTTGAAATGTGATATTGACTATTATGAGCATTATAATATGCTTTTGATCGACTTTGTTATGTTTGACTAATTTCCAAGTTTCCATCGTCACTTTCCTGGTGCTAAGTAACTTTACAAAATAATTGAACTAAAACTAGAATTATATTATGGTGGCATGCTTGGACCACTTTTTCTAGTTAAGGTTTGCACTTACATAATATAAACACAGTCACAATATTTAGTGTGAATACTACGAAAATTGACTATTAACTAATATTTGGTTGCATGTTGAGATGTATATATCATGTAATGTTGTTTGATGTTCTACTTTGTTTTGAATTACACAGATCAATTCAGTCTCCCCAAAGGCCTTAAGTTTGGTTGTGAATGACATAGGCCCAGCGGTAAGCTTGAAATATAGGATAGAAGGATTTGCACTAGGTGATGATTCTAAGGCTGTTACTGGAGAAGATTTAGTTGCCATGGTAAAATTCCATTTTCAAGCGAGAAATCCAATATCACAGGATGGCAGTTATGTGACAAAAAGAATGAGACATTGCATTAGTTCCATGCCCCTCAAAACTGTAGCTTTAGGTGATAGTGTGACCAAAAGTCTCCAACAACTTAGTAATGTAGTCTCCAGAAATGGAATCTACAACAACTTCTAATATCAAGAGGCTGAGATTGGAGATATGCTATTTATTCACTTGTTTCTAATCTACTATTGAAGTTTTCATGTGTGTTTATGTTTATTAACTTGTTTTTTAAGCTCTTGTGGTTATCAGTTATTGAAGAGCTTTTCGGATTATCCACAGTATTATACTGTGGATAATCTAGAAAGATCGTCAATAAATTATTAACTTGTGTTTGCATTAGTCCACGTCATCCTGTACCTGTGCATTTTTCACTCACTAACCATGCAAGTTTATAGACTTTTATTTTATCTCCCAATCTTCCTCTTCCATTTCAACATTAGCAAACTATATCTTCAAATATGTGCATCATGTTTCAATTTTTATGTATCTCTTAGATATTTTTTTTCTTAATCTAAGTTATTTGTCATCTTTATTTTTTTTGTGTGCAGTGTCATTTGAAAATTTGGAATCTTTAAAATAGTGTAGATTGACTCAGCTAAGACTCATGAGTCTTGCGGAGTCTTGGCTGGGATGAGTACTCACCTAAGACTGACCCACAAAATTATGCACTTGCTAGATTCATGAAAAAATTTTGATGCTTTCCAAGGCTCACCACAAACTTTCCAATGACCATACTCACCACAAACTTGCAATATTTTTTTTTGATAGAAAATAATGTATTTGAATGGTTTCTCGTCTTTGTTGAGCCTTTCCCAAGTCATTGAGTCTCGCAAAGTCCCAGGGAAGCCAAGTCTTTGTTGATTCCACGACATTGGTGTAAATATCTGACATCATTTTTTTGTTCCATTTAATCAAGGCATATGTAGGTGTGAGCTTGTGGTTTCTTTTATACGAGGTGATTATTTCTGGCCACATCATCTGATTGCAATTTATTGACATGTATATCATCATTTTAACTTCTTCTAATGCAAATCAAGATAACCTATTTTTCTATGTTCAAGCATCTTTGACACCATACCTGAGCCCTTGCCACAAGATTCTCTCTCTTTCATCTCTGTAGAAATCACATATGGATGGTTGGGAATTAGCATTTTTGTCCCATTACACTCAACGATAAAGAGATAGGGTCGTTGAGATGATGCCATACTTCAATGAGTTTCAATCAAACTTGAAACCATGTACAAACTTGAGAGTTGTTCAAGGTTGCTTGTTCCTCTATGTCAAGTAGATCTTGCAGAGGCTATGACAATGAGGGGGGGCTAACTTGGAGTTCACAATCTCTATCCTTTTTTTTGAAGAAAGAAATTCTTTTGACAAGACTTGGTTTGGTGAACATGATCTCTTGTGGGTGACTTAGTCTAAATTTATTTCTTATCCACTTTATTTTATTTTATTGGATACTTGGCCAATTTTGATCACTCTTCCCACAACTTTGTACAATATATATAAGCATAGTCTTCGGTCTAGGAAAACCACACCTGTGCTTCCTAGTATGATAAGAGTAATAAAGAATGAGTACATACATATCTGTACGTATATATGTTGAGAAGCTAAATATATATATATATATATATATATATATATATATATATATATATATATATATATATATATATATATATATATATATATATATAGATATATATTTGGCTTCCTCAACATGTGTACAGTTTTGGATTACTCTTATCATACTCAACTACTTTATTACTCATGAATACGTGTGTATATTCTTGCATTGTTGGTTTTGTGCTTATATCAATTGTGTTTTTGTCAATTTTATTTATTTATTAAACAACTGCATCTTTAGGTGTGAACAATTGCAGGAGAATGTTTTGCACCATTGGATATAAATGGTAGGCGACGAGATGCATATGAGTGTTTGAGGTTCTCTAAGGGCGGCGTGGAATTTCTTGCATTGAGTATGTGGTTTGACCTCAAACACTACCATTATATTTCTTGTTGATGTCTCTCTATCATGAATTAGAAATGGCATGCTTAAGGTATGACTTAGTTAATTTTTGTTAATTGAATATATTTCTTGCCTCCAGCACTTGCATAACTTCATCATCTTTGTTGTATTTAAGTTCATTTTCCTCTTTTTGGAACAATAAAGGTCTTGATTGTAATGGGTCTTCATCCAAAGTGTTTACATGATGCATCAAAATGAGAAATGAAAATATTTTCTCCCATTGATTTTTCCCTAGTTTCTTTGTGCTAAATTAGGCTAACTAGAAACAAAGGTATTGATTGTTCCCCTATACGGAAATAAATTTCATTTTTATGGTTTACATCCACATTTACATTGAGGACTAGACTCATGGTCCAAAGAGGAAAATTTATGATATTTTGATCCATCAAAAACTCAAAATGGGCAAAGGGAAACACAAAATTAGAGAGATTCTTTAGTCTAGTACTTTATTTGTTTGTTGAACCTTGGTGGCACTTCTGGTTGATCCGTGTGTGGATGGCTCAAAATGGTCAAAGGTATGCACAAAATTAGAGAGATTCTTTAGTCTAGTACTCTATTTTTTTGGTGAACCTTGGTGGTGCTTTTGGTTGATCTGTCTACTTTGTGTGGATGGTTCAAAATTGGCAAAGGTAAACACAAAATTAGAGAGATTATTTAGTCTAGTACTCTATTTTTTAGGTGAATATTGGTGGTGCTTATGGTTGATCCATCGACTGTGTGTGGATGGGTCTTTCTTTTTCTCATGTTTCTCTCATATCCCTTCCTCATATCCCTATTGGGTTGCATGATTTAGCAATTCCATCTTTAGAAGTTTGATTGATAGATTAAAAATATTATGACTTTGGCAGAGCTCGTTATTTCTTTCTCAAATTCCTTCTTATTCACCTGTGGTAGCAAGCTTATTATCATAATTTCACTGCAATTTGTATCAGAGTGATTTCAAATATGTGAAAATATTTCAAAAAGAAACATGGATAGACCAAACATGAAGGCTGGAAATGATGGATTTCAGAAAATTTCATAATCTTCCTCTTAATCTCTAATGCTATTGTTAGGTTTAAGAAGACCTATCTATGGTTATCGTTATTCTACCCTAAATATGTAAAAAACTATAATAATTCTCAATTTGTCCACGGAGTCTTGGATAGACGGTGATTGGACGCTCTGTAAAGGCACTCCTTGATGTGAAGTTGGCATCAGTTCAATTCCCCCCCCCCCCCAATTGCGGTGATATATTACACATGATGAAGATGTATTCCCACCAAGTTTACCAAAAAAAAAATCTCGAGTTTAATTTTATATGGAGAAGGCATTTTATATTCTAAGTGGTGAGAATAAGGACTATATTCCAAGGTATTTCATCAAGTAATTTTGAGAATTTATTCAACCCTTGATAAGAAATCCCATCTGATGTTGTCGTATGAGGTTTAAATATAACTCATGCTAGATTTGTAGGCAACTCCCTTCTACCAGCTCCATGTAGAGGGCCATATTTTCCATACAAAGAGATATCCCCCAGACCAGATCCATCTCTTTTACCCAAATTTATGTCCAGAGCCTAAGATGGTAAGATAGCTTCCCTTTCGACTTTAGAGGAATACCCTCTATTTGACAGTGGGAATTCGATGCATTGAGGTTTATCCTATACTTGGCTCCAGATGTTTGTATTTATTCTTCTTAGCATTGTGATAGTCATGCTTAGATCTTCTTAACTAGGACTAATTCTTTATTTTATAGGGGTGTCCTTTGAAATCCCATTTTGTACTGCCACTTATGAATTGAGCAGTCTTGTTGATGTAATTTTGGTCATTTTTTGGACATTAAGTAACCTATCTTACCTTCCTAAGGACTCCATTTACTCTTCCGCTCTTGGATTCAACTCCTGTGTTGCTCCTAAAGAAATCATTTTGGATGTTATTATATTATTTATTATACATTGGTTTTATAACAGTTACGGATAACATCAAAACGTAGCCTACGTGCCATTTGGACTCATGACCATTTAATAGTGGGGCCTTTTCCTTGGGCTTCGAGCTAACCAAATTTGCAAAACATGTTCACATTCTATAGTATGGGGTCATTACAATTCAACCCTCATGGATTGACACAATTCTCATAAACCACTACATTTCAAAGAATAGCTGATTTAGTATTTTATAATCCGGGGGTTAAAACTACAATTCTAAATTCTCCAGGTCATAAATTCACTTACAAATACTGATGGGGGGGAATTTTCTATTTGGACTGTTAGAAATATCTTGAAAAAACAAAATTTACATTGCTATTGGCCATTTTTATTTGTGATTTAGTATGAACTCTCTTGCTTCATTAGAATTAAGTCCATTTTGTACTAACAGATAATTCAACGCATTGTTTTTTTCCAACGTTTTTTAGTCTTAAAGTGAAATAATTATTGTATTATTTTTTCGTGTTCACTGTTGAAAAGAGATACTCTTACTGTGATAAGTTTCAATATTTTTTATTTGTTGGTTGTTGTCATGTTTTGAGTGCGGACTTGTGAAATTCCAAATCGCATGTCGCTTTATGTGAAGGGGATATATATATATATATATATATATATATATATATATATATATATATATATTACCCTGTGGTTCCCTGGATTATATTTGCATAGAAGTTTAGATATCATTCAGATATCTAAAATTTATAATTTATAATTTGAATATTTACGTGATAAAGGAGAGACAAAGGTCCCAATTATAAAACGTCACCCAACAACAACAACATTGAGATTTTTCTTTCATTCAACTTGTAACATATTTCATCATTATTCATCAATGCTCTTCTTCCATATGCTATCCACTTGTGACATTTCCTTTGCAATATTTGGTGAATTTGCAAGTTATAGGTCATTCGTAGTCTATAAATGTCTTTAGAGTTTCAATTCTAATTGAGTATTCAGCTAAACATATTGAGTGTCTTATACATAACTGTTTTTCCCTCCACCCACTTTTCATAACTTCCATAACTATTAGGTATATACCTGCAACTTCGATGATGTTTTGCTTGTTTAGTAAAAGATTGTCGAGACTTTAACTTATTGAAAATTGTAGAATTTACAATCTATAAAGTTTCAAGATATCATTTTTAAAATTATAATTGTTTAAAGGGTGCTAACTCAATGGAAGAGCACCTGCTTTACAAGCAAGAGGTTGGTGGTTCGATTCCATCGTGCCTTGATATTAATATGGAATGGTGGTGATTTTTTTTTTGGTGGCAGAGGCTCTTTTGACCATCACCATTGAGCTTATGGTAAAAAAATTTGACCCTCACCAAAATATGAAATGTTGATGGTCAATGGACGCCACCATATATACCCATCAATAGTGACGACCATGAAAGGTCTGTCACCATAAATCGTTGTTGATGACATGAAATGGTGTGGGTCATTGTCTGTCATTATAGTCATTATTCGTGAAATACTTTGATGTCACCAATGAGATTCTAATGAAATTTTTTGACCCTCACCAAATATTGAATGGTGATAGTCAACGAATGTCGCCATATATATGCACCAATAGTGATGGCCATGAAAGGCCCATCACAAAAGCCGTTGTTATTCATATGAAATGGTGATGGTCACTATCTATCATTATAATAAATATTCATGACGAACCTTGAATGTCAGCACAACACATACTTTCAGCGATGCCACCTTTGGCGACGTTCAGTTTTTTGGTGACGGAGGCTATTGTCCATCACCATTGCTCATATGAAATGGTGACGGTCACTATCCATCATTATAAATCATTATTCGTGAAAAACCTTGAATGTCACCACAACACCTATACTTTTGGCAACACCACCTTTGGTGACGTTCAGTTTTTGGTGACGAAGACTCTTTTGACCCTCACCAATGAGCTGATGGTGATATTTTTCGCCGCTCACCAATTTCTTTTTTTCTTGTAGTGAAATTAGCTACATTTTTATGGATGCTAAGTAAAATATGCATCCTCAAATGGGAGAATCTTATGAAGGGAGGCTTTGTGGGTTCTTCGAGGTGTCCTCTATGTTAGAATGACATTGAAATGATCGATCACCTGTTGGACCTCTACCCCATATCGAACAATTTCTAGGACATGATTTAAATACTACGTAGAAGATCCAATCGAGATCGGGGCAACATCACCATACCATTAGCAAGTGGTAAGATAATCCCTATTCCAACAATCTCCTAAATCATCTCTGGTAGCTCATTCCATGCCTACTCATATAGAACCTCTGGAAAGAACGAGATAACAGAATTTTTAAAGATACTGCTTTAAATCAAGAGCATATATGGTACAAGCTACACAACAACTTAGAAAAAACTATTTCCATGGCTCACTCGGGAAAGGATGACTTCTCGACAACCACTGTTGAAAGCATCATTTGGAATAATTGGCACATAAGTATTGCGCCCCCTGTGGATAACTCCTCCCCAAGCATAAGAAAGATCTACACACCTGAAAACTAGAATCCCCCCATGGCTGGTCGTTTCAAATGAAACTTCGATGGAGCCTCCAAAAGCAACCCAGGGGAAGCTGGATTTGGGGGCATCTTCAAATATTCTAGTGGCAACCCCCTACATGCCTACTATGGAAACCTAGGGTGGGAAAAAAACAACTCTGTGGAGCTAGATGAGCTTATAAAGGGTATCTTCATAGCCATTGAGCTTAATTTTTCCCCACTGGAAATGGAAGGAGACTCACAACTCATCATCCAAGTGGCCACCCGCATCCTCCTTGGAACTTCTTCTACAAAGGTCTCTAACCGCTGGAGGCTAGCCAACTATGTGAAATACCTGGAACATCTACTGCAACATCTCAAGGCCATTACATTCCACCATATGCATAGAAAACAAAACACCGTTGCAGATCTCCTGGCCAAGAAAGGAGTGGATAACCACTCAACTCTCTATCATTCTAATTTTTTTCGGATTCAGGATGAGATCCAGTGCGAGAACCGCCACACTCTCCTCCAAAGGATCAAATTCCCTTGGATGCGGGTGACACCCCCTAATCATGTGAAGATATATCTTCCCATGCTTAGGCTGAGGACACCCTGAAACACCAGCTTTAACTTGATGCAGAGAATAAATTCATCAATCATTTATATCGGTTCTCTGTTTCACCTAATCCTCTTTCCATACCCTAAATCACATGCAGTCTCACTTGGAATGTCCCTCATCGCATCTGCGAGCGTGCCACAACCCCTCACCGCATCTTCTATCATGACACAGGTCTTTAAAAGGAACTGAAGCTCCTCATTTTCCCATCTCTCTACTACTCCAAACTGTCTCTAGAGTCATTTCTATTATTCTCCTCTCTATCACCTTTCTGCAACAACTTCCCTCCACTATCCCCCTGTTTCACGCTCCCCCTGATGTGTTCCCCTTGTCGCACGCCCTCTTGTAATGTACTCCTGCCTATGATTTCCTCCTAGCTACACACCCCTTGATGCAAATCCCCTCGATATGTGCCTCCCCGTGGAGAGCCCCTCCTCTTTTTCCTCTCCCCATTGCACTATCTGAGGCGGGCTCCCTCATGCACACCCACCTATTGTGTGAACCCTTGTTGCACGCCCCTCCACTGTGCATCTCTACTGTGTGCTCTCTAGCTATGCACCTCTCTACTCTGAGCTTGACTTCCTTGCCTCTTCTCATTAGCTTCGCCATGGCCCCGTGATAATTTCAAAAGCCCATTAGAGGTAGCCAAATAGGTGTGTTGTCGAGGCGCTATCACCACGATCAAGATCAACGTTTGGAATCCATTGAAGGTTCCTCTTCAGGAAACCATGATAGGGAGGCTACTCAAAGGCCTGATCACATAGGAAGAGATAGTCTTAAATCTGGAGAAACCGAGGGGCAGAAGAGGCCCCAAGAAGTATACCATTGCGTACTCTGAGCTGCCCACTCTTTGGAAAACTGAGCCGCTCCCTATTCACGAGCCATCAGAGGAGGAAATATACATTTAGATCATGGATTTAGAAGGATTCTGGACCAGAGTTTTAGATGTAGAGTACCCTATTTCTCCTATCATCTGTGCAACCCTTTCGAAGCCCCCACGTAAGCCAACAACTGAGGAGAAGGCCATTGTGCGTGAATATGGATGCCTCATCAAGGAGGATGACCTCACAACAGAGGGTGATGAAAGAACACCATCACTCCATGGTAGCTAGGTTAATATTTTTTTTTTTTTTTTTTCGGGACATACTATAGCTATTTTGATTTTATATGTGTTACAGAACATTTTGTAAAACATGAATAGTTGACACTATTAAGGGGTTGGTTTCCTCCCAGAAGCCAACCCCAAACTTGCTTTATTTTGAAAGCTTCCAAGGCAGGGATTGGCTAAGCACCGCTTGCCATCTTAGCCCATCTCCTTTGTAAAGTTTCTTTTATGATATAATATAGCTTAGCCTAACTTTCAAAAAAAAGTATATAAATAAAAGTATAAATTATAAAAAAACAAATATTAAATACTACGAAGTAAAATAATGATTAGTTTATTACCTTTCTATTCTATCTTTTGAATATTATATTACTCATATTATTGACTTGGAAATAATGCTTACAATAGTATATAGGTAGGATAGGTTTATTGATTAGATTATGTTTTTGAGATATGGACCTCACTACCTCAAGGGAGGGCCCACGAAGATGGAAGAGACCTGAATATTGTTCTTATGTACAAATATTATTTCAGAGATGTTTGTATGTGTGATTGTGTGTTAAGTTTGTTAAATTATGATTGGTTTTGATGTGGATTCTTGTGAATTTTTAAGGAGAAATTCGGATTGGAAGCCTTACCTGGTTTACGAGGATTATTGATTCCTACAACCATGTTCAAAGTATGGACTGCAGTCCTAGGTATCTCTGCCATTGATGGGGAGTTGTATTGTGTCGTTCAATGTAAATATCTATCACAAATCATGAGAAATAGGAATTTCATTGAGCATAGAATAACTCTACGTGTAGGGACTCGATCATGGCATGAAATTCCGATGCTCCCACTTTACTGGGAATTCTCTGGTCAGGTCACGCAAGGAGTCCAATTAGCAAGCCACGAAATGGTATATTTGCACAACAGAAGGGAAAAAAATTGATTTGCAAATGAATTGTAGATCCGTGTGGATATTGGTGGCCACCTGCCTATTCCACTTGGACCCCTGCAATTTTTTCTTTAAATTTGTGAGTTTCCTTAATTGTAGCACAATCTCCTATTTTTGGTTGTTTTTCGGGTCCCGAACTTCTGAAGTCGTTTTGATGCCTTAAATGACATTTTATGGGAAAATCATCCCTAGCCAAAATATGAGTCTTTGAATCGATATTCACTATTAGCAGTTGTATTCCTCAGAAAAATCTTTCTAACGAGGTATCATGTGCGTCAAACAGAGATAGTATGCCAAAGTTACGATCCGAGGATATTGATGTACCAATTTACCCCCACAGGGCCCATAGTTTGGTATTTCATCTCCTAGGGTTAGGTTTTCGTATGTTTAGGTTTTTCCATTGTTTATAAATAATAAATAAGCCTTCAAGCCTCATTCTAACATAGTTCAAAGGAATATAGCCACCACATCTATTCTCAGAGATAAGCTACTAGCGTCTTAGCTAGCTTATTTCCATTATGTCTGTAAGAATATTTCAGTTATGTGATATTAATGAAATGAAGTATTATTTCTACTGAATTTCTAAGTTTATGTGCATTTTTGTATTTTATTTCATTCTTGCATAAGTCTAGATAATTGATATCAGAGCGGTCTCTTCTTTCTCAATCCTTCTTTGCATGTCCCCATCAAGGTTGGGGTATAAGGAGTTAGGGCTCGATCTGGTTGAACCTTTGCAAGATCAGCCTCACAAACCCCAACGACTGCCCATGGGGGATGTAAAGAAAAATTTGGGAGTAGGAGATCCTATCAAAATATTTCTGAAGGAGGCCCTTGATAAACAATGGAATGTGATGATGGATAACTTTTCCGAGATTCTTCAGCGACTTCCCACCGGCAACGCATATGCATCCAACAACCACTCTAGAGGTGCAACTCCTTTTAAGGTACAAGTAAAATTTGAATTTCCCATATTTGAGGGCCAAATAGATGCAGGCATTGTAGATAGATGTTTGAATCTATTAGAAGGGTACTTCTCAGTTCATGACTTTTCCAATGGGGAAAATATTAATTTTACACTCCTGAAAGATCCCCCCCCCATGTCAAGAACTGGTGGGAAACCTACTGTGAACAAAAGGACAAGAGGAAACCCTCTCTGTTTTCAGCCACTCCCACGTGGAATTCTTTCCAAGATGCCATGAAGAAACAATATTATCCCATGGGGAGCTACGAGGAAAAGTACATACAATGGACTACGTTGTGGAAACAAAGGGATCAATATGTGCATGATTTGACGAATCTGTTCCATACCCTGCACACAAAATTGGGTATCAAAGATTTAGAGAAACATTTGGTGCTAAAGTACCAAAATTTTCTGCACATATACATTCAGGATGAGATGGAGTTCCTTGACGTCTTCTCGCTTGGTGCAACATACTGGTATGCTGCTAAGATTGAGTAGAAGTTCAAACAGAAGAAGCGAGACTTTCGATCTGTGAATAAGAATCAAGGGAAAGGTGCCCACAAACTGTAGGGAAAAAGACAAAGCCAGGGTGAGGCAACCTAGGATAACCCACCAAAGCCACAAGCAAAGAACAACACCGTGAAGCCAAATAAGGACATCGCAAAGTGGTGTGAGTTCCATAAGAGCTACACTCACAACACGAGTGTTGGGCCAAGAAGACATTGGTAGCCAAGCTGGAGGCTTCTAAATTAGATCCAAGCTTCGACTCTAAATCAAAACTTGACATGCTGAGTGAAAAAGGAAAGAAAATTATAGACATGGAGCCCAACTCCATCGTTGCCACCATGAAGATCCAGAACAAGGAACCGAAAGATCCAAAGGAGGAGGCGCACCTCTTTCATTCCCAGATGTGGGTAAAGGGTTCCCCACTACATTTCATTGTCAACAACTGGAGCCAAAATAATCTCATTTATGCAGAGGTCGTGAAGCAGTTGGGCTTGTTGACCACATCACATTCGCAATCGTACAACATTGGTTGGCATCACCAAGGACCAAATCTTCGCATCAGGCAGCAATGTCGCCTTCCCTACAACATGAAGCCATTCATGGATCAGGTATTATGTGACATTTCCCCTCTTAATGTTTTTAATGTATTATTAGGCCAACCATACTTGTGGAAGGGATATGTTGTGTAATGAGTCCCAGCCTTACACTATTATTTTTAATTTTGGAAATAAGTTGTACAGGACACTGGAGGTAGCATTGCTGACCATCATATCTTTGGTTAATGCAAAGAAATGAAGTTAGCTCATTTCCAAAACTGAGAAAGTTATTGTCCTTAAGGTTTTCCCTCGGGGCAAGAACAATATTGTGTCCACGACCTCGAGACAGGGATCCCTCACATGATAACAACAAATGGAAAAGGTTGTGGAGGAGTATGGGGGCATCTTCCCCTCACCCACAGGCAAACCTCTGCACTTACTAGTCAGGCACCCCATCGATATATTGGCTCTCTATTCTCTTGAACGATGAAATCAAGAGGCATATTGAGGAGTTGTTTCAGAAAGGTCCCATCTAGCTGAGTTCATAGACCCGTGGGAGCCCGATCATTGTTTTGTAGAACAAGGATGGGACTTGGACACTCTATATTAACTATCGGGTGTTGAACAAGGTTAGTATCTGGAATAGGTACCCAATCCAATGGATTGATAACCTTCTAGACCAACTCAAGCAGGAAAAATATTTTAGCAAGATCGTCTTCAAGTCTAGGTATCACCAAGTATCAATCGAAGCCTTTGATGTGTGGAAGACTTCCCTCAAAGCCAAGGAGGGCATGTTCGAATGGTTTTTCATCCCTTTCAGGTTGAATGCTACTACAACCTTCATGAGGGTGATGGAGGACATCTTGCGACCATTCACCAACTCATTTGTAGTAGTGTACTTGGATGACATCCTAATCTTTGGCCAGAATTATGAAGAGCACCTCCAACACATACGACAGGTCCACCAAACACTGCGGAAACATAAATTGTGTGCCAATTTGGAGAAGTGCACTTTTTTCCTGACTTAGGTTGAGTATCTAGGATACATTATTGATAAGCGGGGCATGCATGTTGATCCAAAAAAATCCCAAGTCATTTGGGATTGGCCAACCCTAAACACTCTAACAAAACCCCGCAGATGTCTGGGTCTTGGTAATTTCTACCACAGTTTCATGTTGGGATTCTCTCATATCACTTAGCCCTTTATTCAAGTCACAAAGGGATAAGATAAAGAAAAATTATTTTGGCCTGACTCTCAACAAAAGCTTTTCATAGAGTTGAAAAATCACCTATGCTCTGCCCCAATGCTCACATTACGTATTTGCAACAACCATTTGAGATCAAGGCAGATGCCCATGACTATGATTTGGGGCACTTATTACTCAACATGGGGCATACAATGGCATATCCCAGTGAGACACTGCCCAACATAGTTCAGAAGTATCCACTTATGACAAAGAGATGTATTCCATTATGCAGGCTTGTCGAAAATGGAAGCATTACATTTTGGGGAAGGAAACGATCATCCACATGTACCACTAACCCTACAATTCATACAGACACAAGGGAAGTTGAAAAACGATCACCATCAGAAGTGGTACACATATCTGGAACAGTTTCATTTGAACATCAAGTACAAGAAGGGCATCACCAATAATGTTGCAAACTACCTCAGCCGACCACTGATCATGGCGCTAACCACCGTGCTCAAGTCTTGTGGGCATCAGACTTCCTATTGGCCGCTTCTCTACAAGAGTGATCCAGAATTTGGCCACACATACAAGATGCTCTTGGATTGTAACCAAGATTTTCACCTCCAGGATGCACTGCTTGTCACCTGGGACAGCTTGGTGTTCCTTCAAGCGAGTGTGCTAAGATGATTTGGGAAGCACACTATAGTCGGGTCGCTGGGAATTTTGGGGTTGAGAGAACATTGGTCGTACTGTAGAAGTATTTATATTGGACGAAAATTTGATAGGATGTCAGGAAGTGCATCTGATCCTACATTGTTTGTACCATTTCCAAACCGACCATCAAGAAGGAAGGCCTCAATAGTCTGCTGCCTACCCCTAGGTAGCCTTGGGAATCCATATCCATGGATTACATGTCGGTCCTTCCTTCTGCTAAGCATGTAAACCATTGTGTTTTTTAGGTCATCAAAAAATTCTTGAAGATTTCCATTATGGCGGCCTCCAAGAAGAATATCACAACAGAAGTCACTACAAATCCATTCTTTGAATGAGTGTGGGTACACTTTGGGATCCCGCAGTCTATCATCTCTGATCAGGACAACAGGTTCCTTAGTACATTTTGGTCCAAATTCTAGTCAATTTTGGACAACAAGCTCACCAATTCCACAACTTTCCATCCCCAAACTGATGCCCAGAGAAAGGTCATCAATAGGATGATCATACACATTTTGCACGTGTACAACTCAAGGAATCCACACACATGGTATGAGAGCCTCCCCTATGTACAACACAACTATAATCGGGCCCTCCACATCTCAACCATCCATATCCCCTATCAGGTAGGCTTGGGATTCTAGCCACTATGTCCTATTGACGTAGCCATGCCATTTGCAGCTACTCAGGCCAATTCAGATCATGTCCAGTTTAAAGGTGACAAGGAAAACAACTTATTTGAGCGCATTTAGCACATCCGCCAGCAGGTTCATGACACATTGTACATATCCAAATATAATTACAAGTAGTGACATGATCAACATCGAGTGCCACACAACTTCCAGGTGGGTGACAAAGTCTGGCTACATTTGTAGAAGGAGCGCATCGCTCGACCCCACCACAAGCTTCACTTGCTCCGATATGGGCCATACATCATCTCTAAGGCTATAGGACACAATTCCTTCGATCTTAGTATTAAAACATTCCTTGGTTTGCATCCAGTGTTCAATGTGGACCGACTTCAACCCTACTTTCCACCTCTACTGGACACATCCGACATGGCAGAACAACTCACACTCACAAAGTTAAACCCAGATTGCATGGAACACTCCACAATTGATTGGATCATAGATACATAGATCAAGAACACCTTCTAGCAAAGGATCCAACTATATTGAGTTGTTAAAGTAGTCCAACTCCTTCGTGAGGGCAAGTAGGTCAGTAGGGACCAAGTTCAGCAAACGTTTCCTCATCTCATGGAGGAACTTAATGCAAGGGGGACCATTGCTTCCTAAGGGGGGAGGAATGACCCATATGGACATCGATGGCCACCCAACTATTCCACTAGAACCTCCATCATTGTTTCTTTCATTTTTTCAGTTTCCTTAATTGTAGCACAATTTACTATTTTCGGCAATTTTTCGGGTCATGAAGTTCCAGAGTTGTTTTGAGGCTCTAAACGATGTTTTTTTTTTTGGGAAAATGACTGCTAGGCTAATGTGAGTCTTTGAATCATTATTTTTTATTAAAATTTGTAGTGATCAGATAGATCTTTAGAACAACGTATCATGTCCGTCATATGGAGATAGTATGCCAAAGTTATGACCCCGGGAAATTGGTGTACCAATTTACACCAACAGGGCCCATAGTTTTGTGTCTCATATCCTAGGGTTAGGTTTTTTGGATGTTTAGGGTTTTCTATTTTTTCTCAATAAGGAAGAGTCGTTCGAGCCTCATTGTAACATATTTTAGAGGTTTGCACCTACCACATATCTTCTAATAGATAAGCTACCAACACCCTAGCTAGTTTATTTCCATTCTGTCTGTAAGCATATTTCAGTTATGTGATATTAATGAAATGAAGTCTTATTTCTGAAACATATCTATGTTTATGTGTGTTTCTTTATTTTATTGCATTTTTGCATAAGTTCCAATCAATTGAAGTCACATTCCTAGGTCCTTTCTACATTTGAAATATGTCCTCATATTTCAAAGTAAACTTCAATTAGCGGTGTCACCTTTTGCAGCCATGGTACTAGTGGATCTTACTGTCGATGGTGTGAGCATGGTTTGAAGCTTATGGTATGAGCTTCAATGTAAAATATTTAAGTTGCGACTCATTTTCAATTTCTCATTGTGATGTGTGTTAGAAAATTATATATTACAGAGCAATGCAACATATAAAATATGTGAAAAACATAAGCACACAAAACACATAAAACTAGAGAGACACAGATATACGTGGTTCACCTAGTTTGGGCTAAGTCCACCCCGAGAAGCCAGTCCTTCCTTTCTATTATCCAGCAAAATGAAGAGACACAACCTACAACAGATCCGCTGTAATATCCTATGTTCTTTCTCACAGTCTCCTTATATGTTTCTCGCTCTGAGAATACACATAAAATACATAGCTGCAATACAATACCCTCATACAAGCGAGGGGTTTCCTTCTAGGGAAAAAAACCCTAAAATAAACATAACTTCTACAGTCATATCATCTGCCTAATGAACGACCCAGATTGACTAGAAATTACTATACTTTTACAAGGCAATTATCCATCCGTTTTTAGCAGCTGCCACCCCTGGACTCCCCCAGGCAGCGTTTAATTACGGGCAGTGTTTCCGCACCATTAAGGCATAGGGGTCCAATTCTGTGATACAAAATAAACAAGATAATCAAGCTCCACACCCAACAATGTGGTCTCTTTTCCACTAGTTTTCATTTTTCTCCACCTGAAGTGAAAAAAATATATCCTAAAATTAGTTTAATATATTTGTGTAATGTGGTTAGCATATGTGATTTGAGAAGCCATGTTTGACCTTTTTTACTGTGCTTGGAAGAGGTGTGGATTTTTGCAATGGACTTTTGTGCACACAATTTTTGTCATATCAGCTGCGTGTGGAGTATCATAAAAGAGCTTGGAATAATTGGCTTCGCCTTTGGATCTTATGCTATGGAATTTTTTCTAGTTATTCTAGTTTCTTAGAAATATTATAGAAATATTGAGACTTATAACATGTTGAGAGGGTTTATAGTTGTTTCTATTTTATTTGTAAAAGATGCAGAACCAATGAATAAACAAAGAAACATAGTGCAAGTTAGTGGCTCTCGACATTTTTCAGTGCTAAGAGAACATATTGATAATTTTATTGTGTGATTCTATTATACGTTAATGGGTCTTGTTGTTCTTTAGGATTCAGGAGCATCAACTATAGTTTATTTTTATGAGATCAATGTGTGTGAGACAGGTCAAGTTGTATGGTACAATTTTGAACACATTCAATACCTAGAAAACTATCCTAGATAACTGTTAGATACAACGAGATATGTCATCTAACATATGGGAGCTTGTCAATAGGATGGTTCATTGCTTTGCTACTTTTTCTGACAATTACAGCAAGCTATGTAATTTGACAGAATAAACTATGTCAACATTGTAGATCGTGCAATTTTGTCAAATATGACCAAAGGTGTTTATGTTTTAAATGGAGTTCAAGTGAGAACTCAAATATGTTGTGGGAAGAAAGAGGATTGTTTGCGATATTCCAGAGTGGATGTGAGTACTGATGAAGAATAATGAGACACAAATCAATTACGTTATTGTAATGCATGTTCTCTATATTGTAATTTGTGATTGATGTAATAATGTAAGAGTTAAGGGGTGAATTTGGAAATAACACTTACAATAGTATATAGGTGGTATTGGTTTGTGGGTTAGATTAGGTTATTGAGATATTCTCTCAAAAACATTGTCCTTGTTTGGAATCTTTTGGATCTCATGAGCACTATTTATGTGGCTTTTATTTTGGTTTTGAATGTGCAATATACAGATATTTTTGAGTGAATTTGTCCACAATGTTTGTTCATTAGATTTATTTTTACTATTATGGTGTTTTATATTTATTCATGAAAAAATATTCAAATAATAAAATTAATAATTACTCGATATAAAATTAAATATAAAAAAACTATAAAAAAAAACAAATATTACATACTATGGAGTAAATGAATAATTCATTTACTACATTTATATTCTAATATTATATTGCTCTATCATTAACTATGATTTTCAATATTTATTCATGAAAAAATATTCACATAATACTATAATATAATGCTCGAATACTCAAAGTATAATATTCAATTAGTATGTTAACAATGTAATAGGAAATTATACATATATGGCAAGGACTAAAAATAGTTCTTATAATGTGGGGACTATTCAGAAACCTAGGGCATCAAGTATAAGGTGATTTCTGTTCTTATGATAACTTTTTTTGAATGTTGTTTACTTTATTAGATTAAGATCTTATTTTATTTAAGTTTATTAGTGTTATTCTTCATCAATGAACTACTAATGCATAAACCATAAAGAGACAAGAGATATAAAATATAAGTGATCAACTAGGGCCAAAATCTCTCCCACTTGAAAGGAAAACTTGAACAAATTATTCTTCTTATAGAGACTTCAATTGACGAATACCAAGACCAAGAACCTTGACCTACTTGACACTCCAATACCAAGACACACGGATCCTTATTCATTGCTTATCTTTCTCGCACAAGTTAACACAGGTCAAACTTCTCCTTCTTCTACACTTCTTGGCTACCCTGAAACTTTGACCTCTTTTCCAAAAATATGCAATTCATATTGCTTTGACTACACACATGTGAGGAGTAGGAGAAATATTGGAGGTGTTTCCTTCCTTCACTCTATTTGAAGGCTTCTCTAGATGAACTCACATAGTAATAGGACTGATTTGGAGACCCTTTTCGCATCATTTATTACAATAGACATGCCCACTGTAGCAACCCTAGTTTTTGCCATACGTGTGAAGGTGTTTAAATAAGAAAAATTCGCAAATGAGCTTGATGTTCCTCTTCCCTTACTCGTTGGTTAGTAGGTTTCCTTCTTGTGGAATTCACAATCATTCTATTTCATACCTTGACCAAATTTCTTCACCAAAATTCTTCCTTTTGAAATGAGGTTGAGCTACCTATTTAAAGTTGTTTTCCCATGTATATAATATAGTATGAGTTGAATGTGAACTGACATGTCCTTTTGAGATATTTTGTTATTATTTTTGAATCCGACTTGAAGGATGTGTCTTTTCTCGGTCTTGGAGGACCTTCTTATACATTTAATCACTCATACATAAATGTAACATACCCAAGAAGGGTCCTTCATACATGACATTGATTGAAATTAATTTTTATGACTAGATGAAAAAACATAAATGTTCAAAATGTGAACCTTAAGGTGTCTTTTCTTGGTCTTGGACTACCTTCTTATACATTTAATCACTCATACATAAATTTAACATACCCAAGGAGGGTCCTTCATACATGAAATTGACTAAAATTAATTTTTATGACTAGATGAAAAAACCTAAATGTTGAAAATGTGAACCTTAACTAGAATAAAATTCCTTGATCATGAAACCCATGATTAGAGTACTACAAAAATAACTTATCTTCTTCTTTTCATCAATTACATAAAATCACAATTACACATGTCATTATGAATACCAAACCTAGTTACACTTTTTAACACTCCCTCTTAACAGTTATTCATAATGGTACTTGATCATTCTTAATCTGAAGAATTACTATAAGAAGAGTCAGATTTGTAACCCATCTGTTTAGCATCATATTAACCAGCATTGTCACATATAAAGGCCTTGAATAAAGAAGGTATCTCTCCAAAATATCATAGCACAATGCTAGAAAGACGAATGATGTATAGACACCATAATCATTGTCTCTCTTGGAGCATACTCCACTCATTCTCATAATGTGTTCTAATAGGACTATTTTTATCTTGTATCCAAGTCCTCAAATAATATTATTCCTCTATAACTACTCTTTTATTGGACTCCCTAGCACATATTCAAAGAGAATCAGATGCTAGGTGTTTACCCAATCGCCCATTATGTCTTCCCAATTGAAGACAAGAATGATGTGTCTATCTCTCCCTCGTAATTAGGGAAGACATATCTATTCCAATAAAGGAATGTAATCATTCCTACAGAAGGAATCTACGTAAGCTACTTCTTGGCTTAGGAATTTTCCAAGTTTCTTCCATGTAAGAAAATTGTTTCTAGACTCCCTCTTAATTAGGGACCTAGAACAACTCCTTAGGTGGAGATGTTGGAAAACTGAACTGCTTGTAGAACCCCTTCCTTCAATGTCATGATTTTCCTCTTTTCATGGAGTCTACATTAATTTGGAATTATTTGTAGGGCACAAACCATCCATCAATTTCATCCTTGAGCCATGTAATTATTCATTTTATCGGAAATTAATCCATTAGTCCATAGTTGGCCTTCCTTCATGTCATGCTGCCTTCTTCATGGAATTTTTCCTTAATGATATTTCACCTTACTACATGGTCATAAGTGATGGAAGGCATCCATAGCTCTTCCCTTGGTAAACCTGCATAATCCCATCCATATATCATTCAAAGATAAGGAATTAACATTAAATAAAAATTAACTATGTGATGGTCTTTCATCATGACATATTTCAGTTTGTATCAACATCTCGCATACATATTGACCTATCTCTAACAGATATCCCTTATCAAGGGTATCCTTCTTTTTTCAGACTTCCATCTGAGTCTTCATATATTTCCTGGAGATATCGTAGTCAAATATTTTAGTCCTTGGATATTGATTTCTTTCATAGTTGCTCATTCCACGATATCTTCCTTTCTTTCTTCACACATTTTCTTCCAAGAATTTTTTCTCATAGTTCCTCCAATTTTGTCAACCACCTCATATTTGAGATGAGGACATATTGTGTTTATTTCGTCTAGTCAATGTGTGGCCCATGCCTTTCTACATCTTCTCAATGGAAGAGATCCTTTCCTTTGATCATGCTCTCGAAGTACAACATTCATTCATATTTTCTGCAACCATATGACATGACTTCAAATTAAATAAAAACATACATACCTCATTCTTCCTTTAAGTCATTTAGACTTCCTTTAGGGGCTTCCTTGATTGAAATAACTCCAATCCCTTGATTTTCTTTACCTCTTTTCATACCATCATCCCATGAATTCCACAAGTTGGAATTCCTGATGAAACACGTGCTTCTTCTCTAGATCGGTGAATCTTTCGATGAGTATTCCATCAGGGAATTTTGAGTCATGAGTATCCCCATCCAAAATATGTTTCCTTCTGACTAATGTATGATGAACCTTATCCTATATGAATTTTTCCTTTTTACCGTAAGTTCAACTCATTCTTCTAATTTGGTACCCAATAGTTATTATCCTTCAATAATTGATTGCCATATATTTCAATTTTCAATCGTGCTACTCTATGATGATGTCACAAGCTCTTGTTTCTAAAACTTCTATGATGCCATATGCATCCTATCATTCTCTTCTAATGTTTCCTATCATGATAGTTATACTCTACAATAGGAATACTTGAAAACGGGAACTTGGAAAGAACTAGGTGAGGAAGAATATCTCAATCATAATAGAGATATTTTACTTCCTCATTCTTGGACTTCTTCTTTTAATCTTCCTCCACTTCCTCAGTGATATGGGCTTTTTATCTTCCTCTTTTTTTATTGTCCTTATTGATCTTAGGAAAATATCTCCTATAGTTCCCATAATCCTAAACTCATAGCATTGAACCTTAGCCATGCTCTTATTTTTTTCCTGAGGACCAAACTTTCCAAAATTTCCCTATGTTTTTACCATTGAAACATATGCCTGATTTTGCTCACTTGATCCCACATCAAATTTTCCCTTTAGTATGGATTTTTCAATTTTTCATACTGACCACAGTTCATGGAGTGGAGTAGCTTCTTTCTTCCCATAAATACTTGAATTAAAGTTACCCCACTCCTTCGGTGGTGCATTTACTACTACTGTAGTGATTTCCCTATCAAACATTACTTCTCCCAGATCTTGAAGTTAATCCATGATTTCAGATATCCTCATAAAGTATGAGGCTATTCCTTGTTCTTTGTACATCTTCAACTTATATAGTTATTTCCTTAGTGAGATAACTTCCCCTGTAGCGCTAATGGAATAAAATTCGACCATTTTATCATATATTTCTTTTGAAGTGTCAAGTTTTGATACATATGGAATGAGGGGATCCTTGATAAATTTAATGAGAATCCTTCGAGCCCTAACTTACCCTTTCATAAATTTTGCAAGTGCTTGAGCATATTATTTTTCTGGTTTGGTGATAGATCCTTTGATATGATCCATGACCTCATTTTCAATGAGATTTAGATCTATCCTCTTCTTCCATGCAAGATAATTTGAAGTCCCAACCAATTTGTTTCTTTCCTTGCAGAAATACATTTTGAAAAATTCATATGCAGACATAAATATACTTGTGAAGATGTTTTGACAACAACAAAATTGAATCAGGCCCCCAAGGAGACCTAGTCTCTAACTCCTGTCAATAATCCCCTTTAATTCTTATCAAATTTATTTGTCAATCTCATGAAATTTCCAACTGAATGCTTCAATCCAACTTCGGTTATAATTCATATACACAGCTCCTTATGGTTCTTTATCTCTGCGCGCCTAAATCATATGTATGCATTTCGTAATTATCCTTTCCAATGTTAAGACTTGGGATAATTTAAATATGTCCCCGAAATTTATTTCAATAGCCTGATTAAATTCAATTAAATCACTTATAACATACCTTTGGCTCTGGGACCACACCTATAATCAGTGGAATTCAAGTAATACACATGCCCATACCTTAAGTTATCTTCCGTGCAACTTCTGAGTGCAATCACCACTCGATGAACCTGCTTCCAGATCAACGGCGGACGTCGATATCGTGTTGGGTCCACAGTCGAGCTTTAACGCAGGATGGCACATGATAAGGCGGTTTTCCTCCATCGACGTGTCACGCAGCTAATGGAATCGCGTCCGAATTGAAAATACCGCTTACCCCACAGAGGCGGTGCGATATGGGTGGGTTGGTTTCACAAACCCACTCTTGGTTTTGGAACAATGATTGACCAAGGTTTAAGTCGGGGTTACGCTATCCTTTCTATTCACTCCAGTTCACAAACTCAAGGTCTAACCTTGGGACAGGATTTTCAACAAAATAAGACAATCTCACTTATACGTGGTTTACGCCCTTCAAACAAAGCTCACGACTCTATGGCAACGATACTACCGGTGTGCTCTTTTGACACTTACGGTATACACATGACTCGACACCTACAACAGGGTCCAACATGTCCCTTCAAGGTTTCTTACAGGGGTTATGGTGACAAAACTTTTCTTGGAATTCAAGGAGAATCCACAATGAACCATAGACAGGGGTTTGCGGAGATTTACACAACAATTCTCTTCATTGAATTAATCACAGGACTGAAGATTCAATATGCTCGGGACCAAACAGACTCACACAGAGACTAATTCAATCACACATAGATAATCAATAAAATATTGGCTTTTATTCAAATAAAGCAAAAGCTTAACCCGCAAACTTCACTACGAAAATCTCCTCTCCTTTCATGCATCCGGGGGATACATTTATACATCATCATGCGTCTATTCGGTTCCTCTGTGAGGACTTTTTTTGGTAAATCAAAAGCCAAATTACAATTTATTCGAATAACTGAAACATGACACATGGATTGAATCTAGAAGTATACGACTTCTACTGACTCTAACTGACCTAAATGCAACAGGCAACTAAGGTATTGACACCTTGCTGTTACAATTCGAATGATTCTGAACCCTCCTATCCACAACATGTGGAGAAAACTCCTACATTGCTGGCTAGTGTCTAATGCCTCTGCATCAGACTCTCGAGGGCAATTTTCTTTCATGGACTCCTATCCATGAGCTCTTGCACTGATCTGACTATCTTCTGCAACATTCCTTCAGTCATCCAAGTGGCATCTTCCTCTGGTTGGTCCTTCCATTTGACTAAGTACTGAAAGTAATATTGTCCTCTGGTCTTCTTGAACACTCTTTTGTTCAATATCTTCTCTGGTTGTAATGGTTCTACTAGAGGTAGTTGTTTTGCCCACTCAATATGTTCCTTGTTTGCTGGTCCTTCTTCTGTACCATCACCTTCATACTTGTACAAATATACAACATTAAAAATGGGAGATATTCCAACATCACAAGGCAATTCAATATCATAATCATTAGTAGAAAACTTTCTAAGTATCTTGCATGGCCCAATATTTTTAAACTTCAGCTTGTTATACTGCTTCTTTGGGAATATCTCCTTTCTCAAGTGTGCCAAAACCAGATCTCCTACTTCAAAATGGACTTCTCTTATTCTCAAGTCTGCTCTTCCTTTGTATTTGATGTTGCTGCCTTGTAGCTGTTGTTTCACTTGTTCATGTATGGCTTGGATTTCTGAAGCAAATTCCTCACCATCAACACTCCTCAGCTCTGCCTTTCCCAGATTTCTTAATTCTGATATTCCCCTGGGGTGCATTCCATAAACAATATGGAATGGAATCTGCCCTGTGCTTATGTTTGGCGAGTCATTATATGCATATTCTTCCTGGGGAAAAATATGATCCCACTACTTGGGATGCTCTCCTGCAAGACTTCTCAACAAATTTCCCAGACTTCTTTTCACTACCTCAGTTTATCCATTAGTCTGAGGATGATAAGCTGAGTTGAAACTCAGCTTGGTGGCAAGTTTCTTCCACAGTGTCCTCCAGAAATGGCCCACAAATCTGGTGTCTCTGTCTGAAACAATACTCTTGGGAAACCCATGCAACCTAACAACTTATTTGAAAAAAAAATTAGCAACATGGGTGGCATCACTAGTTTTATAACATGGAATAAAATGTGCCATTTTGGAAAATCTTTCCACTACAACAAAGACTGCATCATTCCCTCTTCGAGTCTTGGGAAATCCTAGAACAAAATCCATACTCACCATGTCCCAAGGCCTGTCTGGAATAGGCAAGGGAGTGTACAATCTTGCATTCTGGCTCCTTCCTTTGGCATATTGACATATTTTGCAATTATTTACAAACTTTTCCACTTCTGCTCTCATCTTAGGCCAATAATAGAAGTGAGTCAGCTGGTCATAAGTTTTATCAATACCAAAGTGCCCACCAAGTCCACCACTATGCGTCTCCTTGATCAAATTTTCTCTCATGGAACATTTTGGTACACACAGTTGGTTTCTCCTGAATAGTAAGTCCTCCTGCAAGAAATAATCCAGCCATTGGCTTCTATCTGTTAGAATAGGGTTAAAACATGCTTCAAATGCTTCCTTAAAATATGAATCTGTTTTATATAGTTCTTTGAGAAAATCAAATCCTACAACTTCAAAATTGGTTTCTTGAACAAGAATGTGCCTCCTACTCAAAGCATCAACTACTTTATTTGCTTAGCCACTTATATGCTTCAAAAAAAAGTTAAAAACTTGGAGATACTCAACCCACTTGGCATGCTTATGATTTAACTTGGGCTGCTGTACAATGTACTACAAAGCATGATTGTTAGAGTATAATACAAATTCTTTGGACATTAAATAATGCCTCCACTTTTTCAACGCCTGAACAACTGCATAGAATTCCTTCTCATAAGAGGAATACTTCCTTTTGGTGTCACTCAGCTTCTCGCTAAAATAAGCCACAGGCCTATCATGCCGACTCAGCACAACTCCAATAGCTTCTCCACTAGCATCACACTTCACTTGAAATGGTTTAGAAAAATTAGGCAAAATCAAAACAGGCTTTTCAGTTATCTTTTGCTTCAAAAGTTTAAAGTTTATTTCTGCTTCAGCAGTCCATTTAAATGGTTGTTTTCTCTTTTGTATTGTATCAATAATGGGTGCATTAATCTTATTGAATTTTCCTATAAATTTCCTGTAAAAACTGGCAAGTCCATGGAAACTTCTTACCTCAAAAACATTCCTGGGTGAAGGCCACTCCACAATTGTCTTAACCTTCTCTCGGTCCATCTTCAATCCTTCGGCAGAAACAACAGAGCCCAAATACACCAACTATTCCTTCATGAATGAGCATTTCTTTAATTTTATCAACAATTTATCTTGGTGCAGCTTCTTCAAGACATAATTAGGATGCCTTAAATGCTCTTCTTTAGATTTGCTAAAAACTAATATATCATCCAGATACACTATCACAAATTTACCAATGAATTATTTCAACACTTCATTCATAAGTCTCATAAAAGTACTAGGTGCATTTTACAACCCAAAAGGCGTTACCATCCATTCATACAGTCCTTCATTCGTTTTAAAGGCAGTTTTCCACTCATCACCCTCCTTTATTCTAATATGATGATATCCACTTTTTAAATCTAACTTTGAAAAATATCTGGCACCACTCAAACAATGCATTAAATCTTCAACTCTGAGCAAAGGGAATCTGTACCTGATTCTTATCTTACTGATTGCTCTAGAGTCAGTACACATTCTCCAGCCTCCATCTTTCTTTGGGCTTAATACTGCTGGTACTGCACATGGACTCAAACTTTCCCTAATCAGTCCCTTGTCCACCAATTCTTGTACTTGCTTCCTGATTTCCTCATTTTCTGTGGGAGTCATTCTATAGGCTGCCTTATTCGGCAAATTTGAACCAAGGATAAAATCTATCTGATGGCTGCTCTTTTTCATAGGTGGCAACTCATCAAGTAAATCATCCACAACAATGTCACAATAATTGTCTAACATCTCTTGGATTTCTATTGGCAAATCAGAAATCTTTGTACAAGTAAGAACTACCTTAGGCTTCCAAACTAAAGCAAATCTTACCTCTTCCTCTTCAATCTGTTGTAGATACTCCTTCCCGCTCAGCAACAAGGTCTTTGGATCAGTCACTCTGCTTAATGGTTCTCCTTCTTCCATGGGTATCAATGTATGATGTACCCCATCTTTGAAGAACTTGTAAGTGTTCTTCTTGCCATCATGCACTGCTGCTCTGTCAAACTGCCAAGGTCTACCCAATAGTATGTGACACACATCCATGGGCATCACATCACACAGGACCTTGTCTTTGTAGTTTCCCATTTGCAGCTCTATCTCACACTATTATTTTACAATCAGCTGGTGCCCTTTATGCAGCTAGGACACCCTGTAGGGATTTGGATGCTCCCTTGTCTTCAGCTTCAACTTCTCTATCACCTTAGTGGAAATCAGATTGTCTGTGCTGCCACTATCAATGACTAGTTGGCAACATTTCCCTTGGACTTTGCATATGCTCCTAAACAAAGTCTTCCTTTGTGTAGGCTCAGTGACCTCTTTGGTTTGTTTCAACAAGACCTTATTGACCACCAAGGATTCTCCCCTCTCTGGTAGGATTTCTTCTTCAGTTGTTGCCTCTTCTCCAGCCTGGGCAACAACAACATTTCTTGGACCAACACCCATATTCTTTGGGCAGTAATAGTGCTTGTGTCCCAATTGATGACACCTATAGCACCTCAATTCTATACCTCTGCCTCTGCCTCCTCTTCCACTGTAAGAACCCCTTCTGCCTCTTGCATCACCCTCTGTATATGCATTATGAGGTGAGCTACTGTTAGGTCCATCTCTGGGTGTAGTAGGATTTCCTCTACCACCCTGACTTCCCTTTCCACGGAAAGTACCTTTCCCTTTGGCAGACTACTTTCTCAGGAGTTTCTCCTCTGCTTTCAAGGCCATTTGATGGGCCTCTTCAACTATCTTAGGATACAGAAGACCAATCTCATCTTGGATCTCCAGCTTGAGACCATTCACATATCTGGCAGTCTTCTTTGGTCTGTCTTGAAACTGCCCAACTCTTATACTTAATCTATAGAATTATTCTGTGTATTCCTTTACTGTCAGCAACCTCTATCTCAGGTTCTACATTTGCCTAAACAAAGTTAGCTGATAATCACCAGGCAAGAATTTACCTTTTAACTTAGCCATCATTCTGGTCTAGCTTTTGATAAGCTATTTTCCAACTCTCCTTCTTTTTCCTTGCACTCCATCCCACCAAAGTGCAGCATGTCCGTTCAGTTTTGTTACTACAAACTTGACCTTATTATCTTCACTCATTTATTCATAGTCAAATCACTTGTTCATTTCATTAATCCAGTCCACCA
The DNA here is from genome assembly GCA_034641835.2 of Pinus albicaulis. Taxonomy (NCBI): domain Eukaryota; kingdom Viridiplantae; phylum Streptophyta; class Pinopsida; order Pinales; family Pinaceae; genus Pinus; species Pinus albicaulis. The sequence goes on from CM076577.1 coordinate 1,426,952,252, forward strand.
GCTCTTCTGGATTTAGTCCTCCTGCAAAACTTGACACTTCAATATTGGGCCTAACTGAAGACCCCAGAATAGTTCTAAGGAACCTCATGTCAGGAGGAATATTAGCATTTTCTTTAGCTTCTTCTAATTCAGGTTCACTGCTTTCTTCAGGATCTCTGGGTTGTCTTAGCTCCATGGCATCCATTGTAGCTTCAAACCTTTGCAAGGTCTCCAACACTTCTGTATTGGCAACAAGTCTCCTTCTGCCAACACCTCTACCAACTTGGATTTCCATGTTAATCATCTGCAAAAACAACTCAAAAACAACTTTGATACCACAATTGACAGTGACAAAATTGAATCAGGCCCCCAAGGAGAGCTGGTCTCTAACTCTTGTCCATAATCCCCTTTAATTATTATCAAATTTATTTGTCAATCTCGTGAAATTGCCAACTGAATGCTTCAATCCAACTTTGGTTATAATTCATATACATAGCTCCTTATGGTTATTTATCTCTGCTTGCCTAAATCGTATGTATGCATTTCATAATTTATCCTTTCCAATGTTAAGACTTGGGATAATTTAAATATGTCCCCGAAATTTATTTCAACAGCCCAATTAAATTCAATTAAATCACTTATAATGGACCTTTGGCTCCGGGCCCACACCTATAATCAACGGAATTCAATTAATACACATGCCCATACCTTAAGTTATCTTCTATGCTACTTCTGAGTGCGATCACCGCTCGATGAACCTTCCTCTAGATCAACGGCGGACGTCAATATCGCGTTGGGTCCACAGTCGATCTTTAACGTGTGATGGCATGCGATAAGGCGGTTTTCCTCCGTCGATGTGTCAGGCAACTAATGGAATCGCGTCCAAATTGAAAATACTGCTTACCCCACAAAGGCAGTGCAATATGGGTGGGTTGGTTTCGAAAACCCACTCTCGGTTTTGGAACAGTGATTGACCAAGGTTTAAGTCGGGGTTACGCTATCCTTTCTATTCACTCCGGTTCACAAACTCAAGGTCTAACCTCGGGACAGGATTTTCAACAAAACAAGACAATTTCACTTATACGGGGTTTACCCCCTTCAAACAAAGCTCACGGCTCTATGGCAACGATACTACCGGTGTGCTCTTTCGAAACTTATGGTATACACATGACTCGACACCTGCAACAGGGTCTAGCACTTCCCTTCAAGGTTTCTTACAGGGGTTATGGCAATAAAACTTTTCTCAGAATTCAAGGGGAATCCACAATCAACCATAGACAGGGGTTTGCAGAGATTTACACAGAAATTCTCTTCATTGAATTAATCACAGGACTGAAGATTCAATATGCTCGGCACTAAACAGATTCACACAAAGACTAATTCAATAACACACAGCTAATCAATAAAATATTGGCTTTTATTCAACTAAAGCAAAATCTTAACACACAAACTTCACTGCGAAAATCTCCTCTCCTTTCATGCATCGAGGGGATACATTTATACATCATCATGCGTCTCTTTGGTTCCTCTATGAGGATTGTTTTTGGTAAATAAAAAGCATAATTACAATTTATTCGAATAATTGAAACATGACAGATGGATTGAATCTAGAACTATTCGACTTCTACTGACTCTAACTGACCTAAATGCAACACGGAGATAAGGTATTGACACCTTGATGTTACAATTCGAATGATTCTGAACCCTTCTAGCCACAACATGTGGACAAAACTCCTACATTGTTGGCTAGTGTCTAATGCCCCTGCATCATGTTTCTCCTTCCACTTTTTTTCTTCACGAATTTGATGATGATATATATGATAAAAACCTTCTCCTTTATGAATAGATATTTCTTCAAGAATGATCCTTAACCCTTCAAAGAGGAAAATCACTTATTTGATGATGACATAATGATGGTGTCGTTAAATGGGAAGGATCTTACTTCAATGAGAGGGAAATTTCCTTATAACCTTTTGAAGATGATGACAAATCCCGTGTTGTGATTTGGATAACTAGTATTCAAGATACTTTGACTCCTTCGATGATGATTGAGTTCATATCCCATAAATGCTTCTATGGTTTTGAATTTCTCCAAGATGATGATATGATCTTTCTCCTTGAAGGGCTTCTCTTGGATGTATATACTTCAAGGTACCTTCCTTTGTAGATATCTTCAACTTGGTGAGGGTCTTTGTGGTCTTTTGATTATGACTAGAGGATCCCAAGAGTTTTTTTGGTGATGAAACCATAAGGTCACAATTAACAAAACATGTAGCATTAGTCGAATTAACCCCACGTCTAACCACATCATTCAAAATATTTAAATCAATTTCACGTGGAAACTTTAACCATGAGTGACTCTTTGGGTTGATAACTCAATATAATAAACCCTTACTTTTTCCTTTTTACCCCTTCATAACCTTAATTCATACACACCTTCACACTATACAATTAATACAAGTCTATGGGTTATGGCCCACATAATTCCTTATTACGCATAGCAGATAATACATACATACTTTATGCAATCAACATCGCTTAAATTTATAACAGAACCCACATAACCCTAATTCACTTACATACACGTGGAACAGGGTTCCAGGATCTCCCCATCCACAGACCAATCACAATGTGTCGCAATCTCTTGCCCGCATTTTACCACTCTGCCAATAACATTAAACCATAAGATCAGCGATGAGAGCTAATGCACAATTACAACACGTGGCTCCTCCCATCGCATCGCATCCTTCATTACTTACCACATCACATCGCAAATGATCTTTGTTACCTTGCGAAGTCTTTAACACTAAACTTTAAAACCGCTGATGCTCGATGTTGCGCAGTTCCGACACGTTATTCAGTTCCCTGCAAGTTATTCAGTTTATTTTGCAAACTCCTTGACTTAAAATCTCAATCATCGCTGATGCGAAATAGTGCCAAGATGACATGCGTCCACTTCGTACTTTCACAACTTCGTCTGCAAAGCTATGCTAACCATTCATCTCTCGTTGTTGACTTGATCACGACCATCTGATTCCCCTCTTTGGAAATCTCTAAGTGTTCTCTGCCTTCGTCGATTCCTCTACTTTATGCCACTATGCTGCTGTGTTTTCTTTCTGCTACTCCTCCTTTGCTCGTTCAGAATTTTTCCATGAAAATTTCTCTTGAGCTTTTATTCTATCTTTAATGGTGTTGATCTCTCTTGAGCTTCCTCCTGCTTGATTCTTGATTTGTTTCTTACTTGACCTGTATACACATTTTCTAGCTTCTGACTTGAATCACACAGATTCTACCCAGCCATTTAAGTCCTTTATCACTCAGAAAGACTTATACATTCAATTTGAACTCATTCATCATGGTTTATAACACAAAAAAAATAAATTTACAGTTACAGATCACTCAACACGTAAAAGAAATAACACACACAGTAACAATGAATTCAATTTCTTCATTCATTAAATTTATGTACATATACAAATAAAAACCTATTTTACAATCTAGCTTTGGTCTGATCTTCCTTTACATGGCCCTTTTCCCTTCCTCTCTCTCTATATGCCCCTAGGCTTACAATTAAGCTTCCTCTCTAAAAATATATCTATCTGTTTTCACTGTTTGTGCGTTTGAGGCTTTACAATTATATAGAAAAGGTTATCTAACCAACTTTGGTTAAGATCCATAGGTTACTCAACAAAATCTTAAGAATCCTCTAAGTCCTCAATTAATTCCTAAAATATCTTCTTTATCCCTTGAGGATCTCAACATCCAACTAGATCCTAAGGATCCTCCATAAATCATGAACTACTTTCTAATCTAAGATTTAAAATATTTAAGAATATCTCAATCCACAGCAATCACTCATCAATCACTCATGTTCTCCTACATTCAAGAACATTTAAAAATATGCCTCTCAATATTTCATTAAGCCCTATTCTAAATGTCTCACATAAATCACTCAAAATATTTAAAATTACATTAATTAAATACTTAGGAAAACCAACTCTTTTGAAAAACATAAGGCCCCCTAGATTCTACTAAATGTACAAAATTGTGGAACCATGATGCTCCTGCATCAGTTGGTGTAGACTTATTTTTTGATCTAGGGTTGGATGCTTCGTTGTAGATCGTGACTTCATTTTGATATCCTTGAATTTTCCTTGGTGTATTTCTCAAGATTTGATCCTTGTGTGTCCCTTGATAAGATTCCCTTCCTTGACTTTGTAACCTTAGCTATGAAACCATGTTGAGAAATCTAGGGCATCAAGTATTAGGTGATTTCTCTTCTTATGATATCTGCTTGTGAATTCTTTTTACTTTCTTAGATTAAAATCTTCTTTGAATTAAGTTATTAGTGTTCTTTTTCATCCAACACCTACCAATGGATAAACCATAAAGAGACTATAGACACAGAATATAGGTGATCACCAAGGGCCAAAACCTCTTTAACTTGAGAGGAAAACCCGAAACAATTCTTCTTCTTATAGAGACTTCAGTTGATGAATACTAAGACCAATACCCTTCACCTACTTTCCACTCCAAGACCAAGACACCAAGATCTGTCTTTGCTGCTTCTCTTTCTTGAAAACGTTAACGCAAGTCAAACTTATCCTTCTTATCCAATTCTGGGCTACCCTGAAACTTCAACCTCTTTTCCATAGATATGCAATTTTTACTGTTTAGATTCCAGACATGAGGAGTAGGGACAATATTGGAGGTGTTTCCTTCCTTTGCTATATTTGGAGGCTTCTCTAGATGAACTCGGCTAACAGTGGGACTGATTTAGAGACCCTTTTATTTTCCTTTAATATAACATATGGAAACCCTAGTTTTTTCCATAGCCTGAAGGTGTTTACCCAAGAAAAATTCCCAAATGAGCTCGATCTTCCTCTTCCCTTAATAGATGGTTAGTAGGTTGCCTTCTTATGAAATCCACATTCCTTTTGTTTCAGTCCTTGAACGAATTGCTTCACCGAAATTTTTCCTTCTAAAATGAGGCCGTGTTGCGTATTTATAGTTTTTTTCCCACGTATATAAGCCGACTTGAGTTGAATGTGAAATGACATGTTCTTTTGAGAGATTTCATTATTCTTTTTGAAGCCGACTTGAAGGAGACGTCTTTGCTTGGTCTTGGAGGGCCTTCCTATACATTTATTGACTCGTACAAAAATGTAGCATGGCCAAGAAAGGTCCTTCATATATAGCATTGACTAAACGTGAATTCTATGACTAGATGACAAAACCTAAAGTTGAGAATGGGAACCTTAACTAAATAAAATTCCTTTATCATGAAACCCATGATTCAAGTAGACTACAAAAATAATTTGATTTTCTTATTTTCATCAATTACATAAAATCACAATTACACGTCATTATGAAGACCAAAACTAGTTACACTTTTCAACAAAAAAAGACTAAAAATAATTATAAAAAAACACATTTGAAAGACAAATAAACTTGGTCAATAAAGTCAGAAAATGCTTTCATCAAAATATTCTAAGAACAAGCTCATAATAACCCTTCTTTCTCATTAAAATATAGCATTCTTTTGCATAGTAATGATTGTTACATAGTAGTGACCAATGTTTCAAGTTAAGCGCGGAAAAACGTTAAACCCTTAAACCCTTCATTTTTCATGAGATTGTCCATAATGTTCCATTATATACATTTAGAACTCGGAGGAACCTTGACCTTGAGGTAAAAGTAAAATTTCAGGGGAACTTATTAAGATTTTTAAAACCTTCATTTGGAGTGGTTTATCTCCATGATCAACTTAATTATTAAAATTAAAAAGTTTTATTTATTAATTTAGAAATAGGAGGAGATAAGGGTTTCTTCCTTTGCCTTGGTATAAAGGTAAACTTACAAAAAAGACAAAATAGTTGGGATATTTTTGTTCTAATTTATAATTCCATTTAAATATGTTTTAACATATTTGAAAAAACAAAATAAGAAAGGGGATTTTTCAATGGGCCACACGTAACCCTTCTGTTCATAAAACATCAATCATTATACAAAATGAAGGGTATAATGCTTAGCTCGCGCGTATTGCAAACATTGATCACTACTTTGTAACAGTCATTAATATGCAAGAAGAATGTTATATTTTAATGAGGAAAAAAGGGTGTTGCCTTTATAAATTTGTAGAGGTTTTAAAAATTAAATTTGATATTTTTTTTTATTATGTTTTTTCAACAAATTTAATAAAATAAAATATGATGTTTGAATTTTATTTTTAAGGATGGAAATAAACTCAACATCATCAAAAATTTAAGAATAACCAAAATTCAAATACCCATAAGTAACCAAAATCTAAAACTTCATAATTGTATCATAGATTTCCCCCCAAAAAAATTATATGCAGATTTTGAGTTTTCGAAACTCGGAGGAGCAACTAGCCATTAAAATCAGAGTATTTTAAAACAATAATGTCCTATGGACCTAGATTCGTCAAAAATACCTACAGTCGTGGGAATCCATATTCACGCTGCACAGGAATACCACATGCAAAAATGGCTCCACGCATTGAAATTTGGTAACAAAACTTGGTAAAATCAATGTAATAATCAAATTCGCCCTGGAGACAAAACCCTTCTGCAGCCCAATGAGGTCTTAATAGACAAAGGGTAGGGTCACAAAATTTCCAAATTGATCAATATCACCTTCCTTATTGACAACATGAAGAATACACATTCACTAATAGACCCAACTGCCGAGGCAAGCATTCCAAACCTCATCGGCTGGTTGTTGATATGACCCTTATTTGCATCGTGACTCCATGAGGATTTTGTTGTTGTCTATGTTCTAAACTCTTTTGCCCAGGAGTTGCCAATGACAACCCAACGAATACTACAACTGTGATGGAGTTCACACTTACTAGGTCGCCCAGTGCTGTTACTTGCACACGTGTTGCTCCTTTGCTCAAAACCTTGCTAATCTCTTCTAAAGACTTGGGTGTTTCACAACGAATAAAGAAAGAAAGTAGGAAAATTCTCGGTAGGGAAAAATGGGGCGAGCTTTATTTTCTGAGTTATTGATCATTTAATATTGTATTAATTTTTTGGGTTATAGGTCATTTAATGCCATGTGGATTTTTTGAGCTCATATAATGCCTTCAAATCTAATCCTTGAACATATATGCCACACCTCATAAAATAACTAATAACCCAGAAAATAAACTTTGCCCAAAAATGCTACCAACAAATACATGGTAACCAGTGTCCATTCCATATGGCACAAACAGAAATCGTAGAGAACCTTCCTTTTTCGTTTTTCGAACTTGTAATAATGGCAACTAATGCCACCTACCCATCGGGCACCCTGCATAGAAACGATTTTATCATGGTTGTAGAATGTAAAATTGTATTGAGCTCAATATCTCAACGGAGAGGTCTATTGGATTCCGAGAGATTAAAATTTGCAATCGGGATCAAAATATCCAGTTTTTTTTTTTTTTTTTTTAAATTTATTTATTGCAAATTATGGATGCAGAGAAGCATGTGGCAAAGTTAGACAACCTTCGAATATTACCTTTATCGTAATCTCCCAGAATCTGGAAGCACCCGTTTAGTTGCGATGTGAAAGCAGAGAAGCACCTCGGTAACCGGACAACCTTCCAATATTACCTTGGTCGTTGCCTTTAGCTTTGGATGCTACCCATTGAAACACCTATACTTAACAAAGAAGACAGCAAATTCCGAATGGAAATGAAAATGGAATGGAGCGGTCTAAAGGTGACAATATTTTCTATTTTTTATATATGTTTTTGAAAACTTTTGAAGCATAAATTCAACCAGTTAAACTTACAAATTTTCAAATTTATTTTTAAATTTTTAAATCTCAAAAGTACCGTTTTCCAAATTTATAAATAAATTTTACTTAACAATTTTTAACCTAAATCATGTATTTGGTTTGGCTTGGCTTTGCTTTACATCTGTTGGAATATATGAAAATTGTAGAACAACAATGGAGAGAGTAATACTTTCCTTTTAACATAGAGAAAAATAAAAATTTCACTCACAAGGATAGAGTTTCCACACTTAAAAAAAACTTTTATTCCTTAAAAAAAACTATTACAATGCTTCCTCACTGATAGGGATTATAAAATAAGTTTGAGTGCTGCAAACGCAGTGAAAAACTAACGTTTTGTCCCTCACAAACAACATTGTTGTGTATTATCTGTTTTTGCACTGCTGTGCATACAAAACCAAAAATAACATTCATTGTGTTAACTTTTGCCTCACGGGCTTTCTGCTTTTATATGCCGCCCATATTAAAAACATTTCAAACTATATAACATAAAACTTTAAACTAAATTCTGTTTAAAACAATTGTTGTCATGGCCCACGCTCTTCTTTGCGCAAATGTTTTATATAACATATGTTAATAACATATGTATATAATAAAACATTTATATGTCAAAACATTCATCGCGCAATAAAAAAACGTTATAACTAAACAAAAAACTTTACAACCCTTTGTAAATCTCTGTCACCGGACTTCAAACAAAAATTGAACCAAAACACATGAACGCTTTTTGCATAACAAAACCCAATAAAGTCACATAACTTTCTGTGCGTGCGATGAAATATTAATTTTGCCATATAAAATTTTCGGGTCCGATTTTGGCCTGCTGACGTCGGGCTAAAATGTAACACGAAACACAATTATTAAATCCGCTTCATAAGGCGATCAGGTTCGTGGCTTACACAAAACATAACGATCAACCAAAAGCTCTGATGGCCGATCATTAACTGGACGGGATGGCCAACGATAAAATCTGACCTATAACAAGTATCGGGTCCGAATGTAAAACAATTCAATCGACCCAAACCAAAAGTTCCGATCTCCGATTTAGGATCAGACGCGAAGACAAATAAACTCCACCACAATAAAATCGTCGGGTCAGCCATTTGTGTGATGCACTCGGGCCATAACAATAAACTGCTTCTGATTCAAACTTGCGATGCAATATGATATTGCCGCGTGGTCTGTGGACCCACAGACCTCGACTTATGTGGAGGGCGATTTTAAAAGGCTGTGGTATATATATATGTGTGTGTGTGTGTGTGTGTGTGTGATACCTCCGATTGTGTTGAACGCATCGGACCTCCATCATCAACAAGACACTGTTCCTGTGGGGACCACGGGGTTTATGAAAAAGAAAACGCCCGCGTACATAAAAACAAAATATCTGCATGAATGTGTTTTAAAAAAAAAACAAAAGTACTATGTTTTGTCAAATACAGGGTCTGTCCCTGAAAAAAATAAAATACTCTGTTTTTTTCAATAGCACAGAGGACTGTGCCGATTTAAACAAAACTAAATTGATTGTTCACTGCATTTGGAAAGCGACTAGAGGAGAAAAAACTAGAGATAAAAAATGGAAAGCGGCTCTGCACAACCACTGTTGAAAGTAACATTTCAACACTCCCCCTTACTTTCAACTGCTAGGTTATCAGTCATACCCAGGCATTTTCTCAAAAACTGAAAACTCTTCTGTCCCAATGGCTTGGTCAGAATGTCTGCAAACTTCTCCTAAGTTCTGCAGTGTTCCAAAACAATTTTTCCATCGCTTACCAATTCCCTAATGTAATGAAATTTTGTGTCAATGTGTTTCATTCTCTTGTGAAACACAAAATTCTTAGATAATGCAATAGCTGAGCTATTGTCACAAAAAATAACAGTTCCTTTTGTCTGCTCTTGGCACAAACTTCTTATCATCCTCCTCATCCAAATTGCCTGACACGCTGCTACTGTAGTTGCCACATATTCTGCCTCTGTTGTAGACAATGCTACAATCGGCTACTTTTTAGAAGCCCATGAAATGGCTCCTGAACCCATGTGAAAAAAATAACCGGAAGTGCTCTTACGATCATCTACACTTCCAGCCGAATCACTGTTAGTGTATCCAACTAAATCTGAACATTCTAAAATAGTATATAAAATTTCATACCTTTTAGTACCTTTAACATACCTCAGAATTCTCTTCGCTGCCTGCCAATGTGCATTCTCTGGCTTCTCCATGAATCTGGAAATCAAACTAATAGCATGCATTGTATCGGGCTTAGTTGCAGTCAAATACATGAGGCTGCCAACTATGCTCTTGTACAAACTAGGATCAAAATCCTTGCTGCTGTCCTCTCTGCTGAGTTTTAATCCTATCACTGTTGGAGTGATTGTTGCTTTGCTCTCCTGCATATTAAATCTTTCAAGCACTTCATTAACATATTTTTCCTGTGAGATAAAAATCTCATTTTCATCTTGTTCTACTTCTATTCCTAAGAAGTATTTCAACCCATGTCAGCCATTTCAAATTCTTCTTTCATGACTGTTTTAAAATTTTCAATAAGGTAATCATCATTACCTGTGAAAATAACATCATCAACATATAAAACTACAATCGACATTTTACTATCTTTTTCTTTGATGTAGAGGGTGGATTCTCCCTCACACTTTTCAAATCCATTTAGTAGTAAATAGGAGTCTATTCTACTATAGGAGTCTATTCTACCGTACCACGCTCTTGGTGCTTGCTTTAGCCCATAAAGAGCTTTTTTCAACTTGCACACTTTTTTCTCTTGGCCTTTCTTTTCGTAGCCGAGAGGTTGTTCAATGTAAACCTCTTCCATTAACACTCCATTTAGAAATGCTAACTTTACGTCCATTTGGCAACATTTCCACTTGTTTTGTGCTGCTATGGACAACACTTCTCTCACGGTTTCCATTCTAGCAACCAGTGCGAAAGTTTCCTCATAGTCTATCCCATGCTTTTTCTTATAACCCTTGACAAAAAGTCTTGCCTTGTGTCTCTCTATTTTTCCTTCAGCATTACTCTTGGTCTTGTAGACCCATTTAACTCCAATGATATCTTTACCTTTTGGGAGTTCAACCAAATCCCAAGTCTTGTTTCTTTCTATGGCATTAATCTCCTCATCCATAGCTTCTATCGATTTCTTATCCTTAATAGCTTCTTCAAAGTGGATAGGGTCATCAACATGAAAATATAAAGAAATAAAGAATTTATACCTTCATTTACTGCCTCTTGTTCATAAATATCATTCAAATTTCTGAACTTCTTACCTTTTTCATTAGGTGTACAAATGCTTGAAGAAGCACTTAAATTTCCTCCTTGTGGTGTGCTTGGAGAAGCACTTTCATTTCCCCTCAAGGGTGTCTCTTGCTGCCCTTTTGTTGGTGCTGCTAGTTGGGGATGTATTTCAGCCAACTCATCATCATTTTCATCATGAGATAAATAGTGTTTAACATTCACTGTTTTCTCTATGCTTCCATCACAAGCTTCCTCCTCAATGAACTGAACATCTCTGCTCACAATAAAATTCTTGGTGGATGGATTGTACAACCTATAAGCTTGGATTCCTCACTGTATCCAATGAAAATACATTTCTCCGCCTTGTTGTCCAACTTCTTCCTTAGCTCATCCAGAATGTTTGCATAAGCCACACATCCAAAAACTTTCATGTGTGTGACACCTTGCTTTGTGCCACTCCATGCCTCTTTCAAAACTTTGTTCATAACTACTTTTGTAGGGCACCTATTCAAAATGTACGCTGCACAATGTACAGCTTCAGCCCAATAATCATTAGGAAAATGCTTTTCCTTTAACATACTCCTTACCACGTCCATTATAGTTCTATTCTTCCTTTCGGCAACTCCATTTTGCTGCGGAGTATATCTAGTTGTAAACTGCTTATGGATTCCATTTTCTCTACAAAAAAGTAGAAAATATTTAGAGATATACTCACCCCCTCTATCATTCCTTAGGACTTTGATATGCAGCCCAATTTGGTTTTAAACAAGTGCTTTGAAATTGCAAAATCTTTCAAACACTTCACTTTTTTTTTTCAAAAAGTAAACCCAAGCTTTTCTAGTAAAATCATCAATAAATGTTAACATGTAATGACTGCTAGCAAGTGATGGAGTTTGCATCGTTCCACACAAATCTGAGTGGACAATCTCTAAGGGTGCTTTCGCCCTTACGATTTTCCCGGAAGGAAAACTTTCTCTATGTTGTTCCCCAAGATACAACATTCAAAAAGGCTGTCCGATTTCTCTATCAATGGTAAACCTCTTACCATTCCTTTTCTATTCAACAAATTAAGACCTCCAAAGTTGAGATGTCCAAATCTCAAATGCCACAACCAATTATCATCTTTTGGTTTGCTTTGGAAAGCCTCTTGTGTCACTGTTGCTATCTCTTCACCATTCTTCAAATCTGTTCTCATTCTAAGAGGGAACATCGTGTTCCTTGTCATATTCACTTCATCAATAAATTGTTTGCTGGGTGGTTTATCCATGATGGTGCAAACATAATTTTCAAAAAAGACACTTTACCCCTTTTGAACAAGTTGTCCAATCTTTAAGAGGTTACACTTCATTCCTGGAACATAATAGACATCTGCTATGGATTTCTTTTCACCTTTCCTTATCAAAACATTTACATCTCCTTTTCCCATAACATAAACTTTACTATGAGTCCCTAGCGTGACTTGTGACTTCACACTTTCATCTAGTATAGAAAACATTGCTATGTTTCCTTTCATATGGTTACTACAACCGGAATCTAGAAACCATAAGTCTTCATTCTTTTCTTCAGCCATATTACAAGCTAAAAACAATTTGTCTTGGCCGATATTTTCTCTAGTAAAATTTGCATTTGTTCTATTTCCCATATCATGCTGCTTCTTTCTACATTCATTAGCATAATGTCCATATTTTTTACAATAGTGACATTGGACATTGAATTTGTCATACCTTTTTCCTTGAGCATTTTGCTGACCACTTTGCTGGCTGCTGCCTTAGCCTTGATGCTGATTTGGATTGCTGCCACTTCCTTGAGCATTTGCTGGACTATTTCTTCCACCTCTATTTTGGCTTCTGCCTCTTCCTCTTTTGTTTCCTCTGCCTTGCCCTCTTCCTCTTCCGAAAGACATCTCGGTCTTAAAGGCATGTTCCAGAGATGAGTTTTCACTTCTACCCAATCTCTGCTTATGGGTCATTAGTGATGCATGTAGCTCATCCACTGAAAAATTTGTGAGATCCTTGGTATCCTCTATAGTGGTGAAAATCACATCGAATCTTGAGGGTAGACTCCTGAAGAGTTTTTCCACAATCCTCTTGTTTTCAAGAGTCTCTCCACAAGACCTTATCTGTGTGACCATTCCAATCACATGAGTGGAGAATGAGTCAATGTTATCTGACTCCTTCATGCAGAGAGTCTCAAAGTCTCTCCTTATCAACTAAAGTTTTGTTGTCTTCACTTTCTCCATGCCTTGATAGGTTGTCTTGAGAGTTTTCCATGCTTCTTTGGATCTCTTAGTTGCTGCTATCCTAGGAAACACACTCTCATGCACTGCTTGATACAAAAAGTAGAGGGATCTTGAATCCTTCTTCTTATTGCTCTTCGGCAGTTCCTTCTCTGCTTGAGTTAAACCATCAAACTCATTTTCATATGCTGGCTCTTCAAAGCCATCCTCAACAAGTTCCCATAAATCTTGGGAAGCAAATAAAGCTCTCATAGTTATTGACCAGTAGTCATAATTTTTCCCATTAAAGTGTGGGAGCTGGGTATTTCCAATACCCATGCTAGTGCTGGCTCCAGCCATTCTTGCACTCTTAACTATGCTTCAAAAACACTTGACTGTGTATTTAAAATAACTGACTGTTCTACAACAGTAGCACAAAAACTGTATAGAGAAATACCTTGGATTCTTCTTGGCTGAGTCTTCACACTGCTGGAGAAACTCCTGCAACACGAAATCCTTCCTTCAGCTTCTTTGACCTTCAAAGAGCCTGGACTAGCTCTGATACCATGTTGGAATATATGAAAATTCCAGAACAACAATGGAGAGAGTAATACTCTCCGCTTTAACACAGAGAAAAACAAAAATTTCACTCACATGGACAGAGTTTCCACACTTAAAACAAATTTCTATTCCTCAAAAAAAACTATTACAACGCTTCCTCACTGAGAGGGATTACAAAATAAGTTTGACTACTGCAAACGAAGTGCAAAACTAACACTCTGTCTCTCACAAACAACACTGCTATGTATTATCTGTTTTTGCACTGCTGTGCATAAAAGACCAAAAATAACATTCATTGTGTGTTAACATTTGCCTCACGGGCTTTTTGCTTTTATATGCCACGCATATTAGAAACATTTCAAACTATATAACATAAAACTTTAAACTAAATTATGTTTAAAAAAATTGTCGTCGAGGCCCATGCTTTTCTTTGCGCAAATGTTTTATATAACATATTTTAATAACATATGTATATAATAAAACATTTATATGTCAAAACATTCATTACGCAATAACAAACGCTATAACTAAACAAAAAAATTTACAACCCTTTATAAATCTCCGCCGCCGGACATCAAACAAAAATTGAACCAAAACACATGAACGCTTTTCGCGTAATTAAACCGGATGACGTCACATAACTTTCTGTGTGCGCAATGAAATATTAATTCTGCCATATAAAATTTTCGGGTCCGATTTTGGCCTAGTGACATCAGGCCAAAATGTAATGCGAAACACAATTATTAAATCCGCTTCATAAGGCGATCGGGTCCATGGCTTACAGAAAACATAACGATCAACCAAAATTTCCAATGGCAAATCATTAACCGGACGCGATGGCCAACGATAAACTCTGACCTATAACAAGTATTGGGTCTGGATGTAAAACAATTCAATCGGTCCAAACCAAAAGTTTCGATCTCTAATTTAGGATCGAACGCAAAGAAAAATAAACTCCACCACAATAAAATCATCGGGTCCGCCATTTGTGTGATGCACTCGGGCCATAACAATAAACTGCTCTCGATTCAAACTTGTGATGCAATATGATATTGCCGCGTGGTCTGTGGACCAGCGGACCTCGGCTTATGTGGAGGGCGATTTTAAAAGGCTGTGGTATATATGTGTGTGTGTGTGTGTGTGATACCTCCGATTGCGTTAAACGCATCGGACCTCCATCATTAACAAGACACTGTTCCTGTGGTGACCACGGTGTTTATGAAAAATAAAACGACCGCGTACATAAAAACAAAATATTTGCATGACTGTGTTTTAAAAAAAACAAAAGTACTCTGTTTTTCGAAATACAGAGTCTGTCCCCGAACAAAATAAAAGACTCTGCTTTTTTCAATAGCATAGAGGATTATGCCGATTTAAACAAAACAGAACTGACTGTTCACTGCATTTGGAAAGCGGCTGGAGGAGAAAAAACTAGAGATAAAAAATGGAAAGTGGCTCTGCACAACCACTGTTGAAAGTAACATTTCAACAACATCATGGAAGTTACATGTCTATTTTCACTTTTGCAGTATGCTTCCTCAGCTTTGGTATGCGGTGTTGATATCATAATTACCCATGTTGATGTCATAAAACCATGTTTGGTTTCATCAAAATTCCATGTGGATGAAAAATAATCCTTAAATAATTGGAAATGGTAAAAAAATTCTAGTGAAAAAGATAAATAAATTTTCTTTATAAATAAGAGTTGTTAATTGTGCTAGGAGCTTTTAGTGGAAGATGGGTAGACATTTAAGAAAGATTGTATGCTGATGTTATATATATATATATATATATATATATATATATATTGTTGGTTTTATATGTTTTAATTACTTTTAGTGGTTAATAGGAAAATTGAAAAGAAATAAATGTTGGTTTTATGTTTTAATTGTTCTTAGTGGTCAATAGGAAAATTGAATCCATAATCTTGTTCTGGAAAGAGGTAATGAACTAAGATTTGAAGTGGATATATTAATTCATTACTAACCCAGAAGGACTTGTATCAATTTTAGTGGGTTGTAACCACTAGTAAGTCTACACATTTGCAGTTTTAATCCTAGTATCTTATTCACTTGAGTATGAACTATTTTCCAAAATGTTATTTTTGGATTAAAAAATCATTACAAAAATATCTAAAAATTGTGTATGAATGTTGGAACCATATCCATAAATTATGATGCAAAGGCTACAATAACACTTTCAAGTTATGGTCCAAATCAAATGTTCGAGAATATTCTTACTAATGGTAAATGGGAACAATACACTTTTACCATGAATGTTATTAACTTGTATGTAGTATCAAAAATTTTTATAAATGTTTTAATTTAATTTAATTTTACAAAAAAGAAATTTAAATTTAAAAGAAAAAAAACTATACTTTTGAAAACACTCCCACTATTACTAAAAATATTCATGGATATTCTATAGAGATCAAATTAAAATTTTGAGAATATCTTTATACATAGAGATGTGAAATATATATAATATATCCATCTTAATTCTATATTTACCAAAGGTCAAGATAAATCAAATCTATTTTCACTTTAAAATAATTTTGTGCCTCAAAATATTTAATCTTTCTCCAAATATTTAATATATCTAAAATTAAAATGAATCTAACCTAATATCTAAATAAACTATTTATCAATTTTATTTACTATAATAAGTAAATAAAAAATAAATTTTCCCCATAATAATTATAAAATTATTTTAATATCTTTTACAACATTAAATATAAAATTACGGAGCATAATTAAGTAATACCGTATGTAATTCGTAGAACACAACTTTAAAACTAAATGCGAGATATCTTGCTTTAGAAATTAGGGATCCCTCCGAAAGCAATGTTAGGGATACATTCTTAATTCAATATACATTCATTTGGTCAAACCATTGGGTGATGGCAGTTGTGTTGCAATAATAAACATTATTGAAACTCATTGAAACAAATGATTTAGTACCTAAAAACAATTATTGTACTTATTAAAAAAAAATCATTTACATTATTGGTATTCCAAGAAAGAAAGAAATTTTCATTTAGGTTATTGGTATTTCAAGAAAGAAATTAATATTTTAGAGGTAAGTACAAAATCCAGTGAGTATTATAGACAACAGGAAATTTTAGGAGTTAATTTTGATAGGTGGGTTGGTATTTCATAGATTTTCTAAAAAGGAGTTCTCTAATTATCATTATTTTATTATTATTTTTTAAAAATGATTGGCTTACATTTTATACTATAAAATTATTTTATCTTAAAAATTATAATTTTTTTATAAAATCTATATTAAATTATTAGGCATTTGAATATTTCTACAAGAATATTGTCAAACATTTTATTATTTGCATATTAAAGTACTAGTAATATTTGACAATGTTTCTAACATTAAAATAAATTTTCATTCTTAACTTATCCCTTACCTAAAGTAACCTAAAATATCTTCACATGAAAAATCTGTAAAATCAATGTCACATATAATATAAATGATGAAAGACAATTTCCAGTAGACTTTGTAGCCTAGAAAAATATAAAAACTATTTTTCAATAAATTATGGTTACAATCAATGACTTATATATTGTCACAACTATTCCTTTTGAACAAATTCATCTTAAAATATTATAAGATTTTGCAACAACTTTGTTATGTAATTCTTCCTAAATATTAAAATTTAATTTTACAATTTTTGTGCTAAAATACTAAAACAAGTTGAGAATGTAATAAACAATGTTAAAATAATATCATAATGAATGAATATGAGATGTAGTTGAGGAAACCCAACATGGATATCCCTATGGAAACCTAAGCATTATTCATTTATTTGTTCTTCTCACATTTTAAATGGAAATACAAGAAAAAAAATGAATTCTCCATGGTGTTGTTATAGGCATTTCAACTTGTATGTTTACTACAATGTTTCTACTTCATGTGTTCCATGGTGTTGCTATAGCCATTTCAACTTGTATGTTTACTACAATGTTTCTACTTCATGTGTTCTATTGATAGTATCTCACTTCCTTACTCTACTCAACCATACAACAATGATAAATATAGCAAGAATGGAATCCCTCTTTTTCCTAGTGGTCTAATATTTGACATGTCATGATAATCATCTATAATTAAGATTATGTTTCTTTTGGTACCTCAACTCTTAATAAGGCTTATTTTTTTCCGACTCTTTAGAAAAGGTTTGGACTTCCACATATAAATAATTAAATTTATATGACTACTAATAGGAATTGACATAGCTTCCACTCCATAATATGGTAGTTAAAATCACAAGTTCACTTTCAGGAGGCCTAACATTCACAAAAAAATTATGATTCATGTGATATATCTATCATTGGAAATATTTCGATGATGTATATAGAAATTTTGGACGATTAGTAACTTTCTTCACATTTTTTTAATTGAAAACTATTCATTCAATGCCCCAAATGAAACACATATGTTTTAGGAAAAATAATAACCAAAATAGGACATGCCTCTAGAATGGGTCATAGAAATCAATAGTTCTAATATTGCCACTTATAAAGTACCATAATATATGAGAAATATATGATTATCCACCTTGGATCATTGCTTGCTATTTTGGGATGAAAGTTTTGGTTTCTAAAGGATTTTACTGAATGCGTTGAAGGCCCTTACCTTCTTCTTGGAGTACATTTTCACTTTTCTCTAGTGTTATCCTATCAATTTATCTTCAAATAGTTCTTGATGCTTCCTTTATCAAATTACCGAAGCTTGGGGTGCTAATTACTCTATGGTAAGTAAGAGCTACTTGTCATTTTTCTTGTCTAACATGGAAGAATCAAGGTTTTAACTTTTAAGCACTACTACTAGTTAAATCCATATATGTGGAGGTGAAATAGGTCTACATTCATTATCACTTAATTTCTCTATTGTTCCAAAAGCATAATACTAAATAACATTTATTTTTTCTACAAATTTACAACCTTTCTTTGTTCATATATAACTAGAATAAATGTCCTACCTTGAACGTTTTTTATTCTTACACTCATCATATCAGGTTTGTACATTTTCTACAAGTTTGAATTGTCTATTTTCATTGCAAATGTATCTTTATGATCTTGGGAATGAACCTTTTAGTGTTTAGTACTTCTACTATGTTGTATTCCTTTTCTTCTCCATGTTTTCTAATTTCCTCCTAAAGGGAACTGCTTACATGCCACCCTCTTATGGTTTTGGTGTTGTTGCTTCGATAGGAACTCTTTCCTATATATTCTAACTAATTTTTCTAGTTCATATACTAGATACATGATGATCTAGTCTCACATTACATATCAATTCCCATAGATGACTTTCCCATTTTCTATCAACTACTCTCTCAATCACCTTAGTTCACACATGCACTTGCATATGGTACCTCATGCATTCATACATATTATCTTTATTTTCATTACCATGTCATACCGTGATGTGTGTGTTTCGTACATGAACATGGTGTAATGGTTTTATAGCTACCCATGAAAAATATGTGCATTGGATATTCTCAAATAACACTTCGTAACATTAAAAAAAATATTTTGGACTCATTATAACACAAGGGATGTAATTATCCTTCGATAAGTGTCATGAAGAATTGGGTAAAGTCATATTACTAAAAAAAATGGTTGTTGTAATTTACTTCATATCCTAACCATACTTAACATATTTCATGTTTTCCCTTCTAGTTTCATCTCATTCATAAAAAGAAGGTTTACTCCTAGTCATGTTTGACTTGTCATATGTGAGTGAACATTCAATAGCAAAGAAAATTGAAGATTAATTTAATTCTTAGTCAAATGAAGTCAAAAGGACCCCTAAGTGCTATACTAAAGGAAAATTTCTAGAAAAAAAACATTAATAAATCAAGGAAGCATGATACAAAATGGGGTAGAAAAACAATGTACCAACGTGGTAACGCTAATCAAATCTTATTCCTGGGGCTGACATGTGTAAATAATCAATATTCATAGATATTGAAAGATATATGGATAAGTTAAAAGGCCTTTACATGAATATAAATTAATTTTGGGATTAATACGTGAAACAACCCTTCTCTTTCCATAAGTTATACATAATTTTAACCTATATTCAACATAGTGATTGACAAATAATTCTTATCTTGGGAATGACCACATGTCAAAGGTAATAAGGTTGTTCTCCCATGGTGAGAATTAAGAAAATATCAATATTAACTTATTTCATAATATTTCTAGAAGAGATTACTTAGTGTCTATTAACTACTAACTCATGTACTGAGGCTTGAGTCACCACTATACCTAGCCACCTTCATTGGGATCTCTACACTATTCCTTTGCATCCATTTGATTGTAATGGGATTTACAAATCACATTAGAATCCATGTATGATGCCTCAATATTCATGTACTTACTTTAGGATTAATAACATTGCATTTTTATCTCTAACACTACCTTGGAATTTCTGATCTGCGATCTTCAAAACTAACTTGTTTTGAAAAAATATTGTGTGGGTTATTAAATTTAAAGCAACTCAGGAGTGAAATTATCATAGACAAAATGTACTTAAAAAGTAATTAAAATAGTATAAAGAAGTGTGTACCAATGATAAATCATATTTCATGTGATGATATTTGATGATGTACTCAATTTCATCCTTGTAAAGGTGGAAGATTTTCTCCATTTTAAATAAAATAACTTTCATGTTGTAATATCCCTATTTTTAGCTTTTATAAATTTTGAATAAACTTAAAGGTCAGGTGGGCCTAAGGAAAATATATGTATGGACATATTATTTTTTGAAATTAATAAGTAAATGTGGAAATAATATTAGTGTATAAAGATAGAGTAAATTGAGACCAGGAATTTTGATCCATGAGGATGGACTAGAATCCTAAGACTTTCCCAAAATTCTCTAGAATTCCTTGGAGAAAAATAAAATAAATAAAAAATTATTAAATGAAAGAAAAAGATCTAATAAAGGCCTCAATAAAGTGGAAAATTACTGAGAAGGGGTAAGAATAAAATTGGGCTGAGGAAAAGCTAGTTTTAAAAGAAGCTTTTGTGGAAAAAACAAAAGCAAAGCCTAGGCTAAGGGAAACAACATCCCAAAATAGCAGGACACCGTTATGTAAATAAGTTGAGGGAAATAAATCTTAAATAGGATATTCCTAGTGTGACAAAGGGTTTGTGTACACAGGGGGAATAATTGGTCTCTGTTTAGGGGAGAGTGGTGGAACAAGATTGTAGCTGGGAGGAAAAAGAATCTTTATACATTTGTATGCAAATTTTCTGAAAATTTCTCTATATTTCAAATTCAAATTTAGTTGTATGGTTATGAGTGTATAATAAATCCGAACTTGAAATTTGAGGATAACTGAAACTAGAACTAAGAAAATTAGGCTCTATTATATGCTACTAGAATTAGTTGTTATGTAATGTAAATCAATGGATTTATGTGTATTGTACAATGTTATTTTCAGAACTTTATTGGAATATGTATTTGACAGAGCCTTAACTATAAATCAAGATAGTTAATTCCCATATACTATTACATAGGACAAAAATGGTCTAGAGGATAAACAAGAAGAATCTCTAAACCCTTTACGAGGGACTAAATCTATTGTTTATTTCAAAATAGAAGTATGGAATTAAACTAAAAAGTAACATTATACATATAGTAAATAATAATGAGTAAGGCACATATTTGTAAAATTTCTATACTGATATAAAATTCATATATGAAGGTAAAACAAAGGTTTTGCATATATTATGACTAGTGGAAAAGTATATTAAACATAGAATAGTTCAAAGTTAAATCCATACATGTGACAAAATAATATAGGTAAACACAAAATCTGTATTATCCCAACTTCATATACATAAATGTAAATTCAAAATCCTCAAGAGGAATTGAAGATGAAACTACTCAAAAATACTAAGTTTTTAATTGTACAGTAAGATTATAAAACTACATTAGGGTCACATCCCTAGCAATATGTTAGCCAACAAAATTTATACATGAATATGGGAGTGGATTTTGTAGTGTCTTCGTTGGTCTGATGACCGACCTGAAAATTGAGAATATTGTCTGTCAGAGGCTATGATTAATGACAAAAAGGGACATCACAATTTTAGAAGATATTATATCAAACCTGAAGAAAATAATGAAGTTAAAGTTAGAAATTTATTGATGAGGTTAGAAAATAAAAATTGGGAGTAATTCCCAAGAGTATATAAGGTGAGAAAGATACCTGGAAATTACTCTTCAAATTGTGATTTTCTCCTTCTCCCTACGTTAAGAAATATTTTAAGCATAGCTGAAGTGAAAAAACTAAATAAATTCATTAAAGTATAAGTCTCAGCAAATTCCATTACAAACCTGGGAAAATAAGTATATAGAGTTGAAGAAGTACTGAATAAGTTTCGAAAAAGGATAACAGCCTTGGCTAAGAGTTACCCATGTTAATTCCAAAAAAATTAAAGATAAAGTTAAGAACAAAGTATCTCAATTTTATGTGAGTACGTTCTGAAATTAGAAAAGCACTGTTAAATATAAACATAACAAAAGGATATCAAACCTGGTTATATGGAAGCTATTTTAATACCCTGTGAGAATCGTGATAACAATACTTAATATGTAAGGATTACTACATAAAATGAAAATCTGAATATCTATTATTCAAATTGACGAAGTATTCAAAATTCCGTTAAGGAATTTCATACATGCCAAGTTCATTGGGATGCTAAAAAAATAGAAGTTATCATCTATTATGAGTGATACTCGAATATATGAATAAGATTAAAGTAAAGAAATCAAATTAGCCTGAGATATTCTTTAAATTTAAAGAGGCTACTCGATATAGGAACTTCATAACTTAGAATTTAATAAATGTTATAATAAACATAAATCTGGAAAAAGGAAATTGTTAGAATGAATTCTTAACACAAGTGTACAAAAAGAGATCACTTTAGCAGCACATGAAAAACAACCCTAAAAAAAAATATGGTTGTCTAACTTCTTTAGATCTATAATAGACGGTCGAAACAAATGCAAAAAAAACCCATATCTATTCAGTAAAAGCAGCTAAATAGTAAAATGAAATAAGAGTTTCTCCAAATATCCAATGGACAAGACAATATTTATAAAGAATGTTTATATTATGTTAACACCTAGGAAGGGAACAAAGAATGATGTTACCAATCCCCCTCAATGGGATGGGTTCTTAGTTGTCATCAACACTTCAGATTCAAATTTTCTCTCTCTCAATCATATATACAACCCAAGACGTATTGAACTCAATGGGACCTCAATAAGAGAAAAGATATTAAAAGTGATCAAAATATGACAATGGTAAGAGGATCAAATTACGACCATGATAAAAGGATCAAAGGTAAATAATGAATGGTAAACCCTCTGTTAGTAGGTTAAAATGCTTCATTTTTACTCCCTTCCTACTTCAAAACCACGACCTTAAACCTCTGTTTTATCCTCCCAAACTGCCTTATTCCTCCACTATTACAAGAATTATGTCTATTCTTACACTAGCTTTATATTTCATATTTAAGGTTTACAAAGCACTTAGTTAATCATTTTAATATATTTTATGCCTTTAATATTTCTTGGAACTAATATTTTCTCTCCTAGAGTATTTGATATGAAAATGTATTAATCGTTTAATTCGAATGGTCGAGTATAAATAGATTCTTTCACCATTGGCAACCGCTCACTCCTAAACTCTCATGAAAGCTCACTGCCTAATGCGGGCATCTCGTTCCAATTTATCTTGTTCAGTTGCGGTCATCTCGATTTGGACTCGGAGTGGAGGAAAGTGAGGATATGGCAAGATTATGTTTCCGACCAACGATTAGATTAGTACTTCATTACAGCTACAGGCTTATTTTATCACATTATTTTTATTCTTTTCCAACTGAAAGGCTTGGATTGGAACGATTGTATTTAATTTTTTTATGGCTGAAGGCCTAAGGGTTATATAAAATGTAGATTTAAGATAGAAATTAGTTAGAGATAGCGAAAGAAATTCTACTATAAATATGGTGAAATTGTGATTTTGTTGTCATTGGCCTTGTTTTGGGCTGGATCCGAACTCATTATGTACATTTGCTGATTTGAAATTAATACAAAGGAGTTGTGCCATGTTAATTACATCCCGTGTTTTAATTATTTACTGATGCATCACTGAGTGTTGAAGTTTCAAGTTTCCTAAAATGGGAAACCTAGCTCTTTCTCCCTTTCACTTTCGTTTTGTCAAAGGTATGCATTGATTTCATTTAAATGTAAAGCGTGGATTAAGATTTTGTTTCATTCTTTCACAAGAGTTTTGGTTTTATTTCATTAATAGTATATGTGTGATAGATCTGTGGTGTGAATGTAAATTAAGTTTGATTTACCTTCAATAATTTCCTTTTCCAAACCTTAGTTTACTTCTGCATGGATCGTGCAACCATGTTAATCCTGCACTAGTGCATTTATAATTCTGCAACTTGATTTTGTTGGTTCATTACAACAAAGCTTTTTCATTCCTTTCATGGATATTCGATACATTTCTACAAGTGAGTTTTCATTATCAGATAGAAGTATTTTTAATATAAAGAGTTAAAATATTAAGGATTAAAGATGCTTTGGTAATTAAGGAATGAATGATGTTACAATGCATTGATATGTACCAACACTTTACACTTTTCAGGAAAGGATTAAAAATCATTTTGAATTATTAAAGTGAACCTTTCTGAGTTCAAAATACTAAGAGGCAGATCTGATTTATGTGTGTAACTATTACAGGGACAAAGTCTGCTGCCATAGTTATATAATTTCTTTGACTGCATGAAAGAGTTCCTTAATTGAAGAGAGTGTGCTTTTGTTTGTGAAGTTAATTTTTTATTTCGAAGTTCATTTTGGTTGAAGCGTTCTTTTGTTGTGGAAGTTATTTCAAAGTTTTGTTTCCCTTTGCAAACTGTTTTCATAGTTAACACACTCTTTAATTTTTCTTGAATGTAATTGGAAAACCTGGTGCAGGAACCTCTGTTCTGGTACAGGAACCAATATCCTGATACAGGAACAGAGTGCTCTAGTCCTAAGGCTGAGAGCCCATACATAAAGACATAAATCTTCAATATAAGTGTAAAAGATAATTCCATCACATAAGCCTTGTGTCTATACTAGTGCAAGAATATTGCATGAGTATAGGAAAACAACTTAGTGCAGGAAGGAAAATATTTAAAGAAGGCAACTCTCTTCAAGGGCCCAATTGTTAATATCTCAACAACTATACTGAAGATAAACACAGTATTTTACTTCGACAATTAGGATTTTTTGCAGCAGTTTGAAATTTCATTTCATTAGCTTCTTCGCAATGTACTTTCTCTCATATTCCAGCACTAGAATTTCTTTGGTGTAAATTTCCGTGTGATCTTTCTTTTTTATTTTGCAAGATTGAAATTAAATTAAGAATAGAGATAAGAAAATTTCATACCAATTATGGCATTTCCTGTGCTTCATCTCTAAGTTTATGACACCCCCAGGTTGACAATAAAGTGTTGAAGGATTTTTCTTAATTGTAATTCCCTCACCCAACATTTTGGCCCGCTTACCGGGGAGGGGATTCTAATTGGTAATAGTTTTCTATTTTTTACAATAGGGGTAAGTCTGCTATTATTTTTTCTTGCAATGTGCTTCTATTGTTTGAAGGAATTTATAGGTGCTGAGTTATTCTAAAGTTGCAGCATTTTATTGAACTTTTGTTTTGTCATTTTTTGAAATGAATGCCGAAAAGGGGTAGGGGTCCGAAGCCCAGTAAGGGCCAAGGAAATACTGATAAATCTGAAACTATTTCCCATATTGGGCCTTCTTTTACAGGCATAAATTCCAAGCAGACGCAAACCTATCACTCAGGAACTTTCTACATGGACTCTAGTAATAGTATTCTGTGTGTGACACAGCCCACGAAGGAGAAGAAGGGAATTATTGGAACCCATAGTCACCCTTCTCAGCCTGTTGAGAGTGGTTCACTTGGAGGAAAAAAATCACAGAGAACGAAGACCATGCAGAGGGAATTGGCGAGAACCAGGTAAGTGAGGAACAATCCACCTTTGGATTTCCAATTGTGGATCTTGACATAGTGGTGAAAATGAAGAATATTCCACCATCATTTCTTTATCATTTGTATGGTAAGGTACACGAAGATCCAGACTCTTTTCTATTTGAGTTTGATATTTTATGTAGGAGCTATGATTATTCATCTAATTCTCAGAAGTTAAATTTGTTTCCTGCAACTCTCAAGGACGTAGCATTACGTTGCTTCATGGGACTAGGAGGAAACATTATAGCTTCCTGGGACCAAATGAAGAGAGTGTTCTTGTCAAAATATCATTAATATTGTAAAATTAGAGATATTCGAGATGAAATCTTTACTATTTTGCAAAAATATGATGAGGCCTTAGAGGACTACTTAGAGATATTTCTATATATCCTCCAAAGGGCTAAGAAAAAATTTGATCCAAGTACCCATTAGGGGAATTTTGAGGTCTAAAATGGGCCTCCTAAGGAAATTATAAAATAATAGTGGAAATAAAAAATAAGATTTGATGACATCATCAAATTTTAGATGGAAAAAAGAAAAAGGTTACTTTTTCAACTCGTATTTTCTACTTATCTCCCAAATTTTTTACTCAAAATTCAAGTATGAGTACACATTGGATGAAAATTTTGATTTCTCGTCCAGGGAGTACCCATGCTGCATATTTTCGATGGACCTTGCTATGCGAAAAATGAGAAATACATGAAAAAACGTGATTGCAATCACATTTTTTCGTGTATTTATCATTTTTTGCATAGTAAGGTCCATTGAAAGTATGCAGCATGGGTACTCCTTGGACGAGGAATGAAATTTTTGATCCAATGAGTACTCCTACTCAAAATTTGAGTAAAAATTTTGGGAGATAAGTTGAAAAATTAGTTTTATTATTTTATTATTTTTTAATCCTTTTACCCTTTTACTTAAAAAATGGTGAATTATCCCCCATGGTTGACATCATCATCTTCAATCCTATTGGTTCTTATAAAGTTTATTTTGGTTGTAAATTTTTCTTAGGAGGGCCGTTTTAGACCTCAAAATTCCCCTAATGATTAGGACCTTGTTCTTACGTGGGCTTACACATGATGCTAGGAATAATTTAAATTTGTTAGGACAAGGGGATATTTCCTAGAAACCTTTTGGTCAAATTTGTGACTTGTGCAACAAATTCTCAAGGAATCAATATATATCCAGTAGAGGAGTTCGAAATAAAAATAAGAAAACCAAATATACAGATGTTATGATCATTGGATTGGAGAAGAAAATCGACAACATGAAAATTGAAATAATGAATACCATTAGAAAATAGATAGAATATTTGAAATTTTAGCAAAAACTTGTAAAAAAACAAGAGTCATTGTCTATTTATTGTCAAAAATGTAGAAAAAAGAATCCTGTAAGAGAATGTCCTCTTGATGTTAAAGGAACTAATAAATGTGCAATTTGTGCAAAGAACCATGCCACAGAAATATGCCCCTCCATACCTGGACCAAAAGCTATATTTGAAGTAGGGAAACCTAAATCCAAGTCATTCCATGCTATGGGAGCATGAAGAAACTAGTCTCAGGTAAGTGCAGATATGGCTCCTAAACTCCCATCGCATTTTTTTAGTTATAATGCACATCCATATTCCTATCCTAACACTAATCACTCTCAACATTGGCAGCACGTGAACCAATATCACTATGGAAAACCCTCCTAATCTTGGAAAAAATTATGGATAGGGCCAAACTATTCACATCATTAATATCCTACACCTATGCAATCATACCCACCTACATATGCACCTTACCCAATGCCACAACCTTCATTTCCCCAGATGAGTTAGCCTATGCCACTATTACCTTTTCCTCGACCATTTCGACCTCCTGAATTGATTGCCCAATCCATACCAAACCCCAATAAAAAAGTGGTACAAATTATCCATTCCATAAGCCTACTTTCTTCATCCAGTTATTAGTTCATGCCAGTTGGATTCAATGATCTCCTCTTGAGATCAGGGAAGGTAGTAACCTTAGAGAAGCATAAGCAACCCATGGTGATTATTGAAGAGAAAGTTGAGGAGGAAACTCCTGACCATTCTATGAGAGATTTCACCATTCATTCCATCCGTGTACCTTCAGAGAATTTTCCATCCTGTTCAAACATGCATCCCTATCCAGAGAGGCTAGTTTTGGAGAGGAATGACCTCATTCCTCAGTCTAGTCTAGCTTATGAGCTTAGGAATATTTTCATAAAGGTTAATCTTCTCCAAGCTATCAAAGAGATCCCTATTTATATGGAAATCATTACGAAAATCTGTCTCAATAAGCTAGGAAGGAGAATATTGTAACCTAAAGCTATTCAATTTTTTGGAAGAGTAGCATAGTTAATGATGGGGTGTGTGCACATGGAAAAGTATATTGATCCTTGAAACTATGTTGTCTATGTTCAGATAGATGATATCATTGTCTCTAATGTTCTTATAGACCTAGGGGAAACCATTAGTTTTATTACCAACAAAACCATGGATCAACATGGGTTGGTCCATATTCATCCTACTCCCACTGTACTTGAACTGGAAGACAAATATAAAATAAAGCTGAAAGGGGTGTTGGATGATGTGGTCGTTTCATTAGAGTCTTGGGAATATCCCACAGACTTCATAGTGCTTCATCCAAAGAATCTTGTGGGAGGATATCCCTTGATCTTGTGATGACCATGGCTTGCTATAGCCGATGCCTACATTCGATGTCATTTTGGTGACATCTATATCTCCCATGGAGATTCTAGGAGAAGGTCACCTTATATGCACCCTCTATATCCATTGAAGAGCTGTGATATAGTTTGTGGCTAAATTATAGTAGTGACGAGGAGAATCAATCTGTATCTATGCTACATAATTGTGCGGAGTCATCCCAGGAGGGTGAGATACGAGACTTTCTTAACAATCTAGGTAGCATGCCCAATTTTGTGCCATTGAGCGAAATATTTAGTCTATATTTTTAGGAAAGTGGTGATTCCCGACCCTCGTCACCACTGTCTTTAGGAACACCTCTGTATACTATTAAGCCTAATACCTCTCCTGTTGAGATTAGTCCAGAAAAATCTTTGCATATCAGTTCAGACTTGGATTCGTCCCAACAAGAACACCTTGTGCATTTGTTGCGAAACCATATTGATGCCTTTTCATGGGGTTACGGAGATATGAAAGGCATCCCTCCTGAAACCTGGACTCACGGTATATATATTCAGGAGGGAGCCGAGCTGTCTGACAAACCCAAAGGCGTATGAACTGAGCTCTAAGAGATGTTGTAAAGGAAGAATTACAAGAACCATTAGATGTTGATTTTATATATCATATTTCTGATAGCCAGTGGGTCTCTCCATTGGTGTTTGTCTCGAAGAAATATTGGATATGGAACATTTGCATTGACTACAAATAATTGAAAAAATCCACTCTTAATGGTTACGTCATATCTGGATTTATGTAGGAATGCAATAAAATACATAAAACATAAACACATAGATGCAGTGGAAATAATTATTCATTTCATTAATATCAAATAAAAACAATATGCTTACATACATAATGGAAATAAAATATCTAGGGTGTTGGTAGCGTATCTTGGAGAAGTGATGTGGCAGCTACAGACCTCTGAACTGTGTTACATTAAGGCCTATTTATAGACATAATGGAAATAGATGAGCTAGGGCACTGGCAGTGTATCCCCAAGAAGAGATGTGACGGCTACCAACCCCTGAACTATGTTACAATGAGGATTGAAGGCCTATTTATTCTTGAGAAAAAATGTAAAACCTGAAACGTCCAAAAACCTAAACCTAGGAGATGAAGCACCAAAATTGTGGGTCCCGTTAGGGTAAATTGGTGTTTCAACTTCCCGGTGATGTAACTTTGGCATACGATCTTTGTTTTACGCACTCAATATATTTTTAGAAATATATATCCGAGGACTAAAAATTTTGGTGTAAGAAACATCATTCCATGGACCCATTTTTCTCCTGGGTTTCCCAAAGAACGTTGTTTAGGGCCTCAAAATGGCTCTCAAAGTTCAGGACCCGAAAAACTGCTAAAAATATTAAGTTGTGCTGCAGCTTAAAAACTAAAAGCACTGATGGTGGGGGTTCAAATGGCATAGGTGGGTGGCACCAATATCCACCTAGATCATTAACGCCCCAAAACGACTCCGGAAGTGCAGGACGCAAAAACCTGCTAAAAATAATAAGTTGTGCTGAAAGTGAAAAGCTACAAGAATTGATGGTGCAGGTCCAAATGGAATAGGTGGGTGGCCATTGATATCCACCTGGATCATTCCTCCCCCCTTAGGAAGCAATGGTACCCATTGCGTCGAGATCCTCTGTGAGACTAGGAAAATTCTGTTAAACTGCGTATTAGATTTGTTGAAGGTGTCATGGACATGTAGGCAGAAATGCTAGATGCATTTAGTAAAATTGGTTTCTTTATTAGCCTTAGAAAATACATCTGTGGATTCATTATGTGTAGTTGTAGGAAGTATGGAAACATCAAGCGTCAATGCATCGGGGGTCAGATCAATGGAGTGCTTGTCCTGACAGTATAGAAGAACCTCTGTGAGTGAAGAGAAAATGTCCTTGTATTCCTCCATGACTTTTTCCATCTGCTCCAGCCATGCAGGGGAGCCCTGTTTTGAGGTTGTATCGACAATATTCTCCTTTCCTTGTGAGTGATTTGTAAGGAAAATAAATTTCCTGGTTTGGGAAACAATCTTACTATGTTGTTTTGCAGTATTCAAAGAGATGACAGGGTGCGGTACTACCTTCGGTATCCTGTACAAGTTATTTACCAAAGTAATAATAACAGCATGAGGCCTAGAATCATACACATCATGTCGCCTCCACAATTATGGTTGGCCCAATAATACATGAGTGACATCAAGAGGAGAAACATCACACAATACCTCATCCGTGAATGGATTGATACTGTACGGAAGGCGGCACTGCTGACGGATGAAAAGATCTATGCTCGGGTGAAGCCACCCGATGGTATACAGTTGTGGGTGTGCCATGGTCAGTAGGCCAAGCTGCTTCATGAACTCTATTGAAATGAGGTTATTTTGGCTACCACTATCGACAAGGAATTGTAGTGGAGAACCCTTCACCCAGATATGCGAATGGAAGAGGTGCTCCCCATCCTCTGGATCCTCAGGATCCTCCGTCTAGATCTTGGTGGTGGAAAAAACATCACTGGGATCTACATCAAAAATCTGCTTCCCTTTGTCATTGCCTTTGTCTGGTTCTGACTAAGGATCATAAAATATCTCTGATTTAGGTGCCTTTAGTTCAGCCACCAAAGACTGTTTGTCCTGACACTCGTTTATGCTATGAGTGGGGTTGTTATGAAATTCACACCACTTCCCCATGTACTTCTTTGGATTTGTGGTGTTATTTTGAGTTGCATTGCTTTGGCCTTTCCCATTGTCCTTCGGTTTGGGGGCACCTTTCCCTGGCTTCGGATTCACAGATCCAAATTATCACTTCTTCTGCTTACATTTCTTCTTGATCTTGGTGGCATAGCTATATGTCATGCCAAGAGATGTGATGTCGAGGAACTCCATTTCCTCTTGAATGTGTTCGTGTGGGCAACCGCAATACTTGAGCCCAAATTGTCTCTCTAAATCTTTAATACACAACTTTTTACGCAGGGTATAGAACAAATTCGTCAGTTCATGCACATATTGATCCCTTTGTTGCCACAGTGTGGTCCATTGGATGTATTTGTCCTCATATCTCTCCACGGGGTAATATTGTTCTTTGATTCTGTCTCAGAACGAATTCCAAGAGGGTGTGGCTGAGAATAGAGAGGGTTCCCCTTCATCCTCTTGCTCACAATAGGTTTCCCACCAGTCTTTGACATGGGGGGCAGCTTTGAGGAGTGCAAAAATAATTTTTTCTCGGTCGGAGAAATCATGGACTAAGAAATACCCTTCCAGCAAATTCAAACATCTATCTACGACGTCTGCATCTATCTGGCCTTAAAATAATGGAATGTCAAAGTTTACTCGTACCTTGAAGGGAGTGGTGCCTCAAGAGTCGTTGTTGGATGTAGATGCACCATAGGTGGTTAGCCGTTGAAGGATCCAAACAAAGTTATCCATCATCGCGTTCCTTTGTTTCTCGAGAGACTCCTTGAGCAACATTTTGATAGGATTTATTTCTCCCTCGTCCTTCTTTTCTTCTGCCATGGGAGGTTGTCAGGGTTTGCTAGACTGATCTTGCAATGGTTCAACCAGATCAAGCCCGAACAAATAATACCCTCACCACGTTGTGGACATGAAAATAAAAATAGAGACAGAGCAGACTTCTCTAATACCACTGATCCAAATTTATGCAGGAACACAATAAAGACATAAATAGACATAAACACAGGGATGCAGCGGAAAAAATGCTTCATTTCATTAATATCAAATAATAGTAGTATGCTTGCAGAAATAATGGAAATAAAATAGCTAGAGTGTTGGTAGTGTATCTCTGAGAAGAGATGTCGTGCCTATAGACCTCTGAACTATGTTACATTCAGGCTCAATGGCCTATTAGAGACATAATGGAAATAGATGAGCTAGGGTACTGGCAGCGTATCCCTAAGAAGAGATGTGATGACTACTCGCCCCTGAACTATGTTACAATGAGGCTTGAAGGAAAATTTATTGTTGAGAAATAATGTAAAACCTGAGACATCCAAAAACCTAAACCTAGGAGATGAAGCACCAAAACTGTGGGCCTCGTTGGGGTATATTGGTGTTTCAAATTCTCGGGGATGTTATTTTGGCTTCCGATCACCATTTTATGTGCTCAATAGATCATTATAAAGATCTATCGGAGGAGTAAAACTTTTGGTGTGATAAATATTGATCCATGCACTCATTTTTCTCTCGCATTTCCCAAAAAATGTCATTTAGGGCCTCAAAACGGCTTTGGAAGTTCAGGACCCGAAAAAGTTCTAAAAATAGTAAGTTGTGCTGCAACTTAAAAAATGAAAGAACTGATGGTGTGGGTTCAAATGGAATAGGTGGGTGGCACCAATATCCACCTGGATCATTAAGGCCCCAAAACAACTCTTTGAGTGCAGGACCCAAAAACCTGCTAAAAATAGTAAGTTGTACTAAAAGTGAAAAGGTGCAAGAATTGATGGTGCAGGTCCAAATGAAATAGGTGGGTGGCCACCAATATCCACCTGGATAAAAATCCCCCTTCCTTTTATTGATTAGGTTCTTGATACCCTTACCAGTAAGAAGTACTTCTCTTTTCTAGACGGCTTTAGTGGTTACAACCAGATACATATCAGACTCGAGGATCAAGACAAAACCACCTTTACATGCTCATGGGGTGCATTTACTTACTAACTACTTCCCTTTGGGCTATGTAATGCCCCAGCTACCTTTCAAAGGGTAGTCTTAGCCATTTTTGCTGACCTTGAGTGTGTGTAAATCTATATGTATGATTTTTCTGTGTTTGGTGATACATTTCAGGAGGCCCTCAAAAATATAGAAAAAATGATTCTCCATTGCCAAGAAGCTCATCTTGCCTTGAGTGAAAAAAGTGCAGATTAATGTGCAAGGCGAGAGTAGTTCTTAGCCATCTTATTTCTGACAAAGGTATCCAGGTTGACCCTGCAAAGATAGAGATTAATTTGAATCTTCCTACACCCAAAACTCAAAGGGAAGTGAAAGGTTTCCTAGGACATGTGAGCTACTATAGGATATTAATTGAGAGCTTCTCTAGAATATTTAGCCCCTTTTTTCAACTTTTAGCTCAGGATAGTGAGTTTTCTTGGTCCACAGATTGCCAACAGTATTTTGAGACATTAAAGGAAGAACTAGTATAGGCACCCGTTTTCAGAGGACCAAACTGGTCCCTACCATTTCACATTTCCTCTGATGCCTTATATACTGCCATTGGCGGAGTGTTAGGATAGGAACAAGACAAAGAATCCTATGATATCTACTTCATCAACAAAAACTTGTAACCCTTCGAACTAAACTACACAGTGACTGAGAAAGAGTTTTTAGCTGTAATTTTTGCTATTAATAAATTCAGACACTACATTACAAGGTATGAAGTCTTTGTGCATAATTATCATTCCACGATAAAATATTTGATGAATAAACCATTAACTAGTGGTAGAGTGACTAGGTGGTTACTATGGTTGCAGGAATTTAATATTATTGTTATTGATTGACTAGGAAAATCTAATTTTCTAGCAGGTTATATTTCAATATTAAATAATCCAGGTGAAGTAATTCCTATTGATGATAATTTTCCCGATGAACATCTTTTTTTTTGTTTCAACAAAATCCCCATGGTTCATTGACATAGATAACTATATAGTCATTGAAAAAACACCACCTCACTTATCTACCCATGAAAAGCGGAATATTATACATATAAGTGTTGCATATTCTTGGGTTGAAGGAGACCAATTTTACACCGGGACAGACCTCATCATCCATAGGTGTGTAAGAGACGAAGAAGTGTTTGAAGTCTTAAAATCTATGCATGAAAAACCTTGCGGAGGTCACTTTGCTGATAAGCGAACTACATACCAAATTTTATGAGCTAGCTATTTTTGTCCCTCCTTATTTAAGAATGCCAAACAATATGTCAAGCGATGTGATAGGTTTCAGCGAATGGGGAAACCTAATGAAACCAATGAAATTCCTTTATTTCCTCAGGTTATGATTGAGCCCTATGGAAAATGGGTTATTGATTTTTTAGGACCAATAAATCCGACATCATTAAATAAAAAGCATATCTTGGTTTGAATAGATTACATTACAACATGGGTAGAAGCTAAAGCTGTTTCTTTTGCAACTGAAACCGTTATTGTTGATTTTCTTTTTACTAAGATCTGGTGTGCCTATAAAGAATTTTTCTGACAATGGACCATAAATTATTTCTAATCTGTTACAGGGTGTGACGGAGCAGTGCAAAATTCGGCATAGGAAATCTACACCGTATCACCCACAAGCAAATGGTCAAGTGGAGTCCACAAAAAAGGTAATTGAGTCCATCCTTACGAATACAATGAACATGCATAGGAAGGATTGGCCTAGTAGATTACTGGAAGCCTTGTGGGCATATCGAACCACTATGAGAAATAGCACAGGACACACATCATATGAGCTGGTATACAGGAAACAAGTCCTTTTGCCAATAAAATTCCAGATTAATACCTTCAGGACTACAGTTCAGTTGGGACTAGACTTCTTCGAAGCACAACAACAATGTCTCCTACAGCTAAATGAGATAGACATATTTCAAAGGGATGATGTTCAGCGTAATACATTGGTTCAACAACAGCGCAAGAAATGGCATGACAGGTCTATCTGGAAAAAGTAGTTCCAACCAGGTGATTGGGTAATCCTTTATGATTCAAGATTTAAATATTTTAAGGGGAAATTACATACACGCTTGATGGGATCTTATGAGGTGGTCAAATTTTTTGAAAATGGAGTGGCAGAAATAAAAACTATTGATGGACAGAATTCAGTATTCCGGGTGAATGGGCATAGATTGAAGGTATATTTTCGGTCCTTCACTAAGGAAATTTTTATGCAACAAGTCCAATAGCAATCCAAAAAGGAGATGGTAGGTGGCAACACCAACCTATTGAAAATATGATACTTTATTTTCTAAAAATAAAAATAAATAAATAAATAAATAAAATAACAACAAAGAAAAAAAAAACTTTTTCCTCTAATTATGAAAATTAGTTGACTGACATGATTTCAGAAGGATCAACCTGAAAACTAGCATGTTGGTAGGAAGATCAAAATTTTAATAAAAAAGGAACGTTTCTTGAATTTTTGATGTGTTGGTTGTCACCAAGAAGAAGCACGTTCAAATGCAGGAACCAAGCCCTTATCCAAGTTTTGAATAGCTGGCATGGAATTTTTTATTCAAGCAACGCTCAATTCCCACTGCATTTACTTTTTCCAGCACTAGTGCAGGCATATTTTAAATGGGAAATTATGCCCTTCTTCTGCTTCCCGTTCTGTAATTTCTTGCTATTTTTCTTCTTTTAATCCCATAATGAACCACCCATAATGAACCACCCCCCTTTCTTCAAAGAAACTATCCCTATATAACTTCGTATTTCACTCTTTTCCCTTGAAATTATTTTTCCCAAATCCCTTTTTTGTTTATCCCTCTTCGTGGTTTCACTCTTGGAAACCTGTTGTAATATTCCTTCCCATTCTGGAAATTACCCCTTTCCCACTTCTTTTTTCCCTCATGGATCGACTATAGGATCTAATGTGGACTCACAAGTCATATCGGAAGGGATGTTTAACCCCAAAGAATGGCGAATAAAAATTTCCCTGTATATTCAAGAAAATTTTTTAATCCAACCTATGAATTATATTCTATCAGAATTTCTTTTGGTTCTCTTTTTCTCTTCAATGCTATAGAAATCCATGGTGCTGGAATGTGTGTTCAGGTGTAGGCATGATCAGTGCAAGAATTTTTAAGTGCAAGAAGGTTCAATGAAAGCATGATTAGTGCAGGTACGTTTAGTGCAAATATCCACACCACTGAGCGCACCTAAATGTGAAAACACATGGTCCTAGTGCAAGAATGTTTAATACAGTGCAAGAACACCTGGTGCAAAAATGCACGCTGGAAAGTTTATCTTTGTTTCATAATTCTTTTTGCATACAGAATGACTGCACCACCGATAAAGCATGTCATCTAATAATTTGAATTATGGTTAAAAATTTGTTTTATCATTTACTAATTTAGGAAGAAATCATTTAAGTACAAGATATTTTAGGTTATGAAATCTCATATCTTTAATGATTACTAAGTACACCTTATGTGAATCATGAAGCGAATGTGGAATAGTACAATTCACCCGAAGCACAATACTTACCTCTTTTTGAAAAAAAAATTCATGACTCGTCAAGGATGGCCTTACCTCATAATATGATCGTACATGACCATTACACCGTACCACTACCGAAACCTCCGCCTTTTCCAATCATCATTGCCTACCTGAATTTGTACTGATACGTGTGTGCATTCATATTGAAGGTGTAATTTTAATGATGGAGCATGATTGAATGGAAGATGGATGATAGGGTGGTGGGTGGATGGCTCTACCATCATAAATCTCTCAGTAGACCCTTTGAATTCTTGATTGTGATATTTTTCTAGGGTTTGGAAACAGAGTTGGGGTGAATTCAAATAGAAATGACGCTCGTAAGGATTGAGCCACTATTTGCGAAGGAAATAGAGAAAATGACCGAGTATAGAAACAACCTTGCAATACTGTAGGAATCTAGGTTTTTCCCATTTCTCAAAACATTTGACGTATTTGTTACGGCCATGGCACTAGAATTCACTAGCACATTTTATGGAAGCAGAGCTAAGGTAGGTTCACTAGAATTTGCGGTCACGCAAGAATCCATATCTCAGGCTACAAGCTTAGTAACAGGGGGTGAAGAATGGTTTCAGAAGGAGAAGATTGAGAATAAGCGATGGCGTCGATTCTTGGTTGACGGGAAGCTAAAGGTGGACTGGAAGAAAGGGCTTCTGTGAAGTGCTACGATAGGGAAATGGAAATACATCCTTTATATATTACATAAGTTTCTTACCTACTAGGGTCGCTATTCATTTACTTTCCTTTATCATATACATTTTCTGCTACATTTTGAGTCGGGAAAAATCGTCAATTTCCACTATTATCTGCTTAGGAGCTTGGAGAAAATGGTGAAATGTGTTCATAGAGGGAATTCAAGTCAGTTTGCATGCGAGTTATATCATCACGGCTTGATCGTAATTTTTGTTAAGAGGGATCTAGAGGTCACAAATGTGACCTGGAAAATTTTTTTGAAGGAGTTTCAAGGGCGAGGTGAAGGGAAGTCGTCCTAAAAAAATAATTCAAGCAAGAAAGGAAAATCAGAGACTCTGCCACCTGTGCCCTACCAAGACAAAAATCAAGGACAGACTGGTGCAGGCAGAGGAGAGATCTATCAAAGAAACTCCATCCTCAGTAAAAAATAATGACAAGGAGCTCAACTAAGAAAAGGATTGCCTCTTTGGAGGTGGGTCATGCTCAGTTGACCTCTCCGATATTCTTGGATAATCCACCACCTTGTTTCACCAGGTGACCATAACCTCTCGGTTCTCATTGAGGCGGAGGCTCATACAGTGGTTAAAGAAGGATATGTAGAGAAGGAGGACAACATACCCCTATTGGCCTTCCTTCATAAGAGAAAGAGGAGAAAAATGACACCGAGTGCAAGAAGAGACCCGACAGAGGGTCAAGTTGATGATGAGGCGCAACATATTGAAGCCCTCGACAATTTGGAAGTGCAGGGTACTGAAACCCCTAGTGAGATGGATGAGCAGGGTACTAAAACCCCTGGTAAGATGGAATTTTTTGGTGCCATGACCCTTGGTGACATTGAAACTTTGGGCACTGAAGCCCCTAATGATACTGAAATGTAGGAACTAGGAGGCCAAGATAACTTTGACCCTAGTGATGATGGTAAACATTTAGAATCAATTGCAGAAAAGATGCTTACACCAAGAGACTTGGAAATAGAAAATTCCACCTTCTATCTGAATAGTAGGATAGAAGAGCTCAACCAACAAGTTCATGGCTTGGAAGCATTAAACCAAACCATGAAGGAGCAGGATACAATGCAAAAGAAAGAAATTACAGAGTTGGAAAAAGTAGTCAAGGAGCAAAAAATACAAGTCAAGATATGGAAGTGTTGGGCCTCAAGGTGACCAAGCGACTCAAGAAGGCTTGAGGTAAGAAGATGAAGACAGTGAACGCATGGATCATCATACATGTTTAGGATTGAAGGGAGGTTCCTTGTTTTGATTTTTTGCAATAGGTAAAGGTTTTGTGTGGACACACAATAGCTTATGGATGGGAGGATTTTGGTAGGCTAAAATGCTTCATTTTGACCCCCTTCCTGCTTCAAAACCACAACCTTAAACCTATGTTTAATCCTCACAAAACTCCTTATTCTCGCATTATTCCATCAATCATGTTTGTTCCTACACTAGCTTTATATTTCATATTTAAGGTTTACAAAGCACTTAATTAATAATTTTAATAGATTTATGACTTTAATATTTCTTACAACTAATACTTTCTCTCCTAGAGTATTTGATAGGAAAATGTTTTAATCGTTTCATTAGCATGGTCGAGTGCAAGTAGATTCCCGCACCATTGGCAACCACTCGCTCCTAAACTCTTGTGACAACTCACTACCTAACGCGGGCATCTCGTTCCACTTTGTCTTATATAGTTGTGGTCATCTCGAGTTCGACTCACAGTGGAGAAAATTCAGGGATATGGCCAATATTAGGTCCCAGGCCAATGATTAGATTATCACTTCATTACAGCTGCAGGCTTATTTTGTAACGCTATTGTTATTTTGTTACACTTGAAAGGCTTGGATTGTAGCAACTATATGTTATCTCGTTATGGTCGCAGGTCTAAGGGTTGTATAAAATGTAGATTTCAGATAGGAATTAGTTAGTGACATTGATAACAATGCTATTGTAACCATTGTGAAATTGTGATTTTGTGTTATTGCCCTCGTTCTGGGCTTGATCCGAACTCATTACGTACATTCGCTGATTTTAAATTAATACAAAGGAGTTGTGCCATGTTACTTTCATCCTGCATTTTAATTCTTTATTGATGTGTTTTTGAGTGCTAAAGTTTCAAGTTTCCTAAAATGGGAAATGAGCTCGTTGGCTAGGGGCCAGCCAACCGAGCTCATTCGCCCTTTCGCTTTCGTTTCGTCAAAGGTGTGTGTTGATTTCATTTAAATGAAAAGCATGGATTAAGATTATGTTTCATTCTTTCACAATAGTTCTAGTTTTATTTCATTAATATTCTATGTGTGATAGATCCGTGGTGTGAATGTTAATTAAGTTTGATTTACCTTCATTAATTTCCTTTTCCAAATCTCAGTTTGCTTCTACCTAGATTGTGCAATCATGTTATTACTACACTAGTGCATTTACAATTCTACAACTTCATTTTGTTGGTTCATTAAAACACAAATTTTTCATTCCCTTCTTTCATAGAGATTCAATACATTTCTGCAAGTGAGTGTTCATTATCATATAGAAGTATTTTTAACATAAATAATTAAAATCTTAGGGATGAAATATGCTTTGGTAATTGAGTGAACGTTGTTACAATATATTGATCTGTACTTGCACTTTACACTTTTAAGTAAATGACTAAAGCTAATTTTTAATTATTAAAGTGAACCTTTGTGAGTTAAAAAGATTAAAAGGTAGATGTGATTATGTGGGTAACTATTACAGGGATAAAACATGCTGTCATACTTATGTAATTTCTTTGACTACATGAAAGAGTTCCTTGATTGAAGGGAGTGTGCTTTAGTTTTTGAAGTTCATTTTTTATTTCGAGTTTTATTTTCATTTGGAAGTTCATTTTGGTTGAAGCATTATTTTGTTTGTGGAATTTATTTCAAATTTTTTTTTCCTTTGAAAATTCTTTTCATAGTTAACACACTTTTTAATTTTTCTTTAAAGTAATTTGAAAACATGGTGGAGGAACCTCTATTCCGATAAAGGAACTAATATCCTGATACAGGAACAAAGTGTTGTAGTCCTAAGGTTGAGAGCCCTTGCATAAAGACATAAATGTTCAATATAAGTGTAAAAGATACTTCCAGCACATAAGGCTTGTGCCTGTACTAGTGCAAGCAGATTGCAGGAGTACAGGAAAACAACTTAGTGGAGGAAGGAAAATATTTAAAGAAGGAAAATCTCTTCAAGGGACCAATTGTTAATATGTTAGCATTTATACTGAAGATAAAAATAGGATTTTACTTCGGTTATTAGGATTGTTTGCATCAGTTTGAAAGTTCCTTTATTTGGTTTCTTCACAAAGTACTGTCTTTCATATTCTAGCGCTAGAATTTATTTGGTTTAAATTGTTGTGTGATCTTTCATTTCGATTCTGCAAGATTGCAATTAAAGTAGGAATAGAGATAGGAAACGTTCATACCATTTCTGGCATTTCCTGTGCTTCGTCTCTAAGCATACGAGACCCCCAAGTTGACAATTAAGTGTTGAAGGATTTTTCTTAGCTGCAATCCTTCCACCCAACACCCTCCTATTTATAAAAACAATTGAGTTATCCTTGATAATGGTGCATAGTAAAATATTATTAACCACGATCTAGATCTAACTCCCTGGAATATTTTATTATATTCTGTTGGAGGGGAAACGAATTTAAATTGGTTAAATCCCTTTATTTAGAAATAATAAATAAATAAATGATTTATTTATCATTTCAATGATGGGGTTAAGGAATAATTTAACAAATAATGATTTGTTTTATTATTCATAAATGATTTAGTCAAATTTAATAAGAAATATTAATTAAATAATGATTTAATTAATTATTCCTAGAGAATAATAAGACAAATAATTATTTATATAATTATTTCTCATTAATTAGGTTAAATATGACCAATAATAATATTTAGATAGCGGTTTAATTAATTATTCTTAGAGAAATTTCAAATAAACAAGGATTGATTTAATTATTCCTTATTGGGGTTTCCTATTTGGACCATAAATAACTTTATAAAATATGGTTTATTAAATTATTTCGTAGAGTGAAAGAAATTTTACTATCATAAAATTGGTCTTACATGGTGTATTTCGATCCATCTAATTGTAAATGGTTAGATGACAAAAAATTGGTTTAACATAAATGAATCCATAAAATTAAAATTCAAATGCCATATTACAAGACACGAAATAAAGTTCTGGAATAAACTATTGAATTGACATTAATACATGTCAAATTCATATAGTCGTAGAAGGAAAATAGATAAATTATTGTTTAATTATTACTCATATATAGAGGTATTTTAATGTAGAAATGCTTGAACAGAAAGAGCATAATTTCAAGTCTCAACAAGAATGATTACAATGAGAATTCAAACACTGTGAAAATTAATAAAATGTCGTAGTTATATAATGTACATGATGAATGCTACATCACAATTCCAAAGATAAAGGAAGAAATTTCAAAACTTTGGAATTGAATTGATGTAAGGTAGTGTGACATAGACATACTGATGAAACTCTGAAAATTTGAGAATCCTCATGTAGAGATAGGAGAAAACCATAAGATTTTATACATTAAACATATGCAGAAAATAAAGGATGAGGAATTACATAATTTGTGGCATATAGATATATGTCTATGGTCACCCATTAAATAGTAAGGAAAAGTACACCATACTAAAATAAAACACTCTGTTTTATTATGCAATTCACAGAATTAGACTAAAAAGATGAGAAGTAAACTAAATTATATTTTATCTAACAAATGAGAAAATAGCATCTGTCTCATAGACAAAAACCTAGAATGTAGAATTGGGGATTTTGTGTTATGAAAGAGATTCAAATGTAATGACATGTATTTAAAATGAAATAAGGGAAAAAAATTTGTGGAAAGTACCAAAAGGATAGATAACATTCCGGAATGAAATACATAGGGAATTACATTATATGTTGAAGAGTGTCTGAAATTGAGAAGGAAGCCAAGGAACCTTCACCCTGACGAAGGTTACAAAAACGCAGTGGAAATTCTCATGGTATGACTACCCACATGCGGGCATGAAGATAAATGCGTACGTTGAACCGAATTTAGGAATGAAAAATAACAATAATTAAATTAGAAAAAAAATCCTAATGTTTTCATGGGAAATGAAATTAAATTTACACATAGAACTAGGTATGTTTGTATTCAAAGAACATTGTTCAGGAAGGGGAATATCTCTATTGAACTTAACTCAATATCACTTTGTTGGAAGTTCAATACACTGGTTGAGGGTGACAATGCGTACGAAACCAGAAGAGATTAACAACTCTGAAAACCATTGAGAAGAAAACAACTCTGTAAATCATTTAACAATGATGGTCATATCGTAAGGTACTGTGAATAGAATGAAAAACTCAGGTTAACGAATAGAACAAGAATTACAAAAAATAAAAGGGGCATACCTTGGTAATTAAGAGAGACTCGATCAAGGGTTTTAGAGTCACTATAAAATCAAACAGAGGAGAACTATAATATTGAAGAGAAAAATAAGAAATTACATTCACAGTACAGGTAGAAAAAAGATCTTCTTACCAGCGTGAAAATAGCCATAGTTCTATTAAGAGATTAGCTACCTGAGAACTCTACTACCTCCGATGAAAAACCAAACAAAATGCCAAAATCACTAGGAGAGGGGTCATTCAGACACATTAGGGTTTAGTTGAAATGTCTACCATTAATGAAATGAAATCTCAAACGTACATGTGGCATAGGAAGGTACCTAAACCACATGAATCCATGTGAAGAAGTTATGAGTAAATTCCAGTGCACGATAGCTAGATAACATAAGGAGGTCAAAATAAATCTGAAGTTATGACATTCGTACTAGGCTTGGGGTTGGGTACCATAAATGTTAAAGTAACAAACTTTATACATTATTCAATTTTAAATTATATTTTTTCAATACCCACTTTTATCATCAACAATGGGTGAATCGTATCACTCCCATGGTAACGAGGATAAATCCACACCTTTATAACTACCAATAGTGGAATCATATTTCTCTAAGAGTGATGAAGGGTCACCTTGGTGGGTTATATATTTTCATAATTGGGAGGTTATAGGTTATAGATTGTTATATTGGTAAGTTATATATTATATTTAACTTTTCGAATAATGAAATGCATGTTAGGGAAATGTATTAATACCTAAATTTAATAAAGGGTATAGGAATTGTAATGGAATTTCAATTAGAAGTCTTAAGGTTAAGAAATAGGAACATATTATATAGAATAAAATAAAATAAAAAACTCTTAATGGATGAAAAAAAGGATATTATAATTACTATAACTACTAATGTCGTAAATGTATAGCTATGTCGCAAATGTACAATTACAATGATCGTAATGGTAAAACAACCCAAATGTATTATCGAAAATAAGGGAAAAAAAACAAAATTGGTTAGTGTGAGTTGTTACACATGTCAAACAAGGGATTCCAATCATAACTCCACAAATAACCATGAAATCACATCTAGTTAAACCTCATTAACAAATTTTAGTATGATAGAAAAACTAAGCCTAAATATTTTAGTCACTTGTAGCTTAGCATTGTTACATAGCCTTCCAAGAGTATAATATTTAGGATGTGTTATTGTTTCTAATTTTAGCTTCTTAGTAACTACTTTGGATAAAAAATTTGTTTGAGAAATAGTATCATACAAGGCATTAAATTTTGTATGATTGGTTACAATCCTTATATGGAAAAATTCATTTCTCATTCTTTCAGGAATAGGATCTAGAATAGAAGAACTAGAACCAATATGGGAAGATGATATACCTTTCATCCCCATAAACATGATTTGTTTCTCATCGCTATAGTCAAAACCCATATTTAATTTGAATGTCGCAACTACCCTCTACTTTCCCATATGATCTTAGAAGAACTTCAAGCTAAGATCAGTATCAGGTCTCAAACAATGATCATTGGCATGCCCTCTTTTTGCATTGGGAATAAGAAAATATTTCATCTCCCTTCTTCATAG
This sequence comes from Pinus albicaulis, assembly GCA_034641835.2. NCBI lineage: Eukaryota > Viridiplantae > Streptophyta > Pinopsida > Pinales > Pinaceae > Pinus > Pinus albicaulis. The sequence goes on from CM076577.1 coordinate 1,426,996,765, forward strand.
AATCTAATTTTTTGGTTCCTCCTTTCCTTTTCCTTTTTCCTTAATTCGACCAAATGGATTCATGGAGACACCTTCATTTTTTTTACCTACCTCAATGTACATGGCTTTAACATATACTTTATATAGGATACATGGATTGAAAAAAAAATTAGTATTGAAGACATAACCTTGCAAGCTATGAATGTATTTCAGGAGAGTCTCTTGGATATATAGTGGAATTTTAAATCCAAGGCCTTTTTCATAAACTCCTCAGTAAAATTTTACACACTCTTCCCTTTATATTTCCTTAGATTTTTCCATTATGTAATTGACTTATGGTTTTATAATAAGGGATAGAACTATAATTTTAGTTCCAAGGTGCATTCATAGCATTAGGAAATAGTCCTACCTTCTTGAAGCCTAGTTTTCTACAAAATTAGCAAAACACCTTCTAATCGAAGAGAGGCCAATTCAGTTTTTTAGCACATTTACAATAATTGTTGTAGAGGTAAATCCCCTCTGTGGACAGAGGCGATCCCTACCAGCCCATATCGGGTCTAGCAACAATCCTATCATGCTAAGGCGCAGGTTCCTAACTACAATAAACCAACTTGAAAAGAAGGCCTACCTCAAGTCCAACGTTGTTGTTCGTAGAGAAGATGGCACTCCCGTTTCCTTGCTCTAGCAGATCACAATCCTCTCGCTCGCCGCGATCCAACACCTGCACACACAAGAAACACGACAAACACGAGCGTAAAACCCAATATATGCAATTATGTATCATTCATAGAAGACACAACTCATGATCATAATGAACAATACGAGTGGAACCATAACCAATAGTCGCTTATCATTAATTCATCAAAGGAAAATACAGGCAGGCTCTAATGCTAAACCTTCCTTCAGCAGGTCGTCAGCGGAATACGTCTCAGTAAAGCTTGTCGGGAATGGGGACAAGCCTCTCTCTTCAATCATCAATCTCCTCGCTATGGATTTGGCACTATGTTGAATATCAAAGCTCTTGCAGCATTCTTTAGGCTATGAAGGCTCTTGGAGATTCTTGGAGACTCTTGGAGACTCTTGGAGATTAGCTTGCAAAGGGAAATGGAAAGCTTATATAGATGGTGGAAGGGGAGTTGGGATCCCTACAATCATGGGATTGGCCCTATCCTCAAGGAAGCTTCCATGAGAGGTGGCAAACTACTTCCTTTACATGGAAATCCGGAGCCAAACGTCCCAACTCAATTTAGAGACCAGTTCAGGAGTTGGTTGGAGTCAATCTTCCGCCATTTATTTTTTAAAAACACCCTTTATTAAGCTTGGCGTGAGTGCGACTCTGAGACAGAGAGCCAATTAGCGTGCCCTCTTTGGAAGATTTCCCCCATTGGCACGGGTATAACACAGGCTAGTCGCGCCAATGATGAAAAGGCTATTTTTAGGGTTTTTCACAAGGAGATGTCTCCAGGGAAATGAAAGTCCATGTCTAGGGGAATGCCATGAAAGTGTTTTCAGGTTATGTCACTTCTCATAGGTCACGGAATGAGCCCTCCAATGTGCGGGATGGGGAATTGGAGGGACAATGAAAATTTTTTGTGTAACAGATGCCCCCTAAAGCATGAGGCCCGAAAGAGAGAGAGGGGTGAAATGCTTTATGAGAACGTGTCCAACTGAAAACACTGTTGTCGGAAAACCTGCGTAGAGAAGTACAATGGATATCTCAAATACATGATATATATGTGGTATGGGTGCAACCATCCATAGCATAGTATACAATAATCCAGATCCAAGGCATGGACACATCCATCCAGTGAGGATAACTAAATAGAATCAGGTATGGTTGCAGCTATCCAGTGAATGAGTCATATAATAATCGACAAAATCGCAGCCTAGATTTCAACAGACAAAATCCAGGTTCTTACACTCCATCTCGACCCGAAAAAAGTACAAGTTCAAGCATGCGAATAAGTGAGCTGAAGTCGAACATGTAAGAAGATCGCCTGATTACCAACCAATGATAAAAGCTGTTAATAGACGTGAGAGGTACCGCCAATAATGACAATGGCCCTTAAGGTACTATAGGTACAATCTACGGCATGTGAATCAGTGAGCTGGTGTCGAACACCCATAGAATCACTCGATCGGAGGCCAATGATGAAAACCTCACGTCGAACGTGAAGAACCTGCCATTGAGGCATGCAGGCTCCAAGGTACCAGAAGGGATTCTCTAGATCAGCTTCCTGGATAATGAGTTGAAGTCGACAGGAAGTGACCTTGATCGAAGGTGGGCCATAGTGTTTCCCACATCATCGACACGAGATAGAGGAACATAATATCTCTTTGAATCAGGATCAAGAAAGAATCAGAGGAAGGTTAAAACCTGCAGAGGTCAACTTCTCTTGAACATATCGGTGGCACGACAGTGGATTTGGCAGTATTTGACATCAAAAGATCTGAGGTCATGATGACGAGGCAAAGAGCAGATGAGAGGTCAAAAGGGAACACCCAAACCCACGGAGGCAAGTGAAAAACGAGATGAGATGTCCCCAACCCGACACGAATGCAGACAAGTGCCATGTTCAAAAGCGACATTCTGCCGACACGACAATGATGTTGGTTCCATTTTTTCCCCACCATTTCTGGTGAGTACCTCTTTATTTTTACACAAGCTTGAAGAGGATACCATATGATTTTCATATAAGTTCGTCCTTCAGACGAATCCATCCTAGTACATTTAACGAGCCCTAGGAAGGAGAAACTCGAATATCATCATTACGACTGAATGCAATGTCATCGGGATTTAATGAGTTTGAAAAAGGAAGAAATCAATGTCTTTTCATGTTTAGAGAGTTTGAAAAGACAGCAGAAAAGTAAACTCCAATGGTCCCTTTTCGTAAATAGTTCCTTAGATCTGAAAAGGTAGAAAACTATGTCTGAGAAAACGTCCTAGTCGCAATAGGCTAGGGTATTCATTTTTCATAAATAATCTATCCCAACCCAAAAAAGGGGTAAACGTATACTGGGTAGATGTCGTTTCGCATCCATTTTAACGAGATCAATACGAGAAGCAACTCAGAAATATTTTCATATTTAGAGAGTCAGAAAAGAGCTGAAAGATGACTCCTCCTAGAAGAACAAGCGGTATAAAGGGTAGCGACTGGTTCTGGTAATGGTGGAACTGCTCAGAACAAGTAAAGGTTAAGAGGCTGGCTAACAAGACCACTCAACGCAGCGGTTCCTCAGGAATGGGTAAAACAACCAAGTGAAGGCATATGATTGGCCAAGTAGATAGTGAAGATGGAGTGAGAAAACCAAGGCTCATCTGGTTTCATTTTTACACAAGATTGAAATCAGAAAACTCTGCTTGAAGTTGGTTTCATTTTTACACAAGCTTGAAACAAAGATAAACTATGCTTGAAACCGGTTTCATTTTTACACAAGCTTGAAACATAAACAAACTATGCTTGAAAAAGTAAGCATGCCCCCAGCATGGTGACTCAATTTGAGGTACATGCCCCCCAAGCTTCAGTCCATATGTAAGGCAGATGGAGTGAAGGTTCAAATTACGAGATCAAGAGAAAGACTCGACTGGGATTTTACGAGATCTTATCAAAGACTCGAATTGAGCGGGAAAGTATTTCATTGTTTTAACGAGTTTGACACACTAAAAGAACTATCCTTAGGACACCTTGTTTCATGGTTTAAAGAGCTTGACACAAGAAAACAAACTATGCTCCGACAACCTTGTTTCAGTTTTTAAGGAGCTTGACACAAGACAAGGAACTCTGCTCCAACCAGCTTGTTTCATTTTTTAAGGAGCTTGACACAAGAAAATGAACTATGCTCCGACGACCTTGTTTCATTTTTTAAGGAGCTTGACACAGGAAAATAACCATGCTCCAACAGACCTTGTTTCATTTTTTAAGGAGCTTGACACAAGAAAAGAACCATGCTCCGACTGACCTCATCATAATGAACAAGAATTCATCGCTTCCAAGAGTTCCACTCCTGATGGGAGGAAAACATTCTAGAAGTCAGGACCCAATGCACCCAGCACACGATGTACAACAGCACTATCACTGAGTACAAGCATGAGGTAGGTAGCCACATAGTTGAACTGCGGTGGGGAAGATACAACAGGTGGATAAAAACTAGGAAGGGATGATGGTAGGCCAATTGCCACATCAGGACCAAAGAACGAAAGCTGATCAACAGTCACGATCTGTCCTTCATGTGGAACACAGAACACACGAAAAAGGGAGGAGACAAGCGCTCCCATGGCATAGGTGTAATCGCATGCCAAGATAATATTGAAATCCAAGGGGCCTGGAATGACCATTACGTCTATATGGACGGTTTTATCTCCCAAAGTAACGGGTAACCTTGGAAGGATCCCTAACGGTTGACTCGTTCTTCTGTTAAACGTCAACAGATTCTGTGTAATGGGCGCAAGTGGCGGTGAACCGAAAGCTTGTCAAGTAGTTGAGGATAGAACACTAACAGACGCGCCTTCGTCTATAATGGTGCTGGGTACAACCAGACCAAAGGCTTATACCGTTATCTCGAAAGGAACATAAGACGGAAGGTAGTATCCTACAAATCTACTCCAATAAAAGGAAGCGACCAAACTACTTGGAGGGGCTACCATCGAACTGAGATGGTCTTCCCATGGTGTTCCGGAGGAAGAAGGAGCATCCTCCACGACCTCCATCTCGAAGGTGGGAGGAGTATCCTCCGGGACCTCCATCACGAGAGGTGGAGGAGCAAGTTCTTGAGGTATAGGGACAGGAGAATCTTTCTCCAAGTCTGAAGAATATGAAGAAACAAGAAGAGCATGAGGGGTGTGAGATCCACTCTCAACGGAAAAGACCCGGTGCACCGTAGGCGGGTCCAGCTCAACCGATCCCGCGACCAATGGTTGGTCAGGTACGAATTCCTGAATCTGAATTTTCGAAGGAGCGGGATTGACCAAGGATGACTCTTGGCCAATCATAGGATTAGCTGGTGGAGGACTCAAATAAAGTTGATTATAACCAGCTGGAAGGCATTGTGTAGAAACGTTTGAGTTGTCCAAGACTCTCTTGGCTTCATCCATGTACGGACAAAGGTGAATGGCATGGTTCCCTTCACACAACTTAAGGGATTGGTAATCTTACCCTGCTTCTTAGGAGCCTTACCAGCACCAGTTGAAGACGTGCACCCAACTTGACTCCCAGAAGCCAAAGGCAACGGAGGAGGACCGTTGGACCATACTTCGAGCACCTTGGGAATGCCAGGGTAGTCTCGAAGAAGATGGTATCCGGTGCATAACATGCAAGGGAACTTGACTTTCGGTAGAGGGTCGGAAGGTTCATTAATGGAAGGCTTCTTAGGCGCAATAGCCGCAGAGCTAGCATCTCCTTTATCTGACTTCTTCTTCTTCTTCTTAGCCACCTGGTTACTCGAATCCAGACTTTCACCAGGCAAAGTAGAAGATGAAGACACAGAAACAGGCAAAGAAGGGGAGAGGTCCACCTTGGAAACAACATGTTTTTGTTCAAGTGGAGGAACTAATTGAACAGTAGCTGGGACATTCGGGACCATAGAGGTTGAAAACAACCAAACAGGCAACCCAAAAGTTAACCCAGGAAGGGACAACGTTGCCATATAAGGAGGGCCAACATTTCCAAAAGGAGGAAAAGGACCAGGATTCCCATCGGAGGGGATTCCTTGGTTGGTGTGCTCCGGAAAAGTTGCCATCAGAAACTCAAAACCGCACACAGGCTAAAAACCAAGGCACACAATCAAAATGCCAACAAGAAAACTCTAAAAGGGCATGTGATTGCAGGTGATTTATTTTACCACATTGAAACTTAGAAACTTCACCGTTTCATGTTTTAAGAGTCGAGAAACGAATGAAAGGTGACTATATCTCTTTCAGCTTTGACGCAAGCGTGAAAGGACAAGCACTTGGTGATCTTTTAAAATTTAAGGAGTCATATAAGATCAAAATGACTACTGAGGCGTACTAGGAAAAGGGTGTACCCAATAACCGTGAACTGCAATATACACCTTTGTTTCAAAATGAAAGAGAAATCAACCAAGGACTTAACGTACGTGCAGGCAATCTCCCCGAATGTTGTGTCTGGTGTATCACGGGTATAGGGCGACAGACTCAGATTCCTATGGATAAAGGATGGCAACCTAGTGGGGTCTCCCTTTATATACGTGACGGTACGGGGAGCACAGGTCCGTACTAGTGCTGTCTAAAGCCAAGAGGCGAATGACAGCTACTAGTTTTAAATACGCCGGAACACGTCTCTAGCCTAGACCTCTAAATATTTCGTTAATGTTTCAATGTTGCCATAGTATAAATTGAATAAATTTTAAGGTTTATCTTCAATTATGTTTCTGTTTTCAGGCCCTAACGAGTGTCATATGAAAATATCCTATGTGCATCTATATGGGAAAAGAAAACTTTTCAATTCGATGAATGCTATCTAGTTAAGGGAATAGCTTCAAACAATTATGAAACAAACAACAATACTGAAAATGAAACTTTTTCCAAACTAGATGACTTTCACTATCCAAAAGTAATTCCAAACATTCAACGATGCGAATAATGCAATGTAATCTATGCAAAATCCTGTTTTTCGAAAACTATGCAATTGTAATCTATGCACAATTTCCTTTTCTTTTCAAATTATAAGAATGCACTCAATGCATTTTTCGATGAAATGAGAATCTACTTAATGCATGCTTTTAATAAAAGAGAATGCAATCAAAGCGATTTCTAGTTTTCAATCATTAAACAATGTAATCTAAGTTCAATGATGGATCTCAAAAAATACTTTTCAATGCAATGTGATCTAATGCATTCTAATGAAAAGCAAACTTTGAGATGAAAACTAAATGAACACAAATCTCCTTAATGAAAGGATGAAGGCAAAAGGGATGCAAACAAACACTAAGAATGCAATCGTTGTTTTAAACACTTCGTAACGAAATTCTCAAAAGGTGACAAAACACAAAGAGGACTTCCAAAGCATGAGATAAAAAAAAGGCATTCATTCCCTTTTTACATCAAGAAATCATGGAAAGAAGACATTCCAAACAATGAGCAATGTAATATATGCCCATACAGGGAAAATAATAGAAGGAAAAGACACACTGGTGAAGGATTTAGGGAAAACGTCTCAATTTTTACACACCCTAAAATTGGCACGACTTTATCATTGACAACTAGCGTCAACTGGTGCGACTTGCTCACTAACAACTAGCGCCAATGGAAAATTGGCGCGGGTTTCTAACTGACAACAAGCGCCAATGCCTAAAAATGAAAGAACAACGAATTTCTCCCAACCAAGACTAGACTCACCACTTCAAGCAAAATCTCCAAGACTCAAATGAACCATGTAATCTAGGCTCAAAGCGAGACAAAGCGGAATTCGAATGAAGAAGAATCCAATCACTCAAATAACGCAATAAAATGATAGACAACTACCAAACGAATGTAGAGAAGTAATCAAAAGGTTTACTGAACAGATAGAAACCACAAACTCCCAAGGGAGGCTCAACACACAATAGCACCTAGATGCCCTAGGGCTAGAATGTAAAATCGATAGAAACAAGCAAAAAACTAAAGGATGAAGGTCACAGTCAGTCAAACAAGGCTCCAGAACACTTAAGCAGTCGTAAAAATGAAACCAAACACACAGATTAGGCTCAGAAAGCTTAGAATAGAGAAAACCCTAGCACCTTCCAGGATTAGCGAGACTGTCAGGTGGAAACTAGTGCCATAACAGGATTGGCGCAGGTAGTAAACTGGAAACTAGCACCAATTGGCACGACTGTCAGGCTATTAAGCACGCCAGTCAAGTTTGCAATGAAAAAATAAAAAAATAAAAAATCCATGAGGCAGACCAATGATGTTGGAGCTTAAACCAAAAGCCAAAGACACGAAAGAATCAGCCACAAGAGCCAATCAAGCAAGCAAAATCAAGAATTGACCGAAAGACAAGACAATACTCCAAGTGCTCAGTTCATAAACTAGACTGGAGATTGACTGAAGAAGCATTCATCTACTTTTGCTAATGCAGAGCAATAGAATTTCGAAGGCTATCTGGGTAACTTCAGGTTCCATCTGTAGTTTAGAAAGCAAAAAACAAGCTAAATCCCCAGCGGAGTCACCAGATTGTTGTAGAGGTAAATCCCCTCTATGGACAGAGGCGATCCCTACTAGCCCAGATCGGGTCTAGCAACAATCATATCGTGCTAAGGCGCAGGTTCCTAATTACAATAAACCAACTTGCGAAGAAGGCCTACCTCAAGTCCAACGTTGTTGTTCGTAGAGAAGATGGTGCTCCCATTTCCTTGCTCTAGCAGATCACAATCCTCTCGCTCGCCGCGATCAAACACCTGCACACACAAGAAACACAACAAACATGAGCGTAAAACCCAATATATGTAATTATGTATCACTCAGAGAAGACACAACTCATGATCACAATGAACAATACGAGTGGAACCATAACCAATAGTCGCTTATCATTAATTCATTAAAGGAAAATACAACCAGGCTTTGACGCTGAACCTTCCTTCGGTGGGTCATCAGCGGAATACGTCTCAGTAAAGCTTGTCGGGAATGGGGACAAGCCTCTCTCTTCGATTGTTAGTCTCCTCGCTATGGATTTGGCACTATGAGGACTATCAAAGCTCTTGCAGCATTCTTTAGGCTATGAAGGCTCTTGGAGATTCTTGGAGACTCTTGGAGACTCTTGGAGATTCTTGGAGATTAGCTTGCAAAGGGAAATGGCAAGCTTATATAGATGGTGGAAGGGGATTTGGGATCCCTACAATCATGGGATTGGCCCTATCCTCAAGGAAGCTTCCATGAGAGGTGGCAAACTACTTCCTCTACATGGAAATCCGGAGCCAAACTTCCCAACTCAATTTAGAGACCAGTTCAGGAGTTGGTTGGAGTCAATCTTCTGCCATTTATTTTTTTAAAACACGCTTTATTAAGCCTGGCGCGGGTGTTACTCTAAGAGAGAGTGCCAGTTGGCATGCCCTCTTTGGAAGATTTCCCCCATTGGCGCGGGTATAACACAGGCTAGTCGCGCCAATGATGAAAAGGCTATTTTTAGGGTTTTTCACAAGGAGATGTCTCAAGGGAAATGAAAGTCCGGGTCTAAGGGAATGCCATGAAAGTATTTTCAGGTTATGTCACTGCTCATAGGTCACGGAATGAGCCCTCCAATGTGCGGGATGGAGAATTGCAGGGACAATGACAAATTGTTGTGTAACAATAATCTATTGAGGTGATAGCATGGATCTCAGTTACACTTTTTGGTGAAGTGAGGGTGTGTTTTGGTTGAAAAAAGATGCTTGATCGAGTAATTTTAAGCATTCAAATGAGAAAATTTCAAGCGCTCGATCGATTTGTTTAGGTGCTTAAAAATAACTCGATCGAGCATTTAAACAAGCCCCCGATTGAGCCCTTTACTGAATAGAGTTAGAGGATCAAACGAGAGTTATTGCTTGATCGAGTGGTTCATCTTGATCGAGCGTTATTTCTTATTAAAAACCCCAACCACGACCTGCACAAGTAATTTTGTTGAGACCATGAGAGAAAAATGTGTTCAACAGAGGATTTGTAAGATCATCCAAGACAAAGGAACTCAATCTAGCTACCCATCAACCTTACCAACATCCTAAAGGCTCAAGCTGAGGTAGGTTTCCTATCATTTTTGTCACTTTTATTTAATGTTTTTTGAAAAATAAATTAAATTAATTTGAAATAAAGCCTACCATACAAAAAATACAAAAAACAATCATGAAAACCACAAAAAACAACCTATAAAATCACCAAGAAAACCCTTGAAGACAAAAAAAAACCATTAGAAAACAACCCAGAAAACCCTTCAAAACCACCAAAAAAATATACTATAATTTAGGTTTTATTTTAAATTTTTTATTTCATTGTATAAGTTATCTCCAGTGATAGCTTGTTTATTATAAATATTTTCTATGCTAAAAAAAATATTTTTTAATTATTTCATATTTCAAAGATTTTTTAAGAATTTAGGGAAATAAAATTTCAAAAAAATTGATTTTTTTTCTATTAAAAATGCATTTAAATTTTACACAAATTTGATGCCAATTTGTTTTTTTTAACATAAAACATTTAAACTATAACTAATTAAAAAATAAAAAAATTAGGAGCTTTAGATTGAGATGATGAATATGGTCTTTTATGATTAACCTATATTAAATAAAATATGAAATTTCATTTCATTCTTTATTTTAAATTTAAGTAAATTTATATTTTAAATATTTTTTAATAATAAATATGGTAATTTGTTTTAAAAAATTAAGTTGACTTGAATAAAATATTAACTACATTAAAAATCCAAAACTAATTTTTTTTGTATTGTTAGAAATTTCTAGAGGAGAACTGTGTAATGGATTTAAAATTCATCCAACGTTTGGGATGGTTTCTCCATCCATAATCATGGAATGAGAAAGCTGCATGAGTGAACACATGTTGGAAGGCCAATTTTATAAGACAAATATAGGATGGTTACTACATCCACCATCATGGAACGAGATAGCTTCATGAGTGAACATAATCTAATATCCGATGGGGAAAGGTCAAAGTTAGTAAAAAAATAAATTAAACGAGAGATAGTAACAAAATTTAGACCAAATCTCATGAAAAATAAATTTATTTAATATGTGAAATCAGAAAAAGGCGGAAAATTAAATTATAAAATAATTAATTATGTAATAAGATATTAGGGATGGCTGATTTATTTTTAATAATTAACAATCAATTTTTTGAAAATCAATAATGATTAGAATTGAACAATTAATTAATACTATAGTAAAATAAAAAGGTTAATTATGAATTATTTTAGATTTGTAATTTAAATTAATTTAAAAACTATAAATTTGATATAATTTGAATTTAAACTTAAATTTGATATAATTTAAAATTCAATTTAAACTAAGAATGAAACATTAAATTAGAAATTTTTTTCTTAACTCAGAATAAATATTTTTGGGAAAATTAGAACAATTTTAATTAGAATAAAGTTTTTGCAATTGAAGTATATATATATCTGTGTGTGTGTGTGTGGTGATGATGATGATGATAGTTAACGTCCACTAAGACCAAACTTTGGTCTATCGGACCTATAATTTTCTTAGTTCTTAATTGTCTGGCTTCTCATCTTTCTTGGCAAGATTGGTGTTGTAGATTTATTTTTCTTCTCTACGGTCTTCCATCTTCCTTTATCTTGGGACACTGGTGTCTTATCTTCGGGATCTGGGAGATTTGATTTTCTACTAAATGAATATTTATTTTGCGCATTATTCAAATTCTCATAATTGTTGATGCTTGAGCAATTGTCGAGTTCATTTTTTTGTTGTTGAGTGGGGCTTTCCCCCTGCCTGTCTTGAGAGTTGTTTCTTTCTTGCCTAATTTCTTGCGATTCAAAGTTTCTTGGAGATTATTCTTCCTTAATGACAATGTAATGTTCCTTTTGTGCTCCTTCCCATCATGTAGATCTATGGTGATTCTTTCTAGCAAAATTTTTTTGGGAGACTTTTGGGAAATTTTTTGCTATGGCCTGTCTCAAAGTAGGATTGACATCTGAAGAGGACACTTTCACAGTCGAGTTTCTGGTTCCATACATAGTATTTTATTGTTAGGATTATTTCAGCTGGGAATCTGACGCTGAAGTTCATTTCTACACAGATGCGTGCATAGGTGGTTCTGACATATTCGTTTGTTTCTAGGCACCTGCAGTAAAATTTTCCAATTGCATTTCCAATGGCTTTTAGCGAGGAGAGATTCTAGAGATGCAAAGGTAGGTTTGGAAATCTGACCCAAATTGGTGCTGAGGTTATGACTATTGTTGAGGGATCGAATGATGGGTTCCATGGCTTCATGAATAGGCCCGATTTTTCCCAAAACCAAGGGCTGGAATCTAAAATGCATTGCCTGCTTTTAGAGTTTTCAAAATCTACTATAAGGAAACCCTTAGCACAAGGGTAGATATGAGTTTCATCAGAAGTTGAAGGCTTCCATACCTCTGAGATCCAACTGTGGAGAGCTGTTAGCCGTGGCCAGAATCCATTAAACTAGCAGATTAAGGCACTTTCAAAAAACTTTAAGGCCTCATCTAGTGAGGCCTTGACCACCTGCAAAGTGGGAGTTGGGGCTTCACTGAAAATATGGGCAGGATCTTGACTCTCAGAGGTGGACGGAACTGGGTCGTCAATTATCTCCGCGAAGCTAGGAGCCATACTGCGGAAGTAAACTAGGATTGGGAGAATCAAACCCTGTGAACCCTTAGTTCGGAAGATATGATGGAGTAGAAGATATCCGTTTTTTATCTCCACGTCTGTGGAAGAGATTTTAGTTCTTTGCAAACTAGGATTACGAACCCTGCGGAAGAGATGCGAATCTATAGAAGATATTATGTGATTGTGCGAACCTGCAGAGAGATTGTGTGAACCTTCGGAGAGATTACTTGCGGAAATGATTATGTGATTATGTGAACCTACGGAAGAGATTATGTGATTATGCAAACCTCATAGCCAAAAAGGATTCAAACAACAGAGAATCTGACGAACAGTATGGATATAAAATTCTCCCTCAAATCCTTCTTTGAAGAATTTTGCGGCCTCGTAGAGCAAAATAAATGCAATGGAAAAAAACCCAAATCATCTCTGAGTGTCATAAAATGGTTTTATTCGCTAGAATATAGCATAAGTTTAGCGTCTCAAATCTCAGGTGACAGAAGCAACGAAATTGGGGTTGGTTTCAATGATAGTAGTTTAGTTTGTGAGATATAATCTCACTCTCATTATACGAACCTAGATGTGAAAACATGCAGGAGAGATGATGTGAAACACAGAATGAGAGTCCCCAATGACAACAGAGGATGCAAATATTTGTGTTTTCAGAAGCCATGACATTTTGGGCAACACCAATGGGGTTGATTAAAAAATTGATAATAGGAAGTTGGAGTTCAAATTATCAATGGGAAATATGGTGGACGATGGGCTTCCATGATTGGATAAGTATATATCAATCCTCTCTATTAAAGTTATAAGGGTTATTCTCAATTTCCAAGGCTTCTTGGACAACCCAAGAATTATAAAATGGAACAAAGGCTTGGATTTTCAAATGATCAAACCGAATTAGATGACTGGACTTAAAAATGTGCTCAGCAATGGCTGATTTTTCTAAGTGATTATGGTTTTTATATTTTATGTTCTCTTTTAGTGTAGATTTGAAAGGACGATTGATTTGGTCAATATAGGACTTCTCACATGAACATGGAATTTAATAGATCCCTAACCCTTGCATCGGGTTTTATTTGTCTTTGGTCGACCAAAATAATTGCTTGAGGGTTTTATGGGGCTTGAACATGTTTTTCATGTTATTCTTGGCCAAAATATTCACTATAAGATATGTGGCCCCTTTTACGTAAGGGAGTGTGACTTGGCCACAAGATCGAGACAAATAAGGATTGGTCGATCTAGGGCGTGAAAGAATTTGAAAGGATTTTTTTATTTGAGCAATGGAATAGCCATTGGATTTGAATACATGGAACAAATGAGATTTTTCAGCTGAAAGGAATTGAGGGGAAAACATTTTTAGATATCTAAATATGAGGGTTTTAGTTAAATTATATTAACCACACACACACACACATATATAACTAACAAAACATAAAGTTATATATAACATAACTAACATATATATATATATATATATATATATATATATATATATAATATATATATATATATATATATATATATATATATATATATATATATATATATATATATTTGTAAGGTATAACATAACTATAACTATTATAGATATAAAACATAACATATAATGTAACATAACTATATATAACATAGTTATAGCTATAACATCTCTCTCTCACACACACATATCTATAACATTTAACATAGTTTTATAATTTTTTAACATAGTGAGCTCTTCATAACAACATAAGATGGGTGATGTTCAAAAAAATTTTAACACTCGATTTGATCTATAAACTATAATTTTCCTTAAAAATTTTGCTACTCATATTTGTAGAATTATTTAATATAATGACATGAAAACTATATATCTCCTAGTTTCTACCCTTATTAAATTTATTAGTTGATTAATGATTTTATAACTGACACTTTCTATATTTTTCATTAGCTTTATAACGCAACACACACACACACACACACACACACATGTATATATAGACATTCAAGTTTCAATAACGCATCATTGATACATAAATTAATTTCATCATGAAAAGTGCATTTAAAGTGAATATATAAGCATTTTAACTCTTTTGTAATTTATACCATATTGTTTCATTATGTGGTGTGTCGTACGAGAAACATTTTTTTCATGTGCTTGAACCTAGTACATTTCATGTGTCAAAATAAAATATTATAATAAATTTCCTTATGGGGTATTTGGTTGGCATGAAGTTTTATTAGTTTTGAAAATAGGTTTATTTCAATATTTACATATATTTACATATTTTTTCTTTATGAATAGAATGAATTATTTATAAATAGGAAAACATGTAAGTTATATTTGATCACAATTTTCAATTGTGTTTAAATGGAAGCCAATAATTTGGTTGATAATTTATCAAAAAAAAGACTCTATTTAGTTTAGGACTTCAACCTAGATTATTCTACTTGAGTTTATAAATGGTTTTCTTGTCAACATTCTTTCTATGTCAACCTTTTTTTCTAGCATTATTTTATGCATATTATATGTATTTTTAAAAACCATCACACATACGCCCCCCAACTGCTTCATGTCGGACTGTTGAGGGATTTTTTATACGTCATCACGCTAGATCACATAGGTATACTATAATGTTTGTTCCACTCATAGATCCTCCCTCTGACATCAGTCAGACTATCCAAGGTAGTGTTTATGCCTTTTTTTATGATGTTTCTATGCAGAGTGGACCTTCTTCACGTATTGCAGTTACATATCTTGAATTTTAAATCATCTTTAAAATTTATGTGTTTATGTCTTTAAGTTGTCTTTAATTTTTAAATCGTCTTCAATTGATGTGTTTTAATTTAATTTATACGTTATTATAATTCTAGTTTGTTATATCTACTAAATTATGATTATGATTTTTAGACCCTCAACAATGTAAAGACGAGGATCAAAGTGCAGCGTTGATCCCTCTGTGGAACAGTGGTATAACCAATATCATAATTTAGGACACTAATGCCCAGCAGGCATGTATCACATGAGATCTATCTAAAATACCTGCTAGTTTGCCTACTAGACGTAGTTTTTCTATGATGTTGGATAACATCAAAAGGTTGATCGAGACATACCAAAGGGCGGTCCCACAAATTCACCTCCTATATTCCATACATAGTATTAGGAGGTTGGAGGTTAGAGGCCCACATACTTGGAAGGTGGTGAAAGATGCCACCAAGAACATTTATGTGCATGGGGAGTTGCTTGACATCCCTCGGGACTACTGTGCTAGACATGTTGGTCCACTTTCACTAAAATATTTTAATAGTATTGATGTGAAACATTTTTGTTTATGATCAATTCATTAGAAATTAGGTGCATTTACCCAACCATGACCAAGTCCCAATTTAATTTGAAAATCATATATATCTATAGTGTGTGTTACATATGATTCCATATTACACTAGAACTAGACCTAAGTTTTATGGACCCAAATTGGGACGTTGTTATGAATGTTTTAGGGCTCGTAGGGACCCTATGCCTGTAGCACCACCTTCAATATTTTTGCCACAAAAATCTCATAATGTGGTATTGTTGACGAAGCTAGAGAAGTCATAGCATCTTGGCACTAAGACTAGGCATACCATTGTAGATGCCATGCAGATGACATTTTTCATTACACATGTCGCATTGCGTGGAGCGATGAGAAAACCACCTTCATTTCCTTGTGGCCCACTTGTTGCATTACATGATGATTCATATCTTGAGAGTACAGGGTGTGACCAAATTTTTTATATGCATTTACATGTATAATACCATCCATGACACTTGGAGTGTGCAAGACCCACATGACACATACCAGGTACATATATACATAAATTTTCACTCTCATCATCAAATTATACATTATTTATATTAATAAGTTCATATGACATTATATTTATTTTAATAATTTCATGATAACATACATGTAAAACCCACCTACACAGATGAGCTTATGAGGTCATCTGAGGGGGTAGTTGACCAATAAGAATCGCCTCCTCTAGTGCATGACTCCATGGCTCAGTCTCCTCCACCTCCACTTCTACCTCATAACACTCATGGACTCAAAATTGTGGTAAAAATATTTATTCCTAAGATTTCAACTTTTCTTATTTTAAGTTACATGTATGCATGCTAATTAATTCATAGACTAATTATAAATTTTCTTTTCCATTGTATACATAGGCTCAAATGCAAGGGGGTGTCGATGTTGCAGTTATGTGGAAAAATGAGTGGGATGTTGTGTATGGATGCATTGAGCCACACGCAGGGGAGCACCAAACACAAATTGATCAGATTCCAATCCCACCTAACTTCCATTTGCACTCAACTTAGTCACAGGTACAAGAATATTTAAATGCAGTTCAAAATCATTTATTTACAGATTTTTTATTTTGTAAAAATAATGGTCTAATTAATTTGAATTTGAATGTGTCATAATTTAGTATAATATTATGGACGCTCACTATGTGCAACAAAACACACATAAGAGTTATAGAAGTGATATTTTCTAGAGTGTATCATAGATAGTTTGTATATTTTTAGACTACTTCATAGGGAACATTCACATGTGACGTACAAAAATTGTATATTTTTATACATGGACAATTTATGGATTCATGAACATTATTTCAATGTGTGGATGTTCATGTATAATACAATTTTTATATATTTTCATATGGATAGTTTATTATCATATATAACTAAGAAGGCAACAAATTTTACCTCTAAGGAAATAAACTAAGAAAATAAGTACAATATTAGACTAATATGAAAGTCAATTTGATACTTAAATTTTAAGATATGTCTTCAACTAGTAATGTTCAACTAATTTTTTTTATTAAATTCTATCTTTTTTTGAGGTCATCTACAAGAGCTTAGTCATAACACATGATACGAGTCATGTGTATTGTAATTTAATACACCAAAAAGGAATTAATGATATCTTTTGATATGCTTTTATATAATTTTAGGACTTTTCCTAAATCTAGTTTTATATCCAAATATTTCAATCAATTCCTTAACTTAAAAAATTCAATTAAGAACACTCAAGAAGTAATTTTTTACAAAATAATAATTTTGAATTCTAGTTTCATAGAACAGTGAAATAAGTACAATATTACTATGATGCGAGTCACTTTGATGCTTAAAATGAACTAAAATTTATCATGTACATCAATTTAATATTGAATTTTTATAAAGTGTATTTTAGTGCATTCAATGTATGTTAATTTAAACAATTAATGATATGTTTCTATAATTTTATGCAATTTCTTAAATCTACTTTCCTATTAAGTATTTAAATCAATTCCTTATCTTAAGACCATCAATTAAGATCATTCAAGAAGTAAATTAAAAAAAATAACAATTTTAGTTGTCATATTGGCTTGTAGAAAGTGTCTTTTACTACACAATCAATGTATGTTAAATTACAATGATTTCTTATATGCATATAGGTATACTACAATTAAGTTGTATTCAATTTTATTTTTTTTGAGGTTACCTAAAAGAGCTTAATATCCATAACATGATATGTGTGTGTATGTGTGTGTGTTTCACATTTTACAATCCAATATGAAGCATGTGTGTAACTATTTCCATGTTTTATATCAAAGTCACAAATGACATATTTATTAATAACATAAAAATATTTCAAATTTGTTGATAACCTAGATAGTTTAATTTTCATTTAAAGTAAAATAATATTATATCAACTTAGTCATTACAAACTGAAATGGATTTTCTAGAAACCAAATGCATGACATGTATATATATATATATATATATATATATATATATTTGTAAAAAAAGTAAGATAATTTTTTTTTAATTAAATATACATCCCTATTGATTTAAAAATTTAATTAAATTATAAATCTATAGGTTCCACATAAGGATCTTATCCCCAAAAATAAAACCTCCTTGAAATTTGGTGTACTTTAGAAACTTAAGCACCTCAAGGAAACTAAAGTTTATATAATATATATATGTACACCATTATGAGTCCATCCTAGACTAGAGATTAATATCTCTATTCAAAATTACAAATTTACAAGATTATTCAACTCACATTTATAAATTACAAAAATCTTACATTTGATATCGCTTATAGTAACTTAGACTCGGCTTCAAGGCCTGCGATTTGCATCATCTACTCATTTGGAAAATGGCTCATACAAATGCAAGTCTCCATAATACATTCATGGTCTAATTTTATCATCTTCCATATCCTTGGATCACCTTTATTTGTTTTTATTTCTATTAGATTGGTCTGAGCTACTTTGACTAGATGATTTTATTGATAAGCTATATATTGAGGCATACAATATCTGTAAATGATGTGATCGGTGTATATTTTAGCCTTTTCAAAAAATTGGCCCATAAAAACCATGTCACCAATTTGGTATGTGAATTTTCCATCTTCATATGGTTTCACCAACCTACTTTTCAACTATGTGCATCACATCAAATGGTATCTCACATTATCTTCATTTCCTATGGGGACATTGACAACAAAAAAATCGTCTACAACCAAAATAAAAAATATGTATTAATTAAATACGTTCAAGATTTAAATTTATAGATGAAACACTTAATGATATACGGGCCATATACCTTCCCTTACAAGCTTAAAGACTCAATCATGATTAAGTAAAATGATGGCCTCTTCATCATGCATCTCTTTCTATGTCAGTATTGGATGAGGTCCATTTCAATTAAGAGGTACATATTTCCATCCTTTCATGTACCCATTTTTTTCATAGCTACCAAGTCTACATCCCTCGACACCAATGAAAAAATCACAAAACATGTGATTTTTCTTATCTCGATGGAAAATATTTCCCTCATGTCTTTTCTCCACACTGGGTGTAATTCCCTTGTTCCTTCTACATTATTATAATACCAAGAAATTGATCTATTCACATCACCAAGTTCAACATTCCAGAAGAACCTCTGCACAGGCCTAATAGATTTGTGAGCTTCATGTCCTAAATGGGATATGCACTAGTTGAACACCTCTAGTGATGATTTGAGTCAATATTAATCATGACTCATTTGGTACTTCCTAAGGGCTCTCTTCACACAATCACTTGCATCATCATGCTCACCCTTTCCATTTCCTGTTTCAAAGTAGCTCTAAGTATGTTGATTTTTTTTCTTCTTTTGAAGTCGAGTCAATGAATAAAATTTGTGTGCTAACTTGAACTACCCTGCACAACCATTTGAACATATCTAGTGCTTCTTGAATGATATGTCATTTTTTTAATGATTCATAATTAATTTCAAATAAATGCTACATGAATAATGTTTCATGCTCATGATCATAATGTTACGAAACCAGCTCAAAAAATAGAAAAAAAGATAGATCAATGCCTTATAAATCAGCCACTTTGAGGGGGCAACCTCCAATAAATTACATAAATGAACTATTATTAGATGATACAAATGAAAAAACATTCTTCTAAATATAGGAGTCCATGGGATCACAATATAATCCTAGCCAGCCTAACAATAATAATGTAAGGGAATAATAATAACAATATTGGGGTTACAGGAGTACAACAATAACAATAAGGGGGCTACACTAACAACAATAAGGGACTATACTAGTAATATAGGGACCTAACATGCCCCTCTCTTTCAAAATGGTGTTTTCCTCAACGCTTGAGTAGCTTCGGATGCTTTCGTATAAAATTCTCATCCTCCCATGTAGAATCTTCAGTGGGTAAGTTCTTCCACTTGATGAGATACTCTGAAATTGATCGATTTCGTAGTTGTCGAGTTCTTTTTTCCATGAATGCTTCAGGTTCCACTATGATTTTTCCTTCCTCGTCAAGCTCTTGAAATATTTTTTGAATTAGAATTTTGTCACCTATAACCTTCTTTAAGCATGAAACATGGAAAATTGGATGCACTTGTGAAGAAGCATGAAGCTCCAATTTGTATGCCATAGTACCAATATTTAGCAACACCTTGTAAGGACCATAGTACTTCGGCGATAATTTATTATCGTTCTTAGTTTTCTTGAGATACATTTGTTTGTATAGTTGTAGCCATAAAATACCCAGTCTCCTACATCAAAACTTCCCTCGTTGTGATGTTGATGTCCCTGTTGTTTCATTCGATTTTGTGCCAAATTTAGGTTATCCTTTAAGAGTTTGAGAACTTCTTGTTAATGCTCGATGTGATCTTCCACTACTTGGACCTTAGAATTTTCTGTTAAATATGATGTGAAGGATGGTGGATGATATCCATAAAGTGTTGTAAATGGGGTAACCACTTGACCCATTGTGTTTGCTTATCAAATAAAAAACAACGAAGATATCATTCCAAAAATTTATTCACTATCTCATTTTGACCATCGGATTGAGGATGGTAAGGTGAGCTATGAGCTAGTTGAGTACCCAAACAAGAAAATAATTTCGTCCAAAAATTTCCAATAAAAATGAGATCTTTGTCACTTACAATAATCTTTGGGTTTCCATGTAGCTTTTGAATTGTTTCCATAAATGCAGTAGCAACTATACTTACTTTAAGTGGTTGAGATAATGCACAAAAGTGTGCATACTTGGTAAGTATATCAACTATTGATCATTGATTGCCATTGATGTCAACCTAAGTAGCACTTGGGGCTACCCCAATATTGTATGGGAATTTTGACCTACCAAATTAATATATTCTGGGTCAAGAAGGATTTTTATGGTTCTTCTTTTCGAGATGTTTTCGTTTATATATGGCACGCCACGTAATTCTTCACTGTTTGAGAGATATTCATGTTTGAAGTTTGTAACCCTAGTTAGTGGGATAAAACCCCATGGGGTTGTGGCATGGGTCATTGAAAAGTCATAACTAATATTTTTTAAGCTCCTAAAATTCCTCCTACGTTCACTTGTTGAATCCCCTCTCAACCTAAGCATTTATATAAATTGTGATCCTCATATCCTCCTTAGGCAAGGGATTTTTCCATCTGAAACAGGTCATCGTGGAATTTTCGTTCTAAATTTTTTTCGAAAAAGGTTCAGAAGCTAAAATTGGTATGAGGCGAAGCTAAAATCCCGAGGAAGCTGCTGTGAAAATTTCAGATGAAGGTGTGCAATATTTTTGGAAATATGATCTGTGGAAGTAAGTGTGTTTAGAGGCTCCTCAAATTCATCTCAAAGAAGTGACCTTGGGAAAATTTTCATAACTCTCTCTCTGAGTATCGGATTGGAATTCTGTAAAAAGTGGCAAATAGTGCATGGAATTTAGGTTTATCTCTATAACTTTTAGAGCCGAATGAAGAAACAGTGACACATGGCATGCCGTACAAGTTCAGTCTACTAAAAAAGTACATAATTAGGGCATTGTGAGAGATTGGACATAAATCTCCCTTGAAGAATCCAAATTGGGTCAGACTCATGGCATTGGAAAGAGGACTCAGAGGAATACTACAGGATTGAAAATTAGATATTGGGGATCTGAAATAACAAAGATACGCTAGATTCAATATCAAGTTCCTAGAAGGCAAGAAAAATCTAGATCATGTGTTGTCAAGGGATGCAAAGGACCAGACTTTCTAGGGCAGCAAAGCAAAGAAAGGTGCAGCAGAGGGTAGCATGACAAGAGAAAAAACCAAGGTGTAGAATAGCAACAAAAATTTCATCATATGAAGTCTTCAAGTGGGTATCACCGCATATAGTCACTGTACAGGTATCATTGTACTAAGTCATTGTAAATACATTATTGTAAAAATTGTACTAGTGTCTATCTGCCAAGAGTTGAAGAGGCAGTGTCAGGAGGTCTAGGATCATCATTAGTTGGTTGTGTCATAGTTGGGGTTAGTTCAAGTGTGTCTTCTTCCTCTACATCATTCTATATCATTGTAAAGTGGACCATTGTCCCTCGTACGTGAGTCCATTCTTATTTTAATATTCAATAGGGTGGTAAGGTGGTGCTAGGGTGAGTTGTAGCTCATTGGGTATTGGGGCATCCGCTCAACTGACTACTAAAGAATCTCGGGCGTTGGAGCATCCATCCAGTGGGAGCTGGAGAAGAATGCTTTTCTAGATTCTAGGAAGTTGGAGCTTTATTTTCAATTGGAGTTGAATATTAAAGAATTATTAGAAAAACATTAGGTGCTTTTTGTCCCAGAGTGGGTTTCCACCTTAAAAAATGTGTGCATTTGTGTTCCTTTTGTTTGTTGCTATCATTTTACAAACACTGATAATAATTGAAGATTAAATAGTGCTCTAATTGAAAGGAATACTGATTCATCCCCCCTCTTAGTATTTTCAACAATTGGTAACAGAGCTTAGTTCCTTCAATAGAATTTTAACAACTAGAAGGAGGTCATGGAGCATACCAAGAATGGTGTACCTCTCTTCAATGAAAATAATTATGCACTATGGAAAGGAAGAATGGAGGTCTATCTCTTAGATCAAGGTTACAAAGTATGGGACGTTGTTCAGAATGGATTTACATCAACTGCAGATGAAAAATGTAAGAGGAATTTGGTAAATGATGCAAAACAAAAGAATATTATTATCAATGGACTTATTGAATCTGCTTATCGTAAATTTTTGGGTTGTAAAACCACCAAAAATGTCTGGGACAAGCTTGAGAATATATATGCACGTGACTCAAATTTCAAAGAAGCAAAGCTTCAAATATATAGAGAAAAATTTGAGCAACTCAAAATGAAAGAAGATTGCAACATTGTTGCATACTTCAAACATTTTGATGAAATAACCAATACTCTGGAAGGATTGGGAGAGCTAGTTGACGAGAAGAAAATTATACGAAAGATTCTTAGAACGTTACCAAGGAGATTCAACCCAAAGGTATCGGTCTTAGAATATAGTGAAAATCTGGACAAACTCAGCAAAGAGGAATTACATGGAGTTCTCATAGCATATGAAATGAGACCTGATGAAGAAGAGGGCTTCGCATCTAGAAACTACGTTCGTTGCATTTAAGAAAGCCAATAAGGACAAATAACCTTCAATTGAAAAGACATGCACCTGCAAGTGTGAAGAAAAGGGAGATGATGGAGAAGGTATTTCAGATGAATAATATTCCTACTTTACGAGAAAAATAAAAATTGGTAAGGGAAAATTCAAAGGTAAGCTTCCAGTGATATGTTTCAGCTCTGGTGAGGTTGGAAATTTCGCGGAAAATTTTCTGAACAGAAGTGATGGCAACTCAAAAAGAAAGAAAGGCTTTAAGAAATTCAAAAAGCAAAGATCCAAAAGGAACTTTCTCTCTAAAGAAGATAGCTCATCATCTGATAAAGAAAATGACAGTGAAGAAGAAGCCAACAAGAGAGTATTATTTATGGCCAAGCACAATAAACAAGAGGTATCAAACAACGAAGAAGAAGGATTGACCATAGAATAATTTTCTAAGGAAACAGTCAAGCTTATAAAAGAGCTCAAGGCAGAGAAGATCTGTTCCAATACTCTTGAAGAACAAGTCCAAGGTCTCAAAATTGAAGTTGAAGAACATAAATGTATTTAAGATTCAGTTCAAGAGAAGTTGGAAGAAAGAAACCAAGGAAAGGAAGCATTAGAAGTAGAAGTAGTCTCACTACGTAAGGAAGTGAAGAAGGGAAAAACTGTCCAAAAATATGCTAACAAATTAAGGGAATTGGAAGAAATCATCAACAATCAACGATCTTACAACGACATAACTGGCCTCAGTTACAAAGAAGAAGAAGTAGGACCTTCTACAACAAAATACAATGAACCTATGAGATCTAACATGCATGTAGACTTCATTGGACAAGATTTGCAAGCACATCCTTGGAAGATGATTCCTCGACAAAGATTTCCATCCAGGTACCAACATATTTTTCATGGCTATTGTTATTCATGAGGAAAATTTGGTCATAAAGCTATAGAATGTTGCACGTACCCTAGAAACCAATACAATTCCAGGAGATCCTTCAAATATGAACCTCCTAGGGGTCAACGAAACATCAATAGATTTGAACATTTAAGAAATAATGTGGAATGTTGCAAATGTCAGAACTTTTCACACATAGCCAAAGACTACAGACCTGAAAATCCTCCAGAATAATCTTCGAAGCCACAGAATGAATGAACATGGAAGAAGAAGAAGACTGATAGTTTTTCTCTCACTCTCAAGGCTCAAAACAACAAAGATGTGTGGTATGTTGTGTTGAGATTTTATTTCTTATTTTTAATTAAATCTGGAGGAAAATCTCATGTAGGTGACAACAATAGGATTTTTTGCTACATTGGCTCCATCAGTTTCTGATGAGGAGTTAATGCATCCTATATTTGTTGTGAGAGAATTTATGAGTTTGTTGCCATTTCCAGCTATAAAGTGTAAGCCCGTAGAGGCAAGTGTGCATAATGAGGAATGTGTTATGAGGAAGAGCTGAGCAGATGAGAAACTCTGCTATTGTATTTCTGGAGTTGATTAATGAGATTACCGATGCCCTGTTAGGTGAACGTAGCCCAGATTGGTTGGGTGAACCACGTTAAAATATGTTGTCTTTATGTGTGTTTCTGCTGTGTGTTCTGTATATTCTATTTCATTATTCTGCTGCTGATCTCAACATTTGGTATCAGAGCAGTAAGGTGAGACTGCTGCACAGTGCGCTCGTGGTCCATGGCTGCAAGGTTAAAACTCGTTTTTTGATGTCTTTTAAAGCTCGTGGTTTGTGGCCATACATGCCAATTGTAGAGAGCCGTGGACCTGCGTCCAAGAGAGAGGCCGTGAGCCGTGAGGATTTGAAGAACACAGATTCATTTTGTATGTGCATGAAAGAGCACAAAGAGCCGTGGAGCCGATCCGCTGCGTGAGACTTTTAAACAGGACGTGGACTGTTATGTTAACCGTGAACCGAAGTTGTACCATCGCTGACTGTGAGAGGAGCCACAGCAAAGTCGTGAGTCGGTTCAAGTGGAAGGGCTTTCCATTCAAATCGATTTTCTGGGCATGTGAAAATTGATTTTGGAGAAACTTTGAAGCAGAGGCGTTTCTGCAGGGTTAGTGCATCACTGGTTTTTTGTTTTAAATCGATATTTTTTTTTTTTTAAATGCCATAGTGGAGGCAGCAGCTGCAAAACGTGAAAGATCAAATAGAGTAAAGTGAGTAGAATGTCGTTATATATATTGAATGCCTTTATATAAAATCGATTTTATTGCAATAATGCAATTTTGTAATTAAAATCGATTTGCATTTTACCTCTATTCACATGCCTTTGTATTTGGCATATATATTTTAAATCGATTATAATGGTGGCATGTTTTTTAAAAACAAAAAAATAAATCGATTTGATATTTAATAATGTAAATGCCATTTACATATGGTATTAAGAGAAAGGCCTTTTTTTATAAGGTGAAGGGTATAAGTTTTTTTTTAACTGAAGGCATTCTTTAAGGCAAGGGAATTTTTTTAATCAAAATTATTTTTTGATTAAAATATATAAAAAAAAAAAAAATTTAAAAAGTTGTAATTGGAGATTTTTTTTGTGACACGAGCTATTAAGCTATGGCAAAAACACAAAGTGCCCGGTTTGAGATCGAGAAGTTCAATGGCAAAAACAACTTCGAGATCTGGAAAGTGAAGATGTATGATCTACTCGTGCAACAAGGCGTGGCGAAGGCGCTGTTGGGAAAATCCAAACAGCCTTACACCATGACAGATGATGAATGGAGTGATCTGGATGAAAGAGCACTGAGCGGCATTCTACTATGTTTGGCGGATGATGTTTTGTTTAACATCGTGTCAGAGAAAACTGCTGCTGGTTTGTGGACAAAGCTTGAAAAGCTGTACATGACAAAATCCTTAACCAATAGGATTCTTCTAAAGCGACATTTGTACATCTTGCGCATGAAAGAAGGTACGACGATAACTGATCATTTGAATACCTTTAATACTCTCTTGGTGCAGTTAGAAAGTATAGAAGTAAAATTTGAATCAGAAGATAAAGCTGTAACTTTATTATGCTCGTTGCCCGAGTCATGGGATCATTTTTTTACTTCTATAAGTCTTAGTTGATCAGAAACCCTTGAATTTGATGATGTTGTTGGAGCTTTGTTTTTCGAAGAAAAAAGGAAGAGGTCAAATTCAGAAACCTCCACATCAGAAGAAATGATGGTTAGAGGTCGTTCTAAAGAAAGATGCTTCAGTAAGCACAACAACTCACATTCAAAATCTAAAGGGAAGAAGAGTAAGGTAAAGTGCTGGTTTTGCTGCAAATCAGGACATTTGAAGAAGGACTATTGGAAGAGACAGCAAACATCCAAAGGAGACTCTTCGACAGAGAAGAAAGAATCAAACACGACAGATACACGTTCGGCATCGATTTCAGGTATGAGTGATGAAGTGTTATCAGTTAGTTTGTCTAATCATGATCAACATTGGCTGTTAGATTCTGGTACGTCAAATCACATGTGCATTCATAGAGAGTGGTTTAAAACTTATAAATCAATCAATGATGGAGTGGTTTATATGGGAAATGATGCCGCATGTAATATTGTGGGAATTGGAAGTGTCCAGATTAAAATGTTTGATGGGACAAATAAAATTCTAACTGATGTAAGACACGTACCTGAACTAAGAAAAAACCTCATTTCACTAGGAGTACTGGACACTAATGGATATAAAACCTTTATTCAAGGTGGAGTAATGAAATTTTATAAAGGAATTTTACTAGTAATGAAAGCAAAGAAGGTTGGAAATCTTTTTCAGTTAGAAGGAAGAGCAGAGTCAGATCATGCTTCTACAATATCTGAAAACGATAGTAATTCTATTCGTTTATGGAATCAAAGGTTGGGCCATATGAGCGAAAGAGGATTAAAAATTTTATCTGATCGTAAGTTACTTCCTAATTTAAAATCTTCTAAGTTAGATTTCTGCAAACATTGTCTGTTTGGGAAACAAAGCAAGCAGAAGTTTAAAACTGGAAAACATACTAGTAAGGGAGTCCTTGATTATATCCATTCTGATGTTTGGGGTCCATCTCCTACAACCTCATATGGAGGATCATCATATTTTGTATCTTTTATTGATGATTTCTCTAGAAAAGTGTGGGTCTACATGTTAAAGAAGAAGTCTTATGTGTTCACAGTTTTCAAACAGTTTAGAGCACTAGTTGAAAACATCATTGGAAAAACCATTAAATGTTTAAGAACTGACAATGGTGGTGAGTTCACTTCAAAGGAATTTGATAATTATTGCAAGGACACTGGGATCGAAAGACATAAAACCACTGTATATACTCCTCAGCAAAACGGAGTTGCTGAACGCATGAACAAGAATATTTTAGAGAGAGTAAGAAGTATGCTTAGTAACGCCAATTTGCAGAAGGAATTGTGGACAGAAGCGGTTTCTACAGCTTGTTACTTGGTAAATCGATCACCATCAACTGTGATAGGATGAAAAATTCCTCAAGAGGTATGGAAAGGTTATCCATGTGATTATTCTAAACTGAAAGTTTTTGGTTGTGATGCATATGCTCTAGTTCTGAAACATCAGTGTTCTAAATTAGATCCTAAATCAAAAAGATATATCTTTGTTGGATATGGTGATGGGACTAAGGGATACAGGTTGTGGGATCCTACTACTCACAAGATCATCATTAATAGATATGTTAAATTTAATGAATCCTCACTTGAAAATCCAGATGTAGATGATAAATTGAAACAGGATAATGTACCTCAGCTTCAACGCATTCAGTTTGAAACCAGTTCAAATACTGATGATAGTCTAGATGAACAAGTTTCAGATTCAGATCTTGAACAAGTTTCAGATGCAGATCATGAACGTATTTCAGATGTTGATCATGAAGAAGTTCCTACAGATAATAATCAGCAAATTGTGGAAGTACCAGAAACATCTTTAAGGAGGTCTACAAGAATCAGACGACTTCCTAAAAGGTATGATGATTATGTTACTTCAGTTGCTTTAACTGCTAACGATGATGAACCTTTGTGCTATCAGGAAGCTATAGAAAGTTCAAACAGTGGTAAGTGGAAAGAGGCTATGAAGGACGAGATGAAGGCGTTAGCGAAGAATGCCACATGGGATCTGGTAGAACTTCCTAAAGACAGAAAAATTGTGGGATGTAAGTGGGTTTACAAGTTGAAGAAAGGTGTTGATGATACAGAAGACAGGTACAAAGTGAGGCTGGTCCCAAAAGGTTTTTCTCAGAAAGCAGGCGTTGACTTTCATGAGATTTTTTCACCAGTTGTGAAAATTGTTTCAATTCGGATTGTATTAGCATTAGTTTCTTTACTTGATTTAGAATTACATCAACTAGATGTTAAAACCGCTTTTTTACATGGAGATTTAGATGAGAAAATTTACATGGAACAACCGGAAGGGTTTGTTCAAAATCGCAACAGGAAATTTGTCTGTAGGCTCAAGAAATCATTGTATGGTCTGAAGCAGTCGCCTTGACAGTGGTACAAGAAATTTGATTCTTTCATGATGAGTCAAAATTATATAAGAAGTGAATATGATCATTGTGTTTACTTTAAGAAATTAAGTAATGGCATGTTCATTATCTTAGTGTTGTATGTTGACGATATGCTTTTAGCAAGCAAAAGCATAACAGATATCAACAGGTTAAAGGCTCAGATGGCTAGGACGTTTGATATGAAAGATCTAGGAGCAGCAAGACAGATTTTGGGCATGGATATTTTCAGAGACAGGAGCAATGGTAAGCTATGGCTATCACAACAGAAGTATATTGAGAAGATACTCTTGAGGTTTGGTATGAACAATGTGAAGCCTGTTTCAGTCCCTTTTTCTTCCCATTTTAAGCTTTCTTCAAGTTTATGTCCTAAAACTAATGAAGAAAATGAATATATGTCTCGAATTCCATATGCCAATGTAGTAGGTTGTTTGATGTATGCGATGGTTTGTACTCGACCAGATATTTCACATGCAGTTGGGGTTGTCAGCAGGGATATGGCAAATCCAGGAAAAGAACACTAGTCAGCAGTGAAATGGGTGCTTCAGTATCTGAGAGGCACAAGTGATTATTGTATCACTTATAACAGAAGCAGTGAATATGTTTGTGGATATGTTGATTCCGATTTTGCAGGTGATTTGGATAAGAGAAGGTCAACTTCAGGGTATGTCCTTACTCTTGCAGGTGGAGCTATTAGCTGTATGTCAAAGCTACAGAACATTGTTGCTTTATCCACTACAGAAGCAAAATACATAGCTGCTTTGCATGCTTGCAAAGAAGCAGTTTGGTTGAAAGGTTTGTTTGGTGAGTTTGGTAGGTTGCAGGACAGCATCAAGTTATTTTGTGACAGTCAAAGTGCAATTCACTTGGCTAAAAATCCCGCCTATCATAGTAAATCAAAGCATATACCTATCAAATACCATTTTGTAAGACAGGTTGTCACGGAAAGGGGTGTCTCTCTTGAAAAGGTGCATACAAAGGAAAACTGTGCAGACATGTTCATAAAACCAGTTTTGTTAGAGAAGCTACGATGGTGTCTGGCTTCTCTTGGCTTGCAGAAAAGATAAAAATAATAATGAAACAGGGTATCAGGCTAATTGTTGTCAAGGTGGAGATTGCTGAGATTTTATTTCTTATTTTTAATTAAATATGGAGGAAAATCTCATGTAGGTGACAACAATAGGATTTGTTGCTACATTGGCTCCATCAGTTTCTGATGAGGAGTTAATGCATCCTATATTTGTTGTGAGAGAATTTATGAGTTTGTTGCCATTTCCAGCTATAAAATGTAAGCCCGTAGAGGCAAGTGTGCATAATGAGGAATGTGCTGTGAGGAAGAGCTGAGCAGATGAGAAACTCTGCTATTGTATTTCTGCAGTTGATTAATGAGATTTCCGATGCCCTGTTAGGTGAACGTAGCCCAGATTGGTTGGGCGAACCACGTTAAAATTTGTTGTCTTTATGTGTGTTTCTGTTGTGTGTTCTGTATGTTCTATTTCATTATTCCGCTGCTGATCTCAACATGTTGACAGCGGTTTCTCAATGCATATGACTGGAGATAGAAGGAAATTTTTATCTCTGAAAGAGAAGAAGGATGGAACTGTATCCTTTGTAAATGATGGATCTTCAAATGTTATAGGATCAGGTATCGTCACACTCAGAAGTAAATATGCTCTAGCCAAGAATGTTCTATTCGTTGAAAACATGATCACAATCTGCTCAGTGTTGGACAAATGTGTGATCAAGGACACACAATACTATTCAACTCCACAAAATGTGAAATAAGGAAAGGCATGTATGGTGAAATTGTGGCTACAGCAATTCAAGCTCCAAACGACATATACGTTTTGGATGAAGCAACTAAAACATGTCTAATAGCTAAAGAGGGTGATATAATATTTGGTAGAAATGATGATCGACTAAGTAAGAAGTTTTCTACAAATATGCAAAGTGATTTCGAGATGTCTTTACTTGGTGAGCTGACATACTTCTTAGGGCTTCAAATGTCTCAGCAAGAGAAAGGAATATTTATATTTCAAGCCAATTACATCAAGGAAATGCTCAAGAAATTTAAAATGGAAGATTGCAAACCCATCCTTACTTCGATGGTAACAGGTTGCAAATTGAGAATAGAGGAGTCATTCAAGGATGTGGATCATAGGTTGTATAGATCTATGATTGGTAGTCTTCTATATGTAACAACCTCCTAGCCAGATGTTATGCAAGAAATTGGACAAGTAGTAAGATTCCAAGCAACACGAAAAGAATCACATATTATTGCCATCAAAATAATTCCTCGATATCTAAAGAGAAAAACAAAATATGGCTTGTGGTATCCCAAGGGTAACAATATTATTATTCATTCCTTTACAGATGCAGATTGGGCAGGAAGTTTTGATGATCGTGAGAGTACTCGCGAAGCATTGGAATATCTTCGCCAGAATCTTGGGATTCTCCCAACTTGTCATTAGATTTTCCTTATTCATAATATAAAGGGAGAGTGGAAGTGTGTACAGGTCCGCAAGATGGTTGTATGTCAGGTGGAATGGAGGTGTGCACAAGTCTGCAAGATGGTTGTGTGTAAGGGGGAGTTACCCTTTTCCATTGATGTCAAAGGGGGAGAGAATGTTGTAAGAAGAGGTGTCATGATCGCAGGGGGAGTACTTGTGTTTCCATCAATGCCAAAGGGGGAGATTGTTGATCAGTAGTTGTCATTGTCAACCCAAGTAGCACTAGGGGCTACCCCAATATTGTATAGGAATTTTGACCTAACAAATTAATATATTTTGGCTCAATAATTCTTTTAATGGTTTCTTCTTGTCAAGATGTTTCCGTTTATATATGACACGCCACGTAATTCTTCACGGTTCGAGAGATATTCATGTTTGAAGTTTGTAACCCAAGTTAGTGGGATAAAACCCCATGGGGTTGTGGCATGGGTCATTGAAAATTCATAATTAATATTTTTTAAGCTCCTAAAATCCATCCCACTTTCACTTGCTGAATCCCCTCTCAACCTAAGCATTTATATAAATTGTGATCCTCATATCCTCCTTATGTAAGGGAGTTTTCCATCTGAAATAGGTCATCATGGAATTTTATCTCTAACTTTTTTTCTACGAAGGTTTACAAGCTGAAATTTGTATGAGGCAAAGCAAAAATTTGGAGTACACTACTGTGAAAATTTCAGATCAAGGTGCGCAATATTGTCGGAGATATGATATGTTGAAGTCAGTGTGTTTGCAGGCTCCTGAAATTCATCTCAAAAATGTGACCTTGGGAAAATTCTCATAACTCTCTCTCTGAGTATCGGATTGGAATTCTGTAAAAAGTGAAAAATATTGCATGGAATTTAGTTTGTTCTCTATCAATTTTAGAGCTGAATAAAGAAACAGTGACACATGGCATGCCGTACAAGTTCTCTCTACTGAAACAATCCATAATTAGGGCATTGTGAGAGATTGGGCATAACTCTCCCTTGAAGAATCTAAATTGGGTCAGACCTGTGGCATTCGAAAGAAGACTCAAAGGACTACTACAAGACTGAAAAATCCGATATTGGGGATCTGAAATAATAGAGATACACCAGATTCAATATCGAGCTCCTAGAAGGCAAGAAAAAGCTAGATCATGTGTTTTCAAGGGCTACAAAGGACCATAATTTCTAGGGTAGCAAAGCAAAGCAAGGTGCAGTAAAGGGTAGCATGACAAGAATAGAAACCAAGGTACAGAACAACAACAAGAAGTTCATCACATGAAGTCTTCAAGTGGGCAGCACTGCATACAGTCACTATAAAAATATCATTGTACTAAGTCATTATAAATATATTATTGTAAAAATTGTACTAGTGTATATCTGCCAAGAGTTGAAGAGGCAGTGTCGGGAGGTCTAGGATCATCATTAGTTGGTTGTGTCATAGTTCGGGTTATGGTCTAGTGTGTCTTCCTTTTCTACATCATTCTATATCATTGTAAAGTGGACCATTTTCCCTGGTACAGGAGTCCATTCTTCTTTTATTCTTCTATAGGGTGGTAGGGTGGTGCTAGGGTGTGTTATAGCTCATTGGGTGTTGGGGCATCCATTCAGTTGAATACTCAAGAATCTCAGGCATTGGAGCGTCCATCCAGTGGGAGCTAGAGAAGAATTCTTTTCTAGATTTTAGGAATTTGGAGCTTTATTTTCAATTTGAGTTGAATATTAAAGAATTATTAGAAAATCATTAGGTGGTTTTTGTCTCGGAGTGGGTTTCCACGTTAAAAACTATGTGCATTTGTGTTCCTTTTATTTTTTGTTGTATTGTACAAACACTGATAATAATTGAAGATTAACTAATGCTCTAATTGAAAGGAATACTGATTCACCCCCCCCTCTCAGTATTTCCAACAATCAACTACCACCATGATGACACTCTTTCCTTTGGACTCAGGTAATAATGCAATAAAATTCATTGAAATCCCCTCCCAACGTTGAGTTTGAATGGACAAAGGTTGTAGAAGATCCAGGGTCTTAATTGTCTCAACTTTATTTTGCTGGAAAACCAAACATTCTGCCACAAAATTTTGAATATCAGATTTAAGGCCATCCCAAAAAAATTCTTTCTTCACCCTGTGGAAGGTTTTTAAAAATCCAGAGTTTCCTCCTAAAGGAGAAGTGTGCAATTCCAAAAGAATATTTTGTCTTATAATTATTACAAATATACCCGATTTTTCTACCATAACGAATCATTTTCCCAACTAAATGTATCAGATGTACTAGGATCTTGCTGCAAATTTTGAATGATTGTCCACACTTCTAAATCCTTCTTCCATTCATCCCTTGCTTTTTTTATCCAATCTGGTTGGATAATAGAAATGTCATAAAGCAATGCTTTAACCTCTTCATCCTTTCTTGAGAGTGCATCTGCAACAACATTTAGCTTCCCTTTTTTGTATATGATTTCAAAGTAATAACCCAACATCTTTCTGACCCAATTTTGTTGCTCATTTGAAGATAGTCTTTGTTCCAACAAGTGTTTAAGACTATCATGATCAGTTTTTACCTTGAAGTGTCTTCCCATTAGGTAAGGTCACCATTTCTTTAGTGCATGTAGTGTTGCCAACATTTCCTTCTCATAAATAGCTTCTGTAAATACTTTACTTTGATTGGACGACTTTCAAAAGCAATGGGTCTTCTTTCTTGCATTAAAACAACACCAATTCCATTTCTTGAGGCATCGCATTCCACAATAAAGGTTTTTGTGAAGTCTGGCATAGCTAAGACCGGTGCTAGGCACATTGCCTCTTTAAGATGTTCAAAGGCCTTAGTTGCTTCAGGAGTCCGTGAAAATGCATCTTTCTTCAATAATGTTGTTAGAGGTGCTGCTATTCTCCCATAATTCTTAACAAAGTTACGATAATACCCTGTTAACCAGAAAAATCCTCGCAACTGCTTTATGTTTGTGGGGACTTTCCATTCCTTAATGGCTCTAATTTTGTTAGGGTCTACCTTAACACACTCATGAGATACAATATGACCCAGATATTCCATCTCTTGTACTCTAAAGAAACATTTGGATTTTTTTGCATATAACTATTTCTCCTCCAATAGTTTGAGAACCCTGTCAACATGTTTAACATGATCCTTCCAAGACCTACTGTAGAGTAGTATATCATCAAAAAATACTATCACAAATTTTCTAAGGAAGGGTTTGAAAATGGAATTCATCAACCCTTGAAATGTAGAAGGTGCATTGGTAAGGCCAAACGGCATGACAAAAAATTCATAATGATCCTCATGAGTTTGAAATGTTCCTTTTTAGAACATCTTTTGTATTCATTCTAATTTGATGAAATCCTAAACAAAGATCCAACTTGGTAAAATAAATTGCTCCATGTAATTCATCAATCACAGGAATGGGAAATTTATCTTTAATATTGAGCTTATTGAGGTCCCTATAATCTAGACACATGCGCCATGATCCATCCTCCTTATGCACTAATACTAATTGAGCAGTGAAAGAACTTTGGATAGGTTGAATTATACCAGCAACATTTCTACAATCATACGTTCGATTTCGCTCTTTTGGAGATAAGGATATCTGTAAGGCTTCATGTTTGGAGGAACACTTCCTAGAATGAAACAAATAGCATGATCATGATCATGAATAGGTGAGAGCCCTTTGGGAGTTTCAAACACCTTGGAATGATTGTCCAAGACTTTTTGGAGATCTGGAGAAATAGATGATTTTGATGTTGGAACTTCTAGTGAGCACAATTGTGCAATTATGCCTCGTTCTTCATTCTTTAGAAGATTTGTTAGGTCCCTATATTGCTAGTTTAGTCCCTTATTTTTATTAGTGTAGCCCCCTTATTGTTATTTTTGTACCCTTGTAACCCCAATATTGTTATTATTGTGCCCTTACATTGGCTTTTTTAGGTCGGCTAGGATTATATTGTGGGCCCATGGAATCCTATATATAGAAGGAGGTTTTGGTCATTTGTATCATCCAAGAATTGTCCATTTATGTAATGTATTGGAGGTTTCCCCCTCGAAGTGGCTGATTTATAAGGCATTGATCTCTCTTTTATTCTATTTTTGGAGTTGCTTTCATAACATTTGGTATGAGATCTTTGGATTCTATGGTCTCACTGCTCCAAACAGGTCATCATGGCATTTTCACAATAACATTTTATCTACGAAGGTTCAGAAGCTGAAATTTGTACAGCATGAAGACGCAATCTTGAGGAATTTCCTGTAAACATTTCAGATCTTGCTTCGCAATATTTACAGAGATATGATCTGGGGATGTTAGTGTTTTTTCAGGATTCTGAATTTCAGCTAAAACAGGTCATCATGGAATTTTCGCTATAGCGTTTCGTATACGAAGTTTCAAAAGCTAAAATGTTTATAGTGCGAATCTGAAATCCTGAGGAAACTCCTATAAAAATTTCATATATTGGTTCGCAACATTTTTGGAGATATGATTTGTGGAACTTAAGATTTTTTTAGGCTCCCGAGTTTCATTTCCAAGAGGTGACAGTCAGATTTGGATTCTGGAAAAATTGGCCGCAAGTAAATGGACTGCAGGTTTTGGTATATCAATTTCAGAGTTGAAGGAGAAAATAGTGACACATGGAAAGTTGTACAAGTTCGCTCTACTGAACCAGTCCATAATTAGGTCATCATGGGAGATTGGGCATAACTTTGACTTGAAGAATCCAGAATAGGATAGACCTATGCCATTCGAAATAAAATTCAGAGGGCTAATTCAGGGCTACATTTTAGATATTTAAGATCCTAAATCACTGAGATAATTCAGTTTCAATATCAAGCTCCTCAAAAGAAATAAAAAGGTGTGTATTTTTTTCGAATTACATATGTCTCGTTTGAAAAAAAAAATTAGTTTCAATTTATTCCAAGGGAATATTGAAGAATAGATATCAATATTAGGTTCTAAAATTCCCCTTAAAAAGAATTCAACACCCATTAAGCCGTCAAAAGGCTCTACTATGACTCATGAAGATTAATAAATACAATATGAAATATCAAAATTACAAGAGAAAGTGCACCAGATCTTGTTATCGCAAAGAGCAACAAAAAATGAAATGGAAGTTTTGAAGAAAGGCGTGGAAACTAAGATGGATGGTTTGAAGAAAGGGTTGTAAGCTAAGATGAATGGTTTGGAAGCTAAGGTGGATGGCATGGAAGTGGGCATGGAAGCTAAGATGGATGGCATGGAAGCTAATATGGATGACATGGAAGCTAAGATCGATGAAAAAATGAAAGACAACATGGAAAAAATGAATATTGACCTAAAAGTAGGCATCGAAGGTTTGAAAAAGTTGATACAAGAAATATTTCCTAATGGCGAAAATATAGTAGAGGAAACTCATGATGAGAAAAAAATAAATGTTAATAGTGATTTCATTAACTCTAATGTTGGATGTAAGAACCACCATATTCCAAATATGGATATGAGGAATTTTGATGGCAAGGATCCCGTAACATGGATACTACAAATGGAGCAATATTTTGATCTCAATAATGTGAAAAAAACACAAAAGGTATGCATTGCAACTTTACATTTAGAAAAAAACACATTTGTATGGTATCGATGGCTTTTCTCCTGTAAAAGAAATGTCCCTTGGTCAATTTTTATGGAGGAAATGATAGCACATTATGAGGATACAAAAAGAAACACCTTATTTAGCCAATTGATAAATATCAAACAAAAGGGTTCAATGGTGGAGCACATTGAGGACTTCCAAAAATTGAATATAAGGGTAACTGATATTCTAGAGGAACATGGGATTGATGTCTTCATAGGGAATTTAAAGGATAAAATCCAAAATGAAGTTCACATTTTGGAACTTGATTCATTAGAAAAGGCATTTAGGTTGGCATGAAAAATTGAATGTAAAATTATGGAAACATGGAAGCCTACCACACACATATATAAAGATGGACGTGTTGCTACTCCTAAACTTCTGCAACCTACAAGGTTGACACCACAACAATTGGAAGAAAAAGGTGCAAAAGGGCTTTGCTACCGTTATGATAGCAAATACATTAAAGGTCATAAGTGTGCTGAGAAGAAATTATTTTACATAGATTGTGAAGAGGAAGAAGAAAATGAACAAGAATCTTCAAAAGAAGAGGATATACACTAGGAACAACCCTAGAAGAGGAAGAAATGAGTTTGACCATATTCTGTAATGCATTGTCTGGAATTACCACTCCTCAAAATCTCAAGATAAAAGGACATATCAAGAAGAAAAAGGTAATAGTGTTGATTGATTTGGGTAGTACCCATTATTTTATTCATTGTAAGGTAGCCAAGGAATTAAATTGTTTCCTATACCGGCAAGCACCAGATTGTCAAGTGATGGTTTCAAATGAAGGAACTATAAATTAAACTAGAAAATGCCATAATATCAAGCTAACCATGGGGGAATATGTATTGAATATTCTAATGCTTTCCATTTCTATGGGAGGTGTTGATGTTGTACTAGGATTAAAATGGTTACAATCTTTCGGGATGGTACCTTTTAATTTTTAAGAACTTTTCTTGATTTTTTTTCAGAAGGAAAGGATGTCAAATTACGAGGTATCACAGGGAAGCCGGGAAAGGTAATAACCTCTAATGTCATGACAAAGCTTCTGAAGAAAGAACAACGAGGCGTAATTGCACAATTATGCTCACTATAAGTTCCAACATCAAAATCATTTATTTCTACAGATCTCCAAAAAGTCTTGGACAATAATTCCAAGGTATTTGAAACTCCTAAAGGACTCCCACCTATTCATGATCATGATCATGCTATTCATTTGATTCCAGGAAGTGTTCCTCCAAACATCAGGCCTTATAGATATCCTTATGTCCAAAAGAGTGAAATTGAATGTATGATTGCAGAAATGTTAGAGGCTAGTATAATATAACCTAGTCAAAGTTATTTCTCTGCTCTAGTAGTATTGGTGCACAAGAAGGATGGATCATGGTGCATGTGTCTAGATTATGGGGAGCTCAATAAGCTCACCATTAAAGATAAATTTCCCATTCCTCTGATTGATGAATTATTGGATGAATTACATGGAGAAATTTATTTTACCAAGTTGGATCTTCATTCAGGATATCATCAAATTAGAATGATGACTGAATATATTCCGAAGAAAAAATTGCGAACTCATGAGGGTTATTATGAATTTTTGGTCATGCCTTTTGGCCTTACAAATGAACCTTCTACATTTCAAGGGTTGATGAACTCCATTTTCAAACCCTTCCTTAGAAAATATTTTCTAGCATTTTTTGATGATATAGTAATCAATAGCAGGTCTTGGAAGGATCATGTTCAACATGTTGACAGGGTGCTCGAACTTTTGCAGGAGAAACAATTATATGCAAAAACATCCAAATGTTTCTTCAGAGGAAAAGAGGTGGAATATCTGGGTCATATTGTATCTCACGAGGGTGTTAAGGTAGACCCTAACAAAATAAAAGCCATTAAGGAATGGAAAGTCCCTAGAACCAAAAAGCAGTTGCAAGGATTTCTCAGGTTAACATGGTATTATCACAAGTTTGTTAAGAATTATGGGAGAACAACAGCACCTCTAACAACATTATTGAAGAAAGATGAATTTTCATGGAATCCTGAAGCAACTAAGGCCTTTGAACATCTTAAAGAAGAAATGTGCCTGGCATCGGTCTTAGCTATGCCAGACTTCACAAAAATCTTTATTGTGGAATGTGATCCCTCAGGAAACGAAATTGGTGTTGTCTTAATGGAAGAAGGAATACCCTTTGCTTTTGAAATTCATACAATCAAAGGAAATTATTTATAGAAAGCTATTTATGAGAAGGAAATGTTAGCAATACTACATGCACTAAAGAAATGGCGACCTTACCTAATGGGAAGACACTTCAAGGTAAAAACTGATCATGATAGTCTTAAACACTTTTTGGAACAAACACTGTCTTTAGAAGAGCAACACAAATGGGTCACAAAGATGTTGGGTTATGACTTTGAAATAATCTACAAAAAAGGGAAGCTAAATGTTGTTGTATATGCACTCTCAAGAAAGAATGAAGAGGTGGAAACATTGCTTTGTGCCATTTCTATTATCTAACTAGATTGGATAACCGAAGAAAGGGATGAATGGAAGAAGGACGAAGAAGTGTGGACATTCATTCAAAATTTTCAGCAAGATCCTAGTACATCTAATACATTTATTTGGAAAAATTATTCCTTAAGGTACAAAGATCACTTATATCTTTGTAAGAATTCCAACTAAAACAAAATATTCTCTTGGAATTGCACACTTCTCCTCTAGGAGGACACTTAGGATTTTTAAAAACTTACTATAGGGTGAAGAAATATTATTTTTGGGATGGCCTTAAATCTGATATTCAAAATTTTGTGGTAGAATGCTTGGTTTGCCAGCAGAATAAAGTTAAGACAATTAAGACCCTAGGTCTTCTACAACCTTAATCCATTCCATGTTAATGCTGGGAGGATATTTCAATGGATTTTATCATAGGTTTACCTAAGTCCGAAGGAAAGGGTGTCATCATGGTGGTAGTTGATAGACTTACCAAGTATGCACACTTTTTTGCATTATCTCATCCATTTAAAGCAAGTACAGTCGATACTACATTTATGGACACAATTCAAAAGCTACCTGGAAACCCAAAGGTTATTGTGAGTGATAGAGATCCCATTTTTACTGGAAAATTTTGCACAGAGTTATTTTCTTGTTTGCGTACTCAATTAGCTCATATCTCATCTTATCATCCTCAATCCGATGCTCAAACTGAGATAAAGAATAAATTTTTGGAAGGATATCTTCATTGTTTTGTATCTGATAAACAAACACAATGGGTCAAGTGGTTACCTCTTGTTGAATAGTGGTATAACACTTCCTTCCATACTTCAGAAAGAATGACCCCATTTATGGCACTTTATGGATATCATCCACCGTCCATCACATCACCTTTAAGAGAAAATCGTAAGGTTTAAGCAGTGGAATATCACATCGAGCATCAACAAAAAGTTCTCTAACTCTTAAAGGATAACCTAAATTTCACCTAAAATCGAATGAAACAATAGGCAGATCAACATCGCAATGAGAGAAGTTTTGATGTAGGAGACTGGGTATTTTTACAGCTACAACCATACAAAAAAATGTCCCTCAAGCAAGGTAAGAAGGATAATAGATTATCACCAAATTACTATGGTCCTTAAAAGGTGTTGCAAAATATTGGTATTATGGCATACAAATTGGATGTAATATCCTGTTTCGGGGATATCTCTAAAACACGACAAACTCCAACCAGAGATAGACTAGGAGGGAATTTACTAGATATTTCGCCTCTAAAAAGAGGTGGAGAACTAGAGGCTACCTGGCCCTTTCTAGACTCTATCTAAGAGTGAAAGATAAACGCACCAAGTGGTATAGAGCTAGAATGCTCAAAAACATCAATAGACATATAATAGAAAGATAATACAGCAACTACGGCAACTCAACCATAAAACATAGAGAGGAAATTCTAAGCCATTTTATTAATCCAATAAATGTAATGAATTACAAGAAGCGATCTTTCCCAAAGCAAGTAAGAAAAAACTCTCAGAAAAGACAGGAAATGGTTGCTCTATGAACTGCGTTCCAACTGCTGGAGAACTGTCGTGTAGCTGCTACTGCTGGAATGGACAGAAGATTAGGGGCTGATCCCCTTCCCAAAATGAGCTGAAAATCAGAAAACCTCCTCTCCTCAACAATCCAGATAGAATCCAAAAACCATTCCAAGAATGGCCAACCCCGGAAATCACCAGAAACTGCCTCCCCAGTGAATTACGCTGGCCTCCAAGGCTCTGGGCAGTGGCTAGATGAAAATAGCGAAAATACTGCCACAAACTCTGCCAAAAGTATCCTAGGGGCAAAGGCTGAGCCCCTAGTCAAAATCCCGGCGAAATCACCTACAAAAACCCCAATCCAAAGCTCCTCCATAATGGACTGCGTCCTCTCTCCCAGTGACTGCGTAGTCTCTCTAAGCTCTAGCTCTACAACAAACCCAAACAATAAAATGACTCACAAAATACTGAAAAACCAACCTTGCCCAAGCAGGCACTCGAAGTCCCCCAGGGCTAAGGGAGAGATCTCTGACCGGAGACACTCAATGCACTAAACAATGCTATAGACAGGCTAAACAGCCAACGTGCTCAAGAAGACAAACGTCTCACTCAAAAATCATCAACTCAAGAATGAATCAAATGAGAAGGCTCCTCCATATTTTATAACGTTGGTTTCCCTCCAAAACCCCAATGTAGCCTTTCTCTCCTCCACGTGCTCATCCTTATCTGCGTAGTAGCTTCTATATTGTACGTGGGCCCCCTTCTCTACATGGTGCTTGGCCCCCTTGGCTCCCCCTTAAGTCACAACGTTGTGCTACTAGGAAGGTGCACTTTATTTTTAGAGTGAGTTATGTCCCCCTCTACTCACTTTTATTTATAATTTAATTATGTAAGGAAAAATCGATCAAAATTAATATTTCCAATTAGCTGCTGCTAATTGGGAATATTACAATCCTCCCTGCCAAAAATTGCTTTTCCTCAAGCAATGCCTGAACAAGCCTCCTCTCTAGCTGATGCTCCCCATCGACACTGAAAAATGTGCCTTTGTCCCAAACTGATCTCTCATGGTACTAGGCAACCAGCAATCCTCCCGAATCCCATCACCGCCATGGCCAATAATCGCCCAAGTCCCATGGCTCGAACTGTGCACTGCCTCTGGCTATGACTGATGCTCTAAGAGGTGAAGACCATGATCCCTGTTGCACTATATCTGTGATTGTGTAAGTGGTCCCATCAACTGTGTACCAACTAATCACCTCTCTCCAATCCCAGTCCTGACTCAATCCCACGCTGATCCTACTTTGCTGAAATTGGGATGGAGTGCCAAAGAAACGATGACCTGTGCCCCCTTGCCAGCTGGAATCTATAACATCTGCTATGTCCAAGGGCCCCTGCTCCACTGTGATCCCTACGAAGAATATCATACCATCAAGAGGGTACGAACTCATGATCTCCCGCCAGTCCATCCTGGAAGAAGAATCCGATGTAGCAACAACAACTGCATATGGAACACGCCTGAAGTGTTTCCGCCAGCCCATAATCAACTCCCATTGCTCTGCCCTGTCTGCCAATGAAAGCTGCTTGTAGAAGGAAGCCCCTCTCTCTATAATGGGCCAAAGTGAGTATGATATGCTGCAAACTCCATCGATGTACTCCTGGAGAGTGCTACACACTAAAAACACTGCAGCTCCACTAACTGTGTGTACATCTATCTGCACCTCATCCCTGTGTCAAACCATAGATGGATGCTCCACCATATCCAACAGCTCGTCCCACCCTTGATCAGGAATGTCAT
Organism: Pinus albicaulis; assembly: GCA_034641835.2. Taxonomy (NCBI): domain Eukaryota; kingdom Viridiplantae; phylum Streptophyta; class Pinopsida; order Pinales; family Pinaceae; genus Pinus; species Pinus albicaulis. The sequence continues at coordinate 1,427,039,363 of CM076577.1, forward strand.
GCTCTCGCTATCTACTGGCCCCCTGCAGAACAATCCCATCAACCTCCAACACATCTAGAGGATATGGATCTGCAATTGCTGACACCACACTCGATGTCAGTGCATCTGACTACCCCACCTCATTGGATGACCCCAATGATAGCCGCATATCCCTCATCGGCTCAATGTGGGTGCCCATATGGCTTTTCCCCAAAGGAATATTGTGCTTGATGTGAATAATTCCCTCCTCTGTCGACTCAGGCTCCATCACCTGCTGCTCTAGTTCAATCGTCACAAGTGACTCTTCACCCAGAGTATCTCCCGCAGAGTCCCATGACTGCTCGCCCTGGACACTGGAATGCAGCTCTGATCTACTGTCACCATCTCTGCATGACTGCTCTCTCTCCCCAGAAGCATCCTCAACTGATCCTATGGACTTATATGAAAAAGATTCCTCACCCTGTCATATAGAAGGAATGCTCTCTTGTTCTACCTCTGCCACCTCATCTGCATTGAATATGCCATCCACCCTCTCGATAAAGTGTCGATACAATGTCTGGAGCCCAGAAACATACTGGGATGCTACCTCTGCTATACCCAGTATCCTCTATTCATGCATGATCTTGACATACCCTAAGGTAAAAATGACGCATGTCTCCCTCATGACCCGCTCCCCAAGCATAGGCTCAGTGATGACTGATGTGCCACCCCTGCAGAGGATCATCTCATCCCCTAACCTATGGCTATCAAATAGCACCCCAACCCAGTGTCACTACTGAGAAGTCTCTCCCCTAGTGTGCTGAGTGTCATCCAAATATCTTGGGTGAGCCTCGCATACCCCGCTGCTCATACCCAAGGTGCCAAAGGACAATGACAAAATCGATTGTGCCCATGAGTGATGTAGAAGAGGGTCAGGTGCGTGAGTCCCCACATATGTCGTCAAGTATCTCTCATCTATCTCCCCATTGATGCTGGGTGAAATTCCCCCAAAGGTAAGCTCGGTGTCCTTGTCCGTGAGTGTCCCTGGAGGCAATGCTCTAAGACCCTGTTATGCATCACCATACGCCCTCGCATACCACTAATCATCCATGTACTCCTCGACATGCCACTGCATAGTGAGGAATACCCCTGTATACTGCTGGATACCCCATGCTACTGTTGTACCACCCTATACCGTCTCGTGCCCTGACTGTGTCCAGGCATCGGTCACTCTCTGCGTGCTCTCAATGTGATGTAGGACACTCCTACTCCCCAATGCAGTCCCACACACTACGGTACACCACCATGCAACTCCATGTCCACCGATAGTCCACTGGTCAATGATAGAGGCTCCCACACATCCCTAGATGTGATGGCCTAGAGTTGTGCCTCTACATGTCGGACTACCCTCAATCGGTACCATCGTCTCCACCGTCGCATCACTATACCCGCCAAAGAATGGATCATCACTCCAAACCCTCCTCGAGGGGTCCGAGAAGTGAATCTCCCTATGTGTCTGTAGTGTTACCATCACTGCTCGGCTCCGTTGCGCCCTCTGTGCCCCACAAAAAGGTGAAGAATCCTTGGCCCCATACAAGGTGCCATCTGGTGGCCTGCCAATTCCACCTCCTCCAATAAGATCCTGCCAAGGTATGTTGACCACCCCGTGATCTCGTGTATGAGTGTCATACCAAGACAACCTAGGGGGTCTGCCCATAAACCAGTTGGCCACTAGGGCTGACCGAAACTCCCCTAGCAGATGCGCATGCTCTACTGCTAGGCCAACTGTATCCTCCAAGACATAGTCAACCGACCTGCCTGAGAAATGATAGGTAATCCCGTCTAGATCCCAATGCTAATCTAGGGTTCCTGTATTCCCAAAACTTGGAAACTCCTGCTGAACTACACCCGGGTCCACCACTATCATCATAACCTACTCCACCAGGTACTAACTCAAAATCTCTCGCCATCCAACCTCAACATGTGGATGTTGCACCCTGTGCAACCCCGATCATCTCATCCTGCTAACCAAGTCAACGTGTGAGATCTGACTAAGTGACTCCATCTCTCTCTCTCCAATGGGAAGAGGTGTCCCAACAATGCTGCTAGTCCCGTCCATGCATGCCTGAAGGGGAATGATCTGATGCTCCAATGTGCCCTCTGGTTGTACCATTAGGGAATCTAGTCATTCCCCAATGCGGGCCAAATTGGCCGCCGAATCGGCACAAGCCACTCTCATGCCCTATAGCTCCCTGTCCTGCAACAAAATGGCCTCCCATACTGACGTGGCCTTCCCCTTCAAAACTAGAAGGTCTGCCCGAAGCCAATGATACCACTATCTGCAACCATCATCTAATACCTCTGTATCTGCTAGTGCGTCATCGAAGGTGGATACATCTCCTCACACCTCACCCATCTGTCGTGTGCTGCTACCACCCGAAGACTTGGACACGAATTCGGTAATCACCTCAATGGATGGCTATACTGGGGTAGGCTCTACCTTCTCCACTACGATATCAACCGACACGGTCAAGGAGGTCTCCAATGAGGGTGAGTCCTGTGTCACACTAGGTGTATCCTCGAACTCCCTGCAATCCTATGCTCCCTCATCCTCCAAGTGTGAGGTAACCATTTTGATGGTTTCCCCCTTAGATACTCCGTCAAGCTGGAAAGAGGTATCCAACTTTTCCACCCAAACTTTTTTCGAACGCTTCAATGACCCGTCAAATGTCTGTAAATGGAATCTACCCACTGTGCGCTACAAGCCCCCATCATTTGAGTGTCTGTTCCCTCTGTGAAAGTTGCGGGGTCTGCTATCCCATTGGAGCTGAACAAAATCTCTGAATGGAAGGGCATCCCTGAACTCCTACCCATATGCCTGATACTCGGCCAAATAATCACCCATGTGGCCAGGCTTTGGCTCCTGCTGTGCTCCTGCCCCTGTGTCTGCACCCAGAAAAGTGGGCATAGTGGAACGTGTGGGTGTATTTGATGCCATATGCTAAGAGGCATCATGCTCCAGAAAATGGTGGGATGTGCCTGATCCCTCACCAATCTTGAAACCCCTTGGGGTTTCACGTTGTCTAGCCTCCATGGCGATGAATATCTGCCCCATCACCTCAATCTGCCTCGACAGATCCTGTGCTGATTTGAGGAGCATCTCCCCAAATCTCTTCGCATCATCATCACCTGCCATCGGCTCCTCCTGCTATGTGTCTATAGGCTCCTCATGTTCTATGTCTACCACAGGCTCTCTCTCCTAATATGCATCCTCTACCTGGGCACAGTCTCCCTTTCGTAGGTGGTCTCCAACCTACGCTCACGGTCTCTATACTTGATGCCTCTGTAAGGTCTCTTTCCTGATGTCACAGACCACAGCTTGAGCCAGAACTATGCTCTGATACCACTGTAATATCCCGTTTCGGGGATATCTATAAAACGCATCAAACTCCAAATAGAGATAGACTGGGAGGGCATTTACCGGATATTTCGCCTCTAAAAAGAGGACGAGAACCGAAGGCTACCTGGCCCTTTCCAGACTCTATATAAGAGTGAAAGATAAATGCACCAAGTGGTATAGAGCTAGCATTCTCAAAAATATCAATAGACATATAATAGAAAGAGAATACAACAACTACGGCAACAACGGCAACTACGAAAACTCAACCATAAAACATAGAGAGGAAATTCTGAGCCATTTTATTAATATGAGAAATGTAATGAAGTACAAGAAGCGATATTTCCCAAAGCAAGTAAGGAAACACTCTCAGAAAAGACAGGAAATGGTTGCTCGATGAACTACATCCCAGCTGCTGGAAACCTGCCGTGTAGCTGCTACTGCTGGAATGGAATGAAGATTAGGGGTTGATCCCCTTGTCGGAATGAGCTGAAAATCGGCAAACATCCTCTCCTCAACAATCCAGACAAAATCCAAAAACCATTCCAAGAATGGCCAACCTTGAAAATCACCAAAAACTGCCTCCCAGGTGAATTACGTTGGCCTCCAAGGTTCTGCACAGTGGCTAGATGAAAATAGTTGAAATACTACCACAAACTCTGCCAAAGGTCTCCTAGGGGCAAAGGCTAACTCCCTGCTCAAAATCCCGGCGAAATCACCTGCATAAACCCCAATCCCAAGCTCCTCCACAATGGACTGCGTCCTCTCTCCCAGTGACTGCGCAGTCTCTCTAAGCTCTAGCTCCGCAACAAACCCAAACAATAAAACGACTCACAAAATACTGAAAAACCAACCTTGCCCGAGTAGGCACTCAAATTCCCCTAGGGCTAAGGGCGACATCTCCGACTAGAGACACTCAATGCACTAGACAATGTTGCAGACAGACTAAACAAACAACGTGCTCAAGGAGACAACGTCTCACTTAAAAATCATCAACTGAAGAATGAATCAAATGAGAAGGATCCTCCATATTTTATAATGTTGGTTTCCCTCCAAAACCTCAACGTAGCCTCTCTCTCCTCCACGTGCTCATCCTTATCTGCGTAGTAGCTTCTAGAGTGTACGTGGGCCCCCTTCTCTACGTGGTGTTTGGCCCCCTTGGCTCCCCCTTAAGTCACAACGTTGTGCTACTAGGAAGGTGCACTTTATTTTTAGAGTGAGTTATGTCCCCCTCTACTCAATTTTATTTATAATTTAATTATGTAAGGAAAAATCAATCAAAATTAATATTTCCAATTAGTTGCTGCTAATTGGGAATATTACATTGGAGCTTCCTGCTTCTTCGTGAGTGCATCTAGTTTTCCATGTTTCATGCTTAAAGAAGGTTATAGGCGAAAATATTCTAGTTCAAACAATATTTCCAGAACTTGATGAGGAAGAAAAAATCATATTGGAACCTAAAGCGCTCATGGAAACAAGAACTCGACAGCTACAAAATCGATCAATTTCATAGTATCTCATAAAGTGGAAGACTTACCCATTGAAGATTCTACATGGGAGGATGAGAATTTTATACAAAAGAACCCAGAGCTACTCAAGCATTGAGGACAATAATTTTTTGAAGGAGAGGGGCATGTTAGGTCCATATATTAGTCGTTTAGTCCCTTGTTGTTATTAGTGTAGCCCCCTTATTGTTATTGTTGTACCCCTGTAACCCCAATATTGTTATTATTGTGCCCTTACATTGTTATTGTTTGGTCGGCTAGGATCATATTGTGGGCTCATGGAATCCTATATATAGAAGGAGGTTTTGGTCATTTGTATCATCCAAGAATTGTTCATTTATGTAATGTACTGGAGGTTTCCCCCTTAAAGTGGTTGATCTCTAAGGCGTTGATCTCTCTTTTCTTCTATTTTTGGAGCTGGTTTCATAACAATAATTTTCATGAAATTAGAGCTTATTATATTTCCTGAAATCCCTGCAATACCCCATAATTGGACTTCCTTTCCTTTCGAAAAAAAATTCAAGAAAAGTTCTTGAAAATTAAAAGATACCGTCCCCAAATATTTTATCCATTGCACTCCTACTACAACATCAGCACCTCCCATTGGAATGGAGGTGCTGGGTATAGGAAACAATTCAATTAAATTATGGTGCTGGGTATAGGAAACAATTCAATTCCTTGGATACCTTACAATGAATAAAATTATGGGTACTACCCAAATCAATCAAGACTAATACCTTTTTCTTCTTGATATGTCCTTCTATCTTGATAGTTTGTGGAGTGGTAATACCTGCCAATGCATTACACGATATGGTCAGACTCATTTCTTCTTCTTCTAGTGTTGGTTCCTCGTGTATATCCTCTTCTTTTGAAGTTTCTTGTTCATTTTCTTCCTCCTCTTCACAATCTATGTAAAATAATTTCTTCTCAGCACCCTTATGACCTTTAGTGTATTTTCTATCACAACTGTAGAAAAGACCTTTTGCTCTTTTTTCTTTCAATTGTTGTGGTATCAACCTTGTAGGTTGTGGAAGTCTAGGAGTAGAAACACTTCCATGTTTATATATGTGAGCGGTAGGAATCCTTATCGCCATAATTTTACATTCAATTTTTCTTGCCAACCTGAATGCCTTCTCTAATGAATTAGGTTCCCAAATGTGAACTTCATTTTGGATGTTATCCTTTAAAGTCCCTATGAAGACATAAATATTGTGTTCCTCTGGAATATCAGTTACCCTTATATTCAATTTTTGGAAGTCCTCAATGTGTTCCACCATTGAACCCTTTTGTTTGAGATTTATCAATTGGCTAAAGAAGGTGTTGCTCTTTTTATCCTCATAATGTGCTATCATTTCCTCCGTAAAAATTGACCAAGTGACATTTTTTTGTGGGAGAAAATCCATCAATACCATACAAATTTATTTTGTTCTAAATGTAAAGTTGCAATGCATACCTTTTGTGTCTTTTGCACATTATTGAGATCAAAAATTGCTCCATCTGTAGTATCCATGTTACGGGATTCTTGCCATCAAACTTCTTCATATCAATCTTTGGAATATGGTGGTTCTTTCATCCAACATTAGAGTTTATAAAATCATGATTAACATTTATTTTGTTCTCATCACGAGTTTCCTCTACTATCTTGTCACCATTAGGAAACATTTCTTGTATCAACTTTCTCAAACCTTCCATGTCTTCTTTTAGATTATTCTTCATGTTTTCCATGTTTTATTTCATGTCATCCATCTTAGATTCCATGCCAGCTTCCATGCCATCCATCTTAGCTTCCATTCCTTTCTTCAAACCATCCATCTTAACTTCCACGCCTTTCTTCATAACTTCCATTTCATTTTTTGTTGCTCTTTACGAGAGAGAAATTTGGTGCACTTGCTCTTGTAATTTTGACATGTCATGTTATAATTCTTCGTCTTCATGAGTCATAGTAGAGCCTTATAAAGCCTTAATGGTTGTTGAATTCTTTTTAGGGGAATTCTAGAACCCAATACTGATATCTATTCTACAATATACCCTTGGAATCAATTCAAACTAATTTTTCACACAAGACATAATGTTTCGAAAAAAACAATACACACATTTTTCTTCCTTTTAAGGAGCTCAATAATGAAACTGAATTATCTCTGTAATTTTAGATATTCAATATTTGAAATTTTGCCTTATAGTAGCCCTCTAAAGTTTCTTTCAAATGCAACAGGTCTGACCTGATTTGGATTCTTCAAGAAAAATTTGTGTGCAACCTCCCACAATGACCTAATTATGGACTAGTTTAGTAGAGCGCACTTGTTGGCGTGCCACGTGTCACTTTTTCCTCCTTTAGCACTGAATTTTTTTCAAAGGAAACTACACTCCATGTACTTGCAACCACTTTTTACAGAATTCCAATCCGATGCTCATAGAGAGAGTTATGATGATTTTCCCATGGTCACCTCTTTGAGATGAAATTCAGGAGCCTAAAAAGAGCCTAACTTCCACTGATAATATCTTCACAAATATTGCGAACCAAGATATGAAATTTTTACACAACGTTCCTTGGGATTTCAGCTTCACTCTGTAAAAATTTCAGCATTTGAAACCTCGTAGACAAAAAATTATAGAGAAACTTCTGTGATTATGTGTTTTAGGTGAAATTCAGAAGCTTAAAAAAACGCTAAATTCTACAGATCATATCTCTGAAAATATTGTGAAAGAAGATCTGAAATTTTTACAAGACGTTCCATGGGATTTAGGCTCCTCTCTATACAATTTTTAGTTTCTGAACCTTCTTAGAAAAAAATGTACAGCGAAAATTCCATGATGACCTATTTGAAGCAATGAAACCCTAAAATCCAATGGTCTGATACCAAATGTTATGAAACCAGCTCCAAAAATAGAAGAAAGGAGAGATCAAAACCTTAGAAATCAGCCACTTTGAGGGGGAAACCTCCAATACATTACATAAATGAACAATGCTTGGACGATACAAATGACAAAACATCCTTCTATATATAGGAGTCCATGGAATCACAATATAATCCTAGCCAACCTAACAATAATAATGTAAGGGCACAATAATAACAATATTGCGGTTACAGGGGTAAAACAAAAACAATAAGGGGGTTACACTAACAACAATAAGGGAATATACTAGTAATATAGGGACGTAAATTATCATTGATGTAAAATTTATACTCCTTAATCACACATCACATGACTCTTCAATGTTATCCCTACCATCAAGATTCAATTATGCATGTTTGTACAAACATGTACGAATATCGACACTTTGTTTGAGTGATAATACTCGCTTTGGAACACTTTTCTCAGGAAAAAATGTGTAATTCGTAGAAAATTTCACCACTAATAAGGTTGTGCCTCGCTGAAATATTTCACTAGAACGCTTAAATTCATATGCTTGCCACATGGACCAGTGTGAGTGTTTGATATATTTATGGATCTCGTGTTGACACACCCCCATGAATTGTGAAATAGGGATCTCATCCTCAACATAGTTGATCATATTTGGTATGAGAGTTGAATAATATGGTTGATTTTAAATGAAATACACATAATTCTTCCATGTGACAATGAAATCTGACATCTCAGACTTGTTGGGATCAATAATAAATTTCTTATCGAACAATGGAAAATCACCACATTCATTGAATTTTCTCTTCGTGCTCTGTTCTGCACAATATTGATGAGAAAAAATCATGTATTGTAGGATGAAGAGGGCCTTCATGGCATTTCGTCTTGTAAAATTCCCGAAAAATGGCATAATGAAGTTGAAATTGAACATGATAACAGAAATAACATGTGTCACAGATTGTATTAGGCCTAATAGACCAGTGCTTCAATTTTTGAAATATCCTTATGGATATCTTCACATAGTGATTTCTTTCTTCAAATTCCTCAAATAGTGCAACTTTTGGCATTTCTACAATGTTCTTAGCATGTTCAAGATACTCACCTTTAGCTATGCGATTTGATACAAAATTATTTCTATATGGAACTGAACAGTAATGGCTCTCCCAAAACTCTACCATAAATTAAATGATTCTTGTTTTAAGAATTTCTTGGTATGGTTTCATGGTGATAATATCTTGAAAAGAATATTAATCATTTTCATTCACTCAAACCCTAAATTTGGTATGCTTCTGCAATGTTTTCTCGAGACATGAAGCAATTTTGACATTGTTGCAAACTTTTTTTGTATTTATGTACTTTGTGCAACAATAATAGTTATAATCACCTTGCTCCCTCATGTGGATGCTCAATTTCCATCCATGCATAGTCGAAAACAAGATATACTTGTAATTAAAGTGAATCATCATCATAATATCAGTGAATAATAGCTCTAGATATGCATTTTTATTTAAGAAATAACCATAGGAGGAAGGTCTTCATAAGATTTTATAGTAGGTAGCTAGGTAGCAGACGTTGACATGGATGAAGGGTGCTAAGTTGAAACATGAAAATAAAAGTGGTTTGAGCTCAAGGAAATATGGGTCGAAGAAGAGTGCAGCAGTAAAAGTATCAGCCCCTGTGTCAACAAAGAGGGTGATTTTGAATATGATTAAAGGTAAAATCATTCATCCTCACCCACAAAAATAATTTTGGAAACCCTAGGGTTCTAGTCACAAATCCAAGGGAAAATTTAAATGAAAAAAATCTTGAGACTTGGCAGCTAGGTAGCAGAAGTTCACATGGACCAAGGGTTCTAAGTTTAAACATAAAAAGAAAATGATTTCGATCTCAAGGAAAGATGAGCTAAAGAAGAGTGCACCAGTAAAGGTATCGGTCCATGTGTCAATAAAAAAGGTGATTCATATTATAATGAAAGGTAAATAAATTCCTCCTCAATCAATAAAAATCAATTTAGAAACCCGAGGGTTCTACCCACAAACCCCACGGAAAAGTGAAGTGAAAAACATGTTTACTTTTGGAAACTGGTTAGCAGAAGTTGACATGGACCAAGGGTTATAAGTTTAAACATGAAAAGAAAAGTGTTTCAAACTCACGGAAAGATTGGTCTAAGAAGAGCATACCAGTAAAGGTATTCACCCTTGTTGTGAAACCAGTTCCAAAAATAGAAGAAAAGAGATATCAACGCCTTAGAAATGAGCCACTTCGAGGGGGAAACCTCCAATAGATTACATGAATGAAAAATTCTTGGATGATACAAATTAAAAAACCTCCTTTCTTTATATATATCATTCCATGGGGCCACAATGTAATCCTAGCCAACCTAATAATAATAATTTAAGGGCGCAATAATAATAATACGGGGGTTACAGGGGTACAATAATAACAATACGGGGGTTACACTAATAACAATAAGGGACTATACTAGTAATATAGGGACCTAACATGCCCCTCTCCTTCAAAAAATTGTTGTCCTCAACACTTCAGTAGCTTTGGGTGCTTCTGTATAAAATTCTCATCCTCCCATGTAGAATCTTTAGTGGGTAAGTTCTTCCACTTTATGAGATACTCTGAAATTGATCGATTTCGTAGTTGTTGAGTTCTTGCTTCTATGAACACTTCATGTTCCAATATGATTTTTCCTTCCTTATCAAGTTCTAGCAATATTGTTTGAACTGGAAGATTTTCACCTATAACCTTCTTTAAACATGAAACATGGAAAACTGGATGCATTCGTGACGAAGCAGGAAGATCTAATTTGTATGCCATAGTACCAATATTTTGCAACACCTTGTAGGGACCATAGTACTTTGGTGGTAATTTATTATCCTTCTTAGTTTTCTTGAGGGACATTTCTTTGTATGGTTGTAGACATAAAAATACCCAGTCTCCTACATCAAAAATTCTCTCGCTGCAATGTTGATTTTCCTGTTGTTTCATTCGATTTTGTGCTAGATTCAGGTTATCCTTTAAGAGTTGGAGAAATTATTGTTGATGCTTGACATGATCTTCCACTGCTTGAACCTTCGAATTTTCTCTTAAATATTATGTGATGGACGGTGGATGATATCCATAAAGTGCCATAAATGGGGTCATTTTTGCTGCAGTATGGAAGGAATTGTTATACCACCATTCAACAAGAGGTAACCACTTGACCCATTGTGTTTGTTTATTAGATGAAAAATAAAAAAGATATCCTTCCAAAAATTTATTTACTATCTCAGTTTGACTATCGGATTGAGGATGATAATATGAGCTATGAGCTAATTGAGTACCCAGACAAGAAAATAACTCTGTCCAAAAATTTCCGGTAAAAATGGGACCTTTGTTGCTCACAATAACCCTTGGGTTTCCATGTAGTTTTTGAATTGTGTCCATAAATGTAGTACCAAATGTACTTGCTTTAAATGGATGAGATAATGTACAAAAGTGTGCATACTTGGTAATTCTATCAACTACCACCATGATGACACTCTTTCCTTCGGACTTAGGTAAACATGTGATAAAATCCATTGAAACCTCCTCCAAACATTGAGTTGGAATTGATAAAGGTTGTAGAAGACCCGGGGTCTTAATTGTCTGAACTTTATTCTGCTGGAAAACCAAACATTCCACCACAAACTTTCGAATATCAGATTTAAGGATATCCCAAAAAAAAAAATTCTTCACCTTGTGGTAAGTTTTTAAAAATCCTGAGTGTCCTCCTGATGCAAGAGCATCAAGACCATTTTTTCATTTGTAAATATGTGATAAAAGGGGGGTGTGACAATTTTAATATTTTATTAATTAATTTGTTATTTTTAATAAAATAAGAGATAATTATGAAAAGTGAGGATTATGTAAATATTCTTTTATTAATTAAAAGGATATGAGAGAAATAGTTTAGGAGAAAAATTAGAGATTAGGATTTCTATGTATGGGACTTTGTTGAGGATTAGGTGGAGTGATTTTTGGAGTGAATTAAATGAATTTTTTTGTATAAATATGAGTGGGTTTTGTGAGGAAAATAGACTTGAATAGTTGGAGTGTAAAAGTGATTGAGAGCAGGCTTGAACAGCCAAGGCTGTAAGCCTCTGGCAAATTGTAAGGGCCATGAACGTTGAATATCCGGCCAAAGAAAAAACGTTGTAAGTGATCTCCTTTTGTTTATATGAAAAAAATGTTTCAGATTTATATATATATCGTTGATTCATTGAGAAAAGTTGTATAAAAACATATATATCTGGATTGATGTATCGATCGATGGAATAAAGTGCCAATATGAAAGAATTTGTAAGTTTGATTTATGCACATAAGTTGGAGGGACTGATATTAATATGACAATTGTTAAATTGTATTGATAATCCATGGGAGAGATTATGTTGTATATTGTATATCAATCTGTGTCTTTGATTGATAGTAACGTAGAAGAAAAAAGAGTGCCAGAAAATGTGAATCCGTGGAGTTCATAAGTGGAACAGTAAATCCATGCGAATCAAATGAGAGATCAATGAGCGTTGCATAAATTGTTGATTTAAATCCCTATTTTCCGTAATGATTGTTCCAATTTGAAATTGAGTCTACGAGTTTTGTATTTGTTATGTCCGCGTGAAAATCCTAAACGCCGTCATTAGAAGGTATGATATTCACAATTCTGGGATGAATGCATAGTTTGAAGTGTCAATTGAACGCTGTTTATATTAATTGGTGGTGGCTCGAGTGCAAACAGGAGTAGGTTTGTACGCTGTGTAAATTCAGAGATAAACGACATGCGTTCATAGAAACAGTGGAGCGTATTAACAAGATAGCAAGTTGCCATGTTGGTAAATCGATTGATGGCTAAGTACATAGCACAATCGATCTGTTGAGACGTGGAACCGGAATTGAATCTGGTAATTGTGAATCGACTTAATAATGGTATGAGGGATGTTTTAAATGAAACCTGAATGTATGGTTTGAATGGTGTGTCAGATATATTACAAACTGTAGTGTATGGGTATGTACAGCGTTGAAAACTGAGAGAGAGTTCTTTCAATTGTTAGACAATGCTTGATTGATATTGATTTATTTGTTAGCATTCGGCTTTGAAGTGAAATTTCAGTTGGTTGCCATAGCAGAAACTATTTGCAGAAGTGTGTGAACGAAGTTGAACGCAATGTGATGGAGGAAGTCGATGTATGGCAGCGAAAAATGCTGTGTTGGACATTTTCTGATGGATGGAGCGTTGAATAAGGTGAGGTGCATTATGAATTGGAGGTAAGCCGCATTTACAAGCATGTGTTAAAACTATGGTAGGCCATTATTGCGTTGAGTTGTGTTTTGCATCCAAAAATTGCAGATATGTAAATGAGTGGCCGTAAATATTGATTCATGAATGCATGAAACGCAGTACTGTTTGTATGGAATATGTATATATTTGAACGTTGTTTTGGCATGAGGCACAAGGTGTAATCAGTGGATTGAATATTCAGTTGCGATGATGCGGTGGGCGCAGTAAAGATCGAGTTTAATGGAAGCGCTGGCAAATCAATGCAGAAACGCAGAGCAGTATGGTAGTATGGGCATACCAAGGTGAAGGGCATCCAAGTAATCAGAAAAGAGGTTGATTAATTCAATTATAGAGTTGGCAAGTGGTAAGAATGTCTTCTGTTGCATTGAATAGAGATTGAAGACAGAGATTTAAAATATGAATGATTGTATGGTTGAAAGGGCACAGAGTTGTTTAAGTGTTGTCTCCTTTGAATTCTCATCACATTGAATTCTGTTTGAAATTAATTGTGAACAATAGCATTCATTCAAATAAGTGCGAATCTCATTGATAAAGTGAGTTAACCTGGTATGAAGATTGTGAGTGATGATATGTTAAAAAAAACTTCTGCATGTTGAAATGATAAATTGTGAATTTGCTAGTGATTGATTATTTAATTTTGGGCAAAAGATGAAATGCATTCTTATATGCACAAAGATAAAGATTCTGGGTATTGCAGGCTGTTTCCTACATCATTTTTGGTATCATAGCTTGGCTCTGTTGAAATTGAAAAGGTGTTTGTTTTTCTGAATAAGGACAGAAGGTTTTGTTGAAAACTAAAATGTGTTTTCTTTGAATGTGTGATGAATGATTGAAAGGAAGATCAGATTTTTAAATTTGATATGCAAGCTACAAAAATGCAGTGAACAGGATGGGAGAAGTAAAAGGAGGACAATATCATGCAAGATCTTAAAGGTGAGATAGTTTTCTGATTTGAAATTTATGATTGAAGTTTATGGTTGCAGACAAGATGATGGCAGTGAACCTGGCATTCAGCTAAAGGCTGGATAGAAAGGAAAATTACAGTGTCCTGAAGAGGAAGTGAGTTAAAGAGATAGCCTAGAGAGAAAGCAGAGGAATTCTCAAGAGGTTCCAGAGGCAGAGAACTAGTACGTACCAAAAGACTGAGTGAGGAGAGCTTGGTGAGGTAAGGGGCAGCATGAGAGATTGTTGTTGCAGAGGCTAGTGCAACTCATGGTGAGTGAGAAACTCAGGGAGAAGATGATCATGGAGGATCAGAGAAGAGGTTCAGAAGAATGCCACAGAGGTGAGATGACTGATGAGGTCAGAGAAAGAGAAATTGCAGTAATGAAGGTACAATTGCAGGTACTAGAAGAAAGGCTGCAAGAGCAGGAAAACCAGAATAGAGGATGGATATTTCCACTGAAGGGAAAAAGAGTGATTTGGCGACCATTGCAGATGAAGTTGAGGGAAAGTGTGATTGACTTATTGAAGGAGGAACTTATAGTTCTTGAGCCAGAGATGGAATTTGAAGATTCCACATGCAGATCTGTTCAAAGGAAAGCGTTGGAGGAAGAAGTCAAGACTGAAAAGTCTTGTGGTTTTAAAACTAATGAGTTGTGTATGTTTTCAGGTACAGTACAGGGAGATGAGCAAGCTTTAGAGTTTTTTCAAGAAGAGTTGAATCTGAAGGCTGTTCAGATCGATGCCGAGATAGCAAGATTTCAGGAGGAAATGAAGACAGAGAAGTCTAATCAGAATATTGGTGCAGAGAGAGAAGGACCATCTGATGATGAGTCAAGAGCTGGTGAAGGTATGGAAAATTGTGTGAAGTTTCCGAGTTCTACTCCTAATGAAATTGTTGAGTTGTATAGGAAACTAGATCTTCAGAGAAGAGAATTGGAGAGATAGAGGACTTATGTGCAGGATAATTTGTTGAGGAAGCAAGGCAGGGATGTTTTCATGAAGGATAGTCATGAAATAGATGATGGTAAGAAGGTGAGACTAGCTAATAGTCTCTTGATGAATGAAAATCAGCATACTAATGTGTTGACAAAGGAGTCAGGAAGAAACTCAGAGCAGCATACTGGAGTGTTGCCAAAGAAAGCTGAGGAGAAAGCTAGTGAAGATTTTATGAGTCCTGAAGAACACTTGGAACTGCGGAATATTGAATCAACAAGTGATACCATTGAGTCTTGTGATTTTGGAGCTGACAATTTGATTGTGTTTACAGGTGAGGAAGAAGATAGTCCATCATTTGGAATTGTCTTGGAAGAAGAAGAACTGTTGCAGAAAGAAGGGGAGACAATGATGTCTCATAAGCAGAAGCTTGTTACCATGGGTGACAAGGAAAAGTTGGCTTGTCTGTATAGCCAAGAGAAGACTGGTGGAAATTTTTTTGGAACTACTACAGTGATAGAGGATGAGGCTACAGTGTTTGAAGAACTTGATTTGATTGCTAGAATCAATCAAGATGTTGATGGACAATTACTGAATATTTTCGAAGGGGAAAACGAAGGTTATGTTGAAACTAATTTACAGCATGAGGAGAAAGGGCTGAAATGTTTGCTGGAGACATTTGAACCAGAGAAAGAAGCTGCAGATGATGAGCAAAGGAATGTTGTAGAGGGACAGGAAGTTTGGGAGGCCGCATCATTTATGGTGGCAGCTGAAGTGACATTTATGGTGGTAGCTGAAGTAACATCTATGGGGGCACTGAAGCCTTATGGTTTTTATTCTAACGATTGTTTTGTGAGTACAGGTTTTATTGAAAATGCTGGAGAAATTCTGTTAGATAGAGAAATTGAACTGATGAGGCGAATGATGATGAAAGTATCCCGGAAGAGGCCAGAAGCAGTAAAACAAAGGAAAAGCAGCAAAAGAAAGACAGCGAAATATTGCGAGAGCACAGCCAGTGGAGCGATGCAACATAAAGTGTGGAAACCTGGAGAAGAACATCAGAAAGAAGCAGCGACAAGTGGAAAGTTACAACACAAGATATGGGATCCAGGCATACACAGATCCGAACACATGATCAGGCGATCATGTTTAATTTCAACGTTGGGAGTCTGATGCAGGAGCATCAAGACCATTTTTTCATTTGTAAATATGTGATAAAAGGGGGGTGTGGCAATTTTAATATTTTATTAATTAATTTGTTATTTTTAATAAAATAAGAGATAATTATGAAAAGTGAGGATTATGTAAATATTCTTTTATTAAATAAAAGGATATGAGAGAAATAGTTTAGGAGCAAAATTAGAGATTAGGATTTCTATGTATGGGACTTTGTTGAGGATTAGGTGGAGTGATTTTTGGAGTGAATTAAATGCATTTTTTTTTATAAATATGAGTGGGTTTTGTGAGGAAAATAGACTTGAATAGTTGGAGTGTAAAAGTGGTTGAGAGCAGGCTTGAACAGCCAAGGCTGTAAGCCTCTGGAAAATTGTAAGGGCCATGAACGTTGAATATCCGGCCAAAGAAAAAAGGTTGTAAGTGATCTCCTTTTGTTTATATGAAAACAATGTTTCAGATTTATATATATATCGTTGATTGATTGAGAAAATTTGTATACAAACATATATATCTGGATTGATGTATCGATCGATGGAATAAAGTGCCAATATGAAAAAATTTGTAAGTTTGATTTATGCACATAAGTTGGAGGGACTGATATTAATATGACAATTGTTAAATTGTATTGATAATCCATGGGAGAGATTATGTTGTATATTGTATATCGATCTTTGTCTTTGATTGATAGCAATGCGGAAGAAAAAAGAGCCCCAGCAAATGTGAATCCATGGAGTTCATAAGTGGAATAGTAAATCCATGCGAATCAAATGAGAAATCAATGAGCATTGCATAAATTGTTGATTTAAATCCCTGTTTGCCGTAATGATTGTTCCAATTTGAAATTGAGTCTACGAGTTTTGTATTTTTTATGTCGCCGTGAAAATCCTGAACGCCGTCATTAGAAGGTATGATATTCACAATTCCGGGATGAATGCATAGTTTGAAGTGTCAATTGAACGCTGTTTATATTAATTGGTGGTGGCTCGAGTGCAAACGGGATTAGGTTTGTACACTGTGTAAATTTATAGATAAATGACATGCGTTCATAGAAACAGTGGAGCGTATTAACACGATAGCAAATTTCCATGTTGGTAAATCGATTGATGGCTAAGTACATATCACAATCGATCTGTTGAGACGTGGAACCAGAATTGAATCTGGTAATTGTGAATCGACTTGATAATGGTATGAGGGATGTTTTAAATGAAACCTGAACGTATGGTTTGAATGGTGTGTCAGATATATTACAAACTGTAGTGTATGGGTATGTACAACGTTGAAATCTGAGAGAGAGTGCTTTCAATTGTTAGAGAATGCTTGATTGATATTTATTTATTTGTTAGCATTCGGCTTTGAAGTGAAATTTCAGTTGGTTGCCATAGAAGAAAACTATTTGCAGAAGTGTGTGAACAAAGTTGAACGCAATGTGATGGAGGAAGTCGATGTATGGCAGCGAAAAATGCTGTGTTGGACATTTTTTGATGGATGGAGCGTTGAATAAGGTGAGGCGCATTATGAATTGGAGGTAAGCCGCATTTACAAGCATGTGTTAAAATTATGGTAGGCCATTATTGCGTTGAGTGGTGTTTTTCATCCAAAAATTGCAGATATGTAAATGAGTGGCCGTAAAGATTGATTCATGAATGAATGAAATGTAGTACTGTTTGTATGGAATATGTATGTATTTGAACGTTTTTTTGGCATGAGGCGCAAGGTGTAATCAGTGAATTGAAGATTCAGTTGTGATGATGTGGTGGGCGCAGTAAAGATCGAGTTTAATGGAAGCGCTGGCAAATCAATGCAGAAACGCAGAGCAGTATGGTAGTATGGGCATACCAAGGTGAAGGGTGTCCAATTAATCAGAAAAGCGGTTGATTAATTCGATTACAGAGTTGGAAAGTGGTAAGAATGTCTTATGTTGCATTGAATAGAGATTGAAGACAGAGATTTAAAATCTGAATGACTGTATGGTTGAAAGGGCGCAGAGTTTTTTAAGCGTTGTCTCCTTTGAATTCTCATCACATTGAATTCTGTTTGAAATTAATTGTGAACAATAGCATTCATTCAAATAAGTGCGAATCTCATTGATAAAGTGAGTTAACTTGGTATGAAGATTGTGAGTGATGATATGTTAGAAAAAACTTCTGCATGTTGAAATGATAAATTGTGAATTTTCCAGTGATTGATTATTTAATTTTGGGAAAAAGCTAAAATGCATTCTTATATGCACAGAGATAAAGATTCTAGGTATTTCAGGCTGTTGCCTGCATCACCTCCTAAAGGAGAAGTGTGCAATTCCAAAATAATATTTGTTTTAGTTGGGAATTCTTAGAAATATATAAGCGATCTTTGTACCATAAGGAATCATTTTTCCAACTAAATGTATCAGATGTACTAGGATCTTGCTACAACGTTTGAATGAGTGTCCACACTTCTTGATCCTTCTTCCACTCATCCCTTGCTTCGGTTATCCAATCTGGTTGGATAATAGAAATGGTAAAAAGCAATGCTTCCACCTCTTCATTATTTCTTGAAAGTGCATCTGCAACGACATTTAGCTTCCCTTTTCTGTAGATTATTTTAAATTCATAACCCAACATCTTTGTGACCCATTTTTGTTGCTCTTCTGAAGATAGTCTTTGTTCCAAAAAGTGTTTAAGACTACCATGATCAATTTTTACCTTGATGTGTCTTCCCATTAGGTAAGTTCGCCATTTATTTAGTGCATGCAGTATTGCTAACATTTGCTTCTCATAAATAGCTTTATGTAAATACTTTCCTTTGATTGGATGACTTTCAAAAGAAATGGGTCTTCCTTATTGCATTAAAACAACACCAATTCCATTTCTTGAGGCATCATATTCCACAATAAAGGTTTTTGTGAAGTCTGGTGTAACTAAGACCATTGCTAGGCACATTGCCTCTTTAAGATGTTCAAAGACCTTAGTTGCTTCTGTATTCCATGAAAATGCATCTTTCTTCAATAATGTTGTTAGAAGTGTTGCTATTCTGAAATAATTCCAAACAAACTTGCGATAATGCCCTGTTAACTCGATAAATCCTCGCAACTGCTTTATGGTTGTGGGGACTTTCCATTACTTAATGGCTTTAATTTTGTTAGGGTCTACCTTAACACCCTCATGAGATAAAATATGACCTAGATATTCCACCTCTTATACTCCAAAAAAACATTTGGATGTTTTTGCATATAATTGTTTCTCCTGCAATAGTTTGAGCACCTTGTCAACATGTTGAACATGATCCTTCCAAGACCTATTGTATATTAGTATATCATCAAAAAATACTAGCACAAATGTTCTAAGGAAGGGTTTGAAAATGGAATTCATCAACCCTTGAAATGTAGAAGGTGCATTGGTAAGGCGAAAAGGCATGACCAGAAATTCATAATGACCCTCATGAGTTCGAAATATTGTTTTCGGAATATCTTCAGTCTTCATTCTAATTTGATGATATCCTAAATGAAGATCCAACTTGGTAAAATAAATTTCTCCATGTAATTCATCCAATAATTCATCAAGCACAGGAATGGGAAATTTATCTTTAATGGTGAGCTTATTGAGCTCCCTATAATCCGGACACATGCACCGTGATCCATCCTTCTTGTGTACCAATTATATAGGAGTAGAGAAAGAACTTTGACTAGGTTGAATTATATGAGCCTCTAACATTTCTGCAATCATACTTTCAATTTCGCTCTTTTCGACATAAGGATATCTATAAGGCCCGATGTTTGGAGGAACACTTCCTGGAATCAAATGAATAGCATGATCATGATCATGAATAGGCGGGAGTACTTTGGGAGTTTCAAACACCTGGGAATGATTGTCCAAGACTTTTTGGAGATCTGCAGAAATAGATGATTTTGATGTTGGAACTTTTAGTGAGCATAATCGTGCAATTACGATTCATTTTTTTTTTTTTAGAAGCTTTTTCATTAAATTATGTATTATTATATTTCTCGAATTCCCTACAATATCCCATAATTTTACTTCCTTTCCTTCTGAAAAAAAATTGAAGAAAATTTCTTGAAAATTAAAAGCTACCGTCCCCAAATATTGTAACCATTGTACTCCTAGTACAACATTAGCACCTCCCATAGGAATTGAAATAATTGGAATATTCAATACATATTCCCCCATGGTTAGCTTGATATTATGGAATTTTCTAGAGAAATTTATAGTTTCTCCATTTGCAACCATCACTTGGCATTCTGGTGCTGGATATAGGAACCAATTAAATTCCTTGGCTACCTTACAATGAATAAAATTATGGGTACCACCTGAATCAATCAACAGTATTACCTTTTTCTTATTGATATTTCCTTCTACCTTGACAGTTTGAGGAGTGGTTATTCCTGTCAATGCATTACATGATATGGTCGAACTCACTTCTTCCTCTTCTAGGGTTGGTTCTTGGTGTATATCCTCTTCTTTGGAAGATTATTTTTCATTTTATTCTTCCTCTTCACAATCTATGTAAAATAATTTCTTCTCATCACACTTATGACCTTTACTGTATTTTCTATCACAATTGTAGCAAAGCCCTTCTTCTCTTTTTTATTCCAATTGTTGTGGTGTCAACCTTGTAGGTTGTGGAAATATAGGAGTAGTAACACTTTCATCTTTATAGAAGTGAGTGATAGGCTTCCTTGTCATCATAATTGTACATTCATTTTTTCTTTCCAACCTGAATGCCTTCTCCATTGAATGAGGTTCCAAAACGCGAACTTTAGGTTGCATGTTATCCTTTAAAGTACTTATGAAGAGATCAATCCTATGTTCCTTTGGAATATTAGTTACCCTTATATTCAATTTTTGGAAGTCCTCAATGTTCTCCCCCACTAAACCCTTTTGTTTGAGATTTATCAATTGGCTAAAGAAGGTGTTGCTCTTTGTATCCTGATAATGTGCTACAATTTTCTCCATAAAAATTGACCACGTGACAATTTATTTTTAGGAGCAAAGCCGTCGATACCATACAAATGTATTTTTTTTCTAGATGTAAAGTTGCAATGCATGCCTTTTGTGTGTTTTGCACATTATTGAGATCAAAATATTGCTCCATCTGTAGTATCCATGTTACATGATCCTTTCCATCAAACTTCCTCATATCCATTTTTGGAATATGGTGGTTCTTCCCTCCAACATTAGAGTTTATGAAATCACAATTAACATTTATTTTGTTCTCATCATGAATTTCCTTTACTATATTTTCAACATTAGGAAAAATTTCTTGTATCAACTTTGTCAGACCTTCCATGTCTGCTTTTAGATCATTCTTCATGTTTTCCATCTTAGCTTCCATGTCATCCATCTTAGATTCCATGCCAGCTTCCATGCCATCCATCTTAGCTTCTATGCCATTCTTCAAACCATCCATATTAGATTCCACACCTTTCTTCAAACCATCCATCTTAGTTTCCACACCTTCCTTCAAAACTTCCATGTCATTTTTTGTTGATCTTTCTGAAAGTGAAATTTGTTGCACTTAATCTTGTAATTTTGATATGTCATGTTGTCATTCTACGTCTTCATGAGTCATAGTAGAGCCTTCTAAAGGCTTAATGGGTGTTTAATTCTTTTTAGGGTCCATTTTAGAATCCACTACTGATATCTATTCTACAATAAGCCCTTGGAATCGATTCAACTTGATTCATCAAACAAGACTTATGAAATTCATAAAAAAATACACACCTTTTACTTGCTTTTGAGGATCTCGATATTGAAATTGAATTATCTCTATAATTTCGGATCCTCAATATCTGAAATTTGGCCTTGTAGTAGCCCTATGACCTAATCATGGACTAGTTCAATAGAGTGAACTTGTATGACGTACCATGTGTCACTGTTTCCTCCTTCGGCTATGAATATGATAAAAATGAAGCTACAGTCCATGTACTTGCTGCCACTTTTTACCAAAGTCCAATTCGATGCTCAGAGAGAGAGTTATGATGATTTTCCCACGATCACCTCTTTGAGATGAAATTCAGGAGCCTGAAAACTCATTAATTTTCAGAGACCAGATATCCAAAAATATTGTGAAACAAGCTCTGAAATTCTGCGATGATGTTCCTCAGTATTTCGGCTTTGCTCTCTATACATTTCATCTTCTGAACCTTCGTATAAGCAAATTTATAGCGAAAATTCCACGATGACCTATTTAGGTTAAATTCAGGAGCCTGCAAAAAGCCCTAACTTTAATAGATCATATATCCAAAATTGTTGCGAAACAAGCTCTGAAATTTTGTGACGATGTTCTTTAGGATTTTGGCTTCGTACTCTACAAATTTCAGCTTCTAAACCTTCGTATAAAAAAATTTATAGCAAAAATTCCACGATGACCAGTTTGGAGTAGTGAAACCCTAGAATCGAAAGCTTTGATACCAAATGTTGTGAAACCAGTTCCAAAAATAGAAGAAAAGAGATATCAATGCCTTAGAAATGAGCCACTTCAAGGGGCCAACCTTCAATACATTACATGAATGAAATTTTTTTGGATGATACAAATTACAAAACCTCCTTTCTATATATAGGAGTCCATGGGGCCACAATGTAATCCTAGTGGGGCCAAAATATAATCCGAGCCGACCTAACAATAATAATTTAAGGGCACAATAATAAAAATATGGGGGTTAAAGGGCTACAATAATAACAATAAGAGGGTTACACTAACAACAATAAGGGACTATACTAGTAATATAGGGACCTAACAACCCTTGTGTCAACAGAGAGGATGATTTAATATATGATGAAAGGTAAAATCATTTCTCCTCAATTAGTAAAACTCAATTTGGAAACCATAGAGTTCCAGTCTCAAAACCTAGAGAAAAGTTAAATCAAAAACAAAATTTGGAATTTGGAAACTAGCTAACACAAGTTCAAATGAACCACGGGTTATAGGTTGAAACATGAAAAGAAAAGCATTATGAGCTCAGGGAAAGGTGGGTCAAAGAATAGCACACTATTAAAGTTATCGCTCCCCGTGCCAACAAAAATGACAATTCAGAATATGGTGAAAGGTAAAAGGATTCCTCCTCAATCAATAAAACTCAATTTAGAAACCCTAGGGTTTTATTCACAAACCCTACTGAAATGTTAAATGAAATAAGTTGACATTTGCAAACTAGGTTACATAAGTTACATGGAAAAAGGGTTCTAACTTGAAACATGAAAATAAAGGTTTTTGTATTTAGGTAAAGATGGATCGAAGAAGAGAGTAGGCCAGTAAAAGTATTGGTCCCTGTGTCGACAAAAAAGGTGATTTGGAATATGATGAAAGGTAAAATCATTCAACATGTATGAAAGGTAAAATAATTTTCATGATGATGTGAATTATATGTATGTAGCATGACCAATATCACCTCAGGTCTAAGTGATCCTGTACCTCAACCTATAGGGAAATATGCCCTAATATTTGGCCAATAAGTTACTTCTGTCCAGTGGGAATGGATGAATTTCAGCTTCTGGTTGTTAGTTTTGGACCTAGAACACCTACCATGTGTCACGAGATAACACTAAGGTTTGTGATAATCCTCCACTTATGCCTTACCCCCTTCATGTTTTTTTTTCCATGTACTTATTTTTCACTGGATGATTGATGAGTTTATGCTCCCTAAAAGACAACTTTCTATGTTTCGATATGAGAAACAACCATGACAACTTATGTGTTTCCTATTTCCATAGTTCTAGCATGAAATATAAATTATCTTGTGACCCCTGTGAGGAATTTAGTATATTTAGGTTAAGGTTGTTTTCAGAAAGGATTTTCTTCACTCAGGGTGTGAAACAAAATATAAGATCAAATAAATTAGGTACAAAGATTCCAGAAAGAGGGCACCTTTTATACAAAGTTGAATTAATCTTAGTCTCTGGGGTGAATATGTGTGCAAGTGAAATTGTGAGCATACAAAGTGTGAATTGATGTGGATATGTGTTGATCCTTTACAATTCCCTTAATCAAACTATGTGATGTTTTTTCCTTGCAAGAAAATAAATGATGTGTGGATGATGGCCCACTTACGTCTTTCCTAATTATACCATGTGAGCATATGTTTTTGTGCACAATTTCAAAGTAAAATATATGAAATTACTCTACTTGTAATGGTTAGTAAAGGAAATTGGTTAGAAGGTATGGTATGTGCAACGTGAATCTAGTGCACTTACATTTAGTGTTTGAATTATCGATACCGGTTATTTTAACGAATTATTATTTTTCCTATATATAGTACTGTAGGCGACTATTACGGTTTGAAAATCATACATATAAATTGTAGGTGAATATTCAATAAAAAACAGTTAATTTACTATTAAAATATGTAAAATGTTTGGCGAATATCATCGATATAATCATATATATGTAAAAAATACACGATTTTTTAATCAAATCGGCAAATATATGTTTTATAAAATGTCTAAAAAATAGTCCATTTGTCAAATTTCGCGCCTAAAAGTTTCCCTAAAATTT
Organism: Pinus albicaulis; assembly: GCA_034641835.2. Taxonomy (NCBI): domain Eukaryota; kingdom Viridiplantae; phylum Streptophyta; class Pinopsida; order Pinales; family Pinaceae; genus Pinus; species Pinus albicaulis. Next base: position 1,427,063,949 of record CM076577.1, read on the forward strand.
GCAAGTATGTGGATATGTGCTTCATGATCATTTAAAACAATTCCCCTAATTACACTATGTGATGTTTGTTACTTGCAATAAAATAAATTATGTGTGGGTTATTGACCATTTACTTCTTTCGTAGTTATACTATGTGAGCATATGTTTGTGTGCAAAATTTCAAAGTAAAATATAAGCGACAATTACTTTACTTGAAGTGATTAGTAAAGAAAATTGGTTTGTATTAATGGTGTGTGCAAGGTGGATCTATTGCACATACAAAGTGTTTAAATTGAAATGGTATGTGGATATGTGGCTCATGATCCTTTAACACAATTCCCCTAATTACACAATGTGATGTTTATTCTTTGCAAGAAAAGAAACTTGATGTGTGGATAATGGGCTAATTAATTTTCCAAATTATGCTATATTTGTGCATAATATGGGGAAATTGAAAAGTAGTGCTTTGGGAATCATTATATTTCCATTACCAACAAAATTGAATTATGTAACCTGATTTAGTTAGATAACAAAAAAAATGTTGTTTATTCATAAATCATGATTTAACTTCAAGTAATGCCACAATTGTGAACACCCAATAAAAGAACCCCAATGTAAAGAATAATAAATTTACAAACTAGTTAAGGATATGAAATTTGTAAAATGTTTGCACACTTTAAAAAATCTATTTTGGGTTTTAAATGTCATCATATGTTAACCATGAAAAACTAATTCATTTATATATAATTTTAATGATAAAAATAAAATTATCTTTTATTTTAAATCATGAAGTTAGGTTGGAAAAATTAATCAATTAATTAAATATAATTTTTCATGATAGATTGTAATTTAAGTGTTAAAAAATGGTCATTTGAATTATGTATTATATAGTTATAACGTGAGGTTAAATATATTTCTATAAACTACTAATAAAATACAATATTGTAAATTGTTTTTAAATAATTTTTAATTTGTTTTTTTTATAATTTTTCAAATATACTAATTCAAATTTGTTAATTTATTTTTTAATCTTCTTTGTATAAAATTATTGTATTTCATCAATTATTTCAATAAAATGTATAATAATACTAAAACAAATTGGATTTGATTTATTCATTTAATAATGTAAACAAATAAAAAATAAAATTCATAAATATATATATTTTTAACATATCTAACTCTATTTCTCCATTTACTAAGTGAATCGTTTGACCTTTCTCAAAATTAGTTCTTCTTCACAAGACATTTTCGTTTCTTCAAGGGACTGTATAAATCCTAAGCTAAAATTGATTTCTACAACAAAGATCAAGTTATATTTTTCTTCATACATATCATTCACTAAAAATTTGAATTAAAATCCAATGACACCTAAAAAACACAATGAAAGAGAAAAGTGATTTAAAAATAATAGGTGTTAAAAATAAAATTAGAGGAATAGGAGAGTAATTTATCAATATATACCTATTTCGCGGGTGTTAGCACTCAAATCTACCTCAGGCTGAAATGAAGTAAAACTCAAGGCTACATCAAACCACGCTCAGCCTCGTAGCTAGCCCTACGAGGACAGGAGAGGGCTCTCTCCATCAATCTCGAGAAAATAAGCAATAGAATGCGAGATGACTTACAATAAGAACTGATTTTAGGCTAGTAAAGAGATAGGTATGTTTGGTTTTTGGTTTTTTGGGTTTTCGCTGGAGTAATGGGAATACAAAATTTTGGGTCCGGGGATAAGGTCAGACCTTTGCAGAGTTCAAGCTGGGGCGAGGTAGGTGATGATCTTGATGCTTCGAATTGGATTTATGGATAGATTAGACTGACGAGGAGCTGAAGAGGGCAAAGAAGAACTTGGATCCTCTCCAAACAGCTGAAAACATATAGAACTAACTGAATTCAAAGGCTAAGCACTGTAAACAATGGATTCAACCTTAATCACTCATTCATTTTAGTTCAGAAGCATAATGAAAGGATGGCATACATTAAACATGAAGAAACTTACAGTAAACAAAGGAGAAACATCATCAAGAACAGAACACCACAAGGATCCCAACAAGTGCCGCAAAACCCCTGATCTTTCCTTAGCCAAAATATGAAAGTATGTACAATAGTATCAAAATTATCCCAAGAGTCCAACCTGTAGAATGCCTCAGAAATTACAATATATAGATCACTCTAAACCCTTTCCCCACCTCTAGGGGTCGAATTCCCTCTTCAGGGATCAGTTTCAACCAATTCTAATCATGGAACTACAATCTAGGCAGCTAACAACTTGCCTCTAAAAGAGTGGAAACTGATCCATTACATGATTTTTTTTACTCATTTGAGAGTGAATCTTCTAGAAGAGATAAAAACAAGCCAAAGTTACATGCAAAACATGAATTTACATCATAAAAACCCAAGAATTCTATCCATAGGCAAAACTGGTCCAAAATAGGCGAAATACTGAGCTGGCAGCTGAAAACTCAGAAAAATTCCTAGGTGGGTCGCTCCTGAACTGCGTGGGTCGCTCATGTGTCAGGCTGATTTTGAGGTAGCTCCCGACATCCTAATTGAGCTCATGATAGCTCTTTGGAAAGCCCTGGATGTCTACTTTCCAACCCAAGTGGAATTTCTGAATTTGGAGTTGATTTGACCCTTCAAAACCTCATTCTCCCAGAGGTACTTCCTGCTGGTGCAAAAGGTGGCAGCAAGGTGTTTTTTATGGTGTTTTTGAGCTGTTTGACCATCCAGATTTTGTTGAAATGCTAAGTTGACTTCAGAGGATGCATATTTAACCATGAAAAATCCCGAAATGTAAAAATCTCCTCCAGCAAGTGCCTCAAAAAAATGCGAGCGCATGAGCGCGCGACCCACCTAGCTACAAAACCTGTTTTTAAGACCAAAAATTTGGAAATGACAAAATTTTCTCCGAATTTGCCCAAATTCGGAGCGGAGGTCCTCCATCATGTGTCTTGCCCAGTCAATGAAGCCTCGGCCAAAATCCGAAGTGGATTGGGCCTTTTCCGCCGCCGAAGTGCCTTGCGCAACCTCCTCTTCATGATCCTCATCCTCGCTTTGCAAACATGCATGCGAGCCCAGTAATGGCCTTTCATGTGGTGAAGCATGTCTTTGTCGCGGTTGGCCTTCACCAAAAGCTTCTCCAAATGTATATTCACCCGCGTGAGTACAGTATCTCTGTCAGCTGGTGTCATGTCACCGGGCCTCTTTCGATTCCACTGCCTATCCTCACGGATTTGGCGCACCTCATAAAATGTGAGCTCATCCTCGAGCTGTTTGTTGCGCTGCTCTAAATAGTTAATCACCCACTGAGCCTTCTGCAATTGGTCTTTCAGCTGGTCATTCTCGGCCCTTTGCTCCTGGATGACTTCCCTCAGCTTCGAGCTAGGAGAGCCCGTATCAACATCGATGACTGTCATATCGGTGTCTCGGCCTCCTGATGGGCCCTCATCATGCATGGGCCTCTTGCCCCTGTCTTGTACCTGTACCAGCACTGGAGAAGAAAGCGAGACCCTTTCCACATCACGTGGAGATAATACTCGCCGTGTCGATGAAGTCGGCAGGACCCCTTCCACCTCACGTGGAGATAGTACCCGCCGTGTCGCTGCAAATAAGGCCCTGTGGCCTCGCTGATATGTCTGAACCAAAGGAGTAATGATATGCCCAACCTCAAGCATGTATGGCTGGTGTGAAGGCTCTCCTGCCTCATAAACTGCCTCGGGAGGCTGCTGTGGCACTCTGAAAAAGTCTCTAGAAATGAAGTCCTCCCAAGTGATGCCCTGCTCTGCCAACTGATGTGACACCAAGATTTTGATCGAAGCGAAATGATATATACTCCTGTACTGCTGCACTGGGCTCGTCTTCTTCTGCACAAATGTAACCATCTTCTCTATGTTGCGGTATATGAAATAAGGAATATTCATCATACGCACCCTTGTGAAGTGCATCAGCAAACGAACATGATATGAGAAAAGATGAGCATACCTGCCCTCACAACTGAAATACTGAATAATGAGCCTCATGAGCGGTGCATACTCATCTCTCAAGAATCTGAATGGAAAAACTCTGCTCAAGTAAGCCACATATCCAGTTTTAACATATGGCTCATAGTGAAATTTCTCTAACTGCTTACCCTTGCTCCATTCCTCGCCTATGTTAGGTATGCTAGTGGCTTGAGCAATAGTCAAAGGCGAAACAATGAAATCAACCCCAGCAAGGTTTACCCGATTACCCCGTAAATGAAGAACAAACAAACGTGCTAATTCACGATGAGGCCGGGTTTGCACAACCATCTCACAAAATCTGAAACATGACGAGAATCGAAAACAATCCATAGCTAATGGACATGCCTGCAACCGAGCCAAAGAGGTAGGCTCCTCTCTGCGATGATCACCACTTCTGTTTTCTCTGCGGGAACTCCGTGGCACATTACCTTCAGCCACCGAATCACTGCCTGACCCTGGCTCATATTCTGACTCTGTCTCTGACATATCTCCGATCAAACCTTTGGCAATGTGTATGCTGATATGAATGCAGTGAAAGCAAGATTAGGACGTATGTTTAACATTCAATCAATATCCCACCGCCAAAACACCATCAAGGAATCAAATTATGGATAAAATATCTGCTTCAAATGGGCTGAAAGGCAGCATCTCTGTTTTGAATGCAAATGAAATTTTGACAAAATAGGAGTAGGCAACCTTCAAAAGTTTGGACACATCGAGTCAAAGGAGAGTATGGTATAATCAGTGATAGGTTTGCCTACGAGTTTATGACCATAAAGGTTTCAATAGGTCATTTGAAACAATGCTAACATTGGGCAAACAAAAACATGAGCAAATGCTAACATTGGGCAATGTGACTCATTACACACATGAGAAATGTGACTCAAAGGGTTTAATCATGGGATAACAATAACAATGGTGAGAGTGGTATTATGGGTATGAGAGCAGAGTGATTTTCATGTTTTATGAAAGGCTGACCATATCACTGTTTCAGACATCAAACCCATTTTTTACACCATTGATTTTCATTTTAACCCTGAAAACAATAATCTCATAACAGTGGGGTTTTAAATCCTTCATTTGCATATTAGAATCATGTATGATGACACAAATATGTTTGCAAACCCCAAGTGATTGAAGAAAACCTGCTTTGAAGGCAACTGGAGTCAATTCCGAGCCAATCTGGGCGCTCAAGCACAATTCCGGAATGCTGTCTCTGCGTGGGTCGCGCAGGCTCAGTTTGGGTCGCGCAGCCCAGGTGGGTCGCGCAGGTGCAAACCCATTGTGCTAAACCAACTCTGTTTGGGTCGCGCAGCCCAGGTGGGTCGCTCGGCCTCAACTTGGGTCGCGCAGCCCTAAAACCCTGTCCACGCCCTCCAAAAGTCTGAAATCGGCTTTCAATTTTGCAAATACGCTTTGGGAGCAAATGAAATCGGTTCAAATGAACTTGTTTGGCCTTTATACACTTCACAAATATCTTCACCATCATACTTTATTCCAAATCTAACTTCAAACCCACATTACAAATGTTCTTGTAATTTTCACTTTGGCTTTTTCAAATACAAACTTGCTTTGGTTTCTTTGAGGTCGATACTGATGATTTTATTGTCTTTTTGCAGGGATATGGCTGTCTTGGCTAGAGAAAAGACCAGGGGTCTGCTTTTACAATGTCTTCATGGCGGAATAATTAAAATTTATTACAAAATGATAATGACAAATTTCTAGTTCCAAAACAGAGTTTTGGACTAGAAATGTATTTTTTTTTTAAAAAAATGCTGATGATAATAAAAATAGAAATCCAAGTACTGGACTCTCCTCACCTTGCAGGCTTTATGACTAGTGTATAAATGACTCAAAAAAACCCTAAACACCAAGACCTAGGACACTCATTGACATTTTAATGACCTCATACATAATGACAATGACTATAAATAATTTTTTGAGAAAATATTTTTAAAATAGCGCTGCAGGTATAACATGAGGAAACACAAAATGACACAACCCTTCGTCAGTTCATGGCATGATCCTAGTGATATGCAAAGAAGTGAAACAAGTGAGACACCTAATAATGAAAATGCAAAAGACGAAATGATCACTGACGGAAGGCAGCAAGGGCTGACTCTAACAGCGGGTAATCTACTCCCATAAGCAATAATCTCTCTGCACTCTCCCCCCAACTCATGTTTAATAATTGAAAACACTTAAAACCATTTGGGCATAGGTTTGAAGGGTGTGTGATAAAGGTGATCTATTTTTAGATATAACCACAAAATTTTACTAGTGAATCTAGGTTTCACTCTTTGTTGGGTTTCACAAGAAGTCACATTTACCATGTTAAGCATTTCAAGACCTTTTTCAAATTTACTTCTCAAATTTTTATTTCTTCAAAAGACTATACAAATTGCAAACTAAAAGTGATCCATAATATAACAACGATGGTAGTATATTTTTTTTCATATATATCATTTACCAAACATTTCACTTATTTAAATCCAATGTCAACTATTTAAATCTACTCATTTGTATAATAATTTGCAAGGTTGTTGAATGAAATTCTAATATAATTTAAATTTAAATTCTTATATAGGAAACTTCTATATACATATTTCAGAGGGAAATATTAATTTAATAACTTAATGATATGGGGAATCTTTTAAATTTGAGAGAATGGGAGATTTGTTGAGATTTTCAGTTTTATTAAAATAGTCAAAAAATCTCAGTAGGTGACAAAAATTAGGAATTTGTTGCTAGATTAGCTCCAGGTTGTTGGGAGAGAGTTAATGCATCCTAAATTTGATGTGAGAGGATTTATGAGGCAGTTAGATTCTCCTTGCTATAAAACAGGTACCCATACGGATGGTTTGAGAGGGTGTGAGAGTTTGTAATCTCCTGTTTGATAATAAAGATTGCCGATGCCTATGTTGTGTGGACGTAGCCCAGATTGGTTGGGTGAACCACGTTAAAAAGCTGCTGTCTTTATCTGTGTTTTGAATGCTGTGTGTTCTGTATGTCATTCATTTTATATTTCCGCTGCCGAATCTCCAACAATTGGTATCGGAGCAATGTTGGAGTGCTGGTGTTGTTGATTGCTGTCCAACTGCGTGGAGGGAACAGATCTGCGTGTAGGTGGAGTTTTTTTGACGCGTGTGGCTACCCGTAACGCTGCTGTTGTATTACAGTGGAGTGCGTTGTGGAGACTGCTGTTGTATTACAGCGGTGTTGCGTTGTGGAAACTGCTGGCGTATTACAGTGGAGTGCGTAGTGCATTAACCTGCAACGTTGCCACCAGAAAACGATTGCACTTGCTGCATGGAGGTATTTTCAAACTTGTTTATGCTGGCGTAGCAACGTGCTGGAGCCTTTTTTTCTTACCTGCGTGGAGTTCCGGATATCGAAACAGTGAGTAGCTCAAAGTCAATAGAAAGGCGGGCAGCTGGTGCGTGTTAAGGAGTTGCGTGCTGGTGATGCGGAGGCATTGCAGTAACGATTATAATTCAGCGCCGTTGAAAATTTGACCGAGAGTTATCATATGGTAAATGGGTCGATATTTCATTTGAACGTTTGTTTTTTGAAATGGGTCGACAAACTATTTGAAATGGGTCGAAGAATGGTAAATCGATATTTCATTTAAAACGTTTTTAATCAATTTGAACCTTTTTTTATAAATCGATTTATATATGCTTTATATGAAGTCATATGTTATGCTATATATGAAGTCATATGAAGTGGTGAGAATGAATCGATTTTGAGTGGTGAGAATGAATCGATTTTGAAGTGGTGGTTTTTTAAAAATAAATCGATTTGTATTGATTTGAGAGGTGGTTCTTAAAAAATTAAATCGATTTTATTAAAATGGGCAATTTTTTTTATAGAAGGCGAAGGCATTGTGTGTTAAATCTGTATTTAATTGATTAACTAGTTGGAATTGGAGATTGGTTTTGGTTGCTACAAGATGGCGAAAACTCAAAGTGCCCGTTTTGAAATTGAGAAGTTTAATGGCAAGAATAATTTCGAGATCTGGAAGGTTAAGATGCACGATCTGCTGATTCAACAAGGCGTGGCGAAAGCGCTGTTGGGGAAAAGAAAAAGGCCTTCTTCCTTGACGGAGGATGAATGGGATGAGTTGGATGACAGAGCTCTGAGCGCAATTCAGTTATGTCTGGCGGATGACGTTCTGTTCAACATTGTGTCAGAGAAGACCGCCGCAGGCTTGTGGTCGAAGCTTGAGAAGCTCTACATGACGAAATCCTTGACAAATCAGATTCTCCTGAAGCGACAGCTTTATGGTTTGCGGATGAAGGAAGACATCCTTGAGTTTGACGATGTGGTTGGAGCTTTGTTGTCCGAGGAGACCAGGAAGCGGTCGAATGCTGACACCTCCACATCAGAGGCAATGATGGCTAGAGGTCGTTCTAGAGAAAGATGCTCTGGTAAGCACAGCGATTCACGTTCAAAGTCGAAAGGGAAGAAGAGCAAAGTAAAGTGCTGGTTTTGTGGCAAATCGGGGCATTTGAAGAAGGACTGCTGGAAGCGACAACGACAAACTTCAAAAGCAGATTCTTCGACAGAGAAGAAGGAGGCAAATGCGACAGATACAGGTTTGACATCTGGTTCAGGTATGAGTGATGAAGTATTATCATTTAATGTGTCAAATCATGGTCAACATTGGTTGTTAGATTATGGTGCATCAAACCACATGTGTATCCATAAAGAATGGTTTAAGGAATATAAATCAATTAATGATGGAGTTGTGTACATGGGTAATGATGTAACATGTAATATTGTGGGGATTGGGAGCATACAACTACAAATGTTTGATGGGACAACTATAATATTAACTGATGTGAGGCATGTACCAGATTTAAGGAAAAATTTGATTTCATTAGGAGCACTTGATTCAAATGGATATAAAACTGTAATTCAAGGTGGAGTAATGAAAATTTACAAAGGAATTTTACTAGTTATGAAAGCTAAGAAAGTAGGAAATCTATTTCAGTTAGAAGGAGGTACAGGGTCAGATTTTGTGTCTACTGTGTATGAACATGACATTAGTTCCATTCACTTATGGCATCAAAGATTGGGGCATATGAGTGAAAGAGGATTAAATATTTTGGCTGATCGCAAGTTACTTCCTAATCTAAGGTCTGGAAAGTTAGATTTCTGTAAACAAAGTAAGCAAAAGTTTAAAACAGGAAAACATACTAGTAAAGGCATACTTGATTATATCCATTCAGATGTTTGGGGACCAGCCCCTACAACCTCATATGGTGGCTCGTCATATTTTGTATCGTTTATTGATGAATTTTCTAGGAAAGTGTGGGTCTACATGTTGAAAAGGAAGTCTGATGTTTTTACAGTTTTCAAGCAGTTTAGAGCATTGGTAGAAAACATCACTGGAAGAACTATAAAATGTTTAAGAACTGACAATGGTGGTGAGTTTACTTCCAAGGAGTTTGACAGCTATTGCAAGGATGCAGGGATCGAGAGACATAAGACTACTGTTTATACTCCTCAGCAAAATGGAGTTGCTGAACGCATGAACAGGACTCTTTTGGAGAGAGCAAGGAGTATGTCGAGTAACGCTGGTTTGCAGAAGGAGTTGTGGACGGAAGCAGTGGCAACAACTTGTTATGTGATAAACCGATCTCCATCGACGGCGATAGACTGCAAGATTCCGCAAGAGGTATAGAAAGGACATCCTTGTGACTATTCTAAACTCAGAGTGTTTGGTTGTGATGCATATGCTCTAGTGCCTAAACATCAGCGAACTAAATTAGATCCAAAGTCTAAAAGGTATATCTTTGTTGGGTATGGTGTTGGAACAAAGGGATATAGATTGTGGGATCCTACTACCCGCAAAATCATCATCAACATAGATGTAAAGTTTAATGAATCCTCTCTTGTATAGTTAGATGTAGATAGTAAATTGAAACAGGATGATGTATTTGATTTTCAGCACATTCAGTTTGATAGCATTTCTAATGATAGTCATGATGACCATAGTTCAGATACTATTCATGAACAGGTTTCAGAATCAGAACATGAACAGGGTTCAGGTTTAGATCATGAACAAGTCTCAGATACTGATCGGCAAGAAGTTCCTACAGATGGTAGTCAGCCAATTGCGGAAGCACCAGAAACATCCTTAAGGAGGTCTTCAAGAATCAAACGCCCTCCGAGAAGGTATGATGATTATGTTACTTCAGTTGCTTTGACAGCTAACGATGATGAACCTCTGTGCTATCAGGAAGCTATAGAAGGTTCGAAAAGTGACAAATGGAAAGCAGCCATGAAGGAAGAAATGATGGCCTTAAGAAAGAACGGCACATGGGATCTGGTTGAACTTCCGAAAGACAGGAAAACTGTGGGGTGTAAATGGGTTTTCAAGCTGAAACGGGGTGTGAATGATTCGGAGGACAGATACAAAGCAAGGCTGGTTGCAAAAGGGTTTTCTCAGAAAGCAGGCATAGATTTTCATGAGATTTTTTCACCAGTTGTTAAAATAGTTTCAATCAGAATTGTGTTAGCATTAGTTGCTTTGCTTGATTTAGAATTACAGCAACTAGATGTTAAGACCGCGTTTTTACATGGTGATTTAGATGAGGAAATTTATATGGAACAACCGGAAGGGTTTGTTCAGCATCGAAATAAGAAATTTGTCTGCAGGCTCAAGAAGTCATTGTATGGTCTGAAGCAGTCGCCTCGACAGTGGTACAAGAAATTTGATTCTTTCATGTTGAGTCAAAAATATATAAGAAGTGAATATGATCATTGTGTTTACTTTAAGCAGTTAAGTAATGGCATGTTCATTTTCTTAGTGTTGTATGTTGACGATATGCTTTTAGCAAGCAAAAGCATTGAAGAAATCAACAGGTTGAAGACTCAGATGGCAAGGACATTTGATATGAAAGATCTAGGAGCAGCAAGACAGATTTTGGGCATGGAGATTTTCAGAGACAGGAGCAATGGTAAGCTGTGGCTATCACAACAAAAGTATATTGAGAAAATAATTTTGAGGTTTGGTATGAACAATGTGAAGCCTGTGTCAGTCCCTTTAGCTTCCCATTTTAAGCTTTCTTCCAGTTTATGTCCTAATACAGATGAAGAAAAGTATTATATGTCTCGAATTCCATATGCTAATGTAGTAGGATGTTTGATGTATGCGATGGTTTGTACTCGACCAGATATTTCACATGCAGTTGGGGTTGTCAGCAGGTACATGGAAAATCCGGGTAAAGAACACTGGTCAGCAGTGAAATGGGTGCTTCGGTATTTGAGAGGCACAAGTAGTTATTGTATCACTTACAATAAGAGTAGTGAATTTGTTTGCGGGTATGTTGATTCTGATTTTGCAGGTGATTTGGATAAGAGAAAGTCAACTTCAGGGTACGTCTTTACTCTTGCAGGTGGAGCTATTAGCTGGATGTCAAAGCTACAAAACATTGTTGCTTTATCCACTACTCAAGCAGAATACATTGCTGCTTCGCATGCTTGCAAAGAGGCGGTTTGGTTGAAAGGTTTGCATGGTGAGTTTGGTAGGTTACAGGACAACATCAGGTTACTTTGTGATAGTCAAAGTGCAATACATTTGGCTAAGAATCCGGCCTATCATAGTAAATCAAAGCATATTCCAATTAAGTACCATTTTGTAAGACAGGTTATCACTGAAAGGGGAGTCTCTCTTGAAAAGGTGCATAAAAAGGAAAACTGTGCAGACATGTTCACGAAACCAGTTTTGTTAGAAAAGATGCATTGGTTTTTGGCTTCTCTTGGCTTGCAGAACAAATAAATAATAAACAGGGCATCAGGCTAATTGTTGTCAAGGTGGAGATTGTTGAGATTTTCAGTTTTATTAAAATAGTCAAAAATCTCAGTAGGTGACAAAAATTAGGAATTTGTTGCTAGATTAGCTCCAGGTTGTTGGGAGGGAGTTAATGCATCCTAAATTTGATGTGAGAGGATTTATGAGGCATTGAGGCAATAGGATTCTCCTCTTGCTATAAAACAAAAATCTACATCGATGGTTTGAGCTCTCAGTAAAGTTTGTAATCTCCTGTTTTATAATAACGATTGCCGATGCCTATGTTGTGTGGACGTAGCCCAGATTGGTTGGGTGAACCACGTTAAAAATATGCTGTCTTTATCTGTGTTTTGAATGCTGTGTGTTCTGTGTGTCATTCGTTTTATATTTCCGCTGCCGAATCTCCAACAAGATTCTTGAAAAATCAAGCTAGTGATTACCAAATTGAAGGGCCAAGTTTATTTTATGAGAGAAAACAAAATCTATATCTATAAATTTATACAAATTTAACAAACTATAACATAAAATGTAACTATAAAATCATGCAATACATAAATATGCACTCCATGATACAATAAGGAACCTATTAACCTACTTTCAAGTATGTTGATATTTGAAAGCCTACTATACAAAATCAAATTCTTTGGAAAATTTCTTCTTCATTAGAAGAACCATATCATTTAGTGTTTTATCGTAGCTAAAATTACCAGAAAAAAATAGTAAGAATAATTTTATTAAAAGAATAACTTATAATAATTATAGAGAATCTCACAATTGCAAATAAAAAGTGGAAGAAATATGGGATGAGAAGTATGAGAAGGACAATAACATTGTTGATAAGGAAACAAAAATAAATCAAGAGATATTGGGTTTAGTGGATTCATAGAACAAGGAAGATGCATCAAGGTCTTATCAACAATGAATATACATTGTTATCATTTGTGGTGAATATGGCACAAGTGATTTGAGTGTTTTTTTGGGAGTATACATGGAAAATTTACCATAACAATCAATTAGGGCATACGGAGACGTAAGAGGATTTTAAAAACTATATGTTTCTAAAAGAAACCTTTATTATGCACATGCAAAGATGGATATCCAATGTGTTGTATGTTTTCAATTAATTTTATCACATCCTGACAGTAAAATAAGGAACTCCTCTTTTTTATTTTTGAACCATATTTTGCAATATATTTCATGATTACATGATGATAAATAACTAGATGAAATTAATTAACATTATATTGCCACAGTCTAAAAATATCAACATTGTAAACATTTCTAGCATATCATCAATACACGCATGCTAATTTATTTCTTTTACATTTATTTTTTTTAAATTTAATATAGATGAATCACATGAGCCTTCCATGGAACATTATAGTTATATATAATAATATGTTGGCATTATGCCTCAATTGTTGGTTGAAATTGATCTCAGTCTAGTAGCATTGGTGTATTTTTGGTTGGCATTGATGTCAACCTAGTAGCATGTGATGCATAGTCTTGTTTATGCACATGGTTAATTCTTACAGGTACTGGGATTGATGATTGGTTGCAGGTGCTAGTGAGATGGTACTTGGATTGTGCATTGGTTGCAAACCTTAGCTCAATGGTTGAAAATGTTGGTGCAGGTATTTGACGAGTATGTTGATGCTTCAGGAGGATGTGAAGCTGCTACACCTAGTTGATAGTGTTGGAGATTGTCAAGTCATGGTTAAGGTACTTAGTCTATTTTTGGATGGTTATTGACTAGTAATATCTTTTTGAGGGTCTTTCAGGGCGTATAAATGATGATTTGAATTTTATGGAAGTGTTGGAGTAGTTGTGGATCAGTTTGATGGTGACAATGTTAGTGAATGGCATTCGGGTCAACCTAACTTGACATGTGAGGATGTTGGTGATTTGGCAGTGGCTTGGTGAAGAGTTACGTAGGGGATAATCGATTCTTGAGACTGATCTGATGTTGATTAAGCTCTGGAATAAGTTTGGTCAGTTTCTAAGGTGATTTTATTGAGTTTCTTCAATCCTCTTCCTTAGTCGCATAGATCCAAGCCTATGCATGCAACTGAAAGGCTCCAGTCACTGGGATACATTCCTATGCATATGATTGAAGGTCTCTAGTCGATTTTTTGCATTTTATTTGGTATGAAAGAGACATATACATAACATTTATTTTCATTCCTCGCACAGATCAGGTGATTGTTTCATTTTTGGGCTTGTATTGTTTAAGAATCATCATGTAAAGGTTGAAAAAACCTTATTGAATTTCTAGAATATGGTTAAAAGAGAATATTAATTAATAAGCGAAGATAGTGGGTAGATTGATTCAAGAATCAATTAACCATACCACTTCCAACATATGAAAAATTCTCCACTACATAATTGCAATTATGATTTAACCATTAGAAAAGATTACAAATAGATGGAGATCATGAGGCTATTGGTTTGTTCACTTGAGAAGAAAATTTGATCGTTGTGTGAGCTTGGAGAGTGTGTGTGACAAAAGTGTAGTGTGTGCAAGTTTTTTAAGGGAATTCTGCAGAAAATATTCAGTAGTTCAAACCAGTAGGAGATAGTAGTAGAAGTATGATTCACCTAGGATTTTGTGCAATAGTTTGGTGGAGTAAAAAATGATTGTGGATAATTTCACATTTTATTGACAATTAAATTTTCATCAGATTACATTTTATGCATGAAACATGTAATACTGAGGGGTTTCTTTCAGTGATTGGATGATTTGTATTGAATTATTTCTATGAGATAGTTATGTTTATTCAAGCCTATATTGCTAGAGGTTGTCATGTTTTTCTAGTTGAGAAGTTCAAATTGAAACCAATATGAAATGTAAAAACTGAGGGTCACATAGAAGAGTGGAGTGGGGGCTTCAGAAAATTGAGTACAAAGAAAATATTTCTCCACGAGTCCAATCAAAGTTGGGTGAGGCTCGTTGGTCATGGTGGCTTCTAGCAGATGGATGTTTGTAAAATCGTGAGATGAGTATAAAATTTCTTAATGATAGTAGCCATATGTATTTTTTATCTAACTGAATTTCTTGATGATTAATATAATTACTTAAATAGCACAACAACAACAAGGGTGGTTTTTGAGCTGGAGACATTTTCCCACTAGAAATATCCTCTTGTGCATATTTCTGTGGTTATTTATTATGGTTCTCATGTGTTTTGATATATGAATTAATATATTTATGGCTTAGTTAATATTGTATTTCAGTAAGTGAAAAAACATTTAAAATTTAATAAACACAATCACTACAGATTCACCCCAGACCCCCCAGCCTTCCACACAGTTGTGAGAACATTTCAAATAATTGGTATCAGAGTTGGTGCTATTTAGTGAAGCTTGAAAACTTGGAGAGTAAATTGTGCCATTATGGAAAAGAACAAGGGGAAACAATCTCAGAATAAGAGGAGATGCAAATAAGTGAAGAATATTGCAAAACTTAGTGAACCTATGTTGTTGGTAAAAGGTAAGGAAATTAGTGTTTCCCTTCATGGAAATTTTACTTGTCAATATAGTGATGATGAATTTGGGGTTATTGAAGAAGTTGATGATAAACATTTTGAAGCTAATTCCTCAAGAAGTGAGGAAGTTGTATTTCCAATGTAGGAATCTGAAGGTGAAGATATTAAAATAATAGTGACCCTTGAAGCCAAAAATAAACTTGCTCAAGCAAGGTTGATAGAAGAGATTAATATGGAGACAGAATATCTAAATAAAATTCTTGAAATTATTGAAGAGAGAGACCATACTTTCAAAGAAGAAAATTTTGACATGAAAAAATAGTTGGAGAAAGAAAGGAAATAAAAGAGGAGATTAGTAGCCTACTCAATAATCAAATTAACCAATGTGAGAAACTAGATTTTGAATTTAAAGCGAGAATTAAGAGAGAGAAATAAGAAATAGTTGAAGAGCTAAAAGTAGAAATTTCGAGCAGCAATGAAGGAAACTACCATTAGAATCAAGTGTCAAGCCAAGACCCGAAAAATGTGCCAAGGAAATATATGAGAAATGTAATTGTTTTTGTTATCAGAAATTTGGGCACATTTAAGACAATTTTAGGAACAAAAAAACAAATCATTTCAAGAAAAATAAGAAGCCAAATAAGGATCATTTTCAAAGATCAGTCCCTTCAGTTTTTCAGGTATAAATATTTGTCTTATGTGTATTGTTTCTTATATAATTATTTTGGTCATAATAGTGTTAATGGTAGGACCTATGGAGAAAGGAGTATAAATCAAATAAACAAAATATATAAACATTTTAGGACATTTCTTACACGCATTAGATGTTATGTTTGAACAATAAAATGTGATAATAATTTCTTGAGCTTAATATGTGGTCTTGGCTGAAGGTCAGATGAGGCAAAGCACTAAATTATTGCAGGAAAAAAAAAATCGTGTTTGAGCACCAAATTGTGATAAAGTGCTAAATGCTGTTAGTTGCAAGCACTAATGTGGATGGGAATATAATAGGAGTTAAGGAAATGTGATCAACATGTATGTGTGTGGAATACTGGAGAGAACCACTAATAAGTGAGGTGGTCGAGAGAGAATTTATGTTCTCATAGAGTTGAACAAATATACCGAATTGCATGTGAAAGAATTGTGAATGAAATTTTCTATTCGGATTTAGTAAAATTACCTAGTTGTTTATACAGTGAGGAAAACAAAATTCCCATGCGAAAAACCATGGACTGATACCTATGTTATTTAAAGGTGTCGAGGCTATAAAAAAAGGGAATATTGAACATTATCTATTCTATTATAATTATGTGACCTTAAAAATTCCTGATTCCGAACCAATTTAATTCCTAATAATTGTGAATACAAAAATACAGAACTGATGAAAAGTAGAGGCTAATTAAGGGAAATGACTGGATGTTTCTACATAATATAAGAAAATAATCAGGACCAATAAAGTTGGTATAATGGTGAATTAAGGTGAGTTATTCATAAGAGACCAGAATAGGTATGCTGGTGGAAATCCGATCTAAGATTGTAGAGAAAGAGTTAATAGAATAAATTTGAGAATTTGTGATCATATTTTAATGTGAGGAAACATTTGTTGAGTATATATAAGAAGCTATGATCAAATATGTGTTAAGGAGAGAGTTGTAGGATAGATCCAGAGATGAAATAAAAATGGATGATGGTTTAAGTAAGCTAGTCATAGAGTGAGATATCTAGCTAGTTAAGAGTTGAAGAAATGAGAGAAGAAAATACAGATTTGAAATTTAACATGAGAGATTACCTTTGAATTTGAGTTTTGAAATGGATGAAAAATGGAGCTTCTAGGTTTTCTAGGTCAGTGCATGTGCATCAGGGATTTGGTTCTTCCTTCGTGTCATTCTCTATAAAACAATTTGGGGTCAGTTCCGCCTAGAAGTGGATGCTCGCAAATTAGGAAGTAGGTGTTTCCTTTTTTTGGTGTTAATAAAAATAATTTAATAGAAGGTTGGAGCTTACACCTACATTAAAGAACTAAAAGCAAATTTCTTGGTTTTTTCCCTTTATGTGCTTTCACGTACTTTTGGTGTCTCTATGTCTTACATATGTCTGTATAGTTTATCATGTTGTTTTGTGATTCATGAATTATTTATATGGTTGATTTCTAAATGAATTGAAATATTTTATATTTTTAATAATTGTTAAAATTGGTCGTAATACTGATTCAACCCACATATAAATATTACCTTAGTTCCCAATGAATGATATTTGGTTGATTAATCTCACATACCCCTTCGTTTACACTTTCTTTATAAAATGATGAAGAAGGCTTACATATAGGTTCAAGGATTCAATTTTGATGAATAATAGATCATACATAGGTTCCAAGGGTTTTAATAGATTGTGACATTCCTATCCCAACTTCATGATCTTACAATTTTTTAGTCTAAGAGTTTCTACGAGTGGTCTCTTCTAACATTGGGGCAACAAGAAATTAGTTACAAATTGGAAAGGGAGAAATGGTTGGTTAGACCTTGCAAGAGGATGAGTGGCCATTCCGACAAAAACACACCTTTTTTTGGTAAAGACACGTGATATTATCATGATGAAATTAGTATGGCATAACCCATCGATCACATGCTAAATTATAAAGAGTGCTAATACATTTTCCATCAAAGACAAGTGTGTAACTTTGTAACTCCTATAATCATAGGCCTAAAGTGGGAGTAAGTGAAATAATATTTTTTTTTTGTGATAGTAATTATTCAAATAAATGGAGAAATCCATATAATATTGAGCATGATTCATGGTTAAGGGGGTAAATTGTTGTTCGATATTATGATTAAAAAAGAAGATGCGTAGTTACAACTAGGGGATAATGGAATGAGATTTTGAAGCCACATCATTCTTGTAGGTGTTTTTAATGTGTTAAACAAACTCTCTATAATACAATTTAAATCCTCAATAGATGTGTCCTCAACAATATCTCAATGAGTATAGTAATGATTGTATAAAAACAACAGATCGTGAAACTATTAGTTGAGCATCGACCAAATATAGCTAAAAGTTATTAATTTTGGGCTATGCTCACCAAAATGTTTCCATGTGATCTTTACTTATTGAAATTGTGACATAGTTCCTATGTTCATGAAGTACTAAGAAATTGGACCAGTTTCACTAGTATCACTAGGTAACATTAAACACCACCCAAAATCCATTTTTTGAACTATAACCTCCCCATCCCACATTTACCCACTTTTACAAGCTCTCGAGGGTAAACATGAGTTGAGAGTGACTATGTCATGACCCAACTTCAAATTTCTAGTTATATTAGTAGAGCATACAAACTAGAAACTTACTAACACTTGTTAGGGACACGAAATCACCCATATGTCATCCAACAACCTCTAATGATTAGATGTTGAGTCAGAGCTTCTTTTTAACTTAGCTCACAAAACAGTCTCATGCACTCCAGGTTGTACATGTGGCTAGAAATCTCAAGTTGCATGTACAATCCTTCCTTCATGTATTTGTAGCTAAAAATTCCCAGAACTATGCATGCGGCTACAAAATCAGTGCCACATTTTCACAATTAGTCCACACGCCATTTCCCAGAATTTCCCACAAGCTATACTAGGCTCAAAACTTGCTCAAACATACCAATCATATGATAATTTTTTCATCAAACAAAGTTTAAGCATAGTTGATACATGTCATGAATGCATATCTTATCAATTTATCATTCTCTTGACTAGAGAATCATCAAGAAGGCCCACCTCCCTCTCAAGTTAGCCGAAATAAAACTTGCTATCCCATGCATAGATATAACCATACAATAACTTATCAAATCATGAAAAAGATATATAACTAGACCACACCATGTAACCATGCCTAAAACCAGCATTTAACCAAAAGGAATTTATGACAGTATAGTCATAAAATCAACAAAATAAATAATACATGTGCTCATTATTCTCGGTAGTAATCAATACAGAAATACATATGAAAATGAAAACCAAGACAGGGAATTCCACGTACCACCCAAACATATAGTGGGATGAAACAAATCTTTATTTCATCCAATCACCCTCGTGACATTTTCCAAGCATGAATTTGAGATCTCATGGGATAAACCAAAACAAAACCAACGAGGGCATCGAAAGACTAAACCACCTCAACCCTCAACCATAGTGATTTAACCTAAACTCATATAGAAATCACCAAAATAGCACAAACTTGGATGCCTTAGAATTCTTCACCATACACAAAAGAGTTTTCTTGTCTCCACCCACCTATCAAGGGATTTCCAAAGTAAACCTTCTCTACCACCAACCCTTCGAATTTTTCTGAGACCACTTCACCAAGATCCAAAATCTTCCGAAAATCTATACCTCAACCAATAATAAATACCAACACACCATGGTTATCCTGTAAATGGTAAGGAAAGGTTTAAACCACAGTGAATATAGGAAAAACACATGAAAATGAAATAAATGAACTAAATAAACAAATGCATGTGCCATGTGTTCCCATCCCAACAAGGAATTACACATGAAACTTGTTACCTGCAAAATATCTTCTTGTAGTTGTTGTTCCACCTTTCTCACTGTGCTCCCTTTATTTCTTTTTCTTTCCCTTTTCTTTATTTCTAGTCCTTTCCTTTCTTGCTTACTCTCTCCTCTTGGATTTATCCCTCTCTTTGAATTGTATTCAAAGTTAAAACTGCCAAAAAGTTGTGAATTGTTTCTCTAATTACTTTTTATCATTGATGTATAGTCTCTTCCTTTCCTTTTTCATTTTTATTTATTTTCCTCAATATCTAATTTACCTTGCAAGCATATTTTTCTCTCGTCATCTTCCTTTTATCCTATTTTCATTTATTTCTTTTAATTAATAGTAATTTACTGCGCCTTGCCTTTGCTAATTCCTTTGCTAATTTCCATAGCCATCAATAAATCACAAGTGATTCCTACTATAGTATTTTATGTTGGACATTGGATAAACCAACGCTCCATGTTTGTTCATGACGTGTGATTAATTTCCTCTCGTGAATCCATTAAATATGGTGATGTGTCTGTTTACTAATACCGGTGGGTTTTGGTGCAGTGGAAATCCCAATTCCAATGAGTGGTATCAAAGCCAAATTTATCGAGTTCAAATCACACCTGAATTTTGTTGAGGGAAGATTGTTGGACATTGGATAAAATAATGCCCCCCACTTGTTTCGTGAAATTTTCTTAACCACCTCTCATGGATACATTAGCTTTGGCGATGTGTATGTTTACCAACACCTGTTGGTTTTGGTGTAACAGTAATCATGATTCCAACATTTTCCCCTCCATTCATCTTGGAATACATGTCCGATGACCTTGGTCTTATGTTTTCCTTTAATGCCCTTTATTACATGAAACTTTAATGTGAGGTTTTTGAAAACCCCTCTTCCTTGGGGGAACAATTTCCTCATTGTTCTATGACACTTATGAATAGAAAACCATTGAAAGAAAAACATACTACTTATGGATACTTATAACGCAGCCCATTGTAGTATTGAAAATGATAACACACACACAGACACACACATACATCTACCAAAAAATAATTTTTCTTCAACCAATAAATAAAGAAGGATATAATGCTTGCAAATGGTCATCCATCTCCCATGTAGCTTCATCGAGCCCAAAGTGTTTCCACTACACTTTACCCTGGTTTATTACTCAGTTCCACAGCATGATTTGTTTCTACTACAATATGATTTGTGGCTCTGGTTGGAAATATCCCTCTGGTTACACCTGTAATACATACAAATCAATCACATGATCAACATCTTGTAGTTATATCTTAAGTAACGAAACATGGAAAACATCATGGACTTTCGTTGTTGGCAATGACGCAAGTCTATAGGCCACTGGTCCAATACTCTCAAGGATATCAAAAGGCCCACAATATCAAGGTGCCAACTTGGAACATGATCCAATCCTCAAGGAGCTCCTCTTGGGATTTATGTGCAAGTACACAAGCTCCCCAACCTAAAACTACTTAAATTATCTATGTTGATTCACATAAATTTTTTTCTTCTCTCCTGTTTCCTTTGGATTATTTTAATTACTTGCGTTTCCTTCTCCATCTCAACCAACATATCCAGTATAATCAAAACCATGTTCATTGGATAACTCCAGTTGATAAGAGTATTACAACTCCACCCATAGAAAGGCTCAAATGGACTTATCTTCAAGGATTATGGATACCCATTATTATAAGAAGACTTCACTAGTGGAAGATACTCCTCCCACTTCCTCTGTTGATGCATTACATACGTCCGCAACATATCCTCAAGAATATAATTGACTCTCTCTCCCTATCCATAGATCTAGGATGATAAGTTATAGTGAAAACTAACTCGGCTCCCAATCCTGCAAACAATCCTTACAAAACATGGAAGTGAACTTCACATTTCTTTATGCTATAATCTTCTTGGGAACTCTTTGCAACCTCGTTATCTTCCTCATGAAGAGTTGAGCTACATCACTAGTTGAATTAGTACAATTCAGTACAATGAAGTGAGCTAACTTCCTCATCTTTTCAACCATGACCATGATCAAATCATGTTTCCTTGATGTCCAGAGAATTATTGTAATGAAATACATGGAAATGACCTCCCATTTCCATTCTGGGATCAAAATAAGCCGCAAAAAATCAGCTAGGTGCTTGCATTCCTATTTCACCTATTGATAGTCTAGGCACTTATCAAAACAATTAGCAACCTCTTTCTTCATATTCGTATAATAGTAGAACTTATTGATAGCTGTCAAAATATTTTAGTATTCTAGGTGGCCATATGGCTTGACATGAAGCTCTCTCAATATAAGCTTCTTCAGCTTGTTGCTATCTGGAACATAAATCCTTCTCATGAATCTAACCAAGCCATATGTTGTGAGGTGATACTCCTCATCCTCATCACCCTCACCCTATTTCTACAATCTCTTCTTTAAATTCTGGTATCTAACATCAAACTACCCTACATTTAAGATTCACTCCTATAAATTTGTCCCATAGGAGCTAACAGATCAAATATAATTCACACGCACTATGATACTAAGCGCATATGCAACCTTGTTCTCCTCGAATTTGATGTACCTAATCTCAAAATCAAACTCACTGAGGGTATCCAACAATCTAGCATGGCTTACGCTCATATTGTTTTAGTCAAACAATTGGTTGAGCCCACTGTGACCACTCATCAATATGAACATATTGTCAATGAGATAATGTATGGAGATATTAAATGCATGATTTATCACTTCCAACTCAATATCATTAGTCACATAGTTCTGCTCATTCTCATTCAACTTCATTGATTCATAGAAAACCACCTTCCCTTCCTACAATAGGACTCCACCAAGTTGTTCCTTGGAATCATATGTACAAACCAAAAAATCCTTATCAGGGTCTGCAATATTCAAAACCAGATAATTTGTAAGTAGATGCTTCAACTAATAAAAACTAGTTTCACACTCCTCATTCCATTAAAACTTATTTCCTTTCCTATGCAGATATGTGATAAGATAGACAATCTTAAAGAATTTTCCAATGAACCTCTTGTAATAATGTAATAGTCCCATCAATGATATGACCTCATCCAAATTATTTAGATCTGGCCACTCCATGGTAGATTTAATATTTTTCTAGATCCATTGTTATCAATTTGTTATAAACAACATGTCCCAAGTAATAAATCTGAGTCTGAAAGAAATTGCAATTGTTTAGTTTGGGATAATTGATGATCTCTCAACAATATCAATATTTTTTCTGGGTGTTCTGTATGGCCCTCCTCATTTTTGGAATATACTAATATATCATCAATAAATACTATAACAAACTTATCCAAGTAAGGGTGCAAAACATTGTTCATCAAACAAATGAAGGTTGTTGGAGCATTAGTAAGACCAAAAGGAAACACCACAAACTCATACTTCTCATTCCTTGTACGAAATGCAACCTTGTTGATGTCTTCTTCTTTTGTAATATTCCCAATTAGCCCAAGCTAATGGGAATATACAATTTTGTCTCAATATTTTGTTTCATGAATAAAACTGTAAAGGAGGATCAATAAAACCCCTAATCAGAAAAATAAATCAATGCCACATGTGAACATTGACAAATCTGGGCTATTCACATAAGCACACTTAGGTGTGAAAGAGACTAGAGCATCTGACCAAATCAACAACATTATCTAGATACAGTGAATCTCCTAGAGGGACAACACAGTTTTAGTTGGAGGCTTCTCATGCGAATGCAGCTAAATCATTGAGATGGTTTAGGGTTTGAAAGACTTCCATCCTATAAGAGGAAAATGAGGACATCAGAAGAAGGTTTTTGATTATGCATATTTATGAGTATAATGTTTATTCAAACATATACCATTCTCTGTTGTTTAGCTAAGAATAGTGTTGTTTAGCACTTGGGTGTTCCTATGCAGAAATCCCACCTCTTCCATTGAGGATTTCTTGGAAGAGTCTTGCTGATCTCATCCACTATCAGGCATTTGGCCAAGCTCATCTTCCAACTATTTAGTCAATTTAGTGTCCTAAATTGATAATATAAACTATCGACCAGGGCTAGTAAATTAATGAAGTGTACTTGCACTATATGTGCCTAAGTATCCCTTTTCTTATTTCATTGTTTTCATTGTTTTATTGATGTTTTTGGTTTTTTTATGTTTGAGTCTTAGTATGCTACTCTATGCTCAAAAGATGAAGTAAGATCTATGTCAAAAAGCAAGAAAAAGGAAATCTTAAAATTAAAATAGAGTTTATTTGCAAGTTCTATTCCTAATTAGAAAATGATGAAAACGGAGAGTCCTAATCCATGGGTGTTATAGCTTTCAAATGATCATTCATGAAAATAAAAAAATAACTCAAAACACTACAACTCAATCTGATTCATTTAGTTAGAGATTTGTTGGTATAGCTTGTAAAAGAGATTAAATTCTAATGCAATGAGGATCTTCCTAAAACATAAAAGAATTATTAGAACAAACAGTAACTTAGAACATTACAGTGAAATCTCATTCATATGATAGAGGTGTATTGTAATAGCTTGAGAAAAAGATTACTATAATTTAACAAGGATCTCCTATGAAATGCTGAAACAACTTATGACATTACAACTAGATCTCATTCATGAGTTAGATGTTTTTTGGAAGAGTTTGTTGAAAGAGATTAGGCATAATGTGATAAGGATCTTCTATAAAACAAACAATCAGTAATCCACAATATTACAACTAAGTCTTATTCGTGATTTAGAGATTTATTGGAATAGCTTGAGAAGAAGACTATTTTTAATAAGATGAGGATCTTTTATCTAATTTCAGAAAAAAAAATGCTAATAACTCAAAATAGTACAACCAAATATCATTCATATAGTAGTGATATATTGGAAGAGCTTGAGAAAGAGAATAGTTGTAAGATAATGAGGATCTTCTTAATATAAATGACAGAAACTGAAGTGCTGGTAACTTAGAATATTACAATTAAATCCCATTCATTTAATAGATATATATGGGAAAAGCTTGACAAAAATACTAACTGTAATATCATGAGGATCTTTTATGTAAGAAAATGACATGAAACATAATGCTAAGAGATATAATTCCAAAAAGCAGTCTAAGTAAGGAAATATGACAAAACATAATTGAAAACTACTTATCTAGAAAACATGTAAAGCTTCCTCGAATAGCAGGGGCCCTCTGCTATCAATTCAGCATTAATCCTTTAACTCCTCAAGGTTGTATTCAGAACAACATCAAATTTTTACTCCTTCTATTATCAAAATGCTCGAAAATAGAGTATCACATTAATGATAAAATATGTATCCAACGTGTTCCTCTTGGAATTACCGAGCTGAATTTATATGCAATTACATAACGAACATTGAATAAAAGTAGATACAGGTGTAGTTTTAAAGTTAAAATCAAAATAGAACTCTTTTAGGATTCCTGATTTGCTGTAAAGAAAATCAGGAGTCCTGATTCCTGTAGAAGACAACTTGCTTGACTTTTTCTTTAACCACGTACATAGGCACCTCCAACTATTGATCTTGTCCTCATGGAAGGGAATGAATGATGTAGGAAATATTTGGAATCCACCTATGTGTGCCTTTTCTCCAGATGACACCTGTAACATATGTAAACACCAAAATAGCTATGGAACGCTTGACTAGCTATAGAATGACTGCATTATGTAGCTAAAAGTGTTAAAAAATCATTAAGACAACAAAATCACAAAAGTAAAATAAGTTAATCATTTTATGCAACCTTTAAGTAATCTTAGTCATTCTCATTTAGTTTTAGGTTTACGAAATGATAAATGAATGATGAAATGAAGTGATGTTTTGGCGAAAGAGAAGACAATTTTAGGGTTCAACATACCCCCACTGAAAAACTCTTGTATGTCCTCATGCAATTTCATCAAAACCTTATTCCATTTGCACTGATACTTCTTCAAGAACATCTAGCCTCCTTTTTCTACTTTTTCTGGTAATCAATGCCATTCTTGGTTTCCTCATGAGTGATTTGAACCTAAGATCAATGAGTGCCCTGTTCAATTTCTTTTTTCTTTTCTTTAGCTTCTTGTTTGCTTTATATATTTCTTTCATTTGTTGAGAGAGAGTGTTGTTCATGCTACCCTTAAATTTGAATTTCTCTCTTAGGATTTCATTTTCATTTTTGATATGGTTATTTAGTATCTCCAATTCATAATTATCTCTTCTCAAAATTTCTATTGGAGATTCTTGTGGACTGAGAGATCTTTCTCGATTTTCTGAGGCCCTTTTATCTAATGATTCCACATAGTCATAAATCTGTTTTTGAGTTGGATCTATATCTGGGGTTCTTCTGTTATGGTTTTCTTCATACTGGTGTAGAGGAGATCTATCAACTGGAGATTGGATTGGAGTTTATTCTTCTTCAATGTTTATGACTCTTGTTTCCTTAATGCATGTCTTTTTCACCATGCCTTTAATCCTAGAGCTTCTTCTCAATTTAGGTGGATTTTCATATTTTTCTTCAGCACATTCACTTGTTAATTTCTCCTTTATTTTATTTTTGAGTTGTTTCCTGATCTTTACCAAATTTTCAGAGATTACTTCTTCACTATCTTCCTGTGTTGATGTATCAGGTTTGATCTGAACATATTTAACAATTTCCCCCCTCCTACTTCTTCTTATAGGTTCTTCTTTAGATAGTGTTTCTTATGATTATTCAAAATGGTTTCTTAGGAGGAATTAATCCTATATATCTCCTTTTTTCCTCAAATCAAACTCAATTAACATTTTAATTAAGCCATGATGATGTAAAGTAGTTTCTAGGAACTGAAGTCTTTTCTAAACATTAGAGGTCGTCCTTTTCAAACTATTAAGCAGGAAGAAGGGTAGGTTTATTTCATCCTCTAAGAAATTCATCATTATTCTAATATGATAGAAATACAAAGTGCCAAATATACCCTCAGAGGTTATGAATTTTTGTAAAATCAACAACACATTCCTCCATTTATTTTTCAAAGTTGTACTAGGAATACCTTTTCTAAACACTGAAATGTCCATACCTGGTTTTTTTAGCATTTATTTCCAGGTTTCATTATGGAAATCTTTGTTTTTGAACCAACGTTCACCCTATCGTGTTAATTCTGTGGCCTCAGCTATGAATGAATCTATGATGGTGAACATAATCCCCAATTTCTACCTCTGATCCATTGAATGATCTTGAAAATGACTTCGTGACTTCTTTGTGGAATCCATTGAACTTTTTCACAAAGTCCAGCAATCCAACCTGCGGTAATAACCCCTTAACTTGAGGGTATCCTTCTAAATATTTGGTCCCAATTGGCTCTCATCTCACAATAAGACCCATTTCTCTCCTTGATACAAATTTCTTCCTTTCTTTGGCTTATATCCACTACTCTGTTTCTAATCTCCTATCTGAAGAAAGAGTAGCTGTGGAAGGTTGTTTTACCCTTAAAATGACTTCTCTGCAGATGAAAACTGGCTACGGAATTTAATGGTAGTAAGTGGATACAGATAAATGAATAAGGTAGTTGTAAATCATGAAAATGATCGAGTTAAGAGTTTGATATGGGATAAAATACCGCGAAGATATCTTATGATGATTTTCAAAATTCATCAATAAATGATATGATCTAAGGACGTGACCTAATAGGTCACATCAAAGTTTTGTCCATTAATATTTTAATTTATGATGAATTTTTATGGAGTGGAATGTAAGGGATTTGGTCGAGGAATTTTTATGATAGGCAAGGATCAATTCGAATGATAAGATAACTTTAGGAAACATATGATTTAACTATATCATACCTTTCATGTTTTGCTCTCAAAATAATTTCATACAGTTTACCTTAGCTTTTTTGATTTGCTACTTTGTTGTACTTTTCCTTCATCTGAAAAATATTGATCTTTTAATCTCCATAATCTTATTTGACTCATCCTTTTTTTATTGAGGCAGGCTTGCAGGGTCAAATTAGCTGCAAAACAAGATTGGCTACAGAACAAGTAGCTACAGAATGTACCTGTTAAAACTCTGAAATATGGAATGGAATGGAATGAAATATGGATGACGTGAAATATGGAATGGAATGAGATATGGATGAAGTGAAATATGGAATGGAATGAGATGGATCATGGAACATGAAATGGAATGAAGTATGAATTGAAGCATGAAAAATGAATCTGCAACTTATGATTTTATGATACTTCATTGCAGAAAAAGAATCAATTTTTGAAAGTCTAAAGTGTCAGATGAATTCTGATTTTCACCTTATACCTTATGTATAAACATGCCAATCAATGGTTGTTTTTAATATTTATACTTTTATTTATTTATTTATTTTATATATATATATTCAAATAATTGAGGAAAAATACAATTAAGTTAGTGAAGAAGAAGAATTCTTCTTCACTAACTTCATATCAATGTTATTGATGCAAGAGCATCAAGGGTGTTTTTTATTTTGTAAATATGTTAAAAGGGGTTGTGATGATTTTAAATATTTTATTAATTAATTTGAATAAAATAGGAGAAGGTGAGGATTTTTGTAAATATCTTTTTATTTAATAAAAGGATATGAGGGAATTTAATTAGTTGAAGGATTTTAGGGATAAAGACCTATCCTTTAGGGATGTTGAGAGATTTAGGGGTTTGTTGAGGAATGGAAGGGATTGAGCATTTAATTAAATGCTTTTTAAAAATTGTATAAATAGGAAGGGGTTTTGAGAGAAAAATACATTGAGATTGTGAGAGAGTGTGGTAGAGAGCTGGTTTGAACAGCCAAGGCTGTAAGCCTCTGGCAATTTGTAAGGGCCTAGAACGTTGAATATTTGGCCAAGAAGATCAGTTTGTAAGTATGTTAATTTTTATGAAAGTGTGATTTTGAGTTATGTGCCTTAATGGATTGGTTTATATATGGTCAAATTCTGCATAAGTGAGCTTTCGAATGTTGGTTATGATTTGAGAGTGTTAAATTTGTGATTATCATGCGCCTTAGCTGAGTCTTTATGAATGATTGAAATCTAGAATAAAGAAGTGAATTGGTGAATCTGTAGTAAAAGACTTGTTGACATCGATTTGTGGAAATCGATAATCATTGGTGTTGAAACTCCAAGGTGGAAATTTAATTGAAGTTGTGGAATTGGCATGAGTGATGAGTGTTGGATGTTGTCCTGAGAATGATCAACGCATAAAACACTGTTCACTTTAATTTGTATATTGTTAATGAAACATGGGATAATTGCAGACTAGAGTAGTTTGTAATAGCAGTTTTGCAAATTATGGAATCTATTATATGGAAGGCGCCATCATTTTAAGAGGAATCCGATTGGACTGATGTATAAGATTGCAAATAAATATTTGAAATGGGGTTTTGTGAGTTTAAATTTAGGTACAAGTAATGATAAAACGCGATCTCTTTTCAGAAATGCTTGCAGTGTAACGCTTTTGCATTGAGGTCTGGTTGTCAACTGCTGAATGGACAGAATGCGTTGGATTGTTAAAAGTCAAAATTGTTTGCAGCGGAGTGAATGCAGAGAACTGTGAAGTCAAATTGAAGGTGGAACTCGTGTGCGGATTAGTCATTGGGAAATTTATCGAATTCAAATCTGGCAAATTGCTGAAACTACAATTGGGAACACCGAAGAAATCGTGGTGAATCCGGGTAAAATTCCAGATCTATTTATATGTGTGTTAAACGTTTGACATTGACTTTGTATGAAAGCGCTGAGGATTTGATAACAGTGTAATGATATGTCAAAGGCGTATTACAACAAATGAAAGTAAAGGCAGAACGATGTTTACAAACCAGAATATAGAGGTGGCATATGTCAAAGGCGTAATACAGCAAATGGAAGTAAAGGCAGAACGATGTTTACAAACCAGAATCATGGCAATTGGTAACCATTGCAGATAAATTAACGCAGGTAGGAAAGAGCTTTGAATTAGAGCGTTGGCATTGTGTGTGATGATAAGGCGTATATATAGTTGTGTTGAATGGACAAACGCACTAATGTTAATACTATGGTATATTTCTGAGTGTGTTGATAATCCAGTAATAAACCAGTGATGTGTGTTGCGCAAAGGATGAATGGGCAATTAGAACTGGGTTTAATAACTGTGTGGAGAAATAGAAATTCCATAATCATTACTGAGGTGCAGATGCTGAGATGCATGGTGAGTAAATAATGTTGGTATTCCAGGATATTATTGAAATGAAATCGAACTGAACTGTAGGAGTGCAGGTTGAATGGCAAATAGAAGATTGATAGAAAGGAGAGCTGACTGCATGGGTAAGTCATGTATGTGTTATTGACATTAAATTGTTGAAATTGCCATGACTATGTGTTAATTGATAATTATATTCAAACTGAGGAGTTTTAAGGGCGCACCCAAATGTTGAGTTAAGAGGTTAAATCAATGGAGTACTAATTAAAGTCTTCACTTAAGACTTCAAAATGAATTTATGTGTAGAGGGATTTGAACTCACATTATCATTTGGTTTATGAAGGATTCAAAGAATGAATATGCTAGTGAATGATGCATTTGTATAGAGAATTGAAAAGCTTTGTTGTCTTGGAATTGTTTTAGATGGAAAGTATTTGAGTTTATGAATTGGGTTTGATTCCAAGCATGGTTTTTGTAAAATCATGAGATTACAACATTATGAAACAAGCTTCCGCAAATTTAAGTGGGAATTTGCCATGTATTGAAGTTGAATTGAGTAATAGTTTGGGGTGCATGTTATACAAGCATGGTTGATGGAGGATCCTGGGTAATGAAGGCTCTAGGCTTGCATCAGTTATCTTGGAATTTCTTGACAAATTCCTCTCTTGAAAGTGGCTTATGATACAATTTTAGTTTGTGTCCATTTACAAGAAAATCTACCTTTCCTTCATCTATTGTCCTAATTTTTATTGCTCCATTTTAAAAAAAAATCACAATTTCATATGGCCCAAGCCAATGAGTTTGGAATTTACCTTGAAAATCCTTGAACTTTGAATCAAATAAGAGGGCCCAGTAACCATATTTAAATTTCTTTTCTTTAATGTACTTATCATGCCATCTAGTCCTTTGTTGTTGGACTATGCTTGTTCTCTAGACTGCATCTTGTTTGATCTCGTTCAATTCATTAATCTACTCGAGTCTGTGCTTTTTTGCTTCTAGTAGATCAAGTCCTAACTGGACTGCCATTTTTAATGTTTGGATCTGAAACTTTATGGGAAACAAGACTTGTTTTCCATAAACAAGTTCATAAGGGGTGTGTTCTGTTGTGTTTCTCCATGTAGTTTTGTAGGCCCATAAAGCTTCAAGAACCCTTTCTACCCAATCTCTTCTATGTAAATGAACAGTCTTTGTCAGGATCCCTTCAATGACCTCATTGGTAGATTCCACTTGGCCATTTTCTTGTGGAAGGTAGGGAGTAGATTTCCTGTGTCTAATTTTGTACTTCTCTAACATTTTCTCCACCATATTTGATGTGAATTGAGCTCCTTGATCTGTAACAATTTCTCTTGGGACACAAAAATGAGTAAAAATATCCTCAAAAATAAAATTAACTATAGATGCTTCAGTAGTAGAGAGTAATGGTTTGGCCTCTACCCATTTGGTAACATAATCAATGAAGACGAATATATATTTCTTTTGCTTTGATAGAGGATTAATAAGTCCTACAAAATATAAAGCCCATTTCTCAAAAGGTTCAATATGTACCTAAGGTTGCAATGGCATCTCACCTAAAGGAGAAGGATTCCCTACCCTTTGGCAACTGCCACACCTTTTGACATACTCTTTAGCATCTTTAAAGAAGGATGGCCAATAATATCCTGGGTGAAGGATCTTATAAGCTCTCCTCTTATCATCAAAGTGTCCACCACAAGGTTCATCATGACATGCCTTGAGAATCTCAGGCATCTCATATTCTCGAACACATATTCTGATAATAAAGTCTGGACGTGTTTTGTATAACTCATTAGCAATCCATGAATATTTTTCATTGTCAAAAATGATTTTTCTTTTGTCTCTTGCATTCATAATTGAAGGAAATTTCCCTGAAACTAGATAATTGGCAATATGAGCAAACCAAGGAGTTTGAGTAGTAATTGCAAAGAGATATTCATCAGGGAATTGATCTTCAACTGGAGTGTTGTCTTTAATGTTTTGAAGTCTAGATAAAAAATCAACTACTGTATTTTGTTTTCCAAGCCTATCTAGAATGGTGATGTTAAATTCTTGTAAAAGCAATAACCATCTTGTGAATCTTCCATTAGTAATTTATTTTTTCATTAAATACCTAATTGAAGAGTGATCTGTGTGGACAAAGGTTTCATAGCCTGTTATATAGTGTCTGAATTTATTTATGGCATGAAAAACTGCTAAGAACTCTTTTTTAGTTACAGTATAATTTAACTCTGAAGGAGTCAAATTTTTACTTGTATAGTATATGGCATAAGGAATCAGGTCTTTTTGTCCCAGCACAACTCCTAAAGCTGTATCTGAGGCATCTGTTGAGATGTGAAAAGGTAATTTCAAGTTAGGTCCCCTTAAAATAGGTGCTTCAGAGATTTTTGTTTTTAGGGTTTCAAAGGCTAACTCGCAGTCAAGATTCCAATTGAATTCATAGTCCTTGGTAAGTAGTTTGAAAAATGGAGATGCTATCTTGGTGGAGTTTTCTATAAATCTTCTGTAATATCCTGTAAATCCTAGAAAACTCCTAACATATTTCTGATAACTTGGAACTGATAGTCTAGAGATGACTTCAACCTTTCACTCATCAACTCTAATCCCATCTCCTGAAATATGATGTCCTAAGACAATACCTTCAGTGAACATCATGAGACATTTTTCATGACTCAATGAAAGTTTTTCCTCATTACATCTTTTTAGAACTTTTTCCAAGTTTTCTAAGGCTTCTTCAAATGTGTTTCCATAGATTGTGAATTCATCCATGTATACTTCTACACAGTCATGTATTAGATTTGAAAATATTCCCAATACTGCCCTTTGGAATGTTGCAGGTGCATTACACAATCCAGAAGGTAATACTATGTAGGCATAGGTACCCCAAGGATAGGTAAATGTGTTTTTATATTGATCCTAAAGTGCAACTTGAATCTGGTTGTAACAACTGAAACCATCCAAAAATGAAAAGTACTTTTTGCTTCCTAATGTATCTAACACCTGATCTATGAAGGGTAATGGAAAATGGTCTTTAAGAGTAGCTTTGTTTAATTCTCGGTAGTTAATGCATACCCTCCATTTACCATTCTTATTGGGTACAATCACCAAAGGAGAAACCCACTGACTATCTGAAATGGGATAAATAAAGTCGACATTTAACAATTTCTGCAACTCTTCTTTAACAATCTCCCTAAGGTTTGGATTCATCCTTCTCTGAGGCTGTCTGATTGGTTTACAATTTTCCATTATATAGATATGATGAGTGCAAGTCTTAGGGTTGATCCCTTTCATGTCAGTGTACTCCCATGCGTATGCAGAAGAGTGACTCTGTAATATTTTGACTAGTTTTTCTTGTTGAAATTTCTCTAGGTTTTTGTTTATGTTTAAGGTTTTTCCTGGGAATATTTCAATTTTAGAGCTGCCAAATTCTTCCATGGAGTAAATAGACATCTGTCTTGATGAAAAAAACTCATTATTGGATTCTTCTTGAAATTGTTCATGCTTTTATTCTGAAGAAGATTCATGATTTTCCAAGGTATTCAGAATCTGACTCTCTTCACTAATTTCTGAAATAGTGAATAGAGGCTGTATATATTCTTCATCATCAATCCATTGAGTATCATCTAATTTTGTGATTGTTCTTGCTGGAGGATACAAGGTGAATTTCTTGGTTGAAATTCCATCAGAGATGTACATATCACCAGATCTACAACTAATGAAAGCATCAACTATAGCTAACCAAGGTCTTCCTAATTTAATAGGATGTCCTCCTAGATCATTTTTAGGAGTTAGGATCATGAAATCCACAGGATACTCCCAAGAATATAAGGACACTGGAATTTCTTCTAATACCCCATCTGGTTTGATTACAGATCTATCTGCTAATTGTAATAGTGTGGGTGTAAAAAGAAGATTAGGAAGTTTTAGTTTTTTCATGATTTGCCTACTCATGATATTGATTGTTGTTCCTAGATCAATAAGTGTGTTTGGGATTTTTATTCCATTGATATGTATCTTAAAAACTGGATTTTTGGGATCTAGATATTTTGGAATGGCAATTTTTCCCATCATTATGTCTGCTATTTTTCCCACCAGTTGTATTTTCTTTATCTCTTTTATTCTTTTTCCTGTTTTTTTCATACTCAACTCTTTTATTATCTTTGCTAGAATTGGGACTTACTTGATGGCCTGTAATAATGGAATCTCGATACAAAAATTTCTTAAATCATCTAAGAAATCATAGTTAGGCATCATAATTTGTTTTTCTACACCTCTGTAAATTTGTAATCTCTTAGGAAAAGGAGGTGTAGAAGTAGATGTTGATGGCTGTTCTAACATAGGAGTTGAATTTATTGGTTCTTTCTTTTTTTCTTTTCCAATGTTTTGGTCTTGAAGAGATGTGTTTTCTTCAACAATTTTATTTTCCTGTAGAGAATATTCCTCAAAACTGTTTTGTTCTTGTATAACTATAGAAGGTTTCTTTCTTTCAAATATTCTTCGAGACCTAAGTTGAACATCGTTAAGGTCTAAAGGAGTAATCAAATAGGTTCGAAATTGTTGACCTTCTATCATATATGTATTCTGAGGGTGGATTTTGATTTTGATGTTGGTTTTGATGTTGTGGATTCTGCTGAGGATTTTGTTGAGGAGGAAAGTTTGAATATGTTGGATATGAGGGATATGAGGGTGGATATTGATAATACTGGGAGAACCTTCCATAATGATTTTTTTCTCCTTGAGCCCAAGTTTGAGATTGATTTTGAAATTGGGGCCAAGGATGCTGCCAAGAGTTCTAATTAGGTGGGGTTGATTATACATTTGATTACTAAGCCCTTGTGTTTGAGGTCCCTGCCAAGGTATTCTAGAGACAAAATTAAGATATTCTGTGGAATTTGTGGTTTTTTCTTCTTGAAAGATAGTTTTAAGGCCAGGGATTGAGGTACAATTCTTGGTCTCATGTTTTTCTGAAACATTTTCACAAGTCTATTACTTTTGCATCCAAAGTACACTCTCTTAAGGCATGCTTCTTCCTCCATTTGGGGCAAAGGATTACTAAGGCATCAGTTTCAGCTTTCTGCTTGTTTTGTAACTTAAGGGTGTCTATTTTCTCACTAAGACTCCCTAGAATGTCAGTTTTGAATTCATCAAGCATATTTCCTATCTCTGCCTTACTTATTGTTCTAGCTGCATATTTGCTTGCCCTTGCAAGAACAGGGTCTCTTGGTCCTTTTAGAATCTTAGATTTTCCTCTTGAAAGATTAATACATAGTTTTTCTATATCAAGTAATGAAAGTTGAGATATGTCTCCTTTCCCCATCATATTAACAATATCTATCAATTCATCCCTAATTGTCTTCAACAAAAGAGCTTTCAAATTATCTTGGTCTAAGTTTTCCATTTTTTCCCTCTTGATGTTATAGTTAAATATTTCCAACAAATCTTCTAGATTTTCATCCTCTTTTTGCATAATCTTGAATACTTCCTCCTTATGGTTGACTGGTATACAGTAATCCAAATATATGTCTAGAAATTCTTTTCTCATTTCATCCATGTCCTAATATACCTAGTGATCAAACTCATAAACCATTTTAATGCTGCTCCTCTCAATGTTGAAGGGAACAGTTTAAGTTTCTGAGCATCTTGTAGGTAATCATAGGTTCTACATAGGAATTCAAATTCAAATAAGAAGGTCTCAAGATCTTCAATTTTTAGTCCATGAAAGTTTGGAAGAACAGAGGGTGAGATATTTTTCATAGTTGCATTAGTCTCTTCATCTATTATAGGGAATCCAAAAGGACTTCCAGTTTCCCTTCTACCTCTTCCTTCTTCTGCATTTCCTCTTGCTCTACCTTCTTCTGTACCTCTACCTCTTCCTCTATCTCCTCCTCTTCGTCTACCTCCTCCAAATAGTGGTTTTTCTCCATTAAAGACTTTTCCTTCCCCTTCTTCTGCCATGATATATTATTCTGAACTGATATAGGGTTCAGTTGGAAGAGCTAGTTTTTCTACTGGTTCTTCTATCAAGGGTATATTGAAGAAATAGTCCTCTTCTTCCGCTTCGCTAGGGATTTGTAATTATTCTGCTAGAATATATTCCCCTGTGGAAGTGAAAAAGTTTATCCCTTCTATAGGAGTTCTTGGATATTCTTCCTCTAGAATTGCTTCAGTGGATCAAGTGGGAGATTTATGATGGGATATCTAATCTTGAGACTTCTGGAAGCCTATGACCAGTATAGTATGGAATGTGGGTTTGGGTTGGAGGTTTGCTGCTTCTTGGTCTTGACGGAGTGAGTGGAGTTGTGGGACTTAAGCTGCTACCTCTTATAAATCTACCCCTAGAATCTCTTTCTCTACACATATCATTGTTTTCGGGAAATAGGAAATAAGGCTACCTAGTTACACTTCCCCGGTAATAGCACCAAAATGTTTAATCAATTTAGTGTCCTAAATTGATAGCATAAATTATCAACCAGGGCTAGAAAACTGATGAAGTGTACTTGCACTATAGGTGCCTAAGTATCCTTTTTCTTATTTCATTGTTTTCAATGTTTTATTGATGTTTTGGGTTTTTTTATGTTTGAGTCTTAGTATGCTACTCTATGCTCAGAAGATGAGTAAAATTTATGTCAAAAAGGAAGAAAAAGGAAATATTAAAATTAAAACAGAGTTTATTTGCAAGTTTTATTCCTAATTAGAAAATGATGAAAACAGAGAGTCTTAATCCATGGATGTTATAGCTTTCAAATGATCATTCATGAAAATAAAAAAATAACTCAAAACACTACAACTCAATCTGATTCATTTAGTTAGAGATTTGTTGGAATAGCTTGTGAAAGAGATTAAATTATAATGCAATGAGGATCTTCTTAAAACATAAAAGAAGTATTAAAACAAACAGTAACTTAGAACATTACAGTGAAATCTCATTCATATGATAGAGGTGTATTGGAATAGCTTGAGAGAAATATTACTATAATGTAATAAGGATCTCCTATGAAATGCTGAAACAACTTATGACATTACAACTAGATCTCATTCATGAGTTAGAGGTTTGTTGGAAGAGTTTATTCAAAGAGATTAGGCATAATGTGATAAGGATCTTCTATAAAAAAAACAATCAGTAATCCACAGTATTACAACTAAGTCTTATTCGTGATTTAGAGGTTTATTGGAATAGCTTGAGAAGAAGACTGTTTGTAATAAGATGAGGATCTTTTATCTAATTGCAGAACAGAAAATGCTGGTAACTCAAAATAGTACAACCAAATCTCATTAATATAGTAGTGATATATTGGAAGATCTTGAGAAAGATAATAGCTGTAAGATATTGAGGATGTTCTTAATCTAAATGACAGAAACTGAAGTGCTAGTAACTCAGAATATTACAATTAAATCACATTCATTTAATAGAGATATATCAGAAAATCTTGACAAAAAGACTAACTGTAATATCATGAGGATCTTTTATCTAAGAAAATGACATGAAACATAATTCTAGGAGATATAATTCCAGAAAGCAATCTAAGTAAGGAAATATGACGAAACAGAATTGAAAACTACTTATCTAGAAAACATGTAAAGCTTCCTCGAATAGGAGGGTCCCTCTACTATCAATTCAGCAGTAATCCTTTAACTCCTCAAGGTTGTATTCAGAACAGCATCAAAGTTTTACTCCTTCTATTATCAAAATGCTCGAAAACAGAGTATCACAGTAATGATAAAATATGTATCCAACTTGTTCATATCAGAATTACCGAGTTGAATTTATATGCAATTACAAAACTAACATTGAATAAAAGTAGGTACAGGTGTAGTTTTAAAGTTAAAATCAAAATAGAACTCTTTTAGGATTCCTGATTTGATGTAAAGCAAATCAGGAGTTCTAATTCCTGTAGAAGACAACTTGCTTGACTTTTTCTTTGACCATGTACATAGGCACCTCCAACTATTGATCCAGTCCTCGTGGAAGGGAACGAATGATGTAGGAAAGATTTGGAATCCACCTGTGTGTTCCTTTTCTCCAGATGACACATGTAACATATGTTAACACCAAAAAATCTAAGGAATGCTTGAATTGCTACAGAATGACTGCATTCTATAGCTAAAACTATTCAAAAATCATTAAGACAGCAAAATCACAAAAGTACAATAATTTTATCATTGTATGCAACTTTTAAGTAATCTTAGTCATTCTCATCGAGTTTTAGGATTATGAAATGATAAAGGAATGATGAAATGAATTGAAGTATTGGAAAAATAGAAGATAATTCAGGGTTCAACACCAACTACAATGCAGATCTTATTGAGGGTTTGGTTGTCCTTGCAAGCTGCAGTAAGTGGAGGCTAGATCTCCTTAGATCTAGGCCATTTTAGCGCCTCTTTTCACTGGGAAAGTATTCTATCCCATGGGAAAGAGAGTTTTGAACCTTTGGAGCTAATATTTCAGATCTTGGCATTAGGCCAACTCAGTATTTCAAGCTACAACGCGGTTTCCTTTCGAGTACTGCATTATTTCCAAGGAGGCAGTTGCAAGGTGTTTTGACCCACTTTTTGAGGAGATATCTCTGGTGTTGGGGCTTTGCCCTTCACTTTGGTGATCCATGGATTAGCTTGCTAATCCATGTTAGTACAGATATGATATGCTTCTATTGTAACATATTTAGAAATTTCCGAATAATATTGTAGATCTGCTATTTTCATCTCAGATCTACTCTCTGTATTACATGATTTGATCAAAAATCCAAGGCGATCTTGTAAAAGAGCCTTTCTAGTGTACAGATCTGAAATGGATCTGATATTTTGTACACAGATCTGCTCTATATCTGGAGTGTAATATACAACTGTTGCAGCTCTTATAAAAACATTGTTAATCTATTTTGCAGTCAATATATGTGTTGTAGCCCTCTTTCTTGAGGACTTTGTTCTATTTTGTATTCTACATTATGTTGGATACTGTAAGGGCATCATTATGGATCTGATTTGCTACTGTTTATATACAATTTTATCCTTATTATTGGTGTCTTGTTCATGTTCTCAAAACTACGTTATTTCTGAAGTAGCTTGTTGCACATAGCTGCAACCCTTCTCTTTGTGTGTTTTCCAGCTATACTAGGTGGTGGGGGGTTTTTTTACCTCACCTAGTTTGATTTTTTTTTTCTCTCCTTTTGGATCTAGACACTAGATCCACTGATCTCTGGGATCCAAGAGCTGCAAACGCATTTCAGTGCACATATTTCTAAAGAGTGCGTTATTTCAGTAGGCTTTGCTGTGTATTCCCATTTTGGGATATTATAGTGGTATCAGAGCTCCTTTCTTGGCACAGCCTGTGCTTTCATTGAAGAGACAAAGCCAACATGAACTCTGAATAAGATGAGCTTCCTACTGAGAGGGAGAAGAGGCATCCTAATAGAATCCTGAAGAAATTTCATTACAACAATGCTGATCAAGACAAGGGTAAAGCCCCTAAAACTGGAAGTGATAAAGAAGGAGAAGAGTTTGCAAGAACTATTTTGGTAGCCATGCAAGATCTTGCTAAAGAGATAAAAGAGATGAGACTAGACAGGCTCAAGGAGTCTCCTATGAGGTTTCATCCCAGTGAAAGCTCTCGCATGTCTCACCACTGGAATGATCAACCAGTGAACCAGCCACAAGCTCCACAACGTTCTAGTATTCCTACTTTCTTGGAAGTGGAGAATGAAAGGCCTGATGAGCAAGAATCCCTTGAAGATTATTTTTAAGAGTATGAGTCCGAGAATTAGAGATTCAAGGACCACTTGAGTTTTCAAGATTTTTTTTACCTCAAGGACAAAAGAAGACCAAGGCATCCGTATAGAGATGGTGGATTCACTCAGAATCATGATATACATCACTTTATGGGCATATTATTTTTACCCCAAGTTTGATGGGTCATCCACTAATTCTGCCAAGTCATGGCTAGAAAAGCTGGATATCTATTTTCAGTTGAACAAAGTCCCTAAGATTGAAGCCATCAAGATTGCAGCGCTGCACCTTGAAGGTGAATCACACAACTAGTGGTTCCATGGGTTGTCTACATTGGGCCATGCTAATGTGATTTCCTATTCTGAATTTACTATAATACTAGAGGAGAGGTTTGATAGAAAGGATCCAGAAGCACCTTTCATGAGCCTTGCAAATTTGAAGCAGTCAGATAATGCATAATCTTATATCTCTGAGTTTCTGAGATTATCTTTTATGGTTCCTGATCTATCTGCAGCTAGGAGGGTGTAGATGTTCGTCGATGGCTTGGATGAACCTTTTCATGGGCTGGTTAAATCTACCAAGCCCACTACATTGCATGATGCCATTGAGAGGGCTAGAGACCTTCAAGATGCCTTTCCAAAATCAAAGGCAACCTTTCAGAACAAGCCCTCTTACCGTTCTAAAGGGAAGGAAGAGAAAGCTGCTTCTTCCAAGGAGAGCTCATTCAAGAAGCCTCTAGATATTGAAGTCTGGAGGGCGCTAAGGAAGAAGAGGCTATGTTTCAATTTCCAAGAATCATGGGCACATGGACATAAATGTGCTACTAGGAAAGCACATTACATAGAATTCTTCTCAGGTGTTGAGGAGGAAGAAGAAGATGATGAACCAAGGAGAGGTCACAACGCTAACAATGTTGAGGGAGATCCATCACCATCGAGAGATGGGAGTGGAGATTTTTCTCCTATTGGAGGAAATCTTGCATCTTTGAGGGGAGTACATAAGTAATTGAACCTAAGAGTTTATGGTTCAATTATGAATCAGAGGGTATCTATTCTTATTGACAGTGGGGCCACCCACAACTTTATTGATGCTCATCTTGTGCAAAGGAGGGCCATACCGACTGGTACCTTTGAGGGATTTTTTGTTCTAGTCCTAAGAGATAGAACAATGAAATGCATGCATTATGTCCAATCACTTGCAGTTGCCATGGGATCTTATACCTTGGTGGGTCACTTCTTTGTAGTTGACATACTAGACACAAATGTTATTTTGGGTGTTCAATGGTTGATTACATTGGGGAAAGTCACTACTGATTGGGAGGATTTGCAAATGGAATGGGTGGAAAAAAAGAGTGGTACACCTAAAATGATTAGAGGCATGCATCCTTACCCCTCACCTAACACTTCTACATAGAAAACAGAGATGGATTTGCGTAGTGGAAGAAAGGACCTCAATGTCCCTTCTCTCATGTTCATGAGATTCTTGCAAGGGACACTCTCATCTTGTGGCAAACCACCAGGGAGGCCACCAGATTCAGTTTTAGTGGGATATATCTCACTACTTGATGCTCCAAAATCAGATCCAGGAGGGAAGGGAACATTAGGAGACACAACTACAATGCTGGAAGGCTTAAGCAAGCACCAAAAATAGGGGGGTTTTCCTCTCTTATCATCCTCACCATCCATCATTTCTGATTCCGTGCTATTGGAGGAGGAGAAGGGGAGGTATGTCCTTCCCACTTGTACCTTTGGCATAATAAATGTGAAAGAAGAGATCAGAAACATGTCAGGCAATCTTATTGATGCATCGTCAGCGCTTTCCTTGTTGGGGAGTGTAGATCTATATTGGAAATCCCAGCTGTTGGTGGATTATTCCAAGGATCTCTACACTTATATGATGCTTGATGAACAAGTGAATGAAGAGGGCTATCTAATCCATGAGGGAGGCATCTATCATCATGATAGGATCTTCTTTCCTAGAGCCTCCAAGCTCAAGGAGAGGATGCTACAAAGGGCCCTCAAGGAGTTCTATTTCAGCCCTACCTATCCTATGAAGATCTACAACACTATCATGAGATGTTTTGAATGGGAAGGCTTTGGAGGAGAGCTACATTAGCATTTTCTAGAATGAAAAAGCTATGTGGAGTTGGGGTAGCCAAAGGACTCTATGCAAGAGTCATTTCAGTCATTTCTTCCTTCTCCTGAAAAGGGAGAAAAATTTGTGCCCAATTCCATGTATAGGAGAAACATTGATGGTGAAAAATCTCAACATGTAATGCAAGCTTTATTTTCTGATTTGATATATTATTTCACCATGTTGTTGCAGGCCATGGCTCCCAAGAGGAGTGTTGTACCATATGAATCTCATGGCAAACTTTGGGCACTGCAATTTCTGAAATTGGTCACTCCCCTGCTATGAAAACGGAGATTCCTTTTCATGATGGGTGCTTCCCCAAGGCACCAAACATATCTCACACTTTCAGCCATGGTCGGATAACTTGTGTAGCAAGTAAGTGGTGGGGAAACCACTTACCATACCTTGATCTGATGCAAGCAGAAGATGCACTAAGTTGGCACCCTATGTGGGACTTTGACCCACCTCCTCATGCTCAAATTTCTGTTTGTATGTATGTCATTATGCTTCCATACTTGGATGATATAATTGTACTTTTCATGGGATTGTATGGAGAGAGGATGGGCAGTTTGTATGTACCACATGGGATGGAAACTCTCTATGCACCTTACGCTAGATGCTTTAGAGAGAGTATCAGACCAACCATGTTTGTTTCTATTGAGTTCTTGAATCCTTGTGGGATGGATATTGTACATCTCCTGATAATTTTTTAGGAAAAATTCATGGAGGCTTGGATTGGTGAACACTTGTCTCATGACGAAATCTTGGTCTTTGATGGTGTCACCAATGAAGAAGGAGAAGTGTTGCAGCGCTCACCCTATAATTGGCTTGAGGACAAGAAAATTTTTGGAGGGGAGGACTGTAATATTCCCAATTAGCTCAAGCTAATGGGAATATAAAATTTTGTCTCAGTATTT
Organism: Pinus albicaulis; assembly: GCA_034641835.2. Classification (NCBI taxonomy): domain Eukaryota; kingdom Viridiplantae; phylum Streptophyta; class Pinopsida; order Pinales; family Pinaceae; genus Pinus; species Pinus albicaulis. The sequence goes on from CM076577.1 coordinate 1,427,106,701, forward strand.
TGTTTCATGAATTAAATTGTAAAGGAGGATCAATAAAACCCCTAATCAACAAAATAAATCAATGCCACATGTGAACATGGACAAATCTGGGCTATTTACATAAGCACACTTAGGCGTGAAAGAGACTGGAGCATTTGAAAAAGTCAACCAGGACCAAATCAACAAGGTTGCCTAGATACAATGAATCTCCTAGAGGGACAATGTAGTTTTAGTTGGAGGCTTCTCATGTGAATGCAGCTAAATCTTTGAGATGGTTTAGGGTTTGACAAGACTTCCATCCTATTTTTGGGTGCTAAAAGGTGCCTTTTAAAACTCCTATTTATCCCACATTAATTATCAACCTAGGAAAGTCCTCTTATTTCAAGAGTGTACACAATATATGCACGCTATAATCCCAGAGAGTAATGTTTCTTAAAATGTAGTATAGATCTTTCAAATACAAGAATAAATGGATGCTTTTAATAAATCCCACTTGCAACTAAAGGAAACTCAATGCTCTAAAACTAAATCATTCATTCAACAAAGTAAAAACAATTATCAATCGAGGATACAGTAGAAATAACTCATTCCTCTTTTAACTGATGTAAACTAATCAAGCATAAATAAGATCCTCAATCTGAGAGCTTTGATAGAAATATTCAATGTTCTTTACAGTTGTTGATCTCACAAACAACACACTAAATAACCAATTGGAAATGGCAATGAATTAAATCAATAATGCTACTGCAACTGATGGAAATGAGATAATTATACTAACTGTAAGAATGCTAAAAGGAAAAACTAAATGATTGCAGAAAGTAAATGAGCAGCAACACTATATAATAGAAATAGACAGAAATTCTTATGTGAATGCAATGAACAACAAAACTAAGTTACCGAAATGAACAACGAAGCTCTATAATTATAATGAACAACACAACAATATACTTGCAGAAAGCAATAATCTTGTTATGAGGGAAAAGAACAACAACGCAATTCAATTGCAGAAAGTAATCATTAAACAAACCACACTTGCAGAAATCAAAAATAAGGCAAACCACACTATATGGTACAGGAACAGCAATTAGATCCACCAGGAGCCAGGCCCTTAGCCACCGGTGAATACCACTGGATTACTTCAGGAGATGCGAAGGAACTGCAACTGTTTTTATATATTCATTATTGCATCATTGTCACAACAAGTTCATGCTCTGCTTCAAAAACAAGAGTCGATGATCAAAGTTACAATTTCAATAATAATTCTCCCATTCCTTCTATCCTATCCTATCTATCTCTATTCTAATAATCCATCTAATTCTCTCTCTAATCATCCATCATGAATCCCCATAATAACCCCCCCTTCTTTTATCTCTATTCTCATTTAAATACACATAGAGAAAAGAGAAGTTACAAGAGATATGATTAAAAATGATTCCTATTACAAAATTGGATTGCTCACAACCAATTGATCAGCAAGATCATATTTGAAATATCTTTTCATCAATCATTTAATAGGAATAGGTCGAATTTGGTATTGCAACTGGAAGAATTTGGAAAACGGCCAAGATAGCGAATCTGGGAAAATCGTCCTCAGCGAAACTTCCGTTCCTCTCAATAAAGACCTAATTTGGGAAAATTTCTCCTTGAAAGAAGTTAATTCAGTCTGTTCTAGACAAAACCCATGTTTTAGATTTTCCAGATTCTTCTTCATTTTCCCAATACGTCCAATGCAAAACTATCACTTCTTATTCCAACGAATTTCTGAGTTGACATATTTAATGAGGAGCTGGAAATCAACTCTGCAATCTGGAAAATATCTTGGAGGCTAAAATGGTGACTGATGTTACAACAAATTTATTAATAAACCATAATTGGTAAAATCATGCATAATCATCAATTTATTAAAAATAAAGGAGAAGAAATAATATTTATCCATAAGAACATAAATAATTATAAAATCGAATTATATGATAAATTATGATAAATTACATGATAAAAAGAGTAGAAATGGATGAAATAGGTGTTAAAAAGTGATAATATTAATGACATATTAGCGGCCCAACATACCGCCAAACTGAATATATTGCATGTCCTCATGCAACTCAGAACTGAATATATTGCATGTCTTTATGCAACCCAAGGACAAAACCCATGTGTTAACCAAGCAAAAACCATTGTTCATCCCAACTCATGAAATGGATTGAACAAATAAATTTTTCCTCAAATAATGAATATTCAATTTTAGCAATATTGATGAAGGCGTAACAATGTTTACAGTTGACGTTCAACTATATGTATATGAAGTTGCAGAAAAATGTGATATAAGTAACAACAAAATTCATTAACCATTTTCTCAAAAATCAGATCGTTTTTATGCACGGATCATGAGATATAAACTAAATGGTTGTAGGTAATAGTGCATAATTTTAGAAATTTTATGAACTAATTTAGCGTGAAATTATCTGGGTTTGTGTATTTTAATTATACCTATTTGTTATCTAGAAATCACAAGAATTCAATTCATAGTTTTAAAGATATATGCAAATCAATTTCTACACTGTATAAAAATGAAATTGTATGCCTTAAATGAGAAAGAAAGTAGAAAACATCTATCATGTGTAGCAATTCCTCCCCCAAGCTGAAGAATTATAATTTCCTCATGCAATGCTAGAAAAAAAAGAGAGATGGTTTCTACAATCTGTTGAAATCTATGCTTGGTGTAAAACAACATGGAATAAAGGAGGTGTTGAGAATGAATAAGAATATCAATGGATAATAAAGAATATTACTGACATGGTCATAATAAAGAAATGAAAGAAAGCAACACTCCCCCAAACTGAAATATGATATGTCTCTGAAAAATGTGAAGTGGTAAAGATGTGGAATGAATGATGATAAATAATGCTCAATGGATATTCATGAAATTCTCCTAAATTCGTAATAAATCAGAAAATTATGCTATTTTACCTCAAGTGTTACCTCCTAAAAAAAATGTGGAATGACATGTAAGAACTGACATTTGTTGAAGCTGATGTAGGCTGAGCGAATACTAAAAGTGATGCAAAATTTTGAAGCCATGCAAGCACATGATGTCTGAAGAATTGTGCGTGTTCGCGAGTTGCACGAGCCTTCGCTGTTAGTTGCAATAGTGTGGTTGTGCTGCGAATAGAATTCCCCCCCATAATTCTTGTTCTCCTGTAACCAAATCACGATTCAGCATGCAATTTTCTTGAATCCACAGTGTTAATTTCTAAGAGCAACAGATAAGATGTATGCCAAAAGTTCAATTAGAAAAACTTCTGTAGAAATGCAGTATGAATATTGTAGCAAATCTGAAAATTATGGCAAAATTCTGTACTTATATCGTGTCCTATCCATAATGCATACATCCCCCCTTCCAATTGAAAAATGGATTCCATGACCATAAAGCATAGAAAAAGTGTTGTGTTGACGACAAGGCAAGGGAACAAACAATACAGTAGTAAATGAAGCATAGTACACATATCAAATGATAGGATAGCAAGAGGTATGGTTATAATGAGGGAAGAGTGTTAGTTATGAATAAGAGATAAGATGCTTGGGTTGATGATAGGTAATGTGGTAAGTAAAAAGGACAGCAATATGCAAGAAAAGATACCTTGCTGATGATATTCCATCTGAAAATGATATGATTGATTAAAAAACATTAACTCATGCGTAAAGGTTCATAGTAGGGAGAAATTAGGGAAATAATCTCTCTAATAAAAAGAAAAGTAGGAAGAGGGTATTATAATAATTATTGATGTTGAAAATAGAACTTCAATACCATAAGCAGAGCCTCTGCTGCCAGCAGACGTCCATAGCCTCGGCAGGGTTGCTTTTTAACCCATATGAGCCAGGATCCTCAATTTATAGTTGGAGAATTCCATTGTTGTTCTACAGAAGAGATCAGTGTGCTGGCGTGGTAACTAGATAACCACACTGCCATTCACTGGGAAGTAGCAAAAGTGATCAGGCAGGCTCGTGATGAGATCTCCTGTTCCAAGGATATTGTGGCTATCCAATGGATCATAACCCTGGTGTGGTGGCCATAGTGGGAATGTCACTTCGCTACAACCTTATGAACATGGTAGGCTGGCTCTTTAATGAGACCCCCTATCCTCTATCTGTAGACAAGATCTTGTTGTTTTTACACCTTTTATGATAAATAGAGGGAGGCTCAGTACTCCTTAAGAGTGGGGATGGTGGAAGAAGTTTGAACATGTCAATAGAAAGAAAAGATACCCATAATCTTACTTATAATAGATAGAGAGAATTGTAGCCAGGAGAAGTGGAACCAACATGGTAAAGATGATCAATTAGTATCATATACAACAAAAATCAATACAGTAAAGTAATATATAAATAATTGTGTCCCTTTTGTTTGTTTTTTTTAGAAAAAACCTATCATCAAGAATTTGTCTTGTTAAAGATCATAACGTCAAGCATATTCACCTACTTCAATAGACTCCATAATTTTTTTCCTCATAAAAGTATTGTACTTCATGCAATGCAAGGGAATCAATAAAATGTGGTTGATATGAATTAGGAATAATCGCACAAGAGGGAGGAAGGGTTGTTCTCGAAAATATTCCCAAAGTGTTGTTCCCTTGAAGGAATAGCAAAAACACTCAAAAAAAGTGTTGTTCCTTTTAAGGAACAACAAAAATACACCCAAAAAAATGTTGTTCCTTACAAGGAACAACAAAAAATACACCCAAAAAATTGTTGTTCCTTTTAAGGAACAGGAAAAAAATGCATGCGAAAAAGTGTTGTTCTTTAAAAGGAACAGTAAAAAAATACACAAAAAGTGTTATTCCTTAAAAGGAACATAAAAAAATACAACCAAAAAATTGTTGTTCCTTTTAAGGAACAACAAAAAAATGCATGCGAAAAAGTGTTGTTCGTTAAAAGGAACAGCAAAAAATAAATAAATAAAATACACACAAAACAGTGTTGTTCCTTAAAAGGAACAGCAAGAAAAATTAACACATGAAACTGTTGTTCCTTAAATGGAACGACTGTTGTTCCTTAAGAGGAACAGTAGTTGTTCCTTAAATGGAACAACAAAAAGACAAATATGTGAAAATGATGTTCCTTAAATGGAACGGCTATTGTTCCTTAAGAGGAACAACAGTTGTTCCTTAAATGGAACAACAAAAAGACAAACACGAGAAATTATTGTTCCTTAAGAGGAACGACTGTTGTTCCTTAAGAGGAATGACAATTGTCCCTTAAGAGGAACAACAAAAAGACAAACACCTGAAACTTGGTGCTCCCTGTAGGGAACAACAAGAAAAAAATAGAAAAAAACTAATGTACAATCTATTATCTAAGCAAATCCAATAAAAAAAAAAAGAAAAAAAAAAGGTAAACTTATGTACAGGTTTCAAGAGAATAAATTGTTTAGTGGACTGGTGTTGTCAAAGAGTTTCCTTCTGCAGCAAGAATTTGTATTATGGGGTCCTCATTGTTAAATTTCCAATGGAGCAGAAAATAAAATTTGAAGGGAGCAACACCTGAAACACAAAAACATAAAATAAATTAGAAAAGAAACAACACTTTATTAAGTTACAACAGCTATGATGTTATTTCCTAAAGCAAGGAAAAAAAATGTTTTGGCAGTAGTGACATGACATGAATCTTCAAATGGAAATAAATAGTTCATTTCTTCTGTTATGAATCTGTTGGGTAATGAATTGGATGAAATTCTCTTGTTTCATTAAAATTTCTTTCAAGAATTGCTCGCCCATAAATTGACCTTCTTAATTCTCCTAGGACATGCAAAAAAAAGAGTGTCTACCTGCAATAAAACATTAAATCATGAAGAAAGAGAGGTGATCAGCCTCCCCTAATACAATAATTATGCAAAAAAAAACAACAAGTAGTTACTCTATATAACAAATCCACAGAGAAAATAACAATTTTTTTTTCTTTTGGTCACGTGCGGGAGAGCAGTGGCCAATCATGCTAACCTGCAGTGTTTTAATCAAAACTTCTTTGTTTTTCGTCCACATTGAGTGATTCTAAAGCCAGATAAGATATAATTCAAAGGTATATCTCCAATATAAATAGGTTTTTAAGACAAAAATAATTGATGGGTCAAATACTTTAATGAACAGCTGGAAAAACAGAGTTTTAAGAGTGCTTATTTATGATAAGCAGTTAGTATTTTGGTCATAAATTCCTCATAAGATATCGAAATAGAGTGATTCAAATTGTGTTGTAAACTATATTCATATAGGAATAAATCATATAAATAGGTTTTAAAAATATAGTCATTTAGGCCTCCCAAAAGGGATTGTCCCAACTCTGTTCTTGAGCTGCCTACTAGACACCCTGTCAATGTTTTGTTTATAAGTTTTTCGTTTCAAATCCAAATAGAGTGATTAAAATTTGGTTCGAAAGTAGACATCAAGGTATACTTATGATAAGAACAAGTTTTAAAAATATTCACTTTTGGTCCCTCAAAACATGACTGTCCCAACTCTTTTTTAGGAAATTTGATCAAGCCCGCAAGCTAACAAATATGATATTCAAGAAATTTTTCCATATTGGTGATAAAAATGAATATGAGTGTTTGTAGAATTTTTATTTTCAATATAATTCATCTACATACACAAATAAATTAAAATATTTATCACCGATGTTGATTTCCACAGCGTGTTGCAACAAAAACAATTTTTTTTTTTACATAATAATAAAAATGTATTTATTTATGTCCTTATTTATTTAATTTCTCCACTAACCTAATCCTCTTTGAAAATTGAATATTCTTACGTATAAGAGTACTTCCAGTGGAGCCATTTTCGAAATAAGGCCTCTATTATGTACATACCCAAATTTGAAAAATGCATGTTAATAAATAGCAGGATATGAGAAGCCAACTTCCCTTGAAAAGATGGTGCCAAAATTGTTGAAGTATTTAGTGATGCTGCAAAAAAATTGAGTGAAACCAATATTCAATGTATCCCTTACTTTCTTGATTTCCCATAGCCGTCATATCATGAAGTTCTTGAGTGTTTAAAATGGCTTGTTGATGTAGGCTAGAAGAAACCTCATTTTCTTTCATAACCTCTACAATTTTTGGATTTGATACATTCTGAATCTCAGTATAAGTTTTATCTAATGGTGCACGTGAGATAGAATGGGTGGGAAGGGTGGGTAATTTTTGCAGTTCAACACTGTAAGCATGTTGTACTATTTTATTGTGGTGAGGGTGTGGAATGAGTTGAGCAGGAAATTGTGTAGGGAATGGAGCATTTTGATGATGTAGTTGATTGGGTTGAATGGATGATTTTGATAGGCAAGAAAGATGTTGTGGAAGAGCTGGAAGATGTGTTTATGCTACAAGATGAGGGAGAGTAGTCATGCAATCATAAGATGAACCATGCCAAACTTGTAGATAAGATTGGCGGTGGTTATAGTGATATTGACATGGCTGCCCTAACATATGAGTATTCCATAATGGATTATGCAAGTAAGAGAATGGAGAGGAAGTGTTTTGAACCATAACTGTAGGCCATGATTTCCATGGTTTTGACCTTGTTGCAGCTTCCCCAACTCTTTGATATGCTACTTCCATCCTAGGTAAGGAATAACATATATGGGATGATCCTTTCGGTAATGAGGGAAAAACACTTCATCAAATTCTTGATTTTTCTGAACCTGCAAAACATTCAATTGTGAATTTAGAGAGCTAATAAAATCATATTTAAAATTTTCAAATAAAACATTGATTTCAGCTCTTATGTCTCTTGTTCTTGTAGTAAATTTGGAAAAGAAAGAAGAAACTTCTCTAGAATTCTTACCAGCGTTGGAAATTCCTCTTGAATCCCTTATGCACAATTCACAAACATCATCATATGATAACTAAAAAACATCACCTTTTCCTATCAGATTTAAGAGTTCTAAAAATTCATCTTTGATTCCTTTAAGGAGTGTTTTCAAGATCTCTTTTTCCAAATGCTTATGCTTTGATTTTTGAAGGTTTTATCGAAATCGCTCCACATAGTCCTCCAAGCTTTCATCTTCCCCTTGTATCATATTGAAAATATCTTCATCGACCTTGCAATAGTCTTGGTACTTCTTCAAGAATATGTTGTTCATGTCCTCCCAAGTTTGGATGCAATTCCCACCAAGGTTCATGAACCATCGGAGAGCTGCTCCTTTTAGAGTAAGAGGAAACACTTTCAACCTTTGATCATTAGTGAAATAATAATATCCTCTACAAAGTATTTCAAACTCAAATAAGAATGTATTTGGATCTTCATTTGTCAAACCATGAAAATTTGGTAGAGACAATGGGGGAATTATGTGCATTTCTGTCACTCCTCCTAGATCTTTGATAGGGAATTCAAAAGTTGAAATGTGAGCCATTTCTTACCATAATAGAAGATGTTCTTTATATGTTTATGTAAGGATCCTCCTTCCAATTTTCCTGTAAATTGGTTAGTGAAATGGGTGGTGCTTACATCACCACTCGAGTGCAATTACAAGATTTTTTCAAAAAATCTACCTCTAAAATTCCTACGCAATTCTGTTGAAAAGCGGGCGGAGGAGAAAGCATTTTACTTTCTCGTTGTGCAAGTTCTTACCTTCCATTTTTAATACCCAATTCTTTCACAGCAGATAAACATCAAACATACGTCACTCTCTGTGAAATGGCAACACTCTCCTCGGCAATGGCGCCAAAATGTTGGGTGCTAAAAGGTGCCTTTTAAAACTCCTATTTATCCCACATTAATTATAAACCTGGGCAAGTCCTCTTATTTCAAGAGTGTACACAATATGTTCACGCTATAATCCCAGAGAGTAATGTTTCTTAAAATGTAGTATAGATATTTCAAATACAATAATAAACAGATGCTTTTAATAAATCTCACTTGCAACTAAAGGAAATTCAATGCTCTAAAACTAAATCATTCATTCAAAAAAGTAACAGCAATTATCGGTCGAGGATACAGTAGAAATAAATCATTCCTCTTTTAACTAATGTAAACTAATCAAGCATAAATAAGATCCTCAATCTCAGAGCTTTGACGGCAACAGACAATTTTCTTGACAGTTGTTGATCTCACACACAACACACTAAATAACCAATTGGAAATGGCAATGAATTAAATCAATAATGCTACTACAACTGATGTAAATTAGATAATTATGCTAACTGTAAGAATGCTAAAAGGAAAAACTAAATGATTGCAGAAAGTAAATGAGCAGCAATGCTATATAATAGAAATAGACAGCAACGCTTATGTGACTACAATGAATAGAAAAACTAAGTTACTGAAATGAACATTGAAGCTCTGTAATTAAAATGAACAACACAACAATATACTTGCAGAAAGAAATCATCTTGTTGTGAGGGAAAAGAACAACAACGTAATTCAATTGTAGAAAGTAATCATTAAACAAACCACACTTGCAGAAATCAGAAATAAGGAAAACCACACTGTATGGTACAGGAACGGCAAGTAGATCCACCGAGAGCCAGGCCCTTAGCTGCCGGTGAATACCGCTCGATTACTTCAGGAGATGCAAAGGAACTGCAACTTGTTTTATATATTCATTATTGCATAATCATTACAGCAAGTTCACGCTCTGCTTCAACAGTGAGAGTCGATGATCAAAGTTACAATTTCAATAGTAATTCTCCCATTCCTCCTATCCTATCCTATCTATCTATAATCTAATAATCCATCTAATTCTCTCTCTAATCATCCATCATGAATCCCGATAATAACCCCCCCTTCTCTGATCTCTGTTATGATTTAAATACACATAGAGAAAAAATAAGTTACAACCGATATGATTAAAAATGATTCCTATTAAAAAATTGGATTTATCACAACTAATTGATCAATAAGATCATATATGAAATATCCTTTTATCAATCATTTAACAAGAACAGGTCGAATTTGGTATTGCAACTGGAAGAATTTGGAAAATGGGCACAACAACGAATCTCAGAAAATCGTCCTTAGAGAACCTACTATTTCTCTCAATAAAGGACGAATTTGGGAAAACTGTTCATTTGATAAAGTTAATTCGGCTCATTATGTACAAAACCCATGTTTCAGATTTTCCATATTCTTCTCCATTTGCCCAATATATCCAATGCAAAACTGTCACTTCTTATTCCAACGAATTTCTGAGTTGGCATATTTAATGATGAGCTGGAGATCAACTCTGCAATCTGGAAAATATCTTGGAGGCTAAAATGGTGACTGATGTTAGAAAAAATTTATTAATAAACCATAATTGGTAAAATCATGCATAATCATCAATTTATTAAAAATAAAGGAGAAGAAATAATATTTATCCATAAGAGAATAAATAATTATAAAATGGAATTATATGATAAATTATGATAAATGACATGATAAAGAAGAGTAGAAATGGATGAAATAGGTGTTAAAAAGTGATAATAATAATGACATATTAACGGCCCAACACCTATAAGAAGAATAGGAGGACAACAAAAGAAGGTTGTTGATTGTGCATATTTCTGAGTATAGTGTATGTTCAGACATATACCATTCTATGTTGTTTAGCTGAGAATAGTATTGTTTAGCACTTGGGTGTTCCTATGGAGGAATCCCACCTCTTCCATTGAGGATTTCTTGGAAGAGTCTTGTTGTTCTCATCCACTATTAGGCATTTGGCCAAGCTCATCTTCCAACTACAACGCAGATCCTAATGAGTGTTTGGAGCTGATATTTCAGATCTTGACATCAGGCCAACTCATTATTTCAAGCTACAACGCAGTTTACCTTCCAGGATTTCGTTATTTTCAAGGAGGCAATTGGAGGGTGTTTTCACCCACTTTTTGAGGAGAGATATCTGGTGCTGGGGATTTTCCCTTCACTTTGGTGATCCATGGATTAGCTTGTTGATCCATGTTCTGTATAGATCTGATCTGCTTCTATTCTAACATCTTCAAAAAATTTTGAATAATATTGCAGATCTACTATTTTCATCTCAGATCTACTCTCTGTATAGCATGATTTGATTAAATCCCCAAGGGGATCTTTTAAAGGAGCCTTTCAAGTATATAGATTTGAAATGGATATGATATTTTGTACACAGATCTTCTCTAGATCTGGAGTGTAATACAGCTGCTACAGCTCTTATAAAAATTTTGTTAAGCTATTTTGCGGTCAATACATGTGTTGTATCCCACTTTCTTGAGGAGTTTCTTCTATTTTGTTTGCTACATTCTGTTGTATATTGTAAGGGCATCATTATGGATCTGATTTTCTGTTGTTTATATAAAATTTGATCCTTATTATTGGTCTCTTGTTCATGCTCTCAAAACTGTGTTATTTCTGAAGCAGTTTGTTTCACATAGCTGCAGCCCTTCTCTTTGGGTGTTTTCTAGCTATACTAGATGGTGGGAGGTCTGTTTACCTCACTAGTTTTATTTGTTTTTGCTCTCCTTTTGGATATAGACACTATATCCACTGATCTCAGTGATCCAGGAGCTACAAACGCATTTCAATGCAGAGATTTCTAAGGAGTGCGTTATTTCAGCAGGCTTTGTTGTGTATTCCCATTTTGGGATATTACATATTTGATGCACACCTGATGATATCCTAGTGACGAGCTCCATCATTAGGTACATTCAGAGCGGTTTATCATCACTTTTTTTCCTTATTAAGTCTCTTTTCTTTATTTTAATTATATTATGGTCTTATGATGCTATTGTAGGTGGTGATTGAGGCTTAACATACTTCGAGTACCTAAAATAACATCAAATCCATGAAAATCATGAAGATATAAATTTTTTCTGGATATTTTGTCATAAATACTCAGGGTAGACAACAAGGAGAGATTCTATGGGGTTTTCCACCCTCCCTAACTCCCAAATGCAGCTAAGGGATCCTCGAGATTCCTTGCAACAGATCGAAATCAAAGGCATCCAATCAAACTCAAGGCCAAGTACACTCAAGCCATACTTCACTTGCAGTCAAGTGGACTCATCACCTATTTTGTAGGGAGTCTTTGGTAGAAACCCTTTAGGTTAAATAGAGTTAAGAAAGATCTCATTAGGATTTGAATTTTGGAGAAAGCCATTAGGCTCTTTTCTATTATAATCATTTTTTTCAAGATTTATATTGATGTAATGAGACTATCTTTGGAAATTAAATGATTATTCAGACTTTGCCTTATTCATCTAGTTGGAGCAAGCTAGGCTTGTGGGTTAGGGCCCAATCCATGTGCCTCAACCTCTCTTGTGTAATCATTCTTTCCTTTCATGTCATTTTTCTAGTTTTTCTTATGAATAGTTAGCTAGTTTGTTGGTCTTTTCATTTATAGTTTTAGTTTGATTCCATTTGTATTTTGCTATATATTTATTCTGCTTACATGAGTGGTATAATAGGTGATAAATCCATAAAGCTGTGAGTCAAGCCTCCCCCTATCACCTCTATCAATAGAGCTTAAGGAGGGTAGACCTTCCCCACAGACCAAAAATACTTTTTAGTTTATGATTTATTGGAATGGAAGAGATTAGTTGTTGTAATTCCATGAACATGTTCATTATGATGTGGTATATCTCTGTATATAGATTAGGATAGATTTCCCTTACAAATCCCAGTCATATTTTCCACTGTCTTTATCATTAATTTGTCCATTTTTATTTCATGAATAGGTATTTTGATTGCAGGTATAGTTAGCACAACCAAGGAGAACTTCACCAACATCTCTAGCTTCATCTCCCATTTTCCTTCAACCCTTTGTTCATGAAAATCACCATCATCCATGTTTTCAGATTTATCATCCCTACACCATGAGAAAACCCTAGGGGTGCAAGACATTCCTCCCAAGAGGCTCTAAGCTTTGCGAAGGGATGGGAGACCTCCTACTCATCCTCATCCACCTTTAGGCCACCTTCCCTACCCTTTTTCCACCTCTTTTTAGCCTTGGATCTCCTTTGGCCTGCTTCCTGTAGCAATTCAAGACTTCCCTGTAGCACTACGGAACCCTATAGTAGCACTTGAAAAAACACCTGTGGGATACTCCTTAAGCCCAAAAACCACCATGGACATCTTCTAAGCATGAAAAAACCACTCATAAACCTCTAGCCTTGATCCCATGTGTTCAAGACTTCCATCAGCCACCTTATCACTTTCTTCTCCTAGCTGCAAAACAACCCATTTTTTAGCATAGTTAGGTCAGGAATAGTTGCATGAATAAAAGCATGATAGATAGAGAATAGGGTATGTCTAATATGTTTAGCCATTTGGCCTAGTTAAGTGTGATTATATTAGTTTCCTTTTTGTCATTTCAATTCAGAAATTTACTGCATGCAAGGTACCTAGGTTGCTTTACAATTCTTATTACAGTCTAATAAGTAGATTTATTTCATTTTAGAATAGTTATATGTACTCGGTTAATATAATATAATTATGTACTTACTAATATTTCCATGGATTCTAATCATTTTCAGCCCTAGGACTAATTCCATAAGTGTGAAATACTTCACCTAGAAACTCTAGAATTAGCAACCTTTCATATATCTCAGAAGAGGATGACATGAGTAGAATGCATCTGTTGTGTATATAGCATTGTCACCTCCAAGTTTGTATGAACCTTGGGTTGATAAAGTAAAGTAGGGCAACCTATGGGAGTTGCATCATTCTTGGTACAATACTAGGGCTCACCACCTAGTCTGAGATATATCTTTGAGAATATTGTTACTCCCTTCAGTTGATCAAAAAAATAACCAATATAAGGCAATGGATACCCGTTCTTAATGAGAACCTTGTTCAACTTATTGTAATCAATACACAATTTAACAGTACCATCTTTCTTCTTTAAAAACAAAATTGGTGCACCCCAAGGAGAAAAACTTGGTCTTATGTATCCCTTATCAACCATATCTTTAAGTTGAAACTTCAATTCCACCAACTCCATAGTGCTCATCCAGTAAGGTACCTTAGAGGTTGTCTTTTCCCCCGATATCAATTCATTAGAGAAATCCACCTCTTTATGAGGAAGAAACTCTGGAATCTCTGCAAGAAACACATCTTGAATCTACTATAATACATGATACTCCTTCATGAATTCATCATCCTCACCTTTCTTCCCTTTGTCACTGGAAAGATGAAATGTAAAAAATACACACCCTTTCATGTGCTTGCGCTTGGCTTGCATAAATGTAACCATCCTCATCGATGTAGGACTATTATTTCCCCACAAGGCCATATTTTCCCCATCATCATCTAGGAACTCAATGGAATTCTCATAACAATCTGCCATGGTCCTGTGAATAAAACACCAGCCCATGACCAAAATCATACTATATGAACCTAAAGGAAGCACATTTATATGTGATGATGAAAGCATACCATTAAGCTCAAATGCACGAGGTCTCACCCAATGATGAACTCTTACCTTAGTCATTGTAACCAACTACACCAACAAAGATTATACATGCACTTATTTATTCAAACAACATTCATCGACAAGGTTATGAATAACATAGCTATAATTAGATATAGTATCAATAAAAATTGAAACAACTTGATCACAAAACATGCCTTCCATCTCAATAATAGGTGTTTGATGATCTATATGCCTGTTCTGAAGAGTTTCATATATCCTAGGAATTCTTTGATGAACATCCCCAAATTTCCACGCATACTGATCATACATATATGTGACCTACCCCACTATTAAAATACACAATCCATCTTACAATGGTCTTTACCAAAAATCCAACAATGCAATGATTCCCTTCCATTTCCTTTATTCTGCTCCTCTCCAATGTGAGACCTATGTCCTTTCACATCTGCATTAAACTTCATGTGAGGGGCTGCATTTTCTTCCTTACCTACATCTTGAGATATTCCTCATTTATTAGGCCATTTAAATTTAGTCTTCTCATTACCTTTTCAAGCAAGCTTGAACTTAGGCTTGTTCTTTGACTTCTCATAATAATGATTTAACTCTCTGATAGATTTTTCCAATGATAGAGGCTCATCAAACTCAAATGATCCTTCAATGAAATAGGAAATCAAATTATGAACCTTTGAGTATTTTTATTTTGAATCCTTGAGCTAGGGAGCATACCTTAGAAATTCTAAAAAAATTCTTTTATACTCTTCATCTATCATGTAACCCATCTTAAGCTCATAAAACACCTTATCATTTCTATCATAATATCTCTCAAACACGTACATATTTCTAAAGAGTCTTTCAAAATCAATTCATGTTCGCTTATCTTCCCTTATGTCTCTGACATTCTTAGTATCTTCCCACCAGATATATGCTTCTCCTTTGAGACTCAAGGTGGTTATCTTATATTCCATGTTCTATTAGTAGTCATGTAATCTAAACAATTTCCTCATCTGAAACAAACATGCTTCTTTATCTCCCAATTTATTCAACTCATGATCAAAATTATGAGGATTAGCTTTCTTTATCTCTTATGTCAAATACTCAATCCTCCTATAATGCTAGTAGCGATGACGTTGATGTCTCCTAGAAGAAGAGCTAGAATAAAACCCATGTGTACTAGTCATCTTATCAGGTGTATATGAGAGCCTGCCACTCCTCACTGTATCATCCTTTCCCAACCTATGCCTTCTGTAAGACATGCTACCATCTTTCCCATTATACTTCTCCTCTTTCTTATCTCCATGACTAATCCCAAATTTCCCCTGCTTTTGTAAGTCTAAAGGCTTTCGAAGAATCATTGCATTAACATTGAATAATTTTCCTTGCAACTTATAATCTCTAGAATGATAATCCTCAATGTATTTACTAGATTAGGATAATATTCATCTCCTCGTTCCTCGACTAACTTTTTCCATTCCCCTTATTTTACATCAGGCCTGTATGGGGAGTCATGTCAACTATAATCCACCATTCTTCTTTTCATATGTGAACATCTATTTCTTGCAAACAAGCCATATTAGATCAACCAAATGGAAGACATAATCAAAATAATACCGCAATTTATCTCAGTGGAGGTTGTTACCTCTACACAAATCAATCCATATTAGAACAATATATGATAACAAAAATTTGTAGCAATAACTACATGCATGATAACCATAATCATCTACATGTACCTTGAGGTCCAATATTATAAACCTCACTTTGATACCACTCTATGAAAATGGTACCAAAGAAAGATTTACAGGGAACGAAAATTATCAGATACCACCCAACATTTACCCACTTTTTAAAGATGTACATGGTAAAAATGAGTTGAAAGTTACTATGACATGACCCAACCTCCAATTTCTAGTTATGGAAATTGGGCCTACAAACTAGAAACTTATTGATACCTCTCACGAACACCAAATCACCCCGATGTCAACCAACAACCTCTAGTGAACAAACCCTGAGCTGGAACTTATTTTTATCTAAAATCACAAAAAAATTGCATCCATTCCAGCCATGCATGTGGCTAGAAAGCTGCAACCAAATGCACAAGCCTTCCTTCATGTAGTTGTAACCAAAAATTCTTATAATTGTACATGAAACCATAAAATTAGTGCCACATTTTGAGGGCTAGCCTACATGACACTACCCATAATTTCCCAGAAATTTCCAAAATCTAGTCTAAGGAAATCACAAGTATACAATACCCATAATAGGATAAAAAAATTCCCAAACATACCAATCATATGATAAGTGTTTCATCAAAAATATGGTAAACATAATGCATATCTGATCAAGGTCTTATTCTCTCACCAAATAATCATCAAGAAGTCTCACTTCCCTCTCAAGTTAGCTTCAAAAATGCTTGTTAGCCCATACATTCATATAACCATACTGTAACTTATCAAATAATGAAAAATATATATAACAAGAGCACATCATTTAACCATTACTATAACCAACATTTAACGAGAACGATGCCATGAAAAACTAGTCAGAAAATCCACACAACAACAAATACATGAGCTAAATTCTTGGTAGGAATTAATGTATAAATAGATATCCAAATTCCAACAAACTCGGGGAATTCCACGCACCAGCTGACCATATATTGGGCTAAACCAAATATTTCTTTCAACCAATCACCCATGTACCATATTCCAAGAATGAATGTGGGATATCACAGGATAAAAATAAATAAAACCAACGAGGGCATCGATATGTTAAACCACCTCAACCCTCAACCATAGTGATTTGACCTAAAGTGGTTTACAAATAACCAAACCAACAAAAGCTTGGACTCCTCATAATTTCTTCACCATAGCTAGAGGAATTTTCCTATCTCCACCCACTTGTAAAGGGCTTCCCGGAGAAAACCATCTCCACCCGAAACCCTTGGGACTTTCCTAAGACCACCTCACCCAGATCCAAAATCTGATGGAAATTCAAATTTCAACCAAGAATTAATCCCATCACACCATGACTATCAAGGAAATTCCAATTCAAGTCCAAAACCACTGTCGATCCAGGGAAAACCCATGCTAATGAGAACAAGTGAACCAAATAAACAAATGCATGTACCATGGATTCGCATCCCAACAAAGAAATTACACATGCAACCTTTCACCTGCAAAATATTCCTATTGTAGTTTTTGTCCCAAGTTTCTCTGCGCGCTCCCTTGATTCCCTTTGCTTTCCCTTTTCTTTCCTTCGCTTGTATTTTTATTACCTTATTTCTCTATCCTTTTGGAGATATATCTCTCCCTGAAATTCATCCAAAGCTAAAACTGATAAAAAGTTGTGAATTGGTTCTCTGATTATATTTTATCATTGATTTCTAGTCGCTTCCACTTTTTTTCCTTTTCCTACATTTTCCTCTAATTTCTCTTTAATTTTCCTTGAATGCATATTATTGTCTCTCCATATTCCTTTTCTCCTACTTTTCTTTCTTTATTTTAATTAATTTCCATTTACTGCCACTTTCCTTTGCCAATGCCTTTGGCAATTTCCACTACCATCAATAAACCACAGGTGATTCCCACTATAATTTTTTCACCTCCATTCAACTTGGAATCCGTGTCCCATGACCTTGGTCCTAATTTTTCCTTTAGTGTCCTTTATTCATGAAACTTTAACCCAAGGTTGTTACATGAACTCCCACTACCAATATATATTTCCAGTAAAAACAATCCCTTATATTACTACATAACCTTTTTTATGTCACTCAATACTTATAAAACCTTTAATGCCCTACACCTAACCCTAATTCCTTTAATATATTTACTTTATATTTCACAACTTAAAAACCCCCTTTATAAATGAACATTGTTAGGTGCCTATAATACTAGTGTAGCCCCCTTACTATTATTGTTAGCATATCCCCCTTATTGTTATTGGTGTGCCCATGTATCCCCAATATTTCTATTGTTGTGCCCTACAGAAACCCACTATTGTTATTTTTGTGCCCTTACATTATTATTGTTATGTAATATGTGATTATATTGTGACTCCTTAGAATCCTATATATACAAAGGAGGTATTTTCATTTGTATCATACAATAATTTTCAATTTATTTAATGTAAAGGAGGTTTTCCCCTCAAAGAGGATAATTTTTTAAGTCATTGATATATATTTTCTTCTTTTTTGTGAGGCGACTGCATAACATTTGGTATCAGAGCTTTGGATTATAGGGTTTCACTCATACAAAGAGAACATATTGGAATTTTCACTATAACTATTTTTATAGGAAGGTTCATAAGATCAAAATTTTACCATGATGATCCGAAATCTAGATGTATTTCCTATAAAAATTTCATATCTTCATTCGCTATATTTTTGGAAATATGGTCCGAAGAAATTAGGGTTTTTGCATGCTCCAAAATTTTGTCTCAAATAGGTGACCTTGGAAAAAGTTTCATAACTTCTTGTATGAGCATCAAATTTAAATTGTGTAAAAAGTGATGAAAATTGAATGAACTATACTATTGTTTTTATCATTTTCGAGGCCAAAGGTAAAAATAGTGAGACATGAAACTCCTTACAATTTCACTCTACTGAAAAAGTCCATAACTAGGACATCGCGGGATCTTGAACATAAATGTTTCTCGAAGAACTCAAATTTGATCTGACTTATGGAATTAGAAAGAAGATTCATCTTGATACTGCATGAAAAAAATTCATATCTTAGATATACGAAATCAAAGAGATATAACAGTTTCAATATTGAGATTCTAAAAAGCAAGAAAAAGGTTTGTATTTTTAATTTTGCATAATTTTTGTTTGAGAAATCAGTTAGAAGTGATTTAAAGGGAATATTGAAGCATATACATCATTATTTGGTACTAAAATTCCTCCTAAACAAAATACTTCTACACCCGTTAATCCCTCAGAAAGCTCTACTATGATGCATGAAGAGGAAGAAATGCAACATGATATATCAAAATTAGGAGACCAAGTGCAACAAATTTCTCTCTTGCAAGGATTAACAAAACATGAAATAGAAGCTAAGTTAGATGGTTTAGAAGAAAAAATTAAATACAACATGGAAGAATTTAAGAATGGTTTAAAACCAAACATGTTAGGTTTGAAGGAAGGTTTGACCAAGTTGCTATAAGAAATGCTTCATAACGACGAAAAGTTATTATATGAAACTCATGATGAGAAAAAAAGGAATGTTAATCATGATTCCATAGACTCTAACTTTGCATTGAAGACCCACCATATTCCAAATATAAATAGGAGTAAGTTTTATGGAAAGGATTTGGCAACATGGATACTACATATGGAGCAATATTTTGATCTACGTAATGTGCAAGACGCACAAAATGTATGCATTTCAACTTTATATTTAGAACCTGATGAGTTTGTATGGTATCGATGGCTTTGGTCTTTTAAAACACTTGTCACTTGGTAAATTTTTACCGCAGAAATGATATCACATTATTAGGATACAAAGAGAAACACCTTCTTTACTTTATAGATAAATCTCAAACAAAAATATTCAATGGTGGAACACGTTGAGGACTTCTAAAAATTGAATAGAAGGGTAAATGATATTTCAGAGGAGCATAGGATTGATGAATTAATAGGGAACTTAAAGGATAAAATCCAACATGAGGTTCGTCTTTGGGAACCTGATTCAATGGAGAAGGCATTCAGGGTGGAAATAAAAGTTGAAAGCTAAATTACGGAAACAAGCAAGTATACCACTCATGACTATAAATATGGAAGTGTTTTTTCTCCTAGTCTTTCACAACCTACAAGGTTGACACCATAACAATTGGATGAGAAAAGAGAAAAAAGGATTTGTTACAGTTGTGATAGTAAATACACTAGAGGTCATAAGTGTGCTAAGAATAAATTATTTTACACAGATTGTCAAGAGGAGGAAGAAAAGGAAAAACAAACATCAAAAGAAGAGGATATACACTAGGAACCAACCCCAGATAAAGAAGAAGTAAATTCGACCATATCTTGTAATACATTGGTAGGAATTAAAACTCCTCAAACTCTAGATATATGGACATATGAAGACGAAAAAGGTAATATTTTTTATTTATTTGGGTAGTAACCATATTTTATTCATTTTAGGATAGTCAAGGAACTAAATTGCTTCCCATATCCAGCACCAAAGTGTCAAGTGATGCTTGCAAATGGAGGAACTATAAATTTCTTTGAAAAGAACCATAATATCAAGCTATTCATGGGATAATATGTATTTAATAGTCCAATTCTTTCCATTCAAATTGTTGGTGGTGATGTTGTACTAGGATTCCAATGGTTACACTCATTGGGGACGATAGATTTTAATTTTCAAGAACTTTTATTGATTTTTTTTGGGAAGGAAATGAAGTTTAATTAAGAGGTATCACAAGAAAAAAAGGAAACATAATTATATCTAATGGCATGAAAATACCTATAAATAAAGAACAACGAGGATTAATTTGACAATTATGCTCACTATAGGTCCAAACATTGAAATTATATATTTATCGAGATCTCTGAAAAGTCCTGGAAAATCATTCAAGGTAATCAAGACTCCCAAAGGCCTCCCACCTATTCATAATCATGATCATTTATGATTCATTGGATTCTAGGAAGCTTTCCTCAAAACATAAGGACTTACAGATATCCCTACGCCCAAAAGAGTGAAATTTAACGTATGGTTGCAAAAATGCTATAGGCTGGTATAATTCAACCTAGTTAAAGTTATTTCTCTACTCCAACAATATTTATACACAATGATGGATCATGGCACATGTGTCCAGATTTTAGGGAGCTCAACAGGATCATTATTAAAGATAAATTTCCAATTCCTATCATTGATGAATTGTTGGATGAATTACATGGAGAAAATTTCTTCACCAAGTTGAATCTTTGTTCAGGATATCATCAAACTAGAATGAAGAATGAAGTTGTTTTGAAAATAACATTCAGAACTCATGAGGGTCATTATGAGTTTTTGGTCATGCCTTTTGGCCTTACTAATGCACCTTATACATTTCAAGGTTTGATGAACTTGATTTTCAAACCCTTAGAAAATTTTTGAGGATCATGTTCAACACGTTGATAGGGTGCTTAAACTATTGGAGAATAAACACTTATATGAAAAATCCTCCAAATGTTTGTTTGGAGTACATGAGGTGGAATATTTGGGCCATCTTGTATCTCATGACGGTGTTAAGGTAGACCCTAAAAAAATCAAATCCATTAAGGAATGGAAAATCCCCACAACCATAAAGTATCTTCAAGTATTTATCAGGTTAACATGGTATTATCAAAAGTTTATTAAGAATTATGGGAGAATAGTGGAACGTCTAACATCATTACTAAAGAAAGACGAATTTTCATGGACTCTAGAATCAACTAAGGCCTTTTAACATCTTAAATATGCAGTGTTCCACGTACCAATATTAGCTAAACCAGACTTAACAAAAACCTTTATTGTGGAATGTGATGCCCTAGGAAATGGTATTGGTGTTTTTTTAATGCAAGAAGAAAGATCCATTTCTTTTGAAATCCGTCCAATCAAAGGAAAATATTTACACAAACCTATTTATGAAAACTAAAAGTTGGAAATATTACATGAACTAAAGCAATGGTGACCCTACGTAATGGGAAGACACTTCAAGGTTAAAATAGATCATGATAATCTTAAATAAATTTTGGAACAAATATTATCTTAAAAATATTAGCAAAAGTAGGTCACAAAATATGTTGGGTTATGACATTGAAATCAAAAAGAAAAATTTTGTTGTAGATGCACCCTCAAGAAAGGATGAGGATGTGGAAGCACTAATTTGTGCCATTTATATTATCCAACTTGAGTGAATAAGAGAAGCAAGGGATGAATGGAAGAATGATGAAGAGGCATCAACACTCATTCAAACGTTGCATCAATATCCTAGTACATATGATACATTTTGACAAAAAAATGATTCGTAAGGGTACAAATATCACTTATATATTTGTAAGAAATCCCAACTCAAACAAAATATTCTTTTGGAATTGCATATCTCCCCCTTAGGATGGAGCTCAAGATCTTTAAAAAATTACCACAGGTCAACAAGGAATTTTTTTGGGATGGCCTTAAATATGATATTTAGAAGTTTGTGGCAGAAGCTTTGGTTTTCCAACAAAACAAAGTTGAAACAATTAAGGCCCCAGGTCTATTACAAGATTTAGCCATTGCAAGTCAGGGTTGAAAGGTGTTACACGTCATTTTGTCACCATGAAATTTGATTGTCAATATGGATCTATCACTATCCATACTCATGCTTGCTTAGAATTCAAAACATTCATATTCCCGAACCAAGTCTTGGGAATTGGGAAAAAACACTTACAAAATCTTAAAGGTTTCCTGCACTCTTTTTACGGCCGCTTCTTGCGCATGCGCTGATATTCCCATCTTTATCCAGGGATATCTACACTCTTTTTTCCATAAGACATGATTACCCCATGTAAAAGAAAGTAAATATAGAAAGTAACTTCTAGATTTATAGCTGGGTTCATATTATTCCAACTAGAAGCCTCTTGAGTCGCACCAGTTCGAGCCATATCCCTCCACTCACGGAACTTATCCCCTTGGTTGAAGGAACCATAATCGCTTCATTAGAGGATCTCATCCCTCTATTGATGGATCTGAAACCTCCTCACTTTCTCCTATAAATTAAGTTGAATCTTCTGGGTTAAGGGTACTTTTGGGAGCATATTGTGGAATGTACATTGAAGATTGTACTCTACACATAAGAGTTCACTAAAGATAAACCTATGTTTGTCATTCTAGAGGGGAAAGCTTGTCAAACCAAAGAGAAAGATTGTGAAGGCATACGGGAGAAATTTTTACGACATCAAGGCTCAGGTTGTAAGATTTCTCTTTATATTATTGATAATACATATGGATCAATTTTTCTCATTGTGTTGTTTTTAGATTCATTAAAAAAATGACAATTCTTAATCTCACTGATCATTAAGTTAAGCAGGTGTTTTGGATTATTATATATTGCAGGTGCTTTTTATTCTTTTCATGTTTGTGATTGCAGGTTCTTCTCAGCATTGAAGGACTTGTTTGGGACGAATGGCAAGGTCTACATCAGATATATCATTGAAAGGTAGGAACATTACCTCCTCGTTTCTAAGCTTTGATAATTTGAATGCTAATAGTTTAGGGAAAGAGATATTCAAATGGTTTTTTGTTTCTATTTATATGTTGGGATACTAGGGAGATCACTCTTGTCTACAAGAGGTATTTGTCCATAAAAAAAATTGGTGACTCCACTGGGTATCGAACCCAGAATATCTAGTTTCGTGGACGCCACTTATTCAAAATTTTCATCCCAGATAAAATTCAGGTTGAATGGTTCATCGAATCATTACTCCCTAATATTACTAAAGATGTAGCTAAAGGATGTGTTGTAACAGAAGTGCAGGTTTTTGCTCCAACCATGTATCTAGACCTTGTTTACACACAAGCTAGTACTTTGTATGAAAATATTCCTAATTTACCTCATCTAGGTCAACTTACTACAACTCGTTTTGCTTCTCATGTTGCATATAGTGTAATCAGTAAAATTAATACATAAAAGAGTAAGAAGAAACAATAAACTATACTACTTTAATCATAACTTTACCTGATTCACCCAAAGGAGACTCTTCTCTTGAAACTTTTTCCGAAGTCCATGTCGTAGACTCATCTACTGCCAAAACTAAATCATCTGGCAATAAGAAGAAAGGGAAGGGTAAAAATAAACAAAACAACTCTCCATAATAGAAAGCATAAAAAACTGAACCATCTAAGGAAAAATTTAAACCTCGTTATCCATGTATTACTTGTGACGAGGATCACTACATAAAAGAGTGCCTGCATCGGGCCAAGCTATATAAATTTTTGAAAGGTTCACCCACACCTGTTGTTCTTAAAGATCCTTCCTCATCAAAAGACAACAAAATGGTCAAATCTTCTTCCAATTCATCGGTGGATATCCTAATGATGTCTTAGGTAATGTTTGCAATGTGATCTCAAGACTATGGATTTAAGAGTCCTATAACTAGAAAAGAAACTAAATCATCAAGTCAACCTCTAGTATCAACTCCTCCTATTTCCGAACCATTACACATTGAAAAACGTAGTCCTAATTTCGTAATTAAACTACCTACCAAAGGTGTATTCTAAAATTAGCTTTCAATCCACATGTGAGAGCCGCTCAAAATTATAATATTGTTGAAGATTTAGCCATGTCGCTTTCAGCAATGTTAGCCCTAGAAGTGCTGTAATCTTGTCCAGATCAAAGGAAGTCACTATTATCAGCTATTGGAGTGATTGATCCTCAATATTCTATTCTTATAGTCTTTCATCTCGAGAACTTTGTACCTAGACTCCCGCACCAAATTTATTTTCAAATTTACGTTTTAGTCAAATCTAGGCGAGTTTTTCACACAGTTATTGACAAGGGAGAATCTACGTGCATTATGTATTTAGACTGTTGGAAAACTCTTGGTTCTCCACTGATAATCAGTCACCCATGATTCTTAAAGCCTTTCATGAAATAGGTTTTCTTTCATTTGGAATACTCAAGGATTTACCCATGGAGGTAGAAGGAAAAATCATTATGCTTGAGGTAGAAGTCATTGATGCCCCTCTTGACTACAGCATTTTGTTAAGTCGAAGTTCATCTTATGGTATGATTGTTGTTATTTCATCATATTTAAATTAATCATGTTTCCTCATAAAGGAAATATTGTTAAAATTTATTATCTATATTATTACACTTCTGATCCTACCTCTACAGATTGTATCCATCATGTTGGAAAGAAAGTTATCCCTCAGTGAAGATGTTGGGGTTGGACTAGTTAAGGATTCTTCCCTTATGGGAAATTTTTCTATACCTCCTCCTAAGGTACCTTGAACTATTTCCAATATCAACATGATTACCTCAAGCACAATGCCATTTGATGACCCATGGAATGTGCCTTCAAAATCTGAATTGGACTACTATGGAAATGAGATGCCTTTAAGTCCATATGAATCAGCATATGTAGCAGTACAATCACTTTCTGAAATTTCATCAAATGATATTGATCAAGTGAATGTGGTTATTATTGAGTATTCTTCTCTACGAAGATCAACCACGACATATTTTTCTAATCCTTTTCAACATATGTTTTCAAGTGATGAAAATATTCAAGAATTTTTTTCATTGGATGAATTACCTTGGGACGATCTTCATCATCGATCCTCTTTTCTACCAGACCTTGATAGAGTTGAAAATGAATTTTAATCCATATTTCTAATTGATTATGTCGAGGAAACTAAAAACCCCATGTCAATCCTTCATTCGGATTCTGAAACGAACTTAGGAAATATTTCCACGACAATTCCCATTGACATACCAATCAATCCAGGAGTAACTAAAAACATTCATATAGGCACTTCATGCTCAATTGGCGGAATCAATATGTAGAAAGCCACATTTCAGGATTTCCCAGACATTTTTGCCTCGTCTTATGAAGAAATGCTAGTAATCGATCCTAAGATTCGTATTCACTAAATTAAGACATACCCAGATGCTAAACCTATTAGACAAAGATTACGTCCAATACATTTGCGAAAATTTGCTGCTATTAAAGTTGAAGTTGAAAAACTACTTCATGCAGGATTTATTTATCCTATTCCACTGATGGATTGGGAATAAAAAAATAACTATGATAATATGTGTCAATTACAGGGATATGAATAAGGCTTGTCCCAAAGGAAATTATCCCACCCCTTATATCGACCAAATTGTTGACGATTGTGCCAGAAAAAAACTATTTTCATTTATGGATGGATTTTTTGGTTACAATAAAATAAACATACTCCATGCTGATCATCCCAAGGCAACATTTAGATGTCCAAGGGGGATATTTGCATATTGTAAATTACCTTTTGGACTGAAAAAAACTGGTGCAACTTTTCAAAGAGCTATGTCTTACACATTTCACGATATCAAACACATTGTGAAGCCCTACTTCGATGACTTACCTTCTCATTCTTTGTTCAGACAAGATCATCCTACACATTTAGATGCTATGCTTATGCAACATAGGCATTACAATATTCATTTGAATCCCTATAAATTTGTATTTTCCATACAATCAGGACAATTTCTTGGTTTCATTATTTCTAAAGAAGGCATTAGTGTCAACCCTTTGAAGGTTGAGGCTATTGTCAAGCTACCTCCTCCTTCTACTCTTCGCCAACTCCAGAGTTTTCAAGGGAAAGAAAACTTTCTACGTATTTTTATCTTGAACTATGCGGAGTTAAATAAAGGTTTCACTTGGTTATTCAAACATAATGTTCCTTTTACTTTCGACAAGATTGTCGATAAATATTTATATGCACTTAAACATGTGTTGACCCATGCACCATTGTTGCATCCACCTGATTATCACAAAGATTACTTTTTGTATTTAGTTGTGTCTGATTCCACCATTGGAATGGTTTTAGTTAAAGAGGATGACTCCAACAATGAACATGTGATTTATTACTTAAGTCAAAACCTCACACCGACAAATATCAAGTATTCACATGTGGAGAAATTTTCCTTGGCAACCGCTCAAGCTTTCCAAATATTTTGGCATTACATATTGTTACGCAAAATAACCATGATATCTAACTACAACCCTGTGATGTAAATTTTGAAAAAACCATTTCCTGGGGGAAAATAATCAAAATGGATAGTTATCCTATAAGAGTTAGATTTGGAATTTGAAAAATCCAAATCCAAGAAATCACTAGTATTTGCCGAACTTATGTGTGACTTTCCCTACACTGAATCTGAAATTTTGGCAGAAAAACATATTCCTGATGAATCTCTATTTCTGATCAGCACATTAGATCCTTGGTATGGATATATCATTATATATCTTCAAACCCAAACATTTCAGCCTGAACTTTCACGATCTTATCGACGTAGAATTTGATATCAGTCTTAATAATACAATATTGTTGGCGACACTCTTTATTGTTGTGGTGTCGATTCTATTTTTCAACTTTGTATAACCCATGAAGAAGCTGATAGAGTTTTAAATGAATTCCATTATGGAGCATATGGTGGTCATATGTATAGGTTTTCCACAACCCAGAATATATTGTGCATTGTCTATTTTGGTCGTCACTCTTCAAAGATTGTATCCTTGCAGTTAGAAAATGTCACAATTGTCAGATTTTTTATCGAAATATGAATGCACCTCCCACTCCTCTTCACCCAATCATAGTTGTCAATTCATTTTCAAAATGGGGTGTCAATTTCGTTACATGTAACCCTCACTCGTCTAGGGGGCATGGGTATATTATTCTTGCTATAGATTACTTTACCAAATGGACTGAGGTGATGCTTATATTTAAGGCTCGCGGCGAAACTGCAACTATTTTCATATTCGATCACGTTGGAACAGGGTCCTCCAAAGGTTGCGAATTGGGATATTTTTGAGTATTTTTGTATATTTTTGTCATATTTTATTCTAACACAGGGGTTTTGGGGTGGTTCAAAGCCCCGAAAGCATTGTAATGGGTCAAAGGGTAGACCTAGAGTCTGCAAACCATGGTTTGTGAACCACAGGAAAGCTTAGGCCAAATCGATATAAATAGATGAACATTTTGAGTCTTAAGGGAGAGATGAATTGGAATTGATTGTAGGTGCAAACTATTAGATCTATCTAGGGTTGATTTGGGTAGGACTCCTGCTATTGTGTGCATGGAGATCCTCAGTCCTGTTGTGTGTGGACCCCACTAGGCTATGTGCGCGGGCTGTTTTGGTGCTAAAAGAGGTGACTTTTTATTGACAACTCTAGTGCTTTCTAATTTAATTATCAACCCGGGGTAAGTCTTTTTATTCCAAGACTGTTGGCACAATATATGGGAGTCAATTCATCTAACAGATGTTCCTCATCACTTATGAGGAAGAATGTACTAACTTCCTGAGCTTTCTTATCCTACGAGGGGTGGCTTGGATAGGTTTTTAACCTAAGATTGAGCAACAGGATTTTGCATTTATCTAATGGAATTAAACAACAGTTTAACTAAACCGAACAAAAATATAGAGAAATCAAGCAGAAATTGAATTGAATTTGACAATAAACTGAACAACGATGGAATTGAATCGAACAAAAGTCTAACTGAGCTAAACAGTAATGGAATCGAATTGAATCCATAGTCTACCTAACTAAGTAGTAATGGAAGAACAATATAACTAGCTGAGCAGTAATGGAATAGCAGGATAACTAAGCTCAACAATAATGGAATAGAAGTATGACTGAAGAGAATTAAATAAATCGTACAACAATTAATTAAGTAATTTTGCAATGGAGTTCTCTTTATGACTTAATTAATCAACGTTGATCGATGGTTGAACGCTTTGTTATGCTAGAAGAAGAACACAATTCATAAAGACCAATAATATTGAAATCAAATTCTTCTATGATCTGTAATTCAAATGCAATGGTACTAAAATAACTGTAACTATCTATTAATAATAAAATATTGTCGTAATTCAAAAAATACGATTGTGATTGTTCTACTTCAAGAATGAAATTTCTAACAATCCTGAGGAAAGGGAACTGTATTTGTATTGAATGGAAATATACTTTACAACTGCATTAGATTCTTAAGCAGTGGTTCTGCATGTACACAGAGTATGAAGCCACCAAAAGCCCTAGCGCAGTAAAAACATCAAAATATTCTTGTCCAAAGCTCTATATTACATCCCATGATGTTTACAAAAACACAATTAGATAGACTATTTCTGATGTGTCTATTACAGAATGAATCTTGTGTCCTCTCTCAGACTCCCCTTCTCATTCGTCCTTTTCCCTTTTAACGGCGATTTCAAAAATGTGAAAGTATTTTCCAAACGACATCCCATTGTGCATGGCTATCGTTTGAGTTCTTGGGCTTGAATTCATCTGTCCGCCTTCTGCCGGCGCTAGGAGTTACCACTATTTCATATGCTTGCGTCCGTTGGTTGGCTTACGTTTCCTATTGGTCCAGCCATTCTGCCTTCCTAAAAGCGAAGATAAGAGAAGTCAAATTTCTATTACAAAAACATCCTTTTCGTCATTAGTCCAATTATTCTCATTTCCATATTATTTTATTATCTTTATTGCTAATATGAAGAGAGATTCCCTCGAAATTATAACATAATTTGAAGTACTTATATGGTGAGAATCATACCTTAATTTGGGCCAAACATACTCCCCTAATTACCTAGTTGCATGTCCTCATGCAAATAGATGATTGAGATGTAGCTGCGTTAAGGAGTAGGTAGGGTAGGCCTTTTTGTTGTACGCTCTAAAACCTTGTTTTTTTCTTATGAGCGCAAAGGCAGCAACTGTGGCTCCTTCTGGTAATTCATAATTGTGATTATAATCCTCGGGAGGATGCAAGAGGAGAGGGTTTCTGTATCTGCATCCCAACCAGGCAGGCCCCATGCTATAGACTAGGCTACTGTATGAAAGGAATCTGGAGGGAGCAACCTTGAAATTCCTGTAATTGAATGGCTCCCTATTCTTCACATTTTTTGTGGAGGTCATCCATATTTGCTTGGTTGCTGCTAAGGTTGCTTCACGAATGTCCTCAAAGTATTATCGTGCATTTTCTATGATATATTTATGGATGGTTCCTAGCCTAGTCCTCACACTTGGCCTTCTCATGAATTTTTTGTGCTCTATGATCAGTTGTAGGGGTTTCGTAGGCTCCCCCCTGACCCATAAATATAGACTATGCTCTCTTTTCTGGAAGATGTCGTAGGCTTTGGCCCACCTAACCTAGTTTTTACAAAATGAAAGGAAGGCTTGAAGCTGTACATCCTCTATGAAGGGGCTATGGTTGCTATCTGTGTCTTCTTCTAGGAAGAAACTATGCATGTAAAGCTCACACAAGAGTTATTGGACCTGCTCATCCTGATCATTACAACATTGGACAAATTCTTCTATGGTCCTGAAGGTAGTGGGTTTTCCTTCCCTGATAGCTTTAACTTTCAAGAGTAAATACCATTCTGTTAGGAAAAAGGCATATTTGGTTGCCAGAGCTCTACATGATAGCACATCATTATATAGAGAGAAAATTGTAGAGATTTTCTTCTTAGCTTGCTCTACCTGATCTTGTACCACTTTAACCTTTGCCTGCTCTCCTCTAAGCTGGGCGAATGTCTCATATTATATGGCGGAGAGGTCAGTGAACTTCTTTTGCAGTGCTTGATATTCTTGTAATGGCACCACCTCCTCCCTACACTGTGTTAGTTCATGCCGCACTTGCACTAGTTCATTTCATAATTTTTGGTTGGCAGCTTTCTCTACTAGATGGGCATAGGGAGGGGCTTCCTCTGTTTGGGTCCCCTTTTCCTCTATAACCTTCTGCTCAGTTTGGGTGGAGGCTTCGATGATGTGTGCCAGTTCTATCTTCACTTCATCCTCGATGGTGTCTACTAGGTTGGTTTGTATTTTAGTTTCAGTAGTAGTTTTCAAGTTGGTGTGTATTCCAGTTTCCATGGTGTCAGCTAAGTCAATTTGCATTTCACTTTCGACAGTATTTACTGGTTCTGTTTGAGTTCCTGCAATAGAGGTTTCTATCCTTGGCTTTCGGACCCTTATTTATTTTTTCAGTTTTTTTCTCAAATATTTTACCAATTTTTTCAATCTCTTGTAGGTCCTTCTTAGTTTCTCACTTCTCCTTTCATTTGAATCTTCACCTGTCCTTATTTCAGTAGGTGATAGGGGAGCAGAATTCCCTTTTTCAGGGATAGCATCTAGAATTGTGTTTCTGATTACCTCTTCAGAATTGACCTCAATGTGAGGGTCTTGACTAGGAGGAGCAATGCGTCCTCCTGGTGACAAAGGGGTTTTCTCTGTGTGTGTGCTCTACTCCACAAGGACAGTGTCACCTAAATAATCATGTGATTCCAATCTCTTCTATGCATGTCCATCACTATACACTTCATAATTATCAATAGGAGATAGAGCCTCATCATCTCGTGGTTCCTCTTGGTCAGGTAGGACGTTAGTGTGACACGAGCTGCTGGGGGTGGTGGATTTACCAAAAATTTTCTCTTGCTCCTCTGCTTCCAATGGGTTTCTCAATTCATAGTTTGTCCTTATTTGTCCTGTTGGAGTCCCGTGTTTTGATAGTTTGGAAAATCAAAAGACAAGGCAACATCAGAACCAATCTTTAGAGTTACAGGATCTAGTCCTCCTGCTCTGAGAGAGGGATCTCTCAATTGTTTGTTTGCAAAAGTTTATCTTGTGTTCTTAGAGTATTGGTTTTAGACTAGTTATTAAGTGCAGGTATTTGTTTGCTTGGTTGGGATGAAATGATACAGCAGAACATAAAAGGTCTAGGAAAGATATATAGGATAGAAAAATATCTGTTTCATTGGGCAATGGAGTCAAAAAGAGGTCATAACACACTTATCGAAGGATATGGGATATCAAAGGGAAAATCTAATTTTGCCACAGGATCCTTTTGTTTTTGGAATGGGATGAACATTAATGATTTAGAAAGAGAATTTGAATTCTCAACAAAGGGAACCTGAAAACATAATTTAAACAATAAAGAGATATTTGATAGGCAGGGCTAACCATAAATTCTACAAACATTCTTTAAGCAAATAATGACTTCAAGACAACTTTCAAAATGAAATATAAGATTCGGGGAACACCCTATTTCCTCAGATTTTATTCTAAAGGACTTTAGAAAACATATAATATTTACTGATAATCACAGTAATAGAAGAGGGAACACCTAAAAACATCTATGATCATAATTATAACAACCTTTAAGCCAACTGTTTAAGTGAGAACAAAGGGCAAGATCAAAACATACCTCTCTGATTCACCATAAGAAAAGAACTTCAAAGGGAGACTTCAATAATAGTTTTTTAAGTGGCAACAGACAAGCAGGGAGAACCATAAATCATGCTGAAACCAATTGTTCAAACTATTAAGGAAATAAACAAGCATGAAGACCAAAGAGAAAGATTAAAGCCTCTAAAATACTTCAGCAGAAGAAAACATAAAACAGTGAAGGATGAACAGGTCTAAGGTGCTTCCAGGAGTCATTTCTTAGCCTAATATTTTCTATCCTACTGTAGTGAGAAATTATGGAACATAATGGAAATAGGGAAAAACATGTAACAGTTCAGAATACTTCACCAACAGCCAAGCTCATGAATCTAGTGATAGAGCATTCTCAAGAACAAACATGCAACAACATCATCAAGATCTCCAATACTTCAATTTTTTCCTCAACTTCAAAGGACTATGTATTGATTTCAGAGAGTTTCAATATTACAGCTTGTGATCAAACAACAACCAACCCCTCACTCATCTTCTGTTGTAGTATATATAAAAGAATGAGGAGGTGAGAGCTGATAAAAGGTCTCAATTACAATTAATACAGAGTTAATGTCTTCTTGGCCCTTGGGGGGCTCAATGAATAAACTGTACAGGTGTTTCACTGTATTAATTGAATTACACTTACGAATTAAGCTCGATGGGAGCTCTTGTTGACCTTGGAGGCTTTGTGTGATGTTTGGAGTAACTCTGCAAATATTTTTGCATTTATTTCCTTGCAGGAGTAACTCCCTGGCCGCGCTGTGAGGTAGATATTTCTTTAATCAATAACTTCGGCCCCTGATTGAGTACTTTGAGGAACAGGTGGCACTATGGTAGCTGAGAGGAATTGATTTGCCTCAGATTGTGGCGGTGGAAGCATTCCTGCTTGATAAAAAAATTTAGGTTTTATGAAAATTGTGTTTTATTTGGGGATTAGGCTTTTGATAAGAATCTTAGAAGTAATCCCCATAGATCTGTTCTTTAATCCTCTGTTCTGGTTAATTCTGGTCTTCATCTCTGATACTCTTTGCTTGTGCCAAATCCATGGTTTTTGCTGATGTACAGGGTCACGCAGGGTCATCTAGCATCAGTGATGGGATAAACATTGATGAAAACATGAGATTAGGTCCCTGTGAATGATTCTCCCTCAGTGAATCGAAAGCGGGAGGGTCGTCACCCTCTACTTTCGTAATTCCTTCAGCGTGGCGGAAAAAAATTGAACCCTGCAAAATACAAACAAGAGTTATAAAATCCTGCGTATATAGTTTGACTGCTTCAGAGGACATGTGGAAAGAGCGGGGCCATTGGATGGCATCATCCAATGGTCGGGATCAATCGGGAGAGATCGTGGAATCGGCGAAAGAAATATTAAATCCGAGCTATCGATCGTGCAGAGATCGACGGTCGAGATTGAACGAGGTGGTCAGAGGAGAAGGATGAATCTGAACCGTCGATTGTGTAGAGATCGACGGTCAGGATTGGGAAATGGAAAGCCAAACAGAGAGATCGGGCGATGAATTGTGGGCCATCGATCTGCAAATCAGATCGACGGCGGAGATTGGTTTGCCGCTGTACGATGGCCCGGCTATCGCGTGGACACCTTTGTTAATTTTCGGGAATCTCCAGCGAGCGATCACCGTTGGATCAGTGGGCCCAGATTGGATGGTCCACAGCGATATCGCTAGGCATCCAGGTCCGAAAATTAACGCACGATGCATGACGGACAGACAGCGGTTTTACAAATATTACACGGGACATGTGTCAAGCGATGTACGGAATCGCTGGCCATCGGGCAAAAACAACCTCTTGCCCGAAGGTGGTGCGATGGATACCGTCAGTTTTGGGCAACTGGCTTTTGAGTGGTGGGGACCACGGCAAGACGCACTCCGCACCGTCGATCTGTGGACTGAGATCGACAGTGTAAGTTTATTTAAAAATTGCTTCGACTCAAAACTTTATAATAAATACAATAAAACCCCAAATTTCACAAATAACAAAGGTTTTTTAATATTTTTGGGGTAGAAAATTCGTTAAAACGGATAAGCACCCGACCGGCTCAGCGCCAGGTTCTGGCGTTAGGGCGCATGGATAAAAAGGGTTAGGGACTTGGCCGAAGGGGGCTTAAGTCCAATACATAGAAAATATGAATTTTTATTTATTTTTCAATGTTTTCAAAGGTTTTCGGCATAGTTAAAAAATGGGTTTTTAACTATGGAAAAGCGATTTTCATAAATGGAAGAAAAGGATTTATGAAAACAAGGGAGTTTTTATGGAGAAAAAGGGGAGAAAATGAAGGTTAGCTTTGGGAAAAAGGGGAAGGGGAAAAGGGTCCTTGCAGCAGTATTTTGGCTTGGAAACCAACAGGATTTCTGAGTGTAAGATGGGAATATCAGTGAAGTTTTAGATAGAGAAAAAGGTAGGAGGCCTTCAAGAGTCTTCAAGGGCCAACAGATTTTAGTAATGGAATTTGTTCCTTGAAGGCTCAAACAGTCTTAGCCACTTTTTGGTATAACAAATATTTATAGGTGGCTAACAGTGGCTCCACTTGGGGATGGTGCCTTCTTGAAGGCATCAAGAATTTAGACTTGCATTCTCTGGAAGGCTGACCGGTGCCTCATCCATTATATTGCTCTTCTTTTGCTGGATGATCTTGCTTTACTCTGAAAACGTAATAGCAGTCATGAAGAATAATGGACTTCATCACTACAACTTTCTACCTACCCAATCCTACTGATCTAACATTTTTTCTTCATCAGAGTGCACTTGGATTGGCAAACTCTTTTCACGACATTTTATTCTTTTGAAAACATAAAACTAATCTAATTCTATTCCTTATTTCTCCCTGAACTCAAATTAAATAGTTGAGCTCAGATGCTTCTCTACCTAATCTACCATCTGTTGGGATTAAACTGTCCAACAGATTTTCATTCTCTAAATTTCTAAAACATAAATTTTAAAAACAGTTAGGTCAAGATTAAGCTATTTGACTTGTTGTGATCTATGGCATAAAGACAAGCTCCACATAGACATTTATTTGCAGACAAAATAAATCAAAATTGGAAGGCTTAAGATCTGAAATTTGAAAACATTTCCTTCCTCTTTTCTACAGCTCTGATTTTGACTCTTATTGAGTTGTCTTTCCCTTTTCTCTAGTTCAGATTTTGAGCTGATTAGAACCAGATTTTCACATATTTTTGACTCAAAAAATAAAACATAGTTGAGTCATCTCTCTTTGGAAACTGAGGTTCAGGTTTTGAACATGTTTGAACCTTTCATTTCTATCCTAAACTATCTACTGATGAGCCAAGATTAAATAGTTTTGGCCAATCGAATTCACTATCCTATCAGCAGAAAATCTAAAGGCTAATTAGTCAAGATTAGGCAGTTTGACTAACTAGAACTGTGTTTTTCAATAGTGGCATTTAAGCTTGCACACTTTCAGATTTGTTTCTCGTTTTTGGTATGGGGCTTATACCTTTCTTGTTTTCAAAATATGCCCTCTTTTATCTTTTTCTTTGTTTTTGTATTTTTATTATTTCTAACTTTGAATGCAATGGTTCGACTATGATATTTACAATGAAAAAATAAAATGCTTTGAAACTTAAGATTCTTGGCAGAAGTAATGCTTGAGCATCCTTCCATTGACAAGACCTCCGTATAGGTCTTCTCCATTCAGTTCATTCAAGAAAAACGCATTGTGACCCCTCTCAGCATGAATAATATAGGGCCCGTTCCACAAGTTCTCAAATTTTCCATGTTTTCCCTTCTCTTCTTTTCTTGAATCCCACTTAAGAACAACATTTCCAACTTGGAAATTGTTTGCCTTAGTCCTCTTATCAAATAGCTTCTTCATATTTTCTTGGACTAACTATGTTCTTTCATAGACTTCCTCTTTGGTCTGCTGTAAATGGATTGTTTGGTTGATTATTCTCTGCATATCATTCTCTTCAATCTGCACTTCTTGAAGGAGATTCATGACTGGAACTCCCAACGAGGTGGGAAAGACTGCATCCATGCCATACACTAGCTGATAGGGGGACATGTTTATTGATTTCTTTGTAGTTAGCCTATCAGCCCATAAGGCATGAACCAGTTTATTGTGCCATGATTTATGATTTTGTTCCAACAGCTTCTTGATTATATTGATGAGACTCTTGTTGGAAGATTCAGCTAATCCATTCCCTTGGGGATAGTAAGAAGTGGAATGGCCCAAGGTTATGTGGTATTTGTGATAGCAATCCACCATCTTCTTAGATTTAAAAGCAACAACATTGTCTGTTATGATTTTTCTGGGACAACCAAATCTGGATAGGATATTTGTTTCAAGGAACTTGATAATGACAAAGTCATTTTCATTTCTAGAAGGTATAGCTTGTATCCATTTGGTAAAGAAGTCAGTGGCTGTGAGGATCCATTTATGTTGAGCTGAGGAGGATGGGTGAATTTCCATAATGAAGTCTAAACCCCATTGTTGAAAAGGTGCCTCAACTCTGATAGGATGTAAGGGTAAGGAAAGAAGTTTCCTTTTTCCATCAAATATTTGACACTTACGGCAAGACATGACCAACTTTTGAGTGTCTAGGAAAAGGGTAGGCCAGTAATAACCAGATCTAAGAATTTTGTTCGCGGTGGCCTTCCAGCAGAGGTGCCCTCCACATTCTTCGTCATGCAATTCATGCATGATCTTTCCTACATCATCTTCAAGTAAACATTTAAGCAAAATTCCAACAGCGTTTTTCCAATATAATACTCCATCTAATATGCAAAAAATCAAAGCCTTTTGTTTCAAGAATCTAGCTTTAGTTTTAGATAAAGAAGGAGGGGCATTTAGATATAAAAGCACATAAATAATGTCAGCATACCAAGGAGAATTTAGAAATATTTCTTCAATGAAACGAGCATCAGATTCTTCTATTTCTTCCAAAAAATCTACCATATTCATGTCCAGTGCTTGAAAATTAGACTCAGCCATAAGTTTTGCTAATCCCTGCCCCTTAACTAGTTTGGTGGGCCTAATTTCTAAGTCATATTCAAGAATAGTTGCAATCCATTTTCCCCTTTTACCATCAGGGTCTTGACTTAGAATTTCCTTGACAACAGTATATGGAACAAAAGAAATTATGTGAGAGTGTAAAATATAGACCCTAAAGTCTTTTAATGCTTTCACTAATGCTAAGGCTTGCTTCTCCATGACATTATATTTGAGAGGAGCATCTCTCAAGGCCCTACTAAAGAAAGATATTGGTCGTTCTTGCCCCAAATCATTCTTTTGAAGTAAAAATACAGCTATTGTATGTTCAAATGCAAAGGAAAAGATATAGAAATCTTTGGTAAAATCTGGACTAATCAGGACTGGTGCTTGAGTAAGAGCTTGTTTGACTAGTTCGAATGATTGTTTAGCTGGTAAATTCCATTTTACACCTACATCTTTCTTAAGCATTTTTGTAATGTTTTTTAATAGCTCAGCAAGATTAGGAATAAACCTCCTTAGAAATTAATCTTCCCGATGAAAGATTGCAATTCTTTGAGGCTCCTGGGATGGCTGATCTGCAAAATGCCATCTATCCTTCTAGGGTCTATTTTGATTCCCTCTTCTGCAATTATGTGGCTAAGAAGTTTACCTTCTTGGAGACCAAAGAGTGTTTTCTTGGGATTCAATGACAAGCCAAATTTCC
This sequence comes from Pinus albicaulis, assembly GCA_034641835.2. Lineage (NCBI taxonomy): Eukaryota > Viridiplantae > Streptophyta > Pinopsida > Pinales > Pinaceae > Pinus > Pinus albicaulis. The sequence goes on from CM076577.1 coordinate 1,427,144,636, forward strand.
TACACTTCTCAAAAACGTTTCTCAGGTGAATCAAATGTTCTTCATCAGTTTTTGAGAAAACAGTTATGTCATCAAGGTAAATGATTATGAAATAGCCAATGTATTCAGAAAAGGCTATGTCCATGGCCCTTTGGAAGCTGGCCCCTGCATTCATTAATCCAAAAGGAATTTTGACATACATAAAGGTGCCCGAAGGTGTGGTAAAAGCAATTTTGATTTGATCACTTGGGAGCACTAACACGTGGTTGTAACCTGAGAACCCATCTAAGAGGGAAATAATTTTTTATCCAACTACCTTCTGAAGTATATGATCCATTTTGGGTAATAGTTAGTTGTCTTTTAGGGATGCTCTGTTTAGGTTTCTGAAATCGATACAGAGTTTGATCTCCCCTATCTTTTTCCTAACAAAAACTAAGTTTAATACCCATTCTGAAAATCTAATAGGTACTATAATGCTAGCATCATGCATATTTTCAATTTCGGCTCTAACTAAGGGTAATAAAAGTGGGTTTATCCTCCTCAGTTTTTGTTTAAAGGGCTTTTGATTTTCCTTCAAGGGAATCTTGTGCTGAATAATGCTAGTATCGTAAGACTTCAGATCTGTATATGCCCAAGAAAACACATTTTTAACTCTTTGAACAACTCTATATATAGCGATTTTATGTGAGTTGGAAGAGTGCTGGACAATTTAATCATCTTGGGTTCCGTTAGGTAGCCTATGTTGTGTTCTTCTACATTTGTTTCTACAGGCTCCATTTTTGGTTCTTTGGCTACATCATTAAAGTCGAAAAGGTGTTCCAAAGGTGAGAGCCCTCTTGGAATTGAACCGTCCTTACATTATAAAACTTCTAGGTATCTTTGGTCCATGTTGTCAACTGACTCTGCTTCAAACATATTCTCATAATGACTTTTATCAGCAGAGTGTGTTATTTCAGCTTATAGGATTTCTTCAATATATGGGCAGTTCTGATTATGGCTAGATCCTTATGTGGGTATGGTGAAATCATTTTCTGATTTTAAGAAATCATCTATGTGTTTTTCAGAGTCAAACACCTGCCAGTGATCTTTGTTATCAGGCACAGCAGGACTGTGTTTTACTTTTACACTGAGTTGTTGATTTATTTCAGGTGTTTGACAATTTCTGGCATTGAAAGCAAGTTCATTTGCTAGATGATTCAATTCTCTTGGAATGAAAATAAGTTCATATTTTTCAAAGGTTTTCAATAGATCAAGGGCAACGTTTCGATATTCCCTAAGTCTTGGATTTTTAGCTGAGTATTCTCCTTTTGATTTGTTTTATGATAAGTTCAGAATCTCCTAAGATCGATATCCTCTGGGCTTTTAACTGTTTAAGCAGTTGTAGTCCTAGGAGAAGTGCTTCATACTCAACAATATTGTTGGTGCATGGGAAATCCAATTTGTATGAAAAACTCTATTTTGTATTTTTAATCCACACCCCTGCTCCTGCACTTATTTTATTACAAGATCCATAAAAATTTATTTTCCAAAGTATGCCATCCTTATTTTCATTTTCTTGTTGCTGTTGATTGTCAATGTTTTGAATTTTATCGGAGGGAAAATTGGATTGTTGTGGTGAACTGATTGGGTCTATGTTTTCTTTATCTTGTTGAGTAATGTCATCTTCATTATATAATATAAATGAATCTAAACTTGATTGAATAGAATAGATTGGAGAATTGTTTGGTCTGTCCATGTTTCTCACCATGTACTTCATGTGAGATTCCCTTTATAGTCTTCTATTTTGGTTAAAAATGGGAATGGTGGCATAAGACATGTCCATTTGAAGGCTTCCCTAAAGTTTGGCTCCCCATGATCTTGATAAGAGCATGCCATACTTAGGGGGAATGTCAGCTACAACTATATCCATAACCAGACTCTTAGTAGGTATCTGAGCTAAAGTAACACATAAATATTTGATTAAACCCAAACATTTAACTCGGCTTGATTCAAAAGAATACAAATATTTGTATGGTTTAGTAATATCTAAGCCTAAGCTCTCCATTACCACCTTGGGCATCAGATTGTGTGAAGCTCCCGAATCTAACATGGCATTGTGTAAAATGTTCTCATGTATGTTCAAGCTAACGTAGAAGGGAGGGACAGCCCCTTCTTGATATTTTCCTTCAACTTCTAGACCAAACAACAGCTCAGGTTTGTCATCCGTCAAGTTTAAAGTGTCTGTATCACTTCCTAAGTTCAAAGCTTTCAAAAATTGGTTTTTGTACATTTCTTGGGTTACTAGTTCAACTAGGGGGATGGTGACTTTTATCTTGGAAATCTCTCCCTCAAGGCTAAAAGGAATAATTGACTTGTTTTTATTTACATATGTTTTTTTCAATTAAATTCTTTTCAGCAACCTTGATTTGTTGAACCTTGTTTGGAATGGTAACTGGGATAATTTTATTAGGACCACTAGCTGAAGTGCTAGGGGTACTCTGTTCAACATTTGGCTGGACACCTTTGTCTTTGTTTGAATCTGGTTTTTAGTCGAAATGTTGGTTTTCTCTGTTGTCTTTTTGGGCTGATTTTCTGTGTTTTTCTTGACATAAGTGCTAGTGTTCTTATCTTTTGATTTATCTATGTTTCCCTTGCTCCTAATATCATACTGTTTGTGTATCTCCATGATTTCATTTTCAAAACCTAATCCATAGTCATCAGAATCTTCATAGGTGTTTGTATTTTGATCAGAGTAGAAAAAATCTTGTTCTTCCTCAGTGAGGAAAACATCATCCCCACTATCTGATCCAATCAAGTTTACATGGGATTCTTCCAACCTTTCCAACTCCCTATCTTCCTCATATTGATCTACATAGTTTTGTTGGAAGGGAGGTCTAATATGTTGGTCATTTTCATTCTGTTTGTCTTGATTGTTTTCTCTTCTATAATTCTGATTTCTATTTCGAGGAGAAGCTTGGTTTTGATTTCCTTGTGCTTTCTTAATTATACTCATCTCTTTCATCGTTTCTTCTAACATCTTCTCCATTTTTTAGCTTGAAGTAGAAGGAGTGGAATCTTCTCTAAAATACACTCTCTTCTCAGTTTTCATTCTTTCTTTCTTCTCCATCAAGTTGACTTCCACAGAAAGAGCACCCTGTTGCATATCTTCCAGAGTTGCAAAATTTCTTTCTCTCAGCTGATAGGTCATGTCAGAGTCAAACCCTTCAGGAAATTTATTTAAAGCTGAGCCCTGTGGAGGTTTTAGTTCTGGTGAAAGTGCATTATACACACTATTGAACCTAGTGTAGTAAGCTTGCACACTTTCCGCAGGGTTTCTATGGAGATTTTTGTAATTAGAAATGACTTGGAGAGGATTCTTCTTCGCTTCCCATTTGTTCAAGAATGTTTGATGGAAGCCTTGGACATCATTAATACTATGGGGGGCTAGACCTTTGAACCATTTTCTTACTTCCCCACCTAAACTCTGAGAAAATAACCTAAGCTTGATAGAATCATCATTGATTTCATTTCTGTCAAAATAGTCATTCATTTTGTCTACATGTTGTGATGTAGTTGTAGCATTGTTAGCATCATACAATGGAATTTTGGATTGATAGTCCTGTGGAAGATTGACTAATGGTACAGGAAGGACTAAGGGAGCATACCATTCTGCCATGATAGGTGGTGGGGGGAAATTTATAACAAGAACAGTGGGCTGAAGTGGGGTGGTTTGGATAGTGGATGTTGGTTGGACAGATGTGGATGTACCAGGGATAGATTGTTGAGATGACCTTGGATGAGAGAGACCTAAATTGAGAAGGAAATGTAAATTAGGTGGTGTGGTTTCTCTACTACCAGGTTGTTCACTTTGTTCTGGGGATGAAAGTGAGGACTCAGAATCTATCTGAATTATATCATCAAGTGAGCTAGTTCTAAAAGGATTTCTTAATTTGACTTGTGATTGGTGTAGGGCTGTGAGATTTTCAAGGACTGAGTTCGATCTCAAGGGTGATCTGAAAACAGTTGAAAATTTTATCTCTGAAGACTTCCTAAGTATACTTTCAGGGTTTTCAAATTCTTCCAGTGGGTTTGGGTCACGGTAGGCTTTAGTATGAATCTTTCTAGGAGCCACTATGCTATGTTTTTCAGACCTAGTTGAAAAATAAAAGTTTTAACCAAATATGACCATCTTTAAGAGGCCAACTGATCTTTTCAGAAGAGGGAAAATTTTAATCTTAAAGCCTTCTAGCTGAGTTTGTATGATGTTGTTAAGACTTGGGGTCTTCCCAGTGGAGTCTTAAGGTCTATTTTTTAGGATCGTGGAGTCACCAGGTAGAAATTTTTAGCTCTTTTGGAGGTAAAGGTTTTATGGTCCACCACCAAGTTTATTATGAAGCCAAACTGAAATGTTCTGGGTTTTTCTGAGTTATTTTGGTCTTATAGGTTAAGAGAGTGTTCTAAGTCTGATTTAACACTTAGCTAGGGTGTCAAAACATATAGAGTTTACTCTTATGGCTTGGTAACTGAATCATTCAAGGTTCGATAATGCTTTATAAGAATCCTAAGGGTTACTTAGTTTGTCACTGATTCAAAAGATCCTATCATGATTACCATTGCTTGGTAGTGCTTGAAAAATGTTAATTATGTTATACTTAGACAATAAGTGCTTTGTTTTGCAGATTTTACTCAGTGTCCCACCGTGATCACCATTATGTTGGAGTCCCGTGTTTTGATAGTTTGGCAAATCAAAAGACAAGGCAACATCAGAACCAATCTTTAGAGTTACATGATCTAGTCCTCCTGCTCTTAGAGAGGGATCTCTCAAATGTTTGTTTGCAAAAGTTTATCTTGTGTGCTTAGAGTATTGGTTTTAGACTAGTTATTAAGTGCAGGTATTTGTTTGTTTGGTTGGGTTGAAATGATACAGAAGAACATAAAAGGTCTAGGAAAGATATATAGGACAGCGAAATATCTGTTTCATTGGGCAATGGAGTCAAAAAGAGGTCATAACACACTTATCGAAGGATATGGGATATCAAAGGGAAAATATAACTTGGCCACATGATCCTTTTGTTTTTGGAATGGGATGAACATTAATGATTTAGAAAGAGAAATTGAATTCTCAACAAAGGGTACCTGAAAACATAATTTAAACAATAAAGAGATATTTGATAGACAGGGCTAAACATAAATTCTACAAACATTCTTTAAGCAAATAATGACTTCAAGACAACTTTCAAAATGAAATCTAAGATTCGGGGAACACCCTATTTCCTGAAATATTTTATTCTAAAGGACTTTAGAAAACATATAAGATTTACTGATAATCACATTCATAGAAGAGGGAACACCTAAAAGCATCTATGATCATAATTATAACGACCTTTAAGACAACTTTTTAAGTGAGAACAAAGGGCAAGATCAGAAGAGACCTCTCTAATTCACCATAAGCAAAGAAATTCAAAGGGAGACTTCAATAACAGTTTTTTAAGTGGCAACAGACAAGTAGGGAGAACCATAAATCATGCTGAAACCAATTGTTCAAACTATTAAGGAAATAAACAAGCATGAAGACCAAAGAGAAAGATTAAAGCCTCTAAAATACTTCAGCAGAAGAAAACATAAAACAATGAAGGATGAACAGGTCTAAGGTGCTTCCAGGAGTCATTTTTTAGCCTAATATTTTGTATCCTACTATAGTGAGAAATTATGGAACATAATGGAAATAGGGAAAAACATGTAACAGTTCAGAATACTTCACCAATAGCCAAGCTCATGAATCCAGTGATAGAGCCTTCTCAGGAACAAACATGCAACAACATCATCAAGATCTCCAAAAATTCAATTTGTTCTTCAACTTCAAAGGACTATGTATTGATTTCATAGAGTTTCAATATTACAGCTTGTGATCAAACAACAACGAACCACTCACTCATCTTCTGCTGTAGTATATATAGAAGAATGAGGAGGTGAGATCTGATAAAAGATCTCAATTACAATTAATACAGAGTTAATGTCTTCCTGGCCCTTGGGGGGCTCAATGAATAAACTGTACAGGTGTTTCACTATATTAATTGATTTACACTTATGAATTAAGATCAGTGGGAGCTCCTGTTGACCTTGGAGGCTTTGTGTGATGTTTGGAGTAACTCTGCAAATATTTCTGCATTTGTTTCTTTGCAGGAGTAACTCCCTGGCCACGCTGTGAGGCAGATATTTCTTTAATCAATAACTTCAGCCCCTAATTGAGTACTTTGAGGAACAGGTGGCACTATGGTAGCTGAGAGGAATCGATTTGCCTCAGATTATGGCAGTGGAAGCATTCCTGCTTGATAAAACACTTTAGGTTTTCTGAAAACTGTGTTTTATTTGGGGATTAGGCTTTTGATAAGCATCTTATAAATAATCCCCACAAATCTATTCTTTAATCCTCTGTTCTGGTTAATTATGGTCTTCATCTCTAGTACTCTTTGCCTATGCCAAATCCATGGTTTTTGCTGATGTACAGGGTCGCGCAGGGTCATCTGGCATCAGTGTTGGGATAAAAATTGATGAAAACGTGAGATTAGGTCCCTGTGAATGATTCTCCCTCAGTGAATCGAAAGCGGGAGGGTCGTCACCCTCTAATTTTTTAATTCCTTCAGCGTGGCAGAAAAAAAAATGAACCCTGCAAAATACAAACAAGAGTTATAAAATCCTGTGTATATAGTTTGACTGCTTTAGAGGACGTGTGGAAAGAGCGGGGTCGTTGGATGGCATCATCCAATGGTCGGGATCAATCAAGAGAGATCATGGAATGAGCGAAAGAAATACTAAATCCGAGCCATCGATCGTGCAGAGATCGACGGTCGAGATTGAACGAGGCGGTCAGAGGAGAAGGATGAATCTGAGCCGTCGATTGTGCAGAGATCGACGGTCGGGATTGGGCAATGGAAAGCCAAACGGAGAGATCGGGCGATGAATTGTGGGCCATCGATCTACAGATCAGATCGATGGTGGAGATTGGTTTTCCATTGTACGATGGCCCGGCTATCGCGTGGGCACCTTTGTTAATTTTTGGGCATCTCCGGCGAGCGATCATCGTTGGATCAGTGGGCCCAGATCAGACGGTCCACAGTGATATCACTGGGCGTCCAGGTCTGAACGTTAACGTGCGATGGATGATGGACGAACAGTGGTTTTACAAATAGTACACGGGACGTGTGTCAAGCGATGTATGGAATCGCTGGCCATTGGGCAAAAACAACCTTTTTCCCGAAGGCGGCACGATGGATACCGCCGGTTTTGGGCAACCGTCTTTCAGGTGGTGGGGACCATGGCAAGATGCGCTCCGCACCATTGATCTATGGACTGAGATCGACGGTGTAAGTTTATTGAAAAATTGCTCCAGCGGAAAACTTTATAATAAATACAATAAAACCCCGAATTTCACAAATAACAAAGGTTTTTTAATATTTTCGGGGCAGAAAATTTGTTAAAATGGATAAGCGCCCGACCGGCTCAGCGCCACGTTCTGGTGTCAGGGCGCATGGAAAAATAGGGTTAGGGACTTGGCCGAAGGGGGCTTAAGTCCAATACATAGAAAATATGAATTTTTATTGATTTTTCAACGTTTTCAAAGGGTTTCGGCATAGTTAAAAAATGGGTTTTTTAACTATGGAAAAGCGATTTTCATAAATGGAAGAAAAGGATTTATGAAAACAAGGGAGTTTTTATGGAGAAAAAGGGGAGCAAATGAAGGTTGGCTTTGGGAAAAGGGGGAAGGGGAAAAGGGTCCTTGCAGCAGTATTTTGGCTTGGAAAGCAGCAGGATTTCTAAGTGTAAGATGGGAATATCAGTGAAGTTTTGGATAGAGAAAAACGCAGGAGGCCTTCAAGAGTCTTCAAGGGCCAACAAATTTTAGTAATGGAATTTGTTCCTTGGAGGCTCAAACAGTCTTAGCCACTTTTTGGTATAACAAATATTTATAGGTGGCTAACATGTCCTAGGACTCGGTCCATTTCCTCCTTGAATTCTTGCAAGGGTGCATGGGATGGTTCTGCTTCCTCCATGAGGTTTGAGGTTCCTTGGGGTTTCTTGGATCGTTTTCGCCTGCTTGACGTTGAGGTTCATGTCCTTTTTCCTCTTGGAGGATTTACCCTAGGGGGCTCAATTTTAGTTCCGTCAGGGTTTACTTCTCGTTCTTGTGCCTCAGGGTTAACAAAATTATTCAATGCTATATGCTTCATATCTAGCTCATGAAGGATTATTAGTTTTATTAAGCCCTGGTGACTAACCATTGCTTGGGGATTCTTGGCTTTCCTCAATCGAACAACAGTATCATGCAATACAGAATTCAAAAAGGTAGGCAAATTAATTGAAATTTTTTGTTTAAGTGCAGCTAAAAGTTTGAGTTGTCGAGGTTTTACCACATCCCGAAATCTTTCGCCTTTAATAAACTTCTGGATGAATGCCGCCAGCTCCTGCCATGGCTGGTGTAAAGAGGCAGGGTTAATCCCTCTATTTTTTTGTTCCAATGTTTCATCCGAGTCCTGGTATGCTGCTACTGCTTCTCTAAGGAGGAGATGCTTTTCTGCCCATCTTTTTCCTTGCGTTGGTATTCCAGAAAATTTCACGATAATTCCCTCTGTAACTGGTATAGTTAGGCCGTTAACTTTGGTTTGCGCTTCCTATAGTTTTTGCAGAAATTCAATTGCAATTCTCGTGTTCGATCCTTGTAGTCTATGTACATATGTCAGCCATCTAACTCGCAGGAGGATGGCACTCGCTACCTCTGAAATTGGAAAGTTTGCAGGATCGCTTCGAAGGGTATTTCCTCCTATAACCGATATTCTCTTTTCCTCTGATTATTTTTCTTCTTGGCTCTGTTGTTTCGACTGGATGTTGTCTGCAAGAGCAAAAGAGATTGCGGCTCTGCGTAGATAATCTTCATTCCTTAATTGTAGTGTTCCTCTGGTCTTATAGATGCGTCTGACGAGATTTGTGCATGGATTTCACATGCTTGCCGAATTAAGGCCAATTACACCCCCTCCCTTGAAGAAAGGGTGCCCACGCCCTCAAGTACAGGAGAGATTTGGTCGTTTATGAATGTAGACAGGGGAATGTTAGAATTTGGTAATGATAATCTGCATGTGAAGGATTGGGCAGTTGAGTAATTACTACATATGCAGTAAAAAGGTCAAATTTAGAAGTTTTCATAATTGCATCTTGTAACATTGTTACCGATGAAATAGGTAACCTGACCTCAAAACGGGAACTTTGGTTAAAAAAGACTCAAAAAACATGAAAAAACACCCCAAAAACAAAAAAAGTGTATTCCAAAACACACTTGGTTTTTTTTTAAGGTCAAATTTCAACATTTTGTAAAATTATGCTAAAAAAAATTGTTTCTTGAAAAAAGAATTTAAAAAACACCCTAAAAAAAGAAACCAGTTGATGCTGGAATAACAAAAAAAAAAAAAAATTGTGTCATATTTTTGACATTTTTAAAAATAGAAATAACATTTTTTAATTTTTAAAATTCAAACATTAAAAAAAAAACCTAAAATTTAACAAAAAAATAAATTTAAAAAATAAAAATATTTTAAAGCTTAAAATTTAAAAATATATAGGAATAAAAAATAAAAATAAAAACAAAATAAAAATTTTAATTCAAACATTAAAAAAACCTAAAATTTAAGAAAAATAAAAAATAAAAAATAAAATTTAAAGATTAAAATTTCAAAATATATAGAAATAAAAAAATAAAAATAAAAACAAAATAAAAATATTAAATTAAAAAAAAAAACAAGTTAAAAAAAGAAATAAATTATAAAAAATAAAATATAGAAATTAAATTTTAAAACGAAAAAGAAAATGTTTATTAAATTACAAAAATTAAAAAATTAATTAATTTTAAAATAAAAAATTAAATTTAAAGAAATATATTAAATTTTAATAAATTTAAAACTTAAAAAAAAAATACATTATTTAAATTAAAAGTAAAAAAATGAAAAATTAATTAAAAATAAAAAATGAAAAATAAAATACAATAAAAATATTAAATTTAAAAATATATATATTAAAAAAACAAATAAATTTTAAATAATAAATTAAATTTAAATTATAAAAAATAAAATATATATATATGAACTTAAATAAAAAATATATATATTAGATTTTATTAAATTTAAAAAAAAATGTTAATATTAAAATAATAAATTAAATTTAAAAAAGAAAAATATTAAATTTTAATAAATAAATGATTAAACAAATATCATGATTTTTTTTTGATATGTGCTCTGCTAGGGTTCGCTCTTCCCCTGTACCACTAAAACCCTAACAGTCCTGCAGAATTGCTCAGATCTGACAGTGCCCTTCCAGATCACGCATAGAAGCTCCGTTCTCACGCATGGCAATAGCATCGGGGGCCGGCTAGCCTCCCCCTGCAAGAAAAGAAGGAATCAAAGCAAACTCTGACCAAGACAAAAATGCTAAGGACAAAGAACAGGGAAATGAAGCATCTCAGGCGCCAACCTCTGAGAAATGGGCAGACACGTCTGTCACTACCTCCTCCACATGTAAACCCATTGCACCAGAAAGACCCAAGATTGATCTGCCAAGCCATCGCATAAATGCCAGAATCCAATATATGAGGGACCATGCTCTTATCGGGAAATTCATTGGCTTATGGCCAACTGAAAAGGCACTGCAAGGATGGATCGCTTCCAAATGGAAGCCCAAGGGACATGTAACACTCTAGCTTGGCCCGAAGGCTTCTTCACAGTCATTTTCAACTGTATTGAGGATCGAAACATAGTTATGGATGGAGGGCCCTATTTTCTCAATTCCGCTGGGTTATATCTCAGAAATTGGGTTGAAATATTCAACCCAGATATTGAAAATTTCAACTGGGCTCCAGTCTGGATCCACTTATACTCGTTTTCGCTCGAATATTGGGACGAAGAATCACTCCAAGAGATCGGCAGGGGATTGGGGGAGCTTATCAAGATAGCAGAAGAAACCAAGCTCCAAATATATACTTCATATGCAAGAATCTGCGTCTTCATGCAATTGGAAAAAGCCCTACCAGATGCGGTAAGTCTATTCCATGATGATTTTGAATGGATCCAACCCTTGGATTATGAACATGTTCCTTTTAGATGTCGTATATGCCATGCCCATGGACATCTGTTAAGATATTTCTTGCTCAATACTCAGTCTCTAGGTAAAGAAGCCGAAGATAAGGTGGAACCAGATGGATTCACCAAAGTTCCCTCATGGAGAAACCATAATAAGAAACCCTCCACCGCCGGGAAAAAATCAAGCTCCTCTGCCAATATCCCGTCTACCAGTAATAGCTTCGTCGTTCTTTCCAATACTGACCCATCATCTGAAGTCCATCACGTCACCCCTATTCCCTCTTTCAAACCATGTGTTCCTTTAAGCATTCCTAACCCCTCTAACCCAATGACGACTCAAAATGAGCAGCAAAAACTCGAGCCATCTGATGCCAACTCCACCAAAGCTACAAAACTCTTAACCTGGAATCCCATCATAATGGAAATCGATGACCCTAAGTCAAGCCCTAACCCCGCCCACAAAGAAAATCCAGAAGGCAGCCAGACAAGTCTTATGGAAGAGGACTCTGAAGGTATTGACCTTGGAGAGCTCGATCTTCTAGGACTTGAGGATGCTTGCAGAAGAAAGGAATTTGATAAAATCAATCCTCGGCAAATCGAAACTCTCGAGGTGGTCCTATCTAGAGTACAACAACAAAAGAAGCTTGGAATTCAGCCAGGCAATCATTGGGACAGCCTAAAAGTCATAAAAGAGTCCAAGAAAAGAGGCTGAAAGCCAGATTGACAGCGAACCATCACATTAGGGGAAATGCTGGTGGAGTCGAGACGATACCCCAAGTTAACTCGGTTCTTTAAACCACTTGCAAATAGTACTCCATGAAGCTCATCTCATGGAATGTTAGAGGGCTCAACAGCCCGAGAAAACACAGGATGATTAAAAACATGATTCAGAAAGAAAGACCTCAAATCCTCTTTCTTCAAGAGACCAAATGTAATAGTGAAGCACTAGGTGCAATCTTATCCAAAGCATGGCCTAGTTGCCATTCAGTAGCAGTTGATGCCTCAAGCTTCTCGGGAGGACTCGCGATAGCTTGGGACACACAAGCTACAATGCTAGCATATTTTCATGTAGTGCACAATCTCATTCAAGCCACTTTCCATCCAATTGGAACTAATATACATGGGCACCTATCAAATGTCTATTTCCCCCAGGACCAGGCTAGCAATATAGCGCTTTTAAACACTATGGAAGTTCTAAACTTCAATAGAACTCATCCCCTTTGGATTCTAGGAGGGGAATTCAACATGATTACCAAGCTGGAAGAAAAAATAGGAGGAAGACCAAGATTGGATCCAGAATGTCTTCATTTCAAGGACTTTATCAACAATAGCTGGCTCATTGACCTTCCTTTTCTCAAATGGTATCTATACATGGAATAACAGGCAGATAGGAGGTCGGTAGATCACATCAAAACTGGATCGATTTCTCCTCTCAAACAATGTGATTCATTTAGGAGGGGACCTATCAGCTTCAATACTTCCTTTAACAGGCTCGAATCATTGGCCTATCTCGCTTCAGTGGTAGAGCATCGGTACCCACCTAAAAATACCGTTCAAATTTGAGGCCTTTTAGCTCACCCACCCATCCTTCAAAGCAATGGTCCACTCCACCTGGAATAATTTCGTTCCGCCAAAAGGTTCGAAAATGTACCAGCTTTAGCAGAAGCACAAATACCTCAAGCACCACATTAAAAATTGGAATCTCTCTGTTTTTGGAAATATCTTTCAGGAGGAAAATGTTATTGAGAAACAAATGGGAGATGTACAACAAAAAGTCATCAAGGAAGGTTGAACAGAACTCCTAGCCACCAAAGAACAGGAACTACAAAAGCAGCTGGATGAACGACACAAACAAGAGGAAATTCTATGGAGACAGAAATCAAGAATATGTTGGCTAAAAGAAGGTGAAAGAAATAAAAAGTTCTTCCACAGATCCACAGTCCAAAGAAGAATGCAGAATCACATTAATCGCATCACCAACCAGCAAGGAGAGCAAGTCGAGCAACAGGAAGATATTGAGCTGGTGCTTTTGGAACACTTCAAAGGTATACAACAGGAACTCCCTATATATAGACAACGAGCCATTGACAAAATCACCCAGCTAATCCCCAAGCTAGTAACAACTGAGCACAACCAAATGCTTCTGCGCCCGGTCTCCCTTCAGGAGGTTGAACTAGCAGTGGCTCAATCCAAGGATGACAAAGCACCAAGCCCAGATGGCTTCACCTCTAATTTCTTCCATCACTTATGGGATATTATTAAAATGGAAGTCTAGTAGCTGGTGGAGGAATCAAGGGAAACTCATTGGCTTCTCCCCTCACTCAATGATACTTTCATTGTGTTGGTCCCGAAAGAAGAGCAACCAAGTACTCTAGAAAAATACCGACCCATTGCCCTCTACAATGTAATCTACAAGATCATCTCTAAAGTCATTGCCAATCATCTCAAACCTCTCCTACTACTTCTAATCTTGCTCGAGTAGACCGGCTACATGGAAGGGCACCAAATCTTGGATGACATTATTCTAACTCACGAGGTCATCCATTCCTTAAAAGTTGGCAAGAATTCAGGTATGCTCCTAAAGATTGACCTCTCCAAAGCCTTTCATAAACTATGCTGGCGTTACATTCAGTAGATCTTGAGTGCTTTTGGCTTTGATCAGATGTGGATTAGATGGATTCTGAGTCTCATTACCTCCACCTTTTTCTCTATCCTTATTAATGGGGTCCCCTCTATGCCTTTCTCCCCTTCTAGGGGTATTAGGCAAGGAGATCCCCTATCTCCCTTCATCTTTGTTCTCATGGCTGAAGGACTTGGTAGGTTGATTCACCATGTTGTCCTCACCCATAATCTGCATGGCATCTCTCTTCATGGATCCCCTACTATTACGCACTAGCAATTTGTGGACGATAATATTCTCTTTGGACACCCTTATGTCCAAGAAGCTCGCTCCTTCAAAGCTATCCTAAACCTTTTCTCTAAAGCCTCTGGTATGTCCATTAACGATTCCAAGTCCCAGGTTTTCTTCTTCAATACTCCTCCCCAAACCCAAGATACCATAGCCCGCATCCTGGGGTTTTCTATTACATCCCTTCCTACTAAATACCTTGGTGCACCTCTCATCGACTCTGCTATCAAACACTCCTCTTGGAACCTTCTCTTGGAAAAACTGGAAGCTCGACTTTCTTCCTGGACCTTTCGAGCTCTCAATATGGAAAGTAGGCTCACTCTCATCAAAGCAGTGCTGCAATACATGCCCCTTTATCTCTTCTCTGTTCTAGCTGCTCCGAAATGGGTTCTAAAACAGATCAAAACTTTGCAAAGTAAGTTCCTCTAGGGATCCTCTTGCCAAAATCGAAAATGGGCTCTAGTCAACTGGAACACAGTATGCTCTCTGAAAGAAGCAGGAGGACTTGGGCTCAGGAATCCTACACACAGCAATGAGGTCATGGGAGTACGTATATGGTGGAAGTGGCTCTCGAATCCACATACACCATGGGAAAAATTATGGACCACCAAATATGCCAATAATAGACCCCCTGAAGATCTGATAAGGCTCTCCCCAGGAAATACAGGATCGCTCATATGGAATGCTGCCAAACTACACCATGAACTCATTTAGGAACACAGCTTCTAGGAAATTCGCAATGGCAACACGACGAGATTTTGGGTTGACTCATGGCAGAAAAACCCAAAGCTAATCGATACTTTCACTCAAATCAACAATGGCAACAACACTGGCTTGGAAGAAGACAAATTTAGCTAGCACTAGCTAAACACTACTTGCGATGAGTTCAGACAATGGAAACACCCTTCTCATATAATTCCTCACGCTCAGGAAGCCACTTGGAATGCCCTCAGTGAAGAGCTCCAACGCAGGAAAATCAGATGCTCAGAGGATCCAGATACACTCAGATGGGGTTACACGACAAGAGGTATGTTCTCTACAAAGGAGGCCTACTCCCTAATGCATCCTATGCCTCTCCCCCGTGACTCGCTTTGGCAACTAGTTTGGGCTCCTGGTACATGGCCAAAGGTCTCCACTTTTCTCTGGCTGCTCAGCCACAAAAGAATTCTTACTTGGGACAACCTGATCAAAAAAGGCTTCATTGGTCCCTCTCAATGTCCCAACTGTAATCAAAGTAACGAAACAATTCAACACCTCATGATTTCATGCACTCTGGCCAACTCTCTTTGGGAGAAAATCTGTTTTAGGTGTCAAAAAATCAAACATGCTGGGGATATAATGGACATCATTTGTAACTGGCCAAGGTATCCATATAACAGTGTCCTCCTCAACACTCTTTGGCAACTCATCCCTGGATTACTCTTATGGTCTCTCTGGAAGGAAAGAAACAAGAGAATCTTCAAGAATCAATCCACTTCTTTGGAAATCATCTAGAGCAACCTCAGCAATAATCTGCAGGAATCTCTTGCTCTTCAATCATGGCAGGAAGAAGATTTTCCCAAGCAGCAAAAGGAAATAGCCATTTGGCAGAACTGGAAATTTAAAATTACGCCTGCTCCCAACTCCAACAGCTGAACCACCCCTGATATTCCTCTGCATTGGTCTCCTCCACCATCCGAAATAGTCAAACTAAATTTCGATGGAGCCTCAAGAGGTAATCCAGGACAAGCAGGGTTCAGAAGCATCTTTAGGGACTCCAAAGGGGACACCCTTGCTGTCTATTACGAATCCATAGGTTGGGACACTAACAAATCAGCTGAGCTGGAAGGGCTTCTACAAGGATTGCGTTTAACTCAACTCTTCAACTTCACCCCCACCATCATCGAAGGGGACACTCAGATTCTCATCAATATAGTCAATTAGCTCCTCCAGGGCACCAACACTACTAAGGTGGCTTCTAGCTGGCGTTTGGCTGCTAGAATCGACCAAATTGGCAATTGGATGAAAAACAACCAAGCAGTCACTTTCACCCATGTCAAAAGGGAAGGAAACAAAGTTGCTCATCTCTTAGCAAATCTAGGAGCAGACAATGTCAACACTCTCGTTCATGGCCCCCTCAACATTATCCATGAAAGAGAATCCTTGCAGAACTGCACTATGCTCGTGCACAATGATCGCACAACTCCGGATGCGGATGTTGGCTTGGAATGATGGGACATTAGTCCCCTAGCAAATCCCAAGGGCATTCGCACTTAATGGCCATATGGCCCCCTGCGGTGTCATTACTCATGCATTTACTATACCAATCTGCCCAACATTCACTCCATCCACCTTGCCATTTTACCACCCTGCTCCGTCTGTTCAGCTTGATATGGAGTTTGTTGTGCAGAATTCGACTTGTTTTGGCGTCTTATGCGGCCCTCCGTCTCCACTGTGTGGAGCATGCCCAACTACATGTGCTGAGCCGAGTGCTCACACGCAGATTGGGTGACACTGCACCATCCTCGGCTGTTTGGAAACTCTTCTAGGTTATCATTTCACTCAGAGTAATTTCTGTTATTTGAATTCTTGTTTGCATTCTCAGTTTGATGATTTTGAGTGGTCTCCTTCACATACCGTCTGCTCCTACTGCCCCAAGCACCCCCTGCATAGCTCTGTAGAAATGCCTCGGCTTCGGCATCGAATGTGATGTCATCGCGGGGCGAGCAGAGGTCGCATATCCCGCCCATGCCCGTCCAACAATTCGACCTCTGACTCTTCTGCAAAGGATGTCGATTGGGGCCTTTACCTAGACCGTCGAAGTCAAAGGGGCCACACCTATCGTCCTGGGGGCACCCACTCTGCTCAGCCTGCGCTGCATCCTCCTTCTGTCTCTCCCACGCCTGCCTCCCCTGCTGCTCATGCTCCTGCTAGTTAGACCCTCCGCCAGACCTCTCAGAGAGCAGAATTCCGCTTCGATTGCTCCCTAGACAAACCCATCCTCACTGCTTTTGTTACTGTTACATTTAGAGAAGAATCTGCTAGCTCTACCCCCGCTCCGGTACCCAGCTTTGCTCCCACCCCGCATGGCCTTCAACCCTCTCCAGCAAAAAATGAAGTCTCGAATCCTGTAGCATCCATTGGAATTGGGCATTCCAACTTGGGAAAGGATAACATGCAGGTTGACATCATCAGTAAGGACAATGCGCCAAAGAAGGAAAATGAAGATGGAGAAGACAAGTATTGGTGCCAAATTGTGGAAGAGCCGCCCTCCCCAGCTCATGAACAGTGAATTCGGCCTCCTTCAGCTTACTATGGTACAAATGTTCAACTTCATTGGAAGCATTTTTGGTTTTTTGCATCTCTCATCAGCTGTAAAAGATGTATGCTATATTAGTTTACTCTCTCCTATTAAATTAAAATGCATGCACTATACACCGGTTTCCCTTCTAAGGGCGGTCAACTTTTCTTCAAAAGAACTGGTTTCCCACTCAGGGCAGTTCAGTTTTTATGTTAAGCATGGACATCAAGCCTAGTTCTCAGGCTCACACAGCTGAAACTGGAGCAGTTTTGTACTAGTATGTTTTATAAATAGAATTAGTTTTATTGAGGAAAAAAAAATGGACAAATAAATTTTGAAATAAAAAATAAATTTTAAATATAAAGAAAATAAAAATAACATTGTTAAAATAAAAAGTTAAAAAACTTCAAAAATCAATTAAAAATGAAAAATTGAAAAAAATATATTAAGTAAAAAATAAAATAAAAAACAAATTAATTTGAAAATATTAAGTTTAATTTAAAAAAAAAAAATCTAATTTTAAATACACAATTTTAATTGAAATAAAAAAATATAAATTTTTTATGTAATTAAAAAAATAATAATAATAAAATAAAAAATTTTAAAAAAATATTAAACTCAAAGAAATTAAAAAAATAATACAAATTTATTAAATTTAAAAAAATTAAATGAAATAACTAAACATAAAATTTAATAATAAAAAAAAAATATGAATTTAAAAAAAAAATCAATTAAATAAAAAAAAAATACAAAATTTAATAAAAATTATTAACAAAATTTAGAAAAAAAAATATTAAAAACAAAAAAAGGAATAAAAAAAAAAAATTAAATTAAATTTCAAATATAAAAATTAAATTAAAAGAAGATAATTTTAAATTTTTTGAACTTAAAAAATTAAATAAATAAATAAATAAAAATTAAAATATTTAAAAAAAAAAAAAGAAAATTAAAAAAAAATAATTTTTTGACCGTGATGGCGCCGAAAATCGGCCTTCCGCCTAGGTGGCAGCAGAGGCCGGCCGCCGGGCGGGCGGGGAGGCTGCATGCAACTGGCCTCTGCCACCACCTAGGCAGGAGGCCGATTCTAGGAATCGCGCCCCTGCCACGGGAGGGCTATTAAGCCACCCTAGACCCCCCTTGTTACTGGCGGGGAGAGCGATTCCGTGAACGTTTCTCCCGAGCAGTTGGAGTCCCGAATCGGCTTCCGCCGCTAGGGGTCGATTTCGGAATCGTCGCCACCAAGGGAGGCCGATTCTCGGGAATCGCTTCTCTCCACCATTAGCGCCGGCCTCATCGGCCACCCAGGCGGAGGCCGATTAAGCACAAGCACCACCATCAAAAAAAAAAAATCTTGTTTTTCTTATTTTTTTTAATTTTTAATATTTTTTTTTAATTTGATTTTTTTTTTCTTTAATTTTTTTAAATTCAAAAAATTTAAATTTCTTTTATTTTTAATTCAAATTTTTTATTTTAAATTTAATTTGTTTTAATTTTTTTTTTTTTAAATTTAATATTTTAGATTAATTATTTTTTAAAATTTAAAATTTTTTTATTAAATTTTAATTTAATTTAATTTTTTTGTTAATCTTTTAGTTTATTTAGTTTTTCATTTTTAAAATATATAAATTGTTTCATTAAAAAAAAAACAATAAATTTATGGATATTTGTTTTTTAATTATTTGCATGTGGTCTTTTTTGTTTTTTAATGATAGTTTTTTTTTTCTTTTTCTATTTTAAATTTTGTTTTTTTTTTTTAATTTGTTTTTCTTGTTAATTTTAAAATTTGTATTTTTTTTCTTATTATTATTATTTTTTTAATTTAAATTTTTAAATTTATTTTTTCCTTTTCTGTATTTTATTTTTTTTATCTAAATTTTAATTTTTTAATTTAAATTATTTTTAAATTTTCTATTTTAATTTTTTTTTTAATTATATGGTTTTTTTTAATAACTTAGAAAAAAATGTTTTTGATGTTTTTTTTTTTTTTTCGGTTAACTTTTGTTTTTTTTTCTTTAAATTATGTGTTTTTTTTTCAAATTTTGTCATTTCTTTTGTTATAATTTTCGAATATTTTTATTTTTATTTTTATTTTTGTTTAAATTTTCTATTTTTACGAGTTAATTTTGTTTTTTTTACATTTTTATTGTTTTTTTTATTGTTTCTATATATATATATTTTTTCTCTAAGTTTTGTGTTTTTTCACCAACATGAAAATCACCACTCTAAAAAAAAAAAGGTTGATGTTGCATCAATACGTTTGAAAATTAGCATGAAAATCACCGCTCTAAAAAAAAAGAGTTGATGTTGCATCAATACGTTTCAAATTTAGCATGAAAATCAGTAACATTTTAAAACAAATATTCATACTTCATAAATAAAAATATTAGAGTGTCAAAAATGTGCACAAAAAAAAGGGGTGATTCTGCATCACCACTTTTCAAAATTGGGTGCTTTTTATGCTACCAAAAAAAGTAGTTAACAGTGCGGTTACTTATTTCATCAGTAACAGTGTTTTGTGCGGAAGTGACTGGAAAGCGAGAGGAAATAACATAGCCATTATTGCAATATCATCTCCTTACACGACTGAAAAGTTATGAACGAAGCAAGACTGAGTTAAGTAATGATTGGCGTTCTCATTCTGAAGTTCAAAATATGTAAACATATCTTTGTTAATTATTCTTATGGTAAGTCATGATTGTTACTAATTCAAGTAATAGCTTTGTGGTTGAAAAATAGAAGACAAGGTGTATATAAAAGAAATTGGCTATTGAAGGAGCATACTTTCATACCACAAGCAGAGCCACTGCTGCTAGCAGGCATTCATAGCCTCGACAGGTTTTCTTTTTTAACTCGAAAAATGAGCCAATATCCTTATGTAAGAATAGTTGTTTTTCCAATTTTATGGAGAGATCACCATGCTGGTATGGTAGCCAGATAACCATGGTGCCACTCACTAGAGTTGTAGCAAAGTGATCAGGCCGACTCATGATGAGACCTCCTGTCCTTGAAGTTATTAAGAAGGTCATGGTGTGGTGGCCATAATGGGCATGTGACTTGCTACACCCTTATGAACATGGTAGGTTGGCTCGTGATGAGACCGCCTATCCTCTCTTAATATTTGTATGTAAATGTACTACTTCCTTTTGAATTACAACATTTTGATCTATAAGGAGGTCACTGTGCTAGTGTGGTAGCCAGATAGTCACAATGTCATTCATTAGAATTGTAACAGAGTGATTAAGCCGGCTCATGATGAGACCTCCTCTCCTACTAGTAGATGAGAAGGTCATTGCCCTAGTGTGGTAGCCACAATGGGCATGTCACCTGTTAAATCCTTATGATCATGGTAGGCTGGCTCGTAATGAGACCCCCTGTCCTCTCTTAAGATTTGCATGAACACATAATGATTGTTGAGGGAGGCTCACTGACTCCTTAAGAGTGAGGGATGGCGAAAGAAGCGAAAAGAACCAATACCATTAATACCCCTTGTTCCATTTCTTCATGTTGTAGGGACATATTACTCGAATAGTGCAAAAAGATATATCATCATAAGGCCCTATATTGTTTTATATCATAATTGAACTATGGGTGACTTTAGCCTTTCATTTCATGTGTGCATAATGTCAGCTTCATGTTTAAGAATTATAGTGCCAAAGGGTCATCATATTTGTAATTTTACCATTTTCCCTCTCTCTTCCAACTGCCATTCCCTACTCAAGGTTATTCAATTACAAAAAGAATGGTTATTTAAGTTCGTGGGATAGTAGTTGTTCAGAGATTGAGTAGAAGTTGTTCAAACATTGCTTGGCATTAAAAAAATGCTCAAAAACGGTTGTTCAATTTGAATGAACAGCAACCGTTCAAAGATGGAACAGCATTTGTTCCCAAATTGAACAACAAAAATAAAAACACAACAATGAATAGTTGTTCAGTTCGACCGTACAGCAGCCATCCAAGTGTTGGAAATACTAAGAGGGCGGCTGAATCAATATTTCTTTCAATTAGAGCATTAGTTAATCTTCAATTATTATCATTGTTTGTACAATGATAGCAGCAAACAATAGGAACACAAACGCACATAGTTTTTAAGGTGGAAACCCACTATGGGACAAAAACCACCTAATTCTTTTCTAATAATACTTTTCAACTCCAATTCAAAATAAAGCTCCAACTTCCTAGAATCTAGAAAAGCATTCTTCTCCAGCTCCCACTGGATGGATGCTCCAACGCCTGAGATTATTCAGTAATCACTGAATGGATGCCCCAACACCCAATGAGCTACAACTCACCCTAGCGCCACCCTACCACCCTATAGAATAATAAAAGAAGAATCGACTCTCGTACCAGTGAAAATGGTCCACTTTACAATGATATAGAATGATGTAGAAGAAGAAAATATACAAGACCATAACCCCAACTTTGACACAACCACCTAATGATGATCCTAGACCTCCCAACACTGCCTCTTCAACCCTTGGTAGATAGACACTAGTACAATTTGTACAATAATTTATTTACAATGACTAAGTACAATGATACCTTTACAATGATTCTATGTAGTGCTACCCACTTGAAGACTTCATATGATGAACTTCTTGCTGCTGTTATGCACCTTGGTTGTTGCTCTTGTCATGCTACCCTCTGTTGCACCTTTCTTTGCTTTTCTGTCGTAGAAATTCTGGTCCTTTACAACCCTTAACAACACATGATCTAGCTTTTTCTTGCCTTCTAAGAGCTCGATATTGAATCTAGTGTATCTCTGTCATTTCAGATCCTCAATATCTGATTTTCGGTCTTGTAGTAGTCCTTTGAGTCATCTTTCCAATGCCATAGATCTGACCCAATTTGGATTCTTGAAGAGAGAGTTGTACCCAATCTCTCACAATGCCCTAATTATGGATTGTTTCAGAAGAGCACACTTGCACGGCCTGCCACGTGTCACTGTTTCTTCATTTGTTTATGAAATTGATAGAGAAAAAGGTATAGACTGTGCACTATCCATCACTTTTAATGGAATTCCAATCCGATACTCAGAGAGAGAGTTATGACGATTTTCCCAAGGTAAATTATTTGAGATGAATTTCAGGAGCCTACAAAAACCCTTACTTGTCCAACTTGATCTAAAATTTTTACTGCAGCTTCCTCAGGATTTCGGATTTACCTCATCAAAATTTCAGCTTCTGAGCCTTCGTAGAAAAAAATTTAGAGCGAAAATTCCACGATGACCTGTTTCAAATGACCGAATCCCATGCATAAGGAGGAAATGAAGATCACAATTTATATGAATGCTTAAGTTGAGAGGGGCTTCAACAAGTGAACGTGGGAAGGATCTTAGGAGCTTAAAAAATATTAATTATGACTTTTCAATGTCTGCAGGATGGTTATGTTTCAGGGGGAGTTACCCTTTTCCATTGATGTCAAAGGGGGAGAGAATGTTGTAGGAAGAGGTGTCATGATCGCAGGGGGAGTACTTGTGTTCCCATCAATGCCAAAGGGGGAGATTGTTGATCAGCGGTTGTCATTGATGTCAACCCAAGAAGCACCAGGGGCTAACCCAATATTGCATGGGAATTTTAACCTACCAAATTCCCATGCAATATTGGGTTAGCCCCTGGTGATGCTTGGGTTGACATCAATGACAACCATTGATCAACACCAAGAAGTGAACAACAATTGTTCAGGAATTGAACAACAGATTTAAAGAAATGAAACAGCTGTTCAATTGTGGTTGAATCGGCATTTTTTCAAAGACTGAACAAAAACTGTGCAAAAATTGAACATCAGCTATCCAAGAATTGAACAACATAACTAAAAACGCCGAAAATGGCTGTTCAATTCGACTGAAAAGTAGTCGTTCAGATATTGAACAACAACTGTCTAAGAATTGATCATGAAGATTAAAAACAGAACAAAAAGCTATTCAATTTGGTTGAACTGTGACCATTCAAAAATTGAATAGCAGTTTTTCTTGAATTGAACAGCGAAATTAAAACACAGCAAAAAGCTATTCAATTTGGTTTAACTGTGGCCGTTCAAAAATTGAACAGCAGTTGTTCTCGAATTGAACAGAAAAAATAAAAACAACAACGAACAGCTGTTCAGTTTTACTGAACAGCAGCTGTTCAAATATGGAACAACATTTGTTCACAAATTGAGCAGCAAAAGAAAACAAAAAAACAAAAAACGTAAAAACGACTGCTCAATTTTGGTTGAATCAGTGGCCATTCAAAGAATGAACAATATTTGTTCTCGAATTGAACAACAAAAATAAAAAGACCGCAGATGGCTATTCAATTGAGTGGCAGCCATTTAGAGATTGAATGACAACTGTCTATGAATTGAACAACAAAAATAAAACACAGCCAATGGCTATTCAATTCGACTGAACAACAATTGTTCAATATTGAACAGTAGCTGTCTATGAATCGAATAGAAAAAATGAAAAAAAACATAGAAAATGGACGAATGTTTAATTGAACAACAACCATTCAAAGATAGAACAATAGCTTTTTTTGAATTGGATAGCATTAAAGACACAATATTACAATGAAAATGAATTTCAAATGGGAAGAATTTACAACAAGACAAAAAAATTATATACATTATTTACAAGTGATACTTTCAAACCTCTCATGTACTTGATTTTGTGGGGTTATCACCCCCTTGCACCACAACTTGGATGGTGGGATCATTTAGTGCCTATTGACAGAAAGATTCTTTCATGAGAGGTTTGAAATAGAGGCGCACTCTATGCCCGTTAACTCGAAATGTTGAACCAGACCCATTTATGGTGGTCAAAGTGAGGGTACCATTGTTATGTATTTCCTGAATCTCATATGGACTGAGCCACCTTGTTTGCAGTTTTCCTGGAAAGTCTTAGAATCTAGAGTCATAGAGGAGTGCCCAATCTCCTTTTTGAAATACCTTCCTCTTTATTAGGTTGTTGTGCCACTTGGCTCATTGTTGTTGAATGATCATTGTGTGTTGCAGGGCAAGCAGTCGAATTTCATCCAGTTCATTTATTTGCTGGAGTCTTTTAGCTTGAGCTTATGTTAAGTCCAATCCCAATTCCTGGTTGTTCTCAGAGTTTTAATTTCGAACTCAATAGGGAAGATAGGTTCTCTCCAAAATACTAGCTGATATGGTGAATATCTAGTGGTATTTCGCCAGGTTGTTCGATAAGCCCATAAGGCTTCTGGTAGTATAGTGCCCCAGTATCGGCTGTGTGCTACTACTATCTTGGTAAGGATTGCCTCCAGGACTTTGTTAGTACTTTCGACTTTCCCATTAGCCTACGAGTGGTAAGGAGACGTAACTCTATGAATGATATGGTTATTTATTAAGGTAGATGTGATATTATTTCCTGTGAATTGTGCCCCCCCATCGGTTATCACTTCCCTTGGCAAGCCGTATCGTATGGATAGTTCAAAGAGAAAATTGATTACTGATTCTTCCATGGCTCTTGACAAGGCCACTGCTTCTACCCATTTGGTGACATAATCCATGACAACTAATATGTGGGATTTCTGGTTTGATGGTGGGTTGAAAGGCCCAACGAAGTCCAACGCCCATCATTTAAATGGTTCCACCACAAATTGTTGTTGTAACGGCATTTCATTAGCTTCGCTTGGGCGACCTATTCTTTGGCAACTATCGCAGGCCTGGACATAATTCTTTACATCTTTGAAAATCATAGGCCGATAATAGCCTAATTGCAACACTTTATGCCTTGTCTGTCATTCTGTGAAGTGGGCACCACATGGTTCATCGTGACAGGCTTGTAAGATGTCATAGATTTCGTCTTCCCTTATGAATCTCTGTATGTGCATATCGGCCCCTGTATGGAATAGGTATACTCCAATACAAGAGAATCTTGCATTGTGCTGTACAATCAATTTTCGTTCTCTCATCGTTAAATGTTTGGGTATCTTCCCTACTGCCAGATAATTTTCCACATATGCATACCACAGTGTTTTGACTACTACATCAAACAGGTGTTCGTAAGGGAATTGATCGTCAACTGTTAGCGCGTCATCTGTCTTGGGGACTCTAGACAGGAAGTCTATGACCACATTTTCCTTCCCTGGACGGTCTTTGATTGTTATATCGAATTCCTGCAACAATAGTATCCAACGAGTTATTCTCCCATTCGTGATTGGTTTATTAGCTAAATATCTAATAACAGAGTGGTTAGTATACAGGAACACTTGATATCCTATTATATAGTGCTTGAATTTATTGATAACATAAATGACAGCCAGGAATTATTTTTCGGTCACTGTATAATTTAATTTGGCAGGAGTAAGGTTTTTGCTGATATAATAAATAACATAAGGCTTTCAGTCTTCTTCTTGGACAAGGACTACTCCTATTGCTGTATCAGATGCATCGGAAGAGATGTGAAAGGGCAGTTTCTAGTTAGGACCTCGCAGGATTGGTGTTGTTGAGACCAGCCTCTTCAAGTCTGTAAAAGCGGTGTCACATTTTTCAGTCCAATGGAACTCAACATTCCGAGTCAATGCATACAGAGGTGCAGCTATCTGTGAGATTTTTTTTATAAATTTGCGATAATATCCTGCGTATCCCAGAAAACTGTGTACCTTTGTTTGTGTACAAGGTGTGGCAAATAGAAGGATTACCTCTATTTTAGCCAGATCCACCTGTATTCTAGTTGTAGAAATGTAGTGACCTAGGATTACCCCCTTAGTCATCATCATGTGGCATTTTTCGTTGCTTAGACATAGTCTAGTAGCAATACATCATTCTAACAATTTTTCTAACATTTCTAGAGCTTGATCAAAGTCTTCCGCATAGGGTGTAAAATCATCCATATAGATTTCAAGTCCTTCATTTATTAAGTCAGAAAAAATGTTAATTATGGCTCTCTGAAATGTTGCTGGGGCAGTACATAATCCAAACAGTAAAACTCTGTAGGAAAAGTGCCCCATGGGTAGGTAAAGGTTGTCTTATCTTGGTCTTCAAGAGCTATTTGGGTTTGATTATATCCGTTGAATCCATCAAGAAAAGAGAAGAACTGTTTCCCAGCCAATGTGTCAAGGACTTGGTCAATTAAGGGAAGGGGAAAATGGTCTTTCTATGTTTCTTTATTTAATTCTCTATAATCTACGCAAATTCTCCACTTCCCATTCTTTTTAGGGATGACCGCCAAAGTGGACACCCATTTTCTGTCTGTAATAGGATAAATGAAATTTACATCTAATAGTTTTTGTAGCTCCTCCTTTACAATCTCTTTTAAATGTGGGTTTAATCTTCATTGGGGTTATTTAACGGGGTGTGTTCCCCTATCAGATAGATGTCGTGCGTGCCCAGTTGTGGGTACAAGCCCTTCATGTCTTTGTAGTCCCACGCAAATGCACCTTGGTGCTTCTGGAGGACTTTTATGAGTTTTTTATTTTGTTTATCATCCAAGCTTCCATTAATATTCAAAACCTTTCCTGGCTCGATCTCAATAGGTATGTGGTTACGAACAACGGTTGTGGAGATATGTTGATTCTCGAAGTCTGTCACAGGATCCTCTTGATCTTCATGTTCAAGGACTGTTTTCATCATTTTGCATTTCATATTTTCAGGATTGGGTGACTGATTCATAAAGTTATTAATCACATCATCTTCAGTTTGATCCTTGAATTTGAGGGCTTCTACTAGTGTCATAAGTGGACGGATTTTTTGCTCCCAATATGTATATGGGTGTTTGTGAATTTTTATTGTGGGCAAGCTTGGTTTGGTAGGCGGATAAATAATGATATTTTTTATAGTGTCTCCTCTAGTGATAGTCATGCTACCTTCTCGACAACCTATGTAAGCATCTGTTGTGGCCAGCCAACGCCACCCAAGAATCAATGGGTGCCCTTCCATCCTCTTTTTTGGATTAATGATTAAAAAATTAGCTGGGTATTCCCATGAGTCCTAGAGACCATGATGTCTTGCACTATACCTTCCGGTCTGATAACAGATTTGTCTGCTAGTTCCGCAAGTGTGGCCATAGTTTTTAAAGCTGATATGCCCAGTTTTTTGCAAGCTCTTGTAGTTAGAATGTTAATGGTTGCCCCTAGGTCGACCAATGTGTTTGGAAATGAGTGTCCATAAATTTTCGCAGTTACAATGGGGTTTCCTGGGTCTTCATATTTTATAGGTGATTCCCTACCTAACAACAAGTCAGATATTGTTCCTACCACATGAACGGTGGGTGAAGCCATTGTTTTCTTAATTTTTTTTTTTCCACATAATTCTTTGATTGTATTTGCATAGATGGGAATGTCTTGGATGGCCTGGAGAAGAGGAATTTTGATACAAAGGTTTCTTAATTCCCCTAGGATGTCAAAATTTGGAGTGATTATAGGTCTGGGTAGGTTTAATCTCTGAGGAAATGGAGGCTGAGTCACCCTAAGTTCTTCAGGTCTTTGTTGATCAATTGTTTCCTTACATTTATGTGTTTCTATTTTATTCGTCGGGCTAGGCTCTGTGGAGGTTTCAACTTGGGACTGAGGTGGAGTTGTGGCCTCGATAGGTAATATGGTACATCTTGATCTTAACCTCAATTCGTTGCACTGTTTCTATTCGGCATTGGGTTTTGGATTTTCTATGATCTGAATTAGTATAACCGGTCTGTTATTGGGATTAGGATTGGGTTGGGCTGGAAATTGAGGGTGTATGGCAAGCTGTCGGTTATGTTGAATTGCGTAGGGAGCTGGAAATTGTTGGGTTCTTGCTCCTATCGATAGATTGGCCATTCCCGTATTTTGCTGCCAGTTCCAATTGGTGTTTTTAGTAGGAGGCTTTGGCCATTGGTTTTGATACGGGACATTCTGCCAATAAGGGGGAGAGCTAGGGAGTTTTTTCCAATTACTCCCTCATGGCAGTTGCATGGGCCAAGGTGGCATAGGAAACACTTGGTTTCGACAAGTGGGGAAGGGGTTTTGAGTCTACCAAGTTTTTGCAGGGTTTTACAGGCTGAACTTAGACAACGTAAAGTATTGAGGCAGGTCTTATAGTATGCCATGTTGTGCTTGCCATTGACGATGTTGATTCATTAAATAGAATGACTCTGTTTCTTCTTCTACTTCCTTGTAGACGGATTTCAGCCCAATAAATGAAGGACGCTAGTCTGTGGTATGATCCTTAGTGCAAATAGCACAAGTATGAACCATGTCTAAAGGACACTCCCTCTAGTTGTTCTTCTTCCGACATCTTGAGGAAAAGATGGCCAGGTTTTGTTCGGCTATAGCTTGTTTCTGCTTGGCTTCTAAAACATCAAGTTGCGTTGTCAAAGTACCCAGGATGTCAGTTTTGAAATTTTCTAACAAATTTCCAAATTTAGATCTGGTTACATTGCCATTGGTCTGCTTAAGACCCTTCTTCATAGAATCACGCCTAACAATTCTATTGCATGAACTATCCTGGGAGCATCTAATACATAAGGAAATAATATCATCGTATTCTTCCTGGTAAATATCTCCCTTCCCCATTATGTTAAGCATCTCAACCCATTCTTCCTCCATCCCTTTAAGCATTATGGCCTTTAAAATGTCCTTAGATAGTGTGGTATATGGGGATATTTGTAAATTGTATTGAAATATTTCTACATATTCCTCTAATGTTTCATTGTCTTTTGTAGACATGTTAAAGATTTTGTCTTTTAGGTCTTAGGTTCGACAATAGTCTTGGTATTTGGTAAGAAAAATATTCTTCATTTGGTCCCAGTTGTTTATAGTTCCCCCTCTTAATCCCATGAGCCAAAGGAGTGCAATTCCTTTTAAGGTAGAGGGAAATAGTTTTAGTTTCTAGATATTGGTGGTGTAGTCATATCCTCTACATAAGACATCAAATTCAAATAGGAATGCATCAAGATATTCTGTGGTTAACCCATGAAAGGTGGGGATGTTGTGCAAGGGAATGGCTTTCATAGGGGCATTGGCAGCATGATAAAAAATAGGGTATTCCAATGTTGATTTCTGCCTCTGATTCTAATTTTGATTATTTTCCCTCTGATCAAACAGGTGCTAGAAATCTTTGGGAACTTCTTGATCTGGAGTAGAGATTCTAATAGGCTTGGGAGGTGAATGCGGTGGGGGTTTTACAGCACTTCCCTGATCTAGGATACTAATAACTTCTGTTTCGGTCACTTCTTTAGGGGACTTAGGTTCTGATATTTCTATGTGAATTCCTTCACTAGTTTCTCCCCCTCCTTCTTGTAGGTTGCAAGAGCCTCCCTCTTTTGAAGGGTCATGCCTATATGAATGGAATTTTGCAGGCTTTGGTCAGACCCCTCTCTATCACAGTGAATCTCGGCGTAGGCTATAGATGGTGAGGCTAGTGCTTGAGGGAGTGCATTAGGACTTTGAATGGAAACAGTTCTGGGTCCTATAGATGCCTAAGATTCAGCTTTCCTAATTATTTCGTCTATATATGTTGTTCTTCCAAGGATCACCAGTCCTTTGGGTTGTGAGGATGGTTGCGAATGATTTCGGATTGTTTCTATCTTTTTCTTCCTAGACATAAAATAAGAGCACCTATCCTACGGTTATTTTTACAACTTGCTGGTGAGCAGGCTAGAGGGAAAGCATGTTGCTTACCGGTACGCAGGTTCTTACCTCTCGTTTTCAATATCCAATTCTTCATAGCAATGGAGAAAGATGAATAAAGGAGGTGACTCTTAACACTCTTCCCGTCAATGGCACCAAAATGTTGGTGCTGAGATAGGTGACTTTTTATTGACAACTCTAGTGCTTTCTCATTTAATTATCAACCCGGGCTAACTCTTTTTATTCCAAGAGTGTTGGCACAATATATGCGAGTCAGTTTCTCTAACAAATGTTCCTTTTCACTTATGAGGAAGAATGTACTAACTTCCTGAGATTGCTTATCCTACGAGGGGTGGCTTGGATAGGTTTTTAACCTAAGATTGAGCAACAGGATCTTTCAATTATCTAATTGAATTAAACAACAGTTTAACTGAATCGAACAACAATCTAGAGAAATCAAGCAGAAATTGAATTGAATTTGAAAATCAACTGAACAACGATAGAATTGAATGGAACAACAGTGTAACTGAGCTAAACAGTAATGGAATCAAATTGAATCAACATTCTAGCTAACTGAGCAGTAATGAAATAGTAGTATAACTAGCTGAGCAGTAATGGAACAACATGATAACTAAGCTAAACAGTAACGGAACAACAGTATGACTCAAACGAATTAAATAAATCGTACAACAATTAATTAAGTAATTTTTCAATGGAGTTCTCTTTATGACTTAATTAATCAAAATTGATCGATGGTTGAACGTTTCGTTATGCTAGAAGAAGAATGCAATTCATAAAGAAATATAATATTGAAATTAGCTTATTCTACGATCTGTAATTCAAAGGAAATGGTATTAAAAGAACTGGAACTATCTATTGATAATAAAACATTTCCGTAAGTCGGAAAATATGATTGTGATTGTCCTACTTCAAGAACGCAATTTCTAACAATCGTGAGGAAAGGGAACTGTATTTGTATTGAATGGAAATATAATTTACAACTGCATGAAATTCTTAAGCAATGGTTCTGCAAGTACACAGAGTATGAAAACTTGCGTGGAACTTCCAAACGTTGGGCCTAGACCACCAGAAGCCCTAGCGCATAAAAAACTTCAAAATTTTCTTGTTCAAAGCTCTATATTACATCCAGGGATGTTTACCAAAACACAATTAGACAGACTGTTTATGATGTGTCTATTACAGAAGGAATCTTCTATCCTCTCTCTGACTCCCCTTCTATCCGTCCTTTGCCCTTTTAACGAATATATAAAAAATGCGAAAGTATTTTCCAAATGATAGCCCATTGTGCATGGTTGTTGTTTGAGTTCTTGTCCTCGAATTCATCTATCTGCCTTCTGCCAGCTGCTAGGAGTTATCAGGATTTCATATGCTTGCGTCTGTTGGTTGGCTTCTATTTCCTATTGGTCCAGCCATTCTGCCTTCCTGCTTACGGAGATAAGAGCAGTCAATTTTCTATTACAAAAACATCCTTTTCACCATTAGTCCAATTTTTCTCATTTTCATATTCTTTTATTCTCTTTATTGTTAATATGAAGAGGGATTCCGCCGAAATTATAACATAATTTGAAGTACTTACAGGGTGAGAATCATACCTTAATTTGGGCCCAACAGGCTGGTTTTGGGTATTGTAAGTAGATCTGAAAGACTAATGAATGCGAAAGTAATGTTGGAGTGTCTGAATCTGTTGGAAATTACTGTTGATGTGAATCTGTGATATCTACTTATGCTATATATGCTCTTGCGTTACTAATTTAAGCTACGAAAAGTGACTGTGTTATTTTCTTAAGCTGTGAAATGTCTATATTTATGATCTGAAATTATGATTAGCTGCAAATCTGTTGCTCTCTCCTGATAATTGGAAAGACGCACGTGGATGTGAAGCTCTTGAATAAGATTTTTACTTGATAACAACTTATTTGGGTTAGTTTCATGTTGTGCTGCTTTTGCTGCAAACCTTTCCTCGAATAGGTCTATCTGGTACGAACCTCTAGGGCTACGAACTTGACTTACCTACTCTCTCTCAGGGTGTGGAAACCTAGTTCCCGTACCCTTCCATACTGCTTTGGGTGAGAATTTGGCCTGCGAAAGTAAGTCACTGCCGAAAGGGCCAGTAATATAGGGGTTTGTTGGCAAACCTTAACCTTTGAACTTTGGTCAAGACCCCTCGAGCCAAAAAATGGTTCCGTTGCCAGGACAGGAAGCATTTTGAGAGAGATCGGGTAATTCTAAGGCCATATTGGAGACCTAAAAAGAAAGAAATCGATGAATGGTTTGAGAAACAAGTTCAGGAGTTTGCAATAAAATAGAACTGAAGTAAGAAGTTGACTACCGAAGAGTGGAAGAACAAGTATATTTTCAAAGAGATCTACGAGATCTTCTTTGTAACAATTGGATCGAGCTCCAAGAGTGGCTCGCAAGGCTGGTCAAATTTCAGGAGTATTGGAAAGACGAGCGGGTCACACAGTGGACCCCAGAATTGATCCAGCAACTAGAGAATACTGATAACACCATCACTCACACGGTGGATCACTGGTTAGAAAATGTGCTAGGAGGGTTTGTAACAGAACTTTCCATCGATCAATTCATCTCCTATTCTAAAGCGGAGCGACATTTTTTCAAGGGTTTCCGGGGTAAGCTTTTGAAAACCTTACCATTAATGATTAAGATATTACTGTCCGAAAAGAGTATTTTTTGTAGCCACACCAAGTGAATGACCTTTGATCTGGATAGGAGTACAACACTTAGTGGCAGATCTGTCTACAGTCTGGTAAGAGAAGTGGCTGCACAAAGTCCTCCAGCCACACCACTGTCAAACCATCATAGGGGAAAGAACTCACTTACACCTCTGCCACCGCCAGAAGACAGCATGGCTGTGCACATGAAGTTACCTACCATTAAGGGTGTGGGAGATGAAGACATGGATCAGTTCTGGTTTTTCACAAGATTCATATGGATTGCGCAAAACGTAGCTAGTGATGCGGTGAAAAGGGTACAATTATCCCTTGCCTTTGAAGGAAGAGCTTTGGACTAGTATGTGGGATACATCGGCCAGCATCCAACTGCAACCATTGAAGAGATTAAGAACGCCTTAAAACAACAGTTCAAGAAGCCTAAGTCCTAATCGCAAATAGTAGTGGACCTAAAGGATTTCAAGCAAGGGCCTTCTGAGTCTGTGTGGTAGGCCGATCAACGACTGAAGAAGGTGATCAAGGAAG
Organism: Pinus albicaulis; assembly: GCA_034641835.2. Lineage (NCBI taxonomy): Eukaryota > Viridiplantae > Streptophyta > Pinopsida > Pinales > Pinaceae > Pinus > Pinus albicaulis. Next base: position 1,427,177,680 of record CM076577.1, read on the forward strand.
GAGGATTTCAGTATGATGACAGAAAACACAAAAAATGGTTCATCATTATGTTGCTGCCTCACTTGCGCGTACCTATAGGTCACCAAACTTTTGAATCACAGGAAAAATCCTTGGAGGTCGCTATGAAGGTAGAAATTGCACCCAGAGATGATACCCAACTGGGCGTCCAACAGATCCAAGGACAATTAGAGGTGATGCACATGGAGATCTAGAATCTGCAAAACGAGTGAGGAGCAGGGCCTAGCCCTGAAATATGGTGCATACGATGTACGACGAATGGTCACAGCAAGGATAACTTTCCTTTATTAGCAGACTATATGCAGGTCGGGGGACCTAGCCCGTTACGCCCTAGGGAAATTGCATGGTCAAGTGGGCTGGCACTATGGTGTGACGATTGTCGTGTTGAGCGGCTGCACGACACAAACTACTGCCCCCGCCTTGCTACATATGTCCCAGAGGTAAAGCAGTAATGGTGTAGGTTTTGCAGGTCTGTAGGACATGATGAGCATAACTGCAGGACGTATGATTTAATGATCGATCGAGGGAATCTATATAGCATACAGTTGGATCCGTCCTCGCCAATATCCCTATCAGGCATAGGTGGCTCCCAAGCCAGGGGCAAGGGAGGAGGAACAGGTGGCAGTGCAGGTCAGGGGCGACGACAACTAATTTTTTATAATTGTGGAGAAGTAGGACACTTTGCAAGGGACTGTCTAAACCATATAAGGTAGTTCTGCTGGTATTGCAGACAACTAGACCATGCGATTGAATAATGTCCAATATTGATAGAAAAAATGCAGGAGAAGCGGCTAACACCTACGCAAAATGTGCAGAGGGTTAAGGCTGAACTACAAGACAAAGATCTAAGCGTGAATGTTGTAACACGCAGTGGGATGGCCACCGGGGGACCTAGGGAGAAGGCTGCGATTGAACCTGTGATCCGACAAGTAGTTATCAAACATGAATTTTTGGATCTAAAAAGGGAAAATGAAAAATTTGTCGCAGCTCGCAAAGAATTTTTTGAGGCGGAGGCATCTAGTTCTGAGGCACCTACGAACCTCAAGGCAGATGAGGAGGTCAAACCCTTTTTGCAAGCATGTATGAAGCTGTTGCGCAACCCAAAGGTCATGGAGAATCTTCAGGAATTAATAGATAGTTGTGCAGTGTGGCCTAACCTACCCCCAGAAATCAAGGATGTGCACAAACTATACAGATATAAGAAACGCACCGGTAGAGAGATGTGGTTGAAAGCACAGATCGATGAATACGAAATGGATCAGGTTATTTTGGACCTAGGGTCAGATGTAAATGTACTACCAAAAAAAACATGGAAATGGATGGGAGAACCTAAGTTGGAGTGGTCCACTATCCAGCTACGTATGGCCAATTAGTAGAAGATCATACCCTTGGGGAGACTATCCAAGATCGTGGTAGATATTGCAGGGGTCAAGGTTCGAGCTAATTTTGAAGTAATTCAGATTGTAGAAGATGTGGACCCCTACCCTATTCTCCTAGGGTTAGACTGGGCCATAGATATGGGAGGCATCATTAATTTGAAGAGGAGAAGCATGGTGTTTGAAAATAACGGTACAAGGGTGATAGTACCATTAGATCCTGCAGAAGGCGAATGATATACCAAGTTGGTGCGTGATGAAGAAGATGTGGATCACATTTATAAGTTAACTGTGCAGGATGAAGATTGGATCAACCCCTGGTGGATGGTGTAATATGCTGGGAACAGGATAGTGAATTCTTCTCTGACTCTGACAGGGAGATGGAGAATTGGAAAAATCAGTTACATGATGTCTCTGCGCTGCGATGTCTTCGGGTCACAAAGGACTTTCGCTGCATTTCCTTAGAGGTAAGAGACCTACCATGTTTTAATGGTTATGGTAATATTAAGCAATTTTTGCAAACATTCAAAGCTGAGGTTCCTAGAGAATGAAGGTTATGGGCCCTTAATCTAGTTATGTGTTCAACACCTGCACGATGGTGGGATTCGCATAAGGGGGAGTTCCAGGACTAGGAGGGTTGTCAGGACATGATGCTCCTGCGATTTGAACCTCCAGCAGAGATATGGGTCAAGACCTTCCTTGGCCCAGGGGATCCACGTGAGCACTTGGTTGAATGGATAAAGACGTGGGGTGACCGAACTACCGAAGAGTGGATCCACTTTTTCATTCATACGTTGGATCCAATCCCTACTGTATAGTACTTGTATGCGGAGCTCCATCAACACACCCGCCATTGGGAAAAGCTGAAGGATGAATTCATAGGAACATTTAGACTGATAGGGGGTTCAGAGGAATTTAACAAAGCTCTACAGGGTATACATACATTTTTCTTTTGCAAATCCAAATCCTCTGCAGTATTCAGGGCGCCTACATGGGAAACATAGCTCCAGGATATTGTGAACTGCCACAACTTGGCAAGGGAAGAAGGTGAAGATGATCCACAGTCTATCTCTATCCCGAAATCAGAAGAGGAGCACACCGTTGTAGGACCTCCACTACAAGAGGTGGATGTCACTAAGCCTCTCAAGCTACAAGAATTCAATATTGGGATGGAAGAGCGCCCTAAGTTGGCTAATATTGGGGACTATTGGGATGAGGATACAATAGGCAAAGTGGTTGAATTACTCACAGAATACCAGGACTTGTTCCAAAAAACGTTTTCAAAGCTGAAGGGGATCACGGGGGACTTAGGGGTCATGCATATCACTCTCACACTAGATGTGTGCCCCATGAAGCAGTGACCCTATAGGTTGAATCCCAAGTATAAGCATAAGTTCAAGGAAGAACTCGATAAAATGACCACTACAGGTATCATCGAACCTGTTGAGCAGTCAGACTGGGACAACCCGATGGTGGTTCAGGAGAAAAAGACTAAGGGGGAGATTTGGATCTGTGTGGATGTGCGCAAATTTAACAATGCCTGCATTCATGTTCCATTCCCTACACCATTCTCAGATGAAATTTTGGATAGCGTGGGGGGGCAGGAAGAATACTCCTTCATGGATGGGTTCTCAAGATACCATAAGATCAGAATTGCACCTCAGGACTGCAATAAAACCACGTTCACCACCGAGTGGGGATATTTTTCAGTATACTGTCATGTCCTTTGGGCTTAGGAATGCCACTGCTATTTTCTCGTGGGTCGTTGTCGCAGTATTCAAGGAATTCATCCACAAATTACTAGAAGTGTATTTCGATGATTGACTTGTCTTCGGCCTGGTAAAGGCACATGTATCAAAACTACGCATGATGTTGGATGCCTGCCAAAAGCACCATATTTCCCTAAATATCAAGAAATTTATCTTCTACGTACCCTTCGGAATCTTGCTCGGCCACATAGTTTGCCGGCAAGGACTGATGGTGGATCCTGCCAAAATCGCAGTTATCATAAACTTGCTAGTACCAACAATGGAGAAACAACTGCACTCGATCCTTGGATACACGGGCTACTACAGGAAATTCATTCAAGGCTATGCGCTGATTACGGCCCCTATGGAAAAATTTCTCAAGAACGATGTTTCGTTCTTTTGGAATGACAAGTGTCAAAAGAGCTTTGAGTTACTTAAAGAAAAGATGGTCTTGGCGCCTATTCTCATCTTTCCTGATTGGGAGAAGGTATTTCATGTTCACGTCGATGCGTCAGGCATTGCTCTTGGGGCTGTCCTTATGTAGCCGGGAGAAGGAGATATCGACCATCCAGTTGCCTTTGCGAGTAGGAAACTCTCTAGTGCGAAACACAACTACTCCACTACATAGCGATAGGTATTGGCCATGGTGTACACTTTGCAGAAATATCGGCATTAATTGTTAGGAGGACACTTCAAAATTTTCACCAACCATTCAACCTTGAAGTACCTGGTAAATAAGCCTGTGTTGGGAGGGAAAATATGCCGATGGCTATTGCTATTTCAGGAGTATGACATTGAGATCATCGTCAAACCAGGAAACTTGAATGCTGGGCTGGATCACTTCTCCTGAATTGAGAGTGGCGAGGAGCCAACCAACCTAGAGGACGAATTGCCTGATGTGAAGATATTTGCTATTAAGGTAGTGGATGCACACTTCGCTAATATCATTCAGTTCTTGAGTACTGGGAGGGCACCTACAGATTACTCGGTACATAGAGGAAAGAATTATTCACCCGGGCTACGTATTTTACCATCATCGCAGGTCATTTATATAAGATGGGAGTTGATGAATTATTTCAGAGATATGTTTTGGAGCATGAAAGGCACGCCATCTTGGTAGAGGCTCATGATAGAGTAGTAGGAGGTCACTATGCAAGGAAAGAAACGGTGCAAAATCTCTTGAGAGCTGGGTTATGGTGGCCAACCCTGCATAGTGACGCTCATGATTATTATAAAGCCTGTGATACGTGCCAACGAATAGGAAGGCCATCCCACAAAGATGACATTCCCCTTCAACCACAAATGGCTTTACAAGTATTTGATAAATGGGCCATCGATTTAATAGGGCCTATCAACCCACCAAGGAAGAAGATGGGTGAATTCTACATTATTACTGGCACTGATTATGTAACTAGGTGGACCGAAGCACAAGCAGTAAAGGATTTTACTATAGAGACTACTGTGCATTTCATCTTTGAACAAATCCTGACCAGATTTGGATGCCTGAAGATCCTCATGAGCGACAGAGGTACGCACTTTGTTAATGAAACAATCCAAGCTTTGAATGAGGATTTTTGGATCCATCATGCGAAGAGCACACCATATCATTCAAAAACAGATGGCGCGGTTGAAGCTTTTAACAAAATCTTGGAGCAAGAGCTAACAGAGTTATGCAACGCTGATCGCAGGGATTGGGACGTGCGCATCCCATCGGTTCTTTGGGCCTATCGAACAACATGCAAGAAGCTAACAGGGAAAACCCCATTCATGATGGTTTATGGTAAAGAGTTCATTATACAAATGGAGTATATTTTTCCTAATTTGTGTATCGCAGAATTTACGAACATGGAAGAACCTGACATCATGGAGGAGCGATTAGCACAACTTATGGCTTTGAAGGAAGATCGGCTTCTCGCTAATTTCCATCAACAGGTTCAAAAAGCTCGCGATAAACCCTAACATGATCAACGTATTCGCCAAAAGACATTCGCAGAGGGTGAATTGGTTCTCTTATGCGATAGCCAGTTTGCAAAGCATCCAGGGAAGTTCCGACAACACTGGCTTGGTCCCTACACTGTTAAGGAAGTCACGGATGGCGGAGTTGTTAGGCTAGCTACCCTGCGCGGTGATATGCTACCAGGCTATGTCAATGGTAGTCGGCTCAAACTGTATCGAATCAAATGACGATATGGCCAGAATAGCTGTGCAGGCAAAGGTGGAGAACCCGCCATCACAGTGACTCGGGACAAGTCACAAGATTGTATTGGGGGACTGTTGGAACAGGGTCCTCCAAAGGCTACAAATTGGGATAGATTTGAGTATTTTTGTATATTTTTGGCATATCTTAGTCTAATGCAGGGGCCTTGGGATGGGTCAAAGCCCCAAAAGCATTGTAACGGGTCAAAGGGTAGACCTAGAGTCCAGAGACCATGGTTTGCGGACCACAAGAAAGCTTAGTCTAAATCGTTATAAATAGATGAACACTTTGAGTATTAAGGGACAGATGAATTAAAATTGATGCTAGGCACAAACTATTAGATCTGTCTAGGGTTGGTTTGGGTAGAACTCTTGTTGTTGTGTGCACAGAAATCCTCAGGCCTATTGTGTGTGGACCTTGCTAGGCTGTGTGCACGGGTTGATTTTGGGTCTTGTAAGTAGATCTAAAAGACTAATGAATGTGGAAGTAGTGTTGGAGTATATGAATCTGTTGAAAATTACTGGTGATGTGAATCTTTGATATTTTCTTATGCTATATATGCTCCTGGGTTACTAATTAAAGCTACGAAAAGTGACTGTGTTATTTGCTTAAGCTACGAAATGTCTGTATTTATGACCTGAAATTATGATTAGCTACGAATTTGTTGCTCTATCCTAATAATTGGCTAGACACACGTGGATGCGAAGCTCTTGAATAAGATCTGTACTTGATAATAGCTTGTTTGGGTTCAGTTTCATGTTGTGCTACTTCTACTATGAACCTTTCCGTGAATAGGTCTGTCTGGTACGAACCTCTGGGGCTACGAACTTGACTTACCTACTCTCTTTCAAGGTGCAGAAACTTGGTTCTAGCACCTTCCCATACAACTTTGGGTGATACTTTCACCTGCGAAAGCAGGTCACTGCTAAAAGGGCCAGTAGTATAGGGGTTTGTTGGAAAACCTTAACCTTGGAACTTGGGTCAGGACCCCTTAAGCTAACAAATCATGTGATTCCTAGGTACAGTGTCCCTGAAGCTATTGTTACAGACCATGATAGCCACTTTTGAAACATTATGATGGCTCAAATTTCTGCTCATCCTTGCCTACACCATGATAATTCCACACCATATTACCCACAAGCCAATGGCCAAGTTGAGTATCTAAACAAAGTTTTAACCGATATGATTAAACGAATTATAGGAAGTGATAAATTGAATTGGCACACCATGGTTTTTTTGAATTGTGGGCATACCATACCTCCACAAAAACATCTATATGGTTTACTCATTTTCAACTCATTTATGGTTTATAATTTTTTGTACCCATTGAATGTGAGATTTTGCTGCTCTAACTAGCCATTGAGTTATTACTAGCTACCTCCGAAGAGGAAAAATGTTTCTTATACTTAGCACAGTTAGGTGAGACTCTCCGCACCATTGCATTAGCTCATGAAGCTCATAAAAATGTGTTAAGGCTTAATATGATCAAAGCGTTAATCCTCTTATCTATTCAGAAGGTGACTGAGTCTTTATATACGATTAAGCTCATGATAAAATAGGCGCTTGTAGTTTTGAACCAATGTGGCATGGCCCTTATATTGTTAAGTGTGTGCTAGCAAAAAGGGCCTAGAAATTAGTTGATTATGATGACTTCTCTTTAGATGAGCCCAGAAATGGTCTTTACTCGAAGAGATATTATGCATGATTCACCGTGTAAAGATCTTCATTGTGTATTAGTTACATAGCTATAAATGTGTTCCTTAGATCAGAAAAGTGTGCCTTATATTAGTTACTTTTCTTGCCCAATTTTCACTAATTTTGTTTCTTATCGTAATTACTCATGATATTGCAGATGTCAACACTCCCTCAGAATTACATTGGCTTTGTTGACAATGCCTGTCGTAGTACACGGAACTTACCTTCCGCTACCTGGGTTATCTATTCACCCACTAATGAGTTAGTTTCTATTCGTGGGGTTCACTTCGGTAAAAAAACAAACAATATTGCAGAATATAGCGCATTCATTGAGCTATTATTTGATTCCATTTCATTTGTAAATTTACGTTCTATTGTTAGGTTATATTCACAACTCATTGTATTACATTTGAACGGTGTTTATGCAATCAGAAATCCATTGTTCTTAAGAATGTTTTTAAGGGTTCATCTATTGGAAAGAGAGTTTGATTACATTGAATACCTACACATTTCAAGAAATTTAAACACATTAGATTATGCATTGGCTAATAAGGTTTTAAATAGCATTTGCAGCATTGGATGTAAAACAAAACAATAGTCAATCTATATTTAAAAATATACTTAGAGACCAAAAGTAGTAATATCATTAGGTCAAAATAGTCGTGTAAACAAATATTAGATCATATGTGATCATAGGTCTTAGACACCTTATGATATCAAGGTACTAATACAAAAACAAAATTCCATCTAAATCGACCCTCAACTATCCATGATGATGATCATGGTAGCAGATTATAGCGAGCGCCACTCTACGCATGTATCACCTAAATGGACCAGGAACCCTAGTCACATGCCTCTGTTATCTGAGAGGAAAATGATCCATCCCATCCTCTGATATTTCAATGGTGTACCTCTACAAGTTATGTTCCAAATCTGTGAGGGCCTCTGCTACATCAGTCAGTGGTGGATTTGTCGTGATAGGTTTTGCTTCTCGTCTACCAAAATGACAAAGTAGCACTAGTTGTGCTGGGCCAAAATCTGCATTTAAATGTTTTTGATTGTCAGAATTGGATGATTAAAAATCAAATAAAAATTATAAAATAGAAAAAACTCAAAATGATACTTTTTACCTAATGCATCCCATTGTGTTCCAGGTGGGAGTGTTGTGTTAGGGTCACCCCTGAAATCAAACCCTGCATAAGGAAAATAATCACTCATGATGATCTTCCTTCTGAACCATAAGAAAAATTGAGGTGTATACCAGACCACTGGACTGCCATTTCCACTGTGGCGAGCCATCAAAGAAACCCATCACAACATGTGTGGATCCCTTGGTCCCATCGAATCTACTAAAAATTGCTGAGGTACAAGGAGTTGGATTCTGTCTAAAGGTGAAAGATATGAGAATGGCACCATAGCTGAAGTTCTTCAAATTAACATTATTTTCTCACCTGAGCTGGACTTTCATATTGAACAATACTCATTCACACCAATTATATATTGTTCCCTTGAAACTCTCAACAAAAATCTGCATTTATGCTTTGGTAGGCACATGAGGAGTTGCACTGCCACACAATGGAGTAGCTGTAAAAGAAATGATTTCGAGGTCTAGTCGTTCGATGGTATTTTTTTTGATACGAAAAATCCTTCAATTGTGAATCTTGCATGCAATATTTCATGATATAGGAAGTTGTAGGCAATCCTCCTGGTCATGTGCCAAACAAGGAAATGTCTCTTCCCCTTTGGGGAAAACCGGTAAGGAAATAGAAAATCCTCCATCTCAATTATGATCATGTGATTCCCGATGATGAAACATTGTTCCTGGACATCCAAGGCATTAACCAACGAGGTCATGAGTTCCACTTGGGCCTTGATTCCTTGTATGAACCAAAATTTGTATTGTTAGTCATCAATAATTTTGATCCTATCCAAATATGGCTAAGTTGAAAATCCCAGATTTTTTGAAACAATATTTGAAGAAACATTGTGACTTATAGAAATCTCACTACCTTCATTAATCTAAACCTGTTTTGTGTCACTATAAACTTCATTCAAAATCTCCCCAAGTCAAACTGCTGCTTCAAAAAGAAATTGATTTCATGCTATTTTCACCATTTTCACCTCCATTTCATTCCCCCATTTTTCCATTTTACTCTTATTTTTAATAGTCCTTCTCCCTCTGGAATAACCCATCTTCCCTTCATTAATTCTTCATTTCCTCTAAAAAACCTTTAAACCATTAAAAATCCCTTTATTTGGTTTAAATTTGTTTTTCCTTTGCCTTACTGAAACCTCTAAAAAGGCTTAAAAAACCATGTTTTAGGCCTAAATCCAACCATTGAAGAAAGTAGGCTTGAAGCCCCTACGGGCTTAAGCCCTCCACCCCTTTTCTCATATGACCCCAGAGCCTCAACCACTCACTACCCCTAAAAAGTCCTTTTTCCCCTAAACCCTGGTCCTATCCACTTCTCACAAGACCATGCCTCCCTCTTTTCTTTAAGCCCATTTTCTCCATTTTCTTACCTCGCCATTGATCTTCCTCTAGGCAATCCCAGCTGTTGATCAAGCTTGATCTAATGGATATCGCGCTCCCACGACCTTCCTCCCCCTCAACCATCCTCCCTTCCTACTACCCCATGGGGAAATATTCCCTGTGGATCTTCATGATCTGACGGCCATCATCCAAACCTGCCTTTCCACCTCATTCACAGCCTTTCCGCTACCCGACAGAACTGCACATGTCACCACTGGCCCCACATTCCACCCATGAAATCATTGCCCAATCCCTCTCCTCCACCTGTACTCCACTACCGATGTTGTACCCAACCCTCGGGCTTCACCCACACTGTAGATCTCACACCTTGAAATCTGACGGTGGAGATCGCAAATCGCATGCATTTGATTGCCAAGGTTTAACAACCCTAACCTGCGTGATAAACATGATTTTTCCTGGGACACGTGGGATCCATTGAATGGAATTGCGTCCATATGGTCCTAAACCACTAACCACCTTTTGTCCACATGAAAAGCACTCGGTTTCGCACAAAACCACCCTCCTTCATTTCGCGCCTATGTTTAAATTTCCACTATTTCCTCCTAGATCCGACATGGAGCCCCTCCTCTGCACATTTTCCTCCTCTGATACATCACTCCCACGCCCTCACCAAGACTCTGAATTCATTTTAATCTTAAAAACACAAGTTTTGATTAACATGTTGCTTTAAATTGTGCAGGTTTAATGGTGGCCTGAGTATAAGGGGCCATCCCACAGTCAACTGAAGTGAAAAAAGCCTATGGATGATGATCCATGAGACCAAATTCATAAAGAAAGGGATAAGGGTTTAATCTGAAGGGCAGAGTCAATGATTCATTACCATTGATCGCATCAAAATAAACCCTCCATCACACCAAAAGGGAACCCCTACACACAGCAAAACAAAAACAAAAGATCAGTGAAGAATAATGGAGAACAAAAGGCTAAATAATTAATCGAAGGTTAAGGTTATTAAAGAAGAAATTATCCTTTCAAAAAGTAGTGATTAAAGACAGAAGCTCTAAGGTCAAATGATTAATGAATAAATAGTTGTTTAAATAGGACCAAGGATAAACACAGTAAAAAGGATTAATTAAAAGAAAACCAGAGTTAAAGGCCTATTACCAAGTTTGATGTTAAAACGAGGAAACTTAGGCCAAAGGCAGCCTCAAATAAATAAAAAGGAAGCAGTTATTCATCCAAAACATCTAACTGCCACCTATATCATGCTTCCTGTCTATAAAGGAAATTGGCAATTATTACACGGTCAAAAGATATTTCTTATCTATCAAGGAAGTTATTGTGAAAGATAAAGATATGCCTCAAAGTCAGACTTTTCACCTATATTTTCCCTAGAAAGTAAAGATAGAGTTATTAAAAACAGAGAAGTAGCTGTAGATATTCCTACCTTATGCCTTGCATGGTTTTCAAGGTTAGGAATGCATTTACTCTGTAATAAATAACACTCAAACCTAGATCAGCTCCACCTCCTCATTTGCAACATAAATACTACATTTGAACTCATTGTATTATTGGCATTTGTTGACTCTTTGAACTAATACATAGTCCTGTTGAAGTTGAGAATAAATTGGTTTTTTGGAACTTGTGGATGTCTTGACCTGTTTGTTGATGGAGAAGGCTAGATCATTGGTGTAAGAGTTCATGCAATGGAAAACTAAATAATCACACACAGAAATTAAACATGAAGACAAGAATTAACACGGTTCACCCAACCAATCTAGGCTACATCCACGAAACAGAGGTATCGACAATCTTATTACTCAACAACAGATTACAACAACAGATTTTCACATCTGCACTTCCTCTTCCACACACCTCACATATCATATGTTTTTCCTCTACATGCTCACAATTTATAGAACAATGTTACTGATGAAATAGGTAACCTAAATGTTACCTACTTTTTGAAGTATCAAGAAAAACATCTGGTTTTGGAAAAGTGGCGATGCAGAATCAAGAAAAAAAAATTTGAGCATGTTTTTGGCACTTTAATTTTTTTTCATTTTGTTTTTTTTTTAATTAATTTTGTTTTTTTTTTAAGTGGTGTTTTTTATGTTGATTTTGAATAGTGGTGGTGCATCATCACCAACGTTTTTTTATAGGATTGATTTTGACACTATAAATTTTCTAATGTCTTCTTCTTCTGTGAGATGTTTATTTTTAAGTGCATTTATGTACTTGTGTTTTAAAAATAAAAAAAATATTTTCTTTTTAAAATAAAAACTTGTAATGATATCTTCACTTTTTCACATACATAAAAGATGGAAAAAGGGTCAATATTCTAAAGTTTATATTTTCTACATGTTTATGTATTGTTAAATAGTTTTTCAATGCACATCAAAAAAGTGTCGCTAAAAAACCAACATTTTGAACCATATGACAAAAAAATACAATTTTTCAATATAAATACAATGCAAAAAATACACGTTTACAGAGTTTTTGTTGAAAAAAACATGTTAAATAAAATAATTTTTTGGGAGAATCTTAACAAAAAAACTTAAGAAAATAACATTTTTATTGAATTTTATGTCAAAAAATAATAGCAATCACATGTTTTTTGCAAAAAAAAAGGGTTGTTCTCATAAAATATCAAAGTCTAAATATTACAAGTAAAACTGATTAATAGTTCTAAAAAATAAGCTTTGTTTGCAAGCATAATTTAAACATCATCAACAATATCAACTAATACATCTTCAACATTATCTAGAACAACATTGATGGCTTCTTCCGCAGCATTTTCTTCTTCATTTTGATCATCGCCGTCTTCTAATGGATCTTTCATGTCAGCAAATCTTCCAAACTGTCCCTTTCCAATCATTCCATATAATGGTGGTTGAGGTTCCTTTGCTTTTTTTGCCACACGTGATTCATTAAAATCTCCTTTCCTCAAACAAACTTCTTGTTTCGCATCGGAAGGAATTTAAGAGCGTTAATTCTTTGTTGAATAAATTTGCATTGAACTGGGTCTTTCTCAATGGAAATGCAATTTCTTCCTTTTAGTAGGCAACATGCTACTGTTGTACCTAATCATCAAGCACAAAAAATAAGTATGAAAATTAGTATGGAGACATAAAAAGTAAAAAAGACAATATTTAAATTTAAATTTGTATATTAAAACTTACCTGAACCTGAGAATAAATCCAAAAGCCATTCTCCTTCATTTGAACATAGATCTATAAGATAGTTAATCAATGCTTGTGGTTTTTGATAAATGTTAACTATATCTACTTTTGCATCTTTATCCTCATATGTTAGCTTTCTTACCACTACATCATAAACCAATACTTGACTATGACTCTTCCCATCTACTCGATTCATAATAATATGCTTATAGCTATCGTCTTTTGTCCAACATTCAACATGGATGAACTCAATCATTTATAATAGGCTGATCTTCGGAAGAAACAATATTTGAATTTTTCCTATAACATAACATAGTAAAAGTTCAATTAAATTTTACATGAATAAAAAAATTTAGGAGGAATCAAACATACAATTTCAAAATCTTACCATGTAAGTTTCATCCTTGAGTTTTCTTTACCCTTGAAGCTTGTTAATAACATTGGAAACTGTGTGTCTGAATGAAATGTCACAAATCGCCAAAGTGGTTATGTTGTCACTTCCTGAAAACCCGTAACCACTTTACTAAAAGCTTGATAAGTATATGGTTCTCTATAATATTCAATGTCTGCGAAATTGAAACCATGAGGAATATCTGCAATAACTAGGCCATATTCTCTTTTAGGTATTAGTGATGCAATGTCTTCACAATCACCTTGTATTATTTGATATTGGACACTGTCGAGCCCATTCCAAATGTAATGATTAAGAGTAGGATCTAGTTCAACATTCATAAGACGCTTCCTTCTCATGTTCTCCATCTTAATTTTTTCAATAAAGCTTTTGAAAGTATTTGGTACTCCATTTCCATCCTTCTTCGACATCTTTAATGACATAAAAATATAAATATAGATATGTATAAGTAATAAAATAGAAACAGTTAAAATATGAATAAAATAAATTTATAAATCAACATACCTTATTGAATGCAATGTAAAACTCTTTTAGTGTTGATGTAGAACTTGCTTCTGGGTAGTTACGGACAACATCATCCCAACTGTCTTCATTCAACATTTTAACCATGTGTTCTTGTATTTTCATAAAACAATTCTGACTGAATAAATCAAGTTAAAAACGTTAATATATTGACATGTATAACAAATTCTACCAACATCATTATGTTTTATTTAAAAGAAAATTATAATGAAAGAAATAATTCAAGAAACTTACTTTTGAAATTCTGCACACATTTCTTCCATTGATAATTCACCCAACTTCACATGGGCTAATACTGATTTGACTAATTTATCATCCTTCACACCTTGCATTGTTCTCCAAGGTGTGATAGTCATATCCTCTGGAAGCTGCTTCATTTCAGGACCCCCCTTATTGTTGGTACATATTATGGGTTTACTCTTTCTAACCTTCTGATTTTTTATGGAAATATTCTCCCACCGATCAAAAATCTCATCAATCAAATCCCATACCTCCCTAGTTCTAAATGCCAACTAAAAAATGTTATTTGTGCCTCTTAAGAGATTTGTATTCAATTTTCCATCTTTTTCTTTTTTTTCATCAATTTGATAACCTGTTTCCATTAAACATTCCTTTCGAAATGCTACACTAACTTGTGTCTTATCCCCACGACATTTTTCTATGAATTCATTATGAATAAATCTGACCCTTTGGATGAAATTCATTTTCATTCTGTACTCATTATCTGCGTTATGATCCCATGCCAATAACTTTGATTCCATTTCTGTTAAGCCAGCGTAAATGATGCATTTCACTGTTTGAAAAAGATAGTTATTGGGATATTCTGCAATCAATTGTCTCTTAGCCTCTATTGAATGGCTCCCTCCAATTACATAATATTTATAATCAAAACATGTTGTCTTGTCAAATGCTTGTTTGTTGGGAACCTGACATGGATCGACAAGAACCACATAATCCACCACATGCGCATATGGATTGAACCTGAACAATGTTTTCAGATTATGTACATGTAGGTGATGGGCCTTTCTAATTTGATATTGAGATTGTCCTTCATCTGGGCCATAAAATTGGTTAACATTAAGCTCAAATGTTTGGCCACCAAGAACTAATTTATTCTTCCTCAACTCTTGTCGAATAACATTTTGTTTTGTTTTAATAATGCCATCCTCTAACTCAACAGCTGGTGTTATGATTTCTCTGCTTCCATAAGAGCTTTCAATTTGTTCTTCACTGCTGCTCACGACCTTTACAGGCTCACCAATATTTGATTTCCTAGTCTTATTGGATAACATATCAGTTTTTTTATAAACAAGCTCTCCTTCATGAGGTACAAGAGAGAGATCTTTGGAAATTTTTATTCTTGGTGTCCGAACTGTTTTCTCCTTTTGCATAATAGTTCTCATCTCCTCCTCACTAATTCTATCATAATTTTCTGTTTCATGTTCGACACCTTCAAAAGAAACATGTTTAAGTTTACTAGATTGACCCACCTTAGTGACTCTTGGTTGATCCCCTCATTGTACTGTTGCAGTGTCACGAGCTATTGCTCTTTGCTTCAATATCTTTTCCTCTGATTTGTCTTTGTGGAAAGTTTTGATCACATCCATAACATTTGGCACCAACATATAAATACCATCAAACATGTTTGAAAGACTCGGAAGAAAATCCTATGAAACAAAATAAAACAGGTCAATGATCAATACTTTATAAAAAATTGAATCATCCTTACAATAATGCATAGATGAAATAAAAATAAGCATACTTACAATGTTATTTGCAATCTTGCTTGCTATTTCTTCAAAAAAATTTGAAGTTATTTCATCTGTGTCGTACTTGACGATTGATAGACGATATCTAACCTTCTCACGTTTCTGAGCCTTCCTTGCAAGAACATAAATAGTGTTTGTATTCGAGACCATACATATGTCTCGTACTCTGCCCATCACATCATATTGCTCATTTAAGTCAATCATACCACAAATCAGATAGATGTGTATATCAGCCTCCGTTTCATTGTCTTCAAGATACCATGAGAAATTGGTTTTATCTATTTCCTTGGCGTTCTTCTAATCAGAAATAAGCTTTAATGAACCTGGCGCCCCACTTGCTTGAATTTTATTAGTGTGTGCAACAATATCCTTATTGCGTCCAACAGTGTCCATAGTGCGTCCAGTTGCAGCTATAGATTTGAGAGTTGTATCCATAGTGCGTCGAGCTGCAGCTGTAGATTTGGGAGCTGCTGTCGTAGATTTGGGAGCTGTTGCCCTAGGTGCAGAAACATTCACAAAAATATTTTTTGATGCCATTTTCCTGATATATATATATATATATATATATTAGTTAATGGAAAAATATTGTGGATAAAATAAATTTAATAAACAAAATTTATTTCTAAAACTAAATAGTTTGAAATTAAAGCAGTAAAATTAACTATAAAAATTTTCATTTAAAAACAAAATATTATAAATCATATGTATATATATCTATATAATATGTTTTGAATACATTCTATAAAAAATTTAAAAATGTTTTTAAATTGTATAAAATAATTTAAAAAAAATAAACTAGTATTTTTAAACTTCAGTTTTTGTTTAATATTTAAAAAAAAAAACAAAAAAGTTACTAACTATTTATAACAAATGTTATAATATTATATATTTATTTATTTTTTTAATTGTATTGTTGTATAGATTTTTTTTAATTAATTTATTATATTGTTATATTAAAACAAATGTTTTTTTTTTAATTTATTATATTGTATTTTTTTTTAATTATATAATGTTTAAAAACAAAACATAATTGTTGTTTAATGATATATATATATATATATATATATATATATATATATATATATATATATATATATATATATTTGTTATATTTTGACATTTTTAACAATTATTATTTAATAATGTTTTTATTATATTATATAGCATTTTTTTTTTATATATAACAATGTTTCTATGAATTTTTAATTGTTCTATTAACACAAATTATTATTAAAAAAAAAAAATTAAAATAAAAATAAAGAACAAAATAAAATTAAAAAAAAATCAAAATTATAAAATGTTTTGTTAAAAAAATTATTAAAAAAAAAAAATTTAAAAATTAAAAAAAACAAAATAAAAAAATTAAAAAAAAACCAAAATTAAAAAAAAAATTGTTAAAACAAATTTAAAAAAAAACAATTTAAAAAACAAAATTTAAAAATTTAAAAAATAAAAAAAAAATTTAAAAAATTTAAAAAAAAAAAAAATTAAATCAAATGGCGCGTGGCCCGCCCGTTGGGTGCCGGGGGCTAGCCGGGCGGCGGCCCAGCCCGCCTACTGGCCCGCCCTTCGCCGAGGGCCGATTCGCGCGCAGCCCGCCCATTGGGCGCCGAGGGCCGGCCGGGCGGCACCACGGGGGCAGCCCAGCCCGCCTCCCGGCCCCCCCTTGGCCGGGAAACGGCCCTCGGCCAAGGGCGGGCCGGGAGGCGGGCTAGGCCGCCCCCGTGGCACCGTGCGGCCGGCCCACAACGCCCAACAGACGGGCCACGCGCCATTTTTTTTTTATTTTAATTTTATTTTAATTTTTATTTTTAATTTTTAAAATTTTTAATTTTTTAGTTTACTTTTTAATTTTTTTTAAATTTTTTTTTTGTTTTTTAAAATTTTTTTTTAATTTTGATTTTAAATTTTTTTTATATATATAATATAATTATTAAAACATTATTTATTAATAAAAAAAAAATTGTTAATCACCCATAAGACTGGATCGTTCGATGAGCAAGCGAAAACCCTACATGCCAGCGTCTCCAGAAACCCTAGCCGACTGATCAAGCGCGGTTGCTACCCACCAGGCTCATGGGCTTGGGTATACGGCTATGGCAACAAGCTCGGGGGGGGGGGACGGCCCGACCCCCCTGCAAACAAAGACACTTCACGCGCCAGTCTTGTCCAAAACAATGATGTGGTTGACAAGAAACAGGAAACGACAGAACCCAATGCGACTTCTTCGCAGGCGCAACAGGACAAGGCGGCCCCCTCATCTTCCACTTGCAAACCTATTGCGCCAGAGAGGCCTAAGATTGATCTGCCCAGTCACCGCATCAATGCACGCATCCAATATATGAGAGGCCATGCCCTCATCGGCAAATTCATCAGCTTCTGGCCTATGGAAAAAGCCCTAGAAGGCTGGATCGCTTCCAAATGGAAGCCTAAAGGACACGTAACACTCCAGCTTGGACCGAAAGGGTTCTTCACGGCGATATTCATATGCCTCGAAGACCACAATAGAGTCATGGATGAAGGGCCATACTTTTTCAACTCGGCTGGATTGTACCTCAAAAACTGGGTGGAAACATTCAACCCAGATAAGGAAAACTTCAACTGGGCACCCGTCTGGATACGTTTATATTTGTTGCCGCTTGAATATTGGGATGAAGATTCGCTTCAGGAGATAGGCAAGGGCTTAGGGCAGTTTATCAAAATCGCAGAAGAGACAAAGCTCCGTCGCTACACTTCTTATGCGCGGATCTGCGTCTATATGCACTTGGACAAAGCCCTACCTGATGCAGTAAGCATTTATCATGATTATTTCGAGTGGATCCAACCATTGGATTATGAGCATGTTCCATTCAGATGCCGCCGATGTCATGCCCATGGACATATTTTCAGAGATTGCCCCCTCAATGCATCACCTCAGAACAAAGAAGCTGATACCCAACCAGAAGCAGATGGTTTCACCAAAGTCCCTCCTCGCAGACGGCACAACAAGAAATCCTCGACGGCGGGTAAGAAATCCTCTCCTTCCTCCAATGCTCCTTCTACCAGTAATAGCTTTGCCATTCTATTCGGTACGGATCCCCCGCCCGATTCAAGCCAAGCGCCTCCCAACTCTCACCAACACCCCCCCATTTCCACCCCACCTCCTGGTCATGCGAACCCTCCCCCCCCTCAGCAAGAGAAAACCGCCTCCGCAAACCCTCCTTCCAATCCTTCCATTGAAACTAAGCTCTTAACTTGGCATACGAAAACCATGGATCTGGATGATCCTAAATCTGAATCTCTCAATTCCGAGGGGGAAAATGTTACACGCGGTACTCTTAATCCTATGGAAGAAGATTCTGAGAGTCTAGAGCTTGGGGATCTTGACATTATTGGTTTGGAGGATGCATGCAAGCGCCAAGAATTTGACAAAATCAAGCCCCATCAAATAGATACCTTGGCAAAGGTCCTATCCAAAGCCCAGCAGTAAGCAAAACTTGGTGTCCAGTCAGGCAGTCATTGGGATAGCCTCAAAGTAGCTAAAGAATCCAAAAAGAGAGGCAGAAAGCCAGATTGGCAGCGCGCAATCACCATTGGGGAAATGCTAGTTAACTTTGGAAGATACCCCAAGCTAACGTGGTTTTTCCCGCCCCTACCAAATAGTTCCTCATGAAGCTGATATCATGGAATATCAGAGGGCTCAACAGCCCAGGTAAGCACAAAATGATAAAAAATATGTTACAAAAAGAAAAACCAAACATCCTCTTTCTTCAAGAAACTAAATGTAACAGTGAAGTTTTAGGTTCACTCTTATCAAAAGTTTGGCCTAACAACAGTTCTATAGCAGTAGATACCTCTGGCTCTTCAAGAGGGCTTGCCATAGCATGGGACACTCAGTCCATAGTCTTATCTGATCTGCATGCGGCTCACAACATCATTCAAGCCATTTTTCATCCCATTGGTACGAGTATCTACGAGCATCTCTCAAATGTTTATTTTCCGCAGGACCTTACCAAAAAGATTTCCCTTTTGAATACAATGGAAGCGCTAAACTCTCACAGAATTCATCCTCTATGGATATCAGCAGGGGATTTCAATATGATAACTAGAATGGAAGAACGAACAGGTGGAAGAACCAGACCGGATCCGGAAAGTGTTCACTTCAAAGACTTCATAACCAACAACTGGCTGATAGACCTCCCATTTTCCAATGGAACGTTCACCTGGAATAACAAAAGATCAGGGGCCCAGCATGTTGCCTCAAAGCTAGATCGATTCCTCATCTCTGATAATGCCATACATCTGGGGGGCGATCTAGAGGCTTCAATTCTTCCTCTTGCAGGCTCAGACCATTGGCCCATTGCACTTCTTTGGCATAACTTCGGTCCCCAGCTTAAAAAGCCCTTCAAATTCAAAGCTTTCTGGCTTTCACATCCCTCTTTCAAAGAAATGGTCACATCGGCTTGGCACAATTTCCTTCCTCCTCAAGGCTCTAGAATGTACCAATTTCAGCAAAAGCTCAAACATCTCAAGGCGCTCATCAAGAATTGGAACATCTCAGTCTTTGGCAACATCTTTCAGGAAATCAAAGCCCTCGAAAGACAAATGGAGGAAATACAACAAAAAATCATAGTAGAAGGCAGAACAGAGGATACAAATACCCAAGAACAGGAGATCCAGAAGCAACTTGAAGAGCGGCAAAGACAAGAAGAAATTTTGTGGAGACAAAAATCCCGAATAAATTGGTTAAAGGAAGGGGAAAGGAACACACGATTCTTCCATCGATCCACTATTCAGAGACGCATGCAAAATCGCATCCACCATATCACCAACTAGCACGGAGAGCAAGTCGAGCAACAAGAGGAAATTAAACAAGTTCTTTTGAATTATTTCAAAGCTACTCTTCAAGAGAACAGCAATATTGACAGACAGCCAGCCATTGATGCAATTTCTCAGCTCATTCCCAAACTCATATCTGAAGAGCATAACAAGATGCTTCTGTGCCCTGTCTCCTTCCAAGAAGTTGAAACAGCGATGGCACAAACCAAAGATGGGAAGGCGCCAGGGCCTGATGGATTCACTGCAAATTTCTTCCATCACTTCTGGGAGCTCATTAAAATAGAAGTCTGGGAGTTGGTGGAAGAATCAAGAATAACCCATTGGCTCCTCCCCTCTTTAAATGCCACTTTCATAGCTCTGGTGCCTAAAGAAGAGCAACCCAGCACTCCTGAAAAGTATCGTCCCATTGCCCTCTGCAATGTGATCTACAAGATCATCTCCAAGGTCATCGCCAACAGATTAAAGCCCCTACTGCCGCTCCTCATCTCTCCAGAACAAACGGGCTACGTGGAAGGTCGCCAAAAAATGGATGGCATCATCATGACTCACGAAGTCATCCACTCTCTCAAGAGCACTAAAAAACCAGGTATGCTTCTCAAAATCGATCTCTCTAAAGCTTTTGATAAACTCTGCTGGCGCTATATTCAGAGAATTCTTAAAGCTTTTGGCTTTGACCAGATGTGGATACGTTGGATCATGAGTCTCATCTCTACCCCTCTCTATTCCATCCTTGTTAATGGATCCCCCTCCACTCCTTTTGTTTCTTCGAGAGGAATCAGACAGGGTGACCCCCTCTCCCCTTTTATTTTTGTTCTTATGTCTGAGGGTCTTAGCAGACTCATTCATCATGCTGTCCATGATGGGCATCTCCGTGGCATCTCCCTTCATGGCTCTCCCGCCACCACTCACCAGCAATTTGTTGACGACACTATGCTCTTTGGCTTCCCTTCAGCTCAAGAAGCTAGGTCTTTCAAATGCAGTCTGCACCTTTTTTTACAAGCTTCTGGCATGATTGTCAATGTTTCCAAATCTCAACTATTCTTCTTTAACACCCCTCCTTTAATCCAATCTTGCATAGCCCGTATCCTTGGTTTTGAGCTTGCTCGACTCCCTGCAAAGTACCTTGGCGCCCCTCTCATTGACTCTGCCCTTAAGCATTCTGCCTGGAACGTTCTCCTTGATAAACTTGAAGCTCGCCTCTCCTCATGGACTTTCAGAGCTCTCAACTTGGCCAGTAGATTGGTCCTCATCAAGGCTGTCCTAGAATCTATGCCCCTCTACCTCTTTTCTGTGCTTGCAGCTCCCAAATGGGTGCTTAATCAAATCAAGAATTTGCAGCGCCGCTTCCTCTGGGGTTCCACTACTCACACTCGGAAATGGGCGTTAGTCAACTGGAATACTGTCTGCACTCCTAAAGAAGCAGGTGGGTTTGGTCTCAGGAATCCCCTCCATAGCAATGAAGTCATGGGTGCTCGGCTTTGGTGGAACTGGCTATCGAGGCCTCACACTCCTTGGGCCAAATTGTGGGCAGCCAAGTATGCCAACAACAGACCACCGGATGACTTCATCAGACTCAAACCAGAGATGGCTGGCTCTCTCATTTGGAACGCTGCCAAACAACATTATGCCCTTATTCAACAACACAGTTTTTGGGAAGTTCGGAATGGACAGAATGCCCGATTCTGGGTGGACTCCTGGCAACAGAGGCCGAAGCTCATTGATATTCTAAATCTGCCCAACGCTGAGAGGTATAATGGGCCAGAAGAGTTGAAAGTAAGCCAGTGCTGGATGGCCAACTCCAGCAACGATTACCGGCATTGGAAACACCCGTCTCTTCTCCATCCTACTACTCCAAGCAACATTTGGGAAGCACTCCAGGAAGAACTTCAACATTGCAGAATCCGCTGTTCGAATGATCTGGATATCCTCAGATGGGGCTATTCGCCCAAAGGCATATTTACCACAAAAGAGGCCTTCAGCTTGATGCATCCTATTCCTCTCCCAAAAGATAGACTCTGGCAATTTTTCTGGGCTAAGGGGACCTGGCCTAAATTTTCTACTTTTCTTTGGCTCCTTAGTCACAAAAGAATACTTACCTGGGATAATCTACTCAAGCGTGGTTTCTGTGGCCCCTCACAATGTCCTAACTGCAAGCAGAACACCGAAACTATCCAGCACCTCATGTTGACCTGTCAGTTAGCCAGCCAGCTCTGGAACAAAATTTTCTTTAGAAGTCAACGAAGAAAACCTCAAGGGGACATAACCAGTATTCTGCGCCAATGGCTCAAACGCCCTTACAATAGCCCCATTCTCAACTCTCTCTGGCAAATCACTCCTGGCCTCCTCTTTTGGTCGCTCTGGAAAGAAAGAAACAAAAGAGTCTTCAAACATCAAACTACTCCCTTGGACATCATCTGGAAAATTTTCCACAACAACCTCCAAGAGTCTCTTTCTCTTCAATCTTGGCAGGCGGAGGATCTTCCAAACCAACCTAAAGAGATCAGCATATGGCAAAACTGGCAATTCACCATTTCTACCATTCCCAAAGTCAACAAGAAGAACCCTTCCGAATCCCTCTCCTGGATTCCTCCTCCTCCAGGAATTCTCAAATTGAACTTTGACGGGGCTTCTAAGGGGAATCCAGGCCCGACGGGATTTGGTGGTATTTTCAGAAACTCCCAAGGCGACATCAAGGCTATATACTACGGATCCATCGGCTGGGACACCAACAATTCTGCTGAGCTGGAACGTCTTTGGCAAGGGCTCAACTTAGCACACATCTACAACCTCTCGCCCATCATTGTGGAAGGTGATTTTCAAATTCTGATCAGCATGGCAAATCAGTTGCTCCAAGGCACCAGTTTGGCCAAGGTAGTTACTAGCTGGCGTCTAGCTTCCAGAATCGACAAGATCAGCAAATGGATAAAAGATAATCAAGCTATTTCCTTTACCCATACCAAGCGAGATGGCAACAAGGTTGCGGATCTCCTTGCCAATTTAGGAGTTGATAGTTTGGACACTCTCAAACACAGCTCTCTCCAGATCATCAATGACAGAGACTCCACTCAGAACTGCATCAAGCTGGTGCAAATGGATCGACCATCTCCGGATGCGGATGTTTAGTTTTGTTAAGGGGCCACTAGGCCTGGTTCTGCTCCCAAGGCAGTTCACTTGGGGTGGCCACATGGCCCCCCATGGTGCCTTAAATGCCGCCTTCAATAAACCTCTGCGATGGGCATTTAATCCTCCTTGCCGTCACCTTCTCTGCCTTGATCAGCGCATACGCTATCAAATGGAGCATTTCAGCTCGAATTCTCCAGATCGTTTTGATGATGGCCACCGACCTCTGTCGCCATTGATCTCTCTCTGCCCGGGTGGCTGTGCTACAGGTGGTGAACAAACAGCTACAGGTCGACGGTGCTCGTTGCATTGCTGCCTGGAAACCGTTCCGGGCTTCCACTACTCGCACAATAACTTCTGCCCTGTTAATTTCAATTTTCAAGCTTCCCCTGTTTTTGTTGGTCATCTTACTCCTATACTTGTAGCTCCTTCCAGAGTTTGGTTGGATTCTTCTAAGAATTTCACCATGCCCAGGCTCAGGCATAGAATGACTTGCAGGAGGGGTGCCTCTCGGGGCAGATCCATGGGCGAACGTCCTCCCCACAGCTCCAGTGTTGACTTCTCCTCGGAGCCTTCTGAAAGGCGCTCCGCTCAGAAATTTTTCGACCCTTCTGGTCTTCCCTGTCACAGCCATGCTACCATGCCTCCTTTGTCCATGCCTCCACCTCGTGCTCCCGCAACGCCACCTCTGTCCTCGCCCCAGCTTCATGCTTCTGCTTCCCCTCCTTGCCCTGGCAGTCGTTTCCTGAGACAATCCTCGCAACGAGCTGAGTTGCGCTTCGACTATGCGTTTGATCACCCTTCCATCACTACCTTCATAACGGTTACCCTGCGCGAAGAAGCCTCCATCCCTCCTGCTCCGCCCCTTGGTCCCTTGCAGACTCCTTCTGCGCCCGCCTTCGACCCTCCTTCTGGCCCTGAACCTGCTCCGTTCTTGCCCTCTCTCGGTGTTCCCCTTGCCCCCGTCCCTTCTTCCTCGGGACCTTTTTATATGCAGATGGAAGCAGGCCTGTCAGGCGAAGAAGAAGACAAGATTGTTGAAGCAGAACTGGAAGATCAGTATGGCTGCAGAATTGTGGAGGAGAAAATTGCTTCAGACTAATTGTTCACTCTCTACCATGACCAGTTTTTAGTATGAACTCTGCTCTAGACATTTTGCAAGGTTTTTGGTTTCAATGATAACACATAGCAGATACAGCTGCATGCATATTTTGTTTTTCTCTAGTTTTATTATGCTGAATGTAGTTGACTCTTCGCCGGTTCCCAGTTCCTGGGCGGTGTAATCACTTTCAAAAGAACTGGTTTCCCGTTTATGGGCAGTTCCATATTTAGACAGAACGTGGCAATCAAGCCCGGTCTCAGGCTTCCTCAGCTGAGCCGTGGCAGTTTTGTAATATTATGTTCATAATAGAAATAGTGCAATTTAGCAAAAAATAAAAAATAAAAAATAAATTGTTAAAAATATCAAAATATAACAAATAAATAAATAAAACAATTTATTAAATCACAATAATGTTTGGTTTTTAAATATCATATAATTAAAAATAAATAAATATATATATATATATATAATAAATAAATAAAAAAACATTTGTTTTAATATAACAATATAATAAATTAAAAAAAAAAAAACTATATCACAATACAATTAAAAAAGATATATATATAACAAAACAATAATGAAAAAAATAAAATAAAGGTTTAAAATTAAAAAGAATAAAACAAATATTTAAAATTAAAAAAATAAAATAAAATAGAATATAAAATATAAAAAATTCTGAAATTAAAAAAAAATAAAAAATAAAAATAAAAATAAATTAAATAATGAAATCACTCATATGTTTATGATAAAAAATAAAGGGGGCTTGCAGCCAAGGCTGTCTGGGGTTTCGCCCTTTCTTGGTTGCTGAACCAGAGGTTTTCTATTTGGTGGGTCTTGTTTTGGTCTGGCACCCCTACTTGGTGGGGTCGTATGCAACAGCTCACCTTGGCGGGTTACTTCTGGACCCATCTCTGGGCCAACATTATTGGCACCAGCACTGACCTCTGGCTTCGAGGTCCAGTCTGTCAGTCAATCGGCAATTATTAATTCACCCTTGTTGCTATCTGTGGGCATCTGTCTTCTCCAACAGTATTCTAGAGGTTATTGAAGGGCAGCTCATGATATGGGTACTTACGAAGAAGAGGTCGACTACTCGGAGGACCCTCTGGAGGGGGTTGACATTTGGGGTTTGGAATCCGAAGATGAGGTGGATACGATGTCGGATTTGGACCCATTATCCGGGGTGGATTTGCCTGCTCAGCCCGCATCCACCGTGGCAGGTTGCATCTCGCCCTTGGGGGACCTTGCGGATTTAACTTTTGGCTCGCCCTCGCATGAGGATATCGTGCTTTGGACGTTTCCGCAGGCTGAACAGGACATTCAGGTTAGTGTCGCCATCGAAAGTTCCGCACTATTCTCGGAGGCGGCCTTTCTTGAGAAGGGAGACCCATCTTGCTACTTGGCGCATCAACTTAATGACGGCCTTCCACCTCGTGGGTTTAACACACTTGACCCTTCTGGAATAGATGTTGCGGCACAAGACAGTGAGGAGCCCTCTGCACCTTTGGCGGCCTCGGGGGCTTTAAACATCA
Source organism: Pinus albicaulis (assembly GCA_034641835.2). Lineage (NCBI taxonomy): Eukaryota > Viridiplantae > Streptophyta > Pinopsida > Pinales > Pinaceae > Pinus > Pinus albicaulis. Next base: position 1,427,203,665 of record CM076577.1, read on the forward strand.
TACCAGAGGACCTAAACAACCGTGAGCAGGATTGCAACCTACCTGCATCTGAAGACACAGCTGCGCCGGTTTTGGGGGTTTGTAGGGTCAATAAGCCGCACAAGGTCACGAGAAACAAGCTAAACTACCTCTCTAATTTTGGGCGTGAGAGTGGCATGGAGGATTGGAGTACAGTTGCAGCAAAGACCCTGGTTGGGAAGATCCGCGGCAGAAAATACTCCTCAGCTCGACTCCAGAAGTGGAAAAGAGAAATCTGGGGTGAGACCCTTGATTGCCTCCCGGTGGTTGGGGCCATGACCAAAGGATGGTTCTCCCTTACCTTTGCACGCCCTGAACACTCTGATTGGGTCCTCAAGCAGTTCTGGCACCTGGAGTTACACCCCGTCCACCTCAAGAGATGGGTGCCCTTATTTGATCCTAAAAAAGAAAATGCTGGTGCTAGCCCCATTTGGATGAGGTTACCTGGTTTGCCTCTACATTTCTGGAATGACATTGCACTTCGAAATATTGGAGGCCATTTCGGACGCTACCTAGACCATGATCGATCCTACCTGTCCACTGGTAGCAGAGCAGTGGCCCGGATCCTGATTTTTCTCGACACTCGGGAAGGCCTATACGAGAATTTTATCATGAGGTTTGATGGGATGCAGTGGCAGCAACCACTGGACTATGAAGGCATGCCCTTTTGCTGCAGAAAATGTCACGAGGTCGGTCATCTATATAAAGACTGTCCAAGGAAGGGGGCTGGTCGGTTGAATGCTAAGAAATCCTGCACCAGAGGTACACAAACTGTGGAGGACTCCAGTATATTGCCGGACAGTGAGGGTTTGCAGTCGAAGGTACCTGAGCTCGCTGGTGATGGCGGTTCGAGGACAGTGACTATGCCCACCTGGACCTCCACGTAGCCCAGATCTCGGCCACAGACCTCATCGGTGCCTCCATAGCAGGAGTTTTCCATCCCGGGTACTACTATTTCTGGCTCTTTTTCCTCTGTATTTGCAGATATATCGTCTCTCCCTTCTTTGCCTTTTACTGTATCTGTTAATGAACTTGTAAATCTGTCATCTGCTTTTTCCTCATCTCGTTTAGCATCTGGTGTGCCCCATAAACCATTAAATCTCCCCTCGGTATGCTGCACAATCGCTTCGGCCTCTCCTTCCTTCTCACCTATTATCCATCATACTTCTGCTGAACCCTCCCCGGGCCATTCAGTTTCCTCTTCGGAGACTCACTCTTCGAAGCACAACTACTTCCTTAGATCCTCAACTAATCCTCAATCTGGTGAGGTATTCGGTATTGGGCCGGATCCGGGATACTTACCCACTAAATCTCGTGGCAGACCATCTGCCCTAGCGAAGGCCATCAAAAGGGCTAACATTGAGGTGGAAGATGGCACACAATCTTCACTTATGCGGGTCCTTAGAGCACGATGACCCTTGCCGACTGTTACATCATGATCTGTCTATCCTACAACTGCAAGGGACTGGCCAACCCCGATAAGAGATTGGCCCTCAGAGATCTGCTCACCCATAAGCCCTTCGACATACTCTTCCTGCAAGAAACGCTCGGGGTAGGGTTTGAGGTGTCGGCTACCTTATCTTCCTTTCTCCCTGATTGGTCTTTCATAACTCTTGATGCCCGCGGTAGATCAGGAGGTTATGCTCTTGGCATTAACAAAAAAAATACCCGGATGACCAACTGCTGGGGCCGGTCGGGTGTTCTGGTGATGAATGTACTGTTTGGTAGTTCTGAGATGGAATTTACCTTGGTCAATGTCTATGGACCTTGTTCCGACAGAGAACACTTCTGGCGCTCCCTTTTGTCCTCCTCTCTTATGTCTTCCCCTCACCTCATATTAGGTGGCGACCTTAATTTCTCATTGGGTATTGCTGAATCTTGGGGTCCCCAGGCAACCTCGGACCCATTGGCAGAGTTTTTCAACTCAGAACTCGGTACCTCTCACCTGATTGACATTCAGACTACCAAGTTGTTACCTACCTGGCGGAATAGAAGGACTGGTAATGCTGCTCTGGCCCGGCGCCTTGACAGATTTCTTATTAAACAGGATCTTCTCCCGGTTCTGTCTCGTGCTCGGCAATGGGTGGGATCTGGAGGAAAATCCGATCACTCGCCCATTTTCCTGGAGTTTGCTTGTGGCCCTGATAGAGCACGCCCCCCTTTCAAGTTCAATTCCAGATGGTTGAGAGATCCGGACTATAACCAGTTGGTCAATCAATCCTGGACGCACTTCATACCTCCGATGAATATTGACCCTGGCAGGGCTTTCAATGAAAACCTTAAGCGCATAAAGAACCTCACCATTCTTTGGGTCCGGAACAAAAAGAAACTGGAAAGGGAGGCCCTACATAGTATTGAGGATAAAATTAGCACACTCAACAATGAGGAACTGTTGGGTTATCATAACGAGGAGGCCAGGGCACAACTTTTTTCACTCGAAGCTGAAAAAGCCAAACTGCTGAAACAGATTGAGGAAGATTGGAGGCTTAAAATTCGGGCTATATGGATTCAGGCTGGTGACGAGAACACAAAATTCTTTCAGCAACATGCAAATGGCCGCAAGGCGGCTAACACCATTTGGGAACTGTCAGAACGAAATGGCATCACTGCTAAAACACATGCACAGTTATCGGAGCTGGGTACCAGACATTTCTCTAATCTGTACAGGGCCTCTCCAAATATAAATCTACCTGATATCCTGCGCATTACTCAAAACTTTAAACTTATCATGGAACAGGAGCAGCAGGAAGATCTCAACTCCCCGGTCACCATGGGTGAACTGGAAGGTGTTTTGAAATGGTGCAAGCGAGACAAGAGCCCGGGTCCTGATGGTTGGCCCGTTGAGTTTTTCATCCATTTCTTCGATCTCATATCAGCAGACCTCCTGGCGGTGATAGAAGACAGCAGGCAGCGGGGCAGGATCTATGATGGATTTAACACCACTTTTATTGCTCTTATTCCCAAGACGGACAAACCAAATTGTTTCAATGATTTCAGGCCCATTTCGCTGTGCAATTGTATATACAAGATCTCTTCCAAAATTATTGCTAACCGTATCAAACCTTTCCTGTCAGAGCATATTGAAAAGGAACAATTTGCTTTCCTGAAACACAGGCAAATTCATGAGGCTATTGGTACAGCCCAGGAGGCCCTACACTCTATTAAATCTCTCCGGCTGAAATCGACCATCCTCAAGATTGATCTTACTAAGGCATTCGACCAAGTTGACTGGAGTTACCTACACCTCATGCTGATCCATGCTGGTTTTCCTCATACTTTTATCAACTGGATCATGGGATGTGTTTGACACGCTACCTTCAGCATATTGATCAATGGTACTGCTACTAATTTCTTCCATGCGGGAAGGGGACTCCGCCAGGGCTGCCCCCTTTCTCCTCTACTATTTGTCCTAGTCATGGAGGGTCTATCCGTGCTTATCAACAATGCTAAAGATAGAGGATTACTTCAAGGGCTCCGGATTGTTGACAATTTATACCTCACTCACCTCTTATTTGTAGATGATGTTCTTATTTTCCTAAATGGCACTAGGCAAGATTCTGTTCATTTTGACCTGCTCCTGAAATGGTTTTGCAGGGCTACCGGTATGGCACCGAATAGCACTAAATCATCTATCATCATGACTGGGTGCTCGCGACAGGAACAAGACATCTCTCGAAATCTTTTCGATTTTGTCTGTATTGACATCAACAGCGGCCTCAAGTATTTGGGGTACCACATCAAACCAAATGATTATCACATTCAGGATTGGAACTGGATCTTAGCTAAAATTGAGCGCAGAATTAACGTCTGGTATTACCGATGGCTATCCAGGGCTGGTAGACTAATACTCATCAAGTCTGTTCTGGAAGCCATCCCGGTCTATTGGATGACCCTAGCCTGGATTCCGATTGGCATCACCAATCGGATAAAAAACATTTGCAGGAATTTTCTTTGGCGCAACCAAGGTAAGACATTCACATTCGCCTGGATAGCATGGGACCGCATCAACTTGCCCAAACAATGGGGTGGCTGGGGGTTAAAGGATCTCCACCTTTTCTCTCACGCCCTCGCAGCTAAGATGGGTTGGCACATTATTACAGGTCAGAGTCTATGGAAGGAGGTCATGGTCGCCAAATATATCTCGCCCCAAAGTCCTCTGGATTGGATCCGCGGCTGCATCACTCTGAATTTGGGGGCATCGATCATATGGAAGGCTATCACAAGGGCGGCCCTCATTCTCCAGAGTGGTCTTTCGTGGCAGATTGGTTCGGGAACTCAAGTGCGAATAGGTACTGACTCTTGGTCAGGGAGTGGGGTTTATCACAAACTTCCGGAGTTTATTATTCAGCACCTTGCCCACAGAAATGTCATCTTCCTGGCACAGATTGTTGACTGGGCACATACCTCTTGGCGACAACAAGCCTGGCTACAGGCGGGTGACTTGGGGATCCCTCAGGAGGGCACATGTATCTGGGGAAAATATATCTGGGCTCTAAAAGCTACAAACATTCGCATCACCGACCAACCAGACAACTTGATTTGGGCTGTTTCTAAGGATGGGCATTATACTCCAAAGCTTGGCTACCTTGAACTAATTAAGCACAGGGAACCCCCCATCAAGGACTGGTGGTGGAGAAACATTTGGAAATTGAAAGCCCCGCATAAACACAGGCTTCTGTTCTGGTGCTTGCTTAAATATTGCATTCCTACCACAAATTTCCTCCACAGAAGAGCCTTCCACGGGGCCTCTAGATGCTGTTACTGCCTAAATGACATGGAGGATGCCCTCCATTTATTCTTGCACTGCTGCATCATACTAAACATTTGGTCTAGGATCACTACTGAATTGGGTTGTAGATTTTATTGGCAGGGTGATTCATTATCAGAAGCCTGGTCCCATTGGTGGCAGCTTTCTGCTCACAATACAAAATTACGCAACCTCCCTCTTATTGTTACTTGGGAATTATGGATTGGTCGTAACAATCTGATTTTCAATGATATACCTATTGACTGTCATAGGATATCCGCAGCCTCGCTCACCACATATATGCTTATACCCGAGGACTGTTGCAGCTGCAAGCCTTCACATGAGATCCCTGAAACTATCGATTACAGCCGGGCGTGGGCATACTTTGATGGAGCGTCCAACGCCCATGGGTGTGGGGGGGGAGCCATACTTTATTTGACTGATCAGCACTTCTACAACATCAGAATGGGGCTAGGACCTGGTACCAACAACTACGCCGAACTGCAGAGCCTCAGACTTCTTCTTACCTTTGCTCGAGACATTTTCTGTGACTCCATCCAGATATTTGGCAATTCACAACTTGTGACCAATTGGTTCAACAACATATCTCTATGCCACTCGCACACACTGTTTGCACTGCTGCATGAGGTTTACCATCTCAGAACACTCTTTGACTCCATCACTGTGACTCATATTTACAGGTCTCGGAACAAAGTGGCTGATCAACTGTCCAAAGAAGCTTCAGAGCTGACCTGGGGTACCTGGCATATCACAGAGCACACAGAGGGACAGATCTACAGATATTATCATCGGCCTTTTATCGAGGAGACTCCTCCTGATTTTGATGTTTAGTTTTTCAGCTACTTGCAGGGAGATTTTGTTCTACCTCCCCTTTTTATTTATTCGGCATGTATAATACTTCATACTTATATTCTGGGTCTGTAGGATCTAGTAAGTTATGCACCGAACTTACTAGGTGGACTTTTATGTCTTACACTGTATATGTCATGTTTTGGGACTGTGACTGCCTACAGTCTTTTATGAAAATCTGACTGATTTTGTAATTGTATATTTTCGGACAGAACAGTAGTTTTATACTACAGTCATATGTAACAGGTAGCTGATCATTAATATGAATAGTTACGAACTTTTTCACTGTGAAAAAAATGATAAAAAATAAAAAATAAAAAATGTTATAATATTACTTTTTTTTTATGTGCATGGTCGTTTTATGGAATTTTTTTGTGTAAATGAACCTATAAGTCTTAAAAAAGAAAAAAAATCTAAAATTTTGCTCTTAAAACCCTAAAAAAATTAGTTTTTTTTTGCATTTTCTTCACTAAAAAAATATAAAAAAATCAAGGTTTTTTAACCTAAAAACCTTAAAAAATAGTTTTTGGACACAAAAAAACTATAGAAAAACATATTTTTCCCAAAATCATCTTTAAATTAACAGAATAGAAGGAAAACTAACCTTTGAAATGCAAAAAGCTGCTGTCACCAATGCCAACACAACGCCTCCACAAAATTACGAATAGCAACACAATGCCTCCAATGTCAATGCAATGCCTTCACGAAGTTACCAATGCCAATGAAACACCTCCACAAAATTACCAATAGCGACACAACGCTTCCAATGCCAATGCAATGCCTCCACGAAGTTACCAATGCCAACGCAACACCTCCAGAAATTTGCTCTAACAAATACCAGAAAACTTTATGTGATGTGATGAATAGAAACAATCATTCCTTTTAAATAGCGTATATTGTCTGATTGGTTTACTATTTAACGAATGTGGGATTAAAATTTCAAATTTAAAATATTTACATTTAGTTTATTATAGTTCGTACTATAGTTAAAATACTTATTATTTGCATGTAGTTATCATAATTAATATTTTATTTAATATTTACATGTAATCAATGTTTAAAATCATGGGATTAAATTTTAAAATCTAATATATGTACATGTAGGTAATTATAGTTTAAATAGTTAATATTTACATCATGTTATTTTTGTAAATATTTACATGTAGTCAATCTTAAACCATTCAAATAAGAAAATTATTAAATATTTGAAGACCAATATTTTATTAATAAATTTTGAAATATATTTTAGATGAATATAACGTAACTTTAAAATTTAAAATTTAAAATATTTACATGTAGTCATTATAGTTAAAATAGTTAATATTTGCATGTAGGTATTATAGTAATATTATAGTTAATACTTACATCTAGTCAATGTTAAATCATTCAAATAAAAACATTATTTTAGTTTGAACGACATCCATGATAGAAATATTTTGTGGATATTTTGAATATAAATATCGGCAAAATATTTCAACATAAAAAATTTATTAAAAAAAATGTTAAATACATTTTTTGATTAATATTTGTACCAAATATACGAAATGAAAATTTTGGAGGGAAAGTTTTTCACGAAAGTTTTTGGAGGGAAATTTTGGAGGGAAATTTTTTCGCGAATTTTTTTGGAGGGAAAATTTGGAGGGAAATTTTCAGTCTTTAAGCTATATATTGTAAGTGAGAGAGGAATTTGTATCATTCAACCTATTCTTGTTGAAAGCCATGGTTTCTTCTGATAGCGAAGTTTTTCTTTCTAGAACATCAACATTTTCGTCATGCAACAACTCTATTAAGAGTGATGAATATAATGGGAGTTCATTCACCATGAATAGAGAGTCATAAAATTGACTTGGTCGCTATCCTAAAGATGATGAGAACAAAATTGATGAGGTGTAGCAAAATGAAATTTATGTAAATCGAGCACCAGTTATACCACTTACTCTTAATCCTAAGGATTATGAAAGCAACAGTGATGAAGGTCATGATGAAGAAATTCCAGAGTCAAAAGTTTCACTTCGTCGTAATCCTAAGGATTATGAGGACACCATTGATGAAGAGGGAGATGAAGAATATCCACTTCAGCTTAATCCTAAGGATTATGTGAGAACAACAAATGAAGAGGGGAATGAAGAATCTGTAGAGTCAAAATACCCACTCTATCCTAATCCTGAGGAGTATGCCAGCACCACCGATGAAAAGGGGGATATAAAATTTCCAGAGTCAAAATATCAAATTCATCCTAATCGTAAGGATTATGCGAGCACCACTGATGAAGAAGGGAATGATAATGTTTCAGAGTCAAAACATCCACTTTGTCCCAATCCTAAGGATTATGCCAGCACCACTGATGAAGAGGGAAATGAAGAATTTATAGCGTCAAAATTTCGACTCTGTCCTAATCCTAAGGATTATGCAAGCACTACTGATGAAGAGGGGGACGAAAAAATTCCAGAGTCAAAATTTCCACTTCGTCTTAATCCTAAGGATTATGTCAGCACCACAGATGAAGAGGGGAATGAAGAATTTACAAAGTCAAAATATGCACTTCGTCCTAATCCTAAGGATTATGTCAGCGCCACTGAGGAAGAGGGGAATGAAGAATTTGCAGCGTCAAAATATGAACTTCGTCCTAATCCTAAGAATTATGCCAGCACCACTGATGAGGACGGGGATGAATTTCCAAAGCTAAAATTTTCACTTCATCCTATTCATAACGATTATAATTTAACCACTGATGAAGGGGGGGATGAGGAATTTCCAATAAATATAGATTCAAGGCATTCACTTATTCCTAATCCTAAGGATTATGAGAGCTTCAGTGAGGAAGGGGAGGGGCAGGATGAAGAAATTCTAGTTGTTGGGTGTGGAGCCCGATTATCTTATTTACTTTGTATCACAACATTGGACACCTGTACCTTAAAAGGGGCGGCAACGCCGCCCGAAATTAATCGCTGTCGTGGGGGGCAGAAGCGCTTTTCGAAGCCCCCCAACTGGCAGGGGTTCGGGGGCAGCGCCCCCGAAGCTAAAAACATATGTAAAATTGCCTTGTAAAAGTATAGTAATTTCTAGTCAATTTGGGCCGTTCATTAGGAAAATGATCTGACGGTAGAAGTTATGTTTAGATTAGGGTTTTTTGCCCTAGAAGGCAACCCCTCGCTTTTATGAGGGCATTGTATTGCGGCTATGTATTATGTGTGTATTCTCAGAGCGAGAAACAAAGAGGGAGACTGTGAGAGAGAACAGAGGATATTACAGTGGATCTGCTATAGGTTTTGTCTCTTCATTTTTGCTGGATAATAAAAAGGAACGACTGGCTGTTCGGGGTGGACGTAGCCCAAACTGGGTGAACCATGTATATCTGTGTCTCTCTGGTTTTATGTGTTTTGTGTGCCTGTATTTTCCGTATATTTTATGTGTTGCATTGCTCCATAATATATAGTTTTCTAACAACTGGTATCAGAGCCGAAGTTATATTTGGCTGATAAACTCGCAGGAAAAAAGGGTTCCTGGTTCGAGTGGGAGCAATGGCGGACGATGGTAAGTTTATGGTCGAGAAATTTAATGGCCAAAACTTTGTGCTGTGGAAGATGCAAATGGAAGATTATCTGTATCAGAAAGATCTGTACCTACCATTGAGCAGAAAAACAAAGAAGCCGACGACCATGACAGACGCGGAATGGAACATTCTCGATAGAAAGGCACTCGAAACAGTACGGTTGTGTCTTGCGGCGTCAATCGCCTTCAATATTTCGAAGGAAACAACAACAGAGGGTTTGATACAGACGTTGGCGAAACTGTATGAAAAGCCCTCGGCCTCAAACAAGGTATTTCTTATGAAACGACTATTTAATATGAAGATGTCGGAAGGTGGATCTGTTGCAGACCATTTAAATGAATTTAATACAGTTACCAGTCAGTTAAGTTCTGTAGGGGTCAAATTTGATTATGAAGTTAGAGCTCTATTATTCTTGTGCTCATTGCCAGAGAGTTGGAATGGCTTAGTAATGGCCATTAGTAACTCTGTCTCTGGATCTAGTACTTTAAAGTTTGATGATGTTGTTGGTGCTATACTTAGCAAGGAAATGCGACGGAAAAGCTCCGGTGAGACATCAGGTAATGCTTTGAGTGCAAAGTCTAGGGGAAGAAGAATGGAAAAATGAAAGAGCTCGGGATATCGCAGTAAATCAAGGAAAGGCAGATCCAAGTCTAGATCAGGGATAGTGTGCTGGAATTGCGGAAAGAAAGGACACCTAAAGAAAGACTGTAGATCTGGGAAGGGAAAAGAAGGAGACACACAGCAAGAAAACAATCATGAAGCAAATGTGACAGGTGATGTGTTACAAGATGCTTTGATTCTTTCTTTCGAAAATGTTACTGATTCTTGGGTTGTAGATTCAGGGGCTTCATTCCATGCCACACCCGATAAGAAATATTTTCATGACTATGTTCAAGGAGATTTTGGACAAGTTCGTTTGGGTGATGATAAACCCTGTAAAATTGTTGGAATGGGTAAAGTTCTTGTAAAAAAATAGAATGGAAACCAATGGCTACTAAAGGAGGTAAGGCATGTTCCATATCTGAAGAAAAATATGATTTCAACAGGGCAGTTAGGTAGTGAAGGTTGTGTGACAAATTTCATAGATAAAACTTGGAAGGTCACCAAAGGAGCGCTGGTAATAGCAGGTGAAAAGGTTGGTACATTGTATTTATGCAATGGTATTTCTAACTTTGTTAATGCTTTAACTTCCAAAGGAGAAGATGTAGGATTATGGCATCATAGGCTCGGACACATGAGTGAGAAGGGAATGAAGATTCTTCACTCAAGAAATTTGTTGCCAGGTTTGAAGAATGTTGATTTGGATTTCTGTGAGAATTGCATTTATGAAAAACAGAAGAGAGTCAGATTTCTCAGAGTTGGGAAAGAAAAGAAGAGCGAAAAATTGGAGCTTGTGCATACAGATGTATGGGGACCTGCTCAGGTATCATCTCTCGGTGGCTCTCGTTATTATGTTACTTTTATTGATGATGCAACTAGAAAAACATGGATTTATCGTATTCAGAATAAATCTGATGTATTTGATACTTTCAAGAAATGGAAAGCTTTGGTTGAGATTGAGACAGGAAAGAAGTTGAAGTGTCTCAGATCAGACAATGGAGGTGAATATTGCAGCAAAGAGTTTGATAGGTACTGTTCAGAGCATGGAATTTGTAGAGAGAAGACAGTTCCAAGAACACTACAAGAAAATGGTGTGTCAGAAAGGATGAACAGAACAATCATGGAGCGTGCAAGGTGCATGAGATTGCATGCAGGATTGCCTTTACAATTTTGGGCAGATGCTGTAGATACTGCTATTTATCTAATAAACAGAGGGCCTTCAAGTTCCTTGGATGGTGGTATTCCAGAGGAAGCATGGACAAGTAAAAAGGTAAACTACTCTTTTTTAAAGCCTTTTGGCTGTGAGGCCTTTGTCCATATTAATAAAGAAAATATAACAAAGCTTGAGGCAAAATCAAAGAAATGTACCTTTATTGGATATGGTGTTAATGATTTTGGTTATCACTTATATGATTATGAAAATCACAAAATCATTAGGAGCAGAGATGTAATATTCAATGAAAAGGTCTTGTATAAGAATCAGTTACAGGAAAAGAAACAGGAAAAAGAAAGCAAGGAATACACAGTTCTTGATGAGATAACTGAAAAAGTAAAGGTGCCTGAAAATAATAATAATCAACAACCACAACAACAACAACCACCACAACAGCAACAGGCACCTCAAACACCTGAAAGTGGTGTTAGAAGATCTACCAAGATAAGTAGACCCCCTGAACGATACTCTCCTTCATTATATTATTTATTGCTGACTGATTCTGGTGAACCTGAATGTTATGAAGAAGCAATACAGGTTGAAAGCAGGAAGAAGTGGGAGCAAGCCATGGAAGAAGAGATGGACTCCTTAATGCATAACCAGACTTGGGATTTAGTCAAGTTGCCTGCAGGTAAAACTACATTGCAGAATAAATGGGTTTACAGGCTAAAGGAAGAAGATGGAAGAAAACAGAGGTACAAAGCTAGACTTGTGGTGAAGGGGTTTGCACAAAAGAAAGGTATTGATTTTGATGAAATATTTTCTCCTGTTGTTAAGATGAATTCAATCAGAACTATCTTAAGTCTTGTAGCAGCGGAAGATTTACATATTGAACAGTTAGATGTAAAGACAACATTTCTCCATGGAGATTTGGAGGAAGAGATATACATGCAGCAACCAGAAGGATATGAGGTAAAAGGGAAAGAAAAATTGGTGTGCAGGTTAAAGAAGAGCTTGTATGGCTTAAAACAGGCCCCAAGGCAGTGGTATCTAAAATTTGACAAGTTTATGTCTAAACAAGGTTATACTAGATGTCACTCTGATCATTGTGTTTATCTGAAAAGGAAAAATGATGGCAGCTATATTATATTGTTATTATATGTAGATGACATGCTTGTTGCAGGGTCTAACTTGTAGGAAATAAATGTGCTCAAAAGAAAATTGGAAAATTCGTTTGCAATGAAGGATTTGGGAGCTACAAAACAAATCCTTGGTATGAGGATAACTAGAGATAGGAAAAATCACAAATTAACACTGTCTCAGAATGAGTACATAGAGAAGGTGTTGAAAAGATTTAATATGGAGAATGAAAAAGCAGTTAGTACACCTTTTTCCAGCCATTTCAAACTTAGTAAGGAGATGTGCCCAAAGACCCAAGAAGACATGGATTATATGTCTAAAGTTCCATATGCATCAGCAGTTGGAAGCTTAATGTATGCAATGCTCTGCACAAGGCCTGATATTGCACATGCAGTGGGAGTTGTAAGCAGGTACATGAACAATCCAGGAAAAGAACATTGGATGGAAGTAAAATGGATTCTCAGATATTTGAGAGGTACCACAAATCAAGCATTATGCTTTGTTGGTTCAAACATTGCTCTACAGGGATATGTTGATGCAGATATGGCAGGTGACGGAGAGAACAGGAAGAGCACTACAGGATATGTATTTACTGTAGGTGGAACAACTGTCAGTTGGGTTTCAAAAATCCAAAGTGTTCTTGCACTTTCAACAACAGAAGCAGAGTATGTTGCTGCTACAGAGGCTAGTAAAGAAATGATTTGGTTACAAAGGTTTATGGATGAATTGGGTAAAAAGCATGATATGGGCACACTATACAGTGATAGCCAAAGTGCTATTCATCTTGCAAAGAACTCATCATTTCATTTCAGGACTAAACACATACATCTCAAGTACCATTTCATACGGTCAGTATTGGAAGATGGAGAGTTGAAGCTAGAAAAGATACACACTAGCCAGAATCCTGCAGATATGCTAAAAAAAGTTGTAACTAGGGAGAAACTGAGAACATGCTTAGTTTCAATTGGTCTTCAAGGATGACGATGAAGATGAGAAACAACCAGGTCCAAAGAGGAATCATTGTCCAGCAAATGAAGCAGCGGTGGAGTCGCTACAATCAGTCTCCAAGTGGGAGATTGTTGGGTGTGGAGCTTGATTATCTTATTGACTTTGTATCACAACATTCGACCCCTGTACCTTAAAAGGGGCGGCAACGCCGCCTGAAATTAATCGCTGCCGTGGGGGGTCCATGGGGCGGCAGAAGCACTTTTCGGAGCCCCCCCTGGCGAGGGTTCGGGGGCAGCGCCCCCGAAGCTAAAAACATATGTAAAATTGACTTGTAAAAGTATAGTAATTTCTAGTCAATCTAGGCCGTTCATTAGGCAAATGATCTGACGGTAGAAGTTATGTTTAGATTAGGGCTTTTCGCCCTAGAAGGCAACCCCTCGCTTTTATGAGGGCATTGTATTGCGGCTGTGTATTATGTGTGTATTCTCGGAGCGAGAAACAGAGAGGGAGACTGTGAGAGAGAACAGAGGATATTACAGTGGATCTTCTGTAGGTTTTGTCTCTTCATTTTTGCTGGATAATAAAAGGGAAGGACTGGCTGTTCGGGGTGGACGTAGCCCAAACTGGGTGAACCACGTATATCTGTGTCTCTCTGGTTTTATCTGTTTTGTGTGCCTATATTTTCCGTATATTTTATGTGTTGCATTGCTCCATAATATATAATTTTCTAACAACTGGTATCAGAGCCGAAGGTATATTTGGCTGATAAACTCACAGCAAAAAAGGGTTCCTGGTTCGAGTGGGAGCAATGGTGGACGATGGTAAGTTTAGGGTCAAGAAATTTAACAGCCAAAACTTTGCGCTGTGGAAGATGCAAATGGAAGATTATCTGTATCAGAAAGATCTGTACCTACCATTGAGCGGAAAAACAAAGAAGCCGGCGACCATGATAGACGTGGAATGGAACATTCTCGATAGAAAGGCACTCGGAACAGTACGGTTGTGTCTTGCAGCGTCAGTCGCCTTCAATATTTCGAAGGAAACAACAACAGAGGGTTTGATACCAACGTTGGCGAAACTGTATGAAAAGCCCTCCGCCTCAAACAAGGTATTTCTTATGAAACGACTATTTAATATGAAGATGTCGGAAGGTGGATCTGTTGCAGACCATTTAAATGAATTTAATACAGTTACCAGTCAGTTAAGTTCTGTAGGGGTAAACTTTGATGATGAAGTTAGAGCTCTATTATTCTTGTGCTCATTGCCAGAGAGTTGGAATGGTTTAGTAATGGCCATTAGTAACTCTGTCTCTGGAACTAGTACTTTAAAGTTCGATGATGTTGTTGGTGCTATCCTTAGTGAGGAAATGCGACGGAAAAGCTCCGGTGAGACATCAGGTAATGCTTTGAGTGCAGAGTCTAGGGGAAGAAGAATGGAAAGAGGAAAGAGCTCGGGATATCGCAAGAGAACGAAGGAAAGGCGGATCCTGAGTCTGTGGATTAGGAATAGTGTGCTGGAATTGCGGAAAGAAAGGACACCTAAAGAAAAACTATAGATCTCAGAAGGGAAAAGAAGGAGACACACAAGAAGAAAACAATCATGAAGCAAACGTGACAGGTGATGTGTTACACGATGCTTTGATTCTTTCTTTCGAAAATGTTACTGATTCTTGGGTTGTAGATTCAGGGGCTTCATTCCATGCCACACCTGATAAGAAATATTTTCATGACTATGATCAAGGAGATTTTGGACAAGTTCGTTTGGGTGATGATAAACCCTGTAAAATTGTTGGAATGGGTAAAGTTCTTGTAAAACAACAGAATGGAAACCAATGGCTACTAAAGGAGGTAAGGCATGTTCCATATCTGAAGAAAAATCTGATTTCAACAGGGCAGTTAGGCAGTGAAGGTTGTGTGACAACTTTCACAGATAAAACTTGGAAGGTCACCAAAGGAGCACTGGTAATAGCAAAAGGTGAAAAGGTTGGTACATTGTATTTATGCAATGGTATTTCTAACTCCGTTAATGCTTTAACTTCCAAAGGAGAAGATGCAGGATTATGGCATCATAGGCTCAGACACATGAGTGAGAAGGGAATGAAGATTCTTCACTCAAGAAATTTGTTGCCAGGTTTGAAGAATGTTGATTTGGATTTCTGTGAAAATTGAATTTATGGAAAACAAAAGAGAGTCAGATTTCTCAGAGTTGGGAAAGAAAAGAAGAGCAAAAAATTGGAGCTTGTGCATACAGATGTATGGGGACCTGCTCAGGTATCCTCTCTCGGTGGCTCTCGTTATTATGTTACTTTTATTGATGATGCAACTAGAAAAACATGGATTTACTGTATTCAGAATAAATCTGATGTATTTGATACTTTCAAGAAATGGATAGCTTTGGTTGATATTGAGACAGGAAAGAAGTTGAAGTGTCTCAGATCAGACAATGGAGGTGAGTATTGCAGCAAAGAGTTTGATAGGTAATGTTCAGAGCATAGAATTCGTAGAGAGAAGACAGTTCCAAGAACACCACAAGAAAATGGTGTGTCATAAAGGATGAATAGAACAATCATGGAGCGTGCAAGGTGCATGAGATTGCATGCAGGATTTCCTTTACAATTTTGGGGAGATGCTGTAGATACTACTTTTTATCTAATAAACAGAGGGCCTTCAAGTTCCTTGGATGGTGGTATTCCAGAGGAAGCATGGACAGGTAATAACGTAAACTACTCTTTTTTAAAGCCTTTTGGTTGTGAGGCCTTTGTCCATATTAATAAAGAAAATAGAACAAAGCTTGAAGCAAAATCAAAGAAATGTACCTTTATTGGATATGGTGCTAATGATTTTGGTTATCGCTTATATGATTATGAAAATCACAAAATCATTAGGAGAAGAGATGTAATATTCAATGAAAAGGTCTTTTATAAGAATCAGTTGCAGGAAAAGAAACAAGAAAAAGAAAGCAAGGAATACACGGTTCTTGATGAGATAACTGAAAAAGTAAAGGTGCCTGAAAATAATAATAATCAACAACCACAGCAGCAGCAACCACCACAACAGCAACAGGCACCTCAAACACCTCAAAGTGGTGTTAGAAGATCTACCAGGATAAGTAGACCCCCTGAACGATACTCTCCTTCATTATATTATTTATTGCTGACTGATTCTGGTGAACCTGAATGTTATGAAGAAGCAATGCAGGTTGAAAGCAGGAAGAAGTGGGAGCAAGCCATGGAAGAAGAGATGGACTCCTTAATGCATAACCAGACTTGGGACTTAGTCAGGTTGCCTGCAGGTAAAACTGCATTGCAGAATAAATGGGTTTACAGGCTGAAGGAAGAAGATGGAGAAAAACAGAGGTACAAAGCTAGACTTGTGGTGAAGGGGTTTGCACAGAAGAAAGGTATTGATTTTGATGAAATATTTTCTCCTGTTGTTAAGATGACTTCAATCAGAACTATCTTAAGTCTTGTAGCAGCAAAAGATTTACATCTTGAACAGTTAGATGTAAAGACAACATTTCTCCATGGAGATTTGGAGGAAGAGATATACATGCAACAACCATAAGGATATGAGGTCAAAGGGAAAGAAAAATTGGTGTGCAGGTTAAAGAAGAGCTTGTATGGCTTAAAACAGGCTCCAAGGCAGTGGTATCTAAAATTTGACAAGTTTATGTCCGAACAAGGTTATACTAGATGTCACTCTGATCATTGTGTTTATCTGAAAAGGAAAAATGATGGCAGCTATATTATATTGTTATTGTATGTAGATGACATGCTTGTTGCAGGGTCTAACATGCAGGAAATAAATTTGCTCAAAAGAAAATTGGCAAATTCATTTGCAATGAAGGATTTGGGAGCTGCAAAACAAATCCTTGGTATGAGGATAACTAGAGACAGAAAAAATCGCAAATTAACACTATCTCAGAATGAGTACATAGAAAAGGTGTTGAAAAGATTTAATATGCAAAATGCAAAACCAGTTAGTACACCTTTTGCTAGCCATTTCAAACTTAGTAAGGAGATGTGCCCCAAGACCCAAGAAGACATGGATTATATGTCTAAAGTTCCATATGCATCAGCAGTTGGAAGCTTAATGTATGCAATGGTCTGCACAAGGCCCGATATTGCACATGCAGTGGGAGTTGTAAGCAGGTACATGAATAATCCAGGAAAAGAACATTGGATGGCAGTAAAATGGATTCTCAGATATTTGAGAGGTACCACAAATAAAGCATTATGCTTTGGTGGTTCAAACATTGCTCTACAGGGATATGTTGATGCAGATATGGCAGGTGACAGAGATAACAGGAGGAGCACTACAGGATATGTATTTACTGTAGGTGGAACAACCGTCAGTTGGGTTTCAAAAATCCAAAGTGTTGTTGCACTTTCAACAACAGAAGCAGAGTATGTTGCTGCTACAGAGGCTAGTAAAGAAATGATTTGGTTACAAAGTTTTATGGATGAATTGGGTAAGAAGCATGATATGGGCACACTATACAGTGATAGCCAAAGTGCTATTCATCTTTCAAAGAACTCAGCATTTCATTCCAGGACTAAACACATACATCTCAAGTACCATTTCATACGGTCAGTATTGGAAGATGGAGAGTTGAAGCTAGAAAAGATACACACTAGCTAGAATCCTGCAGATATGCTAACAAAAGTTGTAACGAGGGAGAAAATGAGAACATGCTCAGTTTCAATTGGTCTTCAAGGATGACGATGAAGATGAGAAACAACCAGGTCCAAAGAGGAATCATTGTCCAGCAAATGAAGCAGCGGTGGAGTTGCTACAATCAGTCTCCAAGTGGGAGATTGTTCGGTGTGGAGCCTGATTATCTTATTTACTTTGTATCACAACATTGGACCCCTGTACCTTAAAAGGGGCGGCAATGCCGCCCGAAATTAATCGCTGCCATGGGGGGTCCAGGGGGGGGGAAGCGCTTTTCGGAGCCCCCCCCTGGGGGGGGGTTTGGCGGCAGTGCCCCCGAAGCTAAAAACATATGTAAAATTGCCTTGTAAAAGTATAGTAATTTCTAGTCAATCTGGGTCGTTCTAGGCAAATGATCTGACGGTAGAAGTTATGTTTAGATTAGGGTTTTTTTCCCTAGAAGGCAACCCCTTGCTTTTATGAGGGCATTGTATTGCGGCTGTGTAATATGTGTGTATTCTCGGAGCGAGAAACATAGAGGGAGACTGTGAGAGAGAACAGAGGATATTACAGTGCATTTGCTGTAGGTTTTGTCTCTTCATTTTTGCTGGATAATAAAAAGGAAGGACTGGCTATTCGTGGTGGACGTAGCCCAAACGGGGTGATCCACGTATATTTGTGTCTCTCTGGTTTTATATGTTTTGTGTGCCTATATTTTCCGTATATTTTATGTGTTGCATTGCTCCATAATATATAATTTTCTAACAACTGGTATCAGAGTCGAAGGTATATTTGGCTGATAAACTCGCAGGAAAAAAGGGTTCCTAGTTCGAGTGGGAGCAATGGCGGACGATGGTAAGTTTAGGGTCGAGAAATTTAACGGCCAAAACTTTGCGCTGTGGAAGATGCAGATGGAAGATTATCTGTATCAGAAAGATCTGTACCTACCATTGAGTGGAAAAACAAAGAAGCCGACGACCATGACAGATGTGGAATGGAACATTCTCGATAGAAAGGCACTCAAAACAGTACGGTTGTGTCTTGCTACGTCAGTCGCCTTCAATATTTCGAAGGAAACAACAACAAAGGGTTTGATGCAGACGTTGGTGAAACTGTATGAAAAGCCCTCCGCCTCAAACAAGGTATTTCTAATGAAACGACTATTTAATATGAAGATGTTTAAGTGTTGATCTCATGGCATCATTTAAATGAATTCTAATACAAGCTACTTCAGTTAAGTTTTGTAGGGGTAAACTTTGATGATGAAGTTAGAGCTTTGTTATTCTTGTGCTCATTGCCAGAGAGTTGGAATGGTTTAGTATTGGCCATTAGTAACTCTGTCTCTGGATCTAGTACTTTAAAGTTTGATGATGTTGTCGGTGCTATCCTTAGCGAGGAAATTGAAGTTGAAAGAGCCTGCAGGAGATCGTAATGCTTTGAGTGCATAGTCTAGGGGAAGAAGAATGGAAAGACGAAAGAGATCAGGATATCATAGTAAATCAAGAAAGGGCAGATCCAAGTCTAGATCGGGGATAGTGTGCTGGAAATGCGGGAAGAAAGGACACCTAAAGAAAGATTGTGGATCTTGGAAGGGAAAATAAGGAGACACACAACAAGAAAACAATCATGAAGCAAATGTGATAGGTGATGTGTTACAAGATGCTTTGATTCTTTCTTTTCTAAAATGTTACTTAATTCTTAAGCTTAGATTCAGGGCCATTCCATGCCACACTGATAAGAAATATTTTCATGACTATGTTCAAGGAGATTTTAGACAAGTTCGTTTGGGTGATGATAAACCCTGTAAAATTGTTGGAATGGGTAAAGTTCTTGTAAAACAACATAATGGAAACCAATGGCTACTAAAGGAGGTAAGGCATGTTCCAGATCTAAAGAAAAATCTGATTTCAATAGGGCAGTTATGTGGTGAAGGTTGTGTGACAACTTTCACGGATAAAACTTGGAAGGTCACAAAAGGAGCCTTGGTAATAGCAAAAGGCGAAAAGGTTGGTACATTGTATTTATGCAATGGTATTTCTAACTCTGTTAATGCTTTAACTTCCAAAGGAGAAGATGCAGCATTATGGCATCATAGGCTCGGACACATGAGGGAGAAGGGGATGAAGATTATTCACTCAAGAAATTTGTTGCCAGGTTTGAAGAATGTTGATTTGGATTTCGTGAGAATTGCATTTATGGAAAATTTAAGAGAGTCGCATTTCTCGTAGGCTGTAGCAGACAGAGCGAAAATTTGGAGCTGCAGTACATGTATGTATGGGGACCCGTTCCTATCATCTCTGGCTCCTCATGATTATGATACTTTTATTGATGATAACTAGAAAACATGGATTTATCAGACTGCACAACTGATACGGATACTTTCAGAAAATGGAAAGCTTTGGCTGAGTACTGAGACAGAAAGAAGGAAGGTTCCAGACTCTAGACAATGGAGGTGAGTATTGCAGCAAAGAGTTTGATAGGTACTGTTCAGAGCATGGAATTCGTAGAGAGAAGACAGTTCCAAGTGTTAGCCCCCTATAAATTTTCGACAAGCAAATAAGGGGCTAAGATGTTTCTGAGCCTTCAAGGAATGCATTTCCTCGGAAAACACATCATCCTTGAAGCCTCCTTGTGCCTTATGTCCTCTGATAAATTCCCCTCTGCTGATTCCCATCATAAAGCCTCTCTGTTTGTGAAGAGATGCCCAAAGGCCCCCTTTTCCCTCTTATTTCATTCCCCTAAGCCTTTGTTTTCTATCCCCTTTGTCTCCCCTTCTTTTTCCCCACTTGCCTTTCATTTCCCCTCAAAATCTCCTTTAAATTCTTTCCCCTACCCTTTGTAGGCCATCTTCCCCTTTGTTCCCTTATTACTTCCCTTCCTAACCTTCAGATCACTTTAAAGGGACAAATACCCACTTTCCTATCTTACTACAGGCCTTGGACCCCTCTTCCCCTCTTTTCCGACTTCCATCGCATTATAAACCATTTTAATACAAAATATGTGTTTATAGCCTTCCCCCTTGCATACCCCGCTTGTTTGTTATAAACTTTATTATAAAGTTTATATCACATTATATAACCGCCGCCTATCGCAAGTCGCGCATCGCAGTTTCGTTCGCTTGTTCATTGGATCCATCGCAAATATTTGCGATGCGATGGGATCGCATCGCAAATATTTGCGATGCAACCATCGATCGATCGCATAATCGCATCGTTGCATTATCGCATTCTCACTTGTCCGTTCGAGTGATCCATCGCAAATATTTGCAATGTGATCCGATCGCGTCACAAATCCTCCACCGTTGATTCCCGTGCGAACCCAACCGTCATCGCATTCCCAACCATTTCCCCTTCCTCGATCGCAATCGCAAATTATAAGTATGCGATCCCCCCTCGTCCATCGCGACTGTGATTCCCCGCCTAAACCTTGGCCAACCGTTGGGTTTAAGATCCAACGGCACGAAGCAAATCGCCACCCGCCTGCGGCTGGGTTCCTCCTCATCGCATGTCACTGCCTTCCCTTCGCATTCCTTTGCTTTGTCACCATTGTTTGGTGAAAGCCTCCATTCCGTCGCCACGCTATCATATTTTTCGCCCTCCGCTCCACCGGTCTTCCATTGCATCGATTTTCCTCACAGAGTTGTGATTTTTTCTGCAGAGTACAAGGGTTGAAACACCACCATAACTGCACAGTATGGAGGCGACCGCAAGTTTTCCACTGTCAGAGGCAAAGAATTTAATGAAGGGCAGGTGTCCACACCAACATAATGTCTTCGTCCGAAGAAGGATGAATTGCCCCTACCACTTGATTACATGCCGTGCTCCAGAGGAGATCTCCGCTCAGCACGCAGTCCAAGGAGATCCGAGCATTTGCTGCTCAAGTACGGCGGACCAGTCTGTTTTTCATTACCATTTTGTTTATTCACCAAATGTACTACACCAGGATGCATCTGAAACATATCGGGAATTAATGAAGCCTGATGAAGACCCTCCTTTTCTCCAAAGAGTGCCAAAAATTAAGGCTCAGAGTTCCAAACAGAATGGGCTTCGGCCCTTTCCTTCTTTTCTGAATTTAATGTTATATTTAGTGTTCTACCTACTTCCTCTACTCTTTTTCAGCTATAAAAACTATGAGGAAGTTGTTGTAAAGTTGGTTGATGAGTTATCAGAGAAATGTAAGCAGTTCCTCCTGAAATAAGAACTCTTTGTATAATTGTAACGTAGGCCGAGTGAGATGTATTCAGATTTAGTGACCAAATTATTGGCTATGTTGTACCTGATTGGTGTTGATATTTAATATAATGATCACATTCCTTTGGATCCTGATCTAAAGCTGTGGTGATGTTTTCCTATCTCTGTGTTTATTTCATTTCATTTCAGTTCTTCTTGCTCGCATCAGAAATTTGGCGTAAGATTCACCCATGTTAGGTGCCTTATGTTGCTGCTCTCCCAGCCCTATATGTTTTCTACTTATATGTGTATCTGAATATTGATTTCAATGGATTTAACCAGTGTAGTGGATGTTATTACCTGCTCTCTGATGTATGAATTAAGGAAATACATGTTTAGATGTTCTTGTTGGTATTTGATTGAATGTGTTGAGAACACTGGGAGGTCTAGAGCTTTGTCCCTGCCTCACTAGAATCTTTCCATTCCATTAAGCCTGTCTAAGATCCCTCGTGCTACCCCTGATTGTGTTCAAGAAGCTCTGGAGTTAAATGACCTCTGACCTGATCTATAGATAGAATTGGACGGTTCTTCTCCTTTCATCTTCAGTCCTTAATGTTTCATTCCTACTGTCATCTTTAGGATCCAAGGCTTTAGATGACTAGCCCAACTGAAAGCTTGCATGTTGAATAGCAAGTAAATCCTTTCTTGACTCCATTGCCCAATGGACTTGGTATTCCATGGACTATTTCTCCTCTGTCTATATCCTTTGTTGCGCGGCCTTGTCTTATGACGAACCCTTCCTTCCTGATTCTCAACAACAAAACTCTAAATCAAACAAACAAACCCTGTGCCTATAACTAGCCTAATATCTTAAACTTGAGCTTCAAAGCCATATGCCTTGACTATTATAGATAAATCCCTCTCTGGACCTAGGAGGGCTAGATCCTAAGGTCTGAAAGTGGTTCTATGTTGTCTCATCTTTTGGTATTGCCAATCTTGCCAAAACATGGGAACCCCAACACCAAGAACACCACAAGAAAATGGTGTGTCAGAAATGATGAACAGAACAATCATGGAGTGTGCAAGGTGCATGAGATTGCATGCAGGATTGCCTTTACAATTTTGGGCAGATGCTGTAGATACTGCTGTTTATCTAATAAACAGAGGGCCTTCAAGTTCTTTGGATGGTGGTATTCCAGAGGAAGCATGGACAGGTAAAAAGGTAAACTACTCCTTTTTAAAGCCTTTTGGTTGTGAGGCCTTTGTCCATATTAATAAAGAAAATAGAACAAATCTTGAGGTAAAATCAAAGAAATGTACCTTTATTGGATATGGTGTTAATGATTTTGGTTATCGCTTATATGATTATGAAAATCACAAAATCATTAGGAGCATAGATGTAATATTCAATGAAAAGGTCTTGTATAAGAATCAGCTGCAGGAAAAGAAACAGGAAAAAGAAAGCAAGGAATACACGGTTCTTGATGAGATAACTGAAAAAGTAAAGGTGCCTGAAAATAATAATAATCAACAACCACAGCAACAGTAACTACCACAACAGCAACAGGCACCTCAAACACCTGAAAGTGGTGTTAGAAGATCTACCAGATAAGTAGACCCCCTGAACGATACTCTCCTTCATTATATTATTTATTATTGACTGATTCTGGTGAACCTGAATGTTATGAAGAAGCAATGCAGGTTGAAAGCAGGAAGAAGTGGGAGCTAGCCATGGAAGAAGAGATGGACTCCTTAATGCATAAACAGACTTGGGACTTAGTCAGGTTGCCTGCAGGTAAAACTACATTGCATAATAAATGGGTTTACAGGCTGAAGGAAGAAGATGGAGGAAAACAGAGGTACAAAGCTAGACTTGTGGTGAAGGGGTTTGCACAGAAGAAAGGTATTGATTTTGATGAAATATTTTCTCCTATTGTTAAGATGAATTCAATCAGAACTATCTTAAGTCTTGTAGCAGCGGAAGATTTACATCTTGAACAGTTAGATGTAAAGACAACATTTCTCCATGGAGATTTGGAGGAAGAGATATACATGCAGCAACCAGAAGGATATGAGGTAAAAGGGAAAGAAAATTTGGTGTGCAGGTTAAAGAAGAGCTTGTATGGCTTAAAACAGGCTCCAAGGCAGTGGTATCTAAAATTTGACAAGTTTATGTCTGAACAAGGTTATACTAGATGTCACTCTGATCATTGTGTTTATTTGAAAAGGAAAAATGATGGTAGCTATATTATATTGTTATTTTATGTAGATGACATGCTTGTTGCAGGGTCTAACATGCAGGAAATAAATGTGCTCAAAAGAAAATTGGCAAATTCATTTGCAATAAAGGATTTGGGAGCTGCAAAACAAATCCTTGGTATGAGGATAACTAGAGACAGGAAAAATCGCAAATTAACACTGTCTCAGAATGAGTACATAGAGAAGGTGTTGAAAAGATTTAATATGTAGAATGCAAAACCAGTTAGTACACCTTTTGCTAGCCATTTCAAACTTAGTAAGGAGATGTGCCCAAAGACCCAAGAAGACATGTATTATATGTCTAAAGTTCCATATGCATCAGCAGTTGGAAGTTTAATGTATGCAATGGTCTGCACAAGGCCTGATATTGCACATGCAGTGGGAGTTGTAAGCAGGTATATGAACAATCCAAGAAAAGAACATTGGATGGCAGTAAAATGGATTCTTAGATATTTGAGAGGTACCACAAATCAAGCATTATGCTTTGGTGGTTCAAACATTGCTCTACATGGATATGTTGATGCAGATATGGCAGGTGACAGAGATAACAGGAGGAGCACTACAGGATATGTATTTACTGTAGGTGGAACAACTGTCAGTTGGGTTTCAAAAATCCAAAGTGTTGTTGCACTTTCAACAACAGAAGCAGAGTATGTTGCTACTATAGAGGCTAGTAAAGAAATGACTTGGTTACAAAGGTTTATGGATGAATTGGGTAAGAAGTATGATATGGGCACACTATATAGTGATAGCCAAAGTGCCATTCATCTTGCAAAGAACTCAACATTTCATTCTAGGACTAAACACATACATCTCAAGTACCATTTCATACGGTCAGTATTGGAAGATGGAGAGTTGAAGCTAGAAAAGATACACACTAGCCAGAATCCTGCAGATATGCTAACAAAAGTTGTAACCAGGGAGAAACTGAGAACATGCTTAGTTTCAATTGGTCTTCAAGGATGACGATGAAGATGAGAAACAGCCAGGTCCAAAGAGGAATCATTGTCTAGGAAATGAAGCAGCGGTGGAGTTGCTACAATCAGTCTCCAAGTGGGAGATTGTTGGGTGTGGAGCCTGATTATCTTATTTACTTTGTATCACAACATTCGACCCCTGTACCTTAAAATGGGCGGCAACGCCGCCCGAAATTAATCGCTGCCATGGGGGGTCCAGGGGGCGGCGGAAGCGCTTTTCGGAGCCCCCCCCCTGGCGGGGGTTCGGGGGCAGTGCCCCCGAAGCTAAAAACATATGTAAAATTGCCTTGTAAAAGTATAGTAATTTCTAGTCAATCTGGGCCGTTCATTAGGCAAATGATATGACGGTAGAAGTTATGTTTAGATTAGGGTTTTTTGCCCTAGAAGGCAACCTCTCGCTTTTATGAGGGCATTGTATTGCAGCTGTGTATTATGTGTGTATTCTCGGAGCGAGAAACAGAGAGGGATACTGTGAGAGAGAACAGAGGATATTACAGTGGATCTGCTATAGGTTTTGTCTCTTCATTTTTACTGGATAATAAAAAGGAAGGACTAGCTGTTCAGGGTGGACGTAGCCCAAACTGGGTGAACCACGTATATCTGTGTCTCTTTGGTTTTATGTGTTTTGTGTGCCTGTATTTTCTGTATATTTTATGTGTTGCATTGCTCCATAATATATAATTTTCTAACAACTAGTATCAGAGCCGAAGGTATATTTGGCCGATAAACTCGCAGGAAAAAAGGGTTCCTGGTTCGAGTGGGAGTAATGGCGGACGATGGTAAGTTTAGGGTCGAGAATTT
Organism: Pinus albicaulis; assembly: GCA_034641835.2. Classification (NCBI taxonomy): domain Eukaryota; kingdom Viridiplantae; phylum Streptophyta; class Pinopsida; order Pinales; family Pinaceae; genus Pinus; species Pinus albicaulis. The sequence goes on from CM076577.1 coordinate 1,427,229,552, forward strand.
TAACGGCCAAAACTTTGCGCTGTGGAAGATGCAGATGGAAGATTATCTGTATCAGAAAGATCTGTACCTAACATTGAGCGGAAAAACAAAGAAGCCGACGACCATGACAGACGCGGAATGGAACATTCTCGATAGAAAGGCACTCGGAACAGTACGGTTGTGTCTTGCGGCATCAGTCGCCTTCAATATTTCGACGGAAACAACAACAGAGGGTTTGATGCAGACGTTGGCGAAACTGTATGAAAAGCCCTCGGCCTCAAACAAGGTATTTCTTATGAAACGACTATTTAATATGAAGATGCTCAAGGTGGATCTATTTTTTTTTCCACAGAAAAAAATCAGTAACTCTTTATTATAAAAATGAAAAGTTACATGGAGCATATGCAAAGCATTTCAAACAAATTCCCAAAGGGCACATGTGCATTAGCACACCAATCAACGTAGCAAAGCTACCAAAAGAGAAAAGAGTCGAGAGAGAAGACAGAGAAAAAACTAGTTGGCTCAAAAAAGAACCACAACGGCCAGAGCGTGGGTAGCTGTCCCACAGCTCAGGTTTTCCTCCCCTTCTTCTTCTCGACCTTGCACCACCCGCTCTCGGGAGGCGCAGTCGTTACAAGGACTAACTGATTTTCTGATATTTGAGGTCATGTATCCTTATCTGAATCTGAAGTGTCCGAGGAGTGATGACGTTTGACTCCTCCGGCACCTATATCCTCGTTTGTCCTTTCTGACTGAGTCTGGTGGTACTGAGGGTCCTTTTGATCTGAAATTTCTTTCCTTTGTACTTCTTATCCTTGGGTAGTCTCATTATTTCCAGTGGGAATGGGATCCTCCTCTGTTTCAGATTCCTCATCCTCTAAGACCGGAGGAGGGTAATGCCACCCTTTTCTATGTTTCTCTTTCTGTTTCTTTTTATTGTTTCCTTTCTTTGCGTCTGGGCATGAACTTTGAAGGTGACCATTTAAATGAATTTAATATAGTTACCACTTATATAACTGCTTAAGTTCAGAGGGGTAAACTTTGATGATGAAGTTAGAGCTCTATTTTTCTTGTGCTCATCACAAAGCGAGTTGGAATGCTTTAGTAATGGCCATTATAGTAACTCTGTCTCGGATCTAGTACTTTAAAGTTCGATGATGTCGTTGGTGCTATCCTTAGCGAGAAACACTTAAAAGCTTTCGCAGACATCACTTTGAGTGCGCAGGTCTAGGTGGGAAGAAGAATGGAAAGAGGAAAGAGCTCAGATATCGCAGTAAATCAAGGAAAGGCAGATCCAAGTCTAGATCAGGGATAGTGTGCTGGAATTGCGGAAAGAAAGGACACCTAAAGAAAGACTGTAGATCTCGGAAGGGAAAAGAAGGAGACACACAGCAAGAAAACAATCATGAATCAAATGTGACAAATGATGTGTTACAAGATGCTTTGATTCTTTCTTTCGAAAATGTTACTGATTCTTGGGTTGTAGATTCAGGGGCTTCATTCCATGCCACACCTGATAAGAAATATTTTCATGACTATGTTCAAGGAGATTTTGGACAAGTTCGTTTGGGTGATGATAAACCCCGTAAAATTGTTGGAATGGGTAAAGTTCTTGTAAAACAACAGAATGGAAACCAATGGCTACTAAAGGAGGTAAGGCATGTTCCAGATCTGAAGAAAAATCTAATTTCAACAGGGCAGTTAGGCAGTGAAGGTTGTGTGACAACTTTCATAAATAAAACTTGGAAGGTCACAAAAGGAGCGCTGGTAATAGAAAAAGGTGAAAAGGTTGGTACATTGTATTTATGCAATGGTATTTCTAACTCTGTTAATGCTTTAACTTCCAAAGGAGCAGATGCAGCATTATGGCATCATAGGCTCGGACACATGAGTGAGAAGGGGATGAAGATTCTTCACTCAAGAAATTTGTTACCAAGTTTGAAGAATGTTGATTTGGATTGGGTGGAGAATCGTATTTATAAAAATAGAGAGTCAGATTTCTCGTAGTTGGGAAAGAATGTTGACACCTAATCATATGGATGGGTGTGCATATGTATTTTTGTATATTATTTATTATTAGAAAATAAGGAAGGCCAAGAGTCATTGGGAGCTGAATCCCAATAGCCTCACCTCCCATCTATATAAGCATGTACATTCTTCAGCTAATATACATTCTAGTTTTGAGGAGTTACCTCCTGGTTTGACATGGTATCAGAGCCAGCCCCACATTTGGCATTTCTGCCCTGTGGTGTAACTCCCTATGCTTTGCTCAGTCAATTTTATTAATTGTTTTCTGCTGCTCCTAATTGCTAGACTGTTATTCTGCATTTTTTTTCCCTATTTATCACTGAAATTTGCAGCTCCAGCTCCTGCAGCTCCTGAAGACTGCAGTGTCTGTCAATCTGCAAATTGCAGCTCTGCCATTCTGCCATTCAAGCAGTCCTGCAACTCTGTCATTCTGCAGATTCCATTTCAAAATTTTTTTTTGTAACGCCCTTTTGGGCCTCCACCATTCTCCATCCATCCTTGCGCCCTCTCCATTCATCCTTGTTCCATTCTCCCTCTGCGCCCTACGCCCTCTCCCTCACTCACCTCCCTCTCCCTATTCCCTACCCAACGCCTTCTCAACTCCCTCATCAACCTGCGCTTGGTATCTCCCACAAATCGATATCAATTCACCGCCTCCATCATTCAATATACAAAGCGCTGTATATACCTCACTGGTCTACGCCCTCCATTCAATACTATATCTCTGCGTTATGACATAAATTCTCTGCGCCCTCCACCAGTGAACGCCCTCGACACCACCATCTGAGTTTTATCTCCTCTCAATTGCAATACGCACTGTCATTGGTATTAAAGCCCTTCACTCGTTTGTTTACATCGCTACACACCTCCTTACAGCGTTCCATACAATGCTCTTCACTCCATAAACATCGCTCCGTTGCGTTCACCCTAACCTTCAACGTCGACTGCATTTTTCGTTAAGTCAGTGTGGGAGCGTGGCTTTGGTTTAAACGGTGCCTCTGCATATTTAAACGCTGCCTCTGGTTATGTTATCAACGCTATAATACAACGTTGTCCGTATTGTAATTTCAACGCAGTCATACTGTCTTCCATCTATACGCTGTTTAAAAACGCTGTTCATTGTATTTATTAATACATCAGTCTATTAAACGTTGTCTGTCATTAGTAATACCGCCTGTCTATGAGATATGTCATATTAAACGCTGGTTGTATTATTTAAACGCTGTCATTACATGGCCTGTCGACCCCTCATTTAATATCAACGCTGGTTGTAACGCAAACGTTGTCATTACATGGTATTGAAATAAACGTTGTCATTGCATTATTATTACGTGGTTGTATTATAATCCAACGCTGTCAATGTAAATAAAACGCTGTGGCATTATATTGTGTGATGCGTTGTATGGTATGTCCATTATGTGTTGTCATGTAATGCGCCCCCATCACCATTTCATATAATTCCAAATTATTCCCATTACGCCCTTTTCAATATCTCCCATTCATACCATTCCACCTTTTCACATACAAATTTTTCCCCAAACAAAAAAAAATACATTTTTTTTGTGCAGAATCAGTTTATAGCAAAGAGTCCTTTTTTTAAAATTCAGTCTCCAGCAAAATTTTTTTGAGCAGAATATTTTTTCCAGCAAGAGTTTCTGCCCTTTCAATTGAGTATATTTTCCAGCAATAGATTTTTTTGTTTTCTCTCCTTCAAGAGAAATTTTCCAGCCAAGTTTTGGTTTTTCTCTCCTCCTTCAAAAGAAGATGACAGTCCCTTCATCTTCTAAAGAGGCTGCCTACTTGGCACAGAGAGAAAAGAGACATGCTTCAGGTCCATCCAAAGGAAGAGAAGGCAGAAGACGAAGAAGAAACTTCAGAGAAAAGGGGGGCAGACAATCTAAAGCTCAACAGCAAACAAATCAAGATAGAGGTAAAATTGATGACAAAGACAAAGGTAAACCAGCTGAATCAACTCATTCTGTTCTAGCACATTGTAAAAATGGAGTAAATGAAAACCTATTTGATGTTTCATTTACTTCATGGAGAGATGATTGGTTTCTAGATTCAGGAGCAACATGTCACATGACATTTAGAAAATATTTTTTTGAAGAATTCACTGACAAAGTTGATGGAGCAGTATATTTCGCAGATAAATCCAAACTCAAGCCATCAGGGCTTGGCACAGTCAGGCTTAAACTGCCTGGTCTTCCGGATCATATCCTACATGAGGTTCTATACCTCCGGGAGTTGAAGAGAAACTTGTTGTCCCTGGTCGAAATCCGGCAGCAAGGACACTCAATTCACTTGTTTGATGGCAAGGCAGAGGTCAGAAAAGCATCAGATCACTCACTTGTCATGGAGGGAATAGAAGAAGGGAGACTCTTGAAGCTGGAAGGTTCATCTGCTCATGCTCAAAACTTTGCATTCAGTTCACATCATGATGAAGGTACATTTCCATCAATTCTTTTATGGCATGCTAGATTTGGACACTTAAATTATGACAGCCTTCGTTTGTTGAAGAAAAATGGTGTTGATGGACTGCCTACAATTCCTAGAAAACCTAAGGAATGTGATGCATGTATTCTAGGAAAGCATAGCAAACAGTCATTTCATGATTCACACTCAAGAGCACATAGGAAACTTGAACTTGTTCATTCAGATTTATGTGGCCCTATGCCTATTGCTTCTGCAAATGGAAACAAATACATGATGACATTTATCGATGACTACACCAGAATGTGTTGGATTTACTTACTGAAGAATAAGTCTGATGCTTTTCAAACTTTCAAGAATTTTCATGCATGGATTGAAAATGATGCACAAACACATATTGGCTCTCTACGTACCGATAATGGAAAAGAATACACTTCAAACGAATTTGAAAATTATCTTCGTCAACATGGAATCAAACATCAAACAACTGTGCCATATAATCCCCAACAGAACGGTGTAGCTGAAAGAATGAACAGAACTATTTTAAATATGGTTCGCTCCATGTTATTTTTCAAGAATGTAAAATTGATGTTTTGGGCTGATGCAGTTCTATATGTTGTTTACATAAAGAATAGGTGTCCTTCAAGTTCAATTAGAAACAAAACTCCTTTTGAAATGTGGCATGGCCACATTCCTTCAGTAAAGCATTTCAGGGTCTTTGGGTCCACCTGTTATGCCTTGATACCCAAGGGTCAAAGGAACAAACTTGGTGCTAGAAGCAGAAAATGTATCTTCTTGGGTACTCCAATACCTCCAAAGGATATCGTCTCTATGATGAAGCAAATAAGAAGTTTGTGATAGCAAGAGATGTCATATTTCTTGAATCTTCCAAGAGTGACAAGGTTGTTGAGCGACAACTTGATCGCCTGGATAGATTCACACATGCAAAGTATTTCCAAGAATTTGATAATGTGATTCCACACCTTGAAGGGAGGATTTCGATATTGAATCAAACTGTGGAATCATTTCCTGAACCACACTCTCCCCCACATGAAGAAACAACCATGGATGACACATTGGATGATGTGATTGACAGAATTGGGAGATTGAATCTTGAATCAATCCCAACTCAGTCAAGTGACCAGCCAGGGCCATCTCAGAAAGGTCCCCCCAAATGGCTGACAAAGACACTGGAGGATGTTCATCCCGATGAGGTTGGAAAAACAGGAACAAGAAGTTCCACTCAAGAAATCGAAGGTGATGTAGATAATTCTGATTCCCCTGTTGATATGGATATTGCTTATAACTGTGAATTGAGTTTGTCTACATATCATGAACCAACTTCCTTCAAAGAAGCTGCTTCTCATGATGAATGGAAAGAAGCGATGCAGAAGGAGTATGATGCCTTGATAAAGAATGGCACTTGGAAGCTGGTTGATCCGCCTTTGGGAACGAAACCAATTGGTTGTAAGTGGGTCTACAAGAACAAGTACAAAGCAGACGGCTCACTTGACAAGCACAAGGCCAGGCTTGTGGCAAAAGGATTCGCACAGAAGGAAGGAATTGATTATGAAGAAACGTTTGCTCCTACAGCAAAATGGACCACCATCCGGACTCTCTTTGCCTTAGCAGCTCAGAGTGGATGGAAAGTCCATCAGATGGATGTAAAAACAACCTTCTTGAATGGAGATCTAAAGGAGAAATTTTATATGTCCCAGCCAGAAGGATTTGTGATAAAGGGTCAAGAACACAAAGTTTGCAAACTTGTGAAATCCTTGTATGGCCTCAAGCAAGCACCACGAGCCTGGTATGAGAAGTTGACCGAGCATCTTCTGAAACTTGATTTCAAACACTTTGATCTTGATGATGCAACTTTGTTTGTTATGAAAGTTGGAAAAACAGTTGTATATCTTGTGGTATATGTAGATGATCTTTTGATAACAGGAAACAATGAGAGCTATATTGCATCCATGAAGAAAGAGTTGAAGAAAGGTTTTGAAATGACTGATTCGGGTCATGTTCATTACTATTTGGGTATTGAAGTAATTCAACATCCTAAATTCATATTTCTTTCTCAAAAGAAGTACATTGGAGATCTCTTGAACAAATTTGGCATGGATGACTGTAAACCCTTAAGTACTCCAATGGAACAAAACTTGAAGCTCACATCTATTGAAGGGAAGGAATTTGAGGATGCAACTAAGTATAGACAGCTTGTAGGAAGTCTTATCTATATGACCACCACCAGACCTGACATTTCATTTGCTGTTGGAATCCTCTCAAGGTTCATGCAAAAACCTTGTGAAGGACATTGGTCTGCTGCAAAAAGAGTACTAAGGTACTTGAAGGGGACTCAAGACTTTGGACTCAAATATACACAGGTAGGTGACTTCATCTTGACCGGATACTCTGATTCAGACTTTGATGGCGACAAAGAAACAGGGGTGTCTACTACAGGTTACACCATGAGTCTTGGATCAGGAGCTGTCTCATGGAGATCACGCAAACAGTCAGTTCCAGCAGATTCCACGACCGAGGCAGAATATGTGGCAGCAGCTGAAGCAACAAAGGAAATTGTGTGGCTCCGGAAAATCCTGGAAGATTTGCAGATGAAACAAATGTACTCCACTCCACTCATGATCGACAACACTTCTGCAATAAAGTTGGCCAAGAACCCAAAGTTCCATGATCAAACAAAGAACATCAATACAAAAATACCATCTAATTCGACATCATGTTCAGGCCAAAACCATCCATCTACATCATTGTTCCACAAATGAGCAAACTGCTGACATCTTCACCAAAGCACTTGGAAGAGAAAAGTTTGAAAAGTTCAGATCAATGCTTGGACTCACCAACATCCCTTCAGATTAAAGGGGGGAATGTTGACACCTAATCCTATGGATGGGTGTGCATATGTATTTTTGTATATTATTTATTATTAGGAAATAAGGAAGGCCAAGAGTCATTGGGAGATGAATCCCAATAGCCTCACCTCCCATCTATATAAGTATGTACATTCTTCAGCTAATAAACATTCTAGTTTTGAGGAGTTACCTCCTGGTTTGACAAAGAAAATAAGAGCGAAAAATTCAAGTTTGTGCATATAGATGTATGGGGACATGCTCAGGTATCATCTCTCGGTGGCTCTCTTTATTATGTAACTTTTATTGATGATGCAACTAGAAAAACATGGATTTATTGTATTCAGAATAAATCTGATGTATTTGATACTTTCAAGAATTGGAAAGCTTTGGTTGAGATTGAGATAGGAAAGAAGTTGAAGTGTCTCAGATCAGAAAATGGAGGTGAGTATTGCAGCAAAGAGTTTTATAGGTACTGTTCAGAGTGTTAGACTTGGTCCTGTCAGTCCCTTGTCAGAATCAAATTCTCCAATATTTATTTCTCGTCATTTGCAGTCATTGATGTTACTGTGGTCCAGAAAAGAGTCATTTCAGAGTCAAGGTCTTATAATTGGTCTTCAAACATGTCAAATGATGCCTACAGTCTAGAAGAAGGTTCAGTGAGTTTATATTTCAAGATGGTTATCAATGCGAGATTGATTCTTCTTCAAAACCCTGTTTTGAAGAAGAAATCGTTAAATGTGTTTTCAAATATGTAATTATTGAAGTTTTTCAATCTTGAGAATTCAGAAGCAGCCTTGGTTATCCTTCGCTAAGCCACGCCACCATCTCTGTAAAAGACAAAAAAGAGATTCATTATTCAGTCTAAGATCAGGAAAACCGTGTTCAATCTTTGAAGAAGGAAGTTGATTATTCTATATGCATGGGGCAACGTCAGAGAATCACTAAAACAGCTCAGCTGTCATGCATTTGAGGAAGTTAATGTAAAGGAAATTGAGCAGCTTGCTGCTCTTTGTCCAAAGGTTGTAGTGTTGAGTGGCAGAGCAAGCGATGGTGAAGAATTGACATTCTCCATCGATTTGCTTGATCCCTCAGGTTTGCAAATGCATGAACAACTTCATATTATTCATGATGCTATTTCAGAGATCAGGAATTCTCGTCTGACATGGGTATTTGTGCTGTTAAGCGAATTGCAGATGTGGTAAAGCTTCATAATTATCAATTTCCTCAGGACGCTGGTCCCATGGCTCACCCTGTGCGTCCACATTCATATATTAAGATGGACAATTTATATACTGTAACGGTGTATGAGAAGGGCGCAGAAGTTGTCAGGATGTACAAGACCATGTTAGGGCAATCAGGGTTTCGTAAGGGAATGGATCTTTATTTTCAAAGACATGATGGGCAAGTAGTAACTTGTGAAGATTTCTTTACTGCTATGCGTGATGCCAATAATGCCGATCTTTCAAATTTCTTGTTATGGTATTCACAAGCGGGAACCCCTGTTCTACAAGTGAAATCATCCTACAACTCTGAGGGAAATACTTATACACTTAAGTTCAGGCCAGAAATTCCTCCTACTCCAGGTCAATCAGTGAAAGAACCAACGTTTATACAAGTGGTTGTTGGGTTGCTGGATTTCAATGGAAAGGATCTGCCTCTTTCATCAGTCTATAATCGAGAATATATGCAGTCCTTTACTAGTGAAGGGCATTCCGTTTCAACAATAATCGTCCGTATTGAAAAGGAGGAAGAAGAGTTTGTCTTTGTTGACATTCCTGAAAGACCAATTCCCTCTCTTCTATGCAATTATAGTGCTCCCGTGCGTCTTGTTTCAGATATCACTGACGATGATTTGTACTTTCTACTTGCACATGATTCAGATGAGTTTAACCGGTGGGAGGGCCAACATCATATGGAGTCCAAGGAACTGGAGCTGGAAGAGGAGGCGCGCTACATATAGAGAAGGCGGTGAGGCGCGCTACGCATAAGGGGCACGCTACGCATATAACCTCACCAGCCAGTGTAAAATAACAAGGGCGCTACGCACATGCAGCGCGCTACGCATTGGGTGAGCACGCTACCCATACAGTCTCAGAGCCAAATTTTTTTTGCCCTTGCGTCCAGTTTCATGCCAAATGAATTGATCTTCCATTTCACGTGGATAAGCCTATTACAGTTTCGGGGCCGGACTTTGAGGGCGATCAACTGTTTGTAATTGAATCAAATGGACAAATGGATAGGTCTACAGCAGATGGAAATATTCGACATGCATATGAAATATGTTCCACAAATATCCTTTACTCATGCCATCACTATGTATGAGCGACAATTATGTATGGAAAGCTGCTGGGAGCGATAATTTGATAGTTAAGATAAAAACGCCCCAATGTTACAAATGATGCTAATTATAAATTTTTTTTGTTTTATTCAAATGGTAAAGGTAAAGTAAAAAGCCAAAATTAAAAATGAATATCGACTACAATAGAAGAATAAGATTCGTATTCCTATTTATGACTTTAGTTAGTAATACAAATGGGTCTGCGCTCCAGTTTTTAGTCTTTTAGTTAGTCATTAGAGAATTTCAAGGAGAAGGATGTTCTCTTTTCTATTTTTAACTTCAGTTGAAACAACTCCTCATTTTGGATCGATCTGTTTTCAAACATGAGAGTTTATTTATTATATTGCAAATGATTTGTAAAGGGGGGAGAGAGTTCTGAGAGGTGCGTGGAGGAGAACAGAGAGCTTCATTGTACAGTTGTTTGACAGAGATTAATTGAAGGGTACAGCTCTGATTTATAAGATTCTTGTGGTGTGAAATTTAGCATATGTTTCTTCTACTGTTTCATATGTAATCTCGTAATGTTTTACATTTCATTCATAATCAGTTTACTGGATGCTTTTGCAGTAAGATAGGTAGAATCCAATTCATTTTCTCTGCCTTGAAGGAGCGTTCAGTGTTTGTGTAATTTTCTTCTGTTGGAAAGGATTCATTGTTAAATGCCCTTTTCAGCTTTCTTAAGCAGTATTTACATTCCATTTAATTTAAAATTAATTGTTAAACTTCACTCCTACCTCGCCTTATGGAATAATCTGTGCCTTTGATTAAATCTCTGATCACGCTGTTCTTGATCCCATACAGTCCAGAAAACCCCGTCATTTATTAAAAACCTCATTCATATCTATTTACTAGCCTAAAATCAGTTCCCATTATAGAGTCATCTCGCACCCTATTGCTCATTTTATCGAGATAGACCCGGAGAGAGCCCTCTCCTGTCCTCGTAGGGCTAGCTACGATGCTGAGCGTGGTTTGATGTTGCCTCGAACCTCACCTTCCTTTAGCCTGAGGCAGATTCGAGCACTAACATAGTGGCGACCATACTGGGGAGGTCTTCCCCAGTAAAGGATGACAAAGTTCAGATCTGATCGTTGATGGTGAACAACGGTCGGACACTGCAAGGCTGAAATCATACACCTAGCGACTTCATTCACTGAACAATCCAGAAATCGATGCTTCATGGTGACTTCACTGCAAGGAGATCAGTAGCTGTGAGATTTCCAAGATGGACCGGATTGCAAGAAGATACGCTCCGATGAGCCGAGACCACATTCCAGGTTTTCCGAATAAGATGCCCAAGGTAGATTGGTCAAGGAATCTGCCTACGTTTAACAATGATGGTAAGAAGGATGCTGCTTTACATCTGGTTAGATTTCACATGCATATTCGCAAGTTGAAGGTGGATTTTCCTGAAGATTTCTTGATGAAGATATTCCTGGCCACTATGGAAGGTGAAGCCCAATCTTGGTATGAAAATTTGCTGCCGTCCTGTATTTACTGTTTAAAGGATTTTCAGGCCCTGTTCATTGAAAGATATCAAGTATCTTATCCATCATTAAATTTAGTTCATGAATGTTGCAAACATGCTTCTACTTTTATTGAAAGCCTTGAGAAATATTATGAAGATGATAATTTCATGGATGATGAGATCATGTTTGCTCTGTATGAGAATCCATTTCAGCAACATGAAGAGAACCTAGAGGATACCCATCAAGATGATCAATAAATTTTGCAGCAGAATCAAGATCAGCAGGTTGAAGATGGCCATATGGCTGAAAATGATGAAAGAGAAAGTATTGTTTTAGATCTGTCCATAGCAGAAAACAACATGCAGATTGCAGATTGTGATAGTGTCCAGTCAGCTACTTCAGATTCAGATTCAGATCGTAATGACCAAGCATACCTTGTGCTGAATCCTGAAGAGGAGAGCTCTGCTGTTGAGATCATAGACAGAGTTTTGGATTCAGAGGTTCATAAAAAACAGAATGAGACCTTTGTGCAAGTAAGTGATAAGTCTCCTTTCAATAACTCAGTAATAAATGATAGTTTGAATGCCCTGTCATATGAAGATAATTACTGTTTAAGCAGAAGAAAACAAAAAGCATTGTCTCCTTTGTTTGAAAATGAGATAGATCTACTTTTGAGAGGTCTTGTTACAGCCCAAGCTACAACAGATTTGTAGTGCACACATAGTCAGGAAAGTGTTGGTGAAACTTCTTCCTCGTTTGAAAAAGATGACTGTCTTGTAATTATTTTTGTAGATCAGCAAACAGATAATTTTTTCTTTCACAAAGATGATAAGGCTGTCATGTTTGATAATCTTGAAGATTGTTTTTTGTTTAAGAATGACCTAGATCATGAAGTTGAGGAATATATGCCAGAATTTCTCATGGTCAAGGAACCTACAGCTAACACTCAGATGGCAGATACCTCTCTGTGCATTTCTATCCCTCAGAAATCAATTGTCCTTTCAGATCAGAATGAAGTAAATACTTGTATTTTTACAGTTGGATCTCCAGATAAGCCAGTTCTTCAGGATTTTCAAGACCCCTTCAGCATTCTTCTGCAAACATTAGAAAGGATAAATATTTCCTGGTTCATTATCATAAGCTTTGGTTTCAGTGGTTTTTTTGAGTTGCCTACAGGTTCATCATTCTGCCTGCTCAAGGAGAGTAAGAGCAGAAATTTGGGGTGTAGCCATCTATTGGATTGGTTACATTGGAAGGCACACTACACATGATTGTACATATCACATCAGTATGCAGGTGGTTTCCATCATGATTTTAAAAGCTTGATGGACTGCTGCCCTTTTCAAAAAGCTTTTGTTTTAATTCAGTCATTTCAGTTTGCATCGAGTCAGTTGGAGACGATTTTCCAGTTAATAAGTTGAGTTATCAGTCTTTAGGCTGTTTTTCAGAATAATGATTCCATAGCCCAATGGATGGAGGCACTATCTGCTCTCCCAAAGATCTGCTGTTCTTGGCACCTCCAAGAAGCGGCAGCTGCCATCCCCATTGGAGCCAATGTTAGACTCGGTCCTGTCAGTCCTTTGTCAGAATCAAATTCTCCAATATTCATTTCTCATCATTTGCAGTCATTGATGTTACTGTGGTCCGGAAAAGAGTCATTTCAGAGTCAAGGTCTTATAATTGGTCTTCAAACATGTCAAATGATGCCTACAGGCTAGAAGAAGGTTCAGTGAGTTTATATTTCAAGATGGTTATCAATGCGAGATTGATTCTTCTTCAAAACCCTGTTTTGAAGAATAAATCGTTAAATGTGTTTTCAAATATGTAATTATTGAAGTTTTTCAATCTTGAGAATTCAGAAGAAGCCTTGGTTATCCTTCACTAAGCCACGCCACCATCTCTGTAAAAGACAACAAAGAGATTCATTATTCAGTCTAAGATCAGGAAAACCGTGTTCAATCTTTGAAGAAGGAAGTTGATTATTCTATACGCATGGGGCAACGTCAGAGAATCACTAAAATAGCTCAGCTGTCATGCATTTGAGGAAGTTAATGTAAAGGAAATTGAGCAGCTTGCTGCTCTTTGTCCAAAGGTTGTAGTGTTGAGTGGCAGAGCAGGCGATGGCGAAGAATTGACATTCTGCATCGATTTTCTTGATCCCTCAGGTTTTCAAATGCATGAACAACTTCATATTATGCATGATTCTATTTCAGAGATCAGGAATTCTCGTTTGACATGGGTAGTTGTGCTGTTAAGCGAATTGCAGATGTGGTGAAGCTTCGTAATTATCAATTTTCTCAGGACGCTGGTCCCATGGCTCACCCTGTGCGTCGACATTCATATATTAAGATGGACAATTTCTATACTGTAACGGTGTATGAGAAGGGCGCGGAAGTTGTCAGGATGTACAAGATCATGTTAGGGCAATCAGGGTTTCGTAAGGGAATGGATCTTTATTTTCAAAGACATGATGGGCAAGCAGTAACTTGTGAAGATTTCTTTGCTGCTATGCGTGATGCCAATAATGCCAATCTTTCAAATTTCGTGTTATGGTATTCACAAGAAGGAACCCCTGTTCTAAAAGTGCAATCATCCTACAACTCTGAGGGAAATACTTATACACTTAAGTTCAGGCCAAAAATTCCTCCTACTCCAGGTCAATCAGTGAAAGAACCAACGTTTATACCCGTGGTTGTTGGGTTGTTGGATTTCAATGGAAAGGATCTGCCTCTTTCATCAGTCTATAATCGAGAATATCTGCAGTCCTTTACTAGTGAAGGGCATTCCGTTTCAACAATAATCCTCCGTATTGAAAAGGAGGAAGAAGAGTTTGTCTTTGTTGACATTCCTGAAAGACCAATTCCCTCTCTTCTATGCAATTATAGTGCTCCCATGCGTCTTGTTTCAGATATCACTGACGATGATTTGTACTTTCTACTTGCACATGATTCAGATGAGTTTAACCGGTGGGAGGGCCAACATCATATGGAGTCCAAGGAACTGGAGCTAGCATAGGAGGCGCGCTATGCATAGAGAAGGCGTGCTACGCACAAGGGGCGCGCTACGCATATAACCTCACCATCCAGTGTAAAATAACAAGGGCGCTACGCATTGGGTGAGCGCGCTACCCATACAGTCTCAGAGCCAAATTTTTTTTGCCCTTGCGTCCAGTTTCATGCCAAATCAAGTGATCTTCCATTTCACGTGGATAAGCCTATTACAGTTTTGGGGCCGGACTTTGAGGGCGATCAACTGTTTGTAATTGAATCAAATGGACAAATGGACAGGTCTACAGTAGATGGAAATCTTCGACAGGCATATGAAATATGTTCCACAAATATCCTTTACTCATGCCATCACTATGTATGAGCGACAATTGTGTATGGAAAGCTGTTGGGAGCGATAATTTGATAGTTAAGATAAAAACGCCCCAATGTTACAAATGATGCTAATTATAAAAAATTTTGGTTTTATTCAAATGGTAAAGGTAAAGTAAAAAGCCAAAATTAAACAAAGATATCGACTACAACAGAACAATAGGATTAGTATTCCTATTTATGACTTCAGTTAGTAATACAAATGGGTCTGCGCTCCAGTTTTTAGTCTTTTATTTAGTCATTAGAGAATTTCAAGGAGAAGGCTGTTCTCTTTTCTATTTTTAACTTCAGTTGAAACAGCTCCTCATTTTGGATCGATCTGTTTTCAAACATGAGAGTTTATTTATTGTATTGAAAATGATTTGTAAAGGGGGGAGAGAGTTCTGAGAGGTGCGTGGAGGAGAACAGAGAGCTTCATTTTATAGTTGTTTGACAGAGATTAATTGAAGGGTACAACTCTGATTTATAAGATTCTTGTGGCGTGAAATTTAGCATATGTTTCTTCTACTATTTCATATGTAATCTCGTAATGTTTTACATTTCATTCATAATCAGTTTACTGGATGCTTTTGCAGTAAGATAGGTAGAATCCAATTCATTTGCTCTGCCTTGAAGGAGCGTTCAGTGTTTGTGTAATTTTCTTCTATTGGAAAGGATTCATTGTTAAATGCCCTTTTCAGCTTTCTTAAGCAGTCTTTACATTCCATTTAATTTAAAATTAATTGTTAAACTTCACTCCTACCTCGCCTTATGGAATAATCTGTGCCTTTGATTAAATCTCTTCTCACGCTATTCTTGATCCCATACAGTCCAGAAAAACCCATAATTTATTAAAAACCTCATTCATATCTATTTACTAGCGTAAAATCAGTTCCCATTCTAGAGTCATCTCGCACCCTATTGCTCATTTTATCGAGATAGACCCGGATAGAGCCCTCTCCTGTCCTCATAGGGCTAGCTACGACGCTGAGCGTGGTTTGATGTTGCCTCGAACCTCGCCTTCCTTCAGCCTGAGGCAAATTCGAGCGCTAACACAAAGCATGGAATTCGTAGAGAGAAGACAGTTCCAAGAACACCACAAGAAAATGGTGTGTCAGAAAGGATGAACAGAACAATCATGGAGCATGCAAGGTGCATGAGATTGCATGCAGGATTGCCTTTAAAATTTTGGGCAGATGCTGTAGATAGTGTTGTTTATCTAATAAACAGAGGGCCTTCAAGTTCCTTGGATGGTGGTATTCCAGAGGAAGCATGGATAGGTAAAAAGGTAAACTACTCTTTTTAAAGCCTTTTGGTTGTGAGGCCTTTGTCCATATTAATAAAGAAAATAGAACAAAGCTTGAGGCAAAATCAAAGAAATGTACCTTTATTGGATATGGTGTTAATGATTTTGGTTATCGCTTATATGATTATGAAAATCACAAAATCATTAGGAGCGGAGATGTAATATTCAATGAAAAGGTCTTGTATAAGAATCAGTTGCAGGAAAATAAACAGGAAAAAGAAAGCAAGGAATACACAGTTCTTGATGAGATAACTGAAAAAGTAAAGGTGCCTGAAAATAATTATAATCAACCACCACAACAGCAACAGGCACCTCAAACACCTGAAAGTGGTGTTAGAAGATCTACCGGGATAAGTAGACCCCCTGAATGATAGTCTCCTTCATTATATTATTTATTGCTGACTGATTCTGGTGAACCCGAATGTTATGAAGAAGCAATGCAGGTTGAAAGCAGGAAGAAGTGGGAGCAAGCCATGGAAGAAGAGATGGACTCCTTAATGCATAACCAGACTTGGGATTTAGTCAAGTTGCCTGCATGTAAAACTACATTGCAGAAGAAATGGGTTTATAGGCTAAAGGAAGAAGATGGAGGAAAATAGAGGTACAAAGCTAGACTTGTGGTGAAGGGTTTTGCACGAAAGAAGGGTATTGATTTTGATGAAATATTTTCTCCTGTTGTTAAGATGAATTCAATCAGAACTGTTTTAAGTCTTGTAGCAGTGGAAGATTTACATCTTGAACAGTTAGATGTGAAGACAACATTTCTCCATGGAGATTTGGAGGAAGAGATATACATGCAGCAACTAGAAGGATATGAGGTAAAAGGGAAAGAAAAATTGGTGTGCAGGTTAAAGAAGAGCTTTTATGGCTTAAAACAGGCCCCAAGGCAGTGGTATCTAAAATTTGACAAGTTTATGTCTGAACAAGGTTATACTAGATGTCACTCTGATCATTGTGTTTATCTGAAAAGGAAAAATGATGGCAGCTATATTATACTGTTATTGTATGTAGATGACATGCTTGTTGCAGGGTCTAACATGCAGGAAATAAATGTGCTCAAAAGAAAATTGGCAAATTCATTTGCAATGAAGGATTTGGGGGCTGCAAAACAAATCCTTGGTATGAGGATAACTAGAGACAGGAAAAATCGAAAATTAACACTGTCTCAGAATGAGTACATAGAAAAGGTGTTGAAAAGATTTAATATGCAGAATGCAAAACCAGTTAGTACACCTTTTGCTAGCCATTTCAAACTTAGTAAGGAGATGTGCCCAAAGACCCAAGAATACATGGATTATATGTCTAAAGTTCCATATGCATCAGCAGTTGGAAGCTTAATGTATGCAATGGTCTGCACAAGGCCTGATATTGCACATGCAGTGGGAGTTGTAAGCAGGTACATGAAAAATCCAAGAAAAGAACATTGGATGGCAGTAAAATGGATTCTCAGATATTTGAGAGGTACCACAAATCAAGCATTATGCTTTGGTGGTTCAAGCATTGCTCTACAAGGATATGTTGATGCAGATATGGAAGGTGACAGAGATAACAGGAGGAGCACTACAGGATATGTATTTACTGTAGGTGGAACAGTTGTCAGTTGGGTTTCAAAAATCCAAAGTGTTGTTGCACTTTCAACAACAGAAGCAAAGTATGTTGCTGCTACAGAGGCTAGGAAAGAAATGATTTGGTTACAAAGGTTTATGGATGAATTGGGTAAGAAGCATGATATGGGCACACTATACAGTGATAGCCAAAGTGCTATTCATCTTGCAAAGAAATAAACATTTCATTCCAGGACTAAATACATACATCTCAAGTACCATTTCATACGGTCAGTATTGGAAGATGGAGAGTTGAAGCTAGAAAAGATACACACTAGCCAGAATCCTACAGATATGCTAACAAAAGTTGTAACCAGGGAGAAACTGAGAGCATGCTCAGTTTCAATTGGCTTCAAGGATGACGATGAAGATGAGAAACAGCCAGGTCCAAAGAGGAATCATTGTCCAGCAAATGAAGCAGCGGTGGAGTTGCTACAATCAGTATCCAAGTGGGAGATTGTTGGGTGTGGAGCCTGATTATCCTATTTACTTTGTATCACAACATTGGACCCCTATACCTTAAAAGGGGCAGCAATGCCACCTGAAATTAATCGCTCCTGTGGGGGGTCCAGGGGGGGGCGGAAGCGCTTTTCGGAGCCCCCCCCTGGCGGGGGTTCGGGGGCAGCGCCCCCGAAGCTAAAAACATATGTAAATTTTCCTTGTAAAAGTATAGTAATTTCTAGTCAATCTAGGCCGTTCATTAGGCAAATGATCAGATGGTAGAAGTTACGTTTATATTAGGGTTTTTTTCCCTAGAAGGAAACCCCTCGCTTTTATGAGGGCATTGTATTGCGGCTGGGTATTATGTGTGTATTCTCGGAGCGGGAAACAGAGAGGGAGACTGTGAGAGAGAACAGAGGATATTATAGTGGATCTGCTGTAGGTTTTGTCTCTTCATTTTTGCTGGATAATAAAAAGGAAGGACTGGCTGTTCGGGGTGGACGTAGCCCAAACTGGGTGAACCACGTATATCTGTGTCTCTCTGGTTTTATGTGTTTTGTTTGCCTGTATTTTCCGTATATTTTATGTGTTGCATTGCTCCATAATATATAATTTTCTAACAACTGGTATCAGAGCCGAAGGTATATTTGGCTGATAAACTCGCAGGAAAAAAGGGTTCCTGGTTCGAGTGGGAGCAATGGTGGACGATGGTAAGTTTAGGGTCGAGAAATTTAACGGCCAAAAGTTTGTGCTGTGGAAGATGCAGATGGAAGATTATCTGTATCAAAAAGATCTTTACCTACCATTGAGCGGAAAAACAAAGAAGCCGACGACCATGACAGACGCGGAATGGAACATTCTCGATAGAAAGGCACTCGGAACAGTACGGTTGTGTCTTGCGGCGTCAGTCACCTTCAATATTTCGAAGGAAACAACAACAAAGAGTTTGATGCAGACGTTGGCAAAACTATATGAAAAGGCCTCGGCCTCAAACAAGGTATTTCTTATGAAACGACTATTTAATATGAAGATGTCGGAAGGTGGATCTGTTGCAGACCATTTAAATGAATTTAATACAGTTACCAGTCAGTTAAGTTCTGTAGGGGTAAATTTTGATGATGAAGTTAGAGCTCTGTTATTCTTGTGCTCATTTCCAGAGAGTTGGAATGGTTTAGTAATGGCCATTAGTAACTCTGTCTCTGGATCTAGTACTTTAAAGTTTGATGATGTTGTTGGTGCTATCCTTAGCGAGGAAATGCGACGGAAAAGCTTCGGTGAGACATCAGGTAATGCTTTGAGTGCAGAGTCTAGGGGAAGAAGAATGGAAAGAGGAAAGAGCTCGGGATATCATAGTAAATCAAGGAAAGGCAGATCCAAGTCCAGATCGGGGATAGTGTGCTGGAATTGCGGAAAGAAAGGACACCTAAAGAAAGACTGTAGATCTCGGAAGGGAAAAGAAGGAGACACACAGCAAGAAAACAATCATGAAGCAAATGTGACAGGAGATGTGTTACAATATGCTTTGATTATTTCTTTCTAAAATGTTACGGATTCTTGGGTTGTAGATTCAGGGGCTTCATTCCATGCCACACCTGATAAGAAATATTTTCATGACTATGTTCAAGGAGATTTTGGACAAGTTCGTTTGGGTGATGATAAACCTTGTAAAATTTTTGGAATGGGTAAAGTTCTTGTAAAAAAACAGAATGGAAACCAATGGCTACTAAAGGAGGTAAGGCATGTTCCAGATCTGAAGAAAAATATGATTTCAACAGGGAAGTTAGGCAGTGAAGGTTGTGTGACAAATTTCACAGATAAAAATTGGAAGGTCACAAAAGGAGCGCTGGTAATAGCAAATGGCGAATCTCTCACGATATTATATTATCCTGTAAAATCATGGCGAATCACCAGTACAAATGGCGAATCACTACTACAAAATGGTGAATCGTTGTCTAGTGGAGTTCGGAGTGTTGGTTCCAATGAAGATATGGTAATTGAACCAGGAGTAGAAGGAAGAGAACCACCGAGACCAAGCATGGAACATGGTGACTCGTGAGGGAAGTAGTTCTCGTGTAGTTTGGAAAACACGTTCTTCTAGTTCTGCTAAGCGTAGTGTTGTTTGTCATGCTACTACTGGAACTGATATTGAGGTTGGAGAGGAGTTTGAGGAAAGGTAGCAGTGGTGGAGAATTACAAAGAGTACCCCATGATGGGCTCCATTTTTCCCTTTGGTATTTGTGCCTGCAAGACCTTCTATCCATTGAACCAACAATTAGCCATTCAACCAACAATCAACTTGACTGAGTTGATTAGGTACGAGTCAACTTAGACTAATCGTCAAAACTATGCTTTGCACTATCCCATATTTATCACACTAATGCTACACAACATTGTGCATTTGCACCTAACTCTCAATAATTCTTTTCCAAGAAAAATCTATAATAAGAAAAATATTTTACTATATTCTAAAGGTGAAGATGTCGAAATCATGCCACAAAGTGAAAGGAAATAAAATATCTTTCCTCAAACCAGCAAATATATAAAGAAAAAAATAATGATTATAATAATAGAACTGGATCTATCGATCTATCGATATATGCATGATATGAGAACCATAAGCATTCAAGAGACTAATTTCAAACTCAACAAAATCCTCTAAACAAGCAACAAACAAACCACTAAAATTTTCAAAGATATTAAGGCTAGACATTAACACAATTTCATGTACTTGAATAAGACCATTGTTAGCTCCTGTCAAAAAGCAGAATGTAATAGAACCTGTGAAACAAGGAAAAGAATGATATAAGTTTTCCCATTCTCCTCTCCCCTGTTGTGCACTCTGTCATGTAGGACCTTCAGCCTTACTTCAAACTTTCAAGCTATCCAAAAAGTTAAACAAAACACGCTCCCATAAATAAAGTAGGGGTAGCTCCCTTTAAACCAAGTGAACAAGTAATTTAAAATTTAAATGAAGACAAGGTACATAGAATACCCATTCGAATCAGATGGGTTAAGAATAAGTAGTTTTAAATCTTAAGCATGAATGCCATTATGCGTAGGGGATATCTAAAATTTAAATACTATAAGCCCACTACTCCATTTGCATTTGTTGATTCACAGATTTAATACAATTGACGCCTGACAAGAAAAAGCTATCCTTCAAGCATGTTACGAGACAGTCCATCAAAATTGGAACATGCAGACAAAATCAAGCAATTTATGCTCATTGCTATGGGAATCAAGACCATTGTAACATGAGAAGGAAAATGGGTGCTAACAAAATGTATCAAGTTCAAAAAGTGATCTCAGCCATGCCCGAGAAAGCCTCCTTGTCAATGACTACATGCTAGTTGAGTCAATCCACTTTATGAATGTGGGATAGACCGAGAAATACACTAAAGTGAAATAAAGCACAAAAGCGTAAAATAATAAAAATTCAAAACAATTGTATTATTGTCCATGTCTAATGTGTAATTGACCATGATCAAGCTATCATTACTTTAAGAGTGCCCTTAATGATTAATCTACTAACCACACCAAGCTTAGGTCCTGTGTTGATCCACTGTTCCATTGACTAAGCTTTGAGATATTTTTGATGCATAATTTTACCCCCAGTGGGGGTAAAATTATGAACAAATCCTACAGTCTGCCAATCAAAGTATGCAGAGCACTCTGGGGAGAAAAGTGTATGAATTTTAAGATAATATGTCCTTCCCAGTCCTGGAGTTGGAAATTGCTTGGTTGCATTTTGCATGCGTCCATTCTTGATGCGTATCATTGAGGAAGAAAATGTCCTCTTCTAAAAATCCAAATATCTTGATCGAAATGGCTTTGAGCATCCATGTGATTCATGGTGAATCATAAGGCCTTCATTGATAGTATTAACGCATTCAATGCGATGAAATAAGCCTCGCCTCTTGTTCAAATCAGGTTCCATAATTTGCACCTGGACATATAATAACCATCTTTGTTAAGGGATGGTTGAATATATTTTAATTTGTAAATGAAATTAGCACAACATCTGCACAAAAAATAATGATAATAGTCTGATCATGATCAGATCTTCTGTTTAAGCCCTGACGGTTAGCTCAATTGGTCGAGGTCCCATTGCTAAAGCACTTCGCCATTGGGAGGTCACAGGGTCAATTATCATCGACGCCCTGGGGGTTAGGCTCTGATTAGTTTGGCCAGCGGGATGTGATCCCTTCGGGTGGATCTACCCAGATTTTCCTCGGGTAAAAAAAAATGATCAGATCTGTTTATTTCAACTCCTTAAAATCTCGTTGTTGTTGAAAATATGAATGAAACATAAAGCATTATTGGCATCTTAAGATGTTTACATGGCTGAATTTCCTGATCTGTGCAGAATCAATCCCTGCATTAAAAAACTATTTAACTGAAAACAGAATCATAAAATAAAACTCTTTAGACTTTTTTTATTTGGATGCCTCACCTCTTTGGGATAAGGTGGTGGAGGGAAAAGGCGATTGCAGTCGTAGACAATGTCATCATTATGATGTTCTGCCTTATCAAAGGACCAATTTCCAATAGTAAATGATAGACCATAATGTAAAAGAATATTTTTGACATCAACCAACTTCAACATAAGTTTACATACCTGAGATGCACCAAAAGAATACCCATACATTTCAGTAATCCAACCTTGTCCATAAATATCTCCAGTGATTTCAGTTGCCCAATGTGCTCTGTCAGCTCTAACTTCTTCATTTTTATGAAGCTAGAATGGTGCAAGAGTTCGAAGATCATCGATGTGCATAATAATAACACCACCAAGTTTGTCACAAGCTTCTAGATGCCTTGTGTGAATTTGTGCAAGCTCATTATCACAGCCAATGAGGTACCTAGCATGGCATTAACATACATCCGTGTATCAATCAATCACTCAAGCAAAACAAAACTCAAACCTTGAGAATGTTATCAATAGTCACATTATTATACTATATGAATTTCCTGATCTGTGCAGAATCAATCCCTGCATTAAAAAAATATTTAACTGAAAACAGAATCATAAAATAAAACTCTTTAGACTTTTTTTTATTTGGATGCCTCACCTCTTTGGGATAAGGTGGTGGAGGGAAAAGGCGATTGCAGTCATAGACAATGTCATCATCGTGATGTTCTACCTTATCAAAGGACCAATTTCCAACAGTAAATGATAGACCATAATGTAAAAGAATATTTTTGACATCAACCGACTTCAACACAAGTTTACATACCTGAGCTGCACCAAAAGAATACCCATACATTTCACTAATCCAACCTTGTCCATAAATATCTCCAGTGATTTCAGTTGCCCAATGTGCTTTGTCAGCTCTAACTTCTTCATTTTTATGATGCCAGAATGGTGCAAGAGTTCGAAGATCATCGATGTGCATAATAATAACACCACCAAGTTTGTCACAAGCTTCTAGATGCCTTGTGTGAATTTGTGCAAGTTCATTATCACAGCCAATGAGGTACCTAGCATGGCATTAACATACATCTGTGTATCAATCAATCACTCGAGCAAAACAAAACTCAAACCTTGAGAAAGTTATCAATAGTCACATTATTATACTATATGAATTTCCTGATCTGTGCAGAATCAATCCCTGCATTAAAAAACTATTTAACTGAAAACAGAATCACAAAATAAAACACTTTAGACTTTTTTATTTGGATGCCTCACCTCTTTGGGATAAGGTGGTGGAGGGAAAAGGCGATTACAGTCATAGACAATGTCATCATTGTGATGTTCTGCCTTATCAAAGGACCAATTTCCAACAGTAAATGATAGACCATAATATAAAAGAATATTTTTGACATCAACCGACTTCAACATAAGTTTACATACCTGAGCTGCACCAAAAGAATACCCATACATTTCACTAATCCAACCTTGTCCATAAATATCTCCAGTGATTTCAGTTGCCCAATGTGCTCTGTCAGCTCTAACTTCTTCATTTTTATGAAGCCAGAATGGTGCAAGAGTTCTAAGATCATCGATGTGCATAATAATAACACCACCAAGTTTGTCACAAGCTTCTAGATGCCTTGTGTGAATTTGTGCAAGCTCATTATCACAGCCAATGAGGTACCTAGCATGGCATTAACATACATCCGTGTATCAATCAATCACTCAAGCAAAACAAAACTCAAACCTTGAGAAAGTTATCAATAGTCACATTATTATACTATATGAATTTCCTGATCTGTGCAGAATCAATCCCTACATTAAAAAACTATTTAACTGAAAACAAAATCATAAAATAAAACTCTTTAGACTTTTTTTATTTGGATGCCTCACCTCTTTGGGATAAGGTGGTGGAGGGAAAAGGCGATTGCAGTCATAGACAATGTCATCATCATGATGTTTTGCCTTATCAAAGGACCAATTTCCAACAGTAAATGATAGACCATAATGTAAAAGAATATTTTTGACATCAACCAACTTCAACATAAGTTTACATACCTAAGATGCACCAAAAGAATACCCATACATTTCACTAATCCAACCTTGTCCATAAATATCTCCAGTGATTTCAGTTGCCCAATGTGCTCTATCAGCTCTAACTTCTTCATTTTTATGAAGCTAGAATGGTGCAAGAGTTCGAAGATCATCGATGTGCATAATAATAACACCACCAAGTTTGTCACAAGATTCTAGATGCCTTGTGTGAATGTGTGCAAGCTCATTATCACAGCCAATGAGGTACCTAGCATGGCATTAACATACATCCATGTATCAATCAATCACTCAAACAAAACAAAACTCAAACCTTGAGAAATTTATCAATAGTCACATTATTATACTATAGAATGACTGATCCCTAGTTTGAAAGCATGCAAGCTCATTGCCAAGGAGATAAATGGGATCCATAGCATGGCATTGACACATATCGGTGTACCAAATTATCACTAACACAAACGAAACTCAAACCATATGAACTAACTTACGGGTATTGCACTATATAATGACTGACCACTAATTAGAAAGCATGCTCATCCATGTTGTGTGCATAATATCAATTAATAGAAAATTTAAGGTAATTACTCATAATTAGCTGAAATGGGATGTCCACGCTCTGCACGAAATTCCCAAGGTGTAATGGGGCCTCTCATTATCATATCTGCATCTAAGATGATTACAAATTCTGCATCTATTGATGCATGATTAAGCTAGTGGTATACAGCTGCAGGTTTATTGATTGCAGGGTACCTGGTTCAACAATCATGACTGAGAAGGTTGATACAACACAAATACATGAATAATAACAATAATTAACTTTGCAACCAATAGCAAGAGTCCTTGTAATTAGAATTTTCTCCCAATTTTCTGTTTTCCTGCCTAAATGATATTACCACAATGGTCCAAAAACCTCTTAATTCTACACCAAGGATTTCAAAAATCCATATATCGAGTCCAATTACTGTTTTTTCCTTTCATGCTCAAAACCAATTATACTGGTTTGAGCATAATCCAACAATACAAAATATCAAAATCACCAAGCAGATTGATATAAGAAAAAGCCTTATGTCCCTTCAATAAGGCAACATGAAGGCCGCTCAAGAAAAAGCCTTAAGAGCTCATTCCAGTGGTTGTGCTACTTTAAAAATAACAGAGATCTAAAGGCCAAAGGCATAAGTCTTACCAATCACCTGTCAAGGGATGATGACTCATTGAAGGAACATAATGTGTAGGTGCCAGATCATGTCCTGTGTATGTCTTTAGTTTATCATCTGTACAACTAAGTAAGCGTGTAACCTGACCCGACTTCCCACTCAGATGGAAACTATGAAAAAATCCTACAGTATGCCAATCAAAGTATGCAGAGCACTCTGTGGAGAAAAGTGTATGAATTTTGGGATAATATGTCCTTCCCAGTCCTAGAGTTGGAAATTTCTTGGTTGCATTTTGCATGCGTCCATTCTTGATGCGTATCATTGAGGAAGAAAATCTCCTCTTCAAAAAATCCAAATATCTTGATCGAAATGGCTTTGAGCATCCATGTGATTCATGGTGAATCATAAGGCCTTCATTGATAGTATTAACACATTCAATGCTAAGAAATAAGCCTCGCCTCTTGTTCAAATCAGGTTCCATAATTTGCACCTGGACATATAATAACCATCTTTGTTAAGGGAAGGTTGAATATATTTTAATTTGTAAATGAAATTAGCACAACATCTGCAGAAAAATTAATGATAATAGTCTGATCATGATCAGATCTTATGTTTAAGCCCCGACGGTTAGCTCAATTGGTCGAGGTCCCATTGCTAAAGCACTTTGCCATTGGGAGGTCACAGGGTCGATTCTCCTTGATGCCCTCGGGATTAGGCTCTGATTAGTTTGGCCAGCGGGATGTGATCCCTTCGAGTCGATCTGCCCAGATTTTCCTCGGGTAAAAAAAAATGATCAGATCTGTTTATTTCAACTCCTTAAAATCTCATTGTTGTTGAAAATATGAATGAAACATAAAGCAATATTGGCATCTTAATATGCTTACATGGCTGAATTTCCTGATCTGTGCAGAATCAATCCCTGCATTAAAAAACTATTTAACTGAAAACAGAATCATAAAATAAAACTCTTTAGACTTTTTTTCTTTGGATGCCTCACCTCTTTGGGATAAGGTGGTGGAGGGAAAAGGTGACTGCAATCATAGACAATGTCATCATCGTGATGTTCTACCTTATCAAAGGGCCAATTTCCAACAGTAAATGTCATATCTGTAGCTTCATACTCTGGTCAACGTTAATCTTAAAATTTGTTGATAGGAAAATTTAGCTCCATTTATCTTGAACAAGGGATGATTGGGGAGATCGTATTGTTGCCTAATATCCTTCAAAAACAATTGTATCATGTTACCAACATAATATACAAAACATCTATATGCACTGACCATGAAAAGAGGAACACTGTGATGTAATATGTTAAACCAAATTTCCACCTACGTCCTTGGAATCAATAGATGCCAAAAACTCATTTTCAAGTAGTTATCAAACAGGTTCAAACCACAGATAGGGACCTTTGAACACATATTCCAATTTCAGAAACAACATTTGCATCAAAATTTCTACTTGGATTTGTAATATAGTAGTCTGTGAGTATTCCTCCCATTTTGCAGTTTGAAAGAATACAAATTAGTCACAAAGGTTTGTTAACATAAGAGGCTTCCCATCATCACTTACGCTTTGAGATAAGAAATGAATTTTTTGATCATACTCAGGCATGTGTGATTGTGTAACTTGTCCTACTTCACCCTTTTGAAGTCGTGTTGGCATAAACAAACACTTTTTTAATAAGGGTGATAAACTTTGGGAGTGTTAGTCGTTTGACCTGATCTCCAAGGTCTATTATGAAGATGGGGTTAAAACAAACTAGTTTTCTCAAAGTATTCAACTTCTAAAGCAAATTCCATCATCATGTTCAACTCATCATTTGAGAAAATAGAATCCAGTTGAACTCTCTCATGAACTTATATGCTTCACAACATTTCAATACTAGAACAAGAACAATTGTACCATGTGTTAGCAACATAATATACAAAACATCTATATGAACTTACCATGAAAAGAAGAACACTGTGATGTAATATGTTCAACCAAATTTCCACCTACGTCCTTGGAATCAATAGATGCAAAAAACTCATTTTCAAGTTGTTATCAAACAGGTTCAAACCACAGATGGGGACCTTTGAACACATATTCCAACTGCAGAAACAACATTTGCATCAAAATTTCTACTTGGATTTATAATATAGTAGTCTGTTAGTATTCCTCCCATTTTGCAGTTTGAATGAATACAAATGAGTCACAAAGGTTTGTTAACATAAGATGCTTCCCATCATTACTTACGCTTTGAGATAAGAAATGAATTTTTTGATCATACTCAGGCATGTGTGATTGTGTAACTTATCCTACTTCACCCTTTTGAAGTCGTGTTGGCATAAACAAACACCTTTTTAATAAGGGTGATAAACTTTGGGAGTGTTAGTCGTTTGACCCGATCTCCAAGGTCTATTATGAAGATGGGGTTAAAACAACCTAGTTTTCTCAAAGTATTCAATTTCTAAAGCAAATTCCATCATCATGTTCAACTCATCATTTGAGAAAATAGAATCCAGTTGAACTCAATCATGAACTTATATGCTTCACAACATTTCAATACTAGAACAACAGATCCGTGAGTAACCATGGCCACACAAGCTATACCAAATCTTGAATAAACCATTTCGTTAGATAAAACAAAGATAACTCCAAGGAAAACTCTGGTTACTTCATGCATGATGTAGGAAATTACATTTATAATGAGTATATGTACAGTTGAGATCCTCTGTCAACAATCTGCGAAGCATTTTTAATCCTTAAAATTTTGGCCTCGAGTCCACTAACACAAAAAATTCTTCCTAGCTCATGAGAATGCAATAATATTATCTGCACTCTTGATCTTGGTCTTTGGTGAAATATATGGACCCTTCGTGTCTTTTCTTGGTCCATTTCTCCACTACCCTAATCATCCTATGTTCCATTCTACAAATATCTCCATAAGCTCCTGATCGAGCATGTCTAGGCAGATGATAAGCTTCAAAACTAAATTGCAGGTCTCTATATTCCAAGCCATCATGAACCAATTTCATAAATTATTGACCCATTTGTCAACCTATATGCATTTATGGAAAATGTATATATTTGGTTGATAATTGTTGAACATAATGCCAACAAATAAATAAACTTATGACATGTTACAAAAATGTAACAACTTGTCATGCAATTGATATCCCATTTCCTAAAAGCACCATAGGAGCGCTTATCAACACGTTTGCCAAAGACTTGAATGCCTAGATAAGGAGTCCCAATTGGCTAGATGGAATCCCTCCTTACCTTTTTTGCCAGTCCACAAGAAGTTGAACATCCATTGCTTGATTTGGTTTAGAATGAATTTTGGGATCTTGGTAATGGATTCCCAGAAGACTGAAATGTTTTCCATTACAAACTTTACTAATACCATTCTTCCCCCAAGAGATAACCAATTATAGCACCACATGTTTGTTTTTTTTTTCTACTTTTCTGAGTAGCCATATCTAGCTACTTTGGTTTGGAGCTTTTTGGAATCAGAGCTATTTATGTATTTGAAGACCTTTCCAGACCTTATAGATTCATACAATTCCTTACAAAGATTAGGCCCCATAAGGTCAAAAAATGAAAGGAAGAGTTTGACTTCCAAACTATCACGACCTAGACTTTTGTCTTTGGAAAAAAGCTTCATTACCCCTTTTATTTCATCAGAGGAGATAGGGCTGCCTATTAGATCAACCTCCTCAATACTGAATAATTTTTTATAATTTTGGATAATTTGAAGTTGAGAGACAATGTTGGAAGAGCCCAGATATTTAAAAAGGGAAGAAAAGTATGAGACTGCAATGACCTTTAAATCTTGTTGACTAGTGACAGTATTACTATCATTCATCTCAAGCTCCCAGATAGAATATATATTCCTTTTGCGATTTGCATAGTTATGAAAAAATTTCATGTTTATGTCCCCCAACTTAATCCCAGTTGCCCTACTCTTGAGTCTCCAAGTATCTTTCTTCCATCTTCAAGATCTGCATTTTTCTGGTTTCCAAGAGACTCATTTCTGGGCTATTTTTGCTAGAAAGAGAGATTTTGAAAATATATGGGAGAAAAGATCATATTCAAATTATGAAGCCAAAAAATCCCCTTTAAGCTCCACCTTCTTTTTCTTTTCCCAAATCACAACCTCCTTTTTGAGCTCCCCCATTTTTTTGAAAAGGGAGCCCATGATGAATGATCTATTTAAAACCATGTTTTTTTTCCAACAATCCTTCACTAGAGATCCAAAGGAATCATCTTCCATCCATGTGTGGTTAAATTTGAAAGGGTATATGTTACTGTGATTTTCAAAATCCAATTCCAAGAGAAGTGGCAAATGATCTAATATTTTATCTTGACATATCCAGGATCTGTATCTCCCCACAATTTTTGCTAGCTGACCAGCCATTAAGAATCTATCAAGACGCTTGGCAATACCTTCCACACCCATTCAACCATTTCTCCATATGGGAGCTAATGGAAATGAAGTTATATCCTGGAGGTTGTGGTTCTACAACAACTTTGAAAAATATGAAGCCAGAGGATTTGAGTGGGCGCGAGATCCCCAAGACTCCCCTAGTGAGATAGTGAAGTTAAAATCACATGCTAATGGAGGGAATGATCCCCTAGCAGTCCACTCGATTGAAACTTATCCCAAAAGTCTTGCCTCTCCCCATAGGGTCCATCACAATTTACTAACGTGATCGGAAGGGGGGAGCCCCTTAAATCCTTCTAAAATAATGCCAACAAAAGAGGAGGCTTGAAAAGAGGCATACTTTGGATTCCATAAGGAGAGGAGCCCTCCATATAGACTAGTGGAATCCATAGAATTGAAATAGCAACCTGGACACAGATTCCAAAATGCCTCTCTAGCCTTCACCCTCGGGACCATAGTTTCTTGTAGAAATATAATAGAGGGTATGTGGATTTATATCAATCTCTTGAGGGAAAGGAATTTGGAGGCTCCCCCAACCCCCCTAATGTTGAGAAACAAGATAATAATTTGGGAACATCCTTATAGGGTGGATGTGCTCTAAGGGCCTTGGAGACAATTTCCTTATCAGTAGGGGGAGGCAAGCTTAATCCACCCCGAATAAATTCAAGAGGGTTTCCCTCTCTAGCCATATATTTTTTGTTAATATTTTTCTTTCTGATGGTAATTTTTTGGAATGGGGGATGGTTGTTCAATGGATAAGAGTTCAATAGGGCATGTCCCATAAAAAGTAGGAATGGGCGTCATATTGAAGACATCCTTGTAAGAAGGTGTTGAAAAAATATTTTAAGGGGATGAGAGGAAGTGGAGAGCCTTCAGGAGATGAAATGTTGGGAAAATAATGTTTTCAAGGTGAGGTCATTTCCAGCCACCCGAGATGTATCAATTAAAGAACTATTATTAGAGAAAATTGATGGATCGAGGGAGTTGGAAGAGGAAGAGGCTAGGTTAATTTTTAAGAGCACGGAGATGGGATAACCATTAGATATCAAAACAAGATTTTCCCAGAGTCCTATGGGTTTATTTACTATCTGGTTAGAAGGAATCAAATAAAATTTTTCTATATTTGAATGTGGTTGTGAGGCCGTGGAGTATTTGAGATGTATTTTTGGAAGATTTTGAGTTGGAAAATGCATTATTTTATAGACTATGAATAAGCATAAAATCTTCAATTGATAGGAATGGAATGAGGGAACCAACATAAATGAGAGACTTACAAGCCTGTTCATCGCTTACGGGAGGTAATTGTCGAAATTCCTTTGACATCTCCATTTGCGACGACATGCATTTGGCTTGCTCGAATTTCGGGATGATCCTTTGCGGTTGAAGCCCTCGAGAGGATTCCCTCACTCATCCTCAGAAAAGTATCCTTTTCCAGATATTTTTAACCCTTCGCCTGAGCTTCCTCCACGACCAAAGAAACATACTTTCCATTTTCCATCATGGCTGAAGACAATTGAAAACCTGTGCTTCATGTGAATAAGCACTTGCCCAGCTTCGTCCGTGGCCTTCTTCTCCACAACACTTCTTCCATAATCTTTAAGACTTTCAACCATCTCATTGGAAGTCTCATCATCAATCTCAAATCCAGCAATTGCAGATTTAAAATTTAATACTGCTCTCTTTGTCTCATTTTTCAGAATTTTTCTTATGCTTGGCCAAGTGTCTGGAGATGCAGACTCAAGAAAAGATGCCACCGCTTCAGCGAGTGCTTTAGTAAGTTGTGCCTCAGATTTACTTATAATCTCAGACAATTGAGTAGCACATAGAGATGTCGCATAAGAATCAATCTCTTGCTTATCTTTCTCCGGAGATTTGGATAGCACATAGGGATATGACCATATAAAAACTTGCCATCATACCTTCAGAAGACCAGCATCATTGACCAACCAAAGCGAGCATAGTAGGCTTTATGGGAACCAGTCAAGCATAGAAAAAAGCTCCAATGACTGGAACAGGTGAAATGTGAAGAGGACTCTGACGAAAAATTCCTATCACATATGCCTCCAGGAGGGGAAAACCAGCATAAAACCCATGCTCCAAAGAAGGTCCAACATCATATTTACCAAAATTAGTTGATCCCCTGTAGAAAGCACGCATTTGTGAGCAGGCTCGTTTGATCCCAATTGAAAACCCACTGCATCATCCTTCCAGGCTCAAAAAGACGGTCTGGCTCGCTTGTTCCAAATATTTGAATCCATCAACAGGGGCTTGATATACGTCCAATGATGATCCACATGAATCTAGAGAGGCACCCCCAAAAGCCCAGGCTTCGGATAGGAGAGGACCCAGTAAAGGAAGTACAGAAAGGATCTGACTTGTAAGGAGCTCCAAAATCACATATTATCCATATACTAAAGGGCCAAAGACTGTGGTCTAGAGTGCAAGTGATCCATCCAAAAAATACTGATACACCATTATTGAGGCCTTCCAAGAGGGCAATACATCATTAACCCGAGTCCAAAAGAGAGGTCTGTCTCGCTTGTCTAATAATACCAACACAAAGGCATAAAGAACAAAATATAGTTGGCTCACTTGTTCCAAAAAGATTACCCTCTGTTGCATCCGAAAAGTATTTACAGGGTCGTTTTCAATTTGATCAATAGGCCCGAGACAGCATCTATCCCATGTGCCCAGCAAAAGGTACCTCCAGAAGTTGTATACACCCTTGTACCCAGCATAAGATACCTCCAGAAAAAAGACCCGGGGGCCGGCTCGTGGAGAAGATCTGGTGTTATTGCTCCTAATAAAATCACCCATCAGCTGGTCCAGAAGGAAAAAGTGCCTTTGTTGCATACAGAAAATGCCAAAAAGTCCCTGTAAACAAGAAGTTGAGCAAGGTAATGTACAACAGCCCCATAGTTATGGTCCTACAAAGAGATTCTGAAGGAAGCCCTTTCCCTGTTCTCACTGAAATGACTGTGATAAAACCAAATGCATGATCCAACCCCATTTTTGATAGCCTATCCGCCCTCCTGTTTAAAATCTCTGTATATATGATGGAGAGGAGCTCACTGAAAGAGTGATAGAATGCGGTGAAACCAGGTTAGTATCACAGCACAACGCCCTTCCAAAGCCCTGCAACGTAGTAAATCGGGGGCGAATGCTCTTCCAAAACCCTGCAAACGAGTAAATCAACAGCACAACGCCCTTCCAAAACCCTGCAACTTAGCAAATCGGGGGCGAATGCTCTTCCAAAACCCTGCAATTTAGTAAATGAAGTAGATATATTTAAAACCACATAAGCAGAGTAAATCAAAGTGAATCCAGTGATTCATATTTTATGCATAGAAGTATTTTTTAGGGCTAAAAAATAATAATTAACTATTTAAAATAATTTTGGGGCTAATTATACAAAACTATACAAAAAGGTTTTATATAAAAAATTCGCCCCTCCAAAATCTAAAACCCCTTAAATTTCGCCTTTGGGCTAAAATTTGCCCCTAAAATTTTCCCTGGCACCTTCTACATTTCAAGGGTTGATGAATTCCATTTTCAAACCCTTCCTTAGAAAATTTGTGCTAGTATTTTTTGATGATATACTAATCTATAGCAGGTCTTGGAAGGATCATGTTGAACATGTTGACAGGTGCTCAAACTATTGCAGGAGAAACAATTATATGCAAAAAAATCCAAATGTTTCTTTGGAGTACAAGAGGTGGAATATCTGGGTCATATTGTATCTCACGAGGGTGTTAAAGTAGACCCTAACAAAATTAAAGCCATTAAGGAATGGAAAGTCCCCACAACCATAAAGCAGTTGCGAGGATTTCTCTAGTTAACAGGGTATTATCGCAAGTTTGTTAAGAATTATGGGAGAATAGCAGCACCTCTAACAACATTATTGAAGAAAGATGCATTTTCATGGACTCCTGAAGCAACTAAGGCCTTTGAACGTCTTAAAGAGGCAATGTGCCTAGCACCAGTCTTAGCTACGCCAGACTTCACAAAACCTTTATCGTGGAATGTGATGCCTCAGGAAATGGAATTGGTGCGTTTTTAATGCAGGAAGGAAGACCCATTGCTTTTGAAAGTTGTCTAATCAAAGGAAATTATTTACAGAAACCTATTTATGAGAAGGAAATGTTAGCAATACTGCATGCACTAAAGAAATGGTGAACTTACCTAATGGGAAGACACTTCAAGGTAAAAACTGATCATGATAGTCTTAAACACTTTTTGGAACAAAGACTATCGTCAGAAGAACAACAAAAATGGGTCACAAAGATGTTGGGTTATGACTTTGAAATAATCTACAAAAAGGGAAAGCTTAATGTTGTTGCAGATGCACTCTCAAGAAAGAATGAAGAGGTGGAAGCATTGCTTTGTGTGATTTCTATTATCCAACCAGATTCGATAACCGAAGCAAGAGATGAATGGAAGAAGGACAAAGATGTATGGACACTCATTCAAAAGTTGCAGCAAGATCCTAGTACATCTGATACATTTAGTTGGAAAAATGATTCCTTATGGTACAAAGATCGCTTATATCTTTGTAAGAATTCCCAACCAAAACGAAAGATTCTTCTGGAATTGCACACTTCTCCTTTAGGAGGACACTCAGGATTTTTAAAAACTTACCACAGGGTGAAGAAAGAGTTTTTTTAGGATGGCCTTAAATCTAATATTCAAAAATTTGTGGTGGAATGTTTGGTTTGCCAGCAGAATAAAGTGGAAACAATTAAGACCCCAGGACTTCTACAACCTTTATCCATTCCAAGTTAACGTTGGGAGGAGATTTCAATGGATTTTATCACAGGTTTACCTAAGTCTGAAGGAAAGAGTGTCATCATGGTGGTAGTTGATAGACTTACCAAGTATGCACACTTTTGTGCATTATCTCATCCATTTAAAGCAAGTACAGTTGCTACTACATTTATGGATAGAATTCAAAAGTTACATGGAAGCCCAAGGGTTATTGTGAGCGACAGAGATCCCATTTTTACTGGAAATTTTTGGACGGAGTTATTTTCTTGTTTGGGTACTCAATTAGCTCATAGCTCATCTTATCATCCTCAATCTGATGGTCAAACTGAGATAGTAAATAAATGTTTGGAAGGATATCTTCGTTGTTTTGTATCCGATAAACAAACACAATGGGTCAAGTGGTTACCTCTCGCTGAATGGTGGTATAACACTTCCTTCCATACCGCAGCAAAAATGACCCCATTTATGGCACTTTATGGATATCATCCACCATCCATCACATCATCTTTAAGGGAAAATTCGAAGGTTCAAGCAGTCGAAGATCACATCAAGCATCAGCAAGAATTTCTCCAACTCTTAAAGGATAACCTGAATTTGGCACAAAATCGAATGAAACAACAGGCAGATCAACATCGTAGCAAGAGAATTTTTGATGTAGGAGATTGGGTATTTTTACGGCTACAACCATACAAAAAAATGTCCCTCAAGCAAGCAAAGAAGGATAATAAATTATCGCAAAAGTACTATGGTCCTTACAAGGTGTTGCAAAAGATTGGTACTATGGCATACAAATTGGAGCTTCCTGCTTCTTCGCGAGTACATCTAGTTTTCCATGTTTCATGCTTAAAGAAGGTTATAGGTGAAAATCTTCCAGTTCAAACAGTATTGCCAGAATTTGATGAGGAAGGGAAAATCATATTGGAACCTGAAGTAGTCATGGAAACAAGAACTCGACAACTATGGAATTGATCAATTTCAGAGTATCTCATCAAGTGGAAGAACTTACCCACTGAAGATTCTACATGGGAGGATGAGAATTTTATACAGAAGCACCCGGAGCTACTCAAGCATTGAGGACAACACTTTTTTTGAAGGAGAGGGGCATGTTAGGTCCCTATATCACTAGTAGAGTCCCTTATTATTGTTAGTGTAAACCCCTTATTGTTATTATTGTACCCTTGTAACCCCCATTTTGTTATTATTGTGCCCTTAAATTATTATTTTTAGGTCGGCTAGGATTACATTGCAGCCCACTAGGATTACATTATGGCCCCATGGACTCCTATATATAGAAAGGAGGTTTTGTGAATTGTATCATCCAAGAATTGTTCATTTATGTAATGTAGTGGAGGTTTCCCCCTCGAAGTGGCTCATTTCTAAGGCGCTGATATCTCTTTTCTTCTCTTTTTGGAGCTGGTTACACAACACCCAATTAAGACACAGTTAAAAGAAAAATCATAAAGTTTCATCAGACAGAAGGCTTCCACTGCCTCAGCTGAGGCAAATCGATTCCTCCCAGCTACCACAGTGCCACCTGTGCCTCAAATTATTCATATAAGAGGCTGAATTTATTGATCAGGATTAGATATTTGTCTCAAGCACAGCCAGAGAATAAATTCTGCAAACAAACTTAATGACAGAATATCAGCAGAGTTACTTTGACACCACACAGAGCCTCAAAAGTCAATAAGAGCTCCCACCGAGCTTAAATATTTATGTGAATCATTTAATACAGAGGACACCTATGTAAGCTTCTTCATTGAGCCCCTCCAAAGGCCGAGAAGCCATTTAAGTCTGTATTAATTATCTTCAGATATATTTTATCATATCTCACCTCCTCATTCTTCTATAAATACTACTGAAGAAGATGAGAGAGGGGTTGGCTGATTTGGCTACTAGACATTGAAATGTAATTGAGCTCGAGACTTCTACTTTTAAATAGTGTTCACTGGCTCTTGGAGTTATACTTGTAATAGATAAGTTAGCCTGGGAGGTGTAGATGATTGCTAAACTAAAGCATTGGACTTAAAGCTGTAACTGGTTTGGAGCATCAATACAAGCTGATTTATGGGATCATGCTCTATGTTGACGGTGATGTTTTTCTCATGGTGACTTGTTATTTTGTTTCTGTTTTCACTGTTTTCATCTTCTCTTATAAATAACAGCATGCATGGATTTAGGACCTACTGTATACCAGTACCCTTCTCTGACTAAAAATCTTTATCTGAATGTTTTCTTCCAATCTGTGTTATTTAGGAATGATCTAATTTAGTTTAAGCATAGGAATGCTAGCGTTCCCTCATTTTATAGGTTTAGCTGAATATTGTTCTTGAATGTTATGCTCATTATTAGTTACGTAGAGATGAACTAAGGAAGATATGGTGTGCCCTAGTCCTAGTTTTATCCCCAAAGATTCTCTGAATGTTTCCCTTGGAATGCGTTAAAAGATGGGTGGTTTAGAAGTACTTACCAGATCTTAGACCATCCTCTGTTATCATTTGTGTTTCCCCCTATTTTTCATTTGTTTTCTATTGAAATTGTATCAAATGCTAGCTAGTTTCAAAGTACTTACCAGATCCTAGTTTATCTTCATGTCTTTCTTAAGTGATTGTCAAAGGCTGGCTAGTTTCAAAGTACTTACCAGATCCTAGGCTACTCTTTGTTCCTCATCTGTTTAATTCCCCTTCTTGATGTATCATTTCATTCCATAAATCTAACTTTAAAGAGATCCTTAGACGTAGATTAATTTCCCCTTGGACCACTCTTGCCCCTTGTTGTTTCAATTAAATCATATTATGACTCCATAGCCCAATGGACTAAAGCCTGCAATTATCTATCTTCCTGGCCAAAGCTTTTTCTATTTGCTTGAAACTTCTCACCTTTGAAACTCTTTGCATGTGGAACTTTCCCCTCAAACAGTTATCATGCTCAACCATCCAAAAAAAAAAAAACCCTCGACCTTCATAACTAGCCTAATACCATTACCCAAAACTTCAAGGACAAATCCAATCCTTGCACTTGTTGGAGAGATCCCTCTCCGGATTCAAGAGGGCTAGATCCTAGAATCCCAAAGTGGTTGAAACGGTGTTGTTTCTATGATCGGACTTTGCCAATCTTGCTGATTACATATTCCTAACATTTATGGCGACTCCACTGGGGACCGAACCCATAATCTCTGGTTGAATACTTTAGGTATCTCAGAAATCCCTTGATTTAATAAAATTTGTTCTGTTAGCTGGTTGAACTGTTAGGAATAACATCTCTGGCCAACAAAAATTGTTTAAGTGAGTAAAAATCAGCCTTTTCAAGCACTATCAAGTAAATGATAATCATGGTGAAACTTGTTTGAATCAGTGACAAACTAGGTAAAACCTAGGATTCTCATAAGAGTTTATCTAGCCTTGAAAGATCAGCTGGCTTAGCCATAAGAGTAGACTTTATTTGTCTCATAACCGTAGCTAAGTTTTGAAACAGATTTAGGACATTCTTAGAAACCACACAACTGAAAATAACTCAGAAAAACCAAAAATATTTCAGATTGGTATCCAATAAACATGGTGGTGGACCATAAAACCATTTACCTCCTTAGGAGCTAAAAATTTCCACTTTGCGACTCCACAATCCTAAACAGACCTTAAGACTCCACTAGGAATAACCCTTATCATTTTAATATCATCCAAACTCAGTTAGAGGACTGTAGGATTAAAATTTGTGCAAAAAGATTAGTTAACCATTTAAACACTGTCATACCTAGTTGAACTTTTCTTGTTTATTTGGGTCTGAAAAACACAGCATAGTGGCTCCTAGAAAGATTCATATTAGAGCCTATCCTGACCCTGATCCACCTAAGATAGTTGATAACCCAGAAAGTATCCTTAGGAAGTCTCCTAGGATTAAATTATCAACTGTTTTCAGATCACCTTTGAGAGCTAATTCAGTTCCTGAAAATCTTTTGGCTCTACAACAATCACAATTTGACTTAGTAAATCCCTTTAGAACTAGGTCTATTGATTATTTAGACCAGTTAGATTCTGATTCTTCACTTTTATCTCCTGAAACAAGTGAACATCCTGGTACCAGAGACACAACACCTCCTTATTTACATTTCCTTCTTAACTTAGGTGTCTCTCATCCAATATTAGCTCATCAATCTACTCCTGGTCCATCCACTTCTTCTCACCCTACATCCACTATTCAAACCACTCCATTCCAGCCCACTTTACCTCTTGTAGATCCACCTACACCTCTTGCCATGGCTACATGGTATGCTCCCTTAGTACTTCCTCTACCATTAGTCAATCTTCCACAGGACTATCAATCCAAAATTCCATTATATGATGCTAGCAATGCTACAACTGCATCACAACATGTGGATAAGATGAATGACTACTTCGACATAAATGAAATTGATGATGATTCTGTCAAGCTTAGATTATTTGCTCAGAGCTTAGGGGGAGAAGTAAGAAAATGGTTTAAAGGCTTAACCCCCCATAGTATCAATGATCTACAAGCTTTCCATCAGACATTCTTAAACAAATGGGAAGTAAAGAAGAATCCTCTCCAAGTCCTTTCTGATTACAAGAACCTCCATAGAAACACCGAGGAAAGTGTGCAAGCTTATTATACCAGATTTAATAGTGTATATAATGCACTTTCCCCAGATCTAAAACCTCCACAAGGCTCAGCCTTAAAAAAATTTCCTGAAGGGTTTGACCCTAAGATGGCCTATCAAGTGAGAGAGAGAGATCCTGCAACTCTTGAAGAGATGCAAAAAGGTGCTCTTTCTGTGGAAGTCAACTTGATGGAGAAGAGAGAAAGAATGAAAAATGAAAATAAAGTGTCCTTTAGAGAGGAATATACACCCTCTACTTCCAATTCTAAGATGGAAAGAATGATGGAAGAAATGATGAAGAAAATGAGCATCCTTGAGAGAGCACAAGCCAGTCAAAACCAAACTGCTCCTCAAAATAGAAACCAGAACCAGAATCAGAATTTTAGAAGGAACCAACCTCCAAACAGACCCAGGGAAGATGATCAACAGATCACTGCTCCCTTTCATCAAAACTATGTAAGTGAGGTTGAGGAAACAAATCAAATAATAGAGGAAGATGATATCAACATGCTGGGGGTAGATGATGATGACTTTGAAATTCATTACGATAGAAAGCAAGGTCTTTATACACCTTATGATGACAAAAGAGATGATGATGAAAGTTATTATCAATACATGGAAAACGTCATCATAGAATATCAAAGAGAATATGACCTTAGAAGAAAAACCAGTGAACAAACTCCCAACACCAAAACCTCTGACAAATCTTCACAAAACAGCACTACAACCAAGCCTAAAGTTGTCAAACAGAAGGACAAAATAGTAGTTGTTAATTCTAATAAAGGTAGAGAGATAGGCACTCAAAACAATGAAAAACAAAGTGCAGACCTTAGTAGTACTAACACCTCAGATAGTACTCTTGTTAAAACCATTTTGTCAAATGTAAGTAAAACAAATCAGCAAGTTGATGTTTCTGATAGACTAGCAGCTAGTAAAGTTGAGACAAGTTCTTCAAAGAACCAAATTTCATTCAGCCTAGAGCAGGAAATTTCAAAGATTAAAATTTATGTTCCCCTCACTGAGTTAGCTACCCAGCATGTATATAGGACCCAAATTTTGAAGGCTTTAAACATTGAGGATAATAATGACACACTCAATCTTAATGATGACCAGCCATAGCTTATTTTCGGTCCTAAGATTGAAGGTAGATATCAAGAGGGACCTGTTCCTCCCTTTTATATAAGTTTAAATGTTCATGACAAAATTTTGCACAACACTATGCATGATTTTGGGGCTTCTCACAATTTACTGCCTAAAGCTGTGATGGAGAGCCTTGGTCTAGAAATCACCAGACCTTACAAAGACCTTTACTCCTTTGACTCAAGCAGAGTGAAATGTTTAGTATTAATCAAAGACCTCTACGTTAACTTAGCCCAGATTCCAGCCAAATTCTTAGTAATGGATATTGTTGTGGCTGATGTGCCCCCAAAGTATGGAATGTTATTATCAAGATATTGGGGGACTAAGTTACAAGGGACTATGCAAATGGACATGACCTATGCGACTATCCCTATTTTCAATCAGACTAGAAGACTTTACAGGGAGTCCCATATGCAGTACACAATTACAAGTCAAGACAGACCACAAAATTCTCCTCTTTACTATGTAAACACAGGCCTTGATTCCTTTATTATGTTTGATGATGAAACATTTAGTGAACAAGTCACTTTAACAACATTAATGGACGATAGGGAGAAAGAGGAACACAACGTAGGAGTGTCGAAACAGTCTGTTGCATTTGAAAACTCTAGCAAACAAAACACAGGTCTTGAGCTACAAATCATGTGTCCTTTGCTTTTAGACTTTCAGAGTCAAGAAAGCAGTCCTCGACCCAATAAAAGATCTGAGGAGTTAGAACAAGTCCAACTAAGTGCTGATATTCAACAACAATCAGAAAGCACAGTAGTTGAAGAGGAAAATCACCAAACAGATGAAATAAAAACTAGTCCTCTATGGAGTATGCACTTTGATTTGTCTTGCACTAAGACCAACGCTGGTGCAGGTGTCTGGATCTGCAACACTGAAAACAACCACACAGAAAGCATTTCTTGCAAATTAAACTTTCAGTGTTCTAACAACATAGCAGAATATGAATCCCTTCTCTTAGGCTTACGTTTGTTGAAAAAGTTAGGAGCTAAAAGAATCAGTGTATATAGGGATTCATAGTTAGTCATTAGGTAAGTCAATGGGGAGTATAACGCAAATCATCCCAGACTTAGGGCCTACCGAAACGATGTCATGGACCTTTTAAAAACATTCGATGAGTTCAAACTTATTTTTGTCCCAAGAAAAAGAAATATTTCCGCCCACAATTTAGCCTTTGCAGCTAGAACATGCTTAATGCCATATGAAACCAAAAAATGCACAACTCAGATAAAATTTAGACCAGCCGTAACTGATAATGAAAAATACTGGCAATTTTTTTACGAAGACAAACAAATAGAAGACTTCATGCAATTTAGAAATGAATTCGAACTAAACAATTCAGACTCAGATTATGATACAGACTGCAGTGACGAAAATTTTCTTGGTGAAGAAGAACCGTCCCCTGAACTTGCCAACATTAATCTACTGACAAGCAAAATTCAAAATAAAACACAACTGACTGCATAATTAGAAACAGAGGAGTTAGAAACGCTGCAGTCTAAGGATGAAAGTTTGCCAAAGGGTCTGGCACCCTTAGAATATTTGTTTGATTTTAACGATGTGGCCAAGAAGCCAAAACTGGAACCTGTAGAGACTGAAGTGGAGGAGTGAAATATAGGTAGTGAACTTAAACCGAAAATGATTAAACTGTCTAAAACTTTACCAGCTCACATTAAACTCAAGTACATAGAGATGTTTAAAGAGTTTTCTGATGTTTTTGCATGGAGTTACGAAGATCTTAAATCCTATGACACTGAAATAATACAGCACAAAATCCCTCTCAAGAAAAACCAAAAACCATTCAAATAGAAACTGCACAGAATAAACCCTGTCCAGTTTCCCTTGGTTCAGAAGGAGATCATGAAAATGTATGAAGCTGGTATTATTGTCCATATTAGATATTCTGAGTGGGTGTCTAATCTAGTGTCAGTTAGGAAGAAAACTAGAGAAATCAGGCTTTGTATAGACTTTAGAGACTTAAACAAAGCTTCATTAAAAGACAACTACCCTTTACCTAAAATGGATCATATTTTACAAAGGGTGGTAGGGTCTAGAAGAATTTCTTTGCTTTATGGCTACTCAGGGTACAATCAGATCTCAATTCACCCTGCTGATCAATTAAAGACAGCCTTTACTACACCATGGGGCATTTTCATGTATGTGAAAATGCCCTTTGGTCTAATGAATGTTGGAGCAACTTTTCAGAGAGCCATGGACATATCATTCTCGGAAGAACTGGGTTTCTTCATCATTATATACCTTGATGATGTCACTGTGTTTTCAAAAATAGATGAAGAGCACTTAGCACAGTTAAATTTTTTTTTCGAGAAATGTAGAAAGTTTGGGATATCTTTAAACCCTAAGAAGACACTATTTGGGCTCCAAGAAGGTAAACTTCTTGGGCACAT
Organism: Pinus albicaulis; assembly: GCA_034641835.2. NCBI lineage: Eukaryota > Viridiplantae > Streptophyta > Pinopsida > Pinales > Pinaceae > Pinus > Pinus albicaulis. The sequence continues at coordinate 1,427,272,349 of CM076577.1, forward strand.
CATTTCAGAAGAGGGTATTAAGATAGATCCCAAAAGGATTGAGGCCATATTGCAAATCTCTCATCCTCGAAACATCAAGGAGTTGCAATATTTCATTGGAAAGATTAACTTTTTGAGAAGGTTCATCCCCAACTTAGTTGAGCTTCTTAGAAATATCACAAACATGTTGAAGAAGGAGCAAGGGGTAAAGTGGACCTTGGAAGCAAAGAAGTTCTTTGAGCTGGTGAAACAAGCATTAACCAAAACACTGGTTCTAACAAGTCCTGATTTTTCAAAATATTTTTATATTTTTTTGTTTGCATCAGAACATACCATAGTTGTTGTCCTTTTACAGAAAAATCCACAAGGACAAGAGTGGCCTATTTCATTCTTTAGCAAGGCATTGAGGGATGACCCTCTGAAGTATAACATTATGGAGAAGCAAGCATTTTCTTTGGTTAAAGCTTTGAAAGACTTCAAAGTGTACATCCTGCACTCACACATCATTGCCTTTGTCCCAAACTCAGTTGTTAAAGACATTCTCACGCAGGACCCAGATGGTAAGAGAGGTAAGTGGATTGTTGTTATCCTTGAATATGATTTAGAGATAAAACCCACTAAGCTGATCAAAGGCCAAGGTCTAGCTAGATTAATGGTTGAATCAAATTTTGAAGTTCTTGATATTAATATGATTGATGCTTTGGATAATCAAGAGGAAATCTCAACTCCCATTGTTGAAGATCATTTTATGAATTCCTCTTGGTATGCTGATATTATTTATGTTTTGCTTAATTTAAATACACCTCCTGGTTTGACAAAAACGAAGGCAAGGTTCCTAAAGTTAAAAGCTGTAAACTATTGCATTATAGATAGATGTCTTTATTGGAAAAATGCAAGTGGTATATTGCTTAAATGTTTTCCTGAGTTTGATGCAGATAAGGTTAAGCATGAGTTCCATGAAGGAGAGTGTGGAGGTCATTTGTACTGGAAGACAACAGCCAAAAAATTTTTTAGGGCTGGTTTCTATTGGCCTACTCTGTTTCATGATGTTCATAAGATGATCATTGCCTGCCATAAATGCCAACTTTTTGAAGGTAGAAGAAAACTGCTACCCCTACCTCTGCATCCAATCACTGTTGAAGCTCCTTTTCAACAGTGGGGACTTGACTTCATAGGAGAAATCCATCTACCATCTTCTGCTCAGCATAGATGGATTCTCACTGCCACAGACTATTTCACTAAGTGGATAGAAGCCATTCCTTGTAGGCAAGCCAATGATTCTGTTATTATAAAATTCATGGAGACTAACATTCTCTCCATATTTGGCTGTCCTACCAAGATCATCACTGATAATGCAGCAGCATTTGGATCAAAGAAGATGGTTGAATTCTGTCACAGATATCAGATAACATTGGAGTATTCCACGGCCTATTACCCTCAAGGTAAAGGACTTGCAGAATCCTCAAACAAAAGCTTAGTGAACATAATCAAGAAACTATTGGAGGACAACAAAAATTCTTGGCACACAAAGCTAGTTCATGCACTTTGGGCTGACAGATTGAATTTGAAGAAATCTATTATCATGTCACCTTTCCAGCTAGTGTAGATGAGGTTTATAACAAAGCATTGCAAAAATAGGACAGCATTAAAAAGTTGTTTGACAGAAGAACAAAGGCCAGCAATTTCAATATTGGGGACAAAGTTTTAAAGTGGGACTTAAGGAGGGAAGACAAGGGAAAGCATGGAAAATTTGACAACTTATGGCTTGGCCCTTACTCTATCCATTCAGCTGCTGGTAACAATGCATTCTTCTTACAGGAGTTGAACGGAGCAGAATTGTTTGGGGGTCTTGTCAATGGCAGGATGCTCAAACATTACTTCTCTTGATCCATGTCATGTTTTGAAAGCCTTTTTATCTTCTTTTTTTCTCGTTATAAATACTCCACCCATCATTGCATTCAAAGTTATGAAAAATCAAAAATTCAAAAAAAAAAGAAAGAAAGAAAAGAGGGCAGATTGTGAAAACAAGAAAGGTATAGCCCCATACCAAAAAATAGAAATAAATCTGAGAGTGTGCAAGCTTAAATGCCACTCCTGAAAAACACACTTCTAGTTATTCAAACTGCTTAATATTGACTAATTATTTTTAAATTTTCTGCTGATAGGATAGCGAATTCGATTTTCCAAACTGCTTAATCTTGGCTTATCAGTAGATAGTTTAGGATAGAAATCAAAGGTTCAAACATGCTCAAAACCTGAACCTAAGTTTCCAAAGAGACTGACTCACATCTGTTCCAAATTCTGAGTCAAAAAGGATGAAAATCTGGTTCCAAGCGGCTTAAAATCCGAACCAGTTGATAAAGGCAAGATAGCTCAAACAAGGTCAAAACAGAGCTATAAAAAGGGGGAAGGAAATACTTTGAAATTTCACATCTCAAGCCTTCCATTTTGTTTTAAATTTCTGTAGAATAAATGTCTATGTGCAGCTTCTTTTTATGCCATAGATCACAGCAAGTCAAACAACTTAATCTTGACTTGGCTGTTTTTAAATTTTTGTTGTAGAATTTAGTGAATAAAATCTATTGGATAGTTTAATCCCAACAGATAGTAGATTAGGTAGAGAAGCATATGGGCTCAACTGTTTAAACTGAGTCCATGGAGAAATAAGGAGTAGAAATAGATTAGATTTCCTACTTTCAAAAGAATAAAATGTTGTAGAAGAGTTTGCAAATCCATGTGCACTCTGATGAAGAAAAATTTTTGGATCTGTAAGATTGGGTAGGTAGAGAGCTTGTTGATGAAAGATCCATTTTTTTTACGGCTGCTAATATGTTTTCAGAGCAAGATCATCTCAGCAAAGGAAGGGTGGCCCAATGGATGAGGCAAATGATTAGCCTCCCAGAGAAAGCAAGTCTGAAGTTCTTGATGCCTTCAAGAAGGCACCATCCCCAAGTGGAGCCACTGTTAGCCACCTATGAAATTTGTTATACCAAAAGGTGGCTAAATCATTTTTGGAGCCTTCAAAGAACAATTTTTTATTGCAAAAATTGTTGGCTCTTGAAGACTCTTGAAGGCCTCATGCCTCTGTCCAAAATCTTCACTGATGTGCTCATTGTACACTCTGGAATTCTGCTAATATCATGAGAAGAGACTACTGCAAAATCCCTTTTTCCCTTTCCTCCATTAAACAACTGACCTCATTTTCTACCCCTTTTATTCTCATCAAGATCCTTTGTTTTCATGTTTTTCCCCTTTTCCCCCATCGAATTCCCCTTTGATAAGTTTTAAGACTCCTTCTTTGACTCATCGAAACCCTCAAACCCTTGAAAAACATTGAAAATTGTATAAAAATCACATTTTTTATATTAAGGTTGAAGCCCCTTGGGCTAAATCCTCAACCCCTCCCCTCCATACGCCCTGGTGCTGGAACCAGGTGCTAAGCCCTTTGGGCGCTTATCACGTCGGAGGAAAACAGTGCACAAGTCTTTTGCCTCACAAAGTTCTCCGATGCCGATTAGCCCTCCATTCTATCTCCCCAGTCATATTATCTTCCACATAACCCACGGCCCCACACAAGCGCCAAGTAATTTCACCAATGTAAATTCCCCCCGACCTAAACCTTTGTTATATTACATTTTTGGGTTTTAATGTGTTTTTTCATCATGTTAAAAGAAAACCGGGTGGAATCCATCGCACCGCTTTCAAGAGGAAAGCGGTTTTTCCTCGATCGACAGCGATCAACCCCGCCGGCCGACACGTGGCCTTGGGCAGTATGGTGACACCATTTTCCCTAGGCGTTAAAGTTCGACTGTGGGCTCTGCGCGATATTGGCGTACACCGTCCAATCTAAGGCCACTCATCGGACGATGATCGCGCTCTGAAGAAACTCGTGAGATAAGCGAAGGTACGGCGCAGTCATTAAAGGATCTCCGCCGTTGATCTGATTTGCAGATCAATGGCCCACAAACTCCATCACCTGTTTCCCTCGTCCACAGTGGCAGTCAATGGTCCCACAGAGCCGATGGTCCCAGCGCCACATCAGCATCCATGCGACATGATTTAATTGGGGCGGGTCTTATTGTTTCCCCACACAGTCAGCAGATCCGGACCCGGGGACTTTATACAACATGATTTTACTAACCATTTTTGAGGTCCGGGCGTATTTTATAAGGTTTTTGACATGCGATCTCCATCATTGATCACGTGGGCCGATCTCATCCGACGGCCCATGTTTGTCTCGATCCCCAAATTCCATTTTTCACCATTTTTCGCCGAAACAAAGGTTTTTACCCCTTTTTCTCCATTTTTCATTTATTTCTCGAATAGAGCGACTCACTCACTTTGAATTTTCACCCTCGCTCCCATCTGTCGATCTCTGCGTGATCGACGGTTCTGATTTAATTTCCTCCTCTTCTCTCCTCTGACCTCTTATGATCAATCTCGACCGTTGGATGATGCCATCTAACAGCCACGCTCTCCCCACATGTCCTTCCAAAGCAGTAAACCTATATATGCAGGATTTCATAATGTTTTTTGTATTTTGCAGGGTTTAAATGGTTTTTCCGCCATGCTGAAGAAAATTCAAAGGCTGAGGGTGACGATCCTCCTACCTCCGATTCATCAAAGAAAGTCATTCGCAGGGTTTAAAATCCATGTTTCATCGGTGTTTCATGAGGCATTCATGCCATATCACCCCTGCGCAGCCCTGCACACCAACAAACATAGCAAATCAGGCACAAAACAAAGAGTATTAGTGTTGAAGACAGGAGACACACCAGAACCGAAGATTGAAGACAGATCTTTGGGGATTACGTCTAAGACAGTTTATCAAAAGCCTAATCCCCAATTAAGACATAGTTAAAAGAAAAATCATAAAATTTCATCTGATAGAAGGCTTCCACTGCCTCAGCTGAGGCAAATCGATTCCTCCCAACTACCACAGTGCCACCTGTGCCTCAAAGCATTCATATCAGAGGCCGAATTTATTGATCAGGATCAGATACTTGTCTCAAGTGCAGCTAGAGAGTAAATTCTGCAAAAAACATTAATGACAGAATATCAGCAGAGTTACTTTGACACCACACAGAGCCTCAAAAGTCAGTAAGAGCTCCCACCGAGCTTAAATCTTTATGTGAATCATTTAATACAGAGGACACCTATGTAAGCTTCTTCATTGAGCCCCCCCAAAGGCCAAGAAGCCATTTAAGTCTGTATTAATTATCTTTGGAGATATTTTATCAGATGTCACCTCCTCATTCTTTTATAAATACTACTGGAGAAGATGAGAGAGGGGTTGGTTGATTTGGCTACCAGACATTGAAATGTATTTGAGCTTGAGACTTCTACTTGTAAATAGTGTTCACTGGCTCTTGGAGCTCTGCTTGTAATAGATAAGTTATTCTAGGAGGTGTAGATGATTGCTAAACTAAAGCATTGGACTTAAAGTTGTAACTGGTTTGGAGCGTCAATACAAGCTGATTTATGGGATCCTGGTCTATGTTGACGGTGATGTTTTTCTCATGGTGACTTGTTATTTTGTTTCTGTTTTCACTGTGTTCATATTCTCTTATAAAGAACAACATGCATGGAGTTAGGACCTACTGTATACCAGTACCCTTCTCTGACTGAAAATCTTTATCTAAATGTTTTCTTCCAATCTGTGTTATTTAGGAATGATCTAATTCAGTTTAAGCATAGGAATGCTAGTGGTCCCTTGTCTTATTGTTTTAGCTGAATATTGTTCTTGAATGTTATGTTCAGTATTAGTTAAGTAGATATGAACTAAGGAAGATATGGTGTGCCCTGGTCCTAGTTTTATCCCCAAATATTGTCTGAATGTTTCCCTTGGAATGTGTTAAAAGCTGGCTAGTTTAGAAGTACTTACCGGATCTTAGACCATCCTCTGTTATCATTTTTGTTTCCCCCTGTTTTTCATTTGTTTTCTATTGAAAGTGTATCAAAGGCTGGCTAGTTTCAAAGTACTTATCAGATCCTATTTTACTTTCATGTCTTTCTTAAGTGTTTGTCAAAGGCTGGCTAGTTTCAAAGTACTTACCAGATCCTAGGCTACTCTTTGTTCCTCATCTATTTAATTACCCTTCTTGATGTATCATTTCATTCCATATATCAAACTTTAAAGAGATCCTTATACATAGATGACTTTCCCCTTGGACCACTCTTGCCCCTTGCTATTTCAATTAAAATCCTATTATGACTCCATAGTCGAATGGACTAAAACTTGCAATTATCTATCTTCCTGGCCAAAGCTTGTTCTATTTGCTTGCAACTTCTCACCTTTGAAACTCTTTGCATGTGGAACTTTCCTCTCAAACAGTAATCATGCTCAACCATCCAAAAAAAAAAAACCCTCGGCCTTCATAACTAGCCTAATACCATTACCTAAAACTTCAAATACAAATCCATATTTTCACTTATTGGAGAGATCCCTCTCCGGATTTAGGAGGGCTATATCCTAGAATCCCAAAGTGGTTGAAATGATGTTGTTTCTATGATCGGACTTTGCCAATCTTGCTGATTACATATTCCTAACAGGATCTTCAAATTTTTTAGGATAATGAGATGAACATTAAGGATAAGAATGAAAATTAGGACAAAGGGCAATCAAGAATCCTTTATCATGTACTTTAAACAAGAGAAATATTTCAAGGTAACTTTTAGGAGCAAGCCAAAGGACAGGGCAAACCATAAACTTCTTTGGACAAAATTTTAATAAGAAAAACTTTCAGAAAACAATCCAAAAATCAAAATACTACTTTCAGATAAAGAAAACATATAAGATAACAGTGAGAGGAGCCTAAGATCAAACATAAATAATATAATCTGCTTTTGAGTAACCCTCTAGATATCTTTCAAAGAAAATTTTTAAGGTAGCCCAGATGACAAGGCTTACCATATAATTTCCTGGTTTAGACTCTAGTAAGCATACTTTAAAGAAGTTTCAGAAAAAATTCTCAAGTTGTACTCAAAGGAGCATGGACTTATCACTAATTTCCCTGGTTTCACTCTATTGAAATCATTCCTTAAAAATAACCTCTCAAGCCATACTCAAAGGGACATGGACTTACCAAAAGAGAAACTCCTTGGTTATACTCTATTGAATTATTCCTAAAATAACAAGCTATATGGAACTGGAGGGAAGTTAAGAATCCTCCAATCAAACCTTGCAGAAGAAAACATTAAGGCAATGAAGAGAAAACAGAACTAAGGTGCTTTCAAAAGACATTTCTTAGCCTAAAAATTTTGCTCTACTGTAACAAAGAAAGATGAAAACATAATGAAAATGGGAAATAACAATAAAAAATAGAATCACTTCACCAACATCCAAGCTCAGGGATGCAGTGATCTAACCTCCTCCATCAACAAACAAATCAGGGCATCCACAAGATCCAAGACAACAATTTTCCTTCAACTTCCAAGAGACTATGTATTACTTCAAATAGTCATCAAATGCCAACAATACAATGAGTTCAGATGCAGTATTTATGCTACAAATTAGGAGGTGGAGCCTAAGATAGGGTTTGAGTATCATTTATTACAGAGTAAGTGCATTCCTAACCTTGAAAACCATGCAAGGCTTAAGGCAGGAATATCTGCAGTTACTTCTCTGTTTCAATAACTCTATCTTAACTTCCTAAGGAAAAATAGGTGAAATGTTTGACTTTACGTATTTGTAATAACTTTGCAATAACTATTGAGTTGCTTCAAAATATCTCTGACTGTGTAATAACTACCCACTGCCTTTATGGAAAGAAATAATGTTGTAGGTAGCAGTTTTGGTCTTTGGACAAGTAAATGATTCTTTGTTGAGTTATCCGAAACTGTCTTTGGGTAAATATATCTTTGTTTAATCATATTAACTTTGTTTTAGGCCTTTGAACCTTGATTTAGCCTTATAATCTGTCTTTCTTCCTTTATTCTTTATTCTTCTTTATGACTGTTCAGTTCATTTATCTTTGTTTTTTACACCTTTTACCTTTATCCTTTAATCACTGTCTTCATGGCTAATTCTTTGTTTTATCCTTTGATTTAGGATTAGGCCATTAATCCTTCTGTTCTTCATTTCTTCATTGCCTCTTCTACTATAATTGTTTGTATTTTTCCTTTATGTGTAGGGAGGGTTTCTTCATGACATGAGGGTTTATGACCCATCGATGATCATGATTCATCAAGGGTTAAGCCTTTATGTAAACCCATGGCCTTATTTTATGTGCATTTGCCTCTTGGATCGTCATCCAGAGGTTATTTTGACCATTGTAATGCCCCTTTGGGCATCATCGCCATTAAAACCTGCAAAAACACAAACAAACGTTAGTTTAAAACCTACGAGGATTAGAGAAATTGCATTTTCAGGGTTTTTGAAGCATCGGGGCTTTCTTTTAGAGGAGGAGAAGCTGTAGAGGGATGGGTTCCAGAGGTGGACCATGGCGGATTTCGAATAAAGGAGAAAAATTTTAAATTTTTGCATGAGGGGGAATAAAGTGGTTTTGGAAAACCATAAATGGTTTATCGCACAAGTGAAAGGCGGTAAATGGTTTTGAGAGGGGGTTGCACAATTTGACTAGGCGATTGCCACATGGCAGGGAAAAACCACCCATTTTTCATAGGTTAAGAGTGTTAAAGTCCGACACCATTTTTTGTGAAATATGGGATTTGGACCATCGGATCTCAAGGAACAAGATCGACGATGCGGACAAAGTCTGGGAGCGGGGCGCAGGTCTGGGAGTGGAGCCTGCGAATAGGTGGCAGAGTTTTATTGGATGAAGGTTTAAGTGGAGAGCGGGGCCCGAGCATGATGACGTGGCGGGATTTTTTTGGTAGCGCGAGGCTAGATTAATGTGGAATGAGGGAAGGCGATGCGAGGATCGTTCGATCGGGGGAACAGATCCCGATCAATGGTGGAGATGGTCAGGTGGGAAACATCGAGGCGGGGTGAGGTAAGGGGGGCCTGCTTTAATATTTCAAGGGTTTGGGAGGGGTTTTCATAAGGTTCGTGGGGGCTTAAATAATATGAAAGGGTGGAGTTTATTCGAATGGAGAAGGGGCTAGAAAATGGGTGGAGGCCACGGTTCTGTGGGGGTAAGGGAGACCTAAAAGGGTTTAAGGCCTATTTATGTCCAAAGGGGCGGGTTCTACATAAGAAATAGGGTTTTTTAATAAAATCAAGAGGGCCCGATAGGTTTAAAGTTAGATTTAAACAATGTAAAAAAGGGTTTTTTACATTGTTTAAGGCTTTTTAGAGGAAAAATGATAAATGGGAGAGGATTTTTGAGGGTTTGGGAAAGGGGAAAAATGGGTTTTTCAGAGGAAAACAAGGAGTGAGTGAGAGTTAGGGGAGGAACAAAATGAGGTTAGTAAGCCCATAAAATGAATTTTTATTAGAGCAGCAGGACAAAATTTGAGAAGGAAAAAGATGAAGTTTTTAATGAACCAGTTAGGTTTAGGATAATGAAGGTAGTGAGATTTCTAGAACTCACAATGTTTCTCAAATATTGTTTCTAGAAATCTAGGATTATAACTTAGTCATCTTTTGATATCAGCAAAATTTACTGATGACTAACATGAAGAATGAAATTCTCTATGCCAAGGATAGGTGACGAAGAACAAACTCTAGACACTTATCTAAAGCAACCTTCCGATAATTTTCAAGTCATTCCAGAAGCCCTAAACATTACAAGTAGACCAGGAAAGAAGTGGCTCTCTACGGCTGCATCTGAAACAAAAATTGAAGCCTAGTAAGAGTATAAAACTTCTTATATCCTATTTATGGCTTAAAAATATCCTCTTTGTGGCCATAAGAGACTAGCCTTGAACCCTTAATTTCCTTAGTTCTATGAAGAAGAGGCTGGAATAGTGAAAGTTCGGGTGGTGATTGATTTTCTATTGGAATGAGGGTTTGGTCTGTGGCTTTATTTATGAATTTCATAGGGGATCCTTTTTGTGCAAGAGGACTCTGAAGGAAGGTAAAATCTTATTGAAATTAATTGTTTCTAGGATATTTTTTGTTCCTTTTTGGTTTCACTAAGACATGGGTTGCATCGTTATACATTGCAACCTGTGGTTTCCAGATCAGGAAAAGAGAAGTCCTATTTGGGCACAGGACAAATACTAATTGAATATCTCTGTGATTGAACCCTCTTTTATGTTGTGGACCAATATTTCTTGAGGTCTACATTTCTAAACATAAGATATTCATCTTTGCGGATTCAGGTCAATGAGGATGCAATGTGAAGAACAACAACATTAACAATTTGTAAGGGTAATGTTAGGTAAGTTCGTTGTTTGAAGAAGAGAACAAGAACTTTCTGTGGAGCTTCATAGGAACCTAAATCAATGGAGGCCTTATTTCTATAGCATCTATTTGATGATCGATTATTACATTAAGGACAATGAAAGAAAATAAGTTTGAATTTACATTGTGCATTTCTTAGAGTTGACTTCTATAAGTGGGCCTTGTGACTTGGTGCTTAATTCTGAAATTGGATGTTTTGAGTATCGAAAACTATAGTGGTCATACCCATAGGTATGTCTAGATTGAAGTCAGCCAACTTAGGAAGCAAGCAGGTAGTAAGGAAGTGGAATATTGCAAGAAGCTAATAATTGGGAAAATCCAATTAGCAACCATCAAGGAACCTGGTAATCTTACAGTTCAAATATTCTGGTGATGTTTGGTCCAGCTGAAAATGTTTGATGATCGGTTGTAAAGGGAATGAAATTAGAGGCACTTTCCATGAACAAGAAAAAATTTGAATATTGATGTTAATAGTTTCAAAAGGATACTAGGAACCTCTGTCAGTAGCACAATTTTGGAATAAGAAAAAAGGGAACATGATCCTGAACCAACGATGTCAAAGAAACCCTATCTGACGACAATATTCTTCATGAAAGAGACCTATTGTGATAGAGATTTTTGTGGCTAAGATATTTGAGCTTGTGTCAGTGGGACATACATCTTATATTGGCAGTAACCTTAAATAAATAGTGATTATGTTGAAAAAACTTATGACAGTGACCCTCAAATTTGTTTGATGAGGTAGTAACCTACAAAACTAGAAAATAAGTGGTATGTCCTGACTTGACTTATGGATATATAGTAGCCATTGACATTTTGTTAAATGGATTTTGTGATTTTCTTTATGGCATAAATATACCATACCTTTTTCCATGGTCTAAGACAAAAATCTAACACAGTGCCCACACTCTATAGAGTGACCTTGTTATTATAACAATAGGGATGATGTTACGACAATGATATTTTATTGACAGTAATATTCCTATCTTAGCAGCAATACCAGTGAAGTAATGAATTACATCAGCATCCATTTTTGTAGCCTGATTGGAAATTGTTAGAGGATATGGTCCAGACAGAGCCTACCCAGTAAGGGTATATTTTTATATGTATCAGTACTACACCTGGATTTTGTGCATGAGACAGGGGCAACAATTATGACAATGAAGTGTATACAACAAAATTTATTAGAAGTGACCCTCAACAGTAGTTTTAAGTACAATTAAGTGTAGTGGTAGCAGATGGAAATCAGGAGAGGTAGCATGAACAAGAGTTAAGGTTGCAGAAAGTGTGCAGTGGCAACTGCAGAGTGGCATCAAGTGAAGCAGCAATAGCAGTGTTGGACAGCAACAACAGAGCATCAATATTAGTAGTGCGAGAGACTTGAGTACAACTCATTATAACTGGGCTATTATCCCTAGCATGGGAGCCCAACCTTCATGAAGCATTTTTTTCCTTCCATATTCCTAGAAAAACCTCCTAGGGAGTTTATACTTCCTTCCAGGCTTACCTGGTAAATTGTTGTATGTACATCATAAATAACTTGCTTGATTGTTGAGCTAATTCATATGTTTTCTTTGATGTGATGGTTCCATGTTTTTGGAATTATTTTTGATGCTCCAAATGTTTTGAATTGTTAAAAGTAACCAATTGAAATTTAAGGAAATATTGATTCACCCCCTCTCAGTGTTTCCAACACCAAGTGTCTTCATATTTAATGATACCTAGAGATATTCACATTTGATATCCAATAAGTGAAGTGATTTGCATGTGTTGAATAATGTTTTCATAGATGCCAACATAGGTATTTGAACAATATTAATATTTTTCTTCAGATTGTATTGTATTGATTGGAAATTCCAACGTCAAGAAAGGAAAATAAGGAATCAAGCCCTTGCAGTGTGGTCATGAAAGCCCGTTTTTTATGGAGAAAATGATAGGGAAGATAAATGTTTTTGCAAGCAAGGCCATCATCATTTTATTCTCCCCATCGTACCAATTCTAATGGTAGGTGGCACACCTCATAAATCCTCATTGTTGAGGATATATGCCTTATCAAAGTTAGTGCCCCAAAAGTATGTTCAAGGTCCCTACGATTTTACTCAAATTCCAAGTGGAAGGACTCATTTGATGCAAAATTTAATTCCGCATCCAAGGATTACCAATGTCATACTTTATATGGACCCTCCTACATGAAAAATGAGAAATACATGAAAAAAATTGACTGCAATCACGTTTTTCATGTATTTCTCACTTTCCATGTAGCAAGGTCCATTACTCCTTAAATGAGAAATTAAATTATGCATCCAACGAGTGCTCCTTCTCAAAATTTGAGTAAAACCATAGGGAGATCAATTGAAAAAATAGTCCTTATTCTTTTTATTTTTTAATCTTTTTACTTTTTTGTTCAAAAAATGGTGAATTATCACCGATGCTTAACATCATCATCTTGAATCCTATTGGTTCTTATAAATTTTACTTTGGTTGTACATTTTTTTTTTTAGACCCATTTTTTACCTCAAAATTTAATGTCACATTTCCACATCATCATACCATACACATGGTGATCATCCACTAGTCCACGTAGCAAGTGACTGGAGGCACCACCACCATTGATAGGCCACGTGGTATTAAGGCACAAGAACTAGTCAGGGTTGGCCCTATTATCTAGTCTGTCCCTCTTTTTTTTCATTTCCAAGCATGACCCCCAACCTCTGATCTAAGTCGGGGTCGACCCTCCTCCATGGGATGACAAATCACTCAGTCGGTTCATTCCCAACCACCAACCATTTGAATTTTTGACTTATCTTCAAGCTGACTCCCAATAGTTTGCATAGTTGGACCGACCCAGTTCAGGTAGAGGCTAAGCGTGATCTTCCTGCTTGATTGACCTCGTGACCCCCGACCTACGGGTCTAGAAAATTAACTCTTCCAGACATTTTTGGAATTTACTAAGTTTTTCAAGGTTGCTTCCCTCTCGATTTTTCAGGTCTCTTATCAGGTCCTTTGGGTGTCGATAAAAACACTTCAGGTCACTGAACTCCATAGAAAATCCTAAGAATAATTTGATGAACATTCCCTCAAGGAAGTCACAAAAAATAACCACTTGTAAGAGTAGTTCTTCCTATGAACACATATATAAAAATAGCTCTCCAATAACATGAACCTACATTCCTTAACTCAATCATCCTCATGTAGTTGAATACCAAATGAACAAGGCCATAACCTCACCTACATTTACTCACATCGAGGGGAAATATTCTGGGCAGATCCGCCCGAAGGGATCTACTTGTCATTCTAATATGTCGGGCCTAACACCAAGGGCATCGAGGATATTTGACCTTGTGACCTCCCACATCACAAGTTACTTAGCAATAGGAACTTGACCAACTGAGCTATCCCTTGGGGCTTACTTTCATTTACTCACATTCAATTAGAAAAGGATACAACCATAGGAGTTATCAACAAATAGATACACAAAAATCCTATGATAAGATTGTCTCAGCCACTTAACATTCATTCACTGTGTGATGACAGCCAGTCCACAGGAAAAATTAACTTCACAACACAAACACTTTACTAGTGTCATTCCAACACTATATAGGAGTACAAATCCTCACAACGATAATTTATCATAAGCCCATTAATATCATGAAATACTCATATTCATCCATACATCCTTACATGGAGAATAACCACCCATTCAACATATAAACAAATGTAAACCAATTATTTTCATGCAGGAAATAGCAAATCATTAATTTACAATATAACATGAAATTCACACAAGATTGTGTACAAGAAAACTTATCTTAGATTGAAATGAAGATGGGCGACTGAGTTTGAGACTTCAACTCTCCACCCAACCTTACACAAGTTTCAGCTAAACTTACTTATAGTTTTCACCCCCAAGCCAGATTCCAGGGACTAAGGTGGTCTTGCTCAAGGGAATATCACCAACTTACAACTAAAATAGGGACTCCAGAGGTACTCCTGCCTCCACCCACCAATTATTTAATATTTAACCAGTGCACAGGGAATCCATAGGCTTGTTGCCTCCACCCTCCATAAATCCAATAATGATCAACAATGAACAGGGAATATAAAGGTGTGTTGCCTCCACTCTTTAGCTTTCCAATGGTATCCAACCAATACACACGGGGAATCCATAGGCTTGTTTCCTACACCCTCCATATATTCAGTAGAATCCAACAATATAGGCAGGGAATCCAGATGCTTTTTTCCTCCACCCTCCAACTATCCAATAACACAAATACACATATTCTGTGATATTCCAATTTTTTCCTTCAATAAATTGGAATATTAATTTCTGCTATTTTCACTTAGGAGTTGAATAATTGGGTGAGAAATCCCATTCATAATAAAAACATGGATAAAATCCCTCTATTATGGAAAGGGATCAGCCTTGGAACTAGATTTCACACCCTCATGTGTGAAAGGAGACATTTGCAAAGAGGCTAGGTCAAGTTTGACCAAGTCAAAAAACACAGAGGTATGACGTGGAAAGCATCTTATGGGTCAGCGTAGAGAAATATGAGGGAATATTCCTTGAAGGAGGAAACTCTAACGGAGTGGGACCCATGGAGAGGGAGCTCTCATGTGTTTAAAAGGAGGGCAAGGCAGCCATTGTTTCTCATGCATATGATTATAGATTTCTTGTCTGCTTAGACTATTGGCATTCTCCAGCTGTTCAACTGAATTGTTGTGCTGCTTAGCAAAAGGATTTCATGCTTAGGAGTCCTTCTCCTTTATTGAGAAGCCTCTTGAAGGAGTTGTACAGATTTTCCTCACATCCAGGCTTGAAGCCAAGCATCCTCCTCCAGGACAGCGTTATTCTTGAAGCAGGATAATTCTATGTTGCAGGGTGTTGCTGTGAGGAGTCACAACACCTCTTCCATCTATTTTTTTTTAGAGGAGGAGTCATTCTTCCCTTTGGGGGATCATTTTGGAAGCTATCAGAGCTTACTGCAGATCTTGGCACTTGGCCAAATCATTCTATTCCACCTACAGTGCAGTTACCCTCTTAGACTGCGTTATTTTCATAGTGCACTTGCAGTGAGGGATTGCAGTGTTGATTGGAGGGTGAGATCTTAAGTATAAGGATCAACCTCCCACTTAGGAGATCCATTGGAGGAGGTATACTTCATATTTTTTATCATCTTTAGCCTTCTCTATTTAGTTCCAGTTTTGAGTTGCAGCTGCTACCCAACAACTCCGACATTTTTTCCATTTTGTATATTTTAGCCAATCCTTCCCAGGATTGATGTATTATTGCCTTAGAGACTTGCTCCCCCACTTTATTTGAGCCCTAAATTGTCATATCTTTGTATTGATGATATTTATGCAGCAGTGTCTCTTATAAACTGCGCAATCATAGCTAGGGTTTATGCAGATATAGCAATGTTCTTCTATTTCATGTACATGTCTTGTTGAGGCTGGCATTACCTTTCTTGAGTGGATGTTTCCTCAAGAATTTGTACTCTTTATACTCCTATAACATTATTTGTTGGCTATCTATATCTTCTTGTCTCACAGCTAATAAAATAACGTTTTTGATCTATTATATGTTCATGCATTGGTTGCAATCCCTTCATAGGGCATTTTTTGAAGACAACTAGGTGTGGAAGATTTGTTTAACCCACCTAGAAGGATTTCTTTGGAGCCTTCTCTTGGATTTCAGAATTATATGCATTGATCTAAGGGATCCAGGTCCTAGTTTCAATTCTTGTAGCAACCGTTACTGGAAAATGTGTTTTCCAGTCATGCCTTGCTAGCTGTTCCAATTTTGGAATATTACAGTGGTATCGAAGCAACTTTCTTGGCTCAGCCTGTGAGTCTAAGCCCAATAAGATCAGAATGTTTAAGAAGATGATATTTCTCTCATTAGTATGTATATCCAGAGAGAACCTCTCCAAGGAGGTCAAGAATATTGAAGAAGAAGAAGAGGAAGGACCATGCACTTCCTATTCTCATCAAGAAGAAGACAAGCATGAAGGACACTTGGATTATCAGATTCTAAGTGATTACCTTGTTGAGTATAGATATCAACCTAGAGCCTTCAAGGAGACTCTAGCTTTCCCTCATTTCATCCAGTTGAAGGAAGAGAAGAGACCCTCCAACAAAAGAGAAATCAAAGGTAATAGATTTATGTTTTCTACTTTTGATGGGTTATCTACAGCAAGAACTTGGGTGAGAAATTTGGAGGCATTTTTTCTACTACATCCTGTAGCAGGGAAAGAAGCTATTGAAATCTCAAAGCTGCACTTGGAGGGTGAAGCCTATGTTTGGTGATGCAGCCACTTGAGCCATGCAAGGGTGTAGACTTTTGCAGAGTTCACTCAAAGGTTGATCCAAACCTTTGATGGAGAAATAAAAAAGGAGGAAAGGCTCACACCACTTGAGGAGCTTTGTCCTAATGCTGTCACACTCATGGAGGAGCAGCCACATGAATCAATAGCTGGGGTAGCCAAAAATTTGGAGGAAGGAACTCTTGCAGCCCTACAAGAAGTTCCAAAACATCATCAAGGTATGAAAAGATTTCCACAATCTATTGTTGCAGCAAATTCTTTTGATAATTGTGGAGATTTACTTTTACGCGACCAAGGGTCAAATCCCATTGCTACCATAGAGTAGCTTGGTTTCACTGTGCTATGCAACATGGAAAAATTCAAGGAGGAAGCAAAACATCATTCTCATGAGCCATTGTTGGATTGTACATCACATTTGAGGTTGGGGTTTGAAGACTTGAAGGATGATAGTAGACATCTTGGAGTGAGAAACCCTTTCTCCTTTCAAGATGACACTTTCTTAATGAGCTCCTCTCAGCTCAAAGAGGAACTTCTACTTTCAGAAGATCCAAGACCTCATTGGTTTTGGAAGACTATTGTTGGGAGGGAGGTCCCAAGGAGATATCTCATTAGAGGTGCACTTATGCAATTATTTTCTTCCTTTCTCACAGGAGCAGATAGAAGATGGAGGACATCTTTGGATGGATAGCATATCTCATGCTTATGCTGGAAATTCCTTGATCCATACACATAATTATGGGAGGTTTTTTCCTACCACCTATTTGGGTCCTCATAGGGTCTCATTGATCCTTGAGAAGATTGCATTTCAAAATCCCATGAAGTGCAAAGATAGAGATTTGGTTTAGGAGGATGGTAGCCCTCATGGGAGGAGTACCAAAATGAAGATAAGGAGAAAGCATCCACAAGTGTTTGAGTGGATGTGGTTGATAAGCAAGGAGCTGGGAGGATACTTGCAGATATATGACACCAGGCAGCAAGAGGCTTGGCTGCACTTGTTACTCTTGAAAGAGTTTGGCCATCACTTGGCATACACTCTTCCTAAGAGTAGGAGGATGGAGGAGAGATGGAAGGATGCTTGCATCATTGAGCAGCATAGATTATGGATGCATAGTGTTGATGTGATACTCATATCATCCATTTTTCCTTCATCACATGAGTTGTATGATGAAAGTATGGGGAGGCAGAAAATTATTTTGTTGCTTGGCTTGTTCTTGGGAGAGCAGGAGTATATTTTCTCTCACACTTTGCATAATTTTGCAAGAGGAGGATATGGCATTACCTCCTTGGATTTTGATGATAGAGAGGTAATTCCACCTTGGGAGGAACTTCTTTTTTATTGGAGCATTACTAGAGGAGTATTTGACAAGGAGCATGTCAAAGAACATAGCTTTGTATTGACAGGAGCTTATTTGCATGAGCTCACAGCACTGTCACTTGGGAGCAGAGACTTATGGATGGAGTGTCCCTAGGATCACTTCACATCATATGCACTTGATGAACAAGGATGATATGATGATGATAGAATAGTGGATAGAGGCATCTATCACTATGATATATTCTTCCTTATTTGGGTTCCCAAGCATGAGGAAGAGGATCTTTTTGCAGCACATGGTACATTCCTCTACATAGCATGCCAAAGCACTATGGAGGACTCATTCATGGATCCATGTATCATCTTAATTCTGGCATATGGTAAGAATTTTGTTTTTACATTCATTGATTTGTATACTCTTACCATTACTATCCAGTGCATTTCTCCATAGGAGGGCAAGATTTTCACTTTGCTCCATGATCATTGTTGGGCCAAACTATATGATGGAGACAACTATCTCTTATATGGCCTTGGGCAAGTGTTTTATTTCATGTATGATCAGTTGATATACTCAGTCATTTTCTGTTTATCAGTAGATGTCATGACATGCGTAATTATCCATGTAACACAAAACAACTTGCCATGTGATTTTCTGAAGCAACAGTTTGGAAAACTGCACTGTCACTATTTGGGAAACTGTTGGTACATTCTTGCACCACATGAAACCTTCAACATTTTCCTCATTTTTTTAATGATCATGACTTCATTTTCTGATACGAATCAGATTTTTATGGGAAGCATGATTATGAGAGGGACACATGAGTTGGGTGTTTCCTTGAGTGGGGAGAATTCCCACATTTTCTGCACTACATGTTCTAATGGGAGCATGGGAAGAGATATGGCCACCACAGCCACATATTTGTTTTCTCTTGGGGTGGGCCATGAGCTTGACATTCATCCATTGTATAATCATGGGCAAGTATCTAATCATGTATTGATAG
Organism: Pinus albicaulis; assembly: GCA_034641835.2. Lineage (NCBI taxonomy): Eukaryota > Viridiplantae > Streptophyta > Pinopsida > Pinales > Pinaceae > Pinus > Pinus albicaulis. The sequence goes on from CM076577.1 coordinate 1,427,291,276, forward strand.
CACATTCAGCCATTTACTATTCATTAGTAGGTGAGATGATTCTTGTATGCTACTTGCCATAATATTTTCTGAAGTTGCAGTGGATGGAACTACGCTGTGTCCTTTTGAGAAATTGTTTGTATCATGTATCATCATGTAAAACTTGCAGAAAAATTCTCATTTGGATACTATATGATGACCATGTCCTATTCATCATGGATGGATTGTTTTGGGCCAGCTTGTTCTTCAATGATAGAGGAGAAATCCTTGGAGGATTGTTCTTCATTCTGCCACTTGAGGGAAATACTTTTGCAGCCCAGGATCAGCACATTCTCTACACTAATCATGAGTGGAGAGAAGGATAGCATGGGGTAGGCTATGATGCTTACCATGTTCATATTTTCAGCCCACCTTCATTTCCGAAGCTTGAGGTGGAAGGAGATTTTCAGGAGTTGCCATGTTAGGAGGTGACTCATTTTGTCTGGATGATTGCCTAGGATGGAGGATCCATTTGGGGAAGATGCTTTCCCAACACTTTTAGTCTCCATTCCTTGGGAGAAACTTCTTAGTTCTATCCTTGTCGTTGCTTGAGGACAAGCAACATTTGGGAGGGGAGGACTGTAATATTCCAAATTTTTCCTTCAATAATTTAGAATATTAATTTATGCTATTTTCACTTAGGAATTGAATAATTGGGTGAGAAAGCCCATTCATAATAAAAACATGGATAAAATCCCTCTAGTATGGAAAGGTATCAGCGTTGGAACTAGATTTCACACCCTCATGTGTGAAAGGAGACATTTGCAAAGAGACCAGGTCAAGTTTGACCAAGTCAAATAGCGCAGAGGTATGAGGTGGAAAGAATCTTATGAGACAACGTAGATAAAGAGGAGGGAATATTCCTTGAAGGAGGAAAACCTAACAGAGTGGGACCCATGGAGAAAGAGCTCTCATGTGTTTAAAATGAGGGCAAGGTAGCCATTGTTTCTCATCCATATGATTATAGATTTCTTGTCTGCTTAGACTATTGGCATTCTCCAACTGTTCAGTTGAATTATTGTGCTGCTTAGCACAAGGATTTCATGCTTAGGAGTCCTTCTCCTTTCTTGAGAAGCCTCTTGAAGGAGTTGTACAAATTTGCCTCACATCCAGGCTTGAGGCCAAGCATACTCCTCTAGGACAACGTTATTCCTGAAGAAGGATAATTCTGTGTTGCAAGGTGTTGCAGTGAGGAGTCACAACACCTCTTCCATCACTTGTTTTTTAGAGGAGGAGTCATTCTTCCCTTTGGGAGATCATTTTGGAAGCTATCAGAGCTTATTGCAGATATTGGCACTTGGCCAAATCATTCTATTCCACGTACAGTGCAGTTACCCTCTTAGACTGCATTATTTTCATAGTGCACTTGCAATGAGGGATTGCAGTGTTGATTGGAGGGTGAGATCTTAAGTGTAAGGATCAGCCTCCCACTTAGGAGATCCATTGGAGGATGTATACTTTATATTTTTTATCATCTTCAACCTTCTCTATTCAATTCCATTTTTCAGTTGTAGCTGCTACCCAGCAACTCCGACATTTTTTCCATTTTGTATATTTTAGCCAATCCTTCCTAGGATTGATGTCTTATTGATTCCATGGGTTAGAGCCTTGTTCCCCCACTTTATTTGAGCCCTACATTGTCATATATTTTTGTTTATGATATTTATGCAACAGTGTCTCTTATAAACTACGTAGTCGTAGCCAGGGTTTATGCAGATATAGCAGTGTTCTTCTATTTCATGTACATGTCTTGTTGAGGCTGGCATTGCCTTTCTTGAGTAGATGTTTCCTCAATAATTTTTACTCTTTCTACTGCTATAAAATTATTTGTTGGATATCTATATCTTCTTGTCTCACAACTAATAAAATAACGTTGTTGATGTATTTTATGTTCATGCATTAGTTGCAGTCCCTTCATAGGGCATTTTCTGAAGACAACTAGGTGTGGGAGATCTGTTTAAACCACCTAGAAGGATTTATTTGGAACCATCTCTTGAATTTTAGTATTATATGCATTGATCTAAGGGATCCAGGTCCTAGTTCAATTCTTGTAGCAGCCATTACTTGAAAATGCATTTTCTAGTCATGCCTTGCTAGCTGTTCCAGATTTGGAATATTACATATTCCAAGGAGTCTAAAGGCATGGCCTTTTAGAAACATGAAACACAATGGTTCCACCCATTTAAGGTAATCCAAAACCCACTACCCCATAATGGTTCCACCCAATGAAGGGAATCCAAAACTCACTTCCAAGTAAAATAAAAAGAAAGGGAGACTCCATAATTTCCTTTACCAGGTATCCAAGGGCTAAACCTCTACCCCATGTTGTCAAGGGAATATAAATAATGTCATATCTACATTTCAACCCATTGAGGTATCCCGATATTTACCCTCACCTGATGGAAAATTACCCCATCTCCCGATGCGCAACCGAAAGTATGATAACCTTTTAAGAGTGGTGGAAGAAACCAATATCTCCCCCACACTGTGAAATTTATGTTATTTTCTTGTTAAGTCCAGACATGCTCTTCTACTCTTTCTTAGAGAGCCCTAGAGGTTCCTCTGCATCCTCCTATGAATCAAACTTCAAGTTCACAGATTGGTAGGTACCAACCTGCTTGTTTTCTTCACAAATTTTTCCATCTCTATTCTCCAGTTGGCTTTTTGTTCCAATGAATATCACTTGCTTCCCTGCTCATGTGTGCATATACCTCTACACTTTCCTCTCTTGTGATATTTCTGCTCTTTTTTTTCCTTCTCCACAAAGTTCTCTCCCCACCTGTCTGTGTGTGAGTTCCTCTTCTCCCAAGTTGGCCTCCTAGTATTTTTCCAACTTCTCTCCATAGCTCTATTGCACATTAACTTAATTTTTTCCTTTGTTGTTTGTTGTGGTTCCCAAGACAGCATGGGCTTTTGTCCCTTATTTACAGTTCATAAATATACAACAATAGTCCCCTGTAGCTAGAAGGCTGAATTCGCTGGAATGAGTTGAACGTTAGAATAATGTTCTTTACCAACATGAAATTCATAGTCTTAGGAGAGGAAACAACACCTTATAACATCTATTTTGAACCTCGGTTACCTTTCATGACCTTACCTGAGCATAATTCAAGACCTTTTAGGACCTTATCTACCCTTTCTTTATTAATTCCCCCCAAGAGAGAGGTGCAACCTCCCTGATCGAATAAGAATTAAGAATCCTATGGAATTGGGGAAATAGAGGTATCAAGAGATTTATTGATATTATCTACATTCTCCTAGAGCTAGCATCAATGATCTCATGCTAATGCTTACTAGGACATGTCGCAAATGTTTCGATCATTGCAAACAATTCAATCTTCCCCATTCACATTCAACATTCATCATTACCATAACAAAAATGATGGTGGGAACAATGCCCTCACCATTATGCATGACAATGCATCACCACATAATGGCAAAATTCAAAACAAAAAATAACCACCACCAATAGGAACAACTACCAAGATACACATAATGATGAAACCTCCTGGAAATAAATTATTAGGAAACAATTTAGGGTGTTGCACACACAAGATTGGATTTCCTAAATAACTAGTCTTATACAACGTTACGATCACCTCATATTCATAAAAATTCTAGAGAATGATCTGAAATAGAGATGCATAAACAATTATTGGTCACAGAAACGAAAACACGTGAATTGCGCAAAAATTTATTTTGGTAAAAATGTTGTGTGACTTGATATACATAAGACTCTTTGGTCAGGCCCAATATTTCCCAACCAATGGGATGCTCCTACCCCACCATGTGCTCCTGGCCCTTAACTTCATATAAGAGGGGAGGGGAATGGTGATATGGAGTGTGGGGAACAATGTGATAAGTGATATAACTAGTCGAAAGTGGTGGTAACACTATTGATCAATGCGAGTGAATTGTGCTCAGATGCTTTGTAAGACCATACCACATCCATCTACGAGAGGAGATGTATTGTATTGATGAGTACCCCTTTAGATCTATGGAATGTGAACTGGTAGTCCCATAGGCTATTTCTAGTCTCGTGGACATTAAAATATCATTCATTCATTCATTCTATGGGAGTTTTTGTGCCTCGATATAAAAGAAAAATATCACCTGAGTATAGCACAATATCGCCTCTTCTCGCTTCCACAAAGTCAACATGTTGACTAGGTAAACCCAATGGGAACCATGGAAGGGGAGGTTCAATCGATCAGATACCACATTGGGTAGGAGATGATCCAAAAAGTGAAGGCTCACCCTTACTTCAAAGAAATGTGAGATAGGCAACAGGGAGAAATAAATCTTTTCTCATCAGTGCTAACTCGGAACTCATGAGAGAAACACTATATTATTATTATTTAGGCCACTCACTCTGGGAATAAATTACGAATCTTGCAAGAAATTCTTAGTATATGTCAATTGCATGGAAATGAATTTGCCAGCTACTTACCTTCCGGTTCAAAAATAGTGATAAGGTGATAACCTATGGGGATACCTTGTTATGACTTATGTAACATGTAAGGGCTTATTTTCTACATACAGTTAAAGCCTGGGATTAATGTCACGAATGTGCCTAACGTTGACTAAAAAGAGTAGTTCCATAGTGTTATGGAGTTATATCTTCTCTTCATTCTATCCCTAGTTACCGAAATGATATATGTCGATACGGTAGCCAACGTTAGTGATGTTACCACATTGTGAGACAAATAGCTGCTGGCAAGTCCTTACCAAGCCCCATATTAAACAATTTTTTTCTTTAATGTATTTACATAATTTCGATAATTATCTAGGTATCTAAGTGCATAAGGAGAGGACATAACTCCATAACACTATTCTACAACTAATTTATCCCACTCATTTAAGGTGCTAGTTTTACTATTTTCGTTATAGGTGAATTTTATATAGTGAAGGTATTCATTCATTAATTATAAGAGTTGACTTTCTGGGGCCATTAAATACTTTCCTGGGGTCATAACTCCCTGGACTTGCCTTGATATTTTCATCAAAGCAGTCAATAACCACTCTACCTCACCTAACAAATTCCTTAGTGTTCGCGCAACAAGGATACAATAAGGTATGATTAGTGACTTCCCCAACGCATGAGTGTGAGGTACAGTTAGTGACTCACTCGAAAAAGGGCGAGGGTGTGGAACGTAGAGAAATGGAGTTGCTTGCCAAGGGGTGAGGAAGGCCAAGGATAGGATAAGTAGGATGAGTTGCGGTTAGTTATATGGAAAGAGAAAGAAGGTAATAGTTATATGTGGTTCCTTACTCTATTATCTCTTCCCTTCCATTTATGCAGAAAGAGAAAGAAGGTAGGTAGTAAATTCTACTTGGGGGCCTTGGAATCCCCCTCAAGGGTAGATGATTGTGATATCCCATAATATGAGGGGCATAGGGATGGCCTCCAAACCACAATCCATGAATAGACTGACTCAAAAATCCCATCCATTCTATTCAAGAGATTGAGTGTTCAGCTGAAGTAACTCATAAGGTCCTCATATTATGGGATAACACAATTATCTACTCGTGAGGGGATGATAAGGGAACCAAGTAGAATTTGTTGCCTACCCACTTTCTCTTTCTGCATAAATGGAATGGTGTGTCGATAAAAAGGGGGGGTTATGTAGGTAATGAGTAAAGAGATGAATCTTACTAATCTTAAAAAATCTCTAAATTTCATTCTAATGTGTCTTATTGCCACTTCCAATTCTTTTGCAACTCATTCCCTACGACTCATGTTCTAGCTTATTTTTAAGAAAAAAAATATTCGTTCTTTAAGTCTCGACTTGTGATCTCATCTCACCTTAGTTTTTCTCTCTCATAATATGGAATAAATCAAAAATTGACATGAACTAGTAATGTGAAACAATGGAGTATATCATCTATAAGGAAAGAGAAAGCATCTTCCCCTGACCAAACAAAGTGAAGTCAACGACCTAGGTCAGTTAGTTAGATTATCTTCCTTCCCCTCTATCCATATTAGAAATAACTTATAGAGTTGAGTATAAGTGAAGGTAGTCCTCTGAGCATAAGCGAAGAAGCTATAAAGCCATTAAGCTAGCTTAGTCCCCTTCCCTTCCCTATGCTACAATGAAGAAGCTAGAGGTTTTATCCATTATTTGAAAGAAAGAGAGAGTGAAAGCCTTACAGTTTCCTATAGAGTAAGGTTCCATAGCCTTAGTACCCTATAGACTAAATCAATATAAGAAAGGTGCTTGTTTCGATGGGGGAAAGTTTGCCAGAATCAAGGTATAAGGGACTCTTGAATACCAACATGAGGTGAATTATACAATGTATGTTGTAGGGTAAACTGCTTGGGTGGTTGGTTTTCGTATATCCCTCTCAGGGCTTTCCGGTGCCCGAGGCAGACAGTAAGATTAGCTATGCTGTTCACAAAGATGGCATGAGTATGTTCATATTAGCTTGAAATAACTTGAAGGAATACAATAGAGAATTACCGACCTGCAAACAGTCAAAGCACCCGTGTAATTTCTAATATAACAAGTATCCTATCAATTAGATCAATATGCTACAAACATCTAGATTATACACATCTGAGCCATTCATATCATACTAAGTAAATATTGAAACAACAATAATAACATTAAGCATTGAATGGACAAAACGAACACAGTTCTATTTATTTTGAAAGAAGGAGGATTACAACCATCGGTTGTACCAAGCCCTCCTCAGTCTCCCAATCTCTCTTCTTTCTCTAGTGAATAAGTCCAAGTCAACAAGCTCTCTAGGAGCCTCTTTGACTCTTGGCCTTCACAATGTCACACTATTCTCTATTCCACAAGTATACAAGAATATTGAGCAATCCTTCGACCTTCAATTAAGAGCCTTCAGCTCCTTCTTATAGGAGAGGGAGAAGGCCATTGTTTCCCTTCTCTTTCCACTAGTTTGGAATGGAAAAGGCTTAGATGTTTCCTTGATCTCCATGCTTTTGCCTCTCTTGGAGTTCAGTCTTCTATGGCAATGACCAATAATGAACTGGTGCTTCTGCAGTTTCCTTTGTGCACTGACTCCTTCGTGATGGAAAGTCGGAGATTCAAATCTTTCTCCACGCTCTTTTCCCAATTCAAAACTAAGGAAAAGCTCTTCAGTTGGCCAGACAGGAACAAGATTGAACTCTGCAAGTGTTTGGTATGTCTACTGGGCATCAAAAAATGTTCAGAAGGATACTGAACAGAGGAGAGAAGGAATGAAGGGAAAAATAGTCTGGAATCCTGTTTAGGGTTTAGGGTTTAGGGTTGTATTCCCCTCTGAGCTGATGAGGAGGTATTTTGACCTGTAACAGATGCCCCCTAAAGTGTGAGGTCAGAGACAAAGACGATGGCCGAAATACTTTATAATTTGTAGAGATAGAGAGAGATTGAAAGACTGAGGAAAACCTGAAACAACAACATATGTCATAAAATATAGTATTTGCCTAGAGTCGGGCATGTCCCATGCTCAGTAGCTTTAAACAACATGATTTCTCTAGAATAGAGATATGAATAATCTTTCCACCAATAGGCACAATGTGGAAGTGTCTGTCATAACAGGATCAGGCTGAAGAGGCTGTCTCCATAAACAATATCGCAGCTTGGGGAAGGGAACACAACTTTAATGGTGTAGCCTTTTGCCCCAAGGTCTTGACCGCCGATTCACTTAAACTGCATATTTCTCAACATGTGAATGAGGGAGTTTTCGTCGAACATGTGAGAAATCGTCTGATTACCAGTCAATAATGAAAACTGTTAACAGACGCGAAGGTGGCCACCGATAATGATGATGGTCCCTAAGATGCTCAGTACAATCTAGCGAGTGTGAATAAAAGGAGTTGAAGTCGAACACTCGTAGAATCATTCAACCAAGAGCCAATGATGAAGACCCTTGATCAAACACAATACTACCTGCCACTGATGTCTGCAAGTATCTGGGTACTGATGGGTTTCTAGATCAACTTCCTAGATAAGGTGTTGAATTCGATAGGAAGTGATCTGTTGAAAGGTAGGCACTGAGGCATCCTACATCAGTCAACACGAAACGGAAACCAACTGATTTTGTTTATGTTTTGAGATAAGGAAGAGTAAATGGGAAGGTCATACGATAAATAATTTCTGGCATAATGAACGGTTTGGTTGATAACAGGAGCAGTAGATAACGAGATTTGCTTGAACAATAGAAGGCACTCTAGTAGGGTACTAGGCAGCTGAAGCGTGTTGAACACCAAAGAGTGTGTTAGGATTTTACCGGTGCAGGGACACTGGGAAATGAAGGCTAATACTCATAGATGGTAGGGTTCGGCTAACTGCGAAAGATTTTTCTGGGAAGTGCCATGTTCAAGAATTTTGCTGCCAAATCGACCTTTTTGAAAATGTAATAGAGGTAGTATCCATTTTGTCCAAATTTTTCCCCGTCTGATTAAGTTTAACGAGTCCAGACGAGTAAACTCGGTGAATTTTTCATGTTTAGAGAGTCTGAAAAATGTCAGGAAAGACAACTCTGTGCCCCATATGAATCATATCACAGACACACAAATCAAAAACACTCGCCAGATAAAGATCCAACTGTATGGGGTTGTCAAAGCTGGCCAACTCCTGCACCAAGGCAAGTGGCTCACTAGGGACCAAGTTCAGTAGAAGTTTCCTCATCTCATGGAGGAATTCAACGCAATGGGGAAAATTGCTTCCTAAGGGGGGATGAATGATCTAGGTGGATATTGGTGGCCACCTGCCTATTCCACTTGGGGCCCCATAAATATTTCTTTCATTTTTTTAGTTTCCTTAATTGTAGCACAATTTACTATTTTTGGCAGTTTTCAGGTCCTAAACTACCGGAGCCATTTTGAGGCCCTAAATGAATTTTTTTTTAGAAATACAAGATCAACACTCAAAATTTGTAGTCCTCGGATAGATATTTCTAACGAGGTATTTTTCACGTCAAACAAAGATTGTATGTCAAAGTTACGTCCCCAAGAAGTTGATGTACTAATTTACCCAAACGGGGCCCATAAGTTTGGTGCTTCATCTCCTATGGTAAGGTCTTTGGATGATTAGGGTTTTCCCATGTTTTTGAATAATAAAAAGGCCCTTGAGCCTCATTGTAACACAGTTCAAAGGCATGTATCTACCACATCTCTTCTTAGAGATAAGCTACCATCGCCCTAACTAGTTTATGTCCATTCTGTATGTAAGAATATTTCAGTTATTTGATATTAATGAAATGAAGTTTTATTTCTACTGCATCTCTATGTTTATGTTTATTTCTGTATTTTATTATGTTCTTGCATATGTTTGGATCAGTGGTATCATAGCGGTCTTCTCTTTCTCGATATTTCTTTGCATGTCCCCAACAAGGTCGGGGTATAAGGAGTTAGGGCTCAATCTGGTTTAACCTTTTCAAGATCATCCTCACAAACCTCAACAACCTCCCATGGTATAAGAAAAGAAAGAGAGGGAGCAGGAGATCCTATAAAAATATTTCTTGAGGATTCCCTCGAGAAACAAAAGAACGCGATGATGGATAACTTTGCCCAGATCCTTCAATGACTACCCACCGATAGTGCATTTGTATCCAAAAACCACTCTGGAGGCGCCAACCCTTTCAAGGTAGAAGTCAACTTTGGCACTCCTATATTTGAAGTCCAAATAGATGCAAACGTTGTAGATAGATGGTTGAATTTTCTGGAAGGGTATTTTTCAGTCCATGATTTCTCTGACCAAGAAATGTTACTTTTTCACTCCTCAAATCTACCCCCCATGTCAAAGACTGGTGGGAAACCTATTGTGAGAAAAAGGACGAGAGGGAACCCTCTCTGTTCTTGGCTGCACCCACTGGTAATTCCTTCCAAGATGGCATCAAGTAATAATATTACCCCATGGGGAGCTATGAGGACAAGTACATCCAATGGACCACGCAGCAGCAACAAAGGGATCAATATGTGCATGAGCTGATGAATTTGTTCCATACCCTGCGCACAAAGCTGGGTATTAAAGATTAAGAGAGATATTTGGTGCTCAAGTACTGCAACTGTTTGCAAAAATACATTTAGGAGGAAATGGAGTTCCTCGAAATTACCTCTCTTGGCGCGGCGTATCAATGTGCCGCCAAGATCAAGCAGAAATTTAAGCAGAATAAGCGATACTTTGGATCTATGAATCCGAAGCTAGGGAAAGGTGCCCCCAAACCACAGAACAAGGGGAAAAGCCAAAGCGGGGTGACTTAGAATAACACCACAAAGACAAAGAGGGACACAGGGAAGTGGTGTGAATTTCATAACAACTCCACTCACAACACAAGAAAGTGTTGGGCCAAACAGTCGTTGGTGTTCAAACTGAAGGCATCTAAATCAGATGCATGTTCTGATTTTGAGTCAAAACTAGAAAAGGGCAATGAAACAGGGAAGCATATCATTGATGCGAAACCTATTGCCACCGTTTCCACCACCAAGCTCTAGAGGGAGGATCCCGAAGATACAGAGGAGGAGGAGCACCTCTTCTAGTGGTAGATGTGGGTGAAGGGTTCTCCACTTTAATTCCTTGTCAATAGTGGAAGCCAAAATAACCTCATTTCAGTAGAGATCATGAAGCATATTGTCCTACCGACCACATCCCACCTGTATCCATATACCATTGGGTGGCTTCACCAAGGAATATATCTCTGTGTCAGCCAACAGTGTCGCCTTCTGTATAACATCAAGACATTCACGGATGAGGTAATGTGTGATGTTGCTCCTCTTGATGTGTCTGATGTGTTATTGGGCCAACCATACTTGTGGAAGCGACATGTTGTGTATGAATCTATGCCTCATTCTCTTATTATTACTTTTGGAAATAAGTTGTACAAGATATCGAAGATAGTACTGCATCCTGCCATCTCTTTGATTACTGCAAAGAAACGTAGTAAGATTATTTCCCAAACCAGAATTTTTTTCTCATTACAATTCGCCCACAGGGCAAGAAGAATATTGTGGTCACAGCCTCCAAATATGGCTCCCCTACACAGCAGCATCAGATGGACAAATTCATGGAGGAATACAAGGAAATTTTCTCCTCACCCAGAGAGGTTCCTCTACACTATCAAGTCAAGCACTCAATTGATCTGACCTCAGGAGCATCGCTGCCTGATGTTACCATACCTTATGCAACCACAGAGATAGAATCCACACATGTATTTTCTGAGGCTAATAAAGCGACCATTTTTATTGAACGCATCCAGCACATCTTCTAGCAGGCCCATGACATCTTGGAGAAATCCAATGCCAAGTAAAAGCAGTGACATGATCAACACTGGGTGCCACACAAATTCCAGGTGGGCGACAAATTGTGGCTACATTTGCAGAAGGAGCGCCTCACTGGACCCCACCGCAAGCTTCGCCCGCTCCGATATGGGACATATACCATCACCACAGCTATAGGGGATAATGTATTCGAGCTCAGTATTCCACCATTCCTTGGTCTACACCCAGTGATCAATATGGATCACCTTTGGCCCTACTTTCCACCTCTACTGGACACCTCCGACATGGCAGAACAACTCACACCAGCAGAGTTAGACCCAGACTACATGGAAAAGGCCACCACGGATCGTATCATGGACAATAAATTCAAGAATACTCTCTAGCAGAAGATCCAACTGTATCGAGTTGTCAAAGTTGTCCAACTCCTGCACCAAGGCAAGTGGCTCACTAGAGACCAAGTTCAGCAAAATTTTCCTCATCTCATGGAGGAACTCAATGAAATTCAGACCATTGCTTCCTAAAGCGGGAGGAATGATCCAGGTGAATATTGGTGGCCACCCAGCTATTATACTTGGGGCCTCACCATTTTTTCTTTCCTTTTTTTCAGTTTCATTAATTGTAGCACACTTTACAATGTTTGGGATTTTTTTGGGTCCTGAACTTCCAGAGCTGTTTTGAGGCCCTAAACGATTTTTTTTGGGAAATATGTGAGAAACATGACATTTTAACCATTTTTGGTCACTGAAAAGTTGTAGTCCTCGAATAGATATTTCTAACGAGGTATTGTGCATGTCAAATAGAGATCGTATGACAAATTTACATCTCAGAGAAATTGATGTACCAATTTACCCAAATGGGGCCCATAGTTTTGGTGCCTCAACTCCTAGGGTTATTTTCTTGGATGATTAGGGTTTTCCCATGTTGTTGAATAAAAAAATTCCCTTGGGCCTCATTGTAACACAGTTCAGACGCATGTATCCGCCACATCTCTTCTCAGATATAAGATACCACCGCCCTAAGTATTTTATGTCCATTTTGTCTCTAAGCATATTTCAGTTATTTGGTATTAATGAAATGAATTTTTATTTCCATTGCATCTCTGCATTTATGTTAATTTTTGTATTTTATTGTGTTCCTGCATAAGTCTGGATTAGTGGTATCAGAGTGGTCTGCTCTTTCTTGGTTTTTCTTTGCATGTCCCCAACGAGGTCGAGGTATAAGGAGAGGTCTACTCTTTCTCGGTCTTTCTTTGCAAGATCAACCTTGCAAACCCCGACAACCTCCCATGCAGATGGAAAGAAATATGAGGGAGTAGGAGATCCTAAGAAAATATTACTTTAGTAATCCCTCGAAAAACAAAAGAATGCAATGAATGATAATGTTTCCCAGATCCTTCAACGACTACCCATCGGCGGCGCATCTACATCCAACAACCACTCTAGAGGTGCCACCCCTTTCAAGGTACAAGTCAACTTCGACATTCATGTATTTGAAGGCCAGATAGATGTAGACACCATAGATAGATGATTGAATTTTCTGGAAGGCTATTTTCAGTCCTTGCTTTCTCTGACGGAGGAAATATTACTTTTCGCTCCTCAAAGCTGCCCCCCATATTAAAGGCTGGTGGGAAACCTACTGTGAGCAAAAGGATGAGAGGGAACCTTCTTTGTTCTCATCTGCACCCACTTGGAATTTGTTCTGAGATGGAATTAAGGGAAAAAATTACCCTGTTGGGAGCTATGAGAAAATTTACATCCAATGGACCACGCTACATCAATAAAGGGACCACTATGTGCACGAGTTGAAGAATTTATTCCATACCCTACACACAAAGTTGTGTATTAACGATTCATAGAGACATTTGGTGCTCAAGTACCACAACTATTTGTACAAATAAATTCAGGAGGAAATGGAGTTCCTTGACATTACCTTGCTTGGCGTGGCATATCTATAGGCCACCAAGATCAAGCAGAAATTTAAGGAGAAGAAGCGATACTTTGGATCTGCGAATCCAAATCCAGGGAAAGGCAGCCCCAAACTGTAGAACAAGGGGAAAAGCCAAAACAGGGTGACTCAGAAAAACACCACAAAGCAGAATAATGAGACGGGGAAGTGGTTTGAATTTCATAACAGCTCCACTCACAACACAAGCAAGTGTCAGGCCAAACAATCACTAGTGACCGAACTGAAGGCATCCAAATCAGATACATGTTCTGTTTCTGAGTCAGAACTAGGCAAGGGGAATGAAAAAAAGCAGATCATTGATGCGGAACCTAGTACCACCGTTTCCACCACCAAGCTCTAGAGGGAGGATCCTGAGGATCCAAAGGAGGGGGAGCACCTCTTCCATTCACATATTTGGGTGAAGGGTTCTCCACTACAATTCCATGTCAATAAAAAAAGCCAAAAGAACCTCATTTTAGTATAGGTCATGAATTAGCTTGGCCTACCGACCACATCACACCCACAATCGTATACCATTGGGTGGCTTCACCAAGGAAGAGATATTCGCATCTTCCAACCGTGCCACCCTCCATACAACATCAATCCCTTCATGAATGAGGTACTTTGTGATGTTTCTCCTCTTGATGTGTCTGATGTATTATTGGGCCAGCCATACTTGTGGAAGTGACATGTTGTTTATGATTCTAGGCCTCGTTATGTTATTATTACTTTGGGAAATAAGTTTAAAGGATACTATATGCAGTATCGCCTCCCGCCATCTCTTTGATTACTGCAAAGAAATGCATTAAGATTATTTCCCAAACCAGGAAAATTTTTTCATTACAATTCACCCACAGGGAAAGAATAATATTGTGGCCACAGCCTCCAAATAGGGCTCCCCTACATGACCTCAGCAGATAGAAAAACTCGTGGAGAAATGCAAGGGAATTTTCTCCTCACACATAGAGGTTCCTCTACACTGTTACGTCAAGCACTCCATTGATCTAAACCCAGGTGTGTTGTTTCCTGATGTTTCCATACCTCATGCGATCACACAGTTAGAAAATTATATATTACAGAGCAATGCAACACATAAAATATGCGGAAAAACACAAGCACACAAAACACATAAAACCAGAGAGACACAGATATACGTGGTTCACCTAGTTTGGGTTACTTCCACCCCGAACAGCCAGTCCCTCCTTTATATTATCCAACAAAATGAAGAGACACAACCTACATCAGATCCACTGTAATATCCTTTGTTCTCTCTCACAGTCTCCCTATATATTTCTTGCTCTGAGAATACTCATACACAGCCGCAATACAATACCCTCATACAAAATGAGGGTTGTCTTCTAGGGAAAAAAACCCTAAACATGACTTCTACTGTCAGATCATCCACCTAATGAACGACCCATATTGACTAGAAATTACTATACTTTTACAAGGAAATTTTACATTTGTTTTTAGCTTCGTGGGCATTGCCCCCGAAACCCTCGCCGGGGGGTCAACCACCCTAGACCCCCTGGAGGGGAAAATTCCCCCCCGCTATAGGCGTGTAAAGTTTTCTTGGGGTATACATCCGGCTAAAACAAGGATCTCTGAATCAGGATGAAAATCAGGCTCCACACCCAACAATCTCCCACTTGGAGACTGATTGTAGCAAATCCACCTCTGCTTAATTTACTGGAAAATGACTCCTATTTGTGTAGAAATTTATATAAATAATGTGTTATATATCCAAGATTCTCCTAATCACACACTATTTGACTTCATGTACAATAAAGAATCTATTCCACCATTGATAATCACATGCGGAAATTAACACAATTGCAATGCACACATGAAACCATAAAAATTCACACACATTAACATAGTGATTTTATGGGAAAGCCTGAAGCTAAAAACCCCAACTATCTGTATATAATATATTTCATAGAGATCATTTAACAATCCTCATACAAATCTTCTCACAAGCTCTCAGTAAAATACAATCGCTACACACTAATCAGGCCCTGATCTAGCAAATCCATGCACCGATCTCTGCCACCTGCTAACCTGCCTCTACTGCACAATCCCTACTGGGGAATGGCTCTGAATGAACTCGAATCCACCTGGATTTCACTGCACAATCCTCATTTTCATCTCCATCAATGTGTGGTGAAAACTCATGCAACACTATAGTCACAACTGATAGTCAACCTGCTCTTTCACCTACCTCTCCACTGGACTCCACTGAAGCTGTCCATGCACTATAGTTAACTGATGTATTCATCAGTTGATTAATGAGTTAATATTTAGTGAATTAATTAATAATTAATTCACACCACTCTCACTAGTGTATCAATCAATTATACTAGATACAACTAGCTTAATTGTGTTTAACTGAGTTAAACTAAACACAACTCCACCAACTACTTCTACGACTCCACCAAACTCTGTCACATGAGTTCTAACTAAATTCTCCATGAAATAGCTCCACTTAACCCTCAGGAACAACACAATTCCTTCTGTCAGCTCCTGTGCCACATCTATGCACTTAACTAAAGTGCTCCAAGAGAATAAGATAATGTTTAGAGTCCAAATATTATTAAGAGCTAATAATATTCGACATATCTATTTTTAGACTGGCAATCTAAAAATAGATTCCACCCAATATGTTTAAAAATATAAGTCAATCTATTTTTTCCAACTTGACCAACCATCCACAAATAGCATCCTGCAACTCATAGAATATGATCGAAATGTCTAAAAATAGACATAGTTTAAAAATAAACTTGCGCCAAAAATAGCCTGCGAGCCCACTTAGTGAAGGTGACTCTTTTCACTAAGCTCATCATCTTGTTGCAATATCAACACTCCCTCTCAACAAGATAGGGATTATCTGCCACCCTAATCCTACCTCTATGGTATTCGAATTTTCTCCTGGTGAGCACCTTCGTCAAGATATCAGCATCCTGATCCTCCGTAGGAATGTAAGAAAGTAACATGATCTTCCGCTGCACACAATCTCTGATATGATGATACCGGATGTCAATGTGTTTAGATCTATCATGAAACACTGGATTAATTGAGAGTTTGATGTAACTCTGATTATCACAATATATCACAGTAGGATCTAAGTGTGAACTGAACAACCTGACCAGGATCTTCCTCATCCATATAGCCTCGCATGCAGCCAAACTTGCTGCCATGTACTCGGCCTCCGCTGAACTGAGTGCCACGAATATCTATTTCCTGCTATACCAAGAAACTGTTGTAGAACTGATACTGAATATCCCTCTAGATGTGCTTTTTATGTTCGTTGGGCTCCCTGCCCAATCTGCATCCATGAAGCCATGCGGCTTCACCTCATCTGACTATCTGTACCATAATCCATATCCCGATGTGCCTCTGAGATATCTCAATACATGATTTCCCACTGTTGAGGAGGTAAATCCCCTCTGCGGACAGAGGCGATCCCTACTAGCCCAGCAGGGGTCTAGCAACAATCACAAAATGTTATAGCGCAGGTTCCTAGTTACGAATAAAATACCAAAGATGGAGGCCTACCTGGAGTCCAATGCTATGATCCATAGAAGAAAGTGTTCCCGTTCCTCAGCCTCGGCAGATCACAATCCCTCCACGATCTCCGTGGATGGACACCTGCACATGCAAGAAACAACATGAATACAAGCATAAAATCCAGAATACACAACTAGATATCAGTCAGAAAGGATATAACTCATATTAACATAAGTGAAAATAGAGTGGAACCATAACCATAATCATTCATTAAATAACAATCGAAAGAGAGTACAACCAATGTTCTGACGTCGTGATCTCCTTCGGAAGGGTCCCAAGTCGTTCACGTCTCAAAAATCTCACCAGGGAAAGGGGAAAACCTCTCTTGAGTCTCTCGACGATAGTCTCCTTACTTGAGTCGGCCTTAAGGGAAGAAAGAGGGCTCTTACAGCACAAAGGCTCTTGGGAATTTGGAGATTCAAAGCTTAGACACTTCAAGACTAGCTTGCAATGGCAAGAGGAAAGCTTTTATAGATGGGGAAGGAGGGAGTTGGGATCCCTATTATTGTGGGATTGGCCCTATCATGAAGGAAGGTTCCATGAAAGGTGGCAAACCACTTCCCTTCCATAGAACTCCCGTAGCCAAACCTCCCAACTCAAGATAGACAATGGTTTCTGAGTTGGTTGAAACACAACTTCCGCAATCTTTATTTAAAAAACACTCCTTAAATTGGCTGGCGCGACTACTGCTCTGGGAAAGAGCGCCAGTTGGCGCGGCCTCTTTGTAGTATTTTCCCCATTGGCACGAGTGATGAATTTGCTACCCGCGCCAATGCAAAAAGAGATGTTTTCATGATTTTTTGCAAGGATATGTCTTTAGGGCAATTGAAGCTCATGTTTAGAGGGATGCAATGATGATGGTTTCAAGGCATGACATTGCTCACAGGTCACGTAATGGGTCCTCCATTGTGCGGGACGGGGAATGGTAGGGACGGTGACAAATTACTGTGTAACAGATGCCCCCTAAAGTATGAGGCCCGAGAGAGAGAGGGGTGAAATGCTTTACGATAACATGTTCAACTGAACGCCCACCGTCGGAAAACCTGCGCAGAAAAATACAACTAATATCTCAAGTACATGATGTATATGTGGTATGGGCGCAGCCATCCGAAACAGAGTACACTATAATCCGAATCCAGGGTATGGGCGCAGCCATCCAGCAAGGATCAAATAAATAGACTCAAGTATGGTCGCAGCCATCCAATCAGTGAGTCATGTACAAAATGATAATAATCCACAATCGCAGCCTGGATTACAACAGACACAATCCAGGGTCTTGAGCTCCATCTCGACCCAAACAAAGTACAAGTTCAAGCATGCGAATATGTGAGCTGAAGTAGAACATGCAAGAACATCGTCTGATTACCAGCCAATGATGAAAGTTGTTAACAGACGCGAGAGGAACCACCAATAATGACAATGGCCCTCAAGGTACTACAGGTACAATCTACGGTGTGCGAATCAATGAGCTGGTGTCGAACACTCGTAGAATCAATCGATCGGAGGCCAATGATGAAAACCTCACGTCGAATGCGACGAACCTGCCATTGAGGCATGCAGGTTCCAAGGTACCATAAAGGAGTCCCTAGATCAGCTTCTTAGATAATGAGCTGAAGTCGACAGGAAGTGACCTTGATCGAAGGTGGGCCATAATGTTTCCCATATCATCGACATGAGACAGAGGAACATGATGTTTTGTTGTGAATCAGGATCATATGAGAATCAGAGGAAGGTCAATATTCGCAGAGGCCAACTTCTCTTGAACATATAAACGGCACGACAGTGGACTTGGCAGTATTTGACATCAATGGATCAGAGGTCATGGTGACAAGGCAATGAGCAGAGGAGAGGTCAAAAAGGATTATCCAAACCCACGGAGGCAAAGTGAAGAAACGAGATGAGATGTCCCCAACCCGACACAAATGCAGACAAGTGCCATGTTCAAGAGCGACATACTGCCGACGACAATGACGATGGTTCCATTTTCCCCCCACCATTTCTGGCGAGTACCCCAATTATTTTTGATAACAAGCTTGAAGGGGATAGCATATGCTTGTGATATAAGTCCGCCCTTCGGGCGAATCCATCCTAGTGCATTTAACGAGTCCTAGGAAGGAGAAACTCGTAGAACGTCATTTCGACGGAATCCAATGTCATCAGGGTTTAACGAGTCTGACAAAGGAAGAACTCGGCGTCTTTTCATGTTTAGAGAGTTTGAAAAGACAGCGGAAAAGTAAACTCCAGCAGTCCCTTTTCGTAAATAGTTCCTCAGATCCGAAAAGGTAGAAAACAATATCCGAGGAAACCTCCTAGTCGCGATAGGCTAGGGTATTCCTTTTTCGTAATCAATCCATCCCAGCCCGAAAAAGGGGTAAACGTATACTGGGTAGATGTCGATTCGTGTCCATTTTAACGAGATCGAAATGACAAGGGCCTCGACAATATTTTCATGTTTAGAGAGTCAGAAAAGAGCTGAAAGATGACTCCAAAGTGACTTTTTCGTGTATTTACCGAGTCCGAAAAAGTATAAAATACAACTCGTTTCCATCGTTAAAGTCGCAAAAACCTGCTGCTGCACATACCAAGCAAGCGTAAAACCCATTTTCGACATAACATATTCAAATATTTGATAAAAATAACTTTTAAAGCTCATCTAAATGTCGAAAAAGCTATAAATATGTCAAAATGGTAAAAAAAAAATTACATTTACTATTTACCTTGGTAAAAAGGAGCAGTGGTCCATTTTGGAGTGCAAAATTCTGACGGCGATTGCGACAGATCCGGTTGAACATTCAAATTCTTGTCTGTGACAGGTAAGAGGTGCTTCCCTGCTCTTCATTTCAATCCATTTTTTAGTAATTTTTTCTCATGTATCAGCCCTCTGAGGCCACTCTTTGAAATTTTAGGGCTACGCTCATTGGTGTGGGTATCCGGCACGGACCCATGCCAATAGGCCTTTTTATGCAAAGGGCTCGCGCCACGTGGCCCGACTGTTCACAAAACAGTCGCACCAGCGGCGCAACCCAAATTTCCGCCTAAAAATTTGAGATTTTAATAATTTTAAATGGAATTTGAAGCCCATCAGAGATCTAATTAAGGGTTCATGACCATTGTGAATGTAGGAAATCAAGCAAAATGGTGATTGAATGGAAAGAACAAGAGCATGGAGAAGAGGATGAACAGGCCATAGAAAGTGAGACTTGCATGAATGCCCTCAGAAACTTTGGGCTAAAGAAGTTCTTCCTTACACCCTATTTATGAGCTCAGCCAGAGCTCCTCCAGTATCTGATCAGTCTTTGGGACGAACAGGAAAAAGTGTTCAAGTTGCGAGATCAGGTATTGGAACTGGAGGTTTCTGATGTGTATTTCATAACTGGACTGTCTCGCAGAGGTCCGGTACCCATTCTGACTGGGAGCAGACCATCTGGCGAGAAGATGGAAGAAGTGATGGCACGAGTGTGCCCAGATGCACAACTCGGATCAGGGAGCAAAAAGTTGGATATCCACACTATCCCCGACCTGGCATTGAGAGTTGTTCTACATACCATCACGCGGGCTGCAGGATCGTAGACACCGCACGAGGCCACAAAGGCCCAACTCCTGTTGGCCTCAGAATGCATGAGTCCCTTACTGTTTGACTGGGCTACAGCAGTAACAATAAACATGAAGAGGCAGCTCACAAAATGCAAACAAGCTAAACTGAAATAGTTTGGCTATGGTTCCATCCTGGTATCGTTCATTCTGGAACGTTTACCAATCTTCCAGGGCCAAGGGGCCATAGTAGCAGACCCGGTACCACGAGAGCCAAGGATGGCTCGCTGGGCAACACTAATGCCCAGAGCTAGAGGTGGCCAATAGATGTCCTGGAGGCCGGAATTCTTTAGGTGGTTACGACGCCAATTGATCATCGTGGAGGACTGGCCATATTCAGGAACTGACTTCACCGGAGACCCAGATCTCCCACTGCCAGAAGGAGATGACTGGGACGAGAAGTTGGGTAAGACCTCATATTTTTTTATTTTTAATGTTTTATGTTTTTTTTGTTAATACACATTCGTCCTAACACATTTTATATATATATGTAGATGTGGGCCCTGAGAGACCAGCTGGAATGTCTCCAATCTCATGGAGGACTCAACTCGCCCCTGATCCTTAGGGAGAAGGCACAGGAGGAGAGGAGTTGATCCAGAACCTCGAGGGCATTGCCCGAGGTATCCCGGACTATGCTAGGCTGGCGGATGTACCGATGGCGTACCAGTGTCATACGGTGGGAGTTCCAAGTCAGATCCACCGAATCCTGAGACGCTTAGTGCGTGCAGTTACATGCTATCATGAGCACCATGCAGATTAGCTCTTAGGGATTATACCACACCTATTTTTTGAGAGAGATGTCGTCTCCAGATGTACTTAAGATGATTATGTATATTTTGACTTTATGTGACACACTCTATGTAAACATTTCGATATCTATATATATATATATATATATGCATATCTATTTCTGGATGGATCTTTCTTTATATGTGATGATGATTTACAAATTGCGCAAATGTTTGTCTAATACCAAATTTGCTACTGCATCTGTTAATGTGTTCAAATGCCTGGGTATATGTTGATATGTAATATAATCAAAATTCCTCTCCAGTAATCGAATACGTAGATACAGACGTAAAATGGATGGGTTCCTTACCGAATAGTGTCCGTTTAGTTGTAACACTACAAGCTGTGAATCTAGATACACGAGCAATTCACGGATGCCAAGGTTAACTGCCTCAGTTAATAATTCTAACACAGCACTATACTCCACGATGTTGTTCGTAGTACATCCTAGACACACACCTTGCAGGTTGACCAACTCACCAACAGGATCGTAGATTACCCAGGCTGCAGAAGACAGATTCCTGGTACTGCGGGAGGCACCATCCACGAAACCAACAAATGGACGAAAAGACATCTGCACAACCAGGAAGACCCGATCAGCAGAAAGATGTTTACAAGGCACACCACACCATACATGCACACAAATGAAAACACACACCTATGTACACACAAGACGGGCATGCCCCCCAGCATGGTGTCTCAATTCAAGGTGCATGCCCCCCAAGCTTCAGTCCATAGGAAATGGAGTGAAGGTTGAAAAAAAAAGAGATTTGAACTAAATCTATCAAAACTCGAATTGAATATGCTCATGTTTCATTGTTTTAACGAGGTTGACACACTTAAAAGAACTATCCTCATAGCATCTTGTTTCATAGTTCTAAGAGCTTGACACAAGAGAAAGAACTGTGCTCTAATGAGCTCCCAGGAGGAGGTTCAGGAGGTGGTGCGGGGAAAATACCCATGAGGACTGGGTCTTTGAAGAGACCAAGTCCTACACTGTTCGGGGGATTTGGAATTTGATCCACGTATGGCACGTTGTTCTCAGAGGTAGAGGTGAAAAATGACAACTGATCCACCGTGACAATTTTTCCCTCGTGAGGGAACTTAATGAATTGAAAAACGGTGGATGGCACGCATAGCATGGCATGGGTCCAGCTGTAGCCAAGAAGTATATTGTAGTTGAGATTAGCGTCAACCACTTCTACTTCCACGTTGACAGTTTTCCCCTGTAATGTGATTGCTAGACTCTCGAGAACACCCAGGGGTTTAGATTCCTGACCATCAAATGCCTCAAGGTCATTGGGGGATGACGAAAGGGCTGGAGAGCCAATGGCCTTCCAGAAAGTGGATGACATAACACAAGTAGAAGCACCTTCATCTACTATGGCCCTATGGATGTTCAGACCGTTAATCCCGACTTGAATGACAAGAGCGATTTGAGGAAGAAGTCGGGGAGTGAAATTCTCCAAATCAAAGGTGAGAAGACTCGAGTCGGCGGGATCGATGCCACCGATCACAGACAGTAAAGCCTTCCATTATGAAGGGTAGCTTTGAAGAACCTCAAGTGCAGACATAGCACACGGCACCTGTGCCAAATCCTCAACAATGCTGTAATGTTGAGCGGCACAAGCGTTTGGATTATAAGAAGATCTTCGAAGAACACCTTTAGAAGGTGGCTTCACAACGGGTTCGGGAGTGGGCTTCTCGATTTCCAATGAACCGGAGGCAAGTGGGGGAGGCAGTCCATCCATAACTGCCTTCCCGGGTGCCTGCCGTGATTCATTGTAATCCTTCGACCGCGCAGCGACAAAGATAGGTGCAACACTTTTCACCATGAAAACTTGGGACCCAAACGGTACAAATGGTGATGGCTGTTCAACCACCTGGGTCTGATGAGATGGGAATGGCTCTTTTAGAACTGCCGGAGATCCTTTTGAGCCCTTGAGAAGCTGACTAACTTTGGATCGTCGGGGACAATCCTTAGTATAATGGTCCTCTTCACAAATGAGGCAAGAATATTTTGGTTTACGCTGGGAGCCATCCTCAGTGTGAGATTTAGATTCTAGCCTCGGGGCATCAGATTTTGATTTGCCTTTGCCCTTCTTCTTCCCCTTGGAGGATTTCTCCGTAGGATTGGCCTGAACGGCATTCACCTCTGTATTTTTGCCAGAATCGGATGAGGCGGGATTAGCAGAAGGATTGTTGGAAGAATTAGACTTCTGCTTCCCATTCGAAGATTTCTTCGAATTATGAGAGACAGAACCAATGACACCATCCACCGCAGGGGTAGGTGGAGCCTTAGAGGTTCTGGGCCATGGAGCATCAGTCAAGATATCGTAAAGCGTGCTGGAATGAGAATACACAAGGTCCAGATATTGGGCACGCGCAATGGCTTGCTCCTCCGTCACACACGCTCCCATCGCAATATCCTGAGCGATTTTATTCACGAAGGAGGTGGTGAACCAATGAGTCAGTATCTGATCAGGTATGTGAAACTTGATCAGTCTACGACAACGCTGCCACTCATGAATGTGATCTGAGATGTGATTGGCTTTATCCTGCTTTAGAGAAGTCAAGAGGTGCATCCCGGCTTCATAACGAACCGGTAACTGAAAATGTGTGAGGAAAGCCATGGCTAAAGAATTGAAATCTTGGAAAATGCCACGAGGCAGCTCTATGTACCACTTAGCAGAAGCTCCAGTTAAAGTACGCTGGAAGAGGCACAAATGGATTGAATCGTCGACCCAAGAGTTAGACGAACACCAAAGATGATACGTCATCACATGCGCCTGGGGATCCTCTCCAGTTTTTCCCTCAAACTTGGGGCAATCACCTAGTATCTTGGTGGGAACCAGAGGCCAATATGGATTATGTGAAATCGGATCATTGGTCAACTTTGAAACGTCCGGCAGTTCCAAGGTAGCCAGGAACGGCAATGGAGGGTTAACTGCCATGCCAGTCCCAGGATAAGGTCCGATACCCATGCTCCACGATGGTTGTGAATATCCCTGCCCCCACGGGTTCTGTCCCGCAGGATTCTGACCGTAGGGGGCATAGTTCGTATAACCAGACTGATTTGGCTGCTGGTAACCATGGTGTGGGGCTTGATAACCAGGGTTCGGGCCCTGATTAGGCGTCTGCCCCGTATAAGCAGCGTTTGGATTTGGCTGCTGAGCGTAGGTAGAACCGGGTGGAGGAGGATAATACTGAGAGCCTCCGGGGTGGTTATAGTTCGGTTGAGACTGACCATGAGGATAATAACCACCCTGAGGATGAGTAGGCTGCTGAAAAGTGGAACCCTGCGGAGCCTGATATGTAGGGCGCAGCTGTTGATTTGGCTGCGGCATTGAATGAACCGGCTGCTGTGCAGGGTTGATGGAATGAGCGGGCTGCCCTGAGTGAACAGGTTGACTTGACTGAGAGGGCTGACCTGAGTGACCAGGTTGACCCGGATAGACAGGTTGTGCCGGTTGCACAGGCTGACCTGGCTGTAAAGGAGCTCCAGGTTGTACCGGATGGACCAGTTGGCCTTGAGGCGGAACACCGGGTTGTACCGGATGAGCCGGTTGGCCTGGTGGAGGAATAGGGCCAGGTGGTTGCTGGAAACCGGTTTGACCTGAAGTAGAACCATAGGATGGTCCTGGTTTATATGCAACGTTAGAAACAACAGGATACTGCGGTTGCATTGGTGGAGAAGGCTGGATGTGCCCCCCAGGACCATGGACCGGTCCCGGTTGGTACCCTGGCTGAGGCTGGACAGGTTGACCGGAAGGGCTGTAATACTGTCCTTGTGGACTGTACGATGGCCCTTGCTGGCCCGCAGGATAGCCCTGGATGGGCTGCCCCTGTGGGTCATAAGGATAACTAGGTTGGCCCGCAGGTTGGCCTTGGAAAGGTTTCCCTTGCGGGTTATAAGCCTGGTGATGAGGTAAACCTTGAGCATGGAGGAAAGCCTCAGGAGCGGGCAGACGTAAAATGTCCCCGTGCTCGTCATATTGACCTGGAAAAGCATACACGGGAGTAACATCCTGTGCATAGTGCGAAAAATAAGATCGGTAGGGATCTTGGGAGGATGGTCCAACCTCGGGGTTCGGCTGTTGCAAAGACAACCGATACTCCTCCGGAGAGATGTTCTCTGGTATGGCAGTGGCTAGATAGACATCTTCTGGAGTTGGCATAGCCCTGGCAGAGGGTGCTGTGACAACAGGAGAAGAGGCGGCCACACAAACAGTGGGCCGAACGAGTACAGAAGTCACGGGCGTCGAAGGAGACACCCCGGGTGTAGGAGTAGCCGGCCTCGGAGAAGGAGCTGAGACTCCCATAGAGGCTGCGGCAGAGATGATCTGACCTAAAGACCTGTATCCCGGCGGTAAAGAGGGACTGGCTGTCGACATCTCAGCCAGTTCAGAGTTGTCTCCCGGAAACAATCTTCGTGGGAAGAGCTGATAGTCTTCACCAGACGTTGGGATTTCCTCACCAGAATCACTCATGGTTGATTCTGCTGTTAAATCTCGCAAGAGACGACGAGGACTAGGAGGACATACAGCATCAACAAAAGGCGAACCCGATGTGAGAGAAAGGAAATCAGCTCCTAATCTCAATTCAGACACAGGGTCCGAAAAAGGCTAATTGAACTCAACTGGTCCTCCAAAGGGTTGCTCAGCAAGAACCGGTCCCCCGTCAGGAAACTCGGAAACAATAGGCTGCTGCGGTTCAGCAGAGGACTGGGAAACCTCTGAATAATCGTCCGTGTAAGGACTACCAGTGGACAAAACCGAAGGTTCCGCCACTGTGGCAAACGATAAGAGAAAAAGATAGGCACACACACGGGCTGAAAAAGAGTCAAGGTACACGAAAAAACGGTCAACAAGCTATATCTAAGAGGGCGTGTAATCGTGGGTGATTAATTTTTACCACATTGAAAAATAAGAAGCTCTACCGTTTCATGTTTTAAGAGTCGAGAAACGATAGAAAGATGACTCTATCTCTTTCAGATTTGACACAAGCAGGAAAGGACAAGTGCTTGACAGTCTTTTCAAGTTTAAGGAGTCAGAAAAGACCAAATGACTGCTCAGGAATACTAGGCACAAAAGGTGTACCAAATAACCGTGAACTGCAATATACACCTTGGTTTCAATAATGAAACAAAAATCGACCAAGGACTTTCCGTACGTGCAGGCAATCTCCCCGAATGTTGTGTTCAGTGTATCACGGGTATAGGGCGGCAGACTCGGCTTCCTATGGATAAAGGATTGAAAACCTAGAGGGGTCTCCCTTTATATACGTGACGGTACAGGGAGCACAAGTCCGTACTAGCGCTGTCTAAATCCAAAAGGCAAATGACAGCTGCTAGGTTTAAAGACGCCGGAACACGTCTCTAGCCTAGACCTCTAAAATGTGTTTCGTTAGATTTTAATGTTGCCTTAGGTTAATTGAATAAATTTTATGGTTGATCTTCAATTAGGTTTCAATTTTCAGGCCCTATCGTATGTAGTGTCTTAAAAGACTCCTAAATGCAAAGCTACATGCCACAATACACCATTCTGTTCGATGAAAACTAGCTACAGAAGAGTTGAGAGCTTTTACGCAAACAAAATGATCGGAAGACAAACAATGATATCTCTAATGCAACTAATGAAATTGAAAACTTTTCATTCCAATCACTAATCACTAGCAAAATCGAAAAGATTACAATTTGCACTAATCAACCAAAAGCAAAAGAGATTTTTTTTTTTTTTTAATTTTCAATGTTTGATGGCTAGATGCACTTAAACAAACTGAAAACAGACGGAACAAATTGAGAAACGATATTGAGAGAGAAAAAAAAACCAATTTCACTCAATGACACAACAATCAAATCTCAAATCGACCAAAGTCTCTCAAAACCAAGAAGAAGACTCAAAGGCTCCAATGGACCGTGTGATCTGGGTCCAAAGCAAGACCAAATGAAATTTGAATGAAGAAATGGGAAATCACTCAAAAATCGCAACAAAATAGTTAACAACTACAAAGAGAATGTGGAGGAGCAATCAGAGAGTTGATTGGATAGATGAAACACCAAAACTCCCAAGGAGGGCTCGATACACCAAGCCACTAGATGCCCTAGAGCTTAAAACGTGAAATCGATGGAGAAAAGAAAACAACCAAAGGACGAAGTCAAATTCCCAGCCAAACAGGACTCCAACACACTCAGGTAGTCAAAAAATACCCTCAAATACCCTCAAATAGAGCTCAAAACTGAGCAAACTCAAATACCCTACAGGGGTGGTGCGACTGTAAGGCTGCAACTGGTGCCAGCAGGCAATTGACGCAGGCAATACAAAAGCAACATGCACCAATTGGCATGACTGTCGGGCTAAAAAGCGTGCCAGTCGAGTTTCTCAGCCAAAAATAAAAAAGAAATACTGCAGAAGCAGATCAATGTAAACTAAGCAAACCAAGAAACAAAAAGCAGCAAAATAACCCAACCCAGAAGGCTAACCAAGCAAGGAAAATCATAAAACAATCAAAACGAGACAACCCAAACGAGACAGTGAAAACTAGACGATCCCCAGTTGAGTCGCCAAAATTTTTGAGGAGGTAAATCCCCTCTGCAGATAGAGGTGATCCCTACTAGCCCAGCAGGGGTCTAGCAACAATCATAAAATGTTATAGTGCAAGTTTCTAGTTACAGATAAAATACCAAAGGTGGAGGCCTACCTGGAGTCCAATGCTATGATCCGTAGAAGAGAGCGTTCCCGTTTCTCAGCCTTGACAGATCACAATCCCTCCACGATCTCCACAGATGGACACCTGCACACGCAAGAAACAACACGAATACAAGCCTAGAATCCAGAACACGTAACTATATATCAGTCAGAAAGGATATAACTCATATTAACATAAGTGAAAACAGAGTGGAACCATAACCATAATCATTCATTAAATAACAATCGAAAGAGAGTACAACCAATGTTCTGACGCTGTCATCTCCTTTGGAAGGGTCCCCAGTCGTTCACGTCTCGCAAAGCTCGTGAGGGAAAGGGAAAAATTCTCATGAGTCTCTCGACGATATTCTCCTTACTTGAGTCGGCCTTTTGGGAAGAAAGAGGGCTCTTACAACACAAAGGCTCTTGGGAATTTGGAGATTCAAAGCTTAGGCACTTCTAGACTAGCTTGCCATGGCAATCAGCAAGCTTTTATAGATGGGGAAGGAGGGAGTTGGGATCCCTATTATTGTGGGATTGGCCCTATCATGAAGGAAGGTTCCATGAAAGGTGGCAAACCGCTTCCCTTCCATAGAACTCCCGTAGCCAAACCTCCAACTCAAGATAGGCAATGGTTTCTGAGTTGGTTGAAACACCACTTCCGCAATCTTTATTTAAAAAACACTTCTTAAATTGGCTGGCGCGACTGCTGCTCTAGGACAGAGCGCCAGTTGGCATGGCTTCTTTGTATGATTTTCCCCATTGGCGCGAGTTATGAACTAGCTGCCCACGCCAATGCAAAAGGAGATGTTTTCATGGTTTTTTGCAAGGAGATGTCTTTAGGGAAAATGAAGCTCATGCTTAGAGGAATGCAATGATGATGGTTTGAAGGCATGACATTGCTCACAAGTCACATAATGGGTCCTCCATTGTGCGGGACGGCTAATGGCAGGGACAGTGACAAATTACTGTGTAACACACCCCTCCTATGATTCCTACAAAATTGACCATTAATCCTCCTAAATGAATTATTCATAAAGTTTATTTCAAAGGTCATGTGAGAGTTGCTCAAAGTTTTAACGTACTTGAAGACCTCGCATAGTCTCCATAAAATATTTCCACTCTTGATTTGTTGCAAAAATGTCCCACCCGCAAGAAGAACTTGGTTTCTTCTATCGAATATATTGATCCTTGACATTGCAAACTAGTCACTTTCAATCAAAAGAACTATTTGCCTCGAATTTTGGCCCGATTAGATTTTATGATCCATTTTTTCATTCACGTTAATAGCATCCATCATTCTATTGTGGATGAGAGAACCTCAACCTGTATTATGTCCTTATCTTGCTAGAATGAAATTGGTTCTCCTAAATTGAGTGAGTCACCAAGAACTTTGAAGGCTTTCAAAAAAATAACTTATAAAAGTTGTGGAATTTTAAACTCATGAAAAATAGAATTAAGAGGTAAATATGTATCCATAGAAGTTGAATTCATTAACAAACTTCTAGAATATAATCTTATGTTAGGTCTCATGTAGGTTTACACCATGGTTGTTGTCGTTTTGACTTATTTCAACCACCGTTAACTCCAATCCACTACCCCTTTGATAAGTTGAACAAATATGAGATTTGTGTAAGCAAACCTGCTTACAAAAATATAGCAAGATCATTGTGTAGCACATGGAAGTGTGACAAAATGTTCAAGAAGATAAGCCACAATGGTCCAAAATATTTTATCACCAGCATAAATCATCACGTGTTGTTCCTTGAATGTATAAAACTGTCCAAATTCATGTACTCTGATTTCAAAGTTCTACAAAAATGTCCAATCAGTATCCACTTATCATTATGAATTTACCTTCCATGAGAACACCGTCTTTGGCAAAGTTTCTAAAATTCAGTGGACCCCACGTGAGTTCAATCCTCATTGGTCCCACTAGGGGATACAAAGTAGACAAATAAGGGTCCATTGACCCTTTGCAATTTAATGAAGCAACGTAGTTTCTCGCTAGTCCTAGATATATTTCTGTCAGCATAAACCTTAGGGCTACCCCCCATAGCCTCCAAGTTGTTGTACACTGCTTTCAACGTATCGAGTGATGTGTAAGGTACTCTTACCAAGAATAATTGAATGAGTTCATATATATATATATATATATATATATATATATATATATATATATATATATATATATATATATATATATATATATCACATTCTGCACATTAAATTCCTAATACATGCCCTAATCATATTTCTAAGGACAATCCAAAAATTATTTTTCTTTTAAAAAATTATAAGAACTCTAAAGAATCTAGTAATAGAATAAGAAAATGTTCTATGATGATAATGATGATGACAATGATGATGGTTGATGTCCACTGAGACCAATATTTGGTCTATCGGACCTAAAGAAAAGAGTTATTTAATTTGGTTTAATATTTTATTCCTATGCTCAAAAAGCTTGGAGAGAAGCCTCGTCAACTCACTATAATTTTGACATCTTAAAAGGCTAGGAAGGTCAATATCGCAACAAAGATTATGAAATTGAGCTCTAATGTGGTTGTATGTGGGGAACTCTAAGAGAAAGTGATTTTCATTCTTGATGTTCATATTCTCACAGAGATGGCAGATCCTTTCTATCCATGGTGTTTTAGAAACTGTCCAACGACCTCTTTCACTATGGAGCTCATGAGTTTCCATTCTAATATTGGCTATATTAATTTTCTTCTTTGAGGTAGTTAAAAGAGAGAGATCCTTTTGATCTTCTAAGGTGGGGTTGATGACCTCCTTATAATACCTTTATTTTCTTTTAGCTGCTAGATCTTTCTCACACCACATTTTTTCTTTGAACTTAGAAGTAACAATTTTTTTATTGTTATTGATGTTTTGCAATGCAACATTCTCGTCGATCTCCTAATGTTTTAACCAAGCCCTGGTGTCATTATACCAACCTCGTTTAAGCCTTAGGTGGTTTTGGCTGGAATTTGAAGCTATCTTTGGAAGTCTATGGTCTCTTATGCTATTGAGCTTGTGCTTGTACAAAAGAAGCCTAGTCATAGCTAGGCTCTCGATAGGGGAAAGACCCACTTCTATAAGGAGAATAGGATAGGGTCTATTGCTTTTAATTTTAAGGTTATACATTATAAAACTCTTTTGGATTTGCTCAATATTTCTCCAAGATTCTCTAGAGATGTTGCAACCCCAAACCTCACATCCATATAAGATAACAGGAGTGACTAATGTTTCAAAGAGGAACTTCTTTCTATCCCACGTTATGAGGTTTGTCATTTTACAATTATTTTCAAGATCAAAATAAGCTTTCCAAGCCCCACTAATCCTTTTCTGAATTCCATAGTTCCAATTGAGCTTTTGATGAATATCAATTCCTAGGTAAATATAAGAAGACACTTCCTCCAAGTTACTATTGTCATACATAAAATTAGCATAAGTGTCCTTCTTGGATTTGATAATCATAACTTTTTTTTTGTCAGTGTTAATAGACATAGCCATGGTAGATCAGAAATCCTTAAGAAGTTTGAGTTTCTTATCAAGATAAGATGGGCACCTTGCGAGAAGAACAATATCATCATCATAGAGAAGAAGGATGATGACTATCCTGGCTAAGATCATGCCAGCACATCCTGCTTCCTCTAAACAACCTTCTAGCTTGTCGATGTAAATGCCAAATAGGGTATGGGAGAGGGGGAAACCTTGTTTAACTCCGATATTACACTTAATATCTTTCGACCACCCCTCACTTCTCTTTAACTTGGCAATTACATTCTCATATAACCTTGTAGCAGCTGCTCTTAACTCGAAAGGAACATTTAGCTCTTCTAATATATTCCATAGTTTATTTCTAGGAACCGTATCGAAAGCCTTTATAAAGTCCACAAAGCAACATAAGATATTGGATTTATCATTGTGGAATTCTTCCACAATGATCCTAAGCGTAACGAGGTGGTCCATTGTTGAGTGTTGTGTTCTAAAACCCACTTGGTCTTTAGCCCGATTGCCTTCACTTTCAAGCCAAATGCTCAACTTATTTTCCAAAATAATACCATATAACTTGGCTAAGAGAGGGTTGATCATAATTGTTTGATAATTATAAGGGTAATTTTTATCCCAACTTTTAAAAATAGGGATATGAGGCTCTGAGTCCAAGGTTTAGGGAACCCTTTCTTGACCGCTTGGTTGAAAAGCTTGTGGATGTGGGGGATGGGGACAAGACCTCCATTTTTTAAGATTTCCTCCTGGTAACCTTCGATGTCTTTAGATTTCCCATTTTCTAGGTGTTTAACCCCAAAATAAATGTCTTCTAATGAGAAAACTTCTTTAATTGTGAGCAAGGTTTCAAAATCCCTAGCATTTGGAGATTCGTAAAGATTTTTAAGATAGGAATTGCAGTCATGTAAAGCAATTTTATTATTATCTTTAGTTTTCCTAGTTAGAATCTGCCTCCAAAATTTCTTAGGAGCCACCTTAGAGAGGTGTAAGAGATTCTCTTGTCTTTTATGAATATATTGCCTTTTTTTCCTTTTAGTTAGGGCTTTGTAGATTTTTATCTTGTTAATTTTGAAATATTCATCAACAGCTTCCTTAATTTCTGTCTTTGCACTTTTACAATATTTGTCATACCATGGGTTGGTTTTGCTATTTCTTTTATTACTTGAGACTTCAATTGAGAACTTGTTAATAGAATATGAGAGGGTTGTAGTAAAATTATGATAGAGGTCATCTATGTTGTCTATACTAGACAAAGGAAGCAAATTAGTTTTTAATTCATTCAGAAAGAGATTTTTTATTTCTATCAAATATTAAGTTCTTTTGACTACAAAGATTATCTTCTATGGGAGCTCTATGCATGATAAAATTGAGAGTTATGAGTAAAGGCCTACGATCACAATCAGGCTCGTGGTCATCTAAGCTGTCAAAAATTATTATTTCATTGTATAAAGGGAGATCGGAAATAACATAGTCTACCACACTCCTGCCAAGCCCATCGATGCATGTCATCTTGCTAGAATTGGGCCACTTCTTTAGACAGTGTCAAAATTCAGAAAATTGATAGTCGATCCTACACCTCTCGATGACAAAAATCCAGTGCTCCAGTCAGATTTTCCGTAATATCCATATATTTTTAGGCCATTTTCCAGAGTGGAGTAATGGTGTTAGACTTCAGAGTGTGGGCGGTCGATTTCATATCATTCGACTCCATGATTTCGATAGTGCATTCATATCCAATAGCTGAGCAACCTATTCTTCAACCAGCATCAAAGCTGATGTATATGAAGTGTTGTTGCCATGTACTTCATTGATTATTGTTGAAAGATGTTTTATGTCGAGTCAGTTCTTGCTTGATGTATGATGCAAATCTTGATTTTATGTCATGTGATATGTACTCATCATGGATGGTTATTTACGTTCTGACATCCCTTATTTCCTCAATGTCGGGTACTTTTTTTCATCACGTGTGAGGTTTTCATTCTGATAGGAGGTTTGTTATGAGTGAGAATTCATTTTAGCAGGACGTCTTGTGGACAGACTTTTCCACTCATGTCTAAGGCATGTTTCCTTGTATGACAAGAAAACAGTGTCCATGTACATCATCACATTTTCCAGCACCAAATGAAGTGGCCAACACCATCGAGATACTGAGGCCCTGAGACTTTGTCCACGCTGGACAAAGTTTGTTATTAAACGTCTTGTGTTTAAAAGTTCATTATTATACTTTCCTCTTAATTATATTTACATGTGTGTTCATTAATTCTTTTATAAAAGGAAATTATAATACATTACAAAATGTAAAAGATTATGGGTAAATCTGGTCGCTGACGGACTCGGATCATTTACGTAATTCTAACTTAGAAATACAAGAAATGCTTCTTGGTCTTTGAAGTATCACATGTAATTGAGTTTAATGTTGTCAATGCCATGGCTGAAATTATCCCAATGTGTAAACTTTAGATGATTTATTGAGAAGTTGGAAGGAAGAACTTGTATGGTTACTACCTAATAGCACATATCTCAAGCTATAACTAACTAATATGGTTGTGTTTCTTTCACCGTTATCCATGTACATGCATTGGAGTTGGTATCAATGCCATAAATCCATGTAGAATTATTCGAAATTTATGTAATTTATTTGAGATTTGTGAAACCAAATTAGTATATGACAACCCCTTGTTTATTAGACAAGGGACTCACCTCCTTGTAGCGATTTAATTGCTAAATTATATGGAGGTGTTCATACTCTAACTGCCACTTAATTAGACCATGTGAGGTTACATATGACTATTAAGGAGTGGGAAGCTAAAAATCCTTCCACATATATTTTTGATGAGTGTTCACTGTTTGACAACTAGTTTATGTTTTTCAAAATTTTCCCAAAACTGAATCAATAGATTCTATGTTTCCAAAGAGCACCAAAATGGATGAATATCCTCGAAAGGAAGGTAATAAAATAATGGTAATACCCTTATTGTGTTGTGTAGGGTAGTAAAAGGGTATGTTGTGTGTAGGCTTTAAGCATGTACAAAAATTACCTGCAAAACGAATTCTTAAAACAAACAAAGAAACAATGGTGAGAGCATAAAACATGAAAAAAATATACATAGATATTTTACCCTTGATCCCAAAACGGAGACTATGAAATTGAATTTTCATTACATTCCTTTAAATGTTACAATACATATATGTATATGGTGAAGCATTCATAAACCACAATGCACTAACCCTAGATTAAAACATAATCATAGTTCCCTTTACCGAATATACAAAATACCATGGGAAAAAAGCATAACGCCCAAAAAAATGTGCGTAAGCCATGAAAAAAACCATGGGTATGTTTACCCAGGATATTTTGGTCTGTACCCCATCTTTGGGTCTACATAAAAAAAAAAACTCAGGGCATTGCCTCGAACCCAATGTCATGCGTGATACAATGTACAACGTCTAGAGCTAGTCATGGAAATAACATAACACACACCCAACATTCTCCCACTTGTTATTTTGTTTCCACACAAGGGGTCATAGGAGAGATTATTCATTGGTCCAACCATGCAATGCCCATTTTTTCTCTACACCAAGAAAACTTCATAGTGTTCACAATCTTTGTCAATTGATTTGCAACATTCTTAACTGTTTCCACCTTTACGAGCAACTCCTCTTTATTCTCAACCATTTACCTCACAAAGTGATACTAAGAATCAATTTTATTTCTCTTTGAATGATAAGTAGGGTTCTTTGCAAGGAAAATTAGACTTTTTTGTCATAATCTATCCTTATTTCTTGATGTACCAACCCCATACTTGAATACAATCTCTACAACCAAATGGCTTCCTTTATCGCATGACAGCTTTCCATGTATTCAATATATGTAGTTGAAAGGAATACTACAAATTGTATTTTTCTCATCCAACTGACTTCTCCTCAAAATAGGTTAAACACATACCCACTTTTAGATCTTCTCTAATCTATATCTCCAGCCTAGTTTGCATCAACAAAGCCACATATGTACAAAATATTGTCTAAAACTTGTCTTCCTTGGTAGCACAAATCATAATCGCTAGTGCGACACAAATACCTAAAAAAACACTTCACTCTTGTACAATTCTCCTTCTGTGGTTTTGACATAAACATTCTCAATACTCCCACTAGATGTGCAATATCTACTATACATCATGCTACCAACTACACATGCATATGGAATAGAGGACATGTCCTCTTCTTCTTCTTATTTCTGGGGACATTATTCACGAGATAAATTTACACCTATAGTAATAAGAAGTTTAATTGGTTTACTATCATGAACATTAAATCTCTTCAATATTGCTTTGAAATACTTCCTCTAGTTTAACCAAAGCTTCTTCTTTTCTTGATCGCATTTAATTTTCATGCTCAAAATATAGTTTCTAGTACTAAGATCCTTCATATCGAATTTGGAGGACAATTGGGTCTTTAAATCCTGGATAATTTCTTTTTCGTTTCAAATCAACAATATATCTTCCACATACAAGAAAAAATAAATAACATGGTCACCAATTAATTTAAAATACACCAAAAGATCCGATTTTCATCATGTGAAGGCAATCCCTATATATATGTATCAAAATTATGATACCACATCCTTGGTGAATGTTTTAACCCTTATAGATCTGACTTTGTTAAACTGCATACCATTTATTTCTTATCCGTCACTATAAATCCTTTTGGTTTCTTCATGTAGATCTCTTCTTACAGATCCCCGTGAATAAATTATGTCTTCACATCCATCTGTTATACTTGAAAATCAAAAGCAGCAACAACAGATAAAAGTAATCTAATAGAAGCTAACCTGGAAACAAGAGAAAAAATATCGCCAAAATCAATTCTCGACACATGTGAATAACCTTTTTCTACCGAGTAAGATTTTTATTTCTCCACCTTGCCGTTTGCATTCATCTTCTTCTTAAACGCCCATTTACTTCCAATGGGTTTCCTTCTAGCTAACAACTCCACCATATCCCAAGAATCATTTTCCTCTTAATATGCCATTTCATCAACCATAACCTCTTTCTATAGTTTTCCATCCTCTAAATACACTTCCTCCTTGATCATTATGGGATCATCCCCAATAATAGATAAAGAAAACTTTGAACATAAATAAAATGGACTATACCTCTCTAGCTACCCCCTCTCTCGAACTAATTTTCTCAAAATTAGAGTATGTGTCTCCTTTTCTTCTGATTCTTTTTCTGATGTAGAGTCTGATTCTTCCTCCTTCAGTTCAAACATTATCTTTTCAGGTCCCTTTTTTAGGACTTCTTCTTTAATTACATCCTTCGCCTCTCTAAACACCACATCTTGTTTGTACACAACCTTCCTTCTCATCAAGTTCCAAAACTTATAACCTTTTAAACCATCCTTATATCCAATAAAAATTCACCTTTCAAATTTACTATCCATATTTTTTCTTCTCTCCTTTGGAATGTGTACATATGCAACACATCCAAATACCATTTGATGTGAAAGAGAGGGTTTCTTAGTAGTACATACCTCATGTGGAGTCTTATTCTCCAATGTTGATGAAGGTGATTTATTAACGAGGTAACATGCAATATCTACTAGCTCTGCCTAGAATTCCTATCCTAAACTGAGACCACTGAGCATACTTCTTTCGTTTTCCATCAATGTCTTGTTCCTTATTGATAAAAGAACATTTTTTTGAGGTGTGAATGGTGTAGTATTTTTTTTTGATATACCACACTTCTTATAGAACTCTTCAAATTCATTCTTGCATAAATCTCCACCATTATATGTCCTCAACACCTTGATATTATTCTTGGTATAATTTTCCACCAGGACCATAAATTATTTAAACCTATCAAAGGCTTCATATTTACTCCTAAGGAGATATATCCATGTATTCCTTGAGAATTCATATACAAATGAGACATAATAAACATAATTACCCACTGATGGAACCGATACATGTCCAAACACATCACTATGCACAAGCTATAATATCCATTTCGCCATTTTACCACCAGAGGGAAACTCACCCGATTCTACTTCCCATTGATTTGAAAATGGGTTGGATAACTTGTTATGCTTTCAAGAACTTGTTATGGATAATTAAGATATAGCTTATTCTTGACTTGTGCGGAAATCAATACTTAAAAGAGGTTTATGTTTTATAACTATTTAAGTGCCTTAATAACATTTGTTTTTTCTGATATTAAGCATGTGCAACAAGCATATAATGCCAAAAACAAGCATCAACACATAACAACAAATTTAATAAAGGAGTTCACTCGAATATTGTGGGCTACGTCTCCTTGAGCCTTTGTTAACTAACTTCTCTCTTTGGGATTATGATGAAAAGATTCTTTTACAAGTTAATAACTCAACTCAAATGGTTATTTAGGCTATACCATTGGGTTTTTAACATCATCATAACTTTGTCATTGTTGTCATCACTCCAAAAATAGAACTAGTCTTCCTTTGACTTGACTTCATCTGTCGGTGCCCTTGAGGTTCCCTGAGCTTCTCTTTGGCACAAACTCCCTAGAAGTCAGTTTATTTCCTTGAAACATCTCTGGCTCCCCAATCTAGGCCTCCATCCAATAATGACCCTGCGCTACCCAAAAATTCCCCATGGCTTTTCGACCAATAGAATTATTCAAATGGCTCTGAAAATCCTTTCATTGAATTCAAAATGTCCAAAATTGTCAAAATAGGCTAGTCACTTGCAGAAATTGGCCTCTGGCTATTCCACTTTTGCCTCCAACACCTGTTGGTACCCCATGGCTCTCGGTTCCCTGAAAACTTATCTGAAGCATATATTCTTTTAGAAATACTCAAAAGCTTCTTAACACTCCATAAATGGTTTCATAAGTATAAAAAAAGTTATAAATTACTAATGTTTTGCTAAGAATGGATACTGGCTGCTCTGGACCCTCATTCTCCTGCTGGCCATGGATGGCCCTGGTGGCCCCTGGAACTTATCTCAAGAAAATCAGACTTAAAAAGTCTTATAAATGCTCTACAAACCACACCATTAGCTCCATAATGTTTGAAACATAAAAAATTGACTATTGGATTCCTAAATATGGCCTCTAGTTGCACTGGCTAGGCCTCAAACTGTTGTTGGCCCCTGGTGGCCCCTAGAACTTATCTAAAGCAAAAAAAGCTACACAAAAGTCCTGTAATGGCTCTGAAACCCTCGCCAATGAGTTTGGAATGTCTGAGATTGTTGAAATTGACTATTTTCACTCTCAAAATGGACGAATCTAGCTTAGTATGGAGTCTAAACTGATTTTTCCCACTGTCGTTTACATCAACTCCACCAAAAATGGAGCAATTGCACTTAACCATAGTTAAATTCGGAAAAATCCTTAAATTTAGCGGCACACCTAAATTCATTCCAGTCAAACCATTAACATTTAACTTAGACTATTAAGGGGGGGGAGTGGCCACATGCCAACCCCTGAAACCCCGGTTACATTAAAGGTTGAGCAGAGTATTTTTTGAAACCATTGGATAGCCGTCGAAGAAAATCTCTTATGTGATAAGGGTTGCAGTTATGGTTTAATGCCATGGTTTACAAACATCATGTAATTTTTTTTCTACAGTCTGGTTTAACATTTGACCATAATACGTGGACCTTCGGTGGGTTGGGACCGCTGGCGGTCCCTCCCCCGCCATCTACAAAGAGTTTAAAGCTTAAATGTTGGAGAGTTTTGCACGCACGCTGGAGGTCTTAGGGCCAAAACCTCTGGACCTCAATAAAATTTTGTTATACCATACAAGGGACACATGGCAGGCTCAGGGATGGCCATTTGTCACCCGTTCACTGGTCCAAAATCAAACTCATACAATCCACCAATCCCATCAAATCATGCCACTTGGCACCCACTAACTTGTTTTAGAAAACAAAATATTGGGAGGAATATTCTAGGAATATTCCCTGGAATATTCTCTCTTTTTTTTAATATTCAAAAACCTAGTCAAACTTGGCTAAAAGCCAAAAATTACAGTTTACTAGACTTTTCAAATTGTGATAAATTCTTCATACGGTGTCGGTTTTTTGGACTATTCACGGTGCCAGAATCAGGAAGACAAGATCTATCTGGTTGCTTAGGTTCATCACAGTTCGGAACACTTTGAAATTTGAGCTATCACTTAGGTCCTTGGTCCAAATCTAATGACACCTCCATATTGGTAATATTTTGGACCCAAAAAGACTGATTACTTGATCTGTTCAGTAGATGAGAGTACATCACCCTCACTTTTTAGCCTCCAGACACTTGCGTTGCATGGATTAGTTCCTTTGAACCACAACTCAAAGGTAGTCAACACTTCCCTTCCCAAATGCTCTTGTCCTCTTGTGAAGAATTGTCTTCCTTGAACTCGCTTAGAAATTTCTGGCAAGAAATTTACAGAAGGTAGTTGAACATCACTTCCTTGATCACCAATCCAAGGTGGCTCAAACAAATGTGATATTACTACAAAAAACATGCATACATAACTAAAATTTTCATATGTACAAATAAATTTATGTCTTACTAGGTCAAGAATTCAAACCACTTCTGACCAAGCCACTCGACGGTGACTTTTACTGCTAAAAATCTTCTTCATGTGAAACATTCGTTCTCACATCAATGGTGGAATCTTTGGTTCCAATTTCACCAGTATTTCTATTCCCTTTCCTCCTGTGCTTTGGACAATTAGCTGGATGCAATGTCCAACATTGGGCAACAACATGTCCCCTCTTTTGGAAATGTATGAAAGTCTTGTGCACCTTCTTTCCAAGTTGCCTTCGCTTCAACTACTTCATGTATGCCTTCAACCTCTTCCAGTATCTTGAAACAACATGGTTACATAGACCAGAATAGGAACAACAAATCTTTCTTCAACTCAAGCATGTAGATTTTCCATGCTTATCAGAAACATAATCCACTTTATTATGGGACGAATTATACCTCAAATGTTGTTTTGCATGTCCATATTTTTTTACCTTCATGAGGAGATGAACTAGTAGAGGTTCCAGGTTCGCCATAAGCTACATGTGTAAAACCACCTTGCTTCAACATCAGCTTCAAACAATTACAATCAACTTGAAAAAAATCTTGACATGTTTGTGGTTTAGAACTTCGAACAAAAGTTCTTTTTGAAGTTGCCTCATTTGCCTTCATGGCTTTGGAGTTTTCACCATAAGATTGAACATAACCAAGACTAAATTTCTTAGGTCTTTCCTCAACCAAAATAGGATCAATCATGCCTTGTGCATGTTTTCCTAAACCCTTTCCTTTATAGCC
The DNA here is from genome assembly GCA_034641835.2 of Pinus albicaulis. NCBI lineage: Eukaryota > Viridiplantae > Streptophyta > Pinopsida > Pinales > Pinaceae > Pinus > Pinus albicaulis. The sequence continues at coordinate 1,427,331,907 of CM076577.1, forward strand.
CATTTTTAACATCAACTTGGGCCCTATACCTCTAGTGCGCTTTTCAAATGAACCAACACATCTATCTGAATAGGAAATTGAAGACAAATTTTAGTGAATTACCTCTGCTTCACACATGTTCTATGGTTTGTAGGTATCATTGAACACTAAGGAGAGTGGTTCCCAAGGTGTGGGGAGGGAGGGGGAAGGGGGGGGGGGGGGGGTTGTTCTCTAATAAAGGAAAAATAATACCACGGGTAAGGGACACTTATTCCAAGTTGAATTTTGGGAAAAAAAACCTAGTGGGCATTGCTGGATATGTGGTTATGGCTAAGGAAAATGGAAAAGGAAAATGCTAAGGTGTTAAAGAGGAAAAAAAAATTTGGCACATTTATTTATGAAAATAAAGGAAATTAGGAGAAGAGGAAGGTAGAAGGTCACAGGTTGCATGTGAGGAGGAAAATTAATGAAACTAATGGAAAATGAAGAAAATAGAGGCATCATTGATAAAAGTGTGTCTAGGGATTAGTTGGTGGGATTTTTTCAATTTAATTTTGGATCCCTCTCATTATTATCTCTCTCACTCATACACTTGGATAATTAGTGCTTTCTTGGAGCAATTAAACATTATTCCAAGGTAGAGGAAAGAAATAAAAGGAAGGAAAGGAAAGAAAAGGAAACATGAAGTCAAGAAAAGCATGATCTAGCATCTTCTGCAGGAATACTTGCAGGTAACATATTACATGTGTGATTTTGTAGCTAGTTTGGACATGCATGGCTTATGCACATTGGTATTTGGTTATTTTATTTTTCGTGGCATGGTTTTTCCAGTTTATGATAGTGACTTGAAGCCTTGCCTTGCCTTTTTACAGATTCTATGGTGTGTTTGGAATTTTATCTTGGTTTTGAGCTTTGGATTTGCTAGATGGATTTCGTAATCCATGGAGGAGGTGGTTTCAAGGTTCATTCCCAAAGGCCTACGAATACCTTGACTGGTTTTGGTGGGATACACGATAAATCCTAAGGGAGGTGTCTTGGTTAAGGGCCTAGTGATACAGGATTGGATTGCGGTAAATCCTAAGAGACAGGGAGACAAAAAAATTCTCAAGGGTATTGATGGACTCCGGATGGAATCTCCAAGTTGTTCTTAGTTTTTTAATCAAAGCACCAATTTGGTGTGATCATGGTATGGTGAAGGTGGAGGTGGTTTACCCTTTGGATTCCCTTTGGTTGTTTTGGATTGGTTTATACATCATATCCAACATTCATTCTTGGAATATGGCATGGTGGTGACTTGCTAAAGAGATATTTGGCTCAACCATGTCTATGGTCAAGTGGAACGTGGAAGTCCTGAACCTGGTCAATTTTTTCTTATGTTTAATGGAAGGTAAATTTTATTTATTTTGATCGTATTATTATATGGATTTAATGGTTGTATTCTCACTCTTATTTCCATGGTTTTATGTTAGTTATAAGCATGTTTAAATGACTAGTTCATGTGATGGTTATTTTGTGTATTTACTTGTAATTAGTAAAATGATGGATGTAAGACCTAATTGCTACCATGTATGGTTAAGGAAGAAGGTGGTGATCATTCTTGTAACGTTTCATAAGTGTTTTTAGTCATTTATTCTTTTTCTTGTATCATATACCTGTAGCTTACATTCATGTGAGGTGTTTGATAGAATTTCAGTCTAGATTGGGAATGGTGAGACCTAGTTCTGAAGCCAATTTTTGGTTTGTTAGTGTTTTCATTATGTGTTTAATGGATTCCGGAAGTTAGAAAAGTTTTTGGGCAGTGGCCAGAATTATGGGCTTGAAATGTTCCTTAAACCTCATGGATGCAGGCATAGTTCTAGGAAATTTAGTTCCTATACACATGCATTCAGGCTTATGCATGCGTCTAGACCTTTCCAAATGCATGGATGTAGTATTGTGGAGGTTTCCAGGGGGTTTTCTTCATGAAATCTCAGTGGGACTAGGGACAGGTTAGGTGGCTAATTGAGATAGCCTCTAGGGGTCTTGTAGTATGTGGTATAGGTCTCTGTTATGGTTTTCCTCTTTGATTCCACTTCCCTAAAGCCACCTAGGAGGTTGAGTCTCTCTTAACTCCCCCTCATCTCAATTTTACCCCAGTTGGTCGGTTACTCAGGTAGGCCTAAGGGGAAAGGTATGCTACAAGTGGTATCATAACATGGTTTCTCTCATCTTGGGCAGTGTGTTGATCATGCATTCATGTCAATTTCATATGTGTTCCTGATGCTTATGTTCTGTGTTCTTGTCCCATATGTATGGAATTGGTGATAGTTGCAATCGTATCACCATGTGAAAGTTGATGGTGATTGGATGTGGTCACCATAAGTGGATGTTGGTTTTATATGAATTTTTTATGCATGTCAATGTTGGTATGTTGTTATGAATGCGTATTCATGGTTAAGACTATTTTCCATGAGATCATTGTATGCATCTTATCTCATCATGATGTTGTTGATAATGTATGAGGCAGATATGTTATTCAAGATAGAACATGATATCTTGAATTGAATTTGCACACTCAATTTTGGGGTAAGAGAATATCATCATCTAGATTGTATTTTTTGCATGCAGGTATGTTGTTAATGGGTGTTATAAGAATTAGGGTTATTGATAAACATTTTTTCATTTTATTTTTTTTGTGGTTACATGTATGATATATGTTAGTGAATCAATGTTGTTATATGTACACTCATTAGATAGTCATGCATGGTAGTAACGTGTTGTTTTTTTATTCTAGTTAAACTTGATTGTTATGTTGTATGTTGTTGATGAGTATGTTATATGTTGACTTGATGTTTTTACATGTTAGTTAACTTGATGATTATGGTTATGGAATTAAAATATTGATGTTATATGTATCATGCTAATTTTGATATGCCGATGCAGATAGTTATGGTTATTACATTCAGGTATGAGTTAAGATGTTGTAATATTATGACATACTAATCTAAACTCACTCTGTATATGTGATTGTTATGAAAGAAAGACAATGATTTATGACCCTATGATGTGAATGTGTTAGCTAGTTATTGCTATGGATATCATGACCTTATTTATGTTTGAGTTGATGTGTTGTAAATTTATATCATGCTAATCCATACTGATTGTGTAGACAAGGTAACCTCCCCCGAGATACCTTAAGGTATGAGGTTTCTTATGTCGACTACTTGATGCATAATTGTTTGATTATGTCATTTATTTGGTGTTGAGTATTTGGTATGTATTATGTCGTCTATTTGATTTATCCAACATGGTATGTTTATACTTTGTTCAAATGTTTTATTAATCACAAGATATGTGTATGTGATGATAAGATTGCAAGAAGAAATGATCTTGTTTTAAGATGGTTGTACTAAATAACTATGTGTTGAGATAGCTAACGTATACTTGAGTATAAGTAGCTAGTAGGTGTAGTATTATGATTTTGACTAATAGTTTATTATGGCATGGTTGTTAGTATTGGTGGAGGTTGATTTTAGTTAATATATATGGTGTTCTGATATTTGAAACATGTGATTGACATGTGTGAATAGTTGTAGGGAACCATGTTTAGTTTTAGCATGACAAGGTAATAGTTTATGTCTGTATATAGCTAATAGATGGGTGATGTGAAAATACATACGAGGGCTCGATTGCAGTAAGGTAAATGGTAAAAGAAAGAAATTGGGTAAGAATTCCTTTGGTTATGTTTGGAGACCCTAATTTCAAACGAATGAGTGCTTTGCATACACAAAGTCTTCCTAAACCTAATATTGCATGACAATATGTGGATATGTGCTATATTTATGAACATGTATTTGACAATTATGAGATCTAGTTTCTAGTTATGGCTGGATGCATCTACAAATTCGAGTCCCTTGAGCGATGATATATGTATGTGGTTAGATAGAAGGCAATGTTCCTGGCACAAAAAGCTAAGATAATTGTTATATCTATTTATGCACTAACAATTGCGCGGTTGTGGCATTATGATGTAGGGATTCAATAGAAAAAGTGACTTTCAAGTAATCTTGGAGAACGACCAGGTTTAGTTTTCCTTTGGAAGAATTGGGGACCCATGGGCATTGAGGCATGGTGTTTGTTTCTAGTCTAGTGCTTTTGGCCTCTTGTGGTATGTTTATGCTTGGATTGTAGTTTTTTTTATGATTGGTACATGATCATGCCACTTTCTTGCAGTGTCGTTTTGCTTTTTCTTTTTCATGGTCTTCCTCTTCTTGTTTCTTGTTATTTCCTTTTGTTTAGAGTCTTGGGAATTATTTGGGAAGAGAGGAAATTAATGGAGCTCAGGGAACATTTTGTGGTACCTAATAGCTAATGAAAGACATAAACAAAGCTCAATGAGTGAGTAAGTGCAACGAAAGATAAGAATATTATAGTTTCTTTGACTTGTTGGGTTCATTATGGTAAATGGACAGTATCAATATATACATGAGAAAGGAAAGAGAAAAGGTAATTGAAGGAGGGTTGTTGGATGGAGTCATTTTTTGGTTTATTAGTGTTGTCATTATGTGTTTAATGGATTCTGGAGGTTACAACAAGTTCTGGGTAGTGGCCAATTTTTTTGGCTTGAAAAATGCCTTAAACCTCGCGGATGCATGCACAATTCTAGGAAATTTAGTCCCTGGATGAAGTAATGCATTGTTATGCATGCATCCAAAGCCTCCCAGATGCATGGATGTCATATTTTGGTAGTGTCCAGGGGGTTTTCATCATGAAATCCTAGTGGAACCCATGGAAAGGTTGGGTGGCTTGCTCGCATAGCCTACGGGGGTCATGTAGCAGGTGTAGAGGTCTGTGTTATGGTTTTCCGCTTCAATTACACTTACTTAAATTCACGAAGGAGGTTGAGTATGTATTAACTCCCCCTCATATCATGTTTACTCTATTTGGCTGGTTACTTGGTTAGGCCTGAGGGGAGAGGTACCTTACACCTTACAATGTCAATCACTTAGATAGGTTATTCATCAAATTGCATATGGTATGGAACAACCTCCACCAAACCCACATTATTTTTGTAAAATCCCATGGGAAAAGAGTATCAAGCTTATCAGGTTATCCCTTAACTGTCTTATCAAGTAGAGAAAATCGAAACCCAACTATTCCAAAATTTGCAAGGTTATCCTCAATTTGTACAAAGAGGTTATGTGTATGCTATTTATTAGAATCCTCCCTATTCTGGTACCCAAGTTCCTCTCTAGAATAAGCCTCCTTATAATAGAGTGAAAATACCTATTGCTCAAGCCATCCCATCTTATCTAGGGTATCTTCCACTGGATTTCAAGAGGAAGTTTCCATTTGTGGTGACTCTTGAATTACCCAATTTGACTCAGCTCATCAATGATCACATTCCTCATTTTCCTTGGTAGCCAATAATTCCTATAAAAATGCCTTATGATATCCAAAAATTCAATGGTAATCCTAGATAATACCCATCAATACACATCATGACTTATCATGTGTGATGTTCATGAGCTCCCTCAATGATGATTCTATTCATTTACATCTTTTCCAGTGTAAACTTGTCATTATGGCAGCAAAATGGTAGATTGAATTACTGAGAGCTTTGTTCAATAATTTAAATTCCTTAGCTACTACATTTCTAACACATTTCCAGTTACACATCTGATATGACACTGGAATGAAAATTTTAACCAATTTGAAAGAGAGTGATTCCAATCGCATTCCTCATCATATGTATGAGTGGAAATGTCATCGTTGATTGGTTAAAACATATGTTCCTGATCAATTGTTAGTGGAATGATTTCTCGTGCATAGTATTTGGATCTCGTGTACACCCAATCTTGCACGCTTTATGATAAAATACCAAATGCTCTGAGAACCTTCATAATTGTCCCACAACCTCCTAGAAAAGAATCGCATGCTCGTGATGGTGTAATTGGTTCTGAGAGTTCACAATTAGTGAGTAAACCATCTAGTTCTACACTTGACATGACTGCTCAAAACCCTCCATCTACACCTCCTACATCTTGTACTTCCAAGACCAATTTTGTTCAATCTAATAAAAGAAAATATCAACAGCAACAAGGAAGTATGAAGAAAGGAAATTTTAAAAAGAATAAATATTTTACTCGCAAGATAAACAAAACACTCCATATTCTAACAAAAAATTAAAACACAATTATCCATGCCTGATGTGTAACAAACTAGGTGGAAGTGAACTATTTCCTGAAATCTTCTACTTCACCCACTGTGTTGAATTAAATCTTCTACTTCATTGACCATGTTGAATGAACCATTTCCTGAATTCTTCTACTTCACCCACTGTGTTGAATGATCTGTTTCCAAATCAAGAGACTCATATGGTTGTTTGAGATCTTATTTCCTCTAACTCAATTTTAATGCTTTCCTCCACTAAGTAAAAATATTATGTTATAGTGATGACCTAAAGTAAATACTATGGTAATGTGAATTCCCTGAAGGCTCAAGCTACGAATCGATTTTTCACTATATTTCATTCAATGTTGCAATACATATATATACATTCCAAATAATTCATAAAACCCAATCCACTAACCCTAGATTAGAACATAGTCGTAGTTCCCTTGACCCGATCTAGAAAATACCTTGGGTAGAGAACCATCATGCCTAAAACCATATTCAAAACCCATGAAAAAACCATGGGTAGGTCCACCCACCATCTTTGGGTTCACGCCCCATTTTTCGGTCTGCCCTCCATCCCTATTTCAACCCAAATACTATTGGTTCCACATTAAAAAAAAACTCGAGCCATTTCCCCGAACCTTGTGCATGGGGGCTACCATCCACCTACAAAACCCTTGATCATGGAAAATTTTAGGGGCTCATATTTACAGGTGGGCTAACTTTCCACAGTTTTTCCACAAAAAACATTTGCCAATTTCCATTTTTTATAAAAATGATTCACCCAAATTTTACGATATAAAATTATTTTACCTTAAAAATCGACAACATTATATAGAGACTATATATAAAACCATTATAAATTTGAATAATTTTACAAATATATCAATAATTTTTTTATAGTTTGTATATTAGGGACCAGTGAGATTCGCCAAGTTTTTTAAACTTCAAAATTATTTTCCATCCTTAAAGTTTTCCCTTCCCCTGATAGTGGAGGCTGCCGCCATGGTCAAAATTCCATGTAAATGTTAATAAAGGTAAAATAATACCTTGGTCACGGGACATGTCTTATAATTTTAATGTTGGGTAAGACATCCTAGTGGGGGTTCATTTGGTTTATTAACGCCTATGGAAATTGGCAAACCTTTGGAAAGGAAAGTGGCATTTAATGGAATTTATTTATGAAAATAATGGAAAATATGAGAAAAGGAAGGTAAAAGGTCATAGGTTGCATGTGAGAAGGAAAATGAAGGAAAATAATGGAAAATTGATGAAAATAGAGGCCTCATTAATAGAAATCCTTATGAGGATCAATACACAGACTTTTTCCATTTTTGTTTTGGATCTTTCATTCCATTCTCTCTCTGTCATACTCTTGAACACTTAGAATTTCCTTCGACAACTCTTGGTGGAGTGTGGCATACTTGGGATTTGGAGCCAAAAGGGAAAGTAAAATAAAGAAAGTGCATGATGACATCGAGATCAACAACTACAACATATTTTTCATGCAGGTACCGAGTTTCATGTATGATTTTCTTACAAGATTTGACATGCATGGCATATACATGTGGTTATTTTGTTATCATCTGTCATTGACATGGAGGATTTCCTAAATTGATAGTGGTTTTGTCTAGCCTTGCCATTTCCTTGATAGCCATGGTGTTGTGGGTTTTTATATGGTTTTTTGGTTGGTTTTCATATGTCTTTGGCTGCGGATTGAGTTATTAGTTCGTGGAAGCCTTGGTTGGAAAAACGCTCTGGAAGTCCTGTAAAAACTTGGTTTGAGTTACTAGTCTCGGAAGCCTTGGTTGTACAAATGCTCCGGAACCCATTGGTGGGTTGAGTTACTAGTCCTGGAAGCCCTAGTTGGAAAAAATGCTCAGGAGCCCTGGAAAACTTCGGTAGAGACCAATCTAGTGATGGTTAGTGATGTTCAACTGTGAGGTGGAATCAATGGTTTAGGGTTGAGTTGGTTTGGCCCCTAGGAGACCTCATTTTGTTTGATTTATTTGTTTTATGAGATCCCACGTTAATGCTTAGAATATGGCACGGGGGTTACTGGCCGAAATAAATGTTTGGTTAAGCCCATTCTATGTTCGGGTGGTTCATGGAAGTCCATACCTTGTTAGTCAGTGCAATCACCAATACCACATATTTCTCCTTAGTATTTCAAGGGTAAACATAATTGTTTATATGTCGTTTATATGGCTATTTTATCCTTGGTATTTTTGTTTGTTATATGTTGGTTATGAGTGAGTTTTACAGTGATGATGATGTACGATTCTCATGATGTTTTAATTAACCATTGAATGTATAATCAACTTTTGGCTTAATACATGGTAATGTAGTTATTGTGATCAGGCATAAATTCTTCTTATTGGTTCTCAAATAAGTGAGAGAACCCTATGCTCATATCTATTTTTCTAAAGTACATAATGCATATTTGTGACATGTTTGACAAAATGTATGTCATGGATAACAGGTGTCCAGTCAAGTCCTTATTTAATTATTTGCATTTATATCAAATTTTTATGGTAATTTTCATTTCTGGAAGTTTCATGGAGTTTTTGGAAGTGGTCTCAGTCGTGGCTCTAAAAAGTGGCAGATAACTACATAGAAAATTCCCCACTCACAGGCATGCCCTTTCTCTGGGAGAAATTTAAGGGTCTCAGTTGCAACCATTCCAATTTCATGGGAGTGATGAGGCTTTAATGCAGTAAAATTTCAGGTTGTCTTAGGGGCTAGTCACTTGGAAGGGGTGGATGGCTCCTGGGGGTTTTGTTTCATGTGTAGAAGGTCAGGTTGGTTGTGTTAGGAGAGATGTGAACTTTGATGAAAATAAGGGAATGAGGTGTTACCTTGGAAGTGATATTTAGTTTCATTTATATCAAGGTATTTTATCTCTAAAGGAAGGACCTCAAGAAGTTGTGGAGCGGCCACAAGAAAAGGAATGGAGAGTGGAGACACCCACTCTAGTAGACAAATCCAAAGAAGGAAGGAAGTAAACCAGGGAAGCTATCATATTAGTGCATTATGCTAGAGATAATGTGGGAGCACCCACATAAAAACAAAGGAAGAGGAGGTCATCGGATCAATACACTAGCTATATGGCTCTAATGAGTGAGTTTATAGAGACTATGCCATCGTCATTCGAGGAAGTTGTAGAGTAACCAATATGGGTTGATCCTATGGTAGAGGAATATGATTCCATTATCAAAAATAGCGTTTCGTAAGTGTTCCCAAAATTAGAGGACAGATTACTGGTGTGTTCGAGATGGATCTACAAGGTAAAGCAAGCAACAGATGAAGGCATTGAGACACAAAAGGCTGGATTTGTGGCCAAGGGGTTCTCTCAGGTGTAGGAGAAATGTTCTCCAGTAGTATAGTATACCAATGGGGGATAATATAGTGTTCATTGGGAGGTGCCCAAGGGAATAATATGATGTAATAATGTAAGAATGATAAAGAAATGGGCCATAGCTAATAAATAAAGTGGTTAAACCACATTATGCAAGAGACCACATGGACCTAGGGAATAAAGTGATAAGCCCATTGTATTAGATGTATGGTATTGAGAGACCCATGGTAACTACCCATGGTAATGCATGTATGAAACCTATATAGAGGCTAGAGACTCTCCATTAAGAGATGTCAAGGATTATTTTATTGGAAAACATATGGCTTGTGGAGTGTTCTCCTTCCTTAAGGAGTGAATGTATGGTGTTGCCTACGTATGCTACAAGTAGCAAGGTACTCTTTAATCAGATCAATTCTAGCACTTGCAGCATATATCAGATGGAAGACACATCAAACAAATATCAAGACAACATTAGTCAATGGATTGATTGGGGAAGAGGTGTATATTGAATGATCCAGGTGGATCAAACAAGTCCAAGAAAAAGTGGCTTAAGTACAAAGGCTCAAAAATAAAAATGTTTGCAATGTGGCAAACTTAATGTCAAGTTGAATATCTCGTCTTTCTGATTCCAATGACCCAAATGACATTCAATTCTGAGTCCATATGAAGGGATTATGAGTATTCAAAGTTCGAGGGTTGACTTGGTTATGTGGTAGACTAAGGAGGACACAAATTGGAAGTTTTCTGGCAAGAAGATTGTGGCCAACTCTGGTCGGATTCTGGGAAAAATTGTGGGATGGTTAAATTGTCTCCTTCGATCAAATTTATGAATATTTAAAAACATGCAGTTAGGTTTAAAAAAATAAATAATGTATATAATTTTGGAGGGCGGGCCATGACCCCCTCCCTTCCATCCACCGAAATTAACAAAAAAATATATTAATGGGTCGATGACCATGACCATGCCAAACCCCTTGCTCACACTAACCATGTATATTAATAGTGGTGGGCAATGGTCATGATTCCGATGCCCGAACATCTTACAATGGCCCCAACGTATATTACAGGGAAGTTTTATATCATGGTTGGCGGGGGTTGTGAACCCCACCACCAAACCAACCCACGTGGACATATCCATTCAATGCTAGCGAAAATCCATGATAGGCTGCCCAATGCGAACGCCGCCGCCCGCCCCCGCGCCCCCCCCCCCCCCCCCCCACACTGTTACATATTATTATCTACGGGGTTTAAAATAAAGGGGCGCAGTTTTTAACAAACCAAGATTTCGACTTTAAAAGGAGGGGGCGAGGTTTGACCACTCGACCCCCTCCCCTACAACACGGATCCTTAACCAATTTAGCCAATGGGATCCTTGGGGAGCTTGCCCTGAAATCTACTATAAAAACTCTACAATTCATTAGCGCACCTGGCAGCGAGAAGAAGGCACAGAAATCGAGACAGTGGAAGCATGAGCACTGTGTAGGAGGGGGGAAAAACCATGATCTCAGCCATTTTCTAGAGGGGTTAGATTTTCACATTTTCAAGTTGAGGAAAATTTTATATGTATTCTGCACTACTCGACGCCATGAATCTAGCAGTGTTTTCAATTTCTTCATCAAAGCTCTACAATTTATGGGCACTTTCAGCTATGGAGGTATAAGGCTGCAATTTCTCATTTTATACTTATACTTTCAATTTTTTCACTTAATGAAAGAGGGCCTCCCCACTATTTAAGCAGGGCATGGAGACATAGTCCCTCCTGGATGAACTCCAATATCATTTATGTGTCTTCTTGCATGATGTTAATTGCTTCTCTCTTCTTATGTTTATGCCTTTAAAGTTTCTTGTTTAAAGCTGCAATTTTCACATATAATTATTTAACACATATCAAGAAAAATATTTTTGGATCAAGTGGTATCAGAGCAGGTGCTTGTAGATGTGAATTACATTCTTGTATGCTAACTAGAAACATGCTACGAAGAGGCGAGGGGAAACTACAACCTTTTGATCCTGAAGTGGGACATGCACATTAGAAAAGAAAAATGGATTATGATGTTCGAAATGAAGAGGAGCTCAACTCCCACAAGACCTTCTACACCATGGCAGATTGGGTTGAGAAATTTTTCTCTAGACTTGAGAAGTTAGAGAAAGTAGGTGAGAATGATGCATAAGGAAAAGGTTCAGGGCATGGAGATAATGGAGGAGATCCACCTCCTTCTCATCCAGCAAGTGAAAATTCTTCCTCCTCTTCTCACCATCATCATAAGAATTCAGGAAATGCATCTAATAAACCTTTCTTTAAGTTAGATGTCTAATTTTATCTACCCATGTATAATGGTGAAAGTGATGCAAAGAAACTTAAAACTTGGATTAGGAAGCTTGAATTCTACTACAGGATTCAACAGATTGTGGAGGACGAGGCAACGATCCAGTTGGCTTCTCTTTGACTGAATGACACCACTCTCATCTAGTGGGAGAGAAAACTTCAAGGCAACAGTAATTTGGGTAACCTCCTTTCCTTATGGCTAAACTTAATTACTACACTTAAAGATCAATTCTATACCTTGGGTTATAAGAAAAAATCCTTAATGAAGTGGCAATACCTAAGGAAAGGTAAAGGACAAAATGTACAAAGCTTTACCGACGAATTTAGAAAACAGGCACTAAGTTTGGACATTTCATTAGATTCACCTCAAGTCGTAACAAAGTACATTGGGTCATTACATAGTTACATAAGACATTCATTATAATTTTTTGAGTCTCCTACGATCGATGAGGCCAGTGTGAAGGCCATGCACATAGAAAGCAGGGTGGCGCATGAACAAAGTGACCACCCAAAAAGGATTGCCATAGCCAAAATAACGGGAGAAAATCCCTCTTACACACATTGTGAAAAATAGGGACATGGTGAAGAAAATTGCTAGAAGCTACACCCTGAGTTGGGACCTGAGAGAAATGAAAAAAAGGGGAAGCAGAAGACCGCCACCACTATACAGCAAAACCAAGATTTTGAATCCAAGGAAGATGAAAAGGCCACACCTGCAGGATTTGCACGAGGTAGACCAATTGACCTGGGGTTCGATTCCAGCGATGAAATGAAGTTTGCGGCCTTTGGGATCACAACAGAGGGACCCATAGAATTGGGTTTTAGTTCAGGCGATGAAAAAAAAATATCAATAGATAGTGTACCAAAGATGAGAAGGACACTTACTGCGACACAATTCTAGGAACTTCAAGAGATTAACTAAGGCATCCAAGTAGAAAATTCTAAACTAACAAGGCTCCTACAAGAAGCAAGGGAAGAAAAACAAAGGTTATTACGCAAGTAACAAGCTAAGGATGAGGCCTTGTAAGAATTGCGACAAAACCAACCCGAGGTAAAAAGAAGCCCTTCAATTTCATGTACTTTTCATAATGATGAATTCGCAGCTTTTGAAAAGCATACTATAGGGATAGGGTCGAAACTACTAAAGAATATGGGGTATCAAGGAAAGGGCCTCAGCATCAATGGCTAAGGCATCGTAAAATTCGTCTAAGTTGAGGAATTTCCACGTCATGCAAGACTCGGATACACCAGGAAGGAAGCAGGAGAAAGCAGCAAAACAACCAGCGAACCACCAACAACTTATGATAAAGCACCTCCTCAAACTTTAGCGACAGTGAGGGATTCATGGGCACTTCTCAGAGGAAAATCGAGAGGAGGTGTTACAAGATGATACAAAAGGTATGGAGGAGGAAGAATCCTCAAAACCAGAATGAACCCCAGAAATCTACATGTCAAACACGTCAGGACCAGAGAGCATCCATACAGAGTCTGGTCCTCGAAGCGATTCCACAGGCAGATCCTCCATAGGGGGATGATCCATTTACCTTATTAAGAAAATGATGGTTATTTTAGGGCTCTTAGTGTGATGGCCACATTTGTAAATCATATGTTGCAAGTAAATGTAAATGTGATGGTGTGTTTCCCATTACTTCAAAACACAATGATGATGTTTTCCCTTTTCCTTATGGGTAGTTGAGATATTGATTGTTTTTTTTTCTTTCTTTTATGTAATCCTTGGCCAATGAGTGTGTGCTAAAAACTCTTGGCAAGGAGGGGTTGTTGAGTCATGTGTGGTGTGCATGATTGCAAATGATGTACTAGTTTTGCGTGTAGGATATTGAAAGTGTGGTTTTGAGTGTGTTAATGATTTTGGGGGTCCAAAAGCTCTTTAGTGGAAAGGAATGATCTAGATGGATCGAAAAGGTCCAAGAACAAGTGGCTTAAGTACAAAATCTGAAAAATCAAAATGTCTAGAATGTGGCAAACTTAATTTCAAGTTGAAGATCTCCTCTTTCTGATTCCAATGGCATAAACAACACTCAATTTCGAGTCCGTATGAAGGAATTAGGAGCAGTGAAAGTTAGAGGGTTGACTTGGTGATTGTGGCAGACTAAGGAGGACACAAATTGGAATTTTCATGGCCACCAGATTTCGGCCAACTCCGGCCTGATTTCGAGAAAATTGTAGGATGGTTAAATTGTCTCCTTCGATCAAATTTCTGAAGATTTAAAAAGATGCAGTTTGGTTTAAAAAAATAAAAAGAATATATAATTTTGGAGGGTGGGCCATGACCCCTACGCTCCAATCCACCGAACTTAATAAAAACAATACATTAATAGAGTCAGTAACCATGACCCCTCCGAACCCCTCGCTCACACTGGCCACGCATATTAATAGTGGTGAGCAGCGGTCATGACCATGCTACCCGACCACCTTACGAAGGCCACAATGTATATTATGACGGAGTTGTATATCATGGCTGGCGAGGGTTGTGAACCCCACTAAAAAACCAACCCATGTGGCCACATCCATTCAATGCCAGCAGAAAATTTGGGGCGGGCCGCCTAATGCGGGCCCAACCCCCCCACTATTACATATTGTTATCAGCGGGTTTAAAAAAAGGGCGCAATTTTTAACAAACCAATATTCCGAATTTAAAAGGAGGGGGCAGGGTTTGACCACCCGACCCCCTCCCCCACAACACAGATGCTTAACTAATTCGTCCAACAAGCTCCTTGGGGAGCCTGCCTAGCAATCTATTATAAAAACTCTTCAATTGATAAGTGCACCCAGGCAGTAAGGAGCGGCAACAGAAATCGAGATGGTGGAACCATGAGCACTATGCAGGAGGGGGGTGAAACCATGATCTGAGCCATTTTCCATAGGGGTCAAATTTTCAATTTTTCATATTCACGCAAATTTTATATGAATTTTGCACTAGCTAATGCCATGAATCTAATGGTCTTGTCCATTTTTTCATCAGACGTTTGCAATTTTTGGGCACTTTCAGCTACGGAGGTATAAGGGTGTAATTTCTCATTTTATACTTGTACTTTCATTTTTTCGACTTAATGAAAGAGGGCCTCCCCACTATTTGAGCAGGGTTTAGAGACGTAGTCCCTCCTAGACGTAGTCCTGAGATACATCTTGTGTTGTGAGATTGATTTAACTTTTTCTCTTACTTGTTATGTGATTATGCGATCGTGTTTTGTTTCTAAAAAATGTTTAAGGATTCAGTATATTGATTTAGTACATTATAAGATCAGATTGAATCCCACTGGTATAATTTCTACATGGTAGCATAGCATGAGGAATCAAAATAGAAGATAATAAGTTGAGTTTGTGTTGTACAAGTATTCAAATGTGCAGATTCATTCTTCGGTACTACCATAAGATCAAGATGTATTTCAATGGCTTGAGACTCGAATATGTACTCGAGGGAAATTTGAATTATATTGCATGGAAGGACAATATGGAGGTAGTGTTGGAGGAAAAATTACTAAAGGCATTCATGGAGACTGATATTCCTCAGCTCGCTGCAATAGATGCACAACTGCTTGATGCATGGAAGAAGAATCTAGCAAAGGAGAGAAGGATATTGTTAGAGGGAGTTTGAGATCATATTGTATCAAGTCTCCATGGAAAGGTGAATCCATATACTATGTGAAAGGCCTTTCTAGATATGTTTCAAAGTCGTAGAGAGCATAGGAAGTTGGCACTGAAAGACAAGCTCATAAAGATCAAAATGGAGAAGGGTGACACAATCCAGAAATACTTGAGGAAGTTCACTAAATTTTGATATGAGCTTATAAGTGTTGGGATCACTATTTCTTATGATGATTTGGTGAGCCTAACACTTCTATGGCTTCCCAAGAGCTATCATAGCTACCAGAACTCTGTTAATAGGAGGGAGAAGCTACCAAAATGGGAGTGATTGTGGTCCGACATGGTACAAGAAGAGTTTCATAAGAGCACCAAATATGGATCCTCATCAAAGACTGATGATGAAGAGAAATTTTCATTGGATGGAAAGGCGAAGAAAGGAAAAGCGAAGGCATCCCATTCAAAATCTGAGACCAGAAAGGTAGGCAAGAAGCAAGACTTGTCAAAGGTGAAATATTTCAACTGTCATGATCATGGACACTATGCCACAAATTGTACACAAAAGAAGAAAAAAAAGAAGGCCTCAAGAGGAGCAGTAGGTGAAGCATTGGCTTGACAGTTCGAGTTGGACTTCACCCTCATCGTATGCATGGTGTCATCAATGATGGGATATGTGTTGTGCTTGGATAGTGGAGCATCATTCCACATGCTCAATAACAAAGAATTCTTCAGTAGCTTGGAGGAGAATGATCTCCAGACAAATGGGTGATGATGGGAGGTATAACGCTAGTAGTATCTATACAATTACTTTATAGAGAGATTCAAGCAAACCCCTCATACTAAAATATGTCATCTATGTACCTGGTTTAAAGGAGAAATTTCTTTATGTTGCTATGTTGTGTTATTGTGGATATTATGTGATCTTCAGTGAAGGGAAGGAGTTCCTTCGTCAAAAAAACATGTGATAGGTGAAAAATATTGGGGTTTGAGTGAAGAAGCTCTACAAACTTGATGTATATGATTGCACAACATTGAGCACGAAAGAAAAAAAGGTGGTGAGTCGATACATCGGTGATTTATGGCATAGGAGGTTGGTCCATCTACACCATAGCGCTTTGAGGATCATGCAATAAATTTCTACAGGGCTTCCAAAGGATACACTTGCGCAGAGAGACACATTCAAAAGGTGTACTATGGGGAAGTATACAAAGGACACCTTTCATGATAAAGAAAGCCAAGGAGCGAAAATCCTTGAGAGAGTTCACTAAGACGTGTGTGGACCATTCTCAACAGTTTCCACAAAAAACGCAGGTATTATGTTATTTTTGTTGATCATTTTTCAAGAAAGTGTTGGATTTTCTTCATGCAAAAGAAAGATCAGACATTCTCCAAGTTTTTTGAATTCAAGGCACTTGCCGAGAAAGATACAGGGAAGGAGGTGAAGGTTGTGAGGAGAGACAATGCTCGATAATATATCTCTAACTAATTCAAGAACTTTTGTGCATCATAAGGAATATGAAGGCAATTGATTTCACGTCATAACCCACAACAAAATTGGGTTGTATAAAGAAATAACAGAACGACTGTGGGAGAAACACAAGCTATGTTTCATGATCAGGTCCTATCGTAGCATATGTGGGCAAAATCATGCAATAAAATATTATTTGTGTAGAACCATAGTCCTCACCGAATACTTGGCATGAGTACAACATAGGAGGATTTTCTAGGTAAGAGATTGGATGTGTCGTATTATAAAAATTTTGGTTCATATGTTTATTTCCATGTAACAAAATATTCCAAGAATAAGCTAGAGCCAACAAAAATATTGGGGATATTTGTGGGGTACACTGATATACCCCACAACTATCAGGTGTATTTTCCAGCACACAAGATGACAATGCTCATAAGACATGTGAAATTCGATGAAGAAAAAGACATGCGATTGTCCCTTGAGAGGGACCTTGAGTTGAATGCAATTGAGGAGTTATTAGCTCCAAAGGATGAACCTCAGGATGTGGAGCATCCACAAGTAGAGGAAAAGAGAGTGGTAGAAACCACTCATGCAAAGCCATCTACCAAATATGGAAGGAACCACACCAGAGAAGCTAATAGATTATTGTTATATATGAGAGATAATGTGGGAGCACCCACATCACAACATAGGAAGAGAAGGTCCCTAGAGCGGTACATTGGAGACATGGCCCTTTTGAGCAAAGGTATTGATATAGAACTATCCTCTTTCAAGGAAGCATTGCAATAGCTAGTCTGGGTGGATGCCATGGTTGAGGAGTATGAGTCCATTATTAGAAAGAATGCATAGGAATTATTACAAAGATATAAGTGATATTTGTACCATAAGGAATCATTTTTCCAACTAAATGTATCATATGTACTAGGATCTTGATGTAAATTTTGAATGAGAGTCCACACTTCTTCTTTATTTTTCCTTTCATCCCTTGCTTCAGTCATCCAATCTCATTGGATAATATAAATGGCACAAAGAAATGCTTCCACCTCTTCATCCTTTATTGAGAGTGCATCTGCAACAAAATTTAGCTTCCCTTTTTTGTAGATGATTTCAAAGTCATAACCCAACATCTTTGTGACCCATTTTTTCTTCTCTTCTGAAGATAGTCTTTGTTCAAAAAATTATGTAAGATTATTATCATCAATTTTTACCTTGAAGTGTCTTCCCATTAGGTGAGATCACCATTTCTTTAGTGCGTGTAGTATTGCCAACATTTCCTTCTCATAAATAGCTTTCTATAAATAATTTCCTTTGATTGGACCACTTTCAAAAGCAATAAATCTTCCTTCTTGCATTAAAAAAACACAAATTCCATTTCTCGAGGCATCACATTCCACAAAAAAGGTTTTTGTGAAGTCTAGCATAGCTAAGACCCGTCCTAGACACATTTTCTCTTTAAGATGTTCAAAGGCCTTGGTTTCTTCAGGAGTCCAAGAAAATGCATCTTTCTTCAATAATTTTGTTAGAGGTGTTTCTATTTTCCCATAATTCTTAACAAAATTTCGATAATACCCCGTTAACCAGAGAAATCCTTGCACATTCTTTATGGTAGTGGAGACCCTCGAGAGATACAATATGACCCAAATATTCCACCACTTGTACTCCAAAGAAAAATTTGGAGGTATTTGCATATAATTATTTTTCCTCCAATAGTTTGAGCATCCTATCAACATGTTGAACATGATCCTTCCAAGACCTGTTGTAGATTAGTATATCATCAAAAAATACTCACACAAATTTTTGGTTTTCCAGCAAAATAAAGTTGAGATAATTAATACCTCGGGTATGCTACAAACTTTATCCATTCCAAATCAATGTTGGGAGGAGGTTTCAATGGATTTTACTACAGGTTTACCTAAGTCCGAAGGAAAGTGTGTCATCATGGTGGTAGTTGATAGTCTTACCAAGTATGCACACTTCTGTGCATTATCTCAGCCATTTAAAGTGAGTATAGTTTCTACCGCATTTATGGAAACAATTCAAAAGATACATGGAAACCCAAAGATTATTCTAAGCGATAGAGATCCCATTTTCGATTGAAATTTTTGGACAGAATTATTTTTTGTTTGGGTACTCAACTAGCTCATAGCTCATCTTATCATCCTCAATCCGATGGGAAAAGTGAGATAGTGAACAAATGTTTGGAAGGATATCTTCGTTGCTTTGTATCTGATAAACAAACACAATGGGTCAATTGGTTACCTTTGGCTAAATGGTGGTATAACACTTCCTTCCACACTGCAGCAAAAATGACCCCATTTATAGCACTTTATGGATATCGTACGACGTCCATCACATCATCTTTAAGAGAAAATTCTAAGGTTCAAGCTATGGAAGATTGCATCGAGCATCAACAACAAGTTCTCCAACTCTTAAAGGATAACCTAAATTTTGCACGAAATCGAATAAAACAACAAACAGATCAACATCGCAGCGAGAGAATTTTTGATGTAGGCAACTGGGTATTTTTATGGCTAAAACCATACAAAAAAATGTCCCTCAATCAAGCTAAGAAGGATAATAAATTATCTCCAAAGTACTATGGTACTTACAAGGTGTTGCAAAATATTGGTACTATGGCATACATATTGGAGCTTCCTGCATCTTCCCAAGTGCACCCAATTTTCCATGTTTCATGGTTAAAGAAGGTTATAGGTGAAAAAATTCTGGTTCAAACAATATTGCCACAACTTGATGAGGAAGGAAAAATAATATTGGAACCTGAAGCAATCATGGAAACAAGAACTCAACAACTACAAAATCGATCAATTTCAAAGTATCTCATCAAGTGGAAGAACTTACCCACTGAATATTTCACATCGGAGGATGAGAATTTTATACAAAAGCATCCAAAAATACTCAAGCATTGAGGACAACACTTTTTTGAAGGAGAGGGGCATGTTAGGGCCCTATATTACTAGTGTAGTCCCTTATTGTTGTTAGTGTAGCCCCTTTATTGTTATTGTTGTAACCCTGTAGTCCCCATATTGTTATCATTGTGCCCTTACATTATTGTTGTTAGGTCGGCTAGGATTATATTGTGACCCCATGGAATCCTATATATAGAAAGGAGGTTTTTTCATTTGTGTCATCCAATAATTGTTCATTTATTTATGTAAATTAGGTTCCCCCCTCGAAGTGGCTAATTTCTAAGGTGTTTATTTCTCTTTTATTCTATTTTGGGAGTTGGTTTAATAACATCCTTCTTATTTGTTTATTCCTACTTCCTCTTCCTTTGCTATAATGTCTGGTGAGAGAGTGTGTTTCAGAGTGAACAAGCCCTCTTTTATTTATAGGGTTCTTCAAGGGTGGACGTGGCTCTTCCTTTAGGCCAACTTGCCAGTTGTGAGGCTAACTTGGTCTTGGAGGGTATTTTGACACTTTAAAAGACAAAAATAATATTCTTTACAAGTTACAATGTGCCCCGTGGGGTCTCCAACTTATGCAAATGAATCTTTTGAATTCTTGACCTAGAAAAAACCATAGAAGCACTCAATGGGTGCTTTACCTATAAAATAAAATACCTTGAGCACGGAACCTATGCTCCAAAATAATAATAATAATATTTCTTTCATTTTATAATTTACACGAACAAAAAATACATTTCATACTTATAAAGACCGAACCTAGTCACAAAATTTTCAACACGACCCAGTCAGGGTCGACATCCCTATAGTTCAACATCTTTCAGAAATAATCCTCTGACCCTTGACCTCTAACCTGAGTCAAGGTCTTGGATTTTGACCTACTATATCTTAGGTAATTTCTCACTGAATTCCACAATGTTCTAACATCTTCTAGAGGCCATATTAAAGTGAAAATTTTGTGGATTCCTTGGGGCTCTTAAAGAAAATGGTCGCACCACTCATCCATGAAACTAAGGGTACCTTCAAGGCCCTAAAATGATTCATAAAAACTATATGAAAATTTTATCCTTATTGCATCAAACAAGAGTGCTTTCACCCAAAACCCAGACAACTAACAATGTTTTCAACCAAGGAATTTGACTCCCATAAATAACCCAAATGAAACCAAAGACCAAAGAAACAACATCTCTCATAGTTCTTTAACCTTACAAAAAGGAATATACAACATGATACTACCAATTGAAGGTCAAGTGACCTTCTTTTCCATTCTTACACCAATGAAATTCCTACACAACAAGGATGAATCCTCCTTGCTCTTGTTTGACTTCATCATACAATTATCACTTAAGGAATTGCAGTTCATTCGTGTCATTTGTTAGGATTATAACATCCCATCACATATAACCATATTCCAATCACATAAAAAGACACATAAAGTGATATAGGACAAGCATGTAACCAACTTATAATCATAAAATTTAAACAATTGAGTCATGCAATGTTACACATAAGAACTTATATTTAATTGATAACGTTGAGGGGATTCTAAGTTCTGGATTTCAACTCTCCACCAAACCCTAGAAAATTGTAGCCAAGCTACTTGTGATTGTCACCCCTGAGTCATATTCCATGGGATTGAGGTGGTCTTTCTCAAGGGAATAGCCAATAGTTTCCAACTAACACAGGGACTCCAGAGGTCCTCCAACCTCCACCCACCTACCACTCGGCAAGTAAAATTTTCCAGGGATTCCAAATGCCTACCACCTCCACCCTTTAGCTTTCAAAAACAACATTTTATAGGGTCTCCAGAGGCCTACCACCTACACCCTTCAGCTCTCAATAACAAGAAATCATCAATGGAAAATGTTGGACTCACTACTCCTACTCTCTAACCATCCATGATTCACACACATACTCCAGGGAATCCAGAGGCATCCCTCCACCCTAAAGCATGTGACACAGTGGTTCTCACCAATAAACAAACCCAAAACCTACTAAACTTTATCAACAAGCTCAGGAGATGGTCTCAGCTACCCTTACCAGGTTTCCAAGGTTGAATCCCTACGCCGGGCTATCAAGGGATTTTCCTGAGAATACCATCCCCACATTCCAACCCCCTGAGGTGTCCTCAGACTTACCCATACCTATAGGAAACTCATACCATGCTCTTATTTCTCAACCAAAAATGGATGCTACCTAAGAGTAAGGAGAGAAATAAACTTCATCCCCATGCTTAAACTTGCTAATGCGGCCTTTCTTTGTGGTTAAGAAAGGAAACACTCTCTTTTTTGCAATTCATGCTCCTTCCAATAATGAACTAGTAGCTCTACAACCAAGCTTTGTCTTTATATTTCTAAGCCTTGCTCTATCCCAGGGTGTTGTATTTTCTGTAGATAAGGATCTTTTTCCTTCTTCCTGCATCTTGGGTTGCTTCTCCTTGCTTTCTAATCATCACCCTTGAAACAAAGCGTTATCTATTCCTTTCTCCACTTATGGTTCTTCTCTCTCGTAGAAGAACATGTTGTACTTATTTATATGTTCCTTCCTATTCCAGCCAACCCGTGTTCTCTTTCCCTCTACTTGGTTTCTCCTTCCCCTCATGAATATGTGAGTGTTCTTGAGCTACAGTCAACTCTAATTTCCTTACTATCCTTTCTCCATATTGTTGTCATGTTTTTCTTATCCATTCCTTCAAGTGGTCATGGCCCTGTCAAATTTGTGGCAACCCATTAATTCTTCAACAAGCTAGTATATTTAAAACAAAACCACCATATTGATGGTAGCAATATAATATCTGGTTTTTATTCTTTTTAAACAAGAATTCATCTCTTTCCTAAGTAATAAACCTTTCTCAGTCCCTTTAGGAATTTTTGTCCCTTACTCAACCATTTTTTCTTGAAATATATTTACAATCATGTATTTACATAGAAAAATCTACCCATCAATACATTGGGTTGTTAAAGACCCCTCCCCCTTGAGGGAACACCATCCTCGGTATTCTTTGTCCTTATATATAGACAAAGAAAAACATTCTAAAATAGAATTAGAAAATACCAAAACATATTGTCCATGGAGCTTTATACTTGTAGCTCATATTTCATAAACCTATAAACATTTTCCTTAACTAAAAAAAAAAAAGGATAATTTTTCTTCATGGCATCAACAATTTACCAAGTGGCCTCCTTGGGACCGAAGTGCTTCCACTGCACCTTGAATCGCTCTACGGATCAATTCTAGAGCGTGAGACTCCGACCTAGAATGCATATTGGTTATGGTTGGAACTCCCCCTCTAGTTCCACCTATATTATAGACCAATCAATGACATGATTAAAATCCTTCAGATATATCTTAAGAAAATAAACATGGAAAAAATCATGAAATATAACCATATGAGTTAGGGCCATCCTAGAGGCCACCGTCCCAATCCTTTCAAGGATTTCAAAATTCCCACTATATTATGGTGCCAACTTGGCACAATTCTCAATTCTCAAGGAACTCTTCTTGGATTTGATCCTTAAATATACACATTCCCGAACTTGAAACCCCTTATGCACCATATGTTGATCAACATAACTATTTTTCCTATCTTGTGTCACCTTTAAATTTGTCCTAATAACTTGAATCTGTTGATCCATTTCCTTAAGCATATTAGGCCCAATAGGGACCTTATTCACTGGATCACTCCAGATAATAGGATTATTACAACTCCTTCAATAGAGAGCCTCAAAAGGACTCAGCTTGATGGACTCCTGATACCCATTGTTGTAATCAAACTCCACCAATGGAAGGTACTCCTCCCACTTCTTTGATTCATGCATCACATACATCCTTAACATGTCTTCAAGGATCATGTTAGTCCTCTTGGTTTGTCTATATTTCTATGGATTATATTCCGTGCTAAATGCTAATTTTTTCCCCAAACTGACAAACAACTCCTTCCCAAACTTGGAAGTAAACTTGGCATCTCTATATGAAACAATCTTCTTGGGAATACCAGGTAGCCTTACAATATCGTTTATGAATATATGTGCCACCTCACTAGCTAAATTAGTGGTTTTTATCACCACAAAATGAGTTTCCTTGCTAAAAATGTCAACAACTACCATGATTTCATCATGTTGCTTGGAATTTTATGGAAAAAATGAGATAAAATCCATAGAAATTACCTCCCACTTCCATTCCAAAATAGAGATAGGTTGCAATAGTCTTGCTAGATTTTTACATTCAGCCTTCACTTGTTGATACTTAATGCACTTGACCACAAAATTAGTCACTTATTTTTCAAACTAAGCCAATAATAAAATATCTTAATGGATGAAAGTGTCTTTTGGTATCCTGGATGGTCTAGATAAGCCTTGATATGAAACTCCATGATGATGAGCCTTTCTAACTCCTCATTAGTTGGCACATAAACTCTACTTTTGAATTTTATTAGCCTCATCATCACTAAGGTGATACTCCTCATTGTCATTTCCTTGTAGCAGCTTATCTTTCATCCATTAATACTTTTCATCATATTTCCTTGCACTTTTGCTCCTTTATACCAGGTTTTTCCTATAGGAACTTACAACTACTAAATGGTTTAATTGAGCCCTTCTGCGAAATGCATCCACAACTGTTATAGCATCATTTATCCCCAGCTCATATTTGATTATTTATTCTTTGGCCTTGGGCACCCCTTCCCTTCAAACTTGGACATTTTCTCAAAAAACAGTATCGTAAAACCCATACGCGACTCTGCCCATACTTTTCTATGTATACACGCAAGTCCATCTATAGAGAACCGCGTATGCCTTTTTAATCATTATATATATATATATATATATATATATATATATATATATATATATTCCCTATTTTGAGGCAGGGTTTACGGTTTTTCCAGTAACTTAACCACCTCAGCCCGTGGCCTAACTATTCCTAACTGTAAAAAACTAATTTGAGGGAGTATAAAAGCCCCTAGAGATAACCTAAGGGACTTTCTTCCTCCCTTAGGCCATTCCCTTGAGGGGATTTTATACTCCCTCAAATTAGTTTTCTGATGAGGAATAGTTAGGTTGCGAGAAGAATGGTTAAGTGCTGAAATATGGCTCTAAAAATAAGGAATATATATATATATTCCCTATTTTGAGGCAGGGTTTACGGTTTTTCCAGTAACTTAACCACCTCAGCCCGTGGCCTAACTATTCCTAACTGTAAAAAACTAATTTGAGGGAGTATAAAAGCCCCTCAAGGGAATGGCCTAAGGGAGGAAGAAATAGATAAATATAGATACTATATGCTGTTGGAACCCCATCCAAGTCTGATATATTCTTGTGCCTCTTGTACTTCCCAGATATATTCAAGAAACCCTTTTTTCCTTGGGATTTTCATCACCCTATATGACATCCTTTGTGCACTCATCCTGGAAGAAATATTGAGAGGCTAGGGTTGGGCAGATCCAGAGGATAGTATGATCGAAGGCCATGGTAGATTTCAGGTGATCTCTTCACGTTTACGTACTGTACATTTCATTAATAATAGAAGAAGCCATCTTGTTCCTAATGTTTACGTGTCAATTATGTTTTATACATGTGTAATGATCATTTATTGAACATTTAATATTGTTTTTATGATATTATACATGATTTTCACTAACATCTAGAACCTATATATGTTGTACAACTAGGATTTTGTGTTCATTCTTTCCTGGTTTACAGATTTCAGAACACAAAGTGTTGTAGGGGATTTGCACCCCGTGAGATCTACTTCAACCGAGGGATATCTAGGTAAGTTCTGCAACCTGTAGTTTCTAGTTATTAGTATAAAAGTTGGTTTAGTGAGTCCTTATTGTGATGGCATGCCCTTGATTTGTGAAGGTTATCAACCCCAGACCTTTAGGGTATCATTTCCCGAAACAACAACTTTGTTATATTTTCCCTTGATGTGCTTGATTTCAAAGTTAAACTCATTGAATGTTTCTAACCACCTAGTATGTCTTGTACTTAACTTGGGTTTTTCAAATAGATACTTGAGTCCAGTGTGATACGTCATAACAATAACTTCCTTCCAAGAAGGTAATGCCTCCACATCTTCACATGAATGATGGTTGAAAACTCACAACTCTAGGTCAGGAGTCACATAGTTCACCTCATGCTCATTCAAATTCCTGGAATCATATGAAAATATATGCCCTTATTGCTTCAAGACTCCATTGATTCCTTCCTTGCATGAATATTTATATACCACAAAATTCTTACCAGGACATGCAGTCCTCAACATTGGTGCAGTTGTGAGAAGTTATATCAGCTACTCAAAACTTGTTGTACATTATGTTGTCCAATCAAACTTCTTCCCTTTTCTTTGCAATGTTGTAATATAATACCCAATGTTAGATAAATTCTTGATGAACCTCCTATAATAACCTGCTAATCCCATGAAAGATCTGACATTGTTCACATTCCTTGGAGTGGGCCACTCCATTATAGCTTTGATCTTCTTTGGGTCGAATGATATCCCTTCCTTGGATACAACATGTCCTAGACAATGTATTTGAGACTAGAAAAAATCACATTTGATTAGCTTCGTGTAGAGGTTATGCTCCCACAAAAAATATAACACTAATGCCAAATGCTTCTCATGCTCTTCTTCAGCCCTTGAATAAAATAGGATGTCGTCAACCAATACAATAACGAACTCGTCCAAGTAAGGGTACAATATGTTGTACATCAGAAACATGAAAGAAACAAGGGAATTAGTAAGCCCAAAAGGAAACAGTACAAACTCATAACTCCCATACTTGGTCTAGAAAGTTGTTTTGTGAATATATTATTATTTAATGTGCATTTGATGATATCTAGACCTTAAATATATCTTGGAGAAAACTGCTACACCCTACAAATGATAAAATAAATTGTTTATCTATGGCAGTGGATATAAATTTTTAATGGTCACTTTATTTAGCTGCCTGTAGTCAATACAAAGATCAAGTGTCCCATCCTTTTTCTTTACAAAGAAGACTGGGGCTCCCCACGGTGACACACTCGACTGAATATACCATCTATCCAACATATCCTTCAACCACAGTTTTATTTTCATCAGTTTATGTGTACTCATCATGTAAGGTGCTTTGGATGTTGGTGTTGATCTAGAAATCAATTCGATGGAAGAAATGATCTCTTTGTGAGGAGGTAACCTCGTCAAATGAATGGGAAATACATCTTTGAATTGTTGTAGCACCATATAACTTTTTAACAACTCATTGTCTTCTTGGCTTGTGTTGGCCTTTCTTTCTCTATCTTGAGAAATATGAACACAAAATAATTTTCAGCCCTTCCAGTAGCTACGTTTAGTTTGGATTGTTGTAATAATCCTAATTGATGTTGGCTTCCTTTTTCCTTGTAGAATTTTGTTCTCCCTGGCTTCATTAAGACGTTCAACTTATTTTTCAAAGAAATCCACTTTGGCTCTATGGCAGTATAACCAATACATGACTAGACACAAGCCATAATTCCTTAATGGAAATACATTTAAGTGGGTTGATGGAGGAATTCCACAGAGATAAAACACACCATGCCTCATCCATTGATGAATTCAGATTTTGGTTATGCTTTCCAGCCAAACCAAACACAACTCCTCGTGTTTCTCTATAATCACTTTACATTTTTCCACGACCCCCTAGACTGATATAATTGTAAATTAGATTGGGATCTATTAAAATTGAAGCATCATGATCACTTACCTTACCTTCCATATCAATGATTGATACTTGATGATCTGCTTGCCGATTTTCCACTATTACGTAGATCCCAAGAAAACTTTAAGCCACTTCTCCCACTATTCGAGCCTCCTAAATACTATAAAGTATTGGGCATGCGTTGAGCTAGTGTGGGAAATATTTCCTTCTATGGTTTTACCCACACGTCCAACATCACATAGGTTCCTTCATTTATGTTCCTTGATGCACTACCAAACCTTGTTGTGCATTATTTTTTTCAACATAGCTTGGTTTCCACTGAAAACGATTCACAAAATTTTGTGGTTTATTTTACGTTTTCTCATGATGCTTCTTAGGCTAGGTCCTTGCCTTATTAGTGTTGTTTCGCTACTTACACATGCCCTTAACTTTTGGTCTATTTCTTGCTTGTTCAAGGTAGTGCTTTAATTTCATGATTGATTCACTTAGAGTCTACAACTCTAGCAGCTCAATCTTATCCCTGAAGATTATGGGAAGACCACTTAAAAACCTATAAAACTTTTCCTTTTTGTCCCAGAGGTAAGGCACATAAAACTCTTTAGCATTTCTTTCATATTAAAGCTCAGATAAATAATTCTCTCCAAAAAAAATTTTGAATTCCTCCCAATTCATCTCTTTTTCAACTTGATGCCTCAGACATTCTTCAAGTCCTCCCACCAAATTTTTTCTTTCCATTTTAAACTAAAAGTGGAAATAATTTCCTTCATGTTTTCAGAAAAATAATGAATTCTAAAAAAACTTCTTCATGCTCAACATCCAATCTTCTTCTTCTTCTAATTTCTTCATATCTCCATCAAATGTGGGTGGCTTGGTCTTCCTAAACTCCTCCGACATATATTCATTATCCTTTGTCTCCTACTGATGGTGATGGTGAGAATGATGATAGTGCCTCCTAGTAGCGGAGCTAGATGGTCTACTAGTCCCGTGCACATGAGTGTTGGTCCCACCTCTAGGTGTGATAAATGGTGCACCTCCTGACACCATGTATTCACTTTCAGGCCTATGCCTCTTCCTTGACCTGATACCTTCTGGTTCCCGATGGCTCCTCTTAATTTTATGGATAAATCTCTCATCAGATTGTCTATGCATCTGCAAATATGAAATACTTTTTAGAAGGACTGAATTTATATCGGCCTGCCATTCTTGAGCTCTCACCAAATTCTCATTATCTGCCTTGAAATTCCTAACTTCAACCCTTAGGCTTCTCAAGGTGTCCAACCACTCCGGAGAGTAATTCCACCCCCCTTGTTCAACCGATCTCTCTCCTTCATTAGCCCTGAACCTTTCACTTTTTTGCTATGATCTAAACTATATTGTACCATCCATATCACCATTGTTGCACTATCTTTGTTTTAGGCTATTTGCAATGAGTTGTCAGTCACAGACATTATTATCCATTTCATAATAAATAAATAAGCATCAAATCATGGAGTTACCATGGAGATATCTACTTCCACATAAAAACAATGTTAGTATGCTCATATCATCATCAAAAAAAAAAACATCAACATGCATAGACTTACAATCAATTCATTTTAAATCAGATTTTAAAATCTAAACAATTTATTAGATAATTTTCTTAAAATTGGCATATGACGGAGCCCATTCAGTACAAGTGCTCAACCATGCTTTAATAGCACCTGTAAAAACAACCCTTACTCGATACCATGACCCAGAGGCGGTCACTCTCAATACCCAGCCCTCAAGGTACTATTATGGTGATGGGGTATAATTTTGTTTACTTTTACAAAAATCCTGTAAATCCAAAACTAACTTCACCATTTCATTTGTCTCATCGAAACGAATCTGGTGACATATAACTTCACCCAAATCAGAGTTATGGATGAAGAGATACATCACTTCAAAGATATCCCACACAATCTCATGCCATATCAGTAGACTATCACAGCACAATCTTCCATTTGTTGCAGTGTTCAAATGGTATACTATCATGTTGGGTCGGCCTCCATTAGCAATCAAGAAACTTTGAAAGTTAACCGAGGCCCAACTCCCAACCTTTGACCTGCGACCCAATCAGGGTCGGCTTCCCCAATGATCAACCTCCTCCTGTGACTAAAACCGACCCTAGACCTCCGAACTAGTCAGGGTCGACATCCCTTATGGTATAACCTCTTTCAGAAACAATCCTCCAACCCCTCACCTCCGACCTAAGTCGGTGTCTTGACTTCTAACCTACTATATCTTAGACAATTTCTCATATAATTCTGCAGTGTTCTAGTTTCTTCCATAGGCTAGATTCAAGTGAAATTTTTGGGGATTTCGTGGGGTTATTTAGGAATTATGGTTTCACCACTCATCCATGAAACTAAGGGGAACTTCAAGGCCATAAAAGGGATCATAAAAAATATATAAAAAGGTCATCCTTCTTACATCCAACAAGATTATTTTCTTCAAAAACCCAAACAACTGACAATGTTGTCAACCAAGGAATTTGACTTCCTTAACTGACCCAAATGAGCCCAAATACTAGAGGAAACACATCCCTCATATTTCTCTAACCTTCCACAAAGGAATATACAATAAGATACTACCAATCAAAGGGTCAATTACCTTCTTGTTCATTCATGCACCAATGTCATTCCCACACAACGAGGATGAATCCTCCTTGCTCCTGTTTGACTTCATCATGCAATTATCACTTTAGGAATTATAGTAAATTCATGTCAATTGGTAAAGTATTATAACATACCATCACATATAACCATATGTGAATCACATAAACATGCATAAGCTATACAAGCAAGTATGTAACCAACTTAAAATCATAACAGTTAAACAATGGATTCATGCAAGGTTACATATAATAACTTACATTTAATTGATACAGTTGATGGGAAATTGAGTTCGAGACTTCAAATATCCACCCAACCATAGACATATGCAACCAAGCTACCTGCAGCTATCACCCCTGAGTGAAATTCCAAGGGACTGAGGTGGCCTTACTCAAGGGAATAACCAACACCTGCCAAATGACACAATGACTCCAAAGGTCCTCCTACCTCCACTAACCAGCTATTGTTCAAGTAAAACTATCCCAGGATTTCAAGGGTCTACCACCTCCACCCTTCAACTCTTAACAACAAAATTTTCCAGGGTCTCCACAGGCCTACCACCTCCACCCTTCAGCTCTCAACAAAAAAATTGTCCAAGTACTCAAGAGGCCTACCACCTCCACCCTTCAACTCTCAACAACAAGAAACCAACAATGGAAATTTGTGGAATCACTACTCCTACTCTGTAGCCATCAATGACTCACACACATACTCCAGGGAATGTAAATAAATCCCTCCACCTTGACATCTTGCCACATAATGGTTCTCACCAATAAATAGGACCAAAACCCACTACACTTGATCAACAATCTAAGGATATGGTCAGACTGACCCTACTAGGTTTCTAGAGCTAAATTCCTACCCCACGTCATCAAGGGATTTTCTTGAGAATACCATCTCCACCCTCCAACCCTGTGAGGTGTCTTTGGATTCACCCATACTTGTGGTAAACTCTTCCCATGCTCCTATTTATTAACAAAAAATGGAGGCTACCTGAGAGTAAGGAGAACAACAACTTCCTCCCTGTGCTTAAACTTGTGAATGCGTTCTTTCTTTGTGCTCAAGAAGGGTCATGCTCTCTCTTTTTTTAAATTCATGCTCCTTCCAAGAATGAACCAGCAAATCTACAACCAAGCTTGGTATTTCTATTTCTTACCCCCAATATATCCCTTGGTGATGTATTTTCTGTAGAGAAGGAAACATTGCCTTCTTCCTGCAACTTGATTTCCTTCTCCTTTCTTTCTACTCATCGCCCTCCCAACAGAGTGTTGTTTGTTCCTTTCTCCACCTATGGTTCTTATCTCTCGTAGAAGAAGAAAATGTTGTGCTTCTTTCTCTACTCCTTCCTTTTTCTAGCCAACCCGTGTTCTCTTTTCCTCTGCTTGGTTTCTCCTTCTGCTCATGAATTTGGGAGTGATCTATAGTTATCGTCAAATTTTATTTCCTTATTGTCATTTCTACATGTTGTTGTCTTGTTTTTCTTGTCAACTCCTCCAATAAATCATGGGCCTGTCCCATTTGTGGCAGCCTATTAATTCTTCAACGAGCCAATATATTTAAAACACAACCACCAGATTGATGGTATCCATACAATCTATAATTTTTTCTCTTTTTAAACAATACATCATCTATTTCCCAATAAATACACCTCCTTTGGTCCCTTTATGAATCCATGTCCCTTACTCAACCCTTTTATCTTTAAATGTATTTACAATCATGTACTTACATGTAAAAATCCATCCATCAAGAGGTTGGGTTGTTACATCTGATTTCATTTGTAATACTAAAGAAACTCATGTCAATGATCATGGAATTATTGTTAGCTTTGAAAGCATATCTCTTTTTACTAAAATTCCTATTTTCGAAGCCATTGATTGTATTTGTCCGGTCAATTATACGCAGTAGTGATCAAAATCGCTCTTTTGCATTTTCATATTAGGAGTCTCATACCGAATAAATTTCACTGTTCCGCTAGGTCATGGATTCATTAATGGTAGTGATGTTTTCATCAGTCTTCTCTCATGAGGCACTTGCTAATTCTCCTTTCTATGGCATTTGGTCATAAGTCACTTCCACTCTCAAATCATGTCAGTAGGTCATAGGACAGGTCTCATTAGTTTATAGGGTCTCACCATAATCAAATTAATGAGTCAAGTGTCAAATAAAGATCAGCAAGGGTGCTGGGGAGTCAATAAATGCAGAGTCACGGTGCCAAGAAAATAAAATATTATTTATTCATTTTGATGTAATTTTCACCTCGAAACCATGTTTGAGGTGAAAACATAATACTTTCCTTTCGAGTCTGGTCAGGAAGTTGTTATCTCCACAAAGTCATCACCCTGCCTTCAAAGAAGTTTTCCATAGCATGTTTAGCACCAAATCACCTTCCAAGTAGATCCATCAGAAAGAGCCTGGAAAGATCTTTCCAACGGTATACTACACTCTCAAAACTAACTTCTGGATTGAAATTTATGCCTAAGTGAAGTAAAAAGTCCCCTATTCCCTCATATGTCCCTATTTCCCATACCCGCTAAAACTTGTATTATTTTTTTTTTTAATTTACTTTCCCACTTTCCAGTCTATAATATCGCATTATAAATCTTTTATATACATATGTGATTTAAACACTTAACCACTTCCCCACCATGCTCATGACAAAACTTTATAACATAAAGTTTAAAATCTTTGATATAAAATCCGCCCATCCAAAACCTTTCATCATAATGTAATGTTTGGCCAATACGCAAATGTTAAATATCTTGATACCAATCAGAGCATCATAGATCCCCTCAAGTCTCCACGATCCCCGCATCTCCTCCAATCAACTAATCGCGATACATTACGATCCTCCAATCACATTCCCTATCCGATTGCCCCATCGCACGATCTCCCGATCGCACTACCCCTCCAATCTCTGGTCCACATCCAGCGGAGTCGATTTCTCCTCGCCGATCGAATGGTCACAAACTCTACGGTAGCCTTTCCAATCGGAAATATTAAATCATTCCCCCGATATCGCCCATCTCGATATTGCGATTGCAATTAAACCCTTGGGCCCACCATAATATTGTCGTCGTTCATAAATAAAAGGTCTAGCCCTTTGTTAATCCAAAACTTTGGTTATATTTGATTATATACAAAGGCCTTACCCTTTCTCCCCAAATTACATTCGGTGTTTCATATATATATCTCCCCACCCCCGCTCACGCAGATTCGATTAGATTCTTGTTTTTTATGTCATATCTCTACTGCTCCCACATATTCAGATTGCGATTAAGATCACGGGTCCCGCCTACTCCTCTTCTTTCCCTTTCCCATACAAAAATACATTTTTCCCTTCACGTAAGGCATTATTTCATTTCGGTTTATTTCCATGACATTTACTAAAAAAGCCAGTCTTCTTCAAAACGGAAAATGGAAAGCGAAACGTCAGGGGCCAAGAAATAAAATTATAACAGTCACATTTTCAGTTACGGTTCAAAAGATCTACGCTACAGGTTTCGCCTCCTCATTGTTAGGAAAGATTATTGGCTCTTGGTGTTCCATCTTCAGTTGAATTTTCTCCTCTTTCTATCGTTCTATATTCCCACAAAATATGTCTATTTATTGAAAATTCCAATCATTTGTAAGGCTGGATAGTCGAGGTGAGAAAAACTCGGAAGTAGGGAAAAGTGTGGCAGTGAGCTCTGCGCTCCATTGTACAGTTTGGCAGGGAATTAATAAAGTGATGCAGCTCTGATTTGTGGGATTCATGTGGTATGAGTTTTAGCATATGTCTCTCTTTTGTGTTCATATGTACATTGTTATGTTTCATCATTCATTTATAAACATTTCCAGTTGAATGTTTCCAAGTTAGAAAGGTAGAATCCATCTTATATGCTCTGCCTTGGGGACTCATTCATACTCAGTGTGTTTTCTTCTGTTTGAAAAGGATCCATGTATTATGCCCTTTTCAGTTTCTCAACAGTCTTTCCACCTCACCTTATTTCAATTTGATTGCTAAACCTCCTGCCTACCTTGCCCCACGGAATATCCTGTATCCTTAATTTAATTCCTCAGCTCAGGCTGTCCCTTTGTCCCATACATCCCTACAAATTTCAGTCATTTATTAAAGCCCCTTTTCACATTCATATATCTAGCCTAAAATCTGTTCATTATTGTGTTATTGAATATCTATTCTATGGAGAGAGCCCTCTCCTATCCTTGTAGGGCTAGCTACAAGGCTGAGCGTGGTTTAGTTGTTACCCTGATTTTCCTTTTTCAGCCTGAGGTTCAGATTGGGTGCTAACATCTCTGGCGACCATACTGGGGAACGCAATTACAAACTTTTTGCATGGAAGATTTATCACCCCAGTAATATTTTTCTTCTAAAGTCTCGATGATGATATTTCAGAGCTTTCTAGGCTGATATAAATATTGTACAGTAGTAATTTGACCACACTGGCTTCAAGAAGATATACAAGGGCTAACCCTGATCCAAATCCTCCCCCGATGTTTGAAAATCCAAATCTTATCCCAAGAATAGTCAGAAGACAAGAGGGATCGCTAAGTCCTACACCTATTCTCAGGTCCCATACTTGGCCTAGTGAGTGGTTTTTTGTAGAAGAGCTTTCTTTTGATGAGAATTTTGAGCTTTCTTTGTTTAGAAATAAGTCTGAAACTGCACTTGAAGACACGGTTTTAGATCCAGAGTTTCTTGTAGATATTGAAGTTCAGAGAGAAAATTCTTCCATTGATGACTACATTTTGAATTCACCTCAGTCCATCACTGCAACTTATATTCCTGAGCCTTCAGAATCATCAGGAGCAGCATTCCATCCTCCTGATTCATCAACATTCCCATCAATCAATTCCTAGTTTTCATCTCCTCCATCAACACCTACCTCAAATTCCAGCACTACAAACGCTGTGGTAAATCCTCCCAGAATTATGGATGCCCGGTATGCACCCTTGGTTTTACCTCAGGTTCTCAATGATATGCCTGCTGATTATCAGAGTAAAATTACTATCTTTGATGCCACTCAGGGCATTACAGCCCAGCAACATGTTGACAAGATGAATGACTTTTGTGACTTGCATGAAGTGGAAGAAGAAAATGTAGCTACCAGGTTGTTTGTTCAAAGCTTCGGAGGTGAAGTGAGAAAGTGGTTCAGAGCTTTACCGACAGGCTCTATTCACACTTTACAGGAGTTACACACACAGTTCTTAGACCGATGGGAGGTGAAAAGGAATCCACAGCAAATTCTGTCTGAATATGAGAATATTAAAAGAAATGCGGGTGAAACGGTGCAAGACTATTGTTTTAGATTCAATACGGTATACAATGCTATTCCGGCTAACCTCAAACCTCTTGTTGATTCAGCTATGCTAAGGTTTCTGGATGGTTTTGACGTCGATAGGGCATATCAACTACGTGAAAGAGATCCACCGTCACTTGAAGAAATGCAGAAGATGGCAGTAAGCGTCGAAGCAAATCTGCTGGCTAGAAGAGCTCGAGCCAGCGCTGAAAAGAAAGTCGTGGTGAAAGAAGAAGCATCCCCTTCAGACAGCAAAATGGACACACTAATTCCTATAATGGAAAAGATGGTTGATCGATTAACGATTTCAGACAGACCTGAACCCCAAATAAGAAATCTGAATTTTAGAGGACAACAGCAGCCGCAATTCAGGATTAGACAGAGAGAACAGAAGGCGCAGGACCAAGCGGCACCACAGCAGCAGATTAAAACATTGTTACAACATAATTATGTGCGAGGGACTGACTCAGATGACAATGGTCCCCTATTTGAAACCGATCATTTTTTCACAGCTGATGGTGCACCCATTTTCCTCACAGAAGACGAAGAATACACAGTGGCGACTCCAGACATTCAAGGGGATGAAAATTTCATTTTGGCCAATGACGTGGTGTTAGAAGAAGAATCTAACGACTACCAGAGAGGGCATATGAACGCGCTGTTAGCCCAGCAAAGGCAGTATTCTCTAAGGAATAGAAACGTCGCAATCAGCCCCATTCAAAAAATAAAAGAACTACAAATTGAGGATGAGGCACAAAAGAAAGGAAAAGAGCCGGCCAATCCTTCATCCAGCAAAGCACCCGCAGTTACTAATACAGCTGAGAACGCTGCAAAAGAGAAAAGCAAGCAGAACACAGCGAAAGAGCAAATAGAGAAGAAAGACCCTCCTACTAAAGAGGTAGAAAAAGCTCCCTCCTTTAATTTAGAAAGTGAAATTTCCAAGTTGAAAGTGTCCGTGCCTTTGAACGAGTTGGTAAAGAATAGTGTATATAAGAGTCAAGTATCTAAAGTCTTACAAATAGACCCTCTTTCTGATATGGTTAATGTGGAAGATGACTACCCTGAACTAATCTTTTGTCCAGCCACAGGAGAATCTGAAGAAAACGAAGTCCCTCCCTTTTACCTGAGTCTTAGGTTGCATGAGTTTGTCTTGCGTAATGCCATGTTGGACTCCGTGGCCTCGCATAATTTGATGCCTAAAGCTGTCATGGAGAAGTTAGGCCTTGATGTTACTAGAAAGTACCATGATTTGTATTCTTTTGACTCAAGTAGGGTCCATTGTATTGGTCTCATCAAAGATTTAGTAGTGTCTTTAGATCAAATCCCAGCCAAAAATGTCTTGATGGATGTAGTTGTTGCTGATGTCCCACCACGGTTTGGAATGCTTCTATCTAGGTCTTGGGGTGCAAAACTTAAGGGGACCATACAACTTGATTTCTCCTATGCCACAATCCCTGTATTTGGCTAGTTGAGAAAGTTATACAGGGAAAAGAAAATGAAATATATGATTACTAGCAAAGACAAGCCAGCAAACCATCCCATCAATGCGGTTCACATAGATTTAGAGTCTTTCATCTTATATTCAGATGGTGGTCTGAATGATGAGGACGTTCAGTTAGTACAAGTGGAGGAGATACCCGAGATTTCAGAAAATTTCAGAGAGGTCCTCAAACAGGAAAAGGACAAAGCAGCAAGTACTTCTGAGCCTCCTACCTACCAGCAGAAAAAAGATAGTGAACAGCCAGAAATCAACCAAGGTGAAAAGAAAGAAGAAACTAAATTTCAGCATCTACAAGAAGAAGAAGAAGGCCTCTGGGGTATGGATTTTGATGGAGCGGTTGGCAAGGATGGAGTAGGTATTGGAATATGGATTCGGAGCCCTATTTTCTAGCCTGAAAAAGTCCCTAGTAATGTTAGAGTATGTGCGTATAAGTTGGCTTTTGACTACTCCAACAATGAGGCAGAGTATGAAGCTCTGATTACAGGCCTCAAAATCTTGAAGAAGTTGAAGGCAAAAAGGATTTCTGTGTATGGTGACTCTGAGTTAATAATCAAGCAGGTGAAAGGAGAGTACCAAGCTAAACATCCAAGACTGAGGGCATACAGAAATGCAGTTCTGGACATTTTGAAGACATTCCCAGAGTACACTTTGACAGCAGTGCCCAGGATGCAGAATCTTATTGCTGATTCTCTTGCAACCACTGCAAGTAACCTGAAATTTTCGATGAACTCCAGCAACAAATTCGAAATCCATGTCAAACATAGGCCTGCTGTTCCGGATAATTTGAGGTATTGGCAAGTATTTTGGGATGATAATGAGATAAATGCATTTTTGCAGGGTGATGGAAAATTCAAGGACACTCTCATAGAAGGTGAGTATGTGGTTGATGATCAAGAAATGGAAACAAACCAGATGGACATATTGCAGCTGAAAGATAACGTAATTCCTAGAGGTCTCATACCTCTAGAGGAGCTGTTTGATCAGGACGATGTTGCAAAGAAGCCAAGCTTGGTGCCCACAGAGAAAGGAGTTGAAGATGTGAATCTTGGAACACCTGATCAGCCCAAGTTCATGAAATTTTCAAAGACATTGTCCCCTGAAGCGAAGGATAAGTATGTGAAGTTTCTTTCCGAATTTTCTGATGTATTTGCATGGGATTATTCAGATTTGAAAGTGTATGATAGGAACATAATCTAGCATACTATTCCTATCAAGCCAGATAAAAATCCATTCAGACAGAAGCTGAGAAGAATCAATCTGAAGCTGCTGCCATCCATTGAAAAAGAGGTAAACAGATTATACAAAGCTGGTATCATAGTCCCCATTAGATTTTCTGACTGGATTTCAAATTTGGTCCCGGTACATAAGAAGACTGGAGAAATAAGGTTGTGCATAGATTTTCGGAACTTGAATAAGGCTTCCTTAAAGGATAATTATCCACTTCCGAAAATGGACCATATTCTGCAGAGAGTAGTTGGAGCATCCAGGATGTCATTACTTGATGGCTACTTAGGCTACAACCAAATCTTGGTGCATGAGAAGGACCAAGATAAAACTACCTTCACAACACCCTGGGGAACCTTCCAGTATGCCAAAATGCCTTTTGGACTGAAGAATGCAGGAGCTACTTTCCAGCGTGCAATGGACATCGCTTTTGCAAATGAAAAAGATGTTTTTTTGGTTGTTTATTTAGATGATTTGACAGTGTTTTCAGGATCAGATGATGAGCATTTGCACCATTTGAGAGTTGTTTTTCAGCGATGCAGAAAATTTGGAATTTCTCTCAATCCCAAGAAGTGTCTCTTTGCCATGGATGAAGGCAAGCTACTGGGGCATATCATCTCCAAAGATGGTATTCGCATCGATCCAGCCAGAGTGGAGGCAATTCAGCTCATAGACCTGCCACGAAACAAAAAGGAGATCCAAGCATTCAATGGTAAGATGAACTTCTTACGTCAATTTATACCCAATCTGGCTGAACATTTGAGGGAAATGACTAATATGTTGAAGAAAGACAGCACTGTTAAATGGAGCGAGGAGGCCATCAAATCATTCAATCTGGTAAAGTTTGCGCTGTCCAATGCCCCAGTTTTGATCAGTCCCGACTATACTCAAGACTTCATCATATTTTCATTTGCTTCTGAGCATACTTTTGCCGTTGTTTTAATGCAAAAGAGAGATGAGGTAGAAAAACCAATTGCCTTTTTTAGTAGGACTATCAGAGATGCTGCTTTAAGATATAACGTTATCGAAAAACAGGCATTAGCTCTTATCAAGGCATTGAAGGATTTCAGGGTCTATATTCTGCATTCACATACTATCGCATACGTCCCAAACGCAACAGTGAAGGATGTGTTGATGCAAACTGATCTAGAAGGCTGAAGAGGTAAATGGATAGCGGCTATGTTAGAATACGATCTGGAGATCAAGCCCACGAAGTTGATCAAAGGCCAAGGCTTGGCGAAATTGATGGCCCAATCAAATCTGCATGCTTTAGGTATAAACCTCATAACAGCAGTGAAAGAAGAGGAAGATGAAGGTTTGCTGGTTCCAATTGTAGACATTTTTCTACAGTCCCCGTGGTACTCAGATATCGTCTATGTCCTTCAGCATTTGTCACCTCCTACGGGTATGTCTAAGGGTAAAGGAAGATCCCTGAAGCTAAAATCTGCAAAATACTGCATTTTAGACAGCGCTCTGTATTGGAAAGATCCGGGTTGCGTTCTGCTCAATTGTTTGGTTGAAGAAGAAGCAAAAAAGGTAATGCACGAGTTTCATAAAGGAGACTGCGGCGGTCACTTGTTTTGGAAGACTACAGCCAACAAGATATTGAGAGCCGGATATTATTGGCCCACATTATTTTCTGATTTATATAAAACCGTGATGAAATGTCATGAATGCCAAATCTTTCAAGGGAAGAAAAAATTGCTCCCACTCCCTTTAAAACCAGTTTTAGTAAACACACCCTTTCAGCAGTGGGGGCTCGATTTCATTGGAGAAATTCATCCAGCATCCTCAGCACAGCACCGATGGATACTGATAGGGACATATTACTTTACTAAATGGATCGAGGCCATCCCAGCCAGACAAGCAACAGACACGGTAATTATTCAATTCCTGGAATCGAATATTTTATCTCGCTTTGGCTGCCCATGCAAAATCGTAACAGACAACGTAGCAGCGTTCAGATCAAAGAAAATGATCGATTTCTGTGACAAATACAACATCGCGCTGGGCCATTCGACAGCATATTATCCACAAGGAAATGGCCTAGCCGAGTCATCTAACAAATCGCTGGTGAATATAATTAAAAAAATGCTGGAGGCAAACAAAAGAAATTGGCACCGAAAGCTCATCAACGCGCTGTGGGCAGACAGAGTTAGCAGTAAAAGATCAATAGGTATGTCACCATTTGAGCTGGTTTATGGTACTGATGTTGTCTTTCCTACATCCCTTACAGTCCCAGTTATGAAATTATTGCAAGAAGTTGGAAGCGAGGACAATGACAATCAACGAAGAATCAATCAAATGATCCACCTTCAGCAAACAAGAGAGGAAGTGTCACAGAACGTTATTCAGTTGCAGGAGAAAATTAAAAAGATCTATGACAGGAAGACAACGGCAGAAAAGTTTCAGCTGGATGATATAGTGTTGAAATGGGATGCCAGAAATGAAGACAAAGGGAAGCATGGTAAGTTCGACAATCTGTGGAAAGGACCATACAGGATCTCAACTTACAGAGGACAGAATGCCTTCTTGCTTTCAGAAATGGATGGCCAAAATTGTCCTGGAGGAGCAGTAAATGGTAGGCTTTTGAAGCACTACCATTGTTGAAAACAAAGGATTAGGATATATGTCATCATCATTGTATATACCAAGTTATGTTTATCAGAGTTCAGAGTACACAGTCATTGAAGTTTGGGGCCCGAAGCGAAGGCTATAAAACTTGAATGATATGTGTATGGTTTGGTTTATTTCAGTTTTTCAGTCTTAGTCTTGAGTCAGTGTCAGTATGCATTGTGTCAGTTTTTCAGTATGTTCG
Organism: Pinus albicaulis; assembly: GCA_034641835.2. NCBI lineage: Eukaryota > Viridiplantae > Streptophyta > Pinopsida > Pinales > Pinaceae > Pinus > Pinus albicaulis. The sequence continues at coordinate 1,427,372,872 of CM076577.1, forward strand.
ACTCCATGCCCAATGGATAAGGCTACTTGGTCTACGGTGTTCTTGGCACCTCCAAGGAGCTACCATCCCCATTGGAGCCAATGTTAGTGTCACTCTAGTCATACTGCCATCAGTGATCAAAATTGCTCTTTTGCATTTGCATATTAGGAGTCCCATAATAATCAATTTCACCATTCCGTTAGGTCATGGATTCATTGATGGTAGTAATTTGTTACCAGTTTTCCCTCATGAGGTACTCGCTGATTTTCCTTCCTATGATCTTTAGTCATTTGTCACTTTCATTCTCAAAATCATATTAGTAGGTCATAGGATGGGTCTCATTAGTCTCTAAGGTCTCACCATGGTCAAATTAATGAGTCAAGTGTCAATAAAGATTAGCAAGGTCATGAGGAAGTCAATAAATACAAAGTTATAGCACCAGGAGGATCACAGATATCATTCATTCAATTTGATGTAATTTTCACCTCAAAACCATGTTTTGAGGTGAAAACATAATACTTTTCCTTTCGATCTAGTCGGAAAGTTTGTTATCTCTACAAAGTGATATACATTGCCTTCGGAAGAAGTGTTTTCCACAACATGTTTGCTGAGCACCTTGAAACGGATCCAGCGAAGAGCAGGAAAGATTTCCAGCAGAGTATACTACACTCTCAAAGCGACTTCGGATTGAAATTTATGTAGAGGTAGTAAAAATCCCTATACCCTCATATATCCCATTTCCCATTTTTCCCTTTAAAACTTTTTGTTAATTTTTTTTAAATTCCACTTTCCCACTTTAAATTATAATATCGCATTATAAATCTTTTACATACATATGCGATTTAAACACTTAACCACTTCCCCACCATGCTTATGACAAAACTTTATAACATAAAGTTTAAAATCTTTATCGCAATCGCAATGTTTGGCCAATCGCAAATGTTAAATATGTGATGCGATCGGACCATCGCAAGTCCTCCCTCCGATCTCCCAATTGCATCTCCCTCCGATCAACTAATCGCAATATGTTCCGATCCTCTAATTGCATTTCCCTCCGATCGCCCCATCGCACGATCTCCCGATCGCACTACCCCTCCGATCCCCCGATGCATATCTGACCATTGATTGCTCCCGCCGATCGGACGGCCCACAAACTCATCGGGAGCCTTTCCCTTTATGATATTAAAATCATTCCCCCGATATCGCCCATCTCTGATATTGCGATTGCGATTAAACCCCTTAGGCCCTGCATAATACTACCATCGTGGCATAAATTAAGGTCCCAGCCCTTTGCTTAATCCAAAACTTTGGTTATATTTGATTATATACATTGGCCTTTCTCACAAGGAAATTACTCAGTAGTTCATATATAATATCGCTCCGCCTGCTCCCCGATCCCGATTCTGATTGCGATTATTGTTCATTATATTATATTGCCGCTCCACTCCGATATTGCGATTGCGATCATCTCGCCTCCATTCCCCTTCCCTTTTCCCATTTAAACGTATTTTTCCCTTCACGAAAAGCAGGTAATTCCATTATGTCTTCTTTCAACAGCAGAATAATAAAAAGTCAGTCTTCTTCAAAACGGAAAATGGAAAGCGAAACGTCAGGGGCCAAGAAATAAAATTATAACAGTCACATTTTCAGTTACGGTTCAAAAGATCTACGCTACAGGTTTCGCCTCCTCATTGTTAGGAAAGATTATTGGCTCTTGGTGTTCCATCTTCAGTTGAATTTTCTCCTCTTTCTATCGTTCTATATTCCCACAAAATATGTCTATTTATTGAAAATTCCAATCATTTGTAAAGGATCTGAGTTCCGGGGAATAGTGTGGCAAAAACATCTCTGCGCTACATTGTACAGTTTGACAGGGATTAATAAGAGATGCAGCTCTGATTTATGGGATTCATGTGGTATGAGTTTTAGCATATGTTTCTCCTTTATGTTTCATATGTACATTGTTATGTTTCACCATTCATTCATTAACATCTCCAGTTGAATGTTTTCAAGTTAGAAAGGTAGAATCCATTTTATATGCTCAGCCTCGGGGAATCATTCATACTCTGTGTATTTTCTTATGTCTGAAAAGGATTCATTTATTATGCCCTTTTTTGCTTTCTCAACAGTCTTTCCAGTCCACCTTATTTCAACTTGATTGCTAAATCTCCTTACCTTGGCCCATGAAATCTGCATCCTAGGTCCAATTCCTCGGCTCATGCTATCCTTTTGTCCCATACATCCTGCAGAAAATTGAGTCATTTATCAAAACCCTTTTCACAATCATATATCTAGCCTAAAATCAATTTATTATCGTTTATTGGATATTTATTCTGGAAAGAAACCCTCTCTTTGTCCTTTATGGGGCTAGCTACAAAAATTTAGCTATCAGTTCAGATTGTTACCACGAGTTTCCTTTTGACTGAGAGGTTCATCTTGGGTGTAAACAGACGATTTATGAACTTGTTGATTTTGAAACTATTAACTTGGTTAAATTGTGCCTCTCATCAACCTTCTTTTCTCACATAGGAAGGATTTATGAGAAAACTGAAGCTACAACAATGAGTTCATCTCTTTCTCTAATTGTGGCTAACATCTTTATGAAATACTCAGAGGCTAAAGCTCTGGACTCTTGGCATCTAAATCCTAAATGTTGGTTTAGGTTTTTTTATGATACTTTTTCAATTGGAAACATGGTATACCTGCACTATATTCCTTTCTCTCACATATCAATAGCATTTCCCCTCATATTCAATTCTCCATGGAAATTGAACCTAATAATTCTCTACCCTTATTCAATTTATTTATCACTCATATTTTTAATGGTTCCTCAACCCATAAAGTTTACAAAAAAATACCCACATTGATCATTATCTTCATTCCCATTCTCACCACCACCCATCCCAAAAATGAGGAGTTATTAAAACCATCATCTATTGTGCCATTAATTTTTTTCTCCCCAATTTGTTCCCTCCAAAAATCCCACCTGTTCTAATCTTTTTGAGCCAATGGATATTCCTCTTCTCATATTAGTAAAGTGTTCAAAAGCGTCTCTAATCCCAAATCCATCAACCCTCTTTCGTCTCCTCCTCTCCACCAAGTTTCTCTCCCTTACATGAAATGGAATTCTGAGGTTATAGAAAACATCTTGCTAAAGAATAACATTAAGATTATTTTAGACCCCATAAAAATTTGAAGCAGATGTTCTAGTGAGCCAAAGATAAGTTTGACCCAATGTTGAAATCGAGGTTTTACCAAATCCCCTATTCATATGGAAAATCATAAACACTCTTTTAATTTGAAACATTTGATCTTCTTTGATCAAACAAAAATACTCACCTCTATTCCTTATCACAATTATAGAATCATTATAGAGGCCCTTGAAATAGAGAAACACCTAGAAAAATTTAATCAAGAAGAGGGATATAATTTAAGCCAATACTGGCAACTAGTTATCCACCACCTGAGTCATTAATTGCGCGCGGCCCCCCTCCCCCACCCTCCCTCCCGCCTCCACCCCCTTTTCTCCTATATTCTATCCTCATATTTAATATTCTTATGTTAAAATATATTCATATAAATAAAAAAATTGCATATTTGTTTCTAATCAAATGTATTTTTGTTATTATATTAACATTACAATTTTAATGATATCTTCTAATTTTACACTTATTTTCTAATTTTTAGTAAATTGTTTAATCAAGTTCTCTTTTGTTAACTATTTCTATCATTTACCCTTTTTCCCCATAATTTACTCTTAACCCCCTCCACCCCACCATCCCCCCATATTTATTTATTTTATTTCTCATTTCTTTTATTTAATTATTTATTTATTTAAATGTTTTGATTTGACCCTTTCTCTTTAGATCCAAGGAAATATTCATGCAGATCCAAGGGATCAACCAATTGGCACAAAAAACAATGCCTAACCCCAAGGGCGTTGAGGAGATTTGACCCTGTGACCTTCCAACAAGCGAAGTACTTAGCAACTGGAACTCGACCAATTGATTTATCCCTTGGGGCTTACCCGACCCTTTCTCTTAATATTTAATTACACTAGTACAAAATGGATAATTAATTACTAAAAAAATGACTAAAATTTTCATATAAACGACCATTTTTTAGTCGGTGACCAATAGTAGCTAATTACAGTATCTTATAATGAGACGAACTTTTAGTCGTTTTTAGCTTAGTAATTAATTGGTTGTCTCAATTTTATCGTCTAGTAGTATACTTAGTCATTAATTTATTCATTGATTTAGTTATTAATTGTCACAATTAATGACCAAATATATTACTATATGATTACCCGAGAAGACAAATTAATGACCAAAACGTTGGTCGTGTTATAAGAAATTGTAAATTAGCTACTAATAGTCACATATATGCAAATTTTAGTCATCATTTGAAACAAATTAATGATCAAAGAAATATTATCAAAATTTTGGTCGTGTTATAAGATACTGTAAATTAGCTACTAATAGTCATATATATGCAAATTTTAGTCATCTTTTGAAACCAATTAATGACCAAAGAAATATGAATAAATTTTCGTCGTGTTATAAGATACTATAAATTAGCTATTAATAGTCGTATATATGAAAAATTTAGTCATCATTTGTAATCACAAATTTATCATTTGCAGTAGTCATTTATCTTTTTTTGGTAGCTTCATATCCATTATATAAATGATTGATTTAGTCGTTTCTATTCATTTCATTCATAATCATTATAAACGACTAATTTAGTCATATATTCATTTTATTTGTGTTCATCATTAATCAATATAAACTACTAATTTAGTATTTTTAAATTGATTTTATGTGTTCATTATTAATTAATATATATTAATTAGTATGATTTTGTGACTAAATTTAAAAAAAATAAAAATTTGTCATACAATGTGCATGTTCATCTAATATGATAACACAAAGTTAAATATGTTAATTATGAAACTAAATAATATCAAGTGCAAATAAAAATAATTTCAGCCACATTAATGTTATTATATAAAATGTCAAGTATTACGATATGAGTTTCCAACTTAATATTAGTTGGACTACAATATACACATGAAATATTGTTTCATCATTTCAAAACATTATTGTTGTGTTGCGAAGGCATTACAAGTGAATTCAACAACTCTGAAGACTTGACCATTAGTATTTATGTGTGCGTCTTATGAAATATATTGGCTATAAGGGTATCATTAGACCGGTTCTCTTCTCTCTTTCATTTTTCATTTGTCATTTCAGTGTTATTGTTCTCTTCTTTCTTCAATTCCTGCTTCTTACCATCTGTATTGAGTTCCTCCCCTAAAAATGAAAGAAGATAAAATGCAGAGTATAAGACATGAAAGATGATGAATACTTGAATATAAACTAAAGTGGACTATAAAAAATTTATACGAGTACATATACCTCAACATCAGTAATGTCAATGTCATTTCCCCCCATAAAAGTATGAAACTTGAACAAGTTTTCTTCAGTTGGGGATAGTGGCCATTATGTGGCCATATGACCTGTATAAAAAAAGCAAATAAAACATCACCATAGAAAAAAATTCCTTAGTAACTTAGTTATATTCAACCTACAGAAAAAGCTTAAGCACAATCATGCCAACTAAGTTACATGTTAAAAAGTTCAGCTTGTAAATAACTTGTTAAAACAAATAATCTAAGGTGCAATGTTAACCCTTATCATTTTATTCGCAACAACATTTCATTCTCTAATGAGTGAACTTAGTCAAGTATATAGAAAACCCATGGTCAAATAACAACATGAAAGTAAACTTTTTTAATAGTCATGAAAATATTTTAACAAAAAACAACTAAAATGATTTCAATTAGTATTGTTTAATACTAAACTCATCTTCAAGCTTTGGATGTTTTTTAAATGGACATGATACCAAGTGTTTTAAATTTCATAGTTAAAAGACAAAACAAAATCAAAAGAAACATTCAAAATAAAATCAAACAATAGAGAGAGTATATCATGGAATGGAAATTGCAATTACAAGAAATTTTGTTACCTGTCCACCAATGTCTTGTCTAGCATTCGTAAAACATTTTCTTGCACAAAATAACCATGAGGTGAAAGAATCACAACATTAAAAACCATAGGAATTCCTACTAGAAACATTTCCAAATTCGATGGCTCAGGTGCCTGAAGGATCTTCAACAACAAATGAATCATCGAAGACATGCTCTGCATTGTCTCCCCATCCTTTTTCCAATCCCATTTTCTGTAACCTGTCCACACCAGAGTCAATTAACAATCAAATGAAGGCATTGATATTTTTTTATCTTTTATATCTATAAAATTTGAATCTGATTTGTTTCAGGAACATATTAATTCATATTTAAAGTCTTCCTATCATGAGAATGTATCAATCAAGTAGGACATTAGAAAAATCGACCTTAATGAGGTCCTCAAACAATTCCTACAATATCAATATTTTTCTTACTGTGATATCTTGGGTAGAAAAAATAACATATCTGCAAAAGAAAAATCGATATATTACTTCTGTTCAAAATATGTTTATGGTGTATTCATAGGCATCTTTTTAAAATGTTCTTCTTCCTTTACCAAAGTTGACTGTAGCTTTGGTTAAACTATATATCCTTTCATTCAACATCAATTTCTGAGAGATAAATGTCACACATTATTATTTTCCATTTCTCAATATGCTACAAATGATAAATTGAAAATCACATAAAACCAAGAGAAAACCCTTTTTCTAACGAAAACAAACAAACAAATAGTGCCTCTAATAAAACTTCACACCTCAAAAATTACTTTGCCACATGCATGGGATAAAATTGAGATTATTTGAATCATATTTAGGTCATGCTTAATGGGATATACATATGTTTACCATGATGTTAATTTGGTGTTAAAAGAAATATATAAATTCAGGTTATTATCAGTGAAATTCAAGTGTAATTAAAAAAAAAAAACGTCATTGCAAGGTAGTGGAGAGAGAAACATCTTCATTATTAGGATTCCCTATTTTAGTTTGATTTGAATTGAGTTTGTATTTGAATATATAATTTTCTCTAAAGAAGTGAAATAGAAAGATGAGAATCGCAATAGCCCAAACAATGCAAAACCATTCTTTCATGGTTATCCATACCTATCTCCTAGCCTTGTTAAAACAATGTGCTTTAAATTATTCAAAGAGTAGAATGAATTTGCTACAAAAAATTTGTGGTCATCGTGATATTAATTATAAGCTCCACAAAGAAAGTTGTCTGTGGTGGTTGTGAGAAACTATCATTATCCTTCCCGCCTAGTTTCAATTTCCACAAGTGACGTGTTGAGCCTTGAAATGTGTAGCTTGGGAGGTACTCCAAGCCCAAGGGTTTGGGGTTTGGAAGACAAAGTGCCACAAGGGCAGCTTGTGGGCTTGGAACCCAAGTGTGGGGTTTTGGAACCCATAGTGGTTTGGGGAAAAACCAAGAGGAAGACACATCAATTGATGGCTGAGGACCATAGTGCTTGAAAAGACAATTCCCACTCATTGAAAATCATCCAATTCCTAGTTTTCATTTCGGAGATATGAATTCTTGAAGTTGACAAAAGAATAAATTCCTCAAGTAGGTCGACTTGAAGGAATTTGAGACATGTCTCTTCATTGGTTTTATGGAGGACATGGAGCCTATATATATGTGATGAGTTAGGCTCATTTAGGCATCCATTTTGTGAGATCGATACTCAAAGGTGCTTCTGAAATTTTCAGTGGAGGTGGAAGTTGCAACAAGGAGAAAATAACAACGTGGAGAAGGTCTAGAACAATGAAGGGAAATTTTGTGATTAGGGCCGCAGTTTTGAAGTTGATTGTGTATAATTGAAGGGTTGTTCTAGGGCATATTTGAGGAATGTTCATGTGTGGGTTGTTGGGAAAGATAGGCGGTTGCATAGAAGTGACAAGACAACGAAGGAGAGGACTGGAAAACTAGCAAAGAAGTTCATGGTTGTTGTAGGTGACAACGTGGAAATTTTTGGGTTGGTTGGGCATTTCTTAGGGTTGTTTTGGCTGCATTTGTCAAAGGGGTATTACAAAATTGTTTTGGGTGCATAATGGTGATGTTTTGAGAGGGCCACATACAGAAGAGGAATGTTGTGCTAGGTCGGAGCCCTAGCAAGTAGTCAGGAGAATTGCAAGGACAACCTCTAGGTGACAAAGTCTAGATTGAGGTGGTGTGGCATTGAAGGCTACTCTCCAAGAAAAAACATAGCCAATGAAGGCTTAAACAAGCTACTATGTGGAGGTTGCAGGGCTGAATATTTTTCCCTAACCAGAATTGTAGGTCCAGTTAGTAAATGTGATGACAACAATTGTTATGGAAGTGTATTGGGTCAAGTATTAACCATATTTGGATTATTTTGGTTGTTGATTGTGGAAGCCAAGCAGTGAAGTGGACAAGGGTGTAGGGAGTACTTCAAGTGGATGGTTGGGTGTCATAGAGTTGTTGGAGGGCAACGAGATTAGATACCCAAAGCATCCTTGGACAAGCTATCTTGAAGGACAAAGAGCAGCTGAAGGTTGGGTGAAGGATAGTGTCGAAAGTGAAACACTCTAACGGACTAGAGGTGTTGCTAGCCTGGCAGATTGGAGCTCGAGGATTGGCCAACCTAGAGGATCAGATTGGAACAACCCAAGTACACTGAACAAAAAAATTCGCAGCATTGTGAGGGGGTAACCTCCTGGAGATACGACATTGTGTTTGCTAGTGTATCTTGTTTACCATAGACAATTGTATTATTCGGATTTGATTTAATATAATGAAGATTGGGGATCATACAATTTTGTTTAAAACTTTGTTTATTGTGCATATGTGATTTACTGCTTTATATTTTCCATTGTGCAAAGTAGTTTATGGTTGATATTCTTGGTTTGGTAGCATGAGCTAATTAAGACTCTAACCTAGATCCAAGGTAAGATAAATTTAACATGGTATCAAAGACTATTTGAGCTACTTTGAAAGTCGGTAAATCAGAGTTTGCCAAGAAGTACAGTGTAAGAGGGAGTTGGTTGCATTGTGAGTGAAATAAGTCACTACAATTTCAAAGTTGCAGGCAGGTCTCGCGTATGAGGATAGGTTAGAAGGAAAGGATTAAGCTGGTCTTGTAGGTCAACAAGATCTGGGAGTTTGCTAAGAAGAAAATCAAGAAACCAATAGACCTTAAGGAGCTGGATGTATGGGAATATTTGGATATGAAGGCAAGGTTGACAATCCTTGATGGTGTGAAGGATTCCTTGATACTGCATGAGGCCGGGAAGAACAATGCACATGAGATGTGGATGGCTCTTCAAAATTTGTTCCCTCATTTCTAGGGCAGATTTAAGGTTTGTTCAAGTGTGGGTTGCTAGGAAACTTAGGCCATTGCATATAAGTGACAAAACAACCAAGGAGAGGACTGAAAAACCAGCGAAGAAGTTCAGGGTTGTTGTAGGTGACAGTGTGGAAATTTCTAGGTTGGTTGGGCATGTCTTGGGGTTGTTTTGGCTGTATTTGCAAGGGCTGAATAGGTCGCAAATTAGAGGGGTATTACAACGTTGTTTTGGGTGCAGAATGGTGATGTTTTGAGAGGGTCGCAGCTATAGGATGATCAAAATTTGGATCAGGGCCTAAAATTAGCTAAAAATTCAAATTGCTCAAAAAATTTTCAGACCTGAACAATTGGATATATTTCGTCGCCAGGATTCCGATGCAACTCATTTCATCAAATTTCGAGTTCGTGTGAGTGAGTTGTGATCTGTTGTTCGCTTTCCAAAACAAGTAAAAAAATGGGCAGAACAAGTACAGGGATGATGTGACAGCCCAGTTAGCAAAAAAAAATCTTCAGGAATATTTCTCAAGTTTCTGCCAAGAAAGTTGTGACAAGTAGCATGTTCAGATTCACAACATATGCCAAGTCACGTATTATATACGTTGGGCAATCTGCATTCATAATTTCGTTGGTATTTTTTAATATATGCCATGGTTTATGCATGGTTCGATGCATATCATGCAAGTCCGTTATTAAACGGATGGGGTGCAAAACGCCATATGGGGTCGATAGAGATTTGAAACCGTTACCTACTTTTCCATACCAGGATTCCTTCACCAATGAGGTATGACTCAAATACTTGATTGCTATGCACGTGTACAGATATTTAACGTTTAGGAACGTGTCCATGGACGGAGGAGGGGGCCAGTGCCTATTCAATGTGACCATGCCACATGATCGTTCCTCGAAAATTGCACTTATGCGCTAATCCAATATTTAATGCGCACTTATCACTTATCTAAGCGCGTTTAATCTGGCGGATTTTTAGGGAATGCGTCAAAACTGGCAGCTTTGCTATTTTTGGATTTTTAACTAGCAGTTTCCCCGAAATTAGTGGAGAAAATTGGGGAAAAATTGATTGTGCTCTATCTTGAGTATCTTTTAGCGAAATTTTGAAAATGAATAGTCATTTTTTACTGAATTGGACCTTTTGAAGTCAACGTTGTAGATTTCAGAGGCATTTGGAGACTTCTAAGTGCAATTTTTCTACAAGGAGTTTCATGGAGCCTAGCGCCATCGAGTGTTGGAGGCATAGCTAGAGAAGCCATAGGCCATTCTGATAGAATGAATAGTGCATTTTGGATGATTGACATGTTCTGGAAATAATGATATACGTTTCAGGAGTAGATTAAGACTTCTACAAGTGTTTTTTCCACGGGATAGCTTAGGGAAGCTCAAGGTCACCAGTAGAAGAGATCATGCCCAAGGGAGCCATGGTCCATTTCTAGTGAATGAACAGTCAATCTAGAGGTATTTTGGCATTCTGAGCCGATTGGTACAGTCTAAAAAACCAGTGGAGTTGAGCATCAACTTGTAAAATACTTTGACCATTTTAATCCTAGAGAGCCTAGTCCATTGATGGAGGCCCAAGGAGACGTAGTCCAAGTGTTGAGGGTGAAATCCTTTATTATTTTTCATTTGTGTGTTAGTGGTTATTTTTCTGAAAATAATGTTTTTTGTTCATGCCTTTAATCAGCTAAAAAAAATTGTTAATTGATCACACATAAAGCATTTAAAATAAACATAAAATTGACACAAGAATTCAATTGCACAAATGGATATATGAGCATGATCCTTAAGATGTTTAAATGGAATAGAAGGTGCTTGCACAGAAAAACAAGTCATCCACCTATTTCATATCATAGGAGGACTTTTGTGCTAGGCCGCAACCCTAGCACACAGTCAGGAGAATTTCAAGGGAGATTTCTAGGTGACAAAGCCAAGATTGAGTCAGTGTGGCATTGAAGGTTACTATGCAAGAAAACACACAACTAATGAAGGCTTAAACAAGTTGTTGTGTGGAGGGTGTAGGGTTGAAGGTTTTTCCCTAACGAGAAGTGTAGGTGCAACTAGTAAGCGTGATGACAACAACTGTTATGGAAGTGTATTGGGTCAAGTATTGACCAGATTTGGATCAGTTTGGTTATTGACTATGGAAGCCAAGCAGTGAAGTGGACAAGGGTGTAGGGACCACTTCAGGTGGTGGAAGATTCGACAGTGGATTTTTGGGTGTCATATATTTTTTGTAGGGTAGCAAGATTGGATACCCAAAGTAGCCCTAGAGAAGCTATCTTGAAGGATGAAGGGCAGTTGAAGGTTGGGTGAAGGACAGTGCCGAAAGTGCAATAATATGATGGATTAGAGTTGTTGCTATCCTGGCATATTGGAGCTTAGGGATTGGCCATCCCAGAGGAACAGATTAGATCAACCCAAGTACACTAGGCAGACAAAATTGCGACAGTGTGAGGGCGTAGCCCTCTTGGAGACACGACATTGTGTTTGTCAGTGTATCTTGTTTACCAAATACTGTTGTATTATTCAGATTTGATTTAATATAACAAAGATTTGGGATTTTACATTATTATACAACTTTGTTTAAAACGGTGTCTATTGTGCATATGTGATTTACTGCTTTATATTTTCCGCTGTGCAAAGTAGTTTATGGTTGAGATTCTTGCTTTGGTAGCGTCGGTGAATTAAGACTCTAACCTAAATCCAAGGTCACAAAAATTCAGCATTGAGCTCATAACAAGAATATTGGTGTAATGACATTGAACCTTGTTGTTGACTTGAATCTAGTAAGGTAAATCTTTTGGTCACCATTCTTTCTAATTCACTCCAAAAATAATTGGCCAATTTCTACATAAGTATAACATGCAATATCTAGGCCATTTAGGCTATATCCAGATAACAGACATGTTTCCTATCTGGAAGTGTCTTTCCACATGCAGAGGAATCAATCAACATTTACAAAGGTGTTTCGACTATTAAAAATAAGAGCACATGGGCATCTTGAGGGCTTATTTGTTTTCAAGATACGAGAATTCACAAAATGATATTAGCAAAAATGTTCTTCGACATTTGCATTCAATGTCGAAAGAGATTTCATATTAGAAGTTAATCTTCCTTGGTGGAAGTGTTTCCTCCCTACTATCTGTTGAAACTTTGAGTTGCATACAACCAGGTTCTCTCCTACATGCTTTCTTGATATGGTGTCCACCTCTTGATTGTACTCACTATAGATGTGATTTGTGTCACAAGGTTCACCAAATTTCAACCTTGAGTTTTAAATTCATTTAACCTAAAAAACATTTAGGTTCTTTGAATCTCATGACCATTGATTGAGTCCACAACTCAAGCTTGTAACCTCATGTCACATCTGAAGCACATAATCTATCCTTAAATTTATTGTGCATGTCGCACGCCAAATTTTTTTTTGTGTTTATTGGTGTTGATGTCTTACTATTTTATGTTATGCTTAATTTTAAAATACTTTCTTGTAATCGAATGCTCCTCTGATTTTTGGATCCCTGTATCAACTAGATGACCAATTTGGAATATATCAATTTCTAAACCCCTCTTCTCTTGCCAAAGCCATCAAAATAGTTGTAGCCTTTACTTTTGTGAAGTTTTTGGTTGATGCCTGGATTTGGTGTCTACCTCTTGGTTGTACTCTCGGTAGTTGTGATGGAATGAGACAGGTGCATTATTTACACCATTTTTGGTCATCTAACCTATTATCATTAGATGGACCCAAGTACACCATGTAAGACCAGTTTTACCCTAAGTAAAACTGCTTTCACTATGTTAAAACAGGAAACCCCAAAAGAAAATATTAAACAAACCCATATTTGTTTGATTTTCCTCATGGAATAATTAATTAAACCATAATTTAATTATTATTCCCAGTCATGTTTAACCCAAAATCAAAGAAATTAATTAGATAAACCTTTATTTATCTTATTTTTTTCTATGAATAATCATTTAAACCTTTTTTATATGATATTCCTTGTTAAATATGACCAAATCACCCATAAATAATTAAATAAATCACTATTTATTTAATTATCTTTCAACCACTTCCTTAAATAATTAAATAAATCATTATTTATTTGATTATCTTCTAACCGCTTCCTTAAAAAGATAAATAAGTCATTTATTTATTTATTTTTGACAAATTAAGGGATTTGACCCAAGTCAAATACCTTTTCCCTCCAACAAATATAATAAAATATTCCATAAAAAGTGGATCTAGATCTCGTTAACCCATGCACCAAGATCTAGAATGACCCAATATTTTGTTATAAATAGGAGGGTTTTTCCTACCATTCCTCACCTTTTGTTGCCTATTAGATCACTCTGGATCTATACACTTGGTCTCATTTTTCATCATTTGCTCCCATTGAGCTTCATTTTTTGCATTGGGTTTTCTACACCTACAAGAGAGAGAAAGCTTAGATCTGAAGTGCTGAGGACTACAAAGAACCCATCCCATTGAGGAGAGCTGGATACACCTTCTTGTTTTCCTCCCAGGTGCCCTGTAATATAAAAATTCTTCAAAAAATTGTGTTCTTGTCTTGTCTGTTGGATGCATGGAGCAAACCCTTTATTTTACTGCTTAATGTCTTTCCATACATAGATCTGGTGTTTTGCAGCTATTTTCTTGTCTAACTAATCGCAGATCTGAAGATATTGGCAGCCACTTTTGTTGTTATGGCTATTAGTTATGCGTAGCTAAAGTGGTCCTTTTTCGTACACTTCGACAAAGGATTCATACTAACAAATGGCGACTCCACACGGGTTTTAAATTACGACCGCTGTCGTTTTTCATATTCCTGCATATCCAGCTACTTCAGACCCTAGGGTTTCTTTTCAGCTGTTTATTTTTCCTATTTTTATGGTGTTTTTCTCACATAAAACCCTAAAACATTCAAATTTCTAACTTCCGTGTGTTTCTGGCCCTATTGCGCAGGTAAGCGACACCAGCCGCCACTGAGACGGCAACTTTTCTGAAAATCTGCCGCCGAGACAACCAGATCTGGGGGTCACACTTTTTGGCCCTAAACCTGCGACCTGGACCTCCAGGTCGCACTTTTTAGCCTGTTTCCTGCGACCTGCACTGAACTCAGGTCAGAAACTGCGACCTGCCTTTTTTTCAGCATTTTTTCTGCAATTTTTCTGGGTTTTTCTGCAGCTTCTGTCAGGGTCCTCCAGCCTCTGTCTCAGCCTGTTTTGACCAAGTTCTGATCTGTTTTTACTCATCTAAGTTGGAACCTAGCCCCTTAGGGCTTTAGTACCCTCCACTTTTTGTGGAAGAGTTTTAAGCTGTTTCAGCCGTCTGTTTTTCAGAGCTTCAGCCTCCTTTTTCCAGATCTGTTACCTCCCTTTCAGATCCTTTGAAATCAGCCTTTCTTCCTTTCAAATCACCTCCTGTCGTTTTTTTTGGACCTCCTTTGAAGGCCTCCGCCTTGCCCCCTCCGGTTTTTTGCTGATTTCCTTCCTTTTTCCAGCCACCTTGCCTCTGTCTCTTGGCTGTGATCTGCACCTCTTTTCATCAGCTTTGTCCTCTAGATCCCTGTCCCCTTTGACCTTAGATCTATTGGCCCCTTTTCCGTGTGTTTTACATAGTTTTTCCCTTTCTTTTCAGCATAGTTTTGAGAGACCCACCTTCTTGGGTTAGATAGATGCACAAGTAGCTGTTATTTTTCTGTTATTTCAGCATTATATTCTGTTCTCTGTAGGTTTATTTTCAGCTACGCAACACACTTTTTTCTTGCTCTCAAAACGGAAAGGGTTTAAAAATTAAAATTAACGCACGCCACACACTGACCCTAAGCGAAGAAGCGCCTGGTTAACACCGCCTGGCAAAGACTCTAAAATCAATTGTCACCGCACCTTTTCTGCCCTTGACCTTAATTGATTTTGTCCCTTTCTGCCCCTGTCGGTTTCCTTCTTCCTGTCATCATTGCGCCCCTAAGGCGCCTTTCCCGGAGACTTCTTAGCCTTCATCCTCAGTTTTCGGTCGATCGACCTGCTCCGCCCCTCCGTCGTCGAGCCAGTCCACCTTCGAGTCCGCACTCCGACTCCTCTCCTGATTCATCGGGTCCTCCCTCTCCTCCTGGTTCTCACCCTGTCACCTTCACTGTGTCTGGTCCAGGGCTTAACGCTAGCGGTTCTCCCGGCCCTACTACTAGCGGAACCGCCACAGGAACTACCCCAGCCACCCCTGTGCTGCCGTACATTGCAGGCCTCAGCCTCCCCGATTTCTATCAGTTGATCAATGACCCTATTCACCACAATGCTAACTGGCCCGCTATGCCAACCAATCTGCCCTCCGACATCGCTAAGTTCGAGGGCCTTAATGGAAAAGATCCAACCAATCACGTCCGATCTTTCCACATGTGGTGTTCCTCTAATTCCATTACCGATGACTCCATCCGTCTTCGTTTGTTCCAACGCATGCTACTCTATTGCTTCCTCTAAATGGTATGTTGAACAAGCCACCTCTACCCATACCACCTTTGAGACTCTTGCCCAAGCCTTTTTGTCGTACTTCCAGCTCCCTCTCCGATACGATACTGGCACGAAGCTCTTGACTTCCTTTAAGCAAGCATCTTCAACACGCCTTTCCGCCCATGTTCAGGAATGGCGACGAAGACGGAGCTTATGTCGTGCCCCTCCCTTCGAAGATCGGGTTTACATGGACTGGTTCCTGCTCACCCTTCCCGCTCCCATAGGCAAAGATGTCGCCTCTCATTTTCCTCAAACTGAAGAAGCCGCCCTCCAAATAGCTTTGAAATATGACCTGATTTATGCTCAATCTGGTTATGTTTATACCGTTCTTCCTGACATCCCCAGGCCCGGTGGTGCTAACGCCCCGGGGGCATCTCATTCCGCCGACGGTATCGTTGGAGCCCTTTCCCATCCATACGCTCAACCTCCTATGGGCTAGAAGCCCTCGTGGAGGGGCCACTTCCTCCAAGACTCCCCTCCCCTCCCGCATGTATCCAGGATACGGCATGCCTCCTCCTTTTTCCCAACCTCCTGCTTACCTCAATGTTTCCCAACCCAACCCTTACCTTTATCCGTGCCTCCCCGTGGTAAACACTTCCTCCAAAGATATGCGCTCCTCCCTTGCCTCCTCACAACCCGCAACAGCACTTACAACCCCCTCCAGGGCAAGTATTTGCACAGCAGGGTGCGATTAATCCCCCTTCTTCTCAAAGAAGGCGTAGAGGCAACCAGAACCCATCTGCCCCCGGTAACCGAGGACCCAATTCTGGTATGGACCCTAACACTAGCAACCAGCCTCAGGGCATTCCGCCCAGGCCGGACAGGCCGCTTCGCACAAACAAGCCCTGTTCGTGTTGCGGTGGTTACACACAGCACCCCACATTGTCCCTCTACCCCGCATGCGCATGTAGAGCCCTGCTCACATTGCTTGACAACACGCTCCCCTCATACTCCTCCTATCGTGGCCACTACCCAGCCAGCTGTGTTTACTGATCCTTTTCCTCAACAAGGATTCGTGGCTACCCAACCGCCCGACAGCCAGGTAGCCGCCCCCCCTTCCATTTCTGGTTCCTCTGATTACCAGATCCTTATGATGCACTCCGATCCTGCCCCATCCGTCGATCTTCACCATCAAACTCGATCTCGTCAGTACCCCAAGCCTCCTGCTCAGTCTGCCCCCGAGCCTCCCTCTTCAGGTTCTACAGAGCCTCTTTCGACATCAAATGGTCCCTTACATATCCCTCAACCCAAAGTTGAGGTCCCTCCCAAGATCCCTAAGGGACCATTATGCCGAAATGTTGCTTCTGGTCGAGCTGCTCATTCGTATAGCATAGTAAATGATCTGGCGCAGTCTCCTGCTGCCATTTCCACACTGGAACTCCTCCAGTCGTGCCCTTCCCAAAAGAAGGCTCTATTATCTGCCGTGGGTGCTGTAGATCCTGCTGATGACCAAATGATTTTTTTCGACGCCACTCAATCTGGGACCATCCTCCTCCTCCTCTTCCGTCGCCCAAACCTGGCCAAAATCCAACGCCGACGTGTCTCGGTGTAGGACGAAGAGGGCATCCTATACGCGTGATGTCCGCTTTGGTTTGGAGCAACCCTGGTCTCCAGCTGCCCCTTCCATGATCACCCTTCGAGTGTGGGATGGTCATGCCTCCCAGCCCATTGGCTCCGTTTCGTAATTGTCCTATCACCTCGCCTCGCCGGTAAGACTGTTTACGTTGACGTTGAAGTCATCGACGCCCCTCTTGATTATAACATTCTTTTGGGACGTAGCTACACTTATGCTATGTCTGCTGTCCCATCCGCGGTCCACCGCAAGATGTCTTTCCCTCACAATGGAAAGATAGTCACCATCGACCAGTTGACTTATCATGAGCCAAAGTCTCAGAACTCCCCTGAGATGACCATCTCTTCTGTAGCCAATAAGAAAACCGTTGATTCCTTGACCAGTGTCTCCCCCGGCGTTTACAAAGATTCCTCCCTGCTTGGAACTTTCCCTAACCTTCCTCCTCCTCCCATCACTGATCCCAGCTCCTCGAATGTTTGCATGATGCAATCGTCTCAGGCTGCCCGTAAGCGGCCTGCCTCGGCTAGTCAGCAACCTCCCCCTCGCCCTCCGCAACCCGCTCCTAGCCAGCCAGCCGGACCTCCTCCTCCTGGCACTCCCCCTACAACTGGTATCCCTGAACCTCTTTATCCTCTCGGATCGGTTCCTCCTGGCCCCAACCATCTCGAAGCCATCCCTCCTGGTCATTTCCCTGCTGGACAGATCCCTTTCCTAGCTCCCCCTCCCGGAGTATATTCTGTCCCCGTCATGGCCACCGTCTCTCTCCCTAACTTGACCTTGGGCATTCCGGTCTGGTACCTTGATCCCCCAGCCGCCACCCCTCCTGGTCACCCCAAACCTTACATGGCTTTGACACTGGTTCAACCGGCCCCCCTCGCTTCCTCCGTTGCCACTGTGCCCCCAGCACCTCCACAGGACCCTTCTCCTGTCGTGACGGCACCCGGGAAGAAAGGCAAAGCCCGCAAGGGGGCACCCAAAGACAAGACTACCACGACTGACCTGACCCCTCCACCACCCGCGAAGCCTTGTGCTTTATGTGATGTCACCGGTCATGCCACCCATGCTTGTCCCGAGTTGCCCCGTATTCAGCCCATGGTTAAAGTCACTTTCCCCGAGTCTACGGTCCCTGAAGCCCCCATTCCTTCTCCGTCCGTGACCAAGAACCCCAAGACTCTCCGCACCAACAAGACATACGCTTTGTGCGGCGTCCATGGCCATTACTCCCACCATTGTCCTCACCTGACGCACTACCGTGCCTCTTTAGAGGTAATCCGAGAGTATGAGATTGAACAAAATCAATCCGCCTCTCCTATCCTCGCGCAGTACGCTTTAGGTCAGCCCGAGGATCCCCCCGCTCCCATCGACATTCCCCCCCCTGATGTTCCGATGGCCGAGTCTACCATAACCATTCTTTACCTATCCTCCTCGGTGAGACACTCGGAGCCTAGCCCATCTGCGTCCTCCCCTGTTGTGTCCCTTGACCACCCTTTTCCTCCTCATACACGAGATCACTCCGCCAGTGTCTCTGTTGACCTCAGCAGCCCGAGTCCTCACCATGCTTCTGATAGCCCTCATATACCACCTTGTATGAGTCTTGGTCATCCTGTCCCTTGCACTCCCCCCTGTGGTTGCAGCCTGATGACTTCTGTACACTCACGCTGCCATCCTTCCCTTTCCTCCCCTCATTTGTTGTCTTGTCACACCATTTTTCCGGACCCCCCATCCACACCCTTTATCGGTTATGCCGATGGTGCAAGTCGTTACTCCAGGAATCTAGCCTCGGTAGGTTGGGCCATCTTCACCCCCTTGCATGCCCTTGTTCTTTCTAACGGGGTATGCATTGGTTCTGCCACCAACAATCAGGCCGAATATGATGCAGTGTGTGGTCTCTTAGCCGATGCCCTCTTTCATCGCATCCTCCATCTGCACGTTCGTTTGGATTCCCTACTGCTTGTAATGCAACTAAATGGTGTTTATCGTGTGCATAATCCTGTGCTGTTTAGACGCTATTTACGAGTGAAAATCTTGATCCGTGCATTTGAAACCATAACTTTCAACCATGTACCTCGCGACCAGAATCACTATGTAGATAGTATTGCAAACCATGTTCTAGATTGGCATTTATCACACACATTCCATTCAAGACAATAACATTAACAACCATCAAAAACCGATGCATATCCATAATATGTGTCGCAAAAAACATGTGTTTAGAGTCCATCTACTCTGATACATATGACATGCCCACAGCATGTTACAAACAACTCAAAACTGGGGGCACCACCTGCCCCTACATACATCATAGGGGGCACCACATTCCCCACCCCTAATCACTATCTGGAGGCTCCCGGGCCAATGGCTCTGCCCCTGCAGCATGTAGATCGCGCATAGCCTGACCGGCCATCGCCATGCGCCGCATGACACCTCGCCACTCCGAGGGTAGACCAACACATGGCTCTATGAACTGGTCGTCTAAGTCCTGCCACCCACGCTCTGATACTCCGGTCAATAACCTTTCGCATCTACGGCGGATGTCCTCCAGTAGGGCGGCTGCATCCTCATTTTGCGCCGCTCTCGACCCACTCGGACCTGTAGCTCCAGACGCTGCCGGTCGTCCCATATATCTGGCCGTTTTTACCGGTGCTATATCTGCATACCAAAAGTACATGAATCAGTACCATCAATTACTATTCAAAAAATTTAACATGCCCACACAAGAATAGCAATCTGTCACTTACCATCGGGCCCCCAGACTCGACCAGGCGGAAGTGGCAGATCCGGATCCCCACAGTAGCTCATCCCACTATAGGGATAGTCGTCTATGTACAAAGGCATCTGATCCCAATGGGAAAAAAACTCCGGTCGAAACACTCGCCCGACCGCCCCTCCTCCTCCTCTGCACAGTAGCCGTCCCCAACGGCGCATCGTGGGCTCTCTCGGGCCCCCATCTGGAAGCTATACACGAGGCCTCAAGGTCAGGATCTTCTCAAAGAAGAAGGCGCACAACAAATTCCCATATGAGCAGTCATGGTTCACCTGCCGCCTGCATAGTGACAACTGTCGCTTTAGCGACACCAAAAACATCTGGGCCCACCCATAGTAGGTCCCTCCCAACACACTTTCCACTATCATCATCTGCCCCCCAGTGATGTGATGGAACGCCTGGATGCCCAGGATTCACAGCACAGCTGCGGCCACTGCACGGGTTTCTAGCCTCTCTAGATCCCCGATCGGTATTCGAGTCCCCTTGACTTGGAGACCCGGTCGACAATGGCATTCCACGAACTCCATGATATGCCGCCCCCACGGAAACACTGGCTGTGTGTTTCCCACCATCCCCACTGGCGGAAGACCAGTCAGGAAGTACATGTCCTGGACCGTCAGCTCGATCCTGTGCCCCTGCACTACAAAGATCTCCTGATCTGGATCCCAGTAACTGATAATCCGGGCCAGTAACGGTTCCCCTGCTCTCATCAAAGGGTTCTCCAAGAACTTGAGAACCCCAAATCTGGCCAATACACGGCGAACGCCCTGATCCGCCTGGATCACTGTTCGTAGTGTCCCTAGATCTCTCTCTCTCCAGTTGACCCGTAAATCTGCCATACCTGCACAAACACATCATTTTTGTCAGCATACAAATCGGGAAAACCATAACCAACCACCAAAACCCCCCTCATCTCCTGTGTCGGAGTTTTCCGTTCTTTTCTAGACCGTCGCATGCTGATATCGTTGCTCCTAGGTCGCACTTTTTGCCCCAAAAAGTGCGACCCGGCCGTAGAGATGAAGGAGGGGTTGTTCCTGGATTTCTGGGCCCTAAACTGACAATGTAATCCATCAAAATGCCAGAGAACAGTTAGACCTCTTACCTGCAACTGACGGATCGCGATTCCAACGGTCGGTTTGTCCGCTACGTTCGCCGCAAGATTTAGGTTCTTCTCTCCTCTCTACATTCACCACAGCAACAATAGCAAATGAGTGATTTTGGAGGGAAAACTGCCTTATTAAAAGAGAACCCATGTTTCTTCTTTCGACTGCTGTGACCACACCGTAGCCCTGTTTGACGAACCGTCTGCACCGTTGGAAAGCTCTCACCGAACCCTCAAATGGGTATCTGTTAGTTTTTTGAGATCTGACACTCCACCAGGACACATTTTGTCCACGAAGGGTCACTTCACCCCTCCTAAAAATCGAATTTCCTCACTTACGCCACTTGTACTTGGGGCACCATTTTGCCCCCTTACTTGTCCTTGTTCGTGTCGATTTTCGTCATGAGTTCCCATCATGTACTCATGTCTCCACGGTCCCCCCATTGGGGCCTTTACTGTGTGGCAGCACCATCGAGTCGCCCTTGTTTAGAGCATCCAAGTTGAGTCATCATTCCCTCCATGGAGTCTATACCGAGTCCCTTTGTACCCCATTATAGCCCTCCATCCGTCATTGATTGGTCTCTCTCTCGTGTCGCATACTATGGCCTTCAATTCCACTCATCCCCCTATCCCTTACGCATATCGTGTCGCCGGCCGCCATGTCATTCATGCCCTTTATGCTCTAGCAAGGGAAGTCGTCCATTAGCTACTCAGTCCTTTCCACTTCACTATCATCATTAGTGTCAGTCTGTCCATCGCTCTACTCTTTTCTCTCGTGCCTTATTTGAGGGTCTCTCATTGCCTCAACTATGGCGGACCTCCTTCTGTTGACATCAGCTCATTCATTCTAGAAGCAAGGTCTAGAGGGCGGTGTACCTTGGTTGCAGCTTCCACTCTTGTTCGGTGCCTCGGATCAGGCAAAGGGATATCTCCTTTCCCTTTGGCTTGATTGTTTCTCTAGCTCCTTCAACATGATCGAGATTCGTATACTTGATGGTCCAGTGATCCAGCAGCAGCTCTTGATGATTCCCGAGTGTGTGTGAGATGTTTCAACCCTCATGAGGGTGGTCTCAGGAGTAGCTCCCCACATGCCCTAATGACCTCTTCTTGCAAATTCCTTCGGCGGCAGCCCAGATATTTGATGAGGCCATCGCCACTTGCGTCGCCTCTTCGACTTGCATGTATCACGATGAGATCACTTCCCATTTACAGGGGTATCTGTGTCAGATTCGTATCTCATGTACTCATATATTGCCAGATGTTCTCACAGACTTCTTCACAACATGTATGTGGGATTCCTCATTGTATTTTTTATCCGCCCATGATTATGCCACCGTACTTTATGGTCTCTGGCCCCTGTTTACTAGACACGCCATTCTATTTATTTGTCTCTGGCTGGTATAGGTATAAGCCTCTTCGCATTTCAAAGATGTGTACCTCCTTTTAAAAAGAGACTTGTTGCACCTGCGAGTCTCGTCTCCTCAGGGTCTAGTCCTTCAGCACACTATCTACCTCACATTTCTCTCTCTGACATCCCTTTTTGCTGTCTAGTGATTGTGTTCTTACAACGTACTTCGGTCATACGATTTGCTCTTGACACTCGCACGCTGGGGGGCAATCTGTTACACCATTTTTTGGTCATCTAACCTATTATCATTAGATGGACCCAAGTACACAATGTAAGACCAATTTTACCCTAAGTAAAATTGCTTTCACTATGTTAAAACAGGAAACCCCAAAAGGAAATATTAAACAAACCTATATTTGTTTGATTTTCCTCATGGAATAATTAATTAAACCATAATTTAATTATTATTCCCAGTCATGTTTAACCCAAAATCAAAGAAATTAATTGGATAAACCTTTATTTATCTTATTATTTTCTAGGAATAATCATTTAAACCTTATTTATATGATATTCCTTGTTAAATATGACCAAATCACCCACAAATAATTAAATAAATCACTATTTATTTAATTATCTTTCAACCACCTCCTTAAATAATTAAATAAATCATTATTTATTTGATTATCCTCTAACCGCTTCCTTAAAAAGATAAATAAATCATTTATTTATTTATTTTTGACAAATTAAGGGATTTGACCCAAGTCAAATACCTTTTCCTCCAACAAATATAATAAAATATTCCATAAAAAGTGGATCTAGATCTGGTTAACCCATGCACCAAGATCTAGAATGACCCAATATTTTGTTATAAATAGGAGGGTTTTTCCTACCATTCCTCACCTTTTGTTGCCTACTAGATCACTCTAGATCTATACACTTGGTCTCATTTTTCATCATTTTCTCCCATTGAGCTTCATTTTTGCATTGGGTTTTCTGCACCCACAAGAGAGAGAAAGCTTAGATCTGAAGTGCTGAGGACTACAAAGAACCCATCCCATTGAGGAGAGCTAGATACACCTTCTTGTTTTCCTCCCAGGTGCCCTGTAATATAAAAATTCTTTCAAAAAATTGTGTTCTTGTCTTGTCTGTTGGATGCATGGAGCAAACCCTTTATTTTACTACTTAATGTCTTTCCATACATAGATCTGGTGTTTTGCAGCTATTTTCTTGTCTAACTAATCTCAGATCTGAAGATATTGGCAGCCACTTTTGTTGTTAGGGCTATTAGTTATGCGTAGCTAAAGTGGTCCTTTTTCGTACACTTCGACAAAGGATTCATACTAACACCGTTACCGGATACTTATTTTTAATTGAATTCTTCTTTGATTTTCGATCCATGCAACCACTTAATGACAAATTTGGAATCCCCATAAATATTTAAATTTCTCAACCTCTTCTTTCTACCAAACTCATCAAAAAATATCGGTAACCTTTATTTCGCATTACACCTAATCCATAGTCAAAAGAAATATGGTTAGAATTCATGATGATCAGGATTGACCTGGTCAATTTGAGTGGTATCTCTTTTAATGCATTGTGAAGGAAACCATGTGGTAATATTGTGGAGATTTATAGTTTTGTTGGACTTTGTCTTTTTTCTCGGGGCTTTTTGACTAGCTGAGATAGGTTCCATCTATTTAAGGAAGATTCCAAGAGATGAGACTTATGTATCTTGAATCAAGGCACAAAGAGTTGTGAGCCAAAGATCCCATAGAATAAATGTTGGAAAGGAGTAGTGATCCTTCTATACCTTATTATTTTCCAATATTCCAAGGATTCTTTGATAATTTCTCCTTCCCAACCTTATTTCACTATAGTCAGAGATTTTGAGGCAATTCACACTTCTTGGTGAAATGACACTTAAGAAAATATGTCAGACACACTTTCATATTTTTCCTTGCACATGCTACAAATGTTTGGGCCTTTCCAGGACCTCTTTTATATGTTTTCCCATGTAATATATTTTTTTATTAGAACTAGCCATAGGAAAATTCTGGTTATAAGAGGATCTTGGAGCTTCCAAATGAGATACAAGTTTCAAGGTTCTAAGAAGTTAGGGAATGACATTTTGATTTGTAACCCAATTTTATCTTGTACTTTCCAACCTCATTACTTGATGCCCATATTGGGTGGTCAAGGTTCCCATTTGACCTTACAGAGGTATTTTTGAGTGCTCCTATGAAATATTCCCTTTCAGTTCCATGTGCATCTTGAAGACTGATTTTTGCTTCCTTCTTCCATCCTAATTCCTGAATGCCCCGATTGTTGGATGGGGAGTCGTAAGCATTACTTAGAAGTTAGAAGATGTGTTCTGAGCATAGCATGTCAAAAATAAATCTTGATATATTTGGAGCATGTCCCCTTGTCCATGATTTAGTACTAACTATAAACTTCTACCCATTCCTAATAAAAAAAGGTAAGTGTTGTTTTATGAGAGGGAAGTCCTCAATTAAAGGTTTCCACCGTTGAGCTTCCTCTTACTGTCCTCCTTGGGTTTTTGATCCAATCTTCTGTACTTTGGCGGGAAGAAGTATTTTTCCCTCATTAATTTTTCCGCATACCATTTGTGGAGAAGATTCTACACACCCTTAATTACTAGATCCTTGGAGAATAGGACCCATCCATGAGTTAGTGCCAACTTTATCCTTCTTTCCATTCAAAATAAGAAAATGTAAATTTTTCCCAATGAGATGTTTCTATAATAATCTACTCATTAGAAATAGATATGATACAAAACAAAAGGGCACGTTAATGGATCAATAGAACCAAACCCAATAAATTAGAATCTAGATTGTAAGCAAAGATTTTATATTAATTTCCAAATCTGCTATGCCTCCTTAATAACCTAGTCCTTTGTATCCAGGGAAATTCCTACTTCATCATTGGCATCATATTTAGTATTCCTATCATGCTAGAGGTGCCTAATATTTAAATTCCTAGGGTTTTGATTCCTTCATGATAGATTATTGATTTCCCTTAGATGCTTCTCAGTACCAGTTTTGAATCACTTTAGACAAACAATGTAAAAATGCTCTTATTTCTGGACAATTTGAGGTCTCTAATAAAGGCTCAAAACTCGCCTCATTTAGAAGCCAAACCTAAGCCTTCCATTAAAGTAAAAGAATATTAGCTGGTATTGGCATAAAGGTGACAACCATATTTGGCTGTGTTTGGATTTTCCTCTTTGTGCCATCAAACCTTAGTTTAGAAAGTATAAGAGGTATGATAGCTACTAGTGGGTCAAAAACTATAGATTCCGAAGGACCTATCTTTAACCTGCATCCAAAAGAGGAGAAAAAAATTCATTGTTGAATGTGTGGCTCGATTAGCCCTATAAATGTATAGCTTCAGCTCCTTTCTCAAGTGTTGATCATAAATTTTTAATACAAGTCTCTTTTGTTGACCACATTTGCTTAAGTAGTATTTTGTAACATTTTTTTTACAGCAACATCCTTTATATATTCCAGATTTAACTGGAAGTACACTTTCGAGTGCCAGAGGTTGTGGAGGCATAATTCCAATGCTTGGAAGTAGCCAAATTTAGTATCAGTTCACTTGGCTTATATTGTTTTAGGCTTATCTGGAAACAATATTATTCCATTATACATAACAAGAAACTTCTTTTAGCAATTTTAACAACAAAAATAGCTACCTCTCAGTCAAGTTTCTCCTATGCTTTAGACATATCACAAGACATATTTGGAGAACACTAGACAAGAAAATCTGCAAAAGACACTTAAAATAAAATTAAAGATGCGTCAAGCTATGACCACAGATGGCTGGAGAAGGTACCATCAATGGGTATATCAGTGAAAGTATATCTAGAGTTGTGTGATACTATAAATAGATAAACTATAAACAAGTATAATATGAAATTATAGACAACTGGAAAATCTCAAGAGGTTGAGCCAGAGCACAAAACATGCCACATATGAAACTTACCGAAGATGCTTGTGCATCTCTTTTAATCAATTCATGTGAATAGTTTGAACTTTGTCCTAATTGTTAGTATGAATTCTTCGTCGAAGCGTACGAAAAAGAACCACTTTAGCTACGCATAACTGATAGCCCTAACAACAATAATGGCTGCAAAACATCTTCAGATCTGCAATTAGTAGTTAAAGTGCTGCAACAAACAGATCTATAAATGGAAAGATATTAAGCAGTAAAGTAAAGAGTTTGCTCCATGCATCCAACTGACAAGACAAGAACACGATTTTTGAATGAATTTTTATATTACAGGGCACCTGGGAGGAAACAAGAAGGTGTATCCAGATCTCCTCAATGGGATGGGTTCTTTGTAGTCCTCAGCACTTCAGATCTAAGCTTTCTCTCTCTTGTAGATGTAGAAAAACCAATGTAGAAGGTAGAGCTCAATGGGAGCAAAATGGCAGAAATGAGACCAAGTGTATAGATCCAGAGTGATCTAATATGCAACAAAAGGTGAATAATGATGGGGAAAACCCTCCTATTTATAACAAAATATTGGGTCATTCTAGATCTTGGTGCATGATTAAAATAATGTTAACTAAATCTAGATCCACCTCTATGGAATATTTTATTATTATTTGTTGGAGGGAAAGGGTGTTTGACTTGGGTCAAATCCCTTGATTAGTGAAGAATAAATAACTAAATGATTTATTTATCTTTTTAAGGAAGTGGTTGGGATATAATCAAATAAATAATGATTTATTTAATTAATGGTGGTTGATTTGGTCATATTTAACAAGGAATATTATTTAAATAATTATTCCTAGGAAATAATAAGATAACTATGGGTTTATCTCATTAATTTCTTTGTTTTTGGGTTAAACATGACTGGGAATAA
This sequence comes from Pinus albicaulis, assembly GCA_034641835.2. Lineage (NCBI taxonomy): Eukaryota > Viridiplantae > Streptophyta > Pinopsida > Pinales > Pinaceae > Pinus > Pinus albicaulis. The sequence continues at coordinate 1,427,400,374 of CM076577.1, forward strand.
TAATTAAATTATGGTTTAATTAATTATTCCTTTTTGGGTTTCCTAATTAACATAGTGAAAGCAGTTTTACTTGGGGTAAAACTGGTTTTACATGGTGTACTTGGGTCCATCTAATGATGAAAGGTTAGATGACCAAAAAATGGTGTAACAGATTGCCCCCCAGCGTGCGAGTGTCAGGAGCAAATCGTATGACCGAAGTACGTTGTAAGAATACAATCACTAGACGACAAAAGGGGAGGTCAGAGAGAGAAGTGTGAGGTAGATAGTGTGCCGAAGGACTAGACCCTGAGGAGACGAGACTCGCAGGTGCAAAAAGTCTCTTTTTATGAGAGGGTACCTGTGCTGAAGGCGGCGGGGGAGGCATACCTATGCCCGCCGTGACAAAGTACAAAAGAATAGTGTGTCCAGTAAACAAGGGACCGAACTATAGAGTACAGCTGGCATAATCAAGGGCCAGATAAAAATACAATGAAGAGTCTCACATACATGTTGTGCCTGGGATAACAGCCAGGACTAGTACAATATCATCTGAGTACATGAGATAAATACAACCCAAATGCCCCCTGTAAATGGGGAAGGGCTCACAAAATCTGACTGGTACATGCAAATCATAGAGGTGCTGCAAGTGGCCAAGGCCAACATCATCAAAATCTGGAGCGGCATCAAAGGCTGCAATGAAGAGGTCATCCGGGCATGTGGGGGGCTACCTGCAGGGCCACCCCCTCATGAGGGCTGAGACATCTCACACACGCCCGGGAATCATCAAGAGCTGCTGCTGGGTCACTGGACTGTCCAGTATACGCATCTCGATCATGCTGAAAGGAGCTGGAGAAGCAATCAAGTCAAAAGGAAGTGAGAGATCCCCCTGCCTGATCCGAGGCACCAAACAAGAGTGGAAGCTGGAACCAAGGTACACCGCCCTCTAGACCTTGCTTCTGGAATAAATGTGCTGATGTCGACAGAAGGAGGTCCGCCGTAGGTGAGGCAATGAGAGATCCTCAACTAAGGCACGAGAGAAGAACAATAGAGCGACAGACAGACTGACACTAATGATGATAGTGGAAAGGGGAAGGATGTAGTGGCGAATGGACGACTTCCCTTGTTAGAGCATAAATGGCATGAATGACATGGCAGCGACTGACACAATATCGAAGGGGACAGGGGACAGTGGGTCTGAAGGTCATGATATGCGACACAAGGGAGGAACCAAGCAAAGAAGGATGGAGGGCTATAGTGGGGTGTAAAAGGACGCAGGATAGACTCCATGAATGCAATGATGACTCGACTTGGATGCTCTAAACAAGGGCGACTGTATAGTGCTGCCACACAGTAAAGGCCCCAATGGGGGGTCATAGAAACATGAGTACAAATTGGGCACTCATGATGAAAATCAACACGAACATGGACAAGTAAGGGGGCGATATGGTGCCCCAAGTACAAGTGGCGTAAGTGAGGAAATTCGATTTTAAGGAGCGGTGAAGTGACCCTTCGTGGAAAAAAGTGTCCAGGTGAAGTATCAAATCACCAAAAACTAAGTAAAACCCATTTGAGATCTCGGTGAGATCTATCCAGCGGTGCTGACAGTTCGTCGAACGGGGCTACGGTGTGGTCGCAGCAGTCGAAAGAAGAAACAGGGGTTCTCTTTTAATGAGGCAGTTTTCCCTCCAAAATCATTCATTTGCTATTGTTGCTGTGGTGAATGTGGAGAGGAGAGAAGGCCCTAAATCTTGTGGCGAACGTAGCGGAAAAACCGACCGTTGGATTCGAGATCTGTCAGTTGGAGGTAAGAGGCCTAACCTTGCTCTTGCATTTTGGTGGATTAGATTTGCAGTTTAGGGCCCAACACCCCAGAAACAGCCCCTCCCTCATCTCTACGGCCGGGTCGCACTTGTTGGGGCAAAAAGTGCGACCCAGGATGCAGGTTCTAGGGCAAAAAGTGCGACCTAGTCCAGAAAATGGCAGAAAACTGCGACCTGGGAGATGAGGGGGGTTTGGTGCTGTTTTATGGCTGGGAGTTGGGTTTTGGTGTGTGGTTATGGTTTTCCCGATCTGTACCCTGACAAAAATAATGTGTTTGTGCAGGTATGGCAGAGTTGCGGGTCAACTGGAGGGAGAGGGATCTGGAAACACTTCGGACAGAGATCCAGGCGGATCAGGGCGTTCGTCGTGTATTGGCCGGATTTGGGGTTCTCAAGTTTGTGGAGAACCCGTTGATGAGAGCAGGGGAACCATTACTGGCCCGGATTATCAGTTATTGGGATCCAGATCAGGAGATCTTTGTAGTGCAAGGGCACAGGATCGAACTGACGGTCCAGGATGTGTACTTCCTGACCGGCCTCCCACCACTGGGGATAGTGGGAGACACACAGCCAGTGTTGCCGCGGGGGCGGCATATCATGGAGTTTGTGGAACGCCATTGTCGACCGGGTCTTCAAGTCAAGGGGACTCGAATATCGATCGGGGATCTAGAGAGGCTAGAAACCCGTGCAGTGGCCGCAGCGGTGCTGTGAATCCTGGGCAGTTAGGCGTTCCATCACATCACCGGTGGGCAGATGATGATAGTGGAGAGTGTGTTGGGTGGGACCTACTTTGGGTGGGCCCAAATGATGCTGGTGTCGCTAAAGCGATAGTTGTCGCTATGCAGGCGGCAGGTGAATCATGATTGCTCATACGGGACTTTATTGTCCGCCTTCTTCTTTGAGAAGATCCCGACCTTGAGGCCTCGTGTGCAGCTTCCAGATGGGGGCCCGAGAGAGCCCAGGATGCGTCGTTGGGGACGACTACTCTGCAGGGGAGGAGGAGGGGCGGTCGGGCGAGTGTTTCGACCGGAGTTTTTTGCCCATTGGGATCAGATGCCGTTGTACATAGACGACTACCCGTATAGTGGGATGAGCTACTGTGGGGATCCGGAGCTGCCACTTCCGTCTGGTCGAGTCTGGGGGCCCGATGGTAAGCGACAAATTGCTATTCTTTATATGGGCATGTTAAAGTTTTTGAATAGTAAATAATGATACTGATTCAGGGACTTTTGGTATGCAGATATGTGCACGTCGCTTGGCGGATATATGGGACGACGGCCGGCGTACGGAGCTACGGTGAGTGGATCGAAACGGCTGAAGCGGGCGGTGCGGCCCGAAAAGCCCTGCGGGACATCGCCGTAGATGTGGCCGGTGTTGACGGAGTGTCGGACGTGGGTGGAAGGACTGGGCGTTGACTGTGAACCTGTGTTGGTCTCCCCTCGGAGTGGCGAGGTATCATGCGGCGCATGGCGATGGCTGGTCAAACTATGCGTGATCTACATGCTGCAGGGGCAGAGCCATTGGCCCGGGAGCCTCCAGATAGTGATTAGGGGCATATGGTTCCCCTTCTGATGTATGTGGGGGCAGGTGGTGCCCCCTAGAATGTATGGGGGGGGGGCATATGGTGCCCCCAGTTTTTTGGATTTTGTTTGTAACATGCTATGGGCATGTCGTATGTATATGTATGGGGGGCGTATGGTGCCCCCAGTTTTTGGAACATGCGGTGGGCATGTCGTATGTATCAGAGTAGATGGACTCATCAATATATGGTTTGCGACACATATTATGGATATGCATCGTCTTTTGATGGTTGATTTAATGTTATTGTCGTGTATGAATTGTGTGTGATAAATGCCAATCTAGAACATGGTTTGCAATACTATCTACGTAGTGATTCTGGTCTCTGGGTATATGGTTGAAAGTGATGGTTTCAAACGCACGTATTAAGACTTTCACTCGTAAATAGCGTCTAAACAGCACAGGGTTATGCACACGATAAACACCATTTAGTTGCATTACAAGAAGCAGGGAATCCAAACGAACGTGCAGATGGCGGATGCGATGCAAAAGGGCATCGGCTAATAGGCCACGCACTGCATCATATTCGGCCTGATTGTTGGTGGCAGAACCAATGCATACCCCGTTAGACAGAACGAGGTCATGCAAGGGGGTGAAGATGGCCCACCCTGCCGAGGCAAGATTCCGGGAGTAGCGACTTGCACCGTCGGCGTAACCGATAAAGGGTGTGGACGGGGGGTCCTGCAAAATGGTGTGACAAGACAATAAATGAGGGGATGAAAGGAAATGACGGCAGCGTGAGGGTACAGAAGTCATCGAGCAGTAATGGCAGGGGGAAGGGGCAGGAGGATCAAGACTCAAACAAGGTGATGTATGAGAGCTATCGGAAACATGGCGAGGACTCGGGCTGCGAAGGTCAACAGAGACACAAGTGGAGTGATCTCGAGCATCAAGGGACACAACGGGGGAGGCTGCAGACGGGCTAGGCTCCGAGTGTCGTGCAGAGGAGGATAGGTAAAGAATGGTGACCGTAGACTCCGTCATCTGAACATCAGGGGGGGGGGGATGTGGATGGGAGCGGGGGGATCCTCAGGCTGGCCTGAAGCATACTGCGCGAGAATGGGAGAGGCGGATTGATTTTGTTCAACCTCATACTCGCGAATCACCTCAAGGGAGGCACGGTAATGCGTCAGGTGAGGACAATAATGGGAGTAGTGGCCATGGATCCCGCACAAAGCACAGGGCTTGTTGGTGCGGAGAGTCTTGGGGTTCTTGGGGACGGTCGAAGAAGGAGTGGGAGTTTCAGGGACCATAGTGTCGGGGAACGCGACTTTTACCATGGGTCGGATACGAGGTAACTCGGGACAAGCATGGGTGGCATGACCAATGACATCACATAAGGCACAAGGCTTCGGGGGTGGAGAAGGAGCCGGGTTGGTCGTGGTGGTTTGGTCTTTGGTTGCCCCCTTGCGGGCTTTGCCTTTCTTCCCGGGAGCCGACCCAACAGGAGAAGGGTCCTGTGGAGGTGCTGGGGGCATAGTGGCTATGGAGGAAGCGAGGGGGACTGGTTGAACCGGTGTCAAAGCCATGTAAGGTTTGGGGTGACCAGGGGGGGTGGCGGCTGGGGGGTCAAGGTACCAAACCGGAATACCCAAGGTCAAGTTAGGGAGAGAGAGAGTGGCCATGACGGGGACAGAATATACTCCGGGAGGGGGAGCCAAGAAGGGGATCTGTCCAGCAGGGTAGTGACCAGGAGGTACGGCTCCAAGATGGTTAAGGCCGGGGGGGGTCGATCCTGGAGGATAAAGAGGTTCGGGGATACCAGCTGTAGGGGGAGGGCCGGAAGGAGGAGGTCCGGCTGGCGGAGATGAATGGCTAGGAGCGGGTTGCGGAGGGCGGGGAGGAGGGTGCGGGCTAGCCGAGGCAGGCCGTTTATGGGCAGCCTGAGACGATTGCATCATGCAAACATTCGACAAGCCGGGATCAGTAACAGGAGGGGGAGGAAGGTGAGGAAAAGCACAAGGTGGTGGAATCTTTATAGACGCCGGGGGAGACACGGTCAAGGAATCGACGGCTTTGTTTGTTGGCTGGCTAGTAAAGAGATGGTCGTTCGAGGAGTGTCCGAGATCTGCGGCTCATGATAAGATAGCTGGTCAATGGTGACTATCTTCCCATTATGTGGAAAAGACATCTTCTATGAAAACCGCGATGGGACAAACTCCCATGGCGTAGGTGTAGTCGCGCCCCATAGAATGTTGTAGTCTAGCGGGGCGTCGATGACTTCGACGTCAACGCAAACAGTCTTACCGGCGAGGGTGATGGGACAATTACGAAACAGGCCAGTGGGCTAGGAGGCATGGTCGTCCCACGCTCGAAGGGTGATCGTGGAAGAGGCCAACCCAGGGGATCCGAGTTGCTTCCAAACTGAAGTGGACATCACGTAGGTGGATGCCCCCTCATCAATTATGCACCGAGAAACGTTGGCGTTCCAGATTTTGACTGGAAATTGGAAGGAAACGGAAGGAGGGAGAGGAGGATGGTCCAATTGAGTGGCGTCGAAAATAATCATTTGGTCATCAGCAGGATCTACAGCGCCCACGGTAGATAGTAGAGCCTTCTTTTGGGAAGGGCACGACTGGAGGAGTTCCAAGCAGTAGAAATTGAAATAGGATTGGGCCAATCATATCCTATATTGGTACGATTGAGCGGTCGAATTCCAAGCGCATTTCGGCGTAATGGACCCTTCGGAATCTTTGGGTGAACCTCAACTTTGGGTTGAGGGATGTGTATGGGGCCACTGGATGTCGAAAGAGGCTCTGTAGAACCTGAAGATGGGGGCTCGGGAGCAGACTGAGCAGGGGGCTTGGTGTACTGGCGAGACCGAGTTTGAAGGTGAAGGTCAACGGAAGGGGACGGATCGGAGTGCATCATGAGGATCTGGTAGTCAGAGGAACCAGAAATGGACGAGGGGGGGCCTACACGGCCGCCGGGGGATTGGGTAGCCACGAATCCCTGTTGAGGGAAAGGATCAGTGAACACAGCTGGCTGGGTAGTGGCCACATTAGGAGGAGCGTGAGGGGAGGCGTGTTGTCCGCGCAATGTGGCTTGGGACTCCCACATCTGTCGCATCTGGGGTAAAAGAGGACAATCGTGAGTGTAGTGACCGTAAACACCGCAACACGAACAGGGCTTGTTTGTGCGAAGCGGCCTGTCCGGCCTGGGCGGAATGCCCTGAGGCTGGTTGCTAGTGTTAGGGTCCATACCAGAATTGGGTCCTCGGTTACCGGGGGCAGATGGGTTTTGGTTGCCTCTCCGCCTTCTTTGAGAAGAAGGGGGATTAATCGCACCCTGCTGTGCAAATACTTGCCCTGGAGGGGGTTGTAAGTGCGGTTGCGGGTTGTGAGGAGGCAAGGGAGGCGGAAGCGCATATGCTGGAGGAGCTGGCGCACCAGGCTGTGGATAAAAATAAGGGTTGGGTTGGGCGACATTGAGGTAAGCAGGAGGTTGGGCAAAAGGAGGAGGCATGCCGTATCCTGGATACATGTTGCCGGGAGGGGGAAGGGTGCTTGAGGTGCTGGCCCCTCCCTGAGGGAGACCATGGCCCATAGGAGGGTGAGCAGATGGATGGGAAAGAGATCCAACAATACCGTCGGCGGAATGAGATGCCCCCGGGGCGTTAGCGCCACCGGGCCTGGGGATGTCAGGAAGAACGGTATAAACATAACCAGATTGAGCGTAGATCAAGTCATATTTTAAAGCTATTTGGAGGGCGGCTTCTTCAGATTGAGGAAAGTGAGAGGCGACATCTTTGCCGATGGGAGACGGGAGGGTGCGAAGGAACCAGTCCATGTAAACCCGATCCTCAAAGGGAGGGGCTCGACATAAGCTCCGTCTTCGTCGCCATTCCTGAACATGGGCAGAAAGGCGTGTGGAAGAGGATTGCTTAAATGAAGTCAAGAGCTCCGTACCAGTGTCGTATCGGAGAGGGAGCTGGAAGTACGACAAGAAGGCTTGGGCAAGAGTCTCGAACGTCGTATGGGAGGAAGTGGCCTGTTCGACATACCATTTAGAAGCTTCGCCGGTAAGCGTGCGTTGGAACAAACGGAGACGGATGGAGTCATCGGTAATGGAATTGGAGGAACACCACATGTGGAAAAATGGGACGTGATTGGTTGGGTCTTCGCCATTAAGGCCCTCGAGGAACTTGGGGTCTCCCGAGCGACTTGGTGGGCATGGGCCGGAGTAGCATTGTGGTGAATGGGGTCATTAATCAGCGGTAAAATCGGGAGGTAGGCGCAATGTACGGCGGCACGGGGGTGGGCCGGAGTAGTGGTTGTGACGGTTCCGCTAGAAGTAGGGCCGTCATTGGGGGCGGGAGAACGCTAGCGTTGACCTGATCCGGACAAGGTGAAGGTAAAGGGGAAGGAAACTAGGAAGGAGAAGGGGGACAGATGAATCGGGGAGAGGAGTCGGAGTGCGGACTCGAAGGTGGACTGGCTCGACGACGACGGTGCGGAGCAGGTCGATCAACCGGAAACTGAGGATGAAGGCCAAGAAGTCTCGGGGAAAGGCGCCTTGGGGGCGCAATGATGACAGGAAGAAGGAAACCGACAAGGGCAGAAAGGGACAGAATCAAGAAGGTCAAGGGCAGATAAGGTGCGGTGACAATTGATTTTAGAGTCTTTGCCAGGCGGTGTAAACCAGGCGCTTCTTCACTTAGGGTCAGTGTGTGGTGTGCGTTAATTTTAATTTTTAAACCCTTTCCGTTGTTTGAGAGCAAGAAAAAAGTGTGCTACGTAGCTGAAAATAAACCTACAGAGAACAGAAATAAAATGCTGAAATAACAGAAAAATAACGGCTACGTATGCATCTATCTAACCCAAGAAGGTGGGTCTTTCACAACTATGCTGAAAAGAAAGGGGAAAACTATGGAAACACACACAAGGGAAGCTCAACAGATCTAGGGTCAAAGGGGACAGAGATCTGGAGGATAAAGCTGCAGATAAGGGGTGCAGATCACAGCCAAGAGACAGAGGCAAGGTGGCTGGAAAAAGGGAAATCAGCAAAAAACCGGGGGGGGGCAAGGCAGAGGCCTTTAGAGGAGGTCCAAACAAAACAACAAGAGGTGATTTGAAAGGAAAAGAGGCTGATTTCGATGGATCTGGAAGTGAGGTCACAGATCTGGAAAAAGAAAGGGCTGAAGCTCTGAAACCGACGGCTGAAACAGCTGAAACTCTTCCACAAAAAGCGGAGGGTACTAAAGCCCTAAGGGGCTGGGTTCCCACTTAGATGAGTAAAAACAGATCAGATCTTGGTCAAGGCGGGCTGAGACAGAGGCTGGAAAACCCTGGCAGAAGCTGCAGCAGAACCCAGAAAAATTGCAGAAAAAATGCTGGAAAAAAGTCAGGTCGCAGTTTCTGACCTGATCTGAGTTGAGGTCACAGAAAACAGGCTGAAAAGTGCGACCTGGAGGTCCAGGTCGCAGGTTTTGGGCCAAAAAGTGCGACCCCCCTGTTCCGGTTGTCTCGGCGGCAGATTTTCTGAAAAGTTGCCGTCTCAGTTGCGACTGGTGTCGCTTACCTGCGCAATAGGGCCGGAAACACACGGAAGTTAGAAATTTTAAGTTTTTAGGGTTTTATGTGAGAAAAATGACATAAAAAGAGGAAAACTAAGCAGCTGAAAAGAAGCCCTAGGGCCTGAAGTAGCTGGATATGCAGGAATATGAAAAACGACGGCGGTCGTAATTTAAAACCCGTGTGGAGTCGCCATTTGTTAGTATGAATTCTTCGTCGAAGTGTACGAAAAAGAACCACTTTAGCTACGCATAACTAATAGCCCTAACAACAATAGAGGTTGCAAAACATCTTCAGATCTGCAATTAGTAGTTAAAATGCTGCAACAAACAGATCTATAAATGGAAAGACATTAAGCAGAAAAGTAAAGAGTTTTGCTCCATGCATCCAACGGACAAGACAAGAACACGATTTTTGAATGAATTTTTATATTACAGGGCACCTGGGAGGAAACAAGAAGGTGTATCCAGATCTCCTCAATGGGATGGGTTCTTTGTAGTCCTCAGCACTTCAGATCTAAGCTTTCTCTCTCTTGTAGATGTAGAAAAACCCAATGTAGAAGGTAGAGATCAATGGGAGCAAAATGGCAGAAATGAGACCAAGTGTATAGATCCAGAGTGATCTAATATGCAACAAAAGGTGAAGAATGATGGGGAAAACCATCCTATTTATAACAAAATATTGGGTCCTTCTAGATCTTGGTGCATGATTAAAATAATGTTAATCACATCTAGATCCACCTCTATGGAATATTTTATTATTATTTGTTGGAGGGAAAGGGTGCTTGACTTGGGTCAAATCCCTTGATTAGTGAAAAATAAATAAATAAATGATTTATTTATCTTTTTAAGGAAGTGGTTGGGATATAATCAAATAAATAATGATTTATTTGATTAATGGTGGTTGATTTGGTCATATTTAACAAGGAATATTATTTAAATAATTATTCCTAGAAATAATAAGATAACTATGGGTTTATCTCATTAATTTCTTTGTTTTTGGGTTAAACATGACTGGGAATAATAATTAAATTATGGTTTAATTAATTATTCCTTTTGGGGTTTCCTAATTAACATAGTGAAAGCAGTTTTACTTGGGGTAAAGCTGGTCTTACATGGTGTACTTGGGTCCATCTAATGATGAAGAGTTAGATGACCAAAAAATGGTGTAACACACCTATTTTGTGCAAACTAGTGGTGATATCTAGAGTACTGTTGATAGTATGAGATCCCTCACCTTTATCTATATTTGCAAAATACAAATACAAATACAAACAACCAAGCGTTCAAGATGGATGGAAGTTTACTCAGTGCCAATATAATGTTATTATATATAAAAAACATACTTTATTTCCTTTTTTGAGGTCATAACATCTACTGTGACTGTAGTTTGATAATGAATTTACCTTTTGTTTCAGCTCATTGGAATGCCAAACCAAGCACTGGAATAAAGGTCACAAACTAGATTGTAAAGCTACTAGAGATCCTACTATCGTGGAATCTAAGAATAATTCTTGCAACTCATCCAATGGTCTTGGAACTTGTAAGAAAAATGATTCATTGGAGAAAGCTTCTGACACTGGAGTACCATTTGCAGCCTCTAGTGGAGGTACTAATGGAATATTGACGAAGCCTAAAAAGGTTGGTGGTAAGCTCATGTTGTTGAAGATGCAGCAAGATGATGGTAGTGAAAAGGGGAAAAACCACTAAGTGGGCCTTAGAGCAAGTTTTAGGCGCAAGTCTATTTTTAGACTATGTCTATTTTTAGACATATTGGGCGGAATCTATTTTGGTGCAATATAAAAATGAATATGTCGAATATTATTAGCTCTTAATAATATTTGAGTTCTAAACATTACTATCTTCTTCTATATTGGAGCACTTATGTTCAAATTTTAGAATCTGGCAACACGAGGTAATGAAGGAATTACTATTCACGAGGGTTAAGTGGAGCTATTGCATGGAGACTTGATTTAGAACTCATGCTGTGAGAGTTTGGTGGAGTTGTAGAAGTAGTTGGTGGAGTTGTGTTTAGTTTAAGCGAGTTAAACATAGTTGAGCTAGTTGTATCTAGTCTAAGCGATTGATACACTAGTCGAGTGTGTGAATTAATTCATATTATTAAGTCATTAATCAACTAAAGAATACATCAGTTAACTACAGTGCATGGACAGTTTCAGTGGAGACCAGTGAAGAGGTAGGTGAAAGAGCAGTGTGACTATCAGTTGTGACTATAATGGTGCATGAGTTTGCACCACACATGGTTGGAGATGCCAATGAGGATGGCATGAGCAAGGCTGGACCAATTCGAGTTCATTCAGAGCCATTCTTCAGCAGTGATTGCGTAGTAGAGTCAGGCTATCAGGTGGCAGAGATTGGAGCATGTGATTTGCTAGATCGAGCTTGATTAGTGTGTAGCAATTGGAGATTGTACTGAGAGCTTTGTGAGGAGATTTGTATAATTATTGTTACATGATCTCTATGACATATAATATATAGATAGTTGGGGGTTTTCAGCTTTAATCTTTCCCATAAATTACTATGTTCATATGTGTGAATTTTTATGGTTTTAATGTGCGCATGCAATTGATTTAATTTCCGCAAGTAATGATCAATGGTGGAATAGATTCTATATTGTGCATGAAGTCAAATAGTGTATGATCAGGTGAATCTTAGACATATAAAATATCAGTTATATAATTTCTACATGGTATCAGAGCAATATTGATCATTAGAGCAATTGCAAAGCATTGAAGCTGTTGAGTTTTGTGCTGGTGGAATTCGAATTTGCAGCAGTGTTTTCTTGGTGTCGAAGTTGAGATTTCTTTCAACAGATTGCGATTGGAGTATGCCCTTGAGGGAAGCTTGAATTATGTTGCATGGAAGGACAGGATGGAGGCGGTTCTGGAGGATAATGTGTTGAAGGAGTTCATAGATGCAGAAATTCCAAAACCTACTTCTAGCGATGTTGCCGCACTTGATGCATGGCAAAAGAAGACAACAAAATGTCAAAGAATTATGTTGGAAGGTGTGAAGGATCACATAGTGTCCAGCCTTCATGGTAAAGCTACTCCATTATTGATGTGGAAAGCTTTGACAGACTTGTTCCAAAGTAAGAGCGACGAGAGGAAGTTTCCACTCAAGGATAAGCTCAGGAAAATAAAAATGGAGAAGAGCGAAAGTATACCCAAGTACCTCACGAAGTTTTTCCAATGTAGGGATGAGCTTGGAAGTGTGGGGGTTACTGTAGATGAAGAGGACTTGGTGAGCTTGGCTCTCCTTGGGCTTCCGAAGAGTTGGAATTCCTATGAGGACTCTATCAATGGTCGGGAGAAACTGTCGGGATGGGAGCAACTTTGGTCGGATATTGAGCAGGAGGAGATAAGGCGGAGTACCAGGGATGGATCTTCATCGAAGAGTGAAGATGAAGAAAATTGCACTTTTGCTGCCAAAGAAAGGAAGGGGAAGAGCAAGAAGAATGCTTCTCAATCCGGTGTGAAAGGCAAGAAGCAGGACATGTCCAAGGTGAAGTGCTTTCACTGTCACCAACATGAACATTATGCCACTAGTTGTCCACAGAATAAGAAAAATAAGAAGGCTGCTGGATCTGCAGCTGGAGAGGCCTTAGCCTCGTATTTTGAGCTGGATTTTTCATTGATCGCATGCTTGGTTTCAAGTATGATGGGTTCAATGTGGTTTCTTGACAGTGGTGTGTCTTTTCATATGACCGGAGATGCAGATTTGTTTACTGATCTGGATGAGAAGGATCTTGGAGTGCACATCGAGATGGGCGATGATGGTAGATACAGTGCAACTGGTATCGGGACCATTTCCTTTGAGAGGGAGTCTGGTAAACCTTTCATATTGAAGGATGTCATGCATGTTCCAGGTTTGAAGAAGAATCTGATCTCGGTGGCCATGTTGGAAGACAAGGGATATGATGTTGTCTTTAGCGAGGGAAAGGCTTTCCTGCGCAGTAAGGCAACTGGTGAAACCCGGAGGATAGGGGTTTGAGTTAAGAACCTTTATTAGTTGTAGGTAGATGGCTGCGCAGCAATGGCAGGCAAGGCAGAAGGAGTGGTGAGCCGGGATGAGGGCGAGCTATGGCACAGGAGATTGGGCCATCTTCACCATGGTGCTTTGAAAATTTTGTAGCAGATTTCTACCGGGCTTCCCAAAGGTACACTTGCGCAGTTAGATCAGTGCAAGGGATGTACTTTGGGAAAATTTGTGAAAGCCACCTTTCACGAGAAGGATAGTCGCACCACGGCGATCCTTGAGAGAATTCACTCAGATGTGTGTGGACCTTTCTCAGTAGCTTCGACAGCAAAGCACAAGTACTATGTGATATTTGTTGATGATTTTTCTTGGAAGTGTTGGATCTTCATCATGCAGAAGAAGAGCGATACATACTCAAAGTTCTATGAGTTCAAGGCAATGGTTGAGAAAGAATCGAGGAAGCAGGTAAAGGCTCTTAGGAGCGACAATGGTGGTGAATTCATCTCTGGTGAGTTCAAGGACTTTTGCAGCGCATAAAGAATTCGGAGAGAGCTCATAGCACCTCATAACCCACAGCAGAATGGGGTTGCTGAGCGGAAGAACAGAACGATCGTGGGTGCTGCATGGGCGATGTTGCATGATCAGGGCCTTCCCATACACTTGTGGGTTGAGGCATGAAATACTGCGGTATATGTGTAGAACCGTTCCTCATAGGATACTTAGCATGAGTACACCTGAGGAGGCGTTTTCTGGTAAGAAGCCTGATATTTCTCATTTGAGGATTTTTGGTTCACCTGTTTACATTCATGTGACGAAGGCTACTAGGAAGAAGCTGGAGCCGGACCGCAGAGGTTGGGATATTTGTGGGGTACACTGATACACCCCACAACTATCATGTGTATTTTCCAGACAGTCGCAAGACTATTGTGCGACGGGATATCAAATTTCAGGAGGAGAAAGCCATGAAGTGTTCGCCTGAGAGGGAGCCACACTTGCATGCAGATGAGGAGCTATTAGTTCCTAAGGATGAGCCTCAGGATGTGGATCAGCCACAAGATGAGGTTCATGGAGTGGAAGAAACCACTCATGCAGTGCCAAACATCAGAGGGCGGAAGCGCACTACAGAAGCTGAGTGACTGAATCAACGTAAACAGAGACGGTCACCTGAACGATTTACTGGATACATGGCTCTAATGAGCAATTTTATCGTGACGGAGCCATCCTCTTTTGAGGAAGATGTGGAGGATCCCACATGGGTAGATGCCTTGGTGGAAGAGTATGATTCGATTGTCAGAAACAGTGCATGGGAGATTGTCCCTAGGCCGGAAGGGAAATCAGTGGTAGGTTCGAGATGGATCTACAAAGTGAAGCAAGTTGCTGACGGGAGCGTCGAGAAGTACAAGGCAAGATTTTTTGCCTGGGGCTTCTCACAGATCGAGGGGATTGACTATGAAGAAACCTTCGCACCTGTCGCAAGGTATTCTTCCATACGAAGCATCCTTGCTCTCTCAGCGCAGATGGGTTGGCACATTCATTAGATGGATGTGAAGACTGCGTTCCTCAACGGAGTCATTGAGGAGGAGGTGTACATAGAGCAGCCTGAAGGTTTCGAAATCTTCAGCAGTGAGTCGCATGTGTGCAGGCTTAAAAGAGCGTTGTATGGGCTGAAACAAGCACATTGTGCTTGGTACACACGGATAGACAGTTATTTCACCGAACTTGGTTTTACCAAGAGTGAGGCGGATCCCAACCTGTACCAGATTGTGGTTGACGGTAAGTTGTTGATCATTGTACTTTATGTAGATAATTTGATACTAACGGGTGATGAATTGTTGATACTCTCATGCAAGGCTGATCTTGCAAAGGAGTTTGAGATGAAGGACTTGGGCCTCCTTCATTATTTCCTGGGATTGGAAATTTGGCAGCGCAGTGATGGACTGTTTGTGTCTCAAGGCAAGTATGCCCGAGAGATACTGGAGAAGTTCAAAATGCATGGCTGCAAGCCTATCGACACTCCTCTTCCTGGTGGTTGGAGGAAAGAGGATGCTACATCGGCATAGGTAGTGGATGACATTGTTTACCGACAGTTGGTGGGGTCCCTTATGTATCTAGTCAATACACGACCTGACATATGCTACACTGTTAACCAGCTTTCACAAGCTATGGTTAAGCCTACCAAGCTCTTTTGGAAGGCGGGGAAGCATGTATTGAGATATCTCAGAGGCACATCGGGATATGGATTGTGGTACAGACAGTCGGATGAGGTGAAGTTGTGTGGCTTCACGGATGCAGATTGGGCAGGGAGCCCAACAGACAGAAAGAGCACATCTAGAGGGATTTTCAGTATCGGGTCGACAACAGTTTCTTGGTACAGCGGGAAGTAGAGATCCGTGGCACTCAGTTCAGCAGAGGCTGAGTATATGGCATCGATTTTGGCTGCATGCGAGGCTATATGGATGAGGAAGATCCTGGTCGGGTTGTTCGGTTCACACTTAGAGCCTACTGTGATTTATTGTGATAATCAGAGTTGCATCAAACTCTCGGTTAATCCAGTATTTCATGATAGATATAAACACATTGACATCCGGTATCATCATATCAGAGATTGTGTGCAGCGGAGAATCATGTTACTTTCATACATTCCTACGGAGGATCAGGATGCTGATATCTTGACGAAGGCGCTCACCATGAGCAAATTCGAATACCACAGGGGCAGGATAGGGGTTGCAGATAATCCATATCTTGTTGAGAGGGAGTGTTGAGATTGCAACAAGATGATGAGCTTAGTGAAAAGGAGTCGCCTTCACTAAGTGGGCCCGCAGGCTATTTTTGGCGCAAAGTCTATTTTTAGACTATGTCTATTTTTAGACATATGGATCATGTTCTATGAGTTGCAGGATGCTATTTGTGGATGGTTGGTCAAGTCGGAAAAAATAGATGGACTTCTATTTTTAGACATATTGGGCGGAATCTATTTTTAGATTGCCGGTCTAAAAATAGATATGTCAAATATTATTAGCTCTTAATAATATTTGGACTATAAACATTATCTTATTCTCTTGGAGCACTTCAGTTAAGTGCACAGATGTGGCACAGGAGCTGACAGAAGGAATTACGCTATTCCTAGGGGTTAAGTGGAGCTATTTCATGGAGACTTCAGTTAGAACTCATGTGACAGAGTTTGGTGGAGTTATTGAGGTAGTTGGTGGAGTTGTGTTCAGTTTAACTTAGTTAAACATAGTTGAGCTAGTTGTATCTAGTCTAACTGATTGATACACTAGTGAGAGTGGTGTGAATTATTATTAATTAATTCACTAGTTATTAACTCATTAATCAACTAAAGAATACATCAGTTAACTACAGTGCATGGACAGTTTCAGTGGAGACCAGTGAAGAGGTAGGTGAAAGAGCAGTGTGACTATCAGTTGTGACTATACTGGTGCATGAGCCTGCACCACACATGGTTGGAGATGCCAATGAGGATTGCGTGAGCAAGGCTGGACCAATTCGAGTTCATTCAGAGCCATTCTTCAGCAGTGATTGCGCAGTAGAGGCAGGCTATCGGGTGGCAGAGATTGGAGCATGTGATTTTCTAGATCGAGTTTGATTAGTGTGTAGCAATTGGAGATTGTACTGAGAGCTTTGTGAGGAGCTTTGTATAATGATTGTTACATGATCTCTATGACATATAATATACAGATATTTGGGGGATTTCAGCTTTAGGCTTTCCCATAAATCACTGTGTTCATATGTGTGAATTTTTATGGTTTTAATGTGCGCATGCAATTGATTTAATTTCCGCAAGTAATGATCAATGGTGGAATATATTCTATATTGTGCATGAAGTCAAATAGTGTATGATCAGGTGAATATTAGACATATAACATATCAATTATATAATTTCTACACATGTATTTGGTTATCATGGAAATGCTTGCTTCATTAATTGCCCAATAAATTTTTCTATTTTTCACTTTCATTAAATAAATGGAATTTGAAAATAATTTTGTTGTTTAGTCTTGCTTATGTATATATGATGGATCATGTATTGTTTCCCTATGAAATATTCATGGAGATTTTCAGCTGGAAAAAGTTAAGGTTGCCACCATGTGGGTTGATCAATTATGGGAACAAGTAACATATACAATGTAAAAATATGATAAATTTTGCAATTGAATGTTTTTCATATTAATTTTATAATATGTTGTGGTATTGTTTTGTCCCATAATGCCACACCTTCAAGAGGGGGTGTGAGTCGTGACTTCATAAATATGGTGTGGCATTGTTTTTTCCCATATACCTCAATAATCCCCTTCTACCTCTATCTGTGTATTGATGTAATTTATAAAGAGAAAATTTGTCAAAGAAAAGTGGAGTTAATGTGTTTCTACCATGCTTAAAATTACATAATTGTACCCATGGAAACAAAAATGTGCCCATGGAAACCAAGGGGATTTTCAAGTGCATGCAAACCCAAGAAAATTACCATGACATTTGAAATATCAACTTCAAACAAAACAATTCAATAGGGTGGAAACTTTATTTGTCAAAGCATCACATACCCATCACACTTGTATCTATTTTCCCTATCCAATCATTCATGTGCAGTAAATTTCTCTAGTGCATCCTCCAAAGATGCCACATCTCCTTGAATTTAAACATTAAGATCCATCATATTCTCATATCGATTTGAAACCTAGTAGAATTGTGTACATGAAAGTGACACAATGAATATAGAAAACCATAAATAATTTAGATACGTTAAAACTTACCTACGACTGAAGACACGTTAAAACTTATCAGGATCTACTGCCTTCTCTCCTCCAACTTCATCAAGACATATAGATTGCATTGAATCATTTGTAGCCATACAAGGAGTTCAAACAATCATTTAAACTTTAATGACACTCATACATAAAACCCTCTCAAAGAGCTAAAGGATAATGGTTGCAAGAATAAACCATCATCCTTTTAAGCCAAAATAAAGGGAATTGAGAAAAAATTAACATAAATTACCTCATGAATTCATGAGAATCTTCTTGCCTTCCATATCCAAGACTTCCAATCATTTTTGGGACACGGGAGAGTATTCCTAATGGTGAAAATGGTTCTTCACTTTTCTTAACCCTCTGAACATGATGTTGAAGCTCACATAAAAAACAACAATCATTCCTTCCACCTACCAAGTCATAGAATAAATTAAATCAATATGAAAACCTTGATGCCGATAGAATAAGGAATATAATTTCCAATACAAGTAGGCATACCAGAATGTCAAAACTCACATGTATCTATATGGTTTGATTCTAGTGATTAAGCTACAAGTGGCCTTGTGTATGTGAGACGCTGAAGCACAACATTTGAAAAGAAGTTGTGCATATTGACCAGTAGAAAGGAGCTTATATTAGAACCACTTATTGAAGTTAAAATATAACATCTAAAAGATATTCTTAGTATATCATATAACCCCTACTTCTTAATGGTAGCATGCAAGGTTTCAATTCATTAGTCATTGGTGTTGGTTGTTTCTTATGGAAGTTTTACTGCATGAATTGCTTTCATTGGTGGTGCAGTCGTTCTCTATGTAGCTATCCATATTAGGTGCTACTTCTTGCACCTTGTGTTGGAGTTTCTTTTCACAACTAGTTGGAGGCTATGATATTTTCTTTGTTCAATGGATTGGTAATGATACAACGAGCCTTCATAATTTATTTATTTCCAATTATTATAGTCCTGAAAATCTATTTGGTAGTAGTCTCAATTTTTTCTCATACTTGTCTCGTCTTCTCAAAAATAAGTAAAATCTTGGGTTTTTCCATTTTCACATGTATTTTCTTGAAAAAATCCTTCATATGTACCCAACTTTGAGCCACTTATCCTACTTGACATAGTCAGTTCTGTTTCATGTTTTTTCTATTCGACATTTTGTGTTTTTACCATTCAAATTTCTTTTTCAAACATGTTTTTTCCTTCTTTTACCAGTTCACCCAATAGAATCTTTGTTGTTTTATTGACTAGAGTATGGAGTTACGTGACTTATTTTTATTCAGCTTCTCTATGGTTGTTGTTTCCTATCTCTTTGAGTGTTGAATTGGCAACAATTTCTAGTTATTTTTTATCTCTCCTTCGATAAGGTAAATATATGGTAGTAAAATTCAATTAATATAAAAGTGTGTCTCGTTAAGTGCAATTGTATTCCTGGTTTGTAGAGATTGATAAATTCTAGAAATCAAGGTGATTTCTAGAGGCTTTATTCATTGAGTCTTCTCCTAGCATGTAGAGGCTTTATTTAGGAAGTCATTTTTTTTAGTTCAAAGTTTTCCTAAGATGTGTGCTTGAAGCATTTTTGCATTTTTCAAGTTTTGACTTAGGTGCTTCGAGTCAATTGTGCATGAGTAATTTGAGAAACTATTGGTTTGTGATTTTGTTGGGCCTCGTATATGCCAATGTTTTCATCATGAAGTATCACTGTTTATACCCTAAAACCCTAGTTTTTTAGCCCATTCCGTACCCTAATTCCATCACTCGCCACCAAATACTCTCTTTGGTTGATTATCATCAATTTTCTTTACTTCTATATAATTAAATATGGTTATGTCATGTTTTACTGATGTCGGTTTTGTTGAAGTACATTTATCATAGGGTTCCATCGCTGAAATAACTCACAAGCTAGTTAAGGATGCGATGCCTAATTTAGGGCTTTGGCACTTTCGGCGCGCTTCCGAGGAAAACCAAGGGAGGTTATGGTCCAAAATAATGTTTTAATACCTTCCCATGCATTTTATTTCACCCAGGTCGCACATGTGGGTCCCTAGGAGTTGATTAACAAATCTACTCAAAATGTGCAAAGTTTCCAAAGTGCCATGTTTGACCTCGATGTGTGTGCAGCTGGAGGTGAATCTATAAAATATAATCAAATGGGTTTGTTAAAAATATAACCAATTATGTATATCCAAAACGGTTTCTCCAGATTCAAATTTTTCTGAAAGTTATATGCGGGTCTTGGAGGCAGTTTTGTAAAAATTCACTGTTTTTTCAGAGTTCTAGAACATTGCCAAAAAAGCCAAACAACCAACTTTGGGCACGATTTCAGAGGATATGGATTCGAATGAGAGAAATAAAAGAGAGGTTTTTGTTGGAAACATAACAAATTAGCCTCCCTCCGAACAATTTTTCTAATTCCTCATGGTTAGGAAGATATACTAATGTCTTTTAGGTCAGTTTGTTAAAATTGTTCAATTTTCCAGAATTGAGGAAAATGAATAATTCACCTTGTGAATATTATAAATGGCTCAACCATGGTTTGTGTTGTAAGATTGGGAAGTTTTTGAAGGAGGAGGATGAAAAGTTGTGAACATGAGACAAAATATTGAAGGAATGTATGTAAGTGAACTTATGATTTGAATCTTAATACAATTTGACTTTGCCATGAATTCTTTATAAATGTTATGGTTTTTTTAATATTTAGACATTGATTTAGTTTAGGCTTGCTCCAGGGGTGGCAAGGATCCACCATCGCTTGGAAGAAAGTTTTGTAAACATCATAGGTTAGAGGTAGCGTGTTTGATTTAGATCTAGGTGCATGGATTTTATTTTGAAAGCAATTGTTAATTAGATCTCATAATTTTGATTATGTACTTAAGGCTGTAATTCGTTTGTTTTCTTAAAATTAAATAGACATATTATTTTCAACTCGTTGCAAGCTAATGAATAGCGTTGATCAATGGTTTTATTGCATGAATAACCCCTTTGTTACAGGTTTACGATTGAAATATTTAAAGGTGCTTCTTAATTGGATAAACAAGAGATCGATACCTCCATTTGTTTTAAATATGAATTGAAATCTATTATGTACCTTATTGATTTTCTTGCAAGTATTTGAAAGCAATACAATGAGACCATTAAATCATTGTTTGAATTTGTAGTTTAGTTTGAAATTCAATATGATTGTAGTTAGTTATTGGTAGAACCATTAGCCAATGTGCTTATGTTTGAATGATTTCTTGAGTTTGATTAAAGAAGGATATGATAGTTTCTTATTTTGTAGTCTCTTAGATCTGAAACATGTCAATTAAAATCTTGGTTTACTTAGTTTCTTTTGAAGCAATTGCAAAGTGGTGACAGAGGTTAGTTTGAATGCTTGTTTGATTTGTTTTATGCATCTCGGGAATTATATTAGTTGAAGTCTTGTTTGTTCATTGCCTTATTTTAAGATCATTTTAATGAGAGTGAATTTTATTGGGATTAAGATTTATCATAAGTTTGGTATGATTTTAAATTAACATTGATTGGTTTAAGATTCTTGTATTTAGATTAAATAGATCTTAGTATTTAGGTTAAGATTTTCATTTAGATTAAAATCATTTCAATGGTAATTTGTATTGCTTGGTTTATGATTAATTAGAGTTAGTTTCATTTGCATAGTGATTAGAATTTCTTATTTGTTTAAGCATGTTTTCCTCAATTGATTAGCTTCAATCAGAAATAACAATTTTGTACTTAAACAACAAGTTGATTCCTACTGTAGTATAGGTTAGATGCTCTAATCCTGCATTCCCTGTGCTTGTACCTCGGCTTTCAATGTTGGAAATTATAGCAATATGTTCCCAACAAATGTATAATTATTAGATACCTAATAATTTAAAGGCTTAGCAAGTAATCAAGGCCATGCTGACATGTATTAGGATAAAGTAGGACAGGTTCACTTTGGGCATTGTTTTGGTTGTGTCTTGAACTGTCTGACTCTACAACAGGTAAGGAGGTCCATGCCAATTTTATACCTATATTTGGATCAGGTGTTACTATGGGGAGTGCCCTTGTTGACATGTATAAAAATGTGGGGATGTAGAGGATTCACTGAAGGTTTTTGAGAAAATTCTTGAAAGAAATGTGGTTTCATGAAATGCCATAATTGTTGGATGTGCTCGGCATGGGTAGAGTATAGGGAGTTACGAAATTGGTTGGGTAGGCTTGATACAAGCAAGAATATGTCATGATTATGTCACCTTTATAGATGTGCTTTTGTGCTTGTGGCCATAATTAGGGGACATTTGAGGTCTAAAATGGGCCTCCTAAGGAAATTATAAAATAATAGTGGAAACAATAAAATAAGGTTTGATTACATCATCCAATTTTAGAGGGGAAAAATAAATAAACTACTTTTTCAACTTATCTCCCAAAGTTTTTACTCAAATTTCGAGCGGGAGTACTCGTTGGATGAAAAATTTAATTCTTCATCCAAGGAGTACCCATGTTGCATAGTTGTGATGGACTTTTCTATGCTAAAAATGAGAAATACATGAAAAACGTGATTGTAATCACGTTTTTGTAATTGTTCAATTTTCCAGAATTGAGGAAAATGAATAATTCGCCTTGTGAATCTTATAAATGGCTTAGCCATGGTTTGTGTTGTAAGCTTGGGAAGTTTTTGAAGGAGGAGGATGAAAAGGTGTGAACATGAGACAAAAGATTGAAGGAATGTATGTAAGTGAACTTATGATTTGAATCTTAATACAATTTGACTTTGCTATGAATTCTTTGTAAATGTTATGGTTTTTTTTAATATTTAGACATTGATTTAGTTTAGACTTACTCTAGGAGTTGCAAGGATCCACCATCGCCTGGAAGCAGGTTTTGTAAACATCATAGGATAGAGGTAGCGTGTTTGATTTAGATCTAGGTGCATGGATTTTATTTTGAAAGTAATTGTTAATTATATCTCATAATTTTGATTATGTACTTAAGACTGTAATTCGTTTTTTTTCTTAAAATTAGATAGACATATCATTTTCAAGTCGTTGCAAGCTAATGAATGGCGTTGATCAATGATTTTATTGCATGAATAGCCCCTTTGTTACAGGTTTATGATTGAAATATTTAAAGGTGCTTCTTAATTGGATAAACAAGAGATCGATAACTATATTTGTTTTAAATATGAATTGAAATATATTATGTACCTTAGTGATTTTCTTGTAACATTGTGTTTTGGTAACCAATTATTTGAAAGCAATGCAATGATACCATTAAATCATTGTTTGAAGTTGTAGTTTAGTTTAAAATTCATTATGATTGTAGTTAGTTATTGGTAGAACCATTCGCCAATGTGCTCATGTTTGAATGATTTCTTGAGTTTGATTGAAGAAGTTTAAGGATAGGATAGTTTCTTATTTTGTAGTCTCTTAGATCTGAAGCATGTCAATTAAAATCTTGGTTTACTTAGTTTCTTTTGAAGCAATTGCAAAGTGGTATGAGAGGTTAGTTTGAATGCTTATTTGATTTGTTTTATGCATCCCAGGAATTAGATTAGTTGAGGTCTTGTTTTTTCATTGCATTAGTTTAAGATCATTTGAATGAGAGTGAATTTTATTGGGATTAAGATTTAGCATAAGTTTGGTATCATTTTAAATTAATCTTGATTGGTTTAAGATTCTTGTATTTAGATTAAATAGATCTTAGTATTTAGATTGATATTTTCATTTAGATTAAAATCATTTCAATGGTAATTTGTATTTCTTGGTTTATGATTAATTAGAGTTAGTTTCGTTTGCATAGTGATTATAATTTCTTATTTGTTTAAGCATGTTTTCCTCAATTGATTAGCTTCAATTAGAAATA
The DNA here is from genome assembly GCA_034641835.2 of Pinus albicaulis. NCBI lineage: Eukaryota > Viridiplantae > Streptophyta > Pinopsida > Pinales > Pinaceae > Pinus > Pinus albicaulis. The sequence continues at coordinate 1,427,423,876 of CM076577.1, forward strand.
ACAATTTTGTACTTAAACAACAAGTTGATTCCTACTGTAGTCTAGGTTATATGCTCTGATCCTGCGTTCCCTGCACTTGTACCTCGAAGCTTATGAGCCCTGGATTGATAATTTAATGCTAGAAATTATAGCAATATATTTCCCCAACATTTTTGGTGACGTTGCCGGGGAGGTGCTAAAGGGATCAAAGCCTAGTTTCTTTCACAAGTTTTTTGTGTGTGTGATCTTAGTTGTAGGGAAATCCAAGGGAAGAGAGTGTATGGTAAGACGTGAGTGAAGATCCATGCATCCACTATTGTGGGGTTGCTCCAAAGTTTGGTTTCCCAATCAAGAAATTTTGGTGAGTTTTTATTGCAATTAGTAGTCTTTAATTCATTTAGATTAAAAATTCAATTTCTTTAAAGATAAACCATTTTTGGGGTGTTGTAAGAACCCCCTCTTTTGTACTAATCCATGTTGCGAGTAGGAGAAATTCAAGAATGACTGAGAGCTTGAAGAATGCCCATCGAGGTGCTTTCTCAAATCCTAGCAGTAGCTTGGGTATCTTCTTCTCAGGAAGAGTTCATTCTAACTGCATTCAGGAAATTATCTATCTCTCCACAGCCAAAACATGATTTTGAAATCTCCGTTGAGTTCTCTTACCTATCTACCAGGAGATCGATGAGCCATGTACCAAATCTGATGGGGAGCATCTAGATGAACTTGAGATCGAGGAAAATTCACCATGCCCAGCAACAAGCCTTGTGTGCATTCTAGAGACCAATTATCTAAGTTTCCCTGGCATAACCAAGGAGGACATTCAAAGCGGTCCAAAAGAAGAAATGAGCCAATACCACTAGGATTACATCGAGGATTGGTTCGAGGTCATAATCCAGCCAAAGTACCACTCTCATCTTCAAATACTCTTGGTATCATATCAATTGAAGCAACTGGTTTCTCATACTCTGGTATGTGCTGAAGTTTATTCTTTCATATTGAGTGTGAGTATATTTAGCATATTGTTATGAACATGGTTGCATTGGAAGTATTCCTACAATTGAAGGAGACCTTCCTCTCTCTAGATTAGGGTAGGGTATAAATGAATAAAATTGTTGTTACAACATCATTCTTGAAATTTACATTCCTAAGGCATAACCATTGAATTTTTTGTCATTATGCACTCTTGTGGTAACACTTGTCAAAATAAATTCACTCTTAATGCCTCATATTTTATAAAGTGACTCTCATTATTGGCCGAGATTATTCATTGGGTCAGTTAGGGGAATTGTTATTGTTATACTTTCCATTCATAAGCTTAACATACTATCATCCAAGAAACCTTTTCAAGTTTCTCTTTGAAGGTATTGATGAAAAGCCTCCTATGGTGGATCATGCCTATAAAACCTTCATGAGCTCTCATAAGAACCCTAGCATGACCTACTCGAGGAATATTTCATTCATTATCTGATTTGTTTTCTTTTCTTGAATCTTTAGGGTAGTAGGATCAACTAGTAAAGATTAGTAATTAAAAACTTTTCACGCCACCCTGTGCTCTTAAGGAGTAGATCTGTCTCACACTTATTAAGTAAACTGTAAGGTTAATCATAATTATAGTATACAAAAATATTTAGGGGAGGATAGGAGGTCTCGTAATGAGCTGACCTACCACAATCATGAGACCTAACATGCATGACGTTACTGCTCCTGGTCGCCAAGCCAGAGTAATGGATTTTAGCCTAAAAAGCTGGAAGACAGGAGGTCTCATCATGAGCTGGCCTATTCATCCATGTTGCTTCTTGTGAGTGGCACTGCCATCATCTGGTTACCAAGCTAGGACAATGGCCTTTATCTAAAAGTCAAATAAGCTAACTCTAAATCTATATCTAGTAAGTGGGACACAGACATTTCGTTAGGTTAAAAGGCATCCCTGTCAAGGCTATAAATTCCTGCTGGCAGCAAGGCCATGCATGTGGTATCAAAGTTAATTTCAAACTACGATTTACTTGGTTTTTTTTGCCTTTCCCTGAACTCATTATCATATCTCTCTAAAAATAGATTTAATATCCTTTAGTAGTGTGCTTTGGAGTTCTATATTTTAGAAATAATTTGGTTTTTTATGGATGTTAGACCCTTAATGTAGGTGATGCACTTTTCTTGAATAAGAGAAGCCTTAACTATATGTTTGGGTAACGGTAACAATCATCCTCGGAAGGTATCATTTTGTAATATTTATTTTTCCCTATTTTTTCCTATTTTTCCCTTGGTTTTTAAATAAAGTCACTTTTACTTGTGCTAATGAGGCTATTGAAAGTGAAGACCTGCTACTTTGGATTACTATTGATATTCTTTGTGGAAACTTTTATGGTTAATAATTTTAGGATGACATTATCTCTGCCGAGTAACAACATGCCCTTCAGTCTTTGGTCTATGTCAAAGGTTTTTCTTGCAAGAGGACATGCAAGATGATAGGCATGGGGGGGGGGTATATGTTAGGAAAAAACGATGAGAATTGTCAGGGTTGATTCATATTTTGACCCTATGCTTACTCATGGTTTTCATTATCATTGTTGGGCTAGTATGTTAAACTTGGAGCATGATCAGGTAATTGTTCATTATTTAACCTATTTCCTTTATTTTGATAAGATTTGCATGAAAAGAAGATTATTGATGATGGTGCTTATGTTATTTCAGGAAGCCGTATGAAAAATACACATGCATCGACATTTTCGGGATAATGTGGATATTGAGACCTTTTTCCTTCTTCAGTAGATCATATCAACAGTCACATTATCTTGAGCCATTCCATCATGTAATTCATCTTGCAGCACCAAGGACATCAACAAAAAGGGTAAAAATTGAGGTAGATTTGGCTTAATATTCTTTAATTGATTAGAGATTTAAGAGAGCTTTGATGATTAACCACCACATATTTCATATATCTGGTTTTCCATATACCCTCCATTTGCATGCTACTCTAGGTCATAATCATATTGGTTCATCTAAACAAAGAAGTAACTATAGTGCCTTCCGCTCCTACATTCACGCATATTTTCAATCTAATAAAGGGTGAATTCATGGCTGCCTTACATGAAGGAACCAATCATAAGCATTGTCCTCGCAAAAATAGAGCATGCAAGCACATGTCTTCCCATCTCCATCACCACCTCATCTCATCTACCATTTCCATTGTCACCTATCATCCTATTCATCATTTGCCTCCTAACATATCTATTGTTTTTCCTCGATTTGTATCTCTCTTAAAATCAAATCTATGACAATCAAATCTCTGTGTAGTGTTGCTCCACAAGAACTAATCCTACCTAAAGCTATGATGCCATAAAAACCTTGATATGAATAAAGTATTTGTTTACATGAGGACGTGCAAAACCTCAGGCATGGGGGGATGTTGGGCCTCGTATATGCCCATGTTTTCATCATGAAATATCACTGTTTATACCCTAAAACCCTAGGTTTTTAGCCCATTTCATACCCTAATCCCATCACTTGTCGCCAAATACTCTCTATGGTTGATTATCATCAATTTTCTTTACTTATATATGATTAAAGATGATTATGTCATGTTTTATTGATGAGGGTTTTTTTGAAGTACATTTATCACAGGGTTCCATCGCTGAAATCCCTCAGAAGCTAGTTAAGTATGGGAATGCCTAATTTAGGGATTTGGCACTTTCGGCGCGCTTCCGAGGAAAACCAAGGGAGTTTATGCTCCAAAATAATGTTTTAATACCTTCCCATGCATTTGATTGCACCCAGGTCGCACATGTGGGTCCCTAGGAGTTGATTAACAAATCTGCTCAAAATGTGCAAAGTTTTCAAACTGCCATGTTTGACCTCGATGTGTGTGCAGCTGGAGGTGAATCTATAAAATATAATAAAATGGGTTTGTTAAAACTATAACCAATTATGTATATCCAAAACGGTTTCTCAAGATTCGAAGTTTTCTAAAATTTATACGCGGGTCTTGGAGGCAGTTTTGTAAAAAATCACTTTTTTTTCAGAGTTCTAGAACATTGCAAAAAAAGCCAAACAGCCAACTTTGGGCATGATTTCCGAGGATATGGATTCGAATGAGACAAATCCAAGAGAGTTTTTCGTTGGAAACATAAAAAATTAGTCTCCCTTTGAACATTTTTCCAAAATTCCTCATGATTAGGAAGATATACTAATGTCTTTTAGGTCAGTTTGTTAAAATTGTTCAATTTTTTCAGAATTGAGGAAAATGAATAATTCGCCTTGTGAATCTTATAAATGGCTCAGCCATGGTTTGTGTTGTAAGCTTGGGAGAAGTTTTTGAAGGAGGAGGATGAAAAGGTGTGAACATGAGACAAAATATTGAAGGAATGTAGGTAAGTGAATTTATGATTTGAATCTTAATACAATTTGACTTTGCCATGAATTCTTTGTAAATTTTATGGTTTTTTTTTAATATTTAGACATTGATTTAGTTTAGACTTGCTTCATGAGTGGCAAGGATCCGCCATCGCCTGAAAGCAAGTTTTGTAAACATCATAGGATAGAGGTAGCGTGTTTGATTTAGATCTAGGTGCATGGATTTTATTTTGAAAGCAATTGTTAATTAGATCTCATAATTTTGATTATGCACTTAAGACTGTAATTCGTTTGTTTTCTTAAAATTAAATAGACATATCATTTTCAACTCATTGCAAGCTAATGAATGGCATTGATCAATGATTTTATTACATGAATACCCCCTTTGTTACATGTTTACGATTGAAATATTTAAAGGTGCTTCTTAAATTGGATAAACAAGAGATCGATAACTCCATTTGTTTTAAATATGAATTGAAATATATTACGTACCTTATTTATTTTCTTGTAACATTGTGTTTTGGCAACCAAGTATTTGAAAGCAATGCAATGAGACCGTTAAATCATTGTTTGAAGTTGTAGTTTAGTTTTGAAATTAATTATGATTGTAGTTAGTTATTGGTAGAACCAGTAGCCAGTGTGCTTATGTTTGAATGATTTCTTGAGTTTGATTAAATAATTTTAAGGATATGATAGTTTCTTATTTTGTAGTCTCTTAGATCCGAATCATGTCAATTAGAATCTTGGTTTACTTAGTTTATTTTGAAGCAATTGCAAAGTGGTGACAGAGGTTAGTTTGAATGCTTATTTGATTTGTTTTATGCATCCCGGGAATTAGATTAGTTGTAGTCCTGTTTGTTCATTTCCTTAGTTTAATATCATTTGAATGAGAGTGAATTTTATTTGGATTAAGATTTAGCATAAGTTTGGTATCATTTTAAATTAATCTTGATTTATTTAAGATTCTTGTATTTAGATTAAATAGATTTTAGCATTTAGATTGAGATTATCATTTAGATTAAAATCCTTTGAATGATAATTTTTATTGCTTGGTTTATGATTAATTAGAGTTAGTTTCATTTGCACAGTGATTAGAATTTCTTATTTGTTTAAGCATGTTTTCCTCAATTGATTAGATTCAATTAGAAATAACAATTTTGTACTTAAACACCAAGTTGATTCCTAATGTAGTATAGGTTAGATGCTCTGATCCTGCATTCCCTGCGCTTATACCTCGAAGCTTTTAATGTTGGAAATTATAACAATATATTTCCCCAACAGATGTATAATTAAGTAGATGCCTAATAATTTAAAGGCTTAGTAAGTAATCAAGGCCATGCTGACATGTATTAGGATAAAGAAGGATCAGTTCACTTTGGGCATTTTTTTGGTTGTGTGCTGAACATGCAGCTCTACAACAAGGTAAGGAGGTCCATGCCAATTTTATACCTAGATTTGGATCAGGTGTTACTATGGGGAGTGCCCTTGTTGACATGTATAAAAAATGTGGGGATGTAGAGGATTCACTGAAGGTTTTTGAGAAAATTCTTGAAAGAAATGTGGTTTCATGAAATGCCATAATTGTCGGATGTGCTCAGCATGGCTGAGGTATAGGGGTTCTGAAATTGGTTGGGTAGATGATACAAGCAGGAATATGTCATGATTATGTCACCTTTATAGGTGTGCTTTGTGCTTGTGGCCATAATTAGGGGACATTTGAGGTCTAAAATGGGCCTCCTAAGGAAATTATAAAATAATAGTGGAAATAATAAAATAAGATTTGATTACATCATCAAATTTTAGAGGGAAAAAATAAAAAACTATTTTTCAACTCATATTTTAATCTTATCTCGCTAAGGTTTTACTCAGATTTTGAGCGGGAATACTCATTGGATGAAAAATTTAATTCTTCATCCAAGGAGTACCCATGTTGCATATTTGATGGACTTTTCTATGCTAAAAATGAGAAATACATGAAAAACGTGATTGTATTCACGTTTTTTTCATGTATTTCTCATTTTTCATATAGAAAGGTCCATCAAAAGTATGCAACATGGGTACTTCTTAGATGAGGAATTAAATTTTGCATCCAACGAATACTCCCGCTCGAAATTTGAGTAAACCCTGAGGGATATAAGTTGAAAATACAAGTTGAAAAAGTAGTTTAATTATTTTATTATTTTTTAATACTTTTACTTTTCTACTCCAAAAATGGTGAATCAGCCCCCATGGTTGATATCATCATCTTGAATCTTATTGGTTCTCATAAAGTCTATTTTGGTTATATTATTTTCTTAGGAGGCCCATTTTAGACCTCAAAATTCCCCTAATGGTTGGTCTAGTGGACAAAGGTTGAGAATATTTCAATTTGATAAGTCTAGAGCATGGTGTCATTATCGGAGTAGAGCACTATCGTTGCAAAATCCACCTTCTTGGCCATATTGGGCACTTAGTTGAGGTGGAATACTTTATCAACAAAATTCCAGGTGAAAATGATCCTCTTTTGTGGGGAGCATCGCTAGGTGTGTAAAGAATTCATGGAAATATGTAGACATGTAGAAAATGGCCTACTTGCATTGCAACCACAAAACCATGGAACGTATGTCCTCATATCAAATATTTTTGCTGCCAGTTTCATGTGGGATGAAGCAGCAAAGATAAGAAAAATGATGAAAGACAAGGGCTTAAAAAATTCACCAGGATGTAGCCGGATTCAATTCAAAAACCAAATGCCCATATTTTTTATAAGAGATAACATGCATCCACAAAAAGAGGAGATTTATTAAGTCACAATAATAATAATAATAATAATTCCTTTCTTTATTCTTTTGACAAGTACATCACATGATGACTCAAATACATCAAATGAAGACTGAACATAGTTACAATTTCCAACATATATAATATGAAAAAAACTCCAAACACTAGAGCTTCACAAGCATCTCATCCACAAACCCTCACAATTCCTTGTACCCATCTTAGGCACATATCACTTCAATCTCTCGAGTATTCTGGGCATCACACCCAATGAAATCCTCCAACAACTCCATATCACATGCCACAGCCTTTTCCGTACATGTATTTAAGATGTACAAGTTTGATACAATGTTAAATTTTCACGTCATGGTGGGTAGATCTGCACTTAATACCCTAAAGAAAGTAATATGATACTACTTATAATACTATCTAAACAGGGGAATTCTTAGCACCATCTATACTAACACATAACTCTAAAAATCAGAACATCAGGCTATAGAAATTTGAAACATCAGAGTTCTAGAAAATAGGACAGTGAGAGGAATTTGCAGCACATAGTCACATAAAATAGAGTTCTAGAAACTAGGACAGTGAGAGGAATTTACAACACACAGTCACATATATCTTAACAAGAAAAGACTCCCACAATTTTTTTTTTCACTCCTACTAAAACATTTTTGTAATGAAGCACCGTATCTCCCTATATAGAACTAGAGAGATAAGGTTACAATGAATGTGGACAAAACCAACAAACCACATATCTTAAGGAAAGTGCCCTGACCCTACTGTGCCTAGGAGAGAGTACCCTTATGCATGAAATACACTACCTAGAATAGCATACCCACTGAAGAAGATAAAGTTTAAATATGCATGCACCTTCTAACCTTGGAAACATTGCCGAGTCTAAATTTGGAATCTCACCTAAAGCATGCACTTTTTCTAAGATGCTAAATTTACAACAACAACCTACTCATCTAAAGATAGCACATGCATATTCCTGACACACACTAGTTTCCTAATTAATTTTTGTGCCTTCCCAACAGATTCTCTAGTGCACCACCATTCCAAATGCAAACAACTGTATGGAAAAGAATGACTGAGCAACATGTACAATCTAACAAAAAATTCAACAATGTCACATGAAAAATATATGATTTCCATTGTTTACAAGGTTGTTCTAACAAGTTTTTGTTGTATGATTCCAAAGCATTATTTATATAAAATGGAGATGTAGGATCAAGGTCCTATGTAGAGATATTGGAGATGGCAAAGCGAAATTATATTTAGATATATGAGATGAAATGAATTTATGAACTGGTGCAACACTCCTATAACATTAGGCTCCACTTTAATAAAAAGGTAGGGTCTTAGAGATCCAGTGGAGAGATAGTCAAAGTGTTGCCAGTCCATTTGAAAGGGTCATGTCCCTTTTAAGCATAAAATTTTGGGTTGGTTATTTCTTCATCATGGATTAGCTTCCAAGAGTAGGTTGCACAAACTTGGAATTACTAGTTCAGATTGTGTGATGTGTGGTAAAGAGAAGACAATGCAATATATTTTTGGGAAATGTCAATATACCATAGTTTTTTTGTAACAATTTTAGGCTTAATTTCAGTCTCTACTTGTAGTTACACTCTCCTAGAAGGGAGGCCCCCATGAGGAACCCATGGAGTTCATGAATAGCTTAAAATTACTTTGGTTTTCATTTCGTTGGGTTGCAATTTTTTTTTGCAAAAACATCACTATACAGTGTAAATATACTTTTGATCGGGCTCCTTGTCTCTTACTCCTGGGGATTTCCAGAGTATTAAGCAATAGTTAGTTCTACTCCTGCAATTACACCAACATGCTTTCTGCCAAGATGTTGAGTCCCTCCTCATGGGGGCCTACGGGCTTTTGCTCATATGGTTTCCTTTTTGGCTTTCATGGACTAGAAATTTCCTAGTTCCCCTGTTCTATGCATGATGTAACTATCTTCAATTATAGAGGGCTTATTTGTTCTTTGAGATAAATAGGAAGAATTAAAAAAAAAAACATTGCATCAGTAATCATCAACATGCCCATTTCTTGGTGGTTTCCAACAACTCTTTGATGTAAATAATAGGGCTTTATTGCAACAAAATCTCAACAGGCTACAAACAATAAGAAATGTGTCTCAATGATAGTCCATCAGGCTTCAGTCTAACTGTGAGCTGAAGCACTTGTCACCAAAATGACCTCTATAAAAAATAAAAAACATGTTAAAGAGAAAAGTGTGTGAAATGTGTTGAGAGATAATCTGTAAAATGCCTCTATTGTAGTCACTCATGTAAAAAAGGTAGCTCAATGATAGTTCAAAAATTGGCCTAACTCATGGAACATGAACTAAGGGAAAGGATTCCCATCTGTGTCTTTGTTTACATTTTATCTATTTTCAGAGAACATATCTTTAAAAACTATTTAGAATATAGTGAAGAGACACAAAGTAGACCATAATGTCATAAATGATCCCATTTAGTTCTAGCTACCACTTTTGAATCACATGAATGCAACCTATGTACTAATCAAATTGTAGAGCTCCAACGACTGTTTTTAGTTATTATTTATGGCAATTATCCTCTAAAAAATATTCATACTTGGCACATCAAAATACAAAATGGGGTTGTCCATACACATAGAGGTAGAAAGCATTCCAAATTTTGGAAATGCCACTCCATTAGATAGAAAAAGAAACACAAGTAACAAGTCAAACAGTTCCAGGGGAATAGCATTTAAGTTTGTGATCTTGATTCTTGTAATGACCCCATACACCTCCAAAAAACATGTAGATGATCTAGTACAATAGGAAATCTAGTTGCGAATACCAATTTTAATATAGTACTCTATGGATGGCCTTCCAATTCATGTATTACATCAATTTTCTCTGTTTCCATGAAGGATTTCAGAATGGAATCAAGAGCACATACTTATAGATCAAATCGAACAGATTCTTAGTAAGGACTAGAACTCGATATGACTACAAACTCGTGTGAAACATACAATATAGATTCCATCATGTGTCCAAGCTCAAGGATTTCCATAACCAAGACATTATATAAGGGTAACACCTAGGCCTAAGAACAAGAATTCATCTTCAAATTTCTCGCCTCCAACAAGAATTAATGCTTCAACTGGATCATATCCCAAAGATGGATGTAATTTTCTTAAAAGAACCTCCAATTGGGTTTGACATTAGCATAAAATGTTGAAAAGATATTTTTAGTGTCCAAGTCAAGTTTCAAGTCCATTATGTATGTGATACAAATAATTGGGTGTTATGTGAAAGTAACTGGTAACTTAATTCTAATGTGAAGATAAGTAAAACAAATCAGTGTTCCCTCTGTTACCTAGATTTTAAAGTAGAATTGAACAATAATAATATATATCTCTGGTTAGTAAATAGGTTTCCTAGTGTAGTGATTAAGTGAAATCTACTATATTGATTAGATCTGTAACAAGAGTGATTTTCATGATAATAATTCCAAACCTAGCCCACATAGCAGTAGCAATAGAAGCTTTGGGAGGCCAAGTATAAATGGGAACCCTGAATCCTCAATTTCTAACGGAGACAATGGCTACCTGGTGCTGAGTGAAGGGTTGTAAAAAATGTCTGATTCACTCTGGATAACCAGAGAAATAAAGGTTGCTCTACATGAAAAACTTGTTTTCTTGAAGTTACCTTAGTGTCTTCCAAAACACATACAGTTGATCCTTATCCAAGGACACAAACTATACCAGGTTAAAATTTAAGTGCTTGTGTGCCATAACAACCCAACCAAATTACTGAAGCAGTAATGACCCTAGCCCTTTCCAAATAGCTCCCAATCATCATTCCTTTAACATGAAAACAAACGAATGACCTTAAAGAGAAATGGGTGACCCATACTCAAAGCATGATTCTATGCTAATGAATATAGCAAGGGAATATTTTGACAAATAGTTTCACCTCTAGGCTTTATGCTTCCAATAAAAGTGCCCAAAATTAACCTTTTACCAATGTAGCAAATCTCTTTACCAACTTTCATTCACTTAGGGAATATCTCCTCAAACGTAGTTAACAATCACAAGCCCAGTTATGTCCTCCATATATTGCTTCCTTGATCCTGGTTAATACCATGTTCATATACAATTGTAGAATTGTGGGAGACTCTTGAGAATTCAGGATTCACTCCATCATTTGAAAAATTTGTAAAAACATTGAACATAACATTCAAAACCACTAATTAAAGTTTTGAGAAGTTGTCAAGTTAGTTTCTAGTAGCAGTTACTAGGGTTTCTTGTGGCATTGATGATCAATCATGGAAACAATTGAGCATATGTTCAAGAACTCCATATCAATGTGTTTCGTCCAATGTACATTCATACAATGCATCATTATTCTTGATTGATTAACATTAATAAAAAAAATTGGCTCTTGCTAAGCTTAAAGGAGGGATTTTTCTTGTGATGCATTCCTTCTCTCCAAAGCCACTTCTTACTGCTCTAACCCTAACACAAGGTGTTACAGTCCCAATTCACAAGATGAAGACCCAATGGAAACTTGGAGGGTCTTTCCAATGTCACCTCAATTCACTTCTCCCACTCTTTAAGTTGGCTCGTGTCCAACTCAAAGGGGGAATCCCTAGCATTATCTAAGTCTAGAAAATGTTTGTGTATGGAATGATTACTTTGATTTAGGTTAGATATGATTTTTTAATATAAAATATTGAAATAAGACTATAATTTGATTTTATGGTTTTTATGTGGTTGGGAAATGAGATTAGAGCCTCCAGACTAGGGGGGATGGTTCCTGCAACCATGTGCATACATGAGTCCAAAATAGATCGAAACGATCTGAAAACAACTCATGATGTACGCACATCCGACCATGACCGGAGGGAAAGTCATGAATGCAAATGATTTAATGTTGGAATACCTTATGGGAACACAATAAATAGAGGATGTAACAGACAACATGTGCACAATAGGCATGGGCGTACCCCAAGATAGACACAAACCAAAACATTATGAATCGAAATGAAAAATTATGACCATAGGAATGAAGAAATTATGACTATGAAAATCAAGACAACCACCTACAACCGGAAAGACAAAATTTAGAGTTTAGAGATAAATATCCCATAAATTTTTATTTTGTGGTATAGAAGAAAATTAAAATTCTTTGGGATGTTCCAGCATAAAAAAATTTAGGTGATAGAATAGTTTGGAGGTTGATGTATTTATATCTCCATTTGAAATATATTTTTACTATATCGGAGCTTGGTAGTTATTTCTTTCATGGAAAAAATGACAACACTCTTGAAGTTTATGTTTATGCCCAATGAAAAATTTAATGGCCATAATTCCACCAAATGGAAACAATGAATGATCCTTGCTTTCCCATTCATGTGTCCACAGAGAAAAGCGACCTGGAAGTTGGTATGAGAAAAAAAAATATTGATCAATTTCAAATAAAATCAAACAAAGTAGCCATTCAACAAGAGGGATATGACTACAGAAACAGAGAAGCAGTGATACAGATAAAAATCTCAGTGACAAAAAATAATTCCACAAGAGTGGGATGGGGAAGTTGCATGCATGATATGAAGGTGGGAAAATGAAATGCATGGACTTCCAGATAAGGGTAGATAATATAAGATGATGTTACTAATGTCCAACAAAGACCACAAAAGTAGGTCAATGGGACTAAAATGGTGAATCTAGTATAAATGCAAAGTCAGAGTGTGAAAGAAACTCCTAGAATGATATTGAAAGCAGGAAAATATAAAGAAAAAAGTGCCTAGCTAGAAGTTCAATGTCTGCCTAAGAAAATATATAAAATAAAGCGTAAGTGCAAGAGAGACACTAGAAACTGGTAAGTCTCAGTGTTGAAAAAAAAAGTGGATGTCTAGGTCTACTGGAGCTGAAACTCATTGTCAATGACGAATGAGGGGGTCCAAGCCCCTAATAGAGGATCCTAATCGGAGCCATCCATAACTATGAAAGGACCAATGCACTAACAGATTATATCCTTTGGGGAGAGTCTATGGGTGAGTGTTAAGTCCATATATTAATAGTATAGTCCCTTATTATGTTAGTGTAGCCCCCCTTATTGTTATTGTTGTACCCCTGTAACCCCCATATTGTTATTATTGTGCCCTTACATTATTATTGTTACGTTGGCTAGGATTACATTGTGGCCCCATGGACTCCTATATATAGAAAGGAGGTTTTGTCATTTGTATCATCCAAGAATTGTTCATTCATGTAATCTATTGGAGGTTTCCCCCACGAAGTGGCTTATTTCTAAGGCATTGATATCTCTTTTCTTCTCTTTTTGGAGCTGGTTTCACAACATTTGGTATTAGAGCTTTAGATTCTAGGGTTTCGCTGCTCCAAACAGGTCATCGTGGAATTTTCGCTATAACATTTTTATATGATGGTTCAGAAGCTGAAATTTTTATAGTGCAAAGCCAAAATCCTGAGGAACATCTTCACAAAATTTCAGAGCTTGGTTCGCAACATTTTCAGAGATATGATCTATTGAAGTTAGGGATTTTTGCAGGCTCCTGAATTTCACTTAAAAATGTCATCGCATAATTGTCGCTATACCTTTTTTTCTACGAAGGTTCAGAAGCTGAAATATTTAGATCACGAAGCCAAAATCTTGAGGAAGATCATCGCAAAATTTCAGAGCTTGGTTCACAATATTTCCAGAGATATAATCTGTGGAATTTAGGTCATTTTGCAGGCTCCTAAATTTAACCTAAACAGGTCATCATGGAATGTTCGCTATAAATTTATTTCTATGAAGGTTCAGAAGCTGAAATTTTTAGAGTGCGAAGCTGAAATCCTGAGGAACATCATCGCAAAATTTCAGATCTTGGTGCGCAATATTTTCGAAGATATGATCTGTAAAAGTTAGGCATTTTTCAGGCTTCTAAATTTCATCTCAAAGAGGTGACCGTGGAAAAATCTTCATAGCTCTCTCTCTGAGCATCGGATTGGAATTCTATAAAAATTGGTCGTAAGTAAATGGACTGTAGTTTTTTTTCTATCAATTTTAGATCCAAAGGAAGAAACAGTGGCACGTGGCAAGTCGTACAAGTTCGCTCTACTGAACCAGTCCATAATTGGGTCATTGTGGGAGATTAGACATAACTTTGTCTTGAAAAACCCAAATCAAATCATACCTATGGCATTTGAAAGAAGCTTCAGAGGGCTACTATAGGGCTGAATTTCAAATATTTAGGATCCACAATTATAGAGATAATTCAATTTCAATATGAAGCTCCTCAAAAGCAAGAAAAAGGTGAATTTGGTTTCTAAAATTGCATAATGTTTCTTTGAAAAAGAAGTTTGAAGTGATGCCAAGGGCATATTTTAGAATTTTTATCAGTATTGGGTTCTATAATGCTTCAAAAAAATAATTCCATACCCATTAAGACCTCAAAAATCTATA